>JAESUZ010000356.1:0-1494169 GCA_017311185.1 Proteles cristata cristata | reverse complement strand
CAAACTCAGAAAATGTGAGATCATGAATGACCTGAGCTGAACTCAGACACTTAACTGACTGAGCTACCCAGGTACCCCAAGAAACACTAGAATCTTGAGCAAAGGCTGATGATCTACCCCAAATGAGCATAAATAATCATGGGTGACCTTTAAGGCTAAGAAATACTGTATTCCCAAGAAACCTGAGATAAGTAAATAGAAAACAAGTAATCCATCCTTAAACCCTAGTTTACAGAAGCAAAAAAAGGAAGATCATGCCAAAAATAAGTCTGGAATGGTTGGACATGTATCAGCTGCTGATGTATGTTTGCTTATAGTATCTCCGGTGCCTGCTCCTGCACATCACACCATTGTTATTGATCACATGTGGTCAGATATTGTAAGTATAAATTAACCTGCTCCAGTGAAAAATGCCCATGGGAGCCATTACGCTCTGAAGATATCTTCTCTCTAGGTTTAACTGTAATTACTACTAGAATGCAATTGCAGGTGGGAGACGGTTAGCTCTGATTTCCCCAATCACTTTTTGGAGTCCCTGATTAAAAGATCCTGCAGTTTATAACCAGCCAGATGCTTTGCTTTCATCCACCTTGAGATTGAAGGAATGACACAGGACACAGGAAGTACAATTTATTGTCAGCAGCTGGCAATCAGCTATCAAGAGGTGCATTGTTTATCTAAATTGTTTAGGGGTTATGGGGCTGCTTTTTAGTTGACTTTGGTGATTCCTCTAAAATGATTACAGGCTATGTCTGAAGCCCACTGTGAGGTGTCTGTTTTAATACATATGAGTTAAATTTATCAGTTCTAAGGAGCATACCTTTAGGAGATAAAAGTATTAAGTGAAAGAAGAGAGACAGTCGAGATCTGTAGCCCAACTGAGGAAAAGATATGTCAAAATATTTACCATAAGCGGAGTCAGGTTTTTACAGTGAGAGTACAACTAATTAGTATAGGAAAATAGGGAAAAGCATTACACAAAGCACTAAAATGAAGGAATAAATAGTCAACCTCTCTATTTTGCTACCAATTTCTAAACTTTTAAAGGTCACACAGAGCACTATGCTAATATTTTGCAATAATGGACTCCAGGGCAGTGCTTTAATTAAATGAATTCCAGAGCTCTCTGAATCTTAATCAGACTGTGCAGGGGATGTGAGAAGGTCAGGCCATTGAGTAAATGATGCAGACTAGCTCATTACACTGAGCACCCCTTTATAAAAGAGTTTCACTGTGCACCCTATCTTACATGTCCTAATAATTTTTTTTTATTTTTTAGTGTTTTATTTATTTCTGAGAGAGAGAGAGAGAGAGAGAGCATGAGCAGGGGAGGGTCAGAGAGAGAGGGAGACACAGAATCTGAGGTAGGCTCCAGGCTCTGAGTTGGCTGTCAGCACAGAGCCTGATGCGGGGCCTGAACCCATGAACTGTGAGATCATGACCTGAGCCGAAGTCGGATGCCCAACTGACTGAGCCACCCAGGCACCCCCTAATAATTTCTGACAAAGTAAAAGTTCCTTCCACTTCACTCTACATGTCCAACAGGCCCAGCAAGTGGGTCAGATCAATGGTCAGTCCATGGGACTTTCCAATAAGTCAGTTCATTTTTTAAATGTTTATTTATTTTGAGAGAGAGAGAGAGAAAATGAACTTGTGGGGGGGGGCAGTGGGACAGGGGGAGGAAGAGAGATAATCCCAGGCATTCTGCACTTTCAGCACAGAGTCCAATGCCGGACTTGATCCCATGAAACGTGTGATCACGACCTGAGCCTAAATCAAGAATTAGATGCTTAACCGACTAAGCCACTCAGGCTCCCCTCTAGTAAGTCATTTTAAAAATATGGTATTCGTATCCAATACTCTCACCTTCTTTTGATAATATGGCTAAAATATATCTGATGGACTCCTTTTTGAAGGATAAATAGAAAAAAGACCCTCAAACTATCTAATGCTAGGGCAAGGATCCATTAAGATAGGAAGACTTCATACTTCCTCTTCGTATGAAACTAACTAGCAGGTACCATCTAACCATCATCCTTCAAAACAGGTAATCAGCAGAATTTACCTCAAAATAGGTTTCCTCTCTAACCCTTGCATATTTTTCTTTATCCAGTTAAACATTATCCATCCCTAAAGACTCCATTTCAATCTTGACTATCCACCAACCAAAGATGAAGCATATTACTGCGTACAAACAAGACCCAAATATGAACGCAACTAATACAAATAACATAAATTAAACCTAGTAATAAATGGAAATGTTCATAAAAAAATCTACTTTAAAACCAGAACATAAAACGTACCTACAAAATAATTATATTGATGTTTAAAAAAAGGACATTTATACATTGACAATCAGAAGTGAATGTAGAATAACAAAAAATAGAGCATATGTTTCTTAAGTTATTTGCTTCCTAGTGTCAGTAATTCTCTGGATATCTTAAGATCACAGGTATTTATTAAGATCTAACTAAGAAATAATAAGTTGGCACTGTTTATTTTGTTACAGGCTACGCTCTTTGCTAAAACTCTAAAAATGTAATCTTTTATATCTCAGTGACTCCACTAAGAAATAAGTACTATTTTTCGGCCCCACTTTACAGATTAGGCAACTAAGGATTGCTGAGGTTACATAATTCCTCAAAGATGACACAGAGGACTCACCACACCAGAGTCCTTTCATTTTTTTTTTTTTTAATTTTTATTTATTTTTAGGAGAGAGACAGCGTGAGCAGGGGAGGGTCAGAGAGAGAGGGAGTCACAGACTGTGACTGGCAGTCAGCACAGAGCCCGACGCGGGGCCCGAACCCACGAACCGCGAGATCATGACCTAAGCGAAAGTCGGACGTTTAACCGACTAAGCCACCCAGGCGCCCCCACCAGAGTCCTTTCAATACGCTGCCTCAAGGTGAAGTCCATTGTTGCTGGAGAGTGGCCACTGATTTGGTTTCTTGCTGTTAAGATGACAAATGGCTCACTTCCATTTTAATATAGCAGCACTAGTCTGATGACTGGATTATATTGTCATAGGCTTTTCCCCTCTATTTTATTCCTCTAGAAATTCTCAGACAGTGCTGGAGAGCGGGTAAAGAAGACATATGACTCTTCAAAAAAGAAAAAATAAGAAAGTTGAGTATCAAGACACTTCAATATTTATGTTATGCCATCAGTGCTATACATCCTAATACACCTTAAGGTTTTTATTTTATTCACACGTCCTGCTGCCTTGGTATTTCACAAAAGGTTGGTGTGCCTGACCTCTAATGATGATTCGTCATACATCCTAATGCTTTCTTATTGGAGCCGTAAAACAATGAATTAGCAGCAAATTTCCCACTCTTTGCCCCTTCAGCCCTTGGAGTTTAACTCCTCTCACTACAGTATTTATTGAATTTCCCAGCCAAACAGTGTTGTGCTCCATAAAATTCTGACAAGTGGACTCTGCCAAGCTAATAATGGCTTCATTCTGCTGAAATAAACTTATTTCACTGCGGCAAACAAAACGACATGACCTGGAAAGGTTATTTTTAACTGGGTAATGACTCAGTTCCAACTAAGCATTTCTCGCATTTCTCTCTCTGCGTTTTAAGTAAGTTACAGTTCTTAGATATAAATGTATGCTATTATGAGTGTTCTTGTCTGTCAATCTCTCACAACCAAGTAAAAGCAGACATTGTTATTGCTTACGGTATTTGATTCCATTAATCAATAATTTGGTCAGCTTATTAAACTATGCCCAAGGATTCTGGCATAGAGAAATCCTCCTGAGAACCTGAAAGACAAGATTGCTCAAAGAAGCAAAGTCCCTTAAAATGGAATCTAGTTTTATTGCATTTTCTTTTAATTAAACAGCATCGAAACCTTACAATAGTGTAAGACTTTTCAGTGTGCCTCTGAGAATTAGTGAGCTTTCGTCCCTTTTTAAAAAGTGTGAATAAATTTTGCCAAGAATTCTTAGCCCATTTACCAAATAAAAGTATGTCAAGATAAATTTATCTACATCCACATTAGTCAACATCTCCTTCCAATATCTTAAACTCTCCATACCAAAAACATCTACCTCTAGAAAGCCAGAAAAAAGCAAAACAGACTGAAGTTTTCCATCAAACTGCCTTCATGGTTTAGTCATCACCTACCTCTCTTTGTCTTATACTTGCAAACCCCTCAAACAAACAAATGAACGCACAGAAACAACTGCTATGATAAGGTCAAGTTTTTCTTCAAGTTTCAAATGATCAGGGACTGCGAGAGCACCATCGCAACAGCTGGGATCTTGTACCAACATGCTGCCCCTGCCAGTCCTGCCTTCGGAGACTAATAAAAGAGAACACCCTTGACAGTGAACAGCTGGGCTCCTTATGAAGCTGTTCGATAGAAACGACTAGGCTTCCCACGGCCCACCAAAAATAAAGGCTTGGTGTACAGACACATAAGTGCACAAGAAAATAAATTGGTAAGGGGGGATATATATTTCAGAGACTGAAGTGAGGAGGTGACAAAAAATAACAGGAAAAAAAGGCAATCGATGAAAGGGAAACCGTGTCACATTCAAACTTGGCATAACCACCAAAGATGGGGCAGTTTCGGGGTTTGTTTATATTGTAGCTGTGATTAGTGTAGAAAGAATCACAGAAGGGTCTTAATCTGGTTGGGATCACTTACTTGTGTTGCACACTATTAGCTACAAATGGAAGCGAACATTACCTTTTCAGGAAATTTATGGAGTCATGGTTGTGTCCAAATCATAATAAGAATTCTGAATATCTTTCTGATGATCTATGGTTTATCCACACTTGGAATAAAAGGAGTGAATCTGAATCTATTTAGAACTACTTCCTGCCAACCTCCCTGCATCCATTGCAAAGTCCTTCATCAGCTGTGTTTTGACTCCTGGGTCAACTCCCCCAGTCAAAGCCATGTCATAGAATTATTGTCAATTGCCTTAATGAATGAAGTGGCATAAAATAAAACCACACCAAAGCAATATATGGTTATGAAGGATAAGCAACGAGTGGTCATGCTGGGCTTTGATTATATTATCTAATAAGCCCTTCAAATTCAGTGAGTTTAGGTAAAGCTTCCAACTATGTTAGTGGGGGTTATAGTCAATATGGGGACAATACAAACAGAAGCCAGCAAAACCACAAAAACCCTCGTGTAATATATTACAAGGATTTAAAAAAATACAGTTTCTATGGCTTCTGGTAAGGAGACAAAGGCTATTAAATCTCTTTAAAAAAACATGTGCACTTTTGATTGTAAAACAGAGTCATTTCTAAACATTACACATGCATAACAAATATCAGACAGAAGAGAGTCTGAGAAACTTCCTAATTTCTTCTAAATCTATGTGTGTGTTGTGTGTATTTCATTAACATGTTCATCACTAGTTGAAACTTAGATAATAACAAAGAATATGAATATATATATGTATGTAATAGAGTTTAGCATTACTATAAAAATTACTAAATTACCAAAAAAAGCATTACTATAAAATGCCCCAGGCATAATTCATAAATTAAGGCCTCAGAGACAACTGCACTAGTTCCTGTTTTAAGTGTGAACTTAATTTTCTTAGTGAACTTGAGAAAAAAATTCCTACAAATGTATCTAAGACAATTATTGAGTTTGTCAACACTGTAGCCATTTATATTTTTGCAGGCATTGGGCACTATCTACATTAGAGATTTGTCCCAGACATACCAAAAAAAAAAAAAAAGTGCGGGGTTCTGTACTTGAATCCCCAGGAAAAAAAATCAAAGTGATGCACTTTCATTAGCAAAGAGAAAATGATCCCCAGTGTCTGAACCCAATATCTAGCTTCAAAATATTCACCAAGCAACGTATTTATTTCAACTGTGATACCAAGGTTTCTGCTGAGGAGGTATAAGGCATGGTGAGAAAACCATTTGAAACAGCTCAGAACTTACACATTCTTAGAGCTGTTGCACTCTTTACCATAGTTACCTCAGAAAGCCAGATATTCAGGCTACTTCATCAGAATTATTCTGACAATTCAACACTGGCATTTAAGAACAATCCAACTTCTAGCTTTACACAGCTACTTGGTTCTCCATTTAAGCAACAGTAATATGGAGTCAAAGCTGTTGGATTAATATCCCTTCTTCAGTGTTAGAAATGGCTACTAGCCCCCTACGAAAACATACTGAATTTCCTTATTTATTACAGGTGATGACAACATGCTGCCTCTTTCATTCTTAAAAAGTTTTGCCTTCACATTTCTTCACTCGATATTCATAATGTGTGTAATTTGTGCATTTTTCTAGCCAATGAATGACTAGAAGAGGGGTGTATACATTAATGCATATCAGTAAAAAAGATGTTGAATGAAGCCTATAACCATTTGGAAATCTCTCAGTCCTCATGGGTAGGTATGGAAAATGCCTGAAGCTGAGGCTGGTAAAAGGGCAGCAGATACAGTGGAGAGGATTGGAGTGGAGAAAAGAGGCAGGGAGAGAAGGGTAGAACAGGACAGGACTACCCACCAGGTAACCCTCAGGAAAGAAATTCTTTTTTTCAATCTCTCCAAGTATTTCTACTGAGTTTACCCCTATGAACATGACTCCTCTATGGACAGCAACCTGCCACAAGATGCCCAGAACCCCGTCACCTCCCCGCCAAATGGCTGATAAGTTGGGGTGTAAGTTCATTCTACAAGGAAGGATGCATTTTGCTCCATGGCTATAGCTTCTATCTTTTCACTCTTTTTTTTAACCTCTATCTATAAATGCCATTCCCATTTAAAAGTTTCATTTTGCTAACTTTGAGAAGTGAATGGATGCAGTTCAGTTACTATCTGTCATGAACATATTTCATTATGCCAAAATAAGGCAGGATTTTTTTTTAATAACAGGACAGATTGAAACATTCTGTGCTTGATCACATCTGTTATTCATTCAAAATCCATTTAGGACAATTAAGTTAACAAGCAAAAAGGGTTATGAGTAGCCTCAGTGATAATGGAAAAAAGTAGTCATATATTTTTTGATTGACATGAACTTAGCCTAAAAATATTTTACTTACAAATCAATAAAGCAAATGTTATGACAGAGGAAAGAACAAATACTTATACACTGATGACATTTCTTATTATTCAAATTAGCTGTAATTGTACTCGAATACAAAATCAAATAAAAAAATAGGGAGAAATAACATGCATCAAACCTATAGGTTTAACATACTACACCCACCTTTGAAGAACAGAATTTATTTAGTGACCACTGATTTACTCAGGATGAATGTGGCATGTGGTACAACTCTGGAAGGTTACGGGAATTCTAATCAAGTGCAGGCAAAATGCCTCACATATTCTGAGGTGCTTTATAGCAACAATTTAATGTTTATTGGACCTTCCCATTAGTTTTCTAAAACATAATTCTATCTAGCTATAAATGTTAGATGGGCAGCATTCACCACGGACACAGACAGGAAACTGAGTCCTTTACATTTACAATTCTATAAGCAGCGCTAAGAGGCCTCTGTAGCAGAGGAAGTCAACTCACTTCCTGAAGAACCTTGGAAACAGAGACAGAGATGCAGAATCCTAAGCAGGCTCTAGGGTCTGAGCTGTCAGCACAGAGCCAGACGTGGGGCTCGAACTCATCAACCCTGAGATCATGACCGGAGCCAAAGTCAGATCAACTGACTGAGCCAACCAAGGCATCCCACCTTGGGCACCCTCTTTAATCCTTCAACCTGTTCCTCACACTCACCAGCAGTCTTCATCCTCTCCTTCCTGTTCTGCATTTTCCTTTTTCATTTACCTTCTAGCATACAATATAATTTACTTTCATTGCACTTTTTTACATTGTGCTTCTCACCAATAGAGTGAGAGCCCCAGAGGGTAGAGAATCTTGCCTTTTCTCTTCACAGATGTATTGCAAGGCTTTACATAAAGCAGATGCCCAATAAATATCTGTTGGGGATTTATGACTCTTTTACAACAGAAAATGCATATCTTAGTGTGGACTAAGATTAAAAAGTTGCAAACTACTGCAAAAGAATGTTAATTTTTATATATGTTTCATGTGTGGGAAAAGGAAAAATAGTTGTGATAAAAATAGGAAGGCTATACTTTATCTTGTAGAATTACACTGTTCAATATGGCAGCCACTGGCCACATGTAACCATTTAAATTTAATTAACAGTAAAATTTCAGTTCCTCATTCTCACTAGATATATTTTAAGTGCTCGATAGCCACATGTGGTTCACAGTTACTACATTGGGCAGCACAGATATAGAACATTTCTATCATCACAGAAGTTTCTAGTGGGCAGTGCTACTGTAGATAATAAAGAGCTATTACTGTATTTGAAGTTGGGGAAATATAAGATCACATCAGTGTTTTCTGAAGGCAAATGGCAGCTCTGGAGGGAATGAACTAAATAGAAAAGAGAGTGGAAGCTTCAGGGAGGCCATTACAAGGCTTTTAAAGTGCAGGGGCACCTGGGTGGCTCAGTTGGTAAGTGTCTGACTTCGGCTCAGGTCATGATCTCACGGTTCACTGGTTTGAGCCCCACATCGGGTTCTGTGCTGGCAGCTCAGAAGCCTGAAGCCTGTTTCAGATGCTGTGTCTCCCTCTCTCTCTCTGCCCCTCCCCCACTCATGCTCTATCTCTGTCTCAAAAATAAAAAAAAAAACTATTAAAAATTTTAAAAAAATAAAGTGTCAAACAAGGTGAGAAAGCATGACAAAGTAGTAGGATATACAGGAGGGGGCAAATTTAAAGGAATTTTGGAGTGAGCACCGTTAGGAATTGTTGACTTGAGAGTTGAGAAGGAAGGCAGGATTTCAAGGGTGACTAAGGAGACAGACTGGGTAGGTAGGCTCTGGGTGAGGAAAAACCATTCACTTGTCTCTTTTGACCCAGGTGTTTTAACATAGAAGACATTTCAAGAAGGTCAAATCAAAATGTAAAGATGTGCTTTAAAGCCAAAGAACGCCTGCACTGGATGGCCAGATCCTCATCACTTCCCTAATATGTATCTCAGCTATAAGGTAGAGGGAAGGCCAGGGACTAAGGAAGCAATGAAGCAAGAAATGGGCAAGGTCAGGGAATGTGTGAAATTATCTCTTGTAATCATTTCTTGAGGAGAAAAAAGAAAGCTGAAATAGTCCATTTTTAGGCAATGTCAAAATAACCTCTTCAAGTAACTGTCAATATTGCAAGTAGAGGTAAAGGGTAGATTGAAGGGATAATACATTTGACTTTGGACACATGAATTTGAAGTCTTTCTGACTCCCCTTGGTAAATGGTCTCCAGTCACCTATTGTACTAAGGGAACAGGGCTCGTTACCTTGCTTCTAAAAGTAAAATGATGTCTCACAATTAGATGCCAAAATGAAGTTGAAAGTCATTCGTAGGGGAAATGCATTCCAGAGCATACACATTAAAAATGATAATAAATACAGTCACTTTCTAGATTCTAGTTTACATTGAGCCAAGGTCAGTGGTTTATGGAAATACTAATGGCTCTTACCTGTCTTTTTAATGACCAGCAGAAGCATTTATAATGGAGGTTAGCTTTCAATTCTGGTTTTGAGAAACACAATGAGGGAGTTATGACACTGGTGATTTAAATCTAGCTGTTTTGACTACTGATTTAAATTCATTTGATTTTAATCAAATCTGTCCCAGCTGAGAAGAGGAGCTCATCATAATAGCTTGTCTTTCTTTAATCCTAAAAAAGGTGGGATTGTGTATTTTGAGGACAGAAGCACTCATTTTGTGTGCAGTTAACTATTGACAAGAAAGTTAACTATTGACAAGAAGGAAGAACAAAAATGGGGTGACCTCTGGGCCCTATTGATAGATGAGATTCTTTACTTAACTTGTTCCCTCTTCTTTTTTCTTCCTTCTCTCCATTTCTATCCATTCCTCATTTCCCCACACTTTTAGTTTTCTTTCCTTTTATAACTGAAACAAAATACAGTTCCTTAATTGACCCTCAGGTGTAAATGCTATTTTATATTTACAGAGTGGTTTTGCATCCATCATCTCATAAGATCTTCACAATCTGATCAGTAGGGGAAGCAGTGAGGAAACTGAAGCTCAAGAAGATAGTGACTCATGGAAGGTCATGCAGTAATTTAGCAGCCAAAGGATAATTCATGTCTGTGATACCCAGCTTTCTAGGCAGCCTTAAATCATTCCTGCCTCCTGGTACTCACACACTTTGTGAAATCACCTGTCAATTGTAACAGGGTTGCTCCAATAGCATGTAATACAATGATGATATATCACTTCCACATTAGGTTCTAAAAGAAATGACATCTTTCTTCTTGGTTTCTGTCTCCCTCTGTCCCCCACCCCCATACATGTCTCTCCCTCTTCTGTCTCCTCTCCCTCTTCTCTCCCTCCTTCTCTCCCTATATCTTTCCATTTGCTTTGGAGGAAGCTAGTGACTTAAGCCACTCACTTGTGGAGAGCCCAAATGATGAGGAATTGAGGGTTCCTTGAGCCAACAAGAAACTAGCAACTTCTGTCAACACACATGTGAATAAGCCATCTGGAAATCATATCCTCCAGTCCAGTCAAGTCTTAAGTAGAGTACAGCCCCACCTAACATCTAGGCTACAGATTCATGAGAGACTCTGAGCCAGAACTGCCCAGATGAATCAGTCCCAGATTCCTGACCCTCAGAAACTAAGTGAGCTGATAAATAGCTGTTTTAAGCTGCTAATTTGAGGATAATTTATTATACATCAATGGATAACTTTTACTGTGTCTAAGTTTTCTTTTCCTATTTCACTTAAGCTGCACATCATTCAAAACACAATTTGGGGGGCACCTGGGTGACTCAGTCGGTTGAATATCCATCTCTTGATTTCAGCTCAGGTCATGATCCCAGGATTGTGGGATCGAGCCCCGCGTCGGGGTCCATGCTCAGTGGGAGCCTTCTTGAGATTCTCTCTCTTTCTCTCTCCTTCTGCCCTTCTCCCCTGCTCTCTTTCTCTCCCTCTAAAGGAAAATAAAATAAACTAATTAAATAAAACACACAAGTTTGGTTGCAGAGGTTCATATTCTGTTAGACACCATGTTCTAGAAAGACAAAGGAGATTGACATCTGCCCATGCAATTTAAAATAATGCATGTGTTTTATTTGAATCCATGAGCAGGAAAAAAAAAACATACAAAAGTGCTTGTGCTAAAAATATATCCTGTGTATGTGTGTTTGTATTTTTTAGTTCATTTGGAAATCTATAACTGAGTCTACAACCTATAACCTATAACCTATCTAAACTGAGTCTTGAAACAGGAGACTAGCAGAAAGGAGACGTTTAGTTGGATTCGGTCTTTTGCACGAGGAACCCAGGAAGAATTACCAAGAGCTTAAGAAGTTCTTCAAATCCCAGCAGCACAGCTGGGATATTGATATTGAATACCAGGAAACTAAGGAAATGTCTTGCTTGACTGCGGTTGTCACATTATCATGCATTACAGTGCAGCGGCCCAAATCAAAGAGATATGCAAAATTCACCAAGGACAGCAGCGATGCATTTTTCCCCCTTTACATGTGGAAAGACATCAGGAAAGGGAAGGTGGGTACAAATGCAAAAACATCTGCTCCCCAAACCCATTTATAAAATATTTCTGCAAAAATAAATGTGAATCATCAATAGTATATAGCAGATGGAAGTGCAATATGTTTAATTTAAGGGGGGAAAGGATGCAATTGAGGAACCAGAGAGTATGGAAATAAAATAATACTTAAGCCCATTTCACATACTGCTGCCCATTACGTTACACTCTGCTTGGCAAGAAGATATGAAGAAAATCGCCTTTTATCTGCATCAAACTACTCTGAAGGAATTCCAAATAGTTACAGCAAATTCTCTAATGGTATTTACCGTCTATAGATTATTTGACAGAAGCCACATTTTGGGACAGCAACATAATTTCCCCCTAAAATGAAAAACAAGTTACAGAGTTGTTTTATTGGTTCCAAAAATATTTTAACTTCACTGACCTGCCTCACAGGGAATTCACACAACAGAGCAAATAAGGGAATAAATTATTTCAGATAATAGGCAGGAACAATACAATGGCTCATGATTTGGGGAAATGCCATGTAAATGTATGATTATGCCAAAAAAAAAAAGATCAAATCTTCCAAATGCCTTTGAAAAAATGACCAATGGCTGACAATACAAAAAGGAACATAAGTCAACTTTTTATACTGCAGATGAATTATTTTTGGCCTAACCTTAATACAAATTTGTTTATCTTCTCAACATGTATATAAGTCTCTTGAATTCATAATATCAATTAGCCTGAAGGATAGAAACCTTTTACATTTTCAGAAATAATTTATTTATTTATTTTTTTAATTTTTTTTTTAATGTTTTATTTATTTTTTAGGAGAGAGAGAAAGACAGCGTGAGCAGGGGAGGGCCAGAGAGAGAGGGAGTCACAGACTGAAACAGGCTCCAGGCTCTGAGCTGGCAGTCAGCACAGAGCCCGACGCGGGGCTCGAACCCACGAACTGCGAGATCATGACCTAAGTGAAAGTCGGCCGCTTAACCGACTAAGCCACCCAGGCGCCCCCATTTTCAGAAATAATTTAAAGATTTTGTTAGAATTTCTCAGGCACAACCAAAATGGGAAAACATTACTATTACATAGAACTGTATTTATTTGTTTTATCTGATAAAATAAAATAGCTTGGGAATTACAATGATCACCAGACTGATAAAAAAGATTTTTGGTTGTGGAAACTGAATAATATCAATCAATACATTGTTTATCAATATCTGAATAAGATTTTAATCAGAGCCGACATAAGAATAAATTGTAAGGTTCTAAGGACATTCCAAACATTTTGTTAGAAAATTTTTGCAAAACCTCTTTCTTGAAGGGGAAAAATCATGAAATCCTAGTCAAAGTATCTACAGCAATTTTTGCTACTGTTCATTACGATATGTATAAGATCTAAAGGACAGGAATGTATCTTTTAAATGCATGTTAATTTGAAAATAAATTTGGGGTGCCTGGGTGGCTCAGTTAAGCGTCTGACTTTGGCTCAGGTCATGATCTCACAGTCCGTGGGTTCGAGCCCCGTGTTGGGCTCTGTGCCGACAGCTAGCTCAGAGCCTGGAGCCTGCTTCGGATTCTGTGTCTCCCTCTCTCTCTGACCCTCCACTGCTCATGCTGTCTCTTTCTCTCTCTCTCATGCATTTAAAAACATTTAAAAAACATTTAAAAATAAATAAAAACATTAAAAAAAGAAAAATAAATTCAAACAAAATGTACAGAAAGAATTGATCAAATTTCATGTATAAAAAATCAGAAGGCAATTTTAATCTCCTACAGTTATGTGAGGTAGCAAAGATCTCTTTAATTTTAAGGAAACATACCCAAAGAAATTATGGAAACATAACCAAATGATGAAAATATAGTAACCAGGTCACCTTTAGGTTTCTGATAAAAACAAATCATGGTAAGTATTTTAAAATGATCTATGACCACTATTGGTAGCCATAGCAGAAAATGGTACAGGTCAGTGGATGGTTTATGAATTTATCAATAGGAATAAAAAGGGGCGAATTGCCTTAATTCTTAATAGCCAAGATACAAATTTTTGTAATGTTATATTGTAATATTTTAAACTTTTGAGGGGTTGTTTAAGTATATAAGAATGAACAATATTCTATAATAGAGAGTAGTTAAGGCAGTGGAATATTTAATATTAAAATAAAATGTTCTATAGCAGGCTGACATTCAGATGTGAGAATGGTCCCTCTAAATTACAATGATCCTTATATATCAACATCTTAGTGTTAGTGAATACTGCACTGCCTAAATACTTATTAGTCATCAGAGTACTTGTGACTATGAAGTAGAAATATGGATTTAATTGCCTCCCCCCAATATTTAATTTTTCAAAAACCCTACAGACACCAATGGGTTCTTCGTATTGACCACATTAATTTAAAAAACATAATTAATCACATCAAATCATTATGTGCTTGATAATTCAAGGCTTTAAAAAAGGGTACAATTTATATATTAGATTTATGTCACACTTTAAAAACAGAAGCTCTGATCTCATTGGTGAAAAATTCAAATTTCATTAATTCAGAATTGAAATAACCAGAAAGATAAAATCACCATAATTTATTTCCTAGAAAATAAGGAATAACAACAGAAACTTTTACTGGTAAAGTAGAACATCTCTAGATCCTGAAAGACCTTCTAAATAATCAAATAAGAAATTCAATTCAAATTATGTTCATAATATTTTAAATATTAAATATTTTCTTTTATTCTAATTTAGGGAATTTAATAACTTATGTGAAACATTTCTGAGATCTCCTAGCTACCATAATGTTAGACTGACTTTAACATCCATTTCCCAACCATTTGAGATAAACTGAACTTTGCCATAACATGTTACCAGTTAATATCGGTCCATATTCAAGAGACACAAGAACACAAAATTTGGCTATTATAGAATAAATTCCAGTTGCAGATGAAGGTAAATCCAATATGAATGGCTATAGCTAAAAGATCAGCTCCCAACACTCCTAACTATAGCTGCAATGTGCAATCATATGCAGATCTCTTTTGGGCAAGAGTTCCAAACTCCTTTGCCATGAATTAATTTTCCAAAGCTATCAAATAAATAGATTGCTTCATTCTGTGCCAACACAGGTATCATTAGTAGTGAAATAGTTATAAGGACCTTGATCATACACAAAAAGGATACCTAAGCTTTCTATGTGACAGACTTGCAGAGTCCCTTCTGCACCAACATACATTACGAAGGACCCCTCCTGCCACATGGAATTCTACCTTGCTTGTCAAATGACCCACTATCCCGCAGACTCCATGGGACTACCCCAAACACCACCACTTTCAGAAATTCTATCTTACCCACCAACTATGTGTGATTTCCCTCCTGCTGATCTTACACGGATCAAAAGCTGAGTCATTCATCCCACTGTGCTTCGTATTAATGATATTTGTGTATTTGTCTTCTACTCTCTGTTAGACTGTGAGGTCCTTAAGAATGGATCATATGACTTCCTGTACTTGCATTTATTCTCTTTGGTGTCTGGAATAGTGCAGACTCTTAGAAAATAAATTTAATGGAATCTTTCCTTCAAAGGGATGGCAACTAGGCTCAGAGCTCTGAAACCAAAGCTGCATTAAAATATCTCATGCTGGGCTTACATGGAATACTACACTTTATACTTTACAGAATGGATTCTCTCCTTTTTGGATTCATTAGTATGGTAATTACAACATCTTTTATATCTGTCTAAATATTCATCTGTGCATCAAAATTTCCTTTTTCTTCTTTGGTATTTCTTTTTTGGGGGGTCAGGCCTTAATACGTTAAGCCTTTAGATAAAATAACTGAACAACCTGATGATGTAGAGTAAAGCCTAGGATCATTAAGCCCAGTTCTCCATAAATTCCTTAAGAAGTATTAAGATAATAATAATAACTTTCAAAACTTTTAAAAGTTCAAATCATACCAAAGTGCCATCCAATCATTCTCTGTGCCAGAATGTGGATAATACTGCTTTCAAATAGGGATTATTTAGAGAATGCAAAACCAAACAATTCTGGGTTTGCTGGTCTAAGCATAATGCAGCAGCAGAGAACTTCTGATATTTACTAACAGGAAACAGATTATAAATAGAAGATGTTTAAATCTACCAAAATCATTCTGAATCATCTCTAATAAAGAGTAGCTTCCTGTTGCATTCTAAAACTAGCATAGCAAGCCATCTAAAAGTATATTTTTTTCACTCATCCATTCATTTAACAAATGTTTATAAAGCACCTACTCTATGTTTTGCATTGCTTACGGGGACTGCAGTTCAGCAGTTAACACAACAGGTTGTGCCCTCCTGAAGTTTACTGGCAGTTAAATATAATTAATCTACAGTACTAGCTTCTACGAGTGGTTCACTAATCATATATAAATAGAGTTATTTTAGTCACAGAACTCTCACTGATGCAAATTTACATTGTCGGTGCAACAAGCTATGAGTGACAGCATCCAGGTTCCAGTCTCCTTTCTGCAGATTAAGTGGCTTTGAGAACTCATGGCCTCTGTTTCACATGTAAGGACAGATAAGTAAGTTCCACTCTGCTTTTCTTAGAGGGTTATTAAGAGGTTTAATAAAAAGATCTTATGGAATCACAATGCACTGAATGTGTGTGTGTGTGTGTGTGTACACGTAAAAATAACGTACTAATTTTACATGCATTGCTTTATCTAATACTAATTACAGTCCTATGGTACTGCACTAAAATACCATAGCTATCTATGTGTCCAAATACATAGGTATCTGTAAGAAATGAATCTTTAACAAAGAATGCATTCATTTATTTGCACATATTATTACCAACAATAGTCTGGTAGTAATCACTGCATGGGCTCATCTTCTTTAAAAGCTTCCCTCAAAAAAACCCAAGTAGATAATTGTGGAATGCATTTCAGTTCTGTTGTGGTTGGTATGAGAAAAAAATCCTGGAGCCATCTCAGAATTTATTAAGCAGAACTGACTCAGGGTGACCCCTGAGGTGCTTTAAAGTTTCCCAGCTGGAGAAGACCAAAAACTGTCCACTTTGAAAGATATAAGCACTAAACATGTCACCCCAATGACAAAGAAAAGAAAAGGAAGATATTTGATTGAAAGATAGTAGAAAAGAGGGAGGAAGTGTTACCTTACAAGCTCTGAATATCTTTAATATTAACCATGATGAAATTTGCTTGTACCTCTTGCCAGAAATGAAATTCAATAATCGATCAAGTTCAAAGACACAGCAACAAATGGAAATCTCCAGCTGCCTTCCCAACCTCTGCCCTCCTAAACAAAGATGGTGTCCCAGATGCAGCCAGTCTCAATTAACATTTAACCTTTACTCTTTTATGTTCAGATGCACTTTTCAATTAATATCTGTCACTCTTATTTTCCAGTTTTCCACAATGAAATTGTCCTTCTTTAATCACATCTTAATGTTTGTTTTCCCACCTCCTGCCTCTATACACACATAGGGGGAATTGTGTGTGTGTGTGTGTGTGTGTGTGTGTGTATGTTGTTGTTTTTCAAGCTGGTATTTGATTCCAGTCAATTCAGGGTAGATTTTCCCAGATTCAAACAAATTTTTTCAGGTAAAGACTCCTCACTTTTCCCCAGGCAAATAAAATTAAGATTCTGTTGAAGATTAAAAATATAATACTGCATCATTTTTTATTGAGGATGGTAAATATTCATATCCATGAGTTTATAAGAACAAAGTCTACAAGCACAGAGTGATAGTCCATTATTTTTCAAGTACATGGACATATAATCAAATAGCAATGATGACTTCCTCCGCTTTCCCATCTATATAGATGTATAAATGTTTGTATGCATGCATGGATTTCTAATGACTGCCCAACATCAAAAGTTTTAGTGACTTTAATTATTTAATGACTTAATAACATACTATATAATAACTTAATTATTTCTTGGCTCATTATTTTATTTTATTTTATTTTTTTGGTAGTTAAGTAATATGTTTAATGAATGAATAAAAGGATGAATAGTTCAGGCATATTCCTCATGACCACTTCCATATTTCTCCCTCTCCCTAATCCTTTAAGATCCATAAAAACATCATTAATGACCTATTTCTTTGAATTAACACCTTATTTACTCAACATCTCTAGGTAAAAGATGAAAATAGTATTAGAAAGATCAGTAACATATATTCAACCCTTATTTTCCAGTAAAGCCAATCATTTTCTTTTCTTGTCACAGTCCTTAGAAAAATGAATTAATATTTTCATTCTTCAATTTTCTAACCTACAAAATGGGGAGAATAGCTCACTTATTGCTTTACTTCGAATAATTGTGAGGATTAATTAGGATAGTGTATTAAAATGCTCACAATTAGCATTTAATGAATGCTAGGTATTATTATTATTATTATTATCCATTTACAAATTCTATTTGCTTTTCTGGTACATTCAAAGGCTGTTTCCTGGTCATGCTTTCCATTACTTCCCAGTATAATCATAATATAATAACTATGGCTGAAAAATAGTAGGAATGGTCTTGTGCCAGCATCGTCATAAATGCTTCACCTACATGCTATGATTTTATTCTTGCAAACTACCTGCAGGTTATATCTCTTTTTTTGCATTTATTTTCTTTTTTTAAATAGTTTATTGTCAAGCTGGTTTCCATATAACACCCAGTGCTCATCCCAACAAATGCCCTCCTCCATGGCCATCACCCCCCTTCCCCTCCCCCCACACCCATCAGTCCTCAGTTTGTTCTCAGCATTCAAGAGTCTCTCATGATTTGCCTCCCTCCCTTTCCCCCACTATTCCCCCCCTTCTTCTCCCCAACGGTCCTCCATTAAGTTTCTCCTAATCCTCCTATACGTGCAAACATATGGTAGCTGTCCTTCTCTGCCTGACTTATTTCGTGCAGCATAACACCCTCAAGTTCCATCCATGTTGCTACACATAGCCAGATTTCATTCTTTCTCATTATTTTAAAAATGTGTATGCTTTAATATTTTTAATTCCTTCGTCTTTATTTTTAAGTTATTTTCTAACTTTACGAACATGCAAATGACATATAACTTTGTGTAACTTTAAGGTATATGACATGAGGATTTGATACGTGTATATATTATAAAATGATTGCCACAATCCATAAATGCCTGTATCACCTCACCTAATTTCCTTTTTTGTGTGTATGATGTAACATTTAAAATCTACTCTCTTAGCTACTTTCAATTATATAATGTACCTCTGTTGACTATAGGCATCATGCTGTACATTAGATCCCTAGAATTGACTTACTTATACTTTGAAGTTTCTACCCTTTGACATTTCCCCATTTCCCCCACTCCTCTCTGCCCTTGGCAACCACCCTTCTACTCTCTATTTCTTTGAGTTCAGCTTTTTTAGATTCTACATGTGAGAATATACAGTATTTTTCTTTTGTGTTTGGCTTATTTACTAGATAATTTTATTTACTAAATAATGTCCTCAAATTTCAAACATGTTTGTTGAAAGGCAGGATTTTCTTTTTTATGGCTGAATGTTTCATTGTATATACTGTATGCATAATTTTTAAAAATTGATTCCTGTTAGGTATCAGGCAAAGCATTCAAGTCTTCCTCTGACATGACCAAGACACTTGATAGGAAATGATATTAGTAAAAACTTTAAGACTATATAATAAATGAATAAGCTGAGAATCATAGGTCAGTCAGATCTGGGTTTGCACATCAATTCTATGGGACCATAACATAAACATTTAAACTCTCTGAGCATTAGTTTCCTTAAAACTCTCTGAGCATTAGTTTCCTTATCTGTGAAGTAGATTTATTCTACACAGAGTAAACGTAATATATATAAAACATAGCACTTGGCTTTCAAAGAAATATTTGTTCCTTTACCAGTTTCTCTCTTGCTGTGGTCACAAAATAATAATGGTGGTTTCAGGCACTGACTTCCAAAGGGTCACAAATGTAGAGATAAATCCAGGAATAAAAATGCACTGGAAGCTACTACCTACTCATACAGTGATTACTAGTTCTCAAATCTTGCTATATTTAATAAGCTTCTCTTTGCACCAAACAGATCATTTGGGCATTCTCTCTGGATAATTAAAAATGGTGCCCAGGTGTTTATTTCAAAATGTTTAGTAAATGTTTGAGGCTAATTTTGAGGGTGTGAAGTAAAAGTCACCTATTATATATACCTGGATGCTAGTGTTACCTCTTCTAGTATGTCCCATGTTGCTTGACCTGTCCTGAATCTCAATTTCAGCCCTTAATGATACTACCACAGTTCTTTACATACTACAGATATGAAAGAAAGAAGGAAAGAAAGAAAGAAAGAAAGAAAGAAAGAAAGAAAGGAAGGAAGGAAGGAAGGAAGGAAGGAAGGAAGGAAGGAAGGAAGGAAGGAAGGAAGGAAGGAAGGAAGGAAGGAAGGAAGGAAGAGAAGGAAAGAAGGAAGGAAGGAGGGAAGGAAGGAAGGAAGGAGAAAAGGAAGGAGGGCAGGAAGGAAGATAAAGAGAGAGGTAAGGAGAAAAATCTGAACTTAGGTAATTTCTCCTTTACTTTACCTCTCATATGAGGTAAGATAAAGGATTATGAAAATTCTAAAGTATTATTTATTGTCACCAGTCTGAAACTTTCCTTCTACCCTGCACGTGGAACAAAACTGCATTAGTTGTTAAATTGTAATCTTACTAAAATTATTATAACTTGACTTTTTCAGAGCCTTGGCCCTGCCAGGGATCCCTGCTCACAGATTCATAGTGCCTTACTATAGAAAGAAGTGCAAGGATTATTTGAGCCAACATTTCCCCACATCCTACTACAGATGAGTCCATTGAGGTTACCTAGTGAAGGACTTGTAAGTCCAAGTTTGAGTACAGAAAACAGTATGCAAACCTCTGCTTCGGACACAAGGTGCACACACTATGGTTGATTGCATGCTTCTCACCCCATTAACAACACACTTCAGGAACTGCCCATCCATCTAAATAAATGTTCAAATAGAAGAACATTTACAATCTCCTTTAATGGCACTTCTTGCCCCAAAGGCAAAGGAAGGAAACACAAAAGATAGTAAAAGAAGTCCTCCAGGGAATGCACAGCTAAATGGAGCCAGTACCCCCTACCCAGGGTTTGATTCCCCTCAGTCTCAGTTACACATGGGCATCCACAATTACACACGGTCCGGAAGAAGATGATCCTCCTTCGGACATATAGTTAGGTCAATAACTGCTTAACGCTATCCTAACACGTCCTTCACCTCACTTCATTTCATAACACAGGCATTTTATCATTTCACATTGTCACAACAAGAGAAGTAAGTACGTAAGATACTTGGAGGGAGAGAGACTGTGTTACATAACTTTTATTATGGTATATTGTTATAATTTTGATATTTTATTATTAGTTATTGGTGATACTCTCTTACTGTGCCTAAATCATAAATTAAACTTCATCATCAGTATGTAGGTATAGAAGAAAACAGTATTCATAGGACTCGGTACTATCCGTGGTTTCAGACATGCCCTGGAACTGATTCCACCACCAAAGGGGGCCATTACTGTACTTCCAAGGAGTGTGGGTGCCTGACGGAAATCAGGAGTTGCCTGAAAAATGGACACTTCCTGTCAGCAGGATGCTCTTAAAAGTGGGGCTTTATTCCAGTAGCAAATTCTAGTTTCTTCCTTCTTGATGAATTTATAGGTCCTAAAGACATTTGCTTTTATTCATGAAAGGGACGAGCAAACCACAACTGACATTTAGTAGTTGTATGGTCTTGAGAAAATTACTTAAATTTTTTCAGCTTTGGTTTCCTCATCTTTAAAGCAGAGATGATAGTCATACTCCCTCATAGGACAGGCAAGAGGGTTAGACCACAGAATACAGGGGCACCTCTTGATTTCAGCTCAGGTCACGATCTCTTCGTTCGTGGGATCAAGCCCTGTGTCAGGCTCAGTGCTGACAGTGCAGAGTCTGTTTGAGATTTCTCTTATTTCTCTCTCCCTCTCTCCTGTGCCCCTCCCCCACTCACACACGTGCACATTCTCTCAAAATAAATAAATAAGCAGAACACGTTATGTTAAAAAGAAAAGAATACATGTAAAGCAACTAACATATAGTAGACATTCAGCCAGTGTCTGCTATTATTTTCACTCATGAATAGTTAATACAAACCTACAAAGTATGTGTGAAAAAAAATCCCCTTCCTTTCTCTGATCTGAAAAAATGCACACCTTAGCTAACATGAATAAAACATATACTACAGTTATTAGGCTTACCCTATAATTTAATTACATGAAAACATAAGCAGCTTATGATAGTTTCTAATATCAAATGAAGTTAGTTCCGCCAATGAGGGAATCAAACTCAACTAGAAGATTTTTGACACTCTCTTCAATAACCTACTCTTTTCAAATCCTGTTAGCAATTATATCTTAAAACATTTTACTTTCAACCTTTGACTTCTTTATATCTATATTTATATTATAAAAGTGATGAAATCATTTTAGTAAGCCTATTCATTTTAACTTTTTCAGCAGAAAAAGGGGAATAAAGCCTGCTGCCAGAAAGCCACGTCAAAAACCCATTTATTCCTAATACATGTTCTAAAGCATATACTAAATGTTTGTTCCTTTAGCATTTTTTTTTATTTTGTTTGAAATCCACCATTTCTTTTAAGAGTACAAAATTCAAGGCACTTTAAAACCAACTATTTTGACTGGAGAGAAACCTGTAGCATGAACTTTCTCTGAAGCAAAATATACTTTACTACTCCTTCAACTTCTTCAACAAGAAGTTGTGTAGTGGCTACCTAGCAGTGTACTGGAGAAATAAGAGTGACTGAGACATGATAGTCGACCACAGGAAGCCTAAAGTCTGGTAAAGAAGACAGGTGAGCCTATAAAAATGGGCTATGCTGATCAAGAAGATGTTTTAACACCTCCCACTCTTATAACATCCTGACCCTTATAAATTTGAAAGGGAATCCTAATGACTGTATCCAATGAGAGATGGATTTTCTCATTTTGTGTAACAGAAGGAAAAACAGGGGAGACTTGGAAGTAACTATATTACCCTGTTGGTAGAAAGTTCCATTGGACTTCAGTTCATTTAATGAGACCTGTGCTCATCAGATCAAAGTCATGGCCCTCTACAGATAGTGCATCCCAACTAAGAATAAAACATAAATGAATCAAGATCACCCTCTATTTTACAATAATTGTATGATAATGGTATAATCCAAACTATGGTAAGGAAACTACAGTTCAGAAAAGTTGACAAACTCAAGTCCACAGAGCAAGATACAGCTGAGAGTAAAATTCATATTTCCTCCACTTTAAAGGTCAGGCCTGGTGGTCTCTCTTTGTGTTTTGTTTTTGCTCTGCTTTGCTTTGTTTTGAGAGAGCACAAGTGAGGGAGATCCTTCAGAGAGGATCTGAAGTGGGCTCCGTGCTGACAGCAGCGAGCCATATGTGAAGTTCACACTCACAAACCATCAGATCATGACCTGAGCCAACATCACACACTCAACCGACTGAGCCATCCAGGTGCTCCTCTGCTAGTCTCTCTCTAAAACTATATATTCTCAAAGGCAGAATAAACTTCATAGTAATTCAAACCCAGTATCAGAAATAAAAATTTTATGCAAGTCATTTTTATACAATAATCATGGTAAGAGAACCAATGGCTTATCAATTTTGGAAAATGACTGTAAACTCAATTGTGATATAAAACAACAGAAATATGAATAGACAGAAACAGACAAGGAAAACCTTTTGGATGTCAATCCTGTGGTTGCATGTACTTGTTTTTTTTTTTTTGTATTTTAGGAGATAATTGGTTCATTTTAATGCACACATAGATATCAACTTTTATTTTCAAATATTCATAAAATGCTGACAATGCTACCAGTAAGTTAATTTTAAAATTCAAACTACAAACATGTAATTTTTATAAAACACAGAATCTGTGTTCAATGTGTAATAAACACATTCAAACCTACCTATTATCACAGCACTTCTAGAGATTTTAAATAGTATCTGCCACACTTAAACAAAATCACTTTATCTTTTGGTACTGTAACTTCTATGAGTCATGTAAAAAATACACGCTCTGAGATTACCTGCAAATATCAAGCAAGTATTGACAAAGCCTTCCTGAAATTAACTATATATGCTTGATGCAATCAGTATTTTAATTTAGCATCTTGGTGGATTTAAGAGATGGTATGATCACTCTTCTGTAACTAATGCATTGAGATTCTGTTCAGACTTTTTATGCATTCCATTCCATCTGATTAAAAGGGTTTTGATATGAGAGATATTTGGATTACACTTAAAAACATATTTTAAAAACCACTTTGCTCAAATTGAGTATTCAAACATGCTCCCTCCTTTTGGCTGCTGAACTGAGATTTACTATAATGGTGCCAGAAATATATTTGCACTGATATAACTTAGTCGATGGAAATAAAAACCTAATTCTGTCACAGGAGTAACTAGGACAACTAAAATGCAGGAGCACCCATGAATTGCCTTTGTTCCATCACAATTACAGTGACAAAAATATTTATGTTAAGGGAAGAGCTGCTGACACCAAAATAAGTGGGAAGTGAGGCTTTAAAGATGAAAATAGAAGCTGTGAGCATTCACAGACTGCAGTTTATTTGAAGATATGAACCACTGCACCTACCTAGTCAGTACTAATGAACACTATAATCACTATAATCAAACAAACAAAGCAACTACACATTAGGATAGAACTGAACTATTATTTAGAAGGATTCACTAGATTTTTGTATGGGTAATTTTATTTCAAAATGGATTTTAGAATAGCTTCATTAAAAGGATTTCTGCTTTTGAATAGGGATTTGGTCAGGGCTCACCTCATATCTTTGTTACCCCCCTTTTAAATAAGTTTATGAAAGTGAACACAAATAAGTCTTTCACAGTCCTTCAGAACTTGATCCTCCTCTAATTCCAACAAGTGTGGTCTATTCCTTTGTTGAACTTTTGTTTTATATCCACAGTCCTTATGTTTTACCTTAGAGGTACCTCCCTTAATGAAATACACAACAGAAGTGGGCAAGAATGGTGTGGACATTTAACCAGGAATAGGGATCTAAAAGAAGCCGCATGCTATTAAATACTCTAGCGCACTCTAGAATGCAAGGTTCTACGTAACTTAGAAACCTAAATTTCAAACAGTGCTTGGGGACACATTTGCTCTACCAAATGAAAATCGGCGTATTTCTGCAAAACATGCTTTTGGTAGGAAGTAGTAAAAGTACCAACTGCTTTCTCTCTGCTCTTCACCTTGTATATGCTTTAAACTCAACAGCATCATCTGGTTTTGCCTTTTTTTTCCCGCATCTCCAACTGATTTGGGATTTGGAAGAACAAAAGGGTCCAGTAAAGGATGCTGCCGTACAGCTGGAAAAGTGGTATCTTTAATCAAAGGGAAATGCTCTGCAAGCTAACCAAAAGTAACAATGGTCCTGCTCCTGCTACCTTCCTTCACTAGACTCCTCTATTTTTTGCAGACAGCACATCACCATCTTTTTATGGTGGGTACTTTGGAGAAAACGCTCAACCAATTTTACATTCATTCACTCTAAAATGACAGCAATAAAACATCAAATATACACAAAATTTCATTGCCAGTAAAACTTTAAAAGTATGTATTGTTTCTTTATTTTGCTGGTTTGCTCATTTGTTTATTGCTTTCATGTCGGGAACATAAAAAATATTAGTAAGTATACTAACAGTATGCCACAGTAAACCCCAGAGACAACTCAATAATCTTAACAGCTGGCCCACTGTATTTATGTAAAGTGAACTTAGCGACACAAATAAACCAGTAGATTTAATTCAAAATACAAAACAATCACAATTATATCCTTTTTGACTTTATAAGTCATTACTGGCTTTTTATAAAATATGAAATATATGTATGATCTAGACCAATGATTTTTCAAAGGACCACCTGCATCAGATTCAAATAGGATGCTTATGAAAATTGAGATTCCTGGGACCCAGATTGGATTCACTGAATCAAACTCTCTGGATGTGGTGTCTTAGAATATGCATTTTCAAAGAGCTCCCCAGATGCTTCATATGCACGTAACTTCCACTGACTTAGACATTAACAGCATGTTTGCACTTCATAATCACAGAGAGATGAGGTAACACTGAGAGATGTAAGACACGTGCTCAAGTAGCCAGATTAGCAAAAGGACCACTAGCCAGAGAACCAGAGCCAAAGAAGGGAAATCAGAGACCACAGTCCAATGAGGCTAATCAAGACCAAAACTGACATGTCCAAGGTCACCAAACTAGTTGTTATATTGTTTGGACTTGAAACCAGGTCTACTGACTGGCTGATTCCCTTTCTAGCTTCCCACACTTCAACTCTACAAAATAAAAATTTGAAAACACTAGTTGTCTAAACTTCATACTTTAACTTTCTGAAATGTCTGTATATTCCAAATACTGAAACAATACCAATATTTTATGTTTATACAGTTCTTTACCAATCAAAAATGTTTCCAGGTTCCCTATAATCGTTGATATACCAGTGAAAAGTAGCCAGCTATTAGCATTTCCATCCTGCAGGGAATAAAATTGCAGTTTCCAGAGATTTAGTGACTTCCCAAGTCTTATAGCCCTAAAAGTGAAGTCAATCAAATTCTGACTCTCCTTCTCAAAGCTCAGTCTTCCTTCAATGTATGCTTTCTTGAACTTTGTACCAGTTCTCAGCCACTGGTATTTTCCCACTTTTTAGATTTAAAGATTCAGTTCTCAAGGATCTCCTCCTAAAAAAAAATGTTACTGTCTGCTGCCAGAGTCTCTGTGCACATATCTGAAACTCCGGGTGACAATTACACATCCTCTCAATAGATTTCTAGAAGATAGCTGGAAGAAGGTTTAATGTGTGTACAAATCCAACAGATAAAACACTGTTGAGAACCAGTGTTCATTGTATTATCAGTTTCAGCCTGATAATTTGATATGACAGGTGTGAGGCACAAGCTACAAGTCTCTCCTTCTTAAAACAATAATTGTGAGCCTTTATTCTACACCAGGAATATCAAGGTCATTGTCTGGATCAAACCTAAAAGGGAGTTTCCATCAACAGATGTCATAACAGATAAGCACCAATTTGACATGCTTTTGCAGAACTATCACCTGCTATCAGAGCTGCATGACAGCTGTGGAGTAGTAAGACAACATGGACCAATTCATCAGTCCTCTGGGCCCCAAGTGCTCCCCTAATGGGTACGACAAACATATGCCTCACTGCTACACAATGGGTGTTTATTACTGTAGGGTGGTTTGTATAACGATCAAATTAATGAGTGTTGATAGTCATTTTTTTGAGTGATGGAAAGATAGACTTGCATAACTTTATTGTATGACTGCATCCTTTGCCATAGTATGATGGACCTTGAAAACGAAGAAGTGTGCACTTGTGCATGTCTACAAACACACACACACACACACACACACACACACACATGCACACATACACACCCACAATCCTGCCAAGATATAAATAATATACCCATTTCCTGGTCTTTGATGTATTTTCTTTGCCATGCAGATATGCTTCTTCTGGCCTGGTCAATTTCTGCTTACCTCTTTGAAAGACTCAGTTTAAGTGCTATACTGGGTGTTAGGCTTCCCATGCTTCCAGAACCTAGGCAGGTTTTTTATAAACAGAAACTCAAACTAGATGGGAATTAGACTGATGAGCTCAGATTATCTCATTCTTTTTTTAAGTATATTTATTTATTTTGAGAGAGGGTGGGGCAGAAAGAGAGAATCCCAAGCAGGCTCTGGGCTGTCAGTTCAAAGGCTGATGCAGGGGTTGATCTTACAAACCATGAGATCATGACCTGAGCCAAGAGACAGACACTTAACCACTTAAAGAAGTGAGCCACCGAGGCACCACAGATTATCTCACTGTAATCAATAGTCATGCCCCAGCTCCAGCTGACTCTCTCTGTAGGGAGCCTGCTCTAGGGGTTACTAGGTCCTCAGTGTTTCAAGAGAAATGAAAGCCCAAATTTTTATTTGCCATCCTAAATTCTTAAATTTTGGGAACTGTTTTTATTATGATTCCCCTGAAATTAGAGCTTGAGATAAAGACTTGTAGGTAGTTTATTTGCGAAATTTAATTCAAGAAAAAGAGTAAGGAAAGTAAGGCATGGAAGGCTTAAAAACCAACCAAAGGGGTCTTACTGAAGTCCCATTGACCTTAGAGACATGCCACAGAATGGCTTCAAGAATCTTCTCTGTGGAAGATGGAAAGCAGGGGCATTTTCCTGCAGCCTGTCCTTCACTGGCTAAGAGTTCCTACACTTCCCAGTTGTGCCTGCCAGAGTGCTGAGTGGCTCCCTCAGTTTGTGAGAAAGCCCTGACAGAGACAACAATTGTGCCTGAGGTGGGCTGCAGTCAGCATTCAGAGAGCCACAGCTGTGACTGAAATTAGAGGTAACTGAGGGGATGTGACTTACAGCATCAAAAGCAACTACTCCAGCAACTAATAAAATCATAAGCATAGTGTAAGTTAAACAATTAATGGACACAGGCCTGATCTGGCTTATGGACTCCATCTGCTTTTCATCTTGAGGAATGCCTTCCCTGACTACCTCCCAGAGCAAAGCCCCTGAGAGAGGAGCTCCTCAACTCACCACACTGTCAGCATCAGTCATGGTCGCGTCTATTAGTCCCCTCTACTACAAGCACCCTGAAGAGACACTCTGTACCCTGTTCATTATTCCCTGGATCTAGTTTGAGACAGGTGTTCAATAAAACCCTACTGACTGAATTAGTTCACAGAAAAGGCCCATTTGTGTTTGTGGGACTGAATAAACAAATATAATATAATTTTTAATAGAACTCTATTAGCTCCAGGCACAACCCAAATCCAATCAGGAGAAATAGTCCTAAGGTCATGAAGGAACAAAGCAATTATTTCTCAGTTCCTGCCCTAAAGGGCCTTATGACTTAAAAACGTTAACCACTGACAAAGATGAACTTTGTTTCCTCTGCTGCCTCCCCTAGTAAAATTACATGTTCTCAATATATATAATTTTTCATATTAATTTAAAAAGTTTAGAAAAAATTATCTTTGCTACCAGAAAAACAAAAAGAGTTATAATTTAATTTTATCATCTCCTACTACTGAAATAGAATATTCTTTCTTTTTAAATTTTTTAAAAACTTTTTATTTATTTTTGAGAGAGAGAGAGAGAGAGAGCACCCAAGCAGGGGAGGGGCAGAGAGAGGAGAGAAAGGAAGACAGAATCTGAAGCTGGCTCCTCACTGTCAGCGCAAAGCCCAACATGGGGCTTGAACCCACAAACCGTGAGATCATGACCTCAACAAAAGTCAATGCTCAATTAACTGAGCAACCAGGAACTCCTGAAAAAAAAACATTTTCTTTCCCATATAAACTGTATCTTGATATCTGTACCTTTCTCTGAGTCTCTCACAGACTTTCCCTTGAAAGACATCTGGTCTGGCTAGGACCTGAAGAGGGAGGCTTGAGTAACAGATCGCCATAGGGAAGCTTCAAAGAGATGAGTATAGGGTGAGGATTCTGGAACATTCTATAAAAATAGAGGATCCCCTTATACCAGCTGAATGGGTACTCCAACATAAATGGCAGAACTTATGGAACATTTCTATCCTACTTTCTACATATGGTGTAAACAAAACAGAAAAACTAAGTATTCATTAGAGAAAGCCTAATACACAATGAAAGTATGCGCAACAAACTTTCATCCTCGAAAAAAATGCAAAGATGTGTCTTGTGTAACAGACTTCCTACACTATTTCAAGCACACTGTTTCTGGCAATAATAAAAAATTTGAAAAATTATAAATAGAATCTATATAAATGGGTAATTAGAGAAAACTAAGTAGGTCATTCTCCGGTGAAACAGTCAATTATAGCTAGAAATAGCTGGGTAAAGATTCTATGTAATTACTTTGAATCAACTCCTTTATTCATTTTTTATTTACTTATTAATATTTTTAATGTTTATTTATTTTCGAGAGAGACAGAGCATGTTCAGGGGTGGGGCAGAGAGAGAAAGGGAGACACAGAATCAGAAGCAGGCTCTAGGCTCTGAGCTGTAAGCACAGAGCCCGACACGGAGTTCAAACCCATGAACTGGCAAGATCATGACCTGAGCTAATGTTGGATGCTTAAAGGTCTGAGCCACCCAGGCATCCCCGAAACAAAATTTTTTATATATACAAATAGTTTATTCTTAAGTGGGTTTCCATATAACACCCAGTGCTCATCCCAACAAATGCCCTCCTCCATGCCCATCACCCCCTTCTCCTCCCCCCACACCCATCAGTCCTCAGTTTGTTCTCAGCATTCAAGAGTCTCTCATGGTTTGCCTCTCTCCCTCTCCCCCATTATTTCTCCCCTTCTTCTCCCCCACAGTCCTCCGTTAAGTTTCTCCTAATCCTCCTATACATGCAAACATATGGTATTTGTCCTTCTCTGCCTGAATTATTTTGCTGAGCATAACACCCTCAAGGTCCATCCATGTTGCTACACATGGTAAAATTTCATTCTTTCTCATTGCCATGTAGTATTCCATTGTATAGATAAACCACATCTTTTTGATCCATTCGTCCGTTGATGGACACTTAGGCTCTTTCCATGTTTTGGCTATTGTTGAGAGTGCTGCTATGAACATTGGGGCACATGGGCCCCTATGTATCAGCACTCCTATATGCCTTGGGTAAATTCCTAGCAGTGCTAGGATCATAGCTGGCTTCTATTGTTAATTTTTTGAGGAACCTCCACACCGTTTTCCAGAACTGCTGCACAAGTTTACATTCCCACCAATAGTGTAGGAGGGTGCCCACTGAAACAAATTTTTTAAACCCTGCTTTGCTAACTTATGTCCATCAGTTCCTACATATTATTTTTAGTCTTGTATCATCTTTTGAGGATAAAACTCCTTAAGAAGGATCAACCAAGAGAGGCAGAGTGTGAAAAAAGTTGGAGAGTCCTTTAAACCAACTTCATTCTAATCTTCCAATCTTTAGTTCACAGTGACCTTCAACCTATCACTAGAGAAACTAGCCATGACATAGCAACGTGATAAACATTACAAACTCGGGAGAACTGTCTGGGGCATGGAGGCTAATGAGATGTACAAAACTTAAAAAGAAAAAGTTATGATCTTGGAATTACCTCAGAAATATTGTTAAAAAATCTAATCCTGCACATCTTCAAGAAAACAGAGTACTAAGTAATAACTAAGAGAGCAAGGCAGACCCAGTCCTGTCAAAATAATCTAATCTTCCCTGATGAAGTGATGAGTCCAGTAGATCAAGGGGAAGAAGCAAGAGACAATTTATATTTGGATTTTAGCAAAGCTCTTGATTCTGTTCCGCATGACATAATCATCAATAAACTTAGAAATAGGATCCACACTGCATAGCTATGAAACAGCAGGAAGGTCATGTCTGGCAAGGAGCTATCGATGGAGAAGTGTCAGCCTCAGAGGTAGCATAACAAATGGGAGTCCACTTTGGTCAATTCTGGCCAGTGCTCCAGTGGACATTTTTCATTAATGCCCTGGGATGTGGAACAATTGGCACCATTATTAAGTCTGCATATGAGACCAGGGAAGGGAGGAGGAGAGGGCACCAGGGAGTCACCATCCATTGAGGAATACAGACTCAGAATTCAAAATGACCTTAAAAGTTTGAAAAAGAAGCTGTAAACAGAGTGCCTCTCAGGAACAACTACAATATATGCACCTGCTTCTCGCAACATTTTCCGTAAATGGCTATCAGGCAGTGCTCGAGTTCCAGGATTACACTTCCAAGTTCTGCTTTTTTTGTTGTTGTTGTTCCAGGTTCTTCCTTCTGACTTTACAGAAACGATCCACTTATTGAGGGAGGTCATTTAAAAGGGAATGAGGAGAGATAGATAAATATTATAGTAATATAGTACTCTGAAAGACTTCCCGAATCCTGGTCCACCATTTTCCCTCTCTCTCCCAGGCAGAGATAGTTACTTCTTTTAGATTCATTTACATTTCTCTCACCCTTTTTTCATATCAGAATACTGTAGTGTAATCAGATTTATTTATTTATTTGCCCTCTAAATTGCTAATCTTTGAAAGGGCATGGACCATAAATTATGCACCTTTGTACCCTTGACCACATCACCTGACACATAATGGATACTCAATAAAAGTTTATTGACTTGGAACTGAAAACAAACAACACACATGCAAAGTGGGCTTCATGCAGTTTTAAAACAATGTAGGAGTGCTGTCCTGAAACTCAAAGTTAATGTCTCCAATTCAGCCAGAGTCAAGGTTCAAAATGTGGAGCAGGGCATGCTGTGCACATGTGATAATTTTCCATGTAGGTAAAAGGAGAAGCAGTGTAGAGAATGAGTGAGTGCTGAGGGCCAAGAACACAGGGGTGTGCTGGGGGAGAGCTGCTTTAAGTGATGGGGAAGCCCATACAGAATGAGTGCTGAGAGCCAAGACAACATACGGGTACCCTTGGGGAGAACTGCTCTAAATGATAAGGAAGCACTTTACAGAGTGAGTGCTGATGGCCAAGACAACAGAAGGGTGCCTTGAGGGATTGCTGCTCTAAGCGGAGAAATGAGGCGAGGGCAGGAAGATAGAGAAGAATCGGAAGAAGGAGGAGGAGGAGGAGGAGGAGGAGGAGGAGGAGGAGGAGAAGGAGGAATATTCAGGGAACCAGAAGAACCAGGGAAATTGGCCACTTGGAGCTGAGGCCAATAAGTCCCAGAAAGAGTGAGATTAGCAGTGCCAAATGCAGCAAAGAAAGTCAGAAAGAAGAAATACCTGGGGAGGGAACCCTAAATGTCATAACTTAATCAAAATGCATTGAATGTGGCACAGAATATACAACAGTCCAAGTAAGCATAAATAATAAAGACAAGAAGAGAAATTCTTAACTAGAGGAATGGTGTACACACACACACACACACACACACACACACACACAAGATCATACAACTAGGAAGAAAATATATTGAGTCTACAAAAATAATAAAAACACCTTAGAAGATAAATTCTCAACCTTAATAGGAGGAGAGGGTTTCCATCATTGAACTTAAAGTTCTGTTTCCATGTGCATAATATACAGTCTTCTAGTGATAGTGTTCATTTCAGTAGATACTTAGAGTAAATGTGGCAATTTTGTCTGAAAACTCTTCTTACTCATTAAATTCTGTTTTCAAATATGGCCACATCTGTCTCAGCTTTCTCATGGCCCCAGTTCAAGAGGTGTGTAGGAACTGTCACATCCCACATTTAGAGGGGCTATCACGTTATAGAATTTAGCTTTTCTTTCTATTTTCTCTTCATTTTTATTGAGGGAAGGGCATTGAGAGAGCAATGTGGAAAGGAGAGACAGTGAAACACTCATTTGAAAACTCCACATCTGATATAATTTGTTTCTCAGTCTTAAACCACATTTCTTCTGCTTCGACTGCCATAAACGTAACTGGCTTACCTTTAATCACAGAGAATGACATTCTACTGAAACACCTATTTTCCAAGATAACCCACACAATCCAAGATACACAATAATAAATATTTGAGGTGACTTAGACTCAAAATGTGATCCAATCTTTTACAGAGCTCAGCTGTCAGAGTCTCTTCAGATAACTCAGATAAAAGGATTGGTTTAAAAACTGAAACGGGGGTACCTGGGTGGCTCAGTCGGTTAAGCGTCTGACTTTGGCTCAGGTCATGATCTCACAGTTTGTGGTTTCAAGCCCCACATCGGGCTCTGTGCTGACAGCTAGCTCAGAGCCTGGAGCTGGTTTCAGATTCTGTGTCTCCCTCTCTCTCTGACCCTCCCCTGATCACGCTCTCTCTCTCTCTCTCTCTCTCTCTCAGAAAGGAAAAAAAATAAAAACTGAAAATGAAGAACCATAAGTCAATACAAAAAATGAATTCTAACATTTACTCATAAAAATTAAACAACTCTAATATAATCACCTCATAGCACTGTATATGAATTTTGTTATCAATCATGTGCTGAAAACGTTAGAAGCTATGTGTTGTAGTCTTTAAAATAATTCATATCAGTATGAGGTTATGATTTTTCCCTACCCCTAACTCTCTGCACAAAATTATTCCTAAACAGCTTTTAAGTCACTATATTACTGGCATCACCAGTGTTGATACAATTCTTTAGTTAAAGCTATTAAGTCTATTTTGGAGTATCTGATTCTAAGGACCTAAACCAAGGGGTGAAAATGAAAAATTGCAAACATGTGGCTGATTAGAAAAATAGTTATAATAGGCCTTACTGCTGTTATTATTGAATGTACAAGTGAAATAACCATTAGCCTGTTTTAACCACTGGAAAACACCCTATGGTGGTACTTGACTGATTCGATGCATTTTTGTACACAATTGCTGTGCTAATGGAGTAGACATTTACCCCATAACAAAGGAAATCTCAAATGTAAGCCTTAGGGTTTATAGTAATTCCAAAATACCAAACCACCACTAAAAATTTTAAATGAAGCCCCTGCTGATCTATTTGTTGGTTAAACCCTTTTGTCTTCTCAAAACAGTAACATCACTCACAGGACAAATTATTGATAAATTGCAGAATTTCAAACAAAGATAAGTAGGGAATTAAAAATCCATAACAGACATTAGCTTTAGGAAATGCACTTAACAGAATATGATCATTGGTCTACATCCAGTTTTTCCTTTGCGTATTTCAAGACATAAAGGTCTGTTCATGTCTCCTATTATCATAGTATACCAAAGAGCAGAATTGGTTCAGCTATGGAAAAGAATGAGTTGGGCCAAGCAGTCTTTTGATTGCTGAAGATAATCTATAAACACAAGACACCACGTTGACCCTCGAAGTGATCTCTTCTCACCTCCTCACAAGGGATGGCAAGCCAGCGATTTCGTTATAGGGTACAAAACAGCATTTAGGAAAGGTTCCTAAAGGAAATCATTCTTCCATTCAACTGTGTTGCCATGGTAACCAAACCAATCAAGCTTCTTCACAAAGGCTTTTATGTCAAGTTCTGTTAGCAAACTCATAGAGAAAGTATAACTCAACTAAATTAACACTACATCTGTTACCTTATTAGAGATAGGCGAAAGGCACAAATTCTTTTCAAAAGCAGAGAATATATACTCCTTCCATATCAACATCTTAAATTAGTCAAGTTCAGTCTTTTAAAATAAATACAGCTCTCTTGAAGGCTCTTCTGGAAGAGGGGAAAAATAAAAGGAATTACCTAGCAGTACTTGCCCTTTCCAAAAATGGATTTTTTCCTCCACCTTCTAAGGAACATAAGAGAATTCCTGCATCTTGCTAAATCTTTTATTACCATTTCTTTGTAAAATTGTGCTTCAGATACACTTGTACTATAGGCATAACTTACATGGAAAAACGTCCTAGCATTTACCACCTATCATTTTTAAGGTAAGCAGAATAGATGGGAAGCACTACAGATCTATTTTACCAATAGGCATTTCTCTTTAACATGGCATGATAAAGCTATAATATTGATTTTAGGCTTAAATTTGAAGGCTATTTTATGTTGTGACATGATTTCACACTAAGGCAAACTCCATTTTTTATGGTACACTCCTCATATTGGTTTAATTTACTTATTGAAAGTAAAAGAAAAACTCTGGCCAACAAGCTTTAGTAAACGTAATAACATGACACTTCGCTCCAGAGCCAATAGATTTTCAAGAAAGTATCACTAAATCATTCACATTCCTATCTTTGATTTTACTAAGAAATACTTAAAGAAGGCTGATGCTGTGTATTTTATTTTTATAGAAAATATACCCAATATAATTTCCATAGAATATGAGTGATGAAATTCTTTTTTTTTTAAATATTTTATTTATTTCTAGGAGAGAGAGAGAGAGACAGCGTGAGCAGGGGAGGGTCAGAGAGAGAGGGAGTCACAGACTGAAACAGGCTCAGGCTCTGAGCTGGCAGTCAGCACAGAGCCCGACGCGGGGCTCGAACCCACGAACCGCGAGATCATGACCTAAGCGAAAGTCGGACGCTTAACCGACTAAGCCCCCAGGCGCCCCATGAGTGATGAAATTCTTAAAACACTCAACAAACAAATTGATTATGGAAGTGAAGAATTAGTAGGTTAAGCCTCTGCCTTAACATCAGGCTTCAGTTTTAATTGTTTTTTAAGTTTATTTATTTACTTTGAGAGAGACAGAGACAGCTTGAGTAGGGAAGGGGGCAGAAAGAGCATGAGAATCATACACAGGCTCTGCACTGTCAGCGCAGAGCCCAATGCGAGGCTTGAAGTCACAAAACCATGAGATCAAGACCTGAGCCGAAACCAAGTCAGAGGCTTAACTGACTGAGCCACCCAGGAGCCCTTCAAGCTTCAGTTTTAAATAATCACTGTCTTCTTCCTAGACTCAATGGTAGAATTTCAAGTTTTCTGATAACCAGATTTTGCTCCAAAGCACTTGACAACTGTGGCCAGGTGGGAAATAATTACCAGGATAAGGGTTTAGACTAAATATAACCCAAAGGAGTTGCTCATAGGTTTTTAAAAAGACAAAACATCATCACTACCATTGAATATATATTCTGGTGCATATTGCTCTTCCAAACTAATTGCCTGGCTGTTGCCTGGCTATGATCTGAGACCTAGGCAGTTTAGTATAAATATTGTCAGGGTATATTAGCCTGAGTAAAACTATAAATTAAAATGTGAAACACTATATAAATTAAGACTGTTCATTTTAATTTTTAGGCTTTTGATATCAATAAACTAAAGCATCAACCCAAAACTTTAGAAACCATCATTTTAATTGGTTTTATTTTCAAACATAAAATTATGCACCTAATACTAAATGATGATAGCACTTTACATTTGTATGACCTCTCGAAAATTTATAATGTATATTCTATGCTTCACCTGATTTTACTCTCTGCAATTCTGGGATATAGGCAGGAAAATAAGAGTTTAATTTAAAAAATTAAACTTAGGTTTAATAACATTTATTTAAAATACTGTTGTTTATAATATTAATTGTAAGAATATTAAGTCCCTATTATAGGCCAGAAATTGTCCTCTCTCTCTCTCTCTCTCCCTCTTTCTCTCTCTGATTCTCACAATAATTCTGAGATGTGGTTATTCTCATTTTACAGAAAGAGAAAAAAAAATAGATTCAGAGACATTAGTCTGCCAAAAGCCACAGAGCCAATAAACCCACCTGCCAGACTTCAAGATCAGATCCACTGAATTGGCACTATCCTCATTTGTTCTAATAACAGACTGAATACTCAGACGTGCTCCCAACAAGATCACTCCCTCTTATAAATATGATATTAATTGTTGTTAATGAAACATTTATGACATTTATAAAATTTCAGATAAATTGTTAATTTGGCTCTGATCATTGTAATTTGATCTCTCAATGATACATTTAGGTATTTTTATAGTAATAAAATATAGGCAACCTAAACAGAATGGTTTGTTCTCACAACAGATTTAAACAACTCCTGATAGATTCCCCTATTTTCATTTAGAACAGTGTATCCTGTAACAAACCAAGGAAAGGACATAGCCCACTGATTGCTGCATAGGTTTGACTGTTGTGTTAAATAAGAAATAACACTATACCAGGAGCCCCTGGGTGACTAAGTTGGTTAAGCGTCTGACTTCAGCTCAGGTCATGATATCACCGTTCCTGAGTTTGGGCCCCACGTCAGACAGACTCTGCTGACAGCTCAGAGCCTGGAGCCTGCTTCAGATTCTGTGTCTTCCTCTCTCTGCTCCTTTCCTGCTCTCACTCTGTCCCTCTCTTTCTCAAAAATAAACATTTTTAAAAGTAAACATTTTTAAAAATAAACATTAAAAAAAACTAACACTATACTAGAACACGGCATAAAAAGCTAGGAAGTGGTAGTTTACTAAGAGCTAAACTTTTGAAATGAAGAAACACATGACCTTATTATCCTTAACCTTGCTATGAATAAATTAAATCACTAGCTTTGAAGACATAAAACACCAAGCTTTCTAAATCCTGACCATTCCTTTGTTAAGAAATATTAGTTATTATTTAACAAAATTCCCCACATATTTGACTGTTTGAATAAATGGAATATGTAAAATATACACTCTGACATATTTTATATATTTAATTTTATGCTGATACATTTAATATTGATATACTAATTTATATTTTATATTAATATATCTGTCTAATCTGAAAGCTCTTTGAGAAACTTGGGACACATCATATAACCTTCTATATTACATTTTGATTGTTTTCAATAAAACTGTTTGGGAAATTTTTAGTTAACTGTAAAGTTGTTGAGAGCTAAAATTACCAGCTAATTTTTTACCTGAAATCTAATCAGACGGCATAAAATGAGCTGAAAGAAAGATCAGATGTGGGCTATTCTGTCTCTTGTTCTCTTTGTCCACACAATGATATATTCTGGAAACCAGCTTATTATAAAAATAAAACAATGACAATTGTCAATCCCATGACAAATGAGTTGAGTGCCCTTGCATCAGATTTCTTAAAGTAACCATTTCACAACAGACCACATCACTTCTGAGGCAGCATTCTAGATATTCTGAAATTTTATTCTTTTTCTCTATAATAACAGATAAAAGTAAAAATGAATATACTGATAACATAGATTTCTAACATTTGCTAATAGTTTATATACATTTATAATTTAAAATGTGTTTTGACATATATGTATATTTAACACAACTAACTGTCATGCAGGTGCAGTTATTGTGCCCAATGTACAGATATGTAAAGCAAAGCACAAATAAAGTAATTTGACCTTAGATCACTCAGCTAGTAAGTGGCAGAGCTCAGATCTATCCGAGGCATTCTACCACAATGAACTATTCTTTAAACCTCAGCATTTAAGGTGAGGGTAGGATCCCTGCCCTCACTCCAGCTGTTTATTTGGAAAACAAACACTGTATTGATCACTGTAACAGAATATAGTCATATTTACTGGCTACTTATAAAATGTCAGTATTAAAATGAGGAAATCTATTCCATATTGAAGTTCTTTTACTTAAAATATGTACACAGTACATACCACACACATAGTAGTGTATGTATTAATGTCACAAAATGCCTTTATTTTACCTTCCACCATACCTTTGAAATGTATTCAATGGGCTGGATGCCTGAATGGCTCAGTTGGTTTGATTTCAACTCAGGTCATGATTTTACCATTGTGAGACTGAGCTCCACATTAGGCTTGGCACAGGGTACAAACCCTGCTTGGGATTCTCTCTCTCTCTCTGCCTCTTCCCCTGCTCGTGCTCTCACTCTCTCAAGATAAACAAATAAAACTTAATTTTTTCCAATGGGCAAAGTTCTCTGCCCTTACGAGACAACTCACAAAGTCCAATGACTTACCTGTTAAATAATACAATGACCTATAGTCACTTTAAATTACAATATAGTCACAATTCAGAAACTAGAGTGCTCAGGTCATATTAGTCATAGCTGAAATGTTCTAGTTACAGGTAACTCACTATTCCAGCCAGAGTAGGCTGCAGACCAGCATCCAACAGAAAAGAAGGTAATCTGCCTCTTTCTTTTCTTTTCCACCTCTTTTGATACTTCAGTTCCTCAAATGGAGAGATACATTTTCCAAACCACCATGTTGGAGAGGTGAGAAAAATGGTAGTAAGAAAATGCCCAATGGGTACACTTGGCAGCTGACCACATGTTCTCTAGGTTTGGCTACTGTTTATATTCTCTCTCTCTCTCTCTCTCTCTCTCTGAGCTTGTCACCTGATGTACTTTATGTGGATGTTATAATCTCCCCCATCCATCATTTGCTTCTTCCACAATCCCTAAGAATCCAGGGTAACTTCTGTTGAGGTCTGTTCCTTTCTCTTGGCAGCAAACTCAATAGGGCCCAGGAAGGCCATAGCTTTCTCTTATAATCAGCCCATATTTTGTCCCCAGGAAATACAAACGGAGGGGAACTCAGTGCCCATGCAGTTACCTCTTCTTTCCTCCATCTAAAATAGCAAGCAGCCCTATTACTATCCTTTTTAGATTTTCTGAGCACCTTCCCACTAGGTTCCCTCAACTTTAGAAAACATGTGATGTTCTAAGGTGCTCCCCTGAAAGTTTCTTTCCAAATTGGCTTAGTCAAGGTGTGGAAGGCACTTGCAGATTAGCACTCATCAAAAATCTGTCTTCATAAATCTTCTCCTTAATGCCCAGCCCCTAAGACAACCTTCCAGTGTTTCCTTTTCAAACCTTCCAGTATTTTGATACCTGGTATCTATCATCTTTGGGTTGCAATCAAAGCTATTATCTAATACCTTTACTTATATACTTGTAATTAATCCTATGGACACTTCAGATGTTATTCAAATTAAATTTGAAATCAATTTCAAATTGTAAGTTAATCCTGAGTAAGGTATTTTAAATTCTGGTATTGTTGTTTTAAAAACTTAAAATGCCAATTATGAAAATGCCATTATAAAGCAAATTTCTATGGCTACTTCTATTTCGATAATTTATATTACTATTTTTTATTAATAACATTGTATTTCCTTATATGTACCAGATATTCAATAATCAGTACACTGGGCTATTTTTAGAGTATTAGAAGAAAAATACTGTCATTAGTCAGGATAAGGTGGATTTCTTTTGCAAAATAATGACTCTTTATTGAAATATTATTAACAAATTTTATGACAAAGTCCCACACAAACACATACCATCCTCAAACATATCCTATATTTCCCTTCCCTCGACCTCCAAGGAAAGCTTACTCTAAAACAAGGCAAGAATCTTTACATATTCTGTGATCACAGGCAGTTAAGGCAGGGATTACCACCACTTAGGCAAATATGAAAGTCATGGAAAAAATGGAAAACATGTTTTTTGCTGTTTTTGTTTTGTTTTTGTTTTGCTTAGTTAGCATTTTCCAGCTTCCATTATTCCTTAAATGCACAAGGGGCTACACCCTTTTATGTTTTTTTTTTTTTTATTCTATACCAGGTTGAGTTACTGCCGGTTTCCTCAATGCCTTAGGACATCTGTTCTCTTTGACTCTTGCCCTTGAAATATTTATCCACACCCTAGTCTGTATTAGCCAGGGTTCTAATACCCTGGCTGCTACAAAAGCACACAGAGACTGAGAAATAAAAGATTAGAAGAACTGGGGATAAAATGTTAAAGTGTGAAGCAATATAAACATGTGTTCCGTCAGAGAAAGTGCACTTTAAATTGCTCACAGCCAGGTGCTCTCAGCAATTTGGAAATTCTCCCAGAGAGATTAGAATTACTGCATTTATGCCTGGATAGAAGGTTATGGACATGGTTGTTGAAGGCTAATGTTAAAATACTACCACCAGGGAAGGGCAAAGTGCAATGATTTACAGAGATGAAATCTTTATGAAAGGCATGCATGTGCTTACAAATACAGTATCAATGATAATAAGAAGTGATATTCTTGAGGGTTTATTTGTATAATGCATTAATCCTCATAGTCCTCTGTGGGGTATATTATATTTTATCCCCAAATTACACACAAGGAAACCAAAGTTGACAGAGGTTAAGCAACTTGCCTCAGGTCCTGGAGCTGACAACATAAAAGAACTTGAATCCAGTTCTGTTCAAATCCAAAGTCCTCCATCTCCCAAACCCACTACATGTGGTGCTGTCATTTGCTTGAAGATAAAGCAATTTAACAGGTGAAAAAGCAGAAAGGATGAACAGATTTCTGTTCCTCTAAACTAAATTCAGTACTCACACAGCTCATATCATGATCTTTCTAAAATACACTTCTGGTCAGGTCAGTCCTCTGCATGAAACCTTCTGATGCTTTCCCATTTACAGCAGAAGAAAAACAAATTAAGTGCTTCAGTAAAATATATAATACTCTGTGTTCAGTTTTCCTCTTGTTAAACACAACAGCTCATTCGCTCAGCTTCCTCTTGAAATCCTCTTCTCTCTTGGTATTCTGTTCTGCCACACAATCCTGGTTTTCTTTCTACCACTCGGGCTGCTTTTTCTCAGGCTCCTTAAAATTTTCAGCTCCTGGAGCGCCTGGGTGGCTCAGTTGGTTAAGCATCTGACTTCAGCCCAAGTCATGATCTCACAGTTCGTGGGTTTGAGCCCCCATCGGACTCTGCTGATAGCTCAAAGTCTGGAGCCTGCTTCAAATTCTGTGCCTCCCTCTCTCTCTCTACTGCTCATCCATTCATGCACTGTCTATAACTCTCTCCTTCTCTCAAAAATGAATATACCTTGGGGCGCCTGGGTGGCTTAGTCGGTTAAGCGTCCGACTTTCACTTAGGTCATGATCTCGCGGTTCGTGGGTTCGAGCCCCGCGTCGGGCTCTGTGCTGACTGCCAGCTCAGAGCCTGGAGCCTGTTTCAGTCTGTGACTCCCTCTCTCTCTGACCCTCCTCTGCTCACGCTGTCTCTCTCTCTCCTACAAATAAATAAAAAACATTAAAAAAAATGAATATACCTTAAAATTTTTAATTAAAAAGTTAAAATTTTTTTTCAGTTCCTTGGCCTAACCTCTAAGTACTCTGTACTAAGTCCCCTTCATGACATCCCTGGGTGATTTCATCTCTTCTCACATAGCTTAATGTTCTCCAACTTTTATATCCATGGCAACCACACCTTTCACCTATAGACTCATATTATATATGTATGATATGAAGTACTATGTACCTTCTTCTCCTTGAATGTTTCATGGGGATTTCAAACCAAAGGTTTCCAAAATGTTTTCCCCATCTCCCAATGGGCTCATTCACTAACTCACTCCCCCGCCTCTGTATATGGCACCATTTCGAGACAAATATCTGCATCTTTTCTCCATTTCTATCTGTTCCTCCCCCTCTTCTTCCACCTGCCCTTAATCCATCAGAAATCCTGTCTTTCTTGCCACTGCCATCTGTCCTCCTACTATAATACAACCGCTTCTTAAATGGCTTCCCTATGTCTACTCTTTTACCTCCCAATAGATTCTTTATAATATTTCTAAAAATAAAATCCTGTTACTCTTCTACCTACAAGCTCTCCCATAGTTTTCCTTTGTGCCTTAAATGCAATCCAACTCCTCTACCAAGGTCCAAAAGGCTCTGAGCCATCAGACCTCATGACCAGCTCTCTCCCATCTTAATCACTTTTATTCTTCAGGAATCCACCACTCTCCAGCCTGGCTGACCTCCTTTCAGTTCACCAAAGAGCTGCTTCCTGCCTCTTGTCCTCCATACATGCTGATACTCACTACCCATATCCAACAGATTACTTCTCATCCCTCAGATCTCAATTCAGATGTTGTTTCTAGTTTTTTTTAATTTTTTTAATGATTTATTTCTAGGAAAGAGAGAGAGACAGCGTGAGCAGGGGAGGGTCAGAGAGAGAGGGAGATACAGACTCTGAAATAGGCTCCAGGCTCTGAGCTGGCAGTCAGCACAGAGCCCGACGCAGGGCTCGAACCCACAAACCGCGAGATCATGACCTAAGCGAAAGTCGGACGCTTAACCGACTAAGCCACCCAGGCGTCCCTAGATGTTGTTTCTAAAGATTTACAAGACTGGGGTCCTAGGAGGGAAGGCACTTTTATTTTTTCTGTCATAATCCTTAACCAGTTTGTAATTGCATATTCATGTAATATTCCATTCTCTTCCTGATGAGAACCTCCCCAATGAAAGGACAGAATCTGCTTTGATGACCAGTAAGTACCCAATGCCTATCATGGTGCTGGCAATACAGAAGATGTTCTGCAAACATGAGGGTTAAAGCCTTGCATGATCTGGTCCCTGGCTATCTCTCCCAACTTTCCGACCCCACACTCTTGTTCTCACCATTTCTTTAAAAGGCCTATGTGTTACCCAACAAACACACTTCCTGGTTATATGCTGCTCATTCAGTCTGGAATATTCCTTCACTCCTTGTTTAAACTGCAAGATTCCTGCTCACTGTTTGGATCCAACTCTAGGATATTCCACTATCTCTCCCCTCCCCCAATACACAAACACACGTGGAGAGAGACACACATTCAAGGTAGAGCTGAATACTTATTCTATGGTTTCAATGCATTTCTATTAAAACATGATCACACTAACTTGCTATAATCTGTTCTCCTATCTAGGGTAAGGATGACTTCTAATTCATATTTCAACCCTCAAAGCCCAGCAAAGTCTATGGTGAAGGAATAAATGATTCAACCCATCAATCTGGTATACAAGGAATCTTTAATTTTCTGCCACAAAAAGTAACCAAATTCTTTTTTTCCCCCAGACCTTGCAAAGTAATTTAACTCATCATTTACATTTCAAAACAGAGCATGACTTTAGCTTATAGGCTATTTATCATGTCCCTTCACCCAAAGATTTATTCTTGTTCACTAGAGGTTATTAAAATTTTTGAATTAAACTAAACATGGATCTAATCCAATTAAGCCATAGCTAAATGAACTTGAATAGGTTCCATTTAAAATAATAGGCCTGAAACTATGTGGAAGAGTATCTTTCTTAGAAAAATCTACATTTTCGTAATTATTAGTATAATATCCTGAGGCACATTTAATTAGCACTTATCACCATCCTCAAAATAATAATAAGATAATAATAATATATTCAAAAATGTGTTGGGCCCTGTTTGATCTATTTTGCTATTAAGTCCATTATTTATAAAGGAAGTATATCCCATGAAAGTCTGTTACAGAAAAAACAGATGAAGAACTTGATGTAATGATTATGAAACACACATGCCTGACAGAAAGAGAATTGTTTCCATCTTCAAATGATTTACTCTTTGAAACTGAAGGTGTTTAAAGAATTGTGTTTAAACATGAGTATGCTGGTAGTATCACAGGACAATCAAATACCCAAAGCTACTGTGGGTAAAGTACAGAGTTGCTACAGAACTGATATCAGATTCTGTGGAAAACACAGAACTAAAATTGAGAAGGTAACTGAGGTTAGTATTGTGTATACATCTCTAAAAAACATAAAACTTAAAATGTCAAGGTCATGTTTAATGGTTTCATTGTAAAACTTAAACCTTTGTAATAGGATATAATAAAATAATGCCATATAAAATTTGTGAAGTGTCCCCCTAAGTAAACTCAAATAACCAAGACTTGGTGGGCCTGTTATTATTTTTTAAAAAACCAGGTGTTTTCACCTTCAGAGCAAAGGGGAATAAGGGCAGTGTCTATAATGCAATACTTGCAAGATAAATAAATATTCATAGAAATACTCTATCATACTATACCGGCAATGCCATATGTTGTATACATCCATTTTACATTTACTGTTTAGAGCTTGCCAAGTTGAATAGATAATTACCACTAAGGCTTTCATAATAGTGTGACATTTTTCATATTTAAAAAAACTGAAGAATAATTCATACAGTGAAATACATAGATCTTGAGTGTAATTGGATGAATAGTCACAACCATCATGGTCATATGACCATGTGACCCACTCCATCATCCACATATACAAATTCCAATGACTGTGGAAAGCTCCCTCCTGTCCTCATGTAGTCATGCCACACTCCCTCCAGCCTTCTTCCATCCCCCAACAAGGCAGTTACTGTCATTTGTCACTACAGATTAGTTTTACCCATTTTAAATTTCACATAAAGGGAATCATATAGGATGTACTCTTTGGTATCTGTCTTTTTTCATACATTATATGTTTTCAAGACCTTCACATTTGTACATCTATCAAAAGTTCATTCCTTTTATATTGCTGAGTAGTTTTCCATCGTGGGTTGAGAAAAAATGGATTCAAACAAAAATTTTGAAGGATACTGTAAATCCCGTCGGGCTTTTATCATAACATGTATCACACTGGGTTGCAGTTTCTTGATGAACTGTACTTTTCCCACCGTGAGTATGGGATTGTTCCTGACTTGCTCACCAGATGTCCAACACTGGACAGAGGATACACTACATCCTGGAAACCCAATTACTGGGAAGCGAATAAACATAACTGAATATATTTCAACCTAGAAGTACATTTATTTATCATGTGTTTTGACAACAGGGAGTAATGAAACAGCTGTAGAGTCAGATGATCAGGGATAAAGAGCCCAGTCTATCACTAACTAGCCACAACATTCAGTGAGTCATTGATCTTTCTTGACTTTTACCTTTCTAATCTGTAAAATTGGAATAACCGTAATGCTTTAGAAAATTACTAAGAAGGTCAAATTATATAACTTGTATGAACTCTCTTCATAAACTGTATAACTGTGTAAAAAGTTATTATAATGTAACTGAGTAATTACCCTTTTGAAGATACTCCCTGAGTAATACTAGCAAACAAAATTTAAAAATCAAATACAAGAGCTTGAATTTATCGAGTCCTTAATATGTTTGAATCAGGCATTGTTCTTAGTCAACTTTGCATATATTAATTGTGTTAAATTTTTAAACAATCCCATGGAGTAGGTACTAATATTAGCCTCATTTTATAGATGAGAAAAGGGGGTAAATCAGACTAGGTGATCAGGCCTTACAGCTTACAAGAGGCAAAGTAGACACATAGACCCAGTTACTTTGGTTATAGAGCCGAAACTCAACCACTTTGTTCTGCTCCCTTTTAATAATTGTGTTTAGTGTAAGTTCATACAAATTATGCTAAACTACAGCACTAAAAAACAAGTATGAAAAGATACAAGGAAATTTTGATAGCCATTCTGAATGAGACCTCCAGATATTTTCAAGGGAATCCTGGAAGGGGTGTTGACATTAAGAAATAAGAGTTAAATAAGAATGGAAGTAAGGAAATGAGCTAAATTGGTTATTGACTGGGTGTCTCACGCACAATCAAGTAGAAAAGTTGAGGACCAAGATCAACTCAGTACTACTTCACCTCCTCCGGAGACAGGAAGGAAAGGAAGTCATGGTGAAGCAACAGAGTGTCCACCTTGATCACGAGGAGGTCATGTTCCTTCCAGGTGACGGCTGTGGGAGTACACAGCAAAGGGGAGGTGGGAAAGTTTTGGCTAAGAGGAAGATAAAAAGGGGAGTACAGTGCATATGGAAATTCACATGTGAGAATATTCCCAATTCTGTCCATAATTTGGGGAAAGAGCACCTGGGGCACTGAAATCTTTGATCAGGAAATCCCTAAACTCCTTCAGGGTATAAACTGTTGTTTTCCTTTTTGAACAATTAGTTGTTTTTTAAATAATTATTAAGATGCCTTAGTAAAGATTAATCAACAAGTGATATTAGCATTTACTGTAGAGTCTATATGTTTAATAACAAATACGTTTCAGAATATTCAGGAATGCCTTTCTTTTCTTAATGTTTACTTATTTATTTTGAGAGAGAGAGAGAGAGAGAGAGAGAGAGAAAACATGCAAGCTAGGGAGGAGCAGAAAGAGAGGGAGAGAGAGAATCCAAAGCCTGACGTGAGGCTCAATCCCATGACCGCGAGATCACAACCTAAGCCGATATCAAGAGTCAGACACTCAACCAAGCCAACCAGGTGCCCCTTAGGAATACTTTTCTGTACAGTGCTGATGAGCCAGCTCCACAGGAAGATACACACTTAAATTTCTGTGGATTTAGAAGGGACTTTTGATATTATCAAATCCAACCCCACATCAGGAAGATCAGAAAACTCAGGCTCAAACTCTGCTGTCTGAGGTTCAACCCTGTGTTTCAGCAGAAAACGTAACCATGGCACAGGAGGACAAAATAACATTAAATTGTAAATAAAGTGTCACCACCATGTTTAAGTGACAAAAGGACTCTTTTTCACCCTGATAATCATTTTACTAGAGATTAGCTATAACTAAGGAAATACATACTCATTAGCCCACATATGAATGGACAAAGGACTAGAACCATGGAAGAATGTAGACTTTTTCTATAATAATTTCCTAAATCTGGAAAGAGAGCCACCTCACCAATACCAACCTATGGATGGCACTTAGGCACGTTTTCTGCTTACCTTCCACAAACAAGGTGTAAGGTGGTTCCAAACAAGTTGTCTTTCTCTTTGAAATTAGATTTTAAAGAGAAATACATTTTTATATGTATTTGACCCATTTTGCGTACCCAGTTCTCATCTGTATACCAGATGACAATCACATTTTAGAAATGTATTTATGTCCTGAAGTACATTGCTACAACACAATTGAAAGGAAAATGGTTCTGTTACAAAGCTGACAGTATTCCCAAACTGTATATTACCTGACCCTTCATGTCCATCCACAGTGCACAGCATGTTCCCAACAAAGCTGGAGGAGAAGAACAACCTAAATCCAGAATGTAGAGGCTCCACCTATCCCAAGTGCCCTGAGGGAAGCAACACTTTGAGAAGGGCCCCACTTCACAGTCATACAGACACGTGCACTTGGCTTCACTACATTTGCCGAACCCCATCCTCCCTCACTGTAGCTCTCGATGGGATCATCACAGCTGGTATCCACAGAGTACCAGACCATTTTTTGTAAGCTAAGAAGGAAAAAAATCAAAGAGCATGAAAAGTAAAAAAAAGGAGGGAAAGGGGGGTGAGGGAAGGAGGAAGGAGGAAGGAAGGAAAGATAAGAAGGGAGGGAAATCTACAGAACTTACCTACTTAAACTCACTGAATATGTCGCAAACTAGATAAGCCCAGAAGTCCTAAGCTGTTAAACACTCAAAAGAAGATGGTTTTGTTTTTGTTTTTCTTGAAATTTAAGAGTGACAGGCCAAGGAAGGGAATGGTTGTTGTTAGAGATTCTCCTCCAAAATTTTTATGAATTGAGTCCTGCACTTGTAACAGATGTTTTCGTTTCTAGTCATTGTCTTTGTTGGACCTACCTACTGAATCCTAGGAGAATGTCCAGAAATGTTTAACCCTAACTGAGTTGGCTAAAAATATAAAGCAATCTTGCTTACTCTGTACCAAAGTACACTTGGCTTCCTTCCATTAGGCCATTATGAAATTGTATTAGGAGGATGTTATGTAAAGATGCTCAGAGACTGGATTAGAGATCATAAAGTCCACACTACAATTAAAAAGAAAACCTCAGTCTAATTCAGTAAAGTCAGTCATTTGGATGGGAAGATATATGACAGAGTGAGCTATATTAAATTGTGCTGAACTTTTTTTACCAACACACACTAAAACCCTTTAAATATAAAGTCAAAGGTCCTTCTGAATCAGATACATCATCTCCAATACTAACAAAAAAGAATCTCACACAAGATAGTCTCTTTCAGCCTCAGCTAGAATGAATTTGATCATTCTGAAAACACTTACTATTCATCTCAACACTCTATTACTTTTATGAGTCAACCGTATTATAAACATTGCAAAACCACAGAGAAAGTTTCATAGAAGCAAAGACCATTTACATACACTAATTTGGCAAAAATTGCTTTCCAAATCACAATGTTTTGCAAAGGCCATATTCTAGTTTTCCTTTACTGCTTTTTTGACAGATGGAAATGGGTACAAGTTGTAATTTACTTGTATCCATTTCCTACTTTAGTAGTGTCCAGTAAAATCATTCAAACAGCATGACAGATAAAAGCCAATAATGAAAAGTGTTTGCAATCTTCTGAGAGCTATAACGTGCATGGAATGCAAACAGTAACTGCTGATTAAAAATATGTGTACACACACACACACACACACACACACACACACACATATAATGTTTACATATGTCTAATGACTACTAAGTGAGTCCCTAAATGTGTTTAAGGGGCCTGCAATAAAAATGTTCCGTAAAATGGGTGTGGATTGATCTAGTAATCCCTGAAGTTCCTAGCCCATCTATACTTTACTTGAATGAAGAACTGTTTTGAGAAAAATCCTGTAAGACACAGTGAAGCCTGGTGGTAGGTACCAGTATTTTTGTACAAATAAAAGCAGAGCAACGAGAAAAAGATGTCACATGCAAGGCCAATGGCAACTAACGCCATCATGTTTTTCATCAAGTAACACTCTACAATTTGACAATTAGGGGAAAACGCATGATGAATCACAAGGAAGAGAGTAAGTCAATTATGGCGATTACCAAAACAGCCACACAACATTTCGGAAATGCCTCACTGAACAAGGCCACAAAACACTTCAAGTTATGTGAAACAGAAAATTAACCAGTGTTTGCACCCACTAAGTGTGTTTTGTTAACAAAGTGATTTTGATTAAGTTTATGGTCACATTGCAGGATCACAAGACTTCACAAAGAGGATTACTTTAAATATGAAATCTTTCAACTGTAAAAGTAATCATGTCTGAAGGAGGCTAGATATTTAATACTTCTCTAAATTGGAGGGTTTTTTCCATATTGCCTGAGGCTTCATTTTTCCTTGAAGTGAGTAACTACATGTAACCCCCAAAGAACAGAAAATAATATCTTAAATGAAAAGAAACGCAACCTTTCAGTTCATATTAGTACTCTCATAAATTTAATATCCATTGTTCATTATCCAGAGAGCTGTATAACATAAAATACATTTTCCTTCCTATTCTTAGTTTGCCCAAGTTAAAAACAAATCAGTCATACAATTGACTTGAATATTCTCTATATGGGCCCCGGAAATCTTAACAACAATGGTAACCCATCTAGTTTACCTAGAGGCCATGGGCAAACAGCTTATGGGGAAGAAGAAAAAATTGGGGTTTAAAGGTGGAGATAGGGGGTTACAGCTTTCCTCTTTCTGATGTACCATAAAGAAAGACCTTGCTAAAGAATGAATCTTATTGGACAGTATTCTACTGCCCCGTATTCCAATAAGTTATTAACCTTGATTTGAACATGTGACCCCTGCAGCTTCTGCAGAAGGTCTGAGCACAGCTACTTTCGATGATCCATACAACAAGTGACAGGTAGAAAGATGGAGAAAGAACTGAATCCAGTAGTGGGAGATATGCATTGTAAATGATAACATGAAATTATTTCAATTTATTCATTTATCACTTTGGTAGATGTTATATAAAAACTCTCATTTTCTAGGTTTCAAAACAAAATTTTAGAATGTAAGCATGGTGATGAATGCCAATAATACTGTATAATGTACTTGAATACTGCTGAGAGAGTAGATCTTAAACGTCCTCACAACAAAAGAAGGAACAGAAAGTGTGTGATGGAATCAAAGGGTTAGTTAATCTTGTGGTGATCATGCTGCATGTTGTACAGCTTAAACTTATACAAAGTTTCTGCCAATTATATCTCAATAAAACCGAGGGGGAGGGGAGTTTCAGGATGTACCACGACTGCTATTCACTGGATGAATGAGGCCATTTTAATAATGGGCACAATTCATAATAATACATAGTTGTTAATAATATCCTAAAGTTGAGGGGTGCCTGGGTGATGCAGTCAGCTAAGCGTTCAACTCTTCATTTCAGCTCAAGTCATGATGTTATGGTTGTAAGATCAAGCCCTGCATTGGGCTATGCACTGACAATATGGAACCTGCTTGGGATTCTCTCTCTCTGCCCCTTCTTCACTCATGTGCTCTCTCTCTCTCTCAAATAAATTAACTAAAAAAAATTATAAAGAATGAAAAATAACTCCGTATATATACTTTATCATATAAAAGTGAATATTCAGTAATTCACATAATAAGGTTTATTTTTTATAGATAAAAATGTGTAAGAAATTTTGCAATTATGTGAAATATTTTTGTCAAACATCTGACCATCTTCTATAATTTGTCTGTTCTTATTCACTTCAGAAACAACGTTATTAATAACTACACTATTATTATATCTATTTTTTTAATGTTTTATTTATTTCTAGGAGACAGAGAGAGAGACAGCATGAGCAGGGGAGGGTCAGAGAGAGAGGGAGTCACAGACCGAAACAGGCTCCAGGCTCTGAGCTGGCAGTCAGTACAGAGCCCGACGTGGGGCCCGAACCCATGAACTGTGAGATCACGACCTAAGCGAAAGTCGGACGCCTAACCAACTAAGCCACCCAGGTGCCCCTATTATATCTATTTTTAAAGGCTTATATAAAGAGGAAGGTTAATTGCAAAAGTAATAATAGTAGTAGCATCAATATGAATAAAAATTACTTTGTGTACTGAATATCCCATATGTCATGGCACACTAGTCTTTTTTTTTTTTTTTTTTTTTAGTAGGCTTAATGCCCAATGAGGAGCCCATTGTGGGGCTTGAACTCACAACTCTGAAATCAAGACTTGAGCCAAGACCAACAGTTGGATGCCTAACTGACTGAGCCACCCAAGGGCCCCAAGCACAGTGGTCTTTATATGCATTATCTCATTTAATGTTCAGAGCAATAATAGTAGGTAACAGTTCTATCATTCCTGTGTTATAGATAAAACTCAGGAGGAAAGAAGTTAACACAGTAGGGATTTAAACCCCAATGTATCCAAAGATCAACACAATAAGCTCAGGCATGCAAAGATAATGATTTCTAACAAACATCCCATTGGGTCCTCCCTCTATGGCTTTGGGCAAGACATTGCAACTTTTCATTTCTCAGATTTTTTTTCTATATAAAATGAGGGCAGAATAGAAAGTAAATACAGAATTGCTTTATAGAGGCAGATTGGTTTGTAACTTTAATTTATATGGGGTTATTAAAAGTAAGTAACAACTCACACCATGCCTGATACTTTTGTCTACAAGAGTGGGCATGGCCAAACTGAGGAATCCAACAGCAAGAAGAAGACTAACAGATATGCTCTAGGTCATATAAGAACGCAGGCTTAAAATCAGTAATCAGTGGTCTTGGTAGAAATTCAAGTAGGGCCCAAAGCATCAGATTTAGAGTCAGCAGAATAAAACCAGAGCATGGGATGGGCAGAGGAACTGGATAACTCTGGCGCTTCTGTCTGGTTAGACATCATCTGGGCTCCCAAATACCAGCGGTAGCCAGGAGGAGATCAAAGAGCACGAGTGGATATGACCTTGCAATTGAGGAACATAGGTATGATGAACAGGATAGGTCTAGAATTGTAGTCTCTTCAAATACAACTAAGAAGAAAATGTGCTTTTCAAGAGTTGAGAAATGCAACCCAATCTCACTACTGTCTCAGGGAATTGCACTCACTGGTCTCTGCTGAATTCTTCTCCAGAAAGTCACCATCCTAGAACCCCACCTTCAATGAAGCATCTCCGAGTCCAACACACCCCCAACACTGGTCACATTATATCTCTCCACTTCCCCTGACATGTATCTTCTTCTTATTTCCTCACTATCTCATGTATTTTACACACTGTTGTATATCTGTTTATTGACTGTCTCTCCACAAAAATAAATGTTCTGTAAAAAAATAATTTTGCCTTTGTTGTTGCCTGCTGCATCCTCAGTGCATAGATTCATGTCCGGGATATAGCAGGAACTCAGTAAATAATTTTTTCAATTAATATATGAATAAATTTCAAAGCTACATTATCCAAGAGCTATTTTTCATTTCCTGGAGTTTTAAGTTTTGTGTGCTGCTACATGCTCTATTATATAAATTAAGACAAAGATAAACTGGTAACTAAAAATAAATATAATCAAAGTTAGTGGTCCTGAAACTTGTGAATTAATTCAAGCATAAATACTGCTCAAAATGCAGAACTTGAATGTTTTGATAGTTTAATAGAACACTGACAAAGCAAACTCCGAGATATGCTCTATTTCACAAAGAAAGAAAGCCTTTGGTGCATCTCTGAAAGACCAGAGTTACTGATTAATCACTGAAACCCATAATGTTTTTTATTCTTTTTTCTCTGGTTAAAAATAAAAATGTTTTTAATGTTAGGACAGAATAACTGATATGTATGAAATATATCATCAAAATCCATCCTTACAAAAAATATAGTAATCAATTCTTAAAATCTCATCTTCAACACATAATTCTTAATTTTAGATCTTAAGTTCAGTAGGTTATTAAAAACATTTAAAAAATGGGATGTAGAAAGAAAAGATGAGAAACTGCATATGCAGATGAAATTTTGTTTCTTTCCCCAACTATAGAGTAAACCATTACAAGACTCTGCTATCACGAAAACTGAGTTTTAAGTCAAAACAGGAATTCCCTCCTTAGAATATTTTCTAGTATCTAAGTTTGAAAATGAAAAACTGCACCATTTAAAACAAAAGTAGTTCTATTAGTTTGCTTGTTTTATGTGAGGTTACACAGAGAAAGGGGAGAATTCTCACTGTGATTAAGCCTGCAATTAAAATTAAATTATATATAATATTCCCAGTTCTCAGAACATGACTAAGTCCAATGATATTCTGTGAATATCTGAATTAAGACTTCTTGCTTTCTAAGTCAAAATTTTAGGTCAGATAGGGTTCACTTCAAAAAATTCACTGGAGAAATTACTGAAGAAAATTCTGTAAAAGAAATAGGAGAAAGGGTTCATTCAGCGTAAGAAGCTGTAACAGAGAGGGAGGAAAAAGATAATAATTAAAAGAATATTATAACTAACTCAGTCATAGACCTAAAGAAAAATAAAACTCAATATAAAACTTATAATGATTTCAAATAAGATTATTTCTAAAGGAGCATTACAAATCACAAGGGAAGAACAGACTATAGTTTGGGAATAAGTAATCTTAGAATCTTGCTTTGTATTACAAATAAATATGACCTACAGATGATCTGAAGGTGAGGTTATCAAACTATATTCCTCTTCATGGAAACATCTAGATCCTATGAGCTGATGGAAATACTTCACTTCTAAAATCAACTAATAGAAACTTTTCAAATTTAACTCAAAATTAACTTAATGTAGCTATTGCACTAAACATTATTCCATTTTCTAATAATTACTTAAACAAAAAATACCAATTTACATATAGTAATGTAAAAACTGATAATTAAAAAACAGATCATTTAGTTTGGCAACTTAAAAAAATTCTCTGCAGGACACCTGCGTGGCTCAGTCAGTTGAATATCTGATTTCAGCTCAAGTCATGATCTCAGGGTCATGGGCTTGAGCCCCGTATCAGGCTCTGCACTAAATGTGGAGTCTGCTTAAGATTCTCTTTCTGCCCCTCTCCTGCTCATGCTTTCTCTCAAAAAACAAAAAATAACTGTGTACATAGTTGTGGATTTATAATATGCTTTCCTCTAACAAAGAAGTACCAGGTTTGCGTGCAATGATATTTCATAGATATTTAATAGTTCCAAACGCTTCACTATCTATATAAGTTCGAGAACCACTTGACTGAAGAACAGATATAAAGTAGTAATAAGGGGAAAAAACACCAGGAAAACTAGATGAGAATATTAGGAAAGGAAAATATCCCTAGTTCTAAACATAATAGGGATCATAATAGAGAAAAAGATTATTGATAGTTTTGACTATATAAAATTATAAATAAAAATTCTCCATGTAAAATGAATTACTACAGTAAGACCAATAAAGAGACTTAGGGTACATTCTTTACAGATATGACAAAGAGTTAATATGCCCAATAATATAAGGAACATGAATAATATAAGGAACAGGGTTTATAATGAATATAAACCCTGAGGCAAAGGACATGTAAGGACAATTCATTTAACAAAAATAATTACTTGTAAACAAATATTACGGGAAATTATCACTTTTTTTAGTAATTAAATAAATTAGTATTAAAACATAAGAAGTCAATGTTTTGCCTATTACATCAACAAAACCAGAAATGGCTATTTTCATTCTAACCAAGGGAAGTAGAAACTAGTATCCTTAGTCATTAACTAGTGATTAACGGTGATATTATCAACACACTAATCCTATCTGGAATGCAGTTTGGCAAAATGTTTCAAAGACATCAAAACAGGGCGCCTGGGTGGCTTAGTCCGTTAATCGTCCGACTTTCGCTTAGGTCATGTTCTCGCGGTTCGTGGGTTCGGGCCCCGCGTCGGGCTCTGTGCTGACTGCCAGCTCAGAGCCTGGAGCCTGTTTCAGTCTGTGACTCCCTCTCTCTCTGACCCTCCCCTGCTCACGCTGTCTCTCTCTCTCCTAGAAAGAAATAAAAAACATTAAAAAAATAAAAAACAAAAAAAAAAACAAAGACACCAAAACATTCATATGCTTTAACCTAATGATGCCACTTCTATGTATCCTAAGAGAAATAACGCAAAATACAGAAAAAAAAGTTATCTCCGATAAAATGTTCTTCTAAGCTTATATTTGGAATAGTGACAGAAATGGGGGAAAACAACAAAAATGGCTAACAATAGGGAAATAGACACATCTAGTCACTGATCTATTGGGCAGCCATTAAGGGCAATGGTCACACTGAGGCAAGATGGGAAAAACATATTTATGCTACAATATTACCTGACAAGGCACTGAGCAGCAAACTCACCATATAGTATAAAGGACCCAAAATTTTACTCATGTCAGAACTATGGGTTGTTTTCAGGTGATAGGATTATTAGTAACTTTTTTTTTTTTCCAGCATAAATTTTCTATAATTAGATACTATTTTTTCACTTTAAAATAAAAGGGTAGGGGTACCTGCATGCAGTTTGTTAAGCATCCAACTCTTGGTTTTGGTTCAGGTCATGATCTCACAATTCATGAGACTGAGCCCCTCATTAGACTCTGCACGGAGCCTGCTTGGAATTCTCAATCTTCCTCTCTCTCTCTGCTACCCTCACTTCTCAAAATAAATAAATAAACTTAAAAAAAAAAAAGAAGTAAAGGGTATAGACAGGTGAAAACAGTATCACTGGACCACTGTATGAGAGCGGGGCATAGAAAAAACAGCTTTGGATTCCTGTTTTCTTTCAAATCACCCTGTTGTAACCCAAGCTACCTTTCTTACTCTGCCCCTTGTCAGACACACCCAAGTGGGATGTTTCACATTTCACATTTCTGAGCCTTTCTGGTCTCTACTCAGAATGCTGGCTACCCCTGGGGCTTAGTATTTAAGTGGGCAAGTCTCTAATTATGTAAATTGAAAATACTAACAAAGGGACACCTGGATGGCTCATCCAGTTAAGCGTCCAACTTCGGCTCAGGGCATTATCTCACGGTTCAAGGGTTCGAACCATGCATCAGGCTCTGTACTGACAGCTAGCTCAGAGCCAGGAGCCTGTCTTCAGATTCTGTGTCTCCCTCTCTCTCTGACCCTCCCCTGATCACGCTGTCTCTCTCTCTTTGTCTCTCTCTCTCTCAAAAGCAAATAAAACATTTTTAAAAAATTAAATTAAGATAAAATAAAATACTAACACATAAACCACGTATTTCTGAAAATGATTAATTGCCCTCTAATGGACTTAGCAACCCTTTGACACCAATTACATCAATTAACTATAGTACCATACCAGATCTAATATGGCATATTGTACAGTGCATGTAACAATATGTAAGAGAGACTTTTACCAGTGTCATGTATGGATCAGCATGTCACCTTTCCTGAGAATTGTCAGCGTCCTTTCTTTTTTTTATTTTTTTTATTTTTTTTTTTATTTTTATTTCTAGGAGAGAGAGAGAGACAGCGTGAGCAGGGGAGGGTCAGAGAGAGAGGGAGTCACAGACTGAAACAGGCTCCAGGCTCTGAGCTGGCAGTCAGCACAGAGCCCGACGCGGGGCTCGAACCCACGAACCGCGAGATCATGACCTAAGTGAAAGTCGGACGCTTAACCGACTAAGCCACCCAGGCGCCCCTGCCAGCGTCCTTTCTATAATGACAAATTCAAGTTCTATGTTCTCACATAAAGCACTATAATCCATGACTGCAGTGTGGTGGGCTTGAGGAGATCAACTATTAAATGTTGCTTGGGTGAAAATGTATTGCTGTTTTATATAGCTCCTGCCCTATCATAATATTCTTACAACCATCAAGATTTAGATCTTTAATTACAAGGGGGACCTGATTTTCACCTTAGTTACTGATAGAGGTGGTACCTATAATCACAATAATAATAAAAAGCCAAGACTTGAAAAATAAAACTTTGCAAGAGGTGAGGTTCCTCAGGTTCTCATGGATTAATTGGCTCAAAGTAGACCTTCCACTTTCTCAATCTTTTACTGGGGAGCTGACAATGTCAGGAAGCATAAGGACTCCCATCTCTGCCACAAATCCTTTCGGTAAGGAAGTCAATCAATCTGTTATAACAGAAATGGAAACAACCTTTATTATTTGTATAATTGAGAGAATTTCTGAGAAGGGAATGGGAGACACTGTCCATGGCCCAAAACAAACAGCAATTTAATAGATCCCAAAATACGCTCAGCATTGCATATGCACGGTGACTTGCCCCAACAGAGACTTTTGCATCTTTTTTAAAGGTGCATGTACGGCTTAATACACAAATTGATTGTACACATTTAAAAACACTTATCCCTCGGGGCGCCTGGGTGGCGTAGTTGGTTAAGTGTCCGACTTTCGCTTGGGTCATGATCTCGCGGTTCGTGGGTTAGAGCCCCGCGTCGGGCTCTGTGCTGACTGCCAGCTCGGAGCCTGGAGCCTGTTTCCGTCTGTGACTCCCTCTCTCACTGACCCTCCCCTGCTCACGCTGTCTCTCTCTCTCTCTCCTAGAAATAAATAAAAAATATTAAAAAAAATAAATAAAATAAAAAAAAATAAAAACACTTATCCCTCTGAAAGCTGTTTTTGTGAATTTTGATTATACAACTGTAGATACATACTGACAAAGAGTCTCAGAATAGATTAAAACAAACAAACAAAAAACTATGCCTAATGGTCAACTACCTTCTAAAGCATATTTAAAACAAAGCAACTTCTTTATAGAACTATAGTAACAATGCAAAAAAAAAAAATCTATTGCAAAATGCAAAGGCTGCAACTAAAAATACCAGGATCTGTGGTGTTCCCTGTGGGAGGTGATAGAGACTTAAGATGTGAAAGGAAAGGAGAAAGGCATTTGGGAACAATTATCTCAGGTTCTGTGACCAAAAGAGAGGCTGGCTGGGGGAAAGTGAGGCTACATTTCCACGAACTGTTATAAAGTAGTTCATCTTTTATCCTTCCACCTTAATCTGCCTATTCTATCATTGCTCTATAAAAAATTAAACTGAGCCTTGCCTGGGCAACAAGGAGGGCAGGAGAGGTGGGAGATAGGGGTTAAGGTTCTAGTCCAGTATTGTCTCGATTACTCTCCCTCTCAGCCTCCACTGGATTGTCAGGGGTGAATCTGGAGTCCTCATCTGCCCAATGTTTCTTTTAATGGCTTCTAACAGTTTTTCTGATACGTGCTTGTCAACATTAATTACATGTGACACAGGACTGGCTTGATCCCTGAGAAAATTCAAAAGCACTATAATAAAGCAAAAGGATAACAAGAAACGTGCTAAGAGGAGGCTAGGTAATGCTATTGCATTGCCCAGAATTTCCTCAGGCTTCCCCCTGCCGATTTCAGACAGTCATAAAGACACATTTGCTCTGCTCTGAATAAGGAACTTAAGGACATCAGAACTATCCTGGTTGTTTAGAAAGGCCAAGTCCATACCTGTTGTCCCATTAAGAGCATCCCCATTCACTGTCCCAGCATCCTGTTCGGATGTTAAATTATACAGTCACACTACTGAGCCCCTTCTTTCTGCCATATTGCCACTATGTAATCCTGGTGTATCTCTGAAAATAGCTGAAATACAAACAAAAATCACATGGAAAATAACAGAAAAGACTGCTGACAAAATCAGAGGAGACATGGTGGAACTGATAACTCTCAGTTTGTTTCCTTATTTGACCTCAGCACAAGTGTATTCCTCTACACTACACAGGTACAAAATAGAGAGTATGCATACTTGTCATTAGACAGAAAGTAACGACTAGGCCATCAATTCACTTGCCTTGAGGATGTATTCTGAGACACAATATCTTTCACTTACATCTGGCAGGTACATTCTTTCCCACTTACAATCAATGGGTATTGTCGGTAAGTAAATGATCTACATTTATTTTATTACATATGAAACCTCAAAAATACCAAATGATGTTACAGACTGACTAGGTAGGTCAGTACTGTCCAATGCAGCTTCGTGCAACAATGGCAATGTTCTGTGTCTGTGCTGTTCTGTATGACACCCACTACCAACAGCTAGCACAACTGAGTTTATAATTATAATATATTTCATTTTAATTAAGTAATAAGGAGACATGGCATCTTAGGGAACATATATATACATGTATGTACATATATATGTGATAAAGAAGACCTACAGCCTTTTCTTTCCCTTGAGTTTTGATGAGAAAAGGCAGTCAATTCCTCGTCAAAGCAGACTCTGTCTGATATAGAGCCTTCCTCCAAGTTAGAAGCAGAAATGCATTGGCCAGGGGTGCCTGGGTGGCTTAGTTGGTTAGGCGTCCGACTTTCGCTTAGGTCATGATCTCGCGGTCCGTGGGTTCGAGCCCTGTGTCGGGCTCTGTGCTGACTGCCAGCTCAGAGCCTGGAGCCTGTTTCAGTCTGTGACTCCCTCTCTCTCTGACCCTCCCTGCTCACGCTGTCTCTCTCTCTCTCCTAGAAATAAATAAAAAAATATTAAAAAAAAAAAAAAGAAATGCATTGGCCAGGACCCCATTTCTGGCAGCATAACAGGGACAGCATTAACTACAGAAAAGAATAGCTTGAGTTCAGAAGACCAAGGTTGAAAGGCTAGCTGGGATGACTGCAGTCTCTTCACTTTTTGGGCTCTTAGTTTCCTCAGCAAAACAGTGAGAGATTTAATCTATTGTCCTTTCTAGCACCTTCGGAAAATTCCCCATTCACTCTCTGAGAAACAGCTATCCCTATGGCAAAGAGGCCAATGTTGCTTATTTTACAAACAGAAATGTGTTCATTTCTCATCTGGAGATATTAAAACACAGTGTAGTTCGTCACTCTGGTACCTAAATTAGCAATAAAGAGAGTCTTATGAGTAAAATATCTAATAGATAATATTTCCCCTTTTCCTGTAAGTAATAGTATATTCATACAGGCTTGTTGATGCAAGTTTTTATCTCTTTGATTATTTATTTTTTCAATTCCAGTTGCAAAAAACATTACTACTATAAAGTCCTCCTTCATCATTGTGTATTTTTTTCTTCTAAATCATGAAGACAAATCTGAAAAATTTATGCAATCAGAAATGGTAACAAGCCTTTTAAATGCATTTGTTAAACAATGTTAATCATATTTACATTACTTATATTTATATACATTAGTATGAACAACACTCACTAAGTGACTAGTTTGACATACCCCATTAAGGGCTCTATCATTTTAAAAATGCTTTGAAATAAAATGAGGCTAAGAAGATGCATATTTTTAAAAATTTCTCATAGAAACTAACCATCTGTACAATAATCCATTGTCTGCTCTACCAAGGTGATTTATTAAGGATAATGAAGCATATGATTTAATAGCTGTCGCAAATCCTTTTTCAAGTAGGATGGGTATAAATAATACAAAAAGATGGTCCAATAATAGCCAAATCCTAACCTAAGAACTATTCTATATGCTGGGTCACAGGAAATTAGATGAGCTCAATTAACTATGGAGCTAAGTGACGTGTGGCTAGTAGCTAAGGCTCTGGCCACTCTCTCTTATTCCAGCAGTGATTAGTATTACACTTTAGTGAATCCTGTAAGTTTCACCCTCAAGACGGAACTTTTTTCATAAATAGCTTTTTTCCACATGACAACACAAAGCTCTCCAATAGGAAATGAACTTTATGGTAGCACAAATTTTTCAAAAACTTAAGAATCCAGCTCTCTATCTATTTGCCAATGTAAATTGTACTTGGCAGCATTTTGCTCATCTGTACATTCCCACAGTACTCTGTATTTAGCAGAGTTTAATGTATGACACTCTAAAGATAAATACACAAATGGAAGAGCAGGTGAGTAGTAAAATGAGGTCTCTAAAATCCTTGCAGAAAAAAAAAATGCAATTCTATATTCTTGTGAGATCTGGTTCTAACATTGGCTAACACTTCTACATTTAAGCTTTGCTGGCCAATTGTCTAAAGGTTATTTCCTTTGCTGGCAAAGGTTTCCATAGCCAGTTTCTTGTAAAACATGAGAAAACCCCAAGAATCATACACACTGTTTGAATGAAAATGTCCGAACATGAGCTTCTGTTTGCAAACTGACACTTTCCTCTCCTGGTTAACTCTGTTAATATTTGAGTCTTTACAGAGACTTTATGAAAGCAGTGAGGCAATTTTTTGATGACAGGAACTAAAAGCCATCATACATGCCAGCTGTTTGGCATGAAGAGATTACCTGGGTGTGCCTTAAAATATGGCAAAGCTACTCATCGGTAAGCTGGCATTGCCAGTGGTGTCCCCATGCCACCCAGCAAGTCCATCTAAAATAAGATTGGATGTTCCAAATCCTAGTGTTCACAAAATACTGGACTGTGGAAAATTTCCATGGCTCAACATAATCAAGGGGCCTATGTGTGAGACACATGTCACCGTCTAAAAATGTATGCTTCACCAGGTACATTCACCACCAACGTACGTTCACATTGCATTTCCTACCACTCTTGCTCTTGTGAGCTTGGCTTGCCAGAACTGAGATCAATTATATTAGATACCATTAGTCTCTGTTAGGGCGGTCATTTGAATAACAACAGATTGGCAAATATAAAACTAAGGCACCTGTTGTACATTTGGCAGCCTGGATGAGGCCCTTTAAAATGAAAACAAATACAAGCTATAATCATGCCAGGCAATAGCTTTTGGTTCAATAATGACCATGTGTCAGAATTAAGTGCATCTGGGAATTCCTACCCCAGCCAGATGTAAAGGCAGATTTGTCTTGTCTAGTGACATATGAGTAGATACACACAATATATTCATATTTGGCTTTGTCTTAGTTTGGTAGAGAAGTAGGTAAGTGGAACGTAGCTCAAGTAAAATAAAAATTAATTACGAAAGAAACTGGCAATATCATAAATTGTAGACTTAAATATTAAACATATGGGCTGTAAGATTTGGGCCATGAACTAGTCCATCTCTGACTTTTCTGTGCACAATGCATTTGTTCATGGAGTACATAACAACAATGTGCCAGTGCTTTGACTACACTGAGTCAGGCCATGGGCTATGTGCTAGGGATAGTACTGGGAATAAGACATGGGTTTTAGCTTCAAAGAATTTGTAATCAATCATACCACAGATAAGCAATTGCAATACACTATTATATATGCTAGGTGTTAAATTTATTCAGTGCTTGTTTAGTGCCTAGAGAAAGGGTATTCACTCTTGGGAGAATGGGAAGTCTTCTTGGAGGAGTTGTCAGATAAGATAAGATCTGAAGGAAAAGGTGGCTCAGGAAAAAAAGGATGGAGAAGGGATTTTACGCACAGAAGAGAGAAGACATTATCAAAATTATAAGAGTAATTGTAATTAATTGTAATTACGAAATTACAAGAACAGTCAGCAGAGTAGTGCATCTTGGAAACAGCAAATACTTTAGTAAGGCTAGAATGTAATGCATTGAGGGTGGGCACTGAGGGAACAGAGAAAATGAATATTAGGATGGCAAGGTGGCAAGAGATAGGCAGGGCAAAAGGTGTCAAGGACCAGGTGACTTTTGCTGCACACATCAAGCCTTAAAAAGAAGGAAATGGGGAACGAGAAGAATATCTGAAAGAGTATGACTGCTGTTTATATTTGAGTTTCTTAAAGATCACACTGGCTGCAGAGCACAGAATCAAATATAGTGCATTCTCAACTAAACACAAAGAGGCTGCAATCTGGACAAAAGATGACAGGGACCTTCCCAAGAGATGCCTGCTAGTCTATGAGAAGACGGTGAATAATTTGGTTGAAAGGAAGTTAATATTCATTTTGGCATGCTTGAGAATAAAAAGTTATTTAGAGAAAGCAGACTTTAAATGATAAATTTTAAATCAAAATTTAAATTATATATTTCCTAATTTTTTTTTGGTAAGACTAAATCATAGATCAAGGTGAGTCTGGACAACAGTAAAATCAGACTCAAATACATTTAAGGCAATCATTTCTTAGGTTACACATAACAACATTTATTGAACTTATCATTCTTAATTTATAACTATTATTATCAAAATACATTAAGAATGTCACTGTTGGAGAAACTTCATTACATATTACACAAAGAAGGTAGGATAACCCACTCCAGGCTTCTAGGAGGTTATGTTTATAGATTAACTCATAGGAAAACATAGCTAAACAAGACACTGTATAATTAGGAGAAGCATTTTAGAAATAACAGAGCATTTTCCAAGTAACTTTATTTTATGTACCATGTCGGATTTAGAAGTTCAAGGTGGCTTATTGTCAGAGAAAAAATAATTTTCCAAATCATCAAACAAATGTAAATCCTGTATTGTATTATTTATAAAATCATAATTAATCAGAAATAGGCTTTCAAAGCCTCACAAATAAAGAAAAAAGCTGAACCTTCATTAACTAGATTAAATGGAGAAAAACTTATAAAGTTATCCACCTGTTATTGATAATGAAATTAACAGGTAAGCAATGAAAATCGAGTATTTTAGAAGAGACATTATAATTGATGGGATTTCCCAGATAAAACTGTGCAGGGCAGGCTGCCAATAAATAGAATGTATATATATCAGTCACTTGGCATAATTTCATTTCTTTGATGGGTGGATGCTTTGCAGATAATCCTACTGGATCCATATTTCTCTTTATAAAAAGTGCTTTGATTCTTTACCTGTTGGGCAGTTATGAAAATACCAGCCTTTGTGATTTTAAAATCTATTCTTGGTGGAAATATTTCATTTAACCACTTCTGCCCCAGAGCTCAGATAGTTGAGTCACTGGCCTGAAAAACATAGAATTTTAGAACTAGAAGCTAGAAGGCAAATGCCAAAAAAAAAAAAAAAAAAAAAAGCCATCTAATCCAAACAAGTATAAAAAAATCAATGCCTCCAGTCCCAATCAGGGAAAAGAGAAGAGACTCATCAGAAATGTTGGACAATCTACATAATGTCTGAGAATCTTCCTAAACTTGGATCAAGACAGTACTATATTGGTTTTATTTTACAAATAAATTTGTAAAAATCCCATCACAACCAAAAAACATATAGTAAGAGTTAAGACCGGAGAACACTAAAGTTGGCATTGTAACATTGCTTGACTTAAAAATCTTGGTTTTAAGTTTCATCTTTACCATATCTATGCAACCTTGAGAGAATCAGTTTCCTCCTAAATAAACTAACAATAATACAAACATCAAATTTATACAGAGTTACTTTAGAGATTAAATGTGAAGAAAAAGTACTCTGCTGAATGCATGGCACATAGTAAGCGCTCAGTAAATTCTAGCAACTATCACTATTATGACTTGATGCATTGGCCCCTGCTATTTATTATGCTTCACAAAAAAGAAACTTAGTTTTTACCTATCTCAGTGTCACGAGCACCTTAAGACGTTTCAAATGAATAATTATTCCTCACATTCTTGATTTCAATTAAATTCAACTCAAACCAAATTCAAAGAAAAGGACACAATTAGAAAATGAAAGAATTATTAGAAGGATTTCAATGGATGCCAAGTTGGGACAGCTGGTAGGGAGAAAAGGGGGATTCCAGAAACAGTGCCAGAACCAGAGGTGCCCAAGAGCAGTCTTGTCCCTGATGTCAGGGATCCTGAACTTGCAGGAGGATGAACACCTGGGGTTGCCTAACAGAGGCTGTTGGCCATGCAGGTTAGGGTTCAAATGCAAAGTGCCTGGAATTCTGTGCTGAGGATTTACCCCTTGAATGTGCAGACTTGAGAAAATTGGCCTTTCAGAAAGCAAAACGTTTTAGGAAGCACTAAGCGGAGAAATGTGAGAACACAGAGTTTGCCTAGGAAGCTATGAATGGTGTGTTGAGCATGTCAACAACCCAGGAAAGGAAGCAGTAGAAAGGGAGTGATAAAGTTAAAAGAGGTTACAGGAATCAGTGCAAACTTGGATGGAGACAAGGATGAAATGAAGGAAGGAGATAAAGATGATGCCTTAATCTAGTTCAGGGATAAATCAGATGATGAGGTACCAAGAAAAAAAAATGTCGATTTGAGTATGGGTGAAAGATAATATTTTAGGTTTACAAAATGTAGAGTGTGGGATCCAGGAGAGCTTCTATTTCTCATCCATCTAACAAGCAGATTAAAAATCTGGTCTGGAACTCCACTGAGAAGTTGGGGAATTTATTTTGAAGGTCACCTATGCAGAAATTACTGCTTCTATAAGAGGTGGATACGAATACCATAGTAGACAGAACAAATGATGACCTGAAGTGGGGCATAGATAAAAAGACCAAAAAAAAAAAAAAAAAAAGAGTTGACTATGAAGATGGAGGCACATAGGGAAAAATATCAAATAAAGAGGAAATAATGTTGAGGAATATGAGTGTCAAAGAACTCAAGAGAGAACAACTGACATCGATGGGATATTTCCAATGGAGGATGTTCCCCAAATTATTCATCTAAAAATATTATAATTCCCTCTCTTTCTCACCCAGGAAGAAAGTGAAAATTGTTCTTTGGTCATTAAGTGGATTCAAAATATTTAAGTCATTTACAAGATATTACTATTATTTCCAACTAGCCAATTACTCTTGATAAATCCATTTAAAATAAAATATAAAACCACATATCTAAAAATCACACTGAACTATTCTAACCAGAAACATTGGTAGGCATACTCTGTTTCTGTCTTAAAATCCTTTAATAATATTTTAATTAAGTTACTACTACAAGTAGTTTGAATTGTTTTTACAGCGAGGCCAGGGTCTACTTGTACAGTAAGAAACCAATAATGCACACACCAATATGTCCCTTTCGTCGGGATGGAACATGAGGAAGGGGGGTGGATGAAACAAAAAATATTTTAAATATTGAAAACAAATGTCTTTTTGACCTATAATGGGACACTGGATCAGCATTTGATGTGTCTAGTCTAATTTTTCTCTGTGAAATTGTACTGGCAGATCTTAGGGAGAGACAGAAGGCAGTAAATTCCTATCCTCCATCAATACATTTGACCTCAGAACAAACCCCACAACTGGCTACAGGCACGCACCATCCATCATTGCTCTTGAAACCTGATCTTTCGGGGAAGGACAGCTGCACTGAGCAAAGAGCTAAGGAGCTTTCTAAGATACACTGCCATTAAAGGAAAAAAAAAAAAAAGGCAATTTTTGGTTCAGTATTTTAATTAACTGCTTTTCTAAACATTTCTCCTCCAGACTGCAGTTTCACATCAAATATCATCAAGAATCTATTAATACTTTTTTGACTTTTAAGCAAAATACTCTTTGTATATTTTAGGTAAAACCATTTCTCACTTTTCCTTTAAAAGCTATTTGAGATAATGCACCATGACATACTGATATATACAGGCTTCAATAAACATGCTGGAAAGGAAAGGTAGTTCCAGCATGTGTCATAAGTATAGCATGCCCATAACACAGTGCAAATTAGGCAAACATACACATATAGTCATAACTTTTAAATCAAGTAGCAATAATGTATAGCAGACAGCTAAAGAGAGCAGAACTCTATCACAGGAACCTAGAAGTAATGGATATAACGTGTTCCTTACAAAATTCTTACAACCAAGATGTTTTATTTAAAATGAAAAATAAAACAAATCTTATTATCTATTAGACTTCATTATATCTATGGTTATTTTCTTCACTTTCCAGACAGTAAAACCAAGACACTGAAAGGTTATACAACTTCTCCCAAGATTTCACAGATAATAAGTGACAAAACAAATGTATAAATTGAGATTTTCTTGCATCAAATTTATGTTCTTTTCACTGCAGGGAGGAAGTACGTTGAGATTTTGCAATGTTTAGCATTACTTTCATATACATTATATACTAGCAGGATTAAATAAGATTAAACAAGAACTAATTTTCAGTTATTTATAAATTCAGTACTAATAAAATTTTTTGTTAATAAAAGTTGATTTACTGAAGCTTGAAAGAGAAGTCTCTTATTACTTGTGACCCAATGATACAGACAATCTTTTTATATATTTGAAAGTTCAATATCTCCTAATCTCAAAGCAATACTGAGAAGTGCTATTTTGTAAATGCAATTCACAGTCTCAATTTAGTTAGCTACTGCTACATTAAAGAATATAGCTCGAAGGCTGTTAAAAAAAAGGCAATTAAGAATTTATAAATTCAATCAATTTCATGAGACTGACAGAGTTACAATGCTTAAATCCAGTAAATAGCAATGTGGTAAAGGTCACGATGCTCCTGACATTGTTCTCTGAATGTCAAAGTTAAGCAGGGTTTCTGGTCAGTGAAAATCCAAAGAATTTAGAGAAAGCCTAGCCTCAGATGCCTGCATTTGCTTTTATATTTTGGTATAAATGCGGAAAGAGCCAAAGAAGAGCCTGCCGCCTAAGAGCAGTCATTTGCAAAGGAAGGCAGGACTTGTTTGCTGCAGGGGGATGGGGAGGGGGGGCAATGATCCTCTAAGTGGTCTACTGGGACACCTGATCCGCTGGCTTATAGACAAAATCAGTTGTCTTCGCTTTCCAAATTGTCGATTCTTTCATTTAACTCACTGATCTAGGACATACAGGATTTGATTCGAGCAAAGGTGGAAAGTGAAGAAAAAGTTCAGTTTTGCTCTATTTGTTAGTAATTTTTAAAGAGCTATAGACAAACTGACAAGTATTGACACGATCCAATTAAATATATCAGCCTCAAATAGAAAATAATGGACAAAAAGATACTGAATGAATTATTTTGAGATGCAGAAGGCGGGGTTTTACAGGCATTATTTTAGTCACTTCCCCCCACCACTGCCTCCGCCTGACACATTGTATGGCATGTACATGTGGATATAACACTTAAATTATTTTAACATCTAAGTCTTAAAAATATTTGATAAGTAAAGTGCCAAAAGAAGAAAATGCAAACTTACTGCTGATCACATGAAAACAAATGGGTAATTTATTAGAGGAGAAACGGGGGGCAGAGGCCTTCAATGTAATTTTGTGAAATACATTAATTCTATTTCACTAGTGCTTCAGTCTAGTACCACCGTCATAACTTTATTATTTAGGCTGCATTAGGTCAGAGACTACTGTAACATACAAGCATCTGCTCTTTGACCTACCCAAGACTTATGACGCAAAGGAAATGCTGAACTCTTACATGTAAGGCTATAATTTCATATAATGAACAATCAGGAAGCACAAGCCATTTATTCTTTCAGCTATCTTTCTTAAGGGCCTAATTGTAAAGAGCTGAAACACATTTTTATTTTAAAAATGGGGGTGTAGGAGTTGGACACTTCAATTGCCAAAACAAATGCAAGTGAAGCATGAAATTTTAAAAGTGTTATCAACTACTAATTAGAAGCAAATGAGATTATCCCTATAGAAAATATATCCCCTAACAAACCGATCCTTTGGTGGAAATGTCACTGTGCTATGAAATTACAGAAGCTTAAACAAGTGACGTTTGTGGGAATAAAATTCATTGACAAATCCCTTCTAAGCAATCTTCTTCCACATTATCAGATTTCTTAGTTGACGTGTTATACTGGAATCCTCAATTTTCTCATGCACAGAGAGAATTAACTCTTCTCTTTGCTCTTCCTTGGCAAATCATTAAAAATATAAAAAAAAATGTTTTTAAACACAGACTTTGCTTCAGGCTGCAAGTTGCCTTTCTGCCATCACAAGTAAGCAGCTTCCAAAAGATTTTTTTCAAAGAAACCAAACAGTACAAAGAAAAGATAAATAACTCCTTAGGGTAAATAACTCCTTAGGGCAATAAAGCCCCCAGAGTAGGGGTAGCTTAAAATATTACTTATTTTCTGACACTAAACTTTTCAACTGAAACGTACTGTCTCTTTAAAAAAATAAGAAAAAAATAATACATTCTTTGAATACTCTGGAAAACTGGATGCTTAGCAGTTCATATATCTTATAATACAAATCCTAAAGGTACATTTTATGGCCACTAAGTTGAGCACACTATGTCAAAGGTAAAGTTCATTTCTGAGATAACCAGAAACTTTGGGGGAAATTGAGAGGGTACCCATGAGCAAAGGTTAAGTGCATAGATTTAAAGACCTGAGTCTAAAAGTTTGATGCTCTCAGGATCACAAGTTAGAGTACACACATACTCAGACTCTCAGACTACCCACAGATGCACAGCTGAAACTGAAGAGTAGTTTGAAAGCAAAAATCACCTTGAGGAATCCATCTTTCCTGAAATGGCACTCTTCATATGTGATTGTGTTAATGAATTCTTATTTATCCATAGAATCTTTTTAAAAATAGAATTGTTTAATAGCTTGATAAATCAAGCTCGGTCTGAAGGAAATCCAATATGCAAATGCCGGTAGTGTGCTCTTTTACAAATAGTCACCCTTGTCAGTTTGAAAAACTGAAAATCAACAAAAGAACAGTGTAAGTATACTTGACCTTATTGCCTAATGTCTATCAAGATTGCCAACGCTGGTCGATTTCAAATTTGTGAAACTGACACTTAAAAATGTATAGTCCATCTTTAGCTCAGGTCCCTCAGTGCTGACTACACTGGAGTCAACAGCTTCAGATTCTCCTTCCATACTAACTTGCACAGCACTTACAAAGCTAGTTTAATCACACCATCAATCTATGACTACACTTTCCTTAAAGTAATTCTGCTTCATTTATCTTTTAACCCCACATTATGCAAATAACATCCTTATCAGCCCAATAAAAAAGTTATTAATGTTCTTACGTGTTTACCCTTGATATACACTGAGAAACTGAGATCACATATGAATTGGTACAAATACCTCTTCTGTTTCACATTTTATATGAAAAATCACCTTACACCACCATGGTCTCTAACCAGTGTTCTTGAAATACTCTTCAATCAATGTATATGGCTAACATTAGAGCCTGAGTTAACAGGTTAAAAACAAAACAAAAACTTAGGGGACTGCCTACTTTTTTGTAAATGTCTCTCTAGGAAGGGTTTGCATATGCCATAGGAGGGTATCTCCTGGATATAAGAACAGTTAGACAGGCCCCTAGTGGCTTAGCAAATAGCAGCAGATGAGGGGATTCCGATTCTCAGTTCTCGACTTTGAGATATTCTGGTTTTAAATGAATGTCAATCTAAAAAGGCAAATCAAATCATTGTATTTAATACTTTAATCATTTTTATTTTAATGATCATCTACTGAAATACACATATATTTAAGTAGATCACCACGTTTCATTACTTTAGTAACTACAACCGCACTGGTCCAAGAAGAATTTGTGTTACATAACCTCCACAATAAAATATTTAACATCTACCTCTACATGTCATTACAAAAGTAATATATTACTCAAATATATTAAAATATATTTGAAAGACAATTTTCCTCTTTGAATTTCATTCTTATTGTACTATTATTACTGAGGGCTTTAAGAACAGATAATTTTGAAGTAAAGTGCTCACTATTTTAAATGAAATACTGACACAAACTAAATGCCACTTTTAAAATAGTAAAAATCTGCATATATTTCCCAACAACAGCCAGTGATAAAACTCACAGTGGAGTGCACCTATTTTAAAGGATGTACAATTAATAACACCCCTTAATACTCATCTTCTTACTGTCTTTCCTTTACAAAAGAAAATTCCAGGCAGGCACATTTACAGCTTTTAGCAATTTTTAACTGGACACAATCTGACAGCTGAATTCATGAAACTGACCAGCTTGTCAATTTCACACTTTGAAAGTACAATAATAGCTGATAGCATGAGGGTGAATTTTAAAAATCTGTCACAGAATTGCTAGCTCCATTGAAAAGCAAAGTACAGTACATAATTATGGGAGGTGGGAGGTAAGGACATTTTCTTTTCTATGTCCATTTAAGATGTCTATCTCAAGAATTCGGACATTGAGCATTGAAAATTTATCCTCTCTTTGCTAAGTCAATAAAATAGTATCTATCTGTGGCATATAACAATATGCTTTCAAAGTAAGTATAATATTTGCTAAGCATTGTCCTGTTTACCCTCATATTAGCATCATCAAGCTGGTATCATCTAAATATTCCTTTAAATCAGAATGTTTCAAGTCTTGGTACATCACCTTGGTTTTACTCAAGTTGAGTAGTGGGTGTGTACACTTTCAGACAGAGACAGAATGGCAAAAATGATCAAAAGTATCAATGGTTAAACTAACTCCCCAAATGTGTGTTATTACAGGATGGTTGGAGGAACACATCAAAAGGACAGAACCATGTCTGTAGCTCTGGAAGTCCAACAGCAAATCTGTCTCAAGTCAGAAGCAGTTACTAGTCTCTGAGAGATGCAAAATGAGTGTGCTAAGCTCTGTTAGGTCAGTGCCACTATGTGTATAGGCATGTAAAAGAAAAAGAAATTTAAAGAAAAGGGGAAAAAAAAACTTTAAGAGATTTAACAGGGAGAGTGAGTGATCCCTCGGGAATCTTTCTGGATGCTTAAGGCACAAACTGTAGCCTGGTCTTGGGGGATCAGTCCAAGAATTTTAGAAAACAGAGACATTCTGCAACTCTGTACTGGAGGGAGCTGAAAACAATACAAGTGGATTGTGAGTGTCCGGGTCTGGGAGAATTGAACTACTATTCAGAATCCTAGAACACCCAGTTAATGAAAGCCAACCTCATACTTCGTGTTGAAGATATTTTTTAAGCATAAGAAACCTGATTTCATTTGTTGGCGCTTCTAAATGAAAACCAACCTCGCAGATAAACGATGCAAGTTCTCCATATGCCTAAATAAAAGCTACAATAAATCGATAGAAAAGCAAAGAACCTTTGGTGTGTTGTGGCTCTCTATTGAAACTGTTTCCTACAACTTGGATTTTTCATTATAAATTCTGCGTTCCCTTCCCTACGGAATGAGTAAGAACACCAGCTTCCCCTCGCAGAACTACAATCTTTGATTCTTGCCTTGGAAAGGTCTCCAAAACAACCCCCTCCTCTATGGCAGCCTTGAAGACTTTGATTCCTGCTATTTCTCCTTCCCCCCACTAGTTCAGAGGAAAGAAAGAAAAAGAATTCGCCCCCTCACCATAATCAGCCCTTCTTAAAACAGTAATCACTGCCTCTTAAAAAAAAAAAAAAAGATCTAGATATATTCGGAGGCAGAATTCCTGGGCAGGGTCGGCTTGCCCCACTGGGCCTCCATTTCCCCAGTACTCAGCCCACCCTGGGAAGAGAGAGCGGGGGTCGCACAAATGCACGTACACAAACACCCTCCTTGTCCGGAATCTCCACTCTCCTCGGTCTGAGGGTTTCAGCGACGGGCGAACCGTGCAGGGGAGGACCTCTGCCCGAGGAGGTTCAGAGGAGCAAACTGTGCGCGCTCCGGCTGCCGGGGCGCCGGGGTCGCGGACGCGGGAGTGGGAAGCTCCGGCCAGGGAGACGCGGGTTGCCGGCGCCGGGCTCGCGGCAAGCCCCGGGCGCAGGGAGGGCGGACGCCGAGGGGCGGGCCGGGTCGCCCGGGGACTTACCTGGTCATGTTGGCTCCAGGCAGCCGCCGCCACCTCCTCCCGCGCCGCCACCAGCACTTTCCCCCAGCGCCTTCGCGCCCCGCCACGGCCGCGCAGCCCGCGCCTGCCGGAGCCGCCGCCTCTGCGCGGCCAAGTCAATCCCGCGGAGCTGCGGCCGCCGCCGAGGGGGTCCCCCCAGGTGCTGGCGCCGCCCGGCCCTCGTACGGCCAGCCCAGTCCAGAGCGAGGAAGTGGAGGAGAGTCAGCGAGTGAGTCCAAAACCCCGAAATCCAGCATCCAAGGGAGCGCGTCCCCCCGCCCTCCCTCCACCCCTACCCCCTTCTCCTCCGCCTCCTCCGCCTCCTCCTCCTCCTCCTCCCGGGCCGTTCTCCTGGCCCTTCTGAGCTGGAGGCTTCCGCGGCGGTTTCCCCTCCTCCCGCTCCGCTGCTCGCCCCGCGCTCGCTCCGCAGGCTGCCGCCGCCGCCGCGGTGTCGGCTCTCCCTCCTCCTTCCGCTCTTCCTCCTCCTCCCGATCCTCGATGCTCCGCTGCTCTCGGCTGGGGGGTCCGAGGCCGGGTTTCCTCTCCCTCTGCTTCTCTCTTCTCCTCCTTCCTGCTGCTGCTTCTTTTAAAGAGGATTCTTTGGCCACAAATAGCAACTCGGCTGCCCCCCTCAGCGCCTCCCTCCCATTCTTCTCTTCTTCCCCCCAAAAGTGAAGCGCACGCGAGAGGTAACCAGAAACTGAGGCCCGCGGGGGAGAGGGGAAGCGGGGGAGAGGGGTTCGGGGCGACACCTGGAGACCGGCCCGAGCGGTGTCAGGAGCCGGGAGACGGGACGGCCAGTCCAGCCCCGTCCTTGGACTTGGCCTGAACCTTGTGGTTATGGTTGGAGGCGAGGTGATTTGGTGGGGAAATTAAATGAAGAAGCTCAGGAAAGTGATTGGAAAAGCTTCTTTCTTTGTTTCCTTGTCTGAGTGATTTCTAAAAATCCTCGTAACGTGCTGGGGATCCCACAGAATCGCGGTGCCCCGGCGCTGGGAGAGTGTGTGTGCGCGTTGCCAGTGCGAGAAGTGTGAGTGTGGGTGCGCCCGGGCGCAGGGAGAGCCAGGCCCGCTGCGCCTGCCGGCGAATCCCTGAATCTGGACCATTGACCCACTGAAAGGGCCGGAGAGCTGGACGAAGGAGGGGCAAGCAGGAGAGCTGGGCGAAGGAGGCGCACCACACACACACACACACACACACACACACACACAGGCAGAGGAGGGGGTGGGGTGACGTCACTCTTCAGCATCCATCCACCAGTCCAGAAAAGACCCCCTCTAACAAATTCACTCATCTCCTAAGAGATGCACACCCTGGTGCTTCCTGCTGGGTGTCCCGGTGCACTCACTGAAGGGGGAAAAATGCTGATCGCGCCCCCATTCAAAGCAGTTATAATAATAAAAGAGCGTGCGTTGATGAAACAGTTTGTATCCGCCCCAGTTCACCTTGGCAGTCTTATTCAGGGATGCTTGTAGGATCTACTTTGGAGTCAGAGAGGAAGGGAAGTATGAAATCAATCTCACTGTGATAACCTTTGTTTTGCTCCCATGCACTCCCTTTTAGGTTGTTGGAAATTCACTGCTCCCAGCTTGTCTGAAGAACACCATAAAACCCTCTCTCTACATGCACTCAGTTGTTCTGCTACACAAGCTTGATCTGTGAGCCCTTCATCCATAGAACACACTAGGTGGATTGTTAGCGAACAGGCACATTTTAACCTTCTTCACTCCTCACAGACTCTCTAGCATGTGGACAGAGTCAGCAGCTGGAAGCCACCATTGGCAATTGGCCTACCAAAATTTTATTAGAAACTTGGTCAGAAAGGTTAAATAAAGTAAAGGCAGGACCTCCAGCCACCTCCCTTGCTCATTCTCCGTTCAGGCCGGCACATACAGAAAATACTATTCCTGCAGGTTCAAGGCTGTGCTTTGAAAGGGCAAAGGTAAAGTGATCTAGCATCCTGACTGCTGCCTCCAGCTGCCCATTTGTTGCCACCATCTGCATGCTGTACTCCTGAAAGACACTGAGGGATTGGTCAGTAATCCTTGGCCCCTTTTGTACTTCAAAAGAAGTCACATATTTTTGCAAGGAGTCTTGCTAACTTAAGTTCAGTTTTCCAGTAATTTGAGGGGACAGGCCAGGGGGGGGATTGTTGTAGCCTGAGTCTTCCTTGTATTGTGTGTGTGTGTGGGGGGGTGTCAGCCTTATAGTAAAACTTAAGAAGAAATTCCTATCTATGCAAGCTTCCAGAGCGAAGTGTACCCTGCAGGCTTTCTGTACATGAGGAACTGAAAGGCTGAGCAGGTGTAATGGACTCCCTCCCACTGTGCCCTAAGGATGGATTCAGAAATCTGGGCGGATAATTCTCATTCAAAGTGTAAACTGTAAGCTGATTTGGCTTTCTCGTTGCCAGATTCTCCTCCATAGAGTGGTGAGTCCCATTTTCCTCTTGCAAAGTTGGATGTTATAAGGACAAACAGAAAGTGTTTAAAATCATAATAATCCCTTGCTCTTGTCTTTGGTGGAAAGATACACGTCCCTGTGCCACATTTAAGAAGAGCTGACCAAGGGCGCTAGTCGGTTGAGCATCCTGCTCTTGATTTCAGCTCAGGTCATGATCTCACAGTTTGTGGGATAAAGCAGCCTGGGGCTCTGTGCTGACAGTGAGGAACCTGCTTGGGACTTTCTCTCTCCCTCTCTCAATCTCTCTCTCTCTCCCTCTCTCTCTCAAAATAAATAAATAAACTTTATAAAAAAGAGAGAGAGAGATGATCAGATAATCTGAGCATATCTGACTTTATTTTAAAAGTTCCCAGCTGGGAAGGCTGAGAGTGTAGTAAAGGAAATAACCTGCTGGTTATTATACTATAAAGGAAGTAACCTGCTGGTAGCAAGTTAGACTACCTAGAGAACTTAGCTATGTTCATTACTAAGGTGAGCAACAAGCAGGTAGCAAAGGGATCCAGAAATAAGGGGAGACAGAGAACAATATAAGTAAGTCAGATTAGCCGGAGGACCCTACTTTTCTGATACCATGAGGTCGTAGATTCTCCTGTCCCATTATAACCAAATGTTGTAGAAAAAGTCGTAGAAAAAGAAGTAGCAGTGGGATAATGCAAGTCCAAGCTATTTTTGTAAAAGATCCAGCATTATTCAGGGCAACGCTGCTGAGGAAGAGGAGGTGGAAGAAACAAGGTAGACCTTTTGTGCACCTCCTACCAGTGGTGAGGTAAGACAGCTGCCCCATATACAAATATTAATACAGTCACAGCAGATTTGTAACAAAACAGCACTCTGTGTCATCTCTTATAACCTTTAGGAGTGTTTCATATTTGGAGACTTGAAATCAAAAGAATATCATCTGTTGAAATCACCTAATTTTATAGGTAAGGAAATTGAGTCTGTGAGAGTTTAAGGTGATCCAAACTCATTTGGTGTTAAAGGCAGACCCAAAATGCAGCTATGACCCAATGTTCCCCTGCCACCAACTCTTTCCAAGTACCTCCTAGTTCAAGATCAAACTGTTTTTCCCACTTATCAATGAACAATAAATATAGATTGTTTTAAAACTATAAATACTTACATAAAGAAAAGTGAAGAAATGGGACTAGACATTTTCTTAGTGCCTTTCCACTCTAACATTCTGTTATGAATAGCACACAGGAACTTTGCTATAGCACAACCCCCTCTAGTGCATAATTCAGCATACAATGAGTATGAGTCTATTTTGGACCCCATCCAAGGGAGTTAGTTCCTAGAAGTACTTGAAAGATTTTATTCTCATCTATAATGAAACATCCTAAAAAAAGACTAAAAATAATCATAACAGCAATGATAGTAATCATTTGTTACTCTTGTATTATGTACTAAACATCATGCTATCCCGTTGTTTACAAAAGGCACATCATGACTTTTTATGGGTCATAAATCTAGTGAGTCATAAACAATTTTTCAAGCAAAAGAAATGAAAGTAGGAAAGAAAAGAAAAAAGAGTGGGCTACATATACTTAATATTGTCCTATGAAACTTGTGTTTTGATCATGTGACGAGTGATTAAAAGTCTTGCCTCCAATCTTAACAACTGCCTTGCTAGTTAAGCATAATTAGCGCCATTGCACAAGTGAGGAAACAGGAATCCAGAGGCTAATCTGCCCACACTGACATAGCTGGTACGTGGCCAAGCTAGGATTTTAAACCTACATCTGTTTGACTTCAGATTTTGTGTTTTTACTTCTATTTTGATTACACATTATTAACCAAGGAATGGAATATTTGTTGCCAATGATATTTTCTTTGTGAGGGCCACTTTTTTTTTTTTTTTATTCAATTTAGAATAAAGAAACATGACAGGTTCAAGGGACATGTTCTGGAGATGGTGAAGAGTTTCATAAGGCAGTGAAATGAATATCTGAGACCTCTTCTTATAGGTGCTAGTCATGTCTAATATAATTTATTAATTGCTGCTAAATGCACAAATGGGATAATAATTTATGGTTTTAATCTTCAAATGACTATTAATCTCTACAAGTGTTAAAATGTTCATTTGAGAGAGTTTTCCCAATTTAATTTATACAGCATTTTTCAAGAGCTTACTTCTTTTTTATTTAATTATTTTTTTATTTATTTCTAGGAGAGAGAGAGAGAGCGTGAGCAGGGGAGGGTCAGAGAGAGAGGGAGTCACAGACTGAACAGGCTCCAGGCTCTGAGCTGGCAGTCAGCACAGAGCCCGACGCGGGGCTCGAACCCACGAACCGCGAGATCATGACCTAAGCAAAAGTCGGACGCTTAACCCACTAAGCCACCCAGGCGCCCCTCAAGAGCTTACTTCTTGTTGCAAACACCGAACTGGCAACTGAGAAAGACAAAATAAATAAATCTTAAATACAGTCAAAAAATATTTTGATTTGTTTGGAAACACAGGGTCTACAGTAATCAGACTACACCATAATTCTATTTAAGTTGTAAAAAAAAAGGGGGGGGAGGGGAAGCAGTAACTTGGATGCCTTGCTGATTTTTTATTCATATAATCCTATGCATTCTACCAGTAACACGGCACACTTAGGTGCTGTTATTCCCCTTCTTCAGATTTGGAAGCTCTTGCCCAGAGCTAGGAGGTGACAGAAATGAGAGTCTAATCCTGGTTTTCTGATTCCACCAATCAAAGACTCTTTACAAACATGGGGCTTCCAGGAGACAAAAGCTGGTTAGAGATTTTGAGACCTGCTATGCAAACATTCACATTTTTCTCCATATAAACGAAATGCACTGTCTCTTTTTCCAGGTAGGGCATTTCTTGTTGCTGTCAGGCAGCAAAAGCACTGTTCTCTTAAAGAAAAGCAATCCACATCTTCCTCTAAAGAAAGGCCTAGCTAGAAAAGCCAGACCCTGCACCCTGACTCTGATCAGTTCAGCTGCTACATTCCCCCCTCACCTGCAGTGTGTAGAGGACATTATGGTAGGATGCTATTTTCCATTGGCTCTGCTACTGGAGATTACAGCATGCGACTGTGACAAATGGATATTCCCATTAAATTCTTTAGTAGAGTGGGGCATTCCATTAACCATTGGCACTATCCCAACCCAAGTGAAACATTGGCTCATTTTTTTCTTGTGAGCAAGAAATGAAGGGGGAAAACAAAGGATATACTCTAATTACCTTTCTCTCTCTTTCTTTTTTTTTTTTTTGTTGCATACATTATGATAGCCATATATTACAATTATTTATAATTAATATATGACAAGCTGACAGCTAAAATTTAACAGGTGATTTGTCAAGAAGTCCCATTAACTCATAGATTAAGCAGTGGGTTTCAATATTCCCTAACAATAAAAGTATGTTTTGGTTTTGTTGTCTTAAATCTATTGTGTTTAAAGATTCAGAGGCCACCAGTCTTAATACATTTGCAGCATCTTTTAAAAATACGACTATTGCCAACATAAATGGACACTCTATTAGTAATGCAAGGAATAAACACATTTTTGTCACTTTAACCTTTAAATGCTAATGTTTCCATTGACAAAACTAACTGTTTAGTGTTTATTTTTAAGTTTTAAACTTTTATGATTTTTAATACATTTTCCAAATGATGTTTTTGGTAGTAAAGGCAAAGCTGAAAAAAAGAGGAAAGTAATTGTGCTTACTTATGTTCCATTTAGAGTTTGTATCTTACACTAGAGAATTTCGAAATGAAAGAATATTTTAAAATACAGAAAAAGATTAAGAAGTCACCAGAAAGCTAGTAATTAATCACTCAATAAAGGGGAAATCTACAGAGACCAAAAACTGGTGAAGCAGGCTGCATTTTGCTGAAGAGCAAAAGAATGGGGCACATGGTAGAAATGAATCACAGATATTTCTTGGGAGGGATAGTTTTTTAAAGAGGAAAAGCTTAGTTTCTCTATCTACAGAATGTCATTGACATCGGCTATACCCTGAAAATAAAGTTAAATTTTAAACTGCAATGTTATTATTGGTTCCATGGACAACCAAAGTTCATATTGTTTAAAAGAATGATGGGATGGGGGGAAGAGAATTATACAAAAGTAATGCATCATTTGTTTAAAATTTTATTGCATGAGGCTGACTCTTATCTTTCAAGAGGAGGACATGCCTTAAGATGTTAATGACTCACAAGCAACTACTATAGAAGGTGTTGAATCTCCTTAATGAAAGAATGTGCTTCAAGATTCAATGGCTAGGATGAGAGAGAGAAGAAAAAATAAAGCAAGGGTAAAACCTGAAGCACCGCAGTTTTTCAAAGCTTCTAAGACTTCTGTGTCCACCAATCAAGTTCAGTTTTCACAGTTTTAGCAAGAAAGCCATACAAAGTTGGGACTTTATTTCTAAAGGGTCTTTCAAATAGGGCTTCAGAAAAAGATTTTCAGAAACTCAGAAATGAAATAGCACAAGTTGATTTCTGAATAACAGTAAGTATATCTATCTCTTTACTTGCTGGGGATTATAAATGACCAATGCAAAACAATGGTCCTGGTATCCTTGACGGAATCTGTTACTAGCCCTCACCTTGCTTTCCAGATACTGCAGTGTCCCCAAGTGTAGCTGTGGATGCTTTTGCACACATTCAGAAGAAGTTTTCAAAGCAGTGAAGTTAGCAAAAACAAAAACATCACAACTACAACTTGTTCAGTCAATTTTGAAACTTTTCCCTATCTTTGTCTTATACATCTTGGCTTATACTTTAATTATGTCACTTAACAATTTCTACTAGGTGTTCATATTTAGGAAATGTTACCTCTCCACTCTTTGAGAACAGATTAATGTCTGATTAGAGCCCAAAACTCTCATCATAGTGCCTTAAGTACTATAGGTACTTCATAAATATTTCAGGAAGTAAAGGAAGGGAAGGATGAAGATACGGAGACAGAGGAAATAAATTGGTTGTCAATTGCCCTTTTTAATGTAAAATACCACTTTCTTTCCAAAGTTTATTGCAGTCCACTAAGTAGAATGAATTTGTCCTGCCTTTGTTCTCCAATTCGTTTTCTTATTTGGTATCTGCCTATATTTTTATTGTGTATATTTGTACCCTATTAAGCCCTAAGCATGTTCATACTCTTTGTGTCGCCATCAGTAAAATCCATATCTCCTGGACCCTAAGGGGAATATCAAAAAGATACCTGCTAAATGAATCAATGGATGATATCATGGGACTATTAACAATCTTTGACTTTGAGGAGCAAAAAAGCAAATCAGTCAAAGAGGTGTTTTTCTCTGCCTTCCCCTTGGCAAAGAAACCAGTGGTCAGGCATCTAGAAGCAGTCCTGAAGAGAACACATAACACCCATCCTTTTTACTTTTTTCCCTCTATCAAAGGGACCTCCTCCTTAGTGAGCCTCAGGCTCCAGGAAATATCATACCTTGTACCAAGGGGAGGTCAGAAGGAGCAAGGCACCTGCTTTGTTTTTCCATCCTAGTGTCATGCTGCCCCAGAACAGGCTGTGTTCTAAGAGTTTGGAGGTCAAAACTGTTCAGTCTGGTCAGTTCTATGCTGGGTGAAGAAGAGAAACTAGACCACATGCTGAAAGCTGAAATGTTTTGTCTGTGATTCAATACTTTTTGTGCCATCCATAACACACTTGCCTTTGATTAAAGTTATATCTATACTTGTTTTTCTCATTCCTTCCCTATGCCTCTGCCACAGGCCAAATCCCATACGTATTTCCAGATTGCGAGACTATAAAATCTTTAAGAGAAAAACTGGGTCTTAATCTTCTGTCCTCACTTTGTACATCTGCAGAATGTCCTATACAAGATAGAATGCTGTTTAATTGAATTTTCCAAAGTCTAATGTTTTCTTTAAAATGCATGGGAACTCTATAGGGCACAGTCACATCCCAAGTTTCCCCATTTAATACATCCTATTATATTGTCCTCAGGGTGTATACTTGCACTTATCAGATCACAAGTCCAAATGTTTCAACTGCCAAATCCCTAGAATGGAGGTTCACAACCTTAGCTGTACATTAGAATCATATGGAAAACTTTTAAAACATATGCCCAGGGACAATGCATATGAGCTGAATTGGATTCTTTGGGAATGAGGCTCTAGCATACTTTTTTGAAAAGCTTCCTAAGTGATTCGCATGTTTAGCTAAGGTGGAGTAACCTTGCTTTACCATGCTCTAGGAAGCATGATTTGAAAATCACTAGACTAGATTATTTTTAAACTATTTTCCAGCTTAGGGATTCATTGTGAAAGCACTTTTATTTTGTAAGTGAAAAAGAAATGACCCTTTGACTGGATTCCATTTTTAGGTAGTCACTACAAATGAAACACAGCCCAAATTTCATATACGAGGGTGGTATTTTTAGCATTTCCTCTTACTTGGCTTTCATGTGTGCCCATTCATCCCATCGCTCACTCATTCAGGCCTCCACTGTGTGTGAGGCATGTCAACTCCACACTATTAAGTGATTTGAAGAATGTATGCTGCAAGCAGGGCACACATATTAAGGAAAACCCTTTCATCCAAATACAATACAAGCATCCCCTAATGATTTTCATCCCCTGCAGTTCCATTCAAAGGGGAAGAAATGCCATCAACTAACTGAAATTCCAGCCACACCACCCCCAATAAATCTGTGATTAAGATGAGGAAAGAAAGGAGCAGAAAGATTGAAACTCCTTTTGGAAAACGTTTGGAATTGACTCTTGATGTTTGTGTGTTATTTTCAGAGTCAAACCAGAAATAACAGAAAACTACCACTTTGAGAGAGAAAGATGTTGCTTACACATTTTTGCTTAAGGAATTCATTTTCTTGAGAGGGAAGCTTTCTTGGTGAACCCTAATAATAGAAAAACTATCAGCTATGTAAACTACACAACTACAGCAGCCTTCTTTTATTTCTCAAAGAGTTGCTAGCACCCGTACCTAATACAAGGAACGCTCTCCACGCCATATTATTCAACATTATCACCTGAGCGGCACCTTGCAGTTCACAGAGAACGTTGAGGAACCTGTCTCTTTTAAGGCCGTTAATAATTCTCTGGATGGTAAAACACCCACTTTACACATGACCCAGACCCATGAATCGATCTAGATGCTCTGAGTCAGACCCTCTGGGCTGGTTCTGAGGAGTCAGAATTTTTGGCAGACATTTCAGGTAGTTCTTAAAACCACAGTGATTATTCAGTTCAAATTCATTGATTTGTATTGTTCCTAGGAAAATAACCCAGTACAGCTGAGCAGATTCTGGCAGTTCTGAAGAGGCTAGTTCCCTTTTTCTAGGACTTGCCTTTCTCCCCCCATACTTTTCAAAAGGGAAAAAAATCACAGGTGGCACTATTTTACCTAAATCTACAAGCTTTTTGATTCTGCTTCGCACAGCTGGCTCATTGTAACAGTTGCCCTCGCTATGAAGGAAGCTCCTAGCTTCTGGCATTGGTGGCGGGACTTGAATCCTACCTACTCCCCTTCTGGCCATAACTAAGGTCTTAACAGCCTATGGAGACCACAGGCCTCCTTCAGCAGGCAGCTGTAATTACATGAAATTTGCTGGACATTGTAGTACAAACCCAGCAGCCTGCTGGGATATTTCAGTCGGCTTCAGCCTTGTATTTGGGAACCCACTAGTTCTAGCTGTTAAACTGAGGAAGAGAATTGCCATGAGCTACTTGTGTTGGTGTGTGTTTTTTGCCATCATTTTTTTTTCTTTACTTAAAGTAAAAGATACGTTCTCAGTTAGCCACCCCCCCCTTACATTATACTGAATCAGCATAATACTACCTTAGAAATAACATCTAATATATAACTTGGGGGAAAAATCAAATACACCCCTCAATAAACCTTTAGAATAAAAGTATGCACTTCAAGAGAGGAGACAATGTTATTTTTACCTGATAATACTCCTGATCTACACAGAGACTGGGGAGAAGAGGATTTTGATTTTATGTCTGGAATGAAGTACATTTGATTGGAAAGGAAGATGCAAGAGGGGAAAAATCCTCAAAAATTAAAGGAAAAGAAAGTGTGTGTCAACCATCCCAATCTCCTCGATTCTCAAACTTTCCAAATTCTTTTGGTTCGCCACCACAACCTTAGTTATACTCTCTTGTGTAACAACCCTCCAGCTATTATGGTTACGGTTTCTGGGAAATTTGTCTGTCAAAAGGAGAAAGATTCCAAAGAGTTTGGTTTTTTTTCTCTTGGGCAACTGAAAGCCATAAGGATTATAATATGCCAGTGTGAACACACACACACACACACACACACACACACACCAATCTCTCACTTTCTTCCTGGAATTCAGCAACCCATGATGTACAGGTCCTTTTGGCCTTCAAGAAAATACTGTGGGCAGGAGGGGGCAGGGATATACCCAGACCATACACTCCAACTCAGATATACTCCGATATAAATGACTACTGTAGCTGGCTCAGAACTTTACCCTCTGTTCTGATAGTGCCTCAAAATGAAAAGGATATTGGGAAAAAATGGACACATGACAGTTTTACGTATCTTTGCGTATCTGGAAGGGTAGAAGAGCTTTATGATTTTTATTTTCTGCATGCTAAGAAGAAAAGGCAGCCATCCCATTCAAAACCACTAGGTCCCCACTCATTTCCTTCTATTTTGTCTTATACCCTTTAAACTCTCAAATAAGTACATGTATTGCTAGGCTCATAATTAAAGTGTTGGCAATGCCTATTCTCTTGCTTTTAATTCCATTTATACAAATGTTGCCATCACTCTTTAAAAGCCCTGGGCATATATTCAAAACATACAACCCAAACAAATAAACAGCATAACCTAAGACAAACCCACCAATAACTGGACATTCTCCCTGGTTTGTAAGGCCACCCTGAGAAGTTACTTAATTGCAGTATATTCTGTGAATCAAAGTTCACAGAGCTGAAAATGGAAGTTTTCTGTTGGCACCTTATCAGCAAAAAAAAAAAAAGAGAGAGAGAGAGATGCAAATACGCCACAGAATTATTTATTGGAGAGCCAATGGAATAAATTTCACCTTGAGTGATGTCCTTAGAAAACAGAATATTTAGCAAGGAGCAGAGTTCCTATGGGGAATTTTAGGGCGGGGTTAAACTTTGGTAGTATTATTTGCAAGTGCTGAGAAAGAGTTTATATTTAGAGCTACATTCTTGATCTTATCTAATGATTGACTTTTCATGGCCTTTGGAAGTAACTTTGATAGCAAAATTCCTGTCTGTCATTTACCTTAAAGCTGACAGGATCACAGCATTGGAAACTGCTATAAATGAGGCCATGATAAGAGTCTCCCATGTGTAGGAAAAATATTAAATTTACTACAAACTGTTTTCTCCCTTGGTTCAGCCAAAAAAGAAAGAGCTCAACAAAATTCTAATTTTGGTGTGAAATTTCTCCAACACAGAATTGACAGAACTGCCCAAATGTACTGTTTGGAGTAGTAAGGAAATAAGGATTTTTGGCAAACATACATGTTGGCACCTTGGTCCTGAGGTGCCGCTGAGAAGCATCGCGTCCCCTGCAAGATGGCAACCTGTGGAAATCAGCAGCAGCACAATCAACAGCCAGTGCCAAAAACTCTTGCTTCCTTTTCTCTGACAGAACAAACCACTATAAAGTCGGCTCAGAGCCCCAACAAAAACTGAAAAGTGTATAACAAGTGGTACCACCTGTGCTTATGTTTCAGCCTCGCCAAAATAATTTCCTCTTCTGGGTCTTCTAACTATGGCAAAGGGTGAGGAATGTGACAGAGAGTCTGGGAAGAGGAAGAAGGTTTCTACGTGGAGCCTGCAGAGTGAGTGGATTAGCATCCTTTGTGCTAGCAGAGAGATCAGCGACTCTTTCTCCTGTACTCTGGAACAACTGTGTGTGATATGATCTCCCATCCCCTATTAAAAAAGGCTCTGTCTTCAGGAAAACAAAGACTTTTCAGCTCAGTGTTCTTCTCTCACATGATTGAGATTTCTTTTTAACAATGTTATATTATTACAATCTTTGTAAAGCTCAGGATAAGGAGGCTGTGTTAATAACACACACAAAAAAGAAAAGCTGTTTGTTTATACAAGCTAGTGTTTTGACCATAATTATACTTCTCTCTGTCTTTTTGATGAATCAGGAACTTTTGAGCCAGGTATCTGCACAAAGCATGATAAAACTAGGATCATCCAGGATGTGACCTACATTTACGTAAATCTTGTGGAAACAAAGTTCTGTTCTTCATCCCTTATTTTTTTTTAATCTGTATTTCTTTCTTTTTTAACTTTGATTTTTATGAAAACCATCCAGGGACAGTCCACATTTTTTTCAGAAATAACAAATTTTTCAGTACAGGAGGCAGCATTTGCCAGTACAGCAGCAAGAAACCAGCCAAGTTGCTTTGGAGGAGTTAAGCAAGTACATTTCAATAAGGACCCAAACAATCCTTGGCAAACAATCAGAAAAACAAGTCATCAATGCATTAAGGAAGCCCTTAAATATGAGTGCTGTCGGTGGAAAATAGAGTTACTCACCAACTGAAAATGTTTACTTGAAGTGAGAATTATTTTATGGAAACCACTGAGTTTTGGAATACTTACAATCTGTTCAGATTGGTCACTGTGTACAATGTTCCTGCTGCAATATGCCCTGAGACTTCTAATATGTCTGCCTAATGGAGCAGGTGGCGAGATTCTCTACTGAGCTGTTGGCTCCTGGAGGGCAGGGACCATGTCTTATTCATCTCATATCTTACACAGTACCCAACTCTTCAAAGGCAGTCAATAAATATTCAATGAACGAATCTTTGTATACATGACCACACTCCTTGATCTCTGGCATAAAATATCAACACGCCATCATCTCTATCCTATTGCCCTGCTTTATTTTTCTTTTGAGAAATTATTGCCAGCTGTCATGCTATGTGGTTGCTTTTATTATTTGTTATTTCTTTTTCCCCCCACCAGAATCTAAGTTCCCAGAGAGTAGACTGAACAGGCTTGATAAGTTGGATACCCCTGGTTCCTAGGAGGGTGCCTAGTTATATAACAGGCAATTATAAATATGTGTTGACTTTTGAATGAATGAATGATGAGTGAATGGTATTATATTGTCTATTCTATTCTATTGTCTAATGTCTTTCTTTTTCTTTCCTCTTCGTTCTCATCTATCCTATCATTTTTTAAGTTTATTTATTTGAGAGAGAGAGGCAAAGAGACAGAATGAGCAGGGGAGAGGTTGGGGGAGGGGGGCAGATGATCTGAAGTGGATTCTGTGAATTCTGCACAGCAGAGTGGATTCTGTGCTGACAGTAGAGAGCTTGATGCAGGACTCAAACCCACAAACCGTGAGACCTGACTTGAACCAAAGTCAGACGTTTAACCAACTGAGCCACCCAGGCGCCCTCATCTGTCTCATCTTAATAAGCCCAGAAAATTATACTATAAACTTCAATAAATTGTAACAAAAAAGGGTTTCTTCATTACATAATGGTTTGCTCTCAATAATGGAAGGATCTGGAGACCAGGTCTTGCTGGACTCTGGCATAAGGGTCTACAAACCTGCCAATAAATATGAGTGTCAAGAAATGAGGACAAGAGGAAGGTAAGAAAATATTCCCCTGTACGCCATCAGTGGTGGATGGACTCCCTAGGAACTGACAGGCTACCTCATGAAAATAGAAAAACACATTTGTGCACCATCTCCTAGATTCTAGTAATAAAAACATATGACTAGTTTCTTCATCACACTGGCTTTCATGTCCTTCCAGGCTTTGAGGGATAAAACTACATCTTTTCTAGATTTTAAGTTCCCTTAAAACATCACTTATAGATTAGGGCAACATTTTAATAATATAATGTAAAATTTGTTTCTTTTGGACATTTCTGCATTGTCCTCATGTGTAAATGAATAACAATCCTAGCCCATTAATAAAATTCCCACTTTACCTCCCAGTTGAATGGCTGATAAAATCCCTGAGTGGGTGGCTCAGTGCCTTGCCTGTGACTTACATGTGGTTGGTCATCCTTCCAAATATAAAACTTTCAACGGCAAACTCCAGATATTATTTCTTTCTTTTCAATCCAATATAAAACAGGAAGTCCTTTGTTTCTTGTAGATATCCATAATATGTGATGACAGTTGAATATACTTATTTTTGCAATTTCCCAATTTGGGTATCACCAAATGAAACTAGAATAAATAGGAAAGTGGCCTAGCTACAGAGTCTAAGCCTGGAAAAGACAATGAGTAGGAAATGTCATTGGCATTCTCACTCTTGCCTCTTTTCTCCACTCAAGGTCTCTTCTGATCATCTCATTTCTCTCTCTTGATCCTAATCCCCTCTGTACTCCAGATTGGGTTGCCTTGCTCACTTAATGGATCTTATCTCTCCCTTAATTTATTATAGTTGGGATTGCACTGGAGATGAGAGAACATAATCCCTAATTCTGTTAATAGCTCTGTTTCACGGGATGAGCTGTAAAAATCCCGAGTCCTCATTTCTTTGTCTGTAAAAACAGATATAATAATATTTATTTCACAAAGCTATTGCACAGACTATATAAAATCATGCACTTGAAACTTCCACACAGAGCCTATCTCCTAAGAAATGTTAAGATGCAATGTCTGGATATTTGTTCTGACCTAAATTGGTAATTCTAATGAAACTTTCAAAACCGAAAAAGGGAAGACATTCTTCTAATGTGTGGTGAGGGGATTCCTTCAGATGGAGCAAGGGTGCTATGGGGAGGAAGTGGAAGATTTAGGGCCATGATGACAGTTGTTCAGTCCACAACCTATACAACCATACATGGACACACGGAAGGTAGACATCCATTTATGAAATTTAAAAAAAAATGAAGGTGGGGAGAAAAAGCACTTTAGGTTTTTGGGGTGAATATTTCAAGCATAAAGTGAGGATCTTGATGTATATTTTCTAAAGTGTGTAACAAAGACAGGGAGGTGATATTTGCAAAATAAACGAATCTACTTGTATGGATGCTCATATATATTATTGTGTTTAATAATAAGTATTATCTCATTCTCTTAATGCTATTTAACCTCTGTAATGTATTTCATGTTTTTACTGTGATTAGAAGAACAAGCTTGAGATTCAGAGTGTGCCGAACTCCTGGCTCAGCTATAAACAGAGTGACATGTTGCACGTGCCTTAAGCTCTCTGAGCCTCACTGTCCTCATGAAAGGAGGGAAAATATACACAATTTTTACAGGTGGTGTGAGACATGTAGAAAGATCACAGATTCCTTATGATGTTGATCCAGTGAGTCAGCCAATCCTGAGTCCTATCCCCGGATTTCTTTTGAGATAATAAGTGTCCTCATTGTTTCAGTAACATTTTTCTTGGATTTCCTCTTACTTGGAGCTCAATGTATCTTAACTGGTTCATCTCTTTTTTCAGTTCTTCAATATGTGATTATACACATAGGAGAACCAAGCTCAGAACTGGCCTGATCTTGGCCTTCTACCACTTATGCTCTGATGTACTTTGAGTGTGTGTGTGCCTGTGCGTGCACGCGCATGAGCTGCTCTTTAAACAATTCACACGACATAGCTGAAAAAATTTACTGAGATTAGTTGTATTAACAATACACTTGAGGTATATACTGGGGAATAGTCATCAAACCAAATGAGTCGATGAACAGCTCATACTTTAAACATCAGTTTATCTTTCCCTTTAACCTCTGGAGATAGCCCAGGAACCTGCTTTTCTGTGGGAAAAAAAAAAATGTTATGAGTCCTGAAAACTCCTTGTGCCTCTAAACCTCCTTTGTAATGTTCATGCACTCTAATATTACAGGATAATCATTTTACTGAATAACCTCAGAAGACTTTGGAGGTTTGTCATTTCCTGGTTAAAGTTTTCATTATTTGCTTCTGGCAGAAAACTAGTCAGGAAGAATTCATTGGTTTATAACTCTAAGCTAATACACTCTGATCATTTAAATCTGGGAAATTTACTTGCAAAAATAACTCAGCACATTTGTTGTTCTTTAAGGACTGCAGTAAAACTTCCCTGAGTAACCTGGTACCCTTTGCAAATAAGGACTAGTTTTAAATACTTGAACGAAAGATGCAAGTATGTTTATATACATCTTCAAAAGTTTGAAAGTTCAAGATCACTGCCCATAGATGACCAGAGTCAATTATGTTCTAAATATGTCCTTTTAAATGTATCCTTCTGGTCTTTTTCTTTAATCAGTCTGCTTCCCATTTTAAATAATTTGTATTAGTCAAATTAGAAGAAGAAAGGTAATCTGGGCCTGTTCCAAGAAGTTGAACAGGAAGAATCCAGGGTAACTTCTATGTCAAATTAATGGTTCATTAGAGCATGGCATAATCTACCTGAGGAGGTAAACATCACATTTTTAGTTGTTGTGAGAATTTTATGAGACATTGACATATGAGGACTTTTAACATGACAGTTTATTTCTCCTGTAAATAATTTCAGAGAAAAAATAAATTAGCTTTCTAAATTAATATCTAGATCAACATATTTTAATGAGCAAGCTATCTTTTATTATTTTTATATTTTTATGATTTTATTATGATAATAGGTCGAATTATAAAAATTTGCATTTGTATCTACTTATTAAGTGATAGAAGTTTATCAGGAACAAAAATGCAAAGGAACTTTCAGATCTCCATTAAACTTGACATTTTTTTCCTAGTAACATTTGCTTAGAATGATAACCCTCAGTGACATTTTATACTCCGAAAGGAGACAGGTCAACAGACAAAGTTTCCAGGGGTCATTCTTTTGTCCTTTGCCCCTTTAACATTTAAATACTGCAAACAAGTGTTTCCAACTCTTCTCAGATAATCCAATTCTCACTTTCTTAAACATGAAGCTTGTGAAGGATGCTGGATGAAAATAAAGGTATCTATGGACAGAACTCCATGGAAGTATTGTCCATGATCCACCTTGAAATGGCATAGAAAGAGGGTCAAATCCCTCACTGGCTATAGATACTGTTGATCTTTTTTTATCCCCACTTTTAATGTTTATTTATTTATTTTTGAGAGAGAGTGTGAGGAGGGGAAGGGCAGAGAGAGAGAGGGAGCGAATCCCAGGCAGGCACAGCACCTGATATGGGAGTCCAACTCAGGGACTGTGAGATTGTGACCTGAGCCAAACTCAGTGATCAGACCCTTAACTGACTGAGCCACCAAGGCACCATGATACTCTTCATCTTAAAGGAAGCTGACAGTTTATATGATTGACTTTGAAGACTGACCAGAGATTCTGGAAATTAGTGTTCTGTGGCCACTGGAAGTTGTATATACTAATCATACTTGAAGAGAATAGTTAGCTTACATAGTCAGATATTAGTTGCTTTCAGGAAATTGTCTGAAGGAGGTTTATGAAACATTGTGTCTCAGGGTTCCTAATAGTTGGATAAGTTTATGAGACAAAAAAGCAGTGGAATTGTTCCACTCTATTCTTTTCTGGGCAGTTCTTCATTTCAGGCTTAGACAATACTTGGAAGGAAATAAAATGACCACTGTATCCAAAGATGGAAGAAGAAAACTAAATAAGGAAGGGTTGTAAATGTTTAAGAAGATAGAAGAAATTATCTGATTTACTACTAATATAATTCTCTGCTCCTTATAATCTCTGTAGGCTTCACAATACAAGAGAGAATGGCCACAGCTGTGCCCTTGGTGATTCTAGGTGGTTACCAATCCCACACCTTCTCCAGGCCACTGTTGGCTGTACTTCTATGTTTACCAGGCTCCTCTGGTAAGTAACATGAACATGTTGTCTGTTTTTGATGCAGAGCAATTTCCTTTACCCTGGGAAAGACTGGGACAGGAGGCCTAAGGTACTTGCATTCAGAAATTCCTTAAAACAATGCACCTTTCTGTATTCCAGAGAGAGGCCTGTATCCCCAAGTGTCTGCAGGAATTTGCTATAATTTCCTGGACTCATTATGGATTTAGATAAATAAGATCTGTTATCCCTGAGATGGGTGAGTGGTTGAGAGGGAGAATGTCCTTTAAAGCTGTCCAGGATTTCCTGTTTTATTTTTACAATAAATAAAAGTACTGGATTTGGCTGGTCCATGAATAGTGAACAAACAATGTGATTGGGTCTATTAGACATAGCTCTGCATTCATTCATTTGCTCATTCATACCTCCTTTTCATTCATTTACTCAACTATCTACTGAGAGCCCACTATGTGCCTGACACTCTGCAAAACACTAAGAGTACACTGATGAGTGAAAACAGACACAATTGGGTCACTGGTCTATTATCATGGAGCTCACTGGTCAGTAACAGTCAGTCCTGATTATTATTTTAGTTTTGGATGTCCCTTTATAATTAACGTCCACCTTCCTATCCAAATTGTGAGTTATAGACTTGTTAAAATATTCTTAACATTTTTAGGGGGGAGAATATTATTTAATTTCAGTAATTTAGAATAGAATCATGCATCTTAGAGTTGATGCTAACTTCTTCTAATTTGTCATGACAACCTCCCAACATTAAAGTTTATTAGACTTTGCTTCAACTTTACTCAAAGAGACAGAGATGGAGAGAGGCAGGACCAAATTCAGAAGCCAAGGCTCTGGTCATTCATTTTCTGAGACTTCTCCAAATGTCTGAGACACCCCTTATGTGCTTCCAGGTATTATAAAAAGTGTAATGAGAGAGTAGTGATCCTTCCAAATCACATAAGATGGGAAACCTATTGACAGAGAGTGAACCTTTTTGGTCTCACTGCTTAAGTAAGAATTTTCAAAGCAAACATTTCAACCTTCCACTTGTAACACTGTTTACAGAGAAAATACACCCTGTGTTTACTGTAGGGCCTGGAATGCAGCCTTAAAAATAAAGGCAGGGGGATTCCCTGGGTGAAAAGAGGTCAAACTGTAGGGAAACTAAGACAGGCATTGTTCTCAGTCCTGTAAGCCTGAGCTACACAGTATCTTCTGCCAGTAATCTATCTAGTTGTTTCTGGTATAAACTGGAAGAGTAGTCACATTGATGATGGCTGCATAAACAGCATATTAATGGCAACTGTTTGGAAGATAAGGAGGGATTTCAGATCCTCAAGTTGCTTTTTCTGAGGGAGCCTTCAATTCAAAGCCTGGCTCCTCTCCATCAAGTGTTATCCGCTGAAATCACCAGCTACCTGCTTCTGCCTTTTCTATAAAGATGACAACGTGCACAGCACACAATCATCTCCTACTCATTGCTTTTAATATTATTATTTTTATTGAGCAAAATTCTAAGTGCTCAGAGATAACTGTTACCATTTAATCTAAAGGCACATATTAGAAGTAATGTTATTACTGCAAAGACAGAAACAAGCAAATGGCCCAGGTACCTGCACTTTTTTTCTCTTCATCTACACATGTCTGCTGTCTCTCATCCTAAGGCACCAACAAGAAGTGATTATCCATGTGTATACAACAAATTTATGCAACCTCTCCTCAAAAGGTAAGTAAAATATTTAATATACTTTGTTTATTTAGCCTAAAACAACATTTCTAAGGTAGTTTCTGATGTGCAACAAGGATTGGCAACACACTGTGCTCCCTCATTTAAAAATCTGGTTGTAATTGTTCATAGCTTCTTTCATTTACTCATTCCTTCAATCATATTTATTAAACACTATATATCAGACATTTGGGGTGCAGTTGAGAATAAATATATTTCTTGTTTTCATGGATCTAAAAGTCTAGTGAGAGAAACTTTTTTAAGTAGTTGTATATTAAATCTTTATACATTAATATTGAAGTTCAATTGGGTAATGTGGTCATAAAACAAAATTTTCCTTAATACTTTTGTAAGGTAAAGCACTGACTTTTAATGTATCTATTTGGCTAAGCCAGATATATCAGGCTTTATTAAAGCTGGGCACAGTTTTCATCTTGAACATGAGAAAGCTTTCCTTCTACAATGTCTCTGCAAAGGATCATAATGATGTAGATAATATAATTGGCTCAGTAGAGGACAATGAGGAAGCCATGGTATGCATCATTGTGTATTGATATAATGAAATAAAGAACAGACACATGGACAACTAACTAAGCACAAGTCAATGTACATGCTCTACCAAAATGTGAGACCAAAGCACAGTGAAAGGAATAAGGGGTGGAGCCATTGGGGACAGAGTTAAAAAAAAAAACAAAAAAACTCTCCAAGACCAAGTTCTTAGAGATTAATAGAATTAACCAAAGAAAGCAAGAAATGGTGGAGAAAAGAATAAATTCACTAAGAATTAAAGACACCCAGCTATTGTCCTCTCTGTGGTTACCTGGTCATCGTCTTATGGAAAGAAAGCCTCAGTTCCCTTCCCAGACATTCTCCTGGACTTTTAATGGGTTCCTTCCTGTCTTTTGACTCAAAAGAACAAGGGAAAGAGGAGAGAGGCACCACTCAGCTTTCTCACCATAAACAAAGTTCTGTCCCACTGAATGGGATTGAGCTGACTATCATTTAAAAGGCTGGTAGAAAAATAAGAGAAAAGAGAAGAGTCCCAGTTTCCTGAGGATAGCTCAAAAGTCAGACCAGATTGCAAATAAAAGTGGTCCAGAAAAGAGTATACTAGGACAAGGAGCAGCATATTCTTCTGTTTTCCTTCTCTTCTTTATGATATTGGGAAGAAATATTGTTGACTCATTGACTAAAAACAGAAAGCTGGCAAAATTTTATTTTGCCTTGATGAGATTTATTTTTAGAGTATCTCATCTTAAACTTGTAGTTCTGGAAAGGATCTTAAAAATGGTCTAATCCAACCCCCTTGTGTTACGGATTAAAAAATTACTGACCAGAGTGCTGAGATAATTTGTTCAAGAGTACAATTACTTAGGGGGCAAAGTTGAGACCAGAAACCAGATCTTGGTCCCCTCAAAAGTAGGAAGTAATTTAGAATTATTCAGACCTGGTCTGAATCTGTGCTTTGATTTATATTTTTATCTGTTTTCTCTGTTTAAGGGAAATTATGATAATTTACACCTTTACAACCTCTTTCTCCTTTAACCAACAAAAGCCAAGCTGCAGAAACTTTGAGGAACTGTGATTAAGGTATTTTAGAACATGACACCAGAAGCCCATCTGAAATCATGGATACTACTAGTGGAAGATAAATGTGAGAATTTATATATATACACTTATATATACTTACACACACACACGTGGTTTCTTCCCACAGTGAATAATGACCACGTATTTGAAATTCCAGGTAATGCTTTAATAATACCAATTACTTTCATCATGAACACCACTGATTGAGCACCTACTGTGTGGCAGATATTGTGCCACTTCGATCACATACATCAATCCTAATTCTGGCAGCAATCTAACATCATTCACAGATGATGAAACCAAGGGGCAGGGTCATTAAGTAATGGTCCCACAAATAGAATAGGGATGAGATGAAAGTTATAGAAAATTTTCAACTCTCAGATTTGTTTCATGCAGAATAATTAGAGGTGATTTCTTAAAATCCTGTCTCACACAGATTCCTAGACACTTAAACTAGCAGCTGATCTCCTTGGATTATTCAATGGGTGGTGTTGCTAAGCTTGATTGGTCAGGACCATAAACTTGGGTAATTTAAAGATGGAACAAAGGGCATAGATGATGATTTCTTACAAGCACACACCTGCTGAGAGCAATGAGTAACTATCCCTAAGGTCAGACTTAATTGGATTCAGATCCAAATGAACTCTGACATGTTGATTATTCACTACTTGAAAGCAGAAGGAAGAAAAATGTTAAGGTGAGAGGTCAGAAGTATAAGCTTTCCTTTTTCTCTCCTGTGGTTCTAAAAAGTCCCCACTGAGGACTTTCTTTTTATTCAGGTCTTGTATTTTCACTTTTAAAGTCACTTGGGGAACCTAAATGTTCTGGTCCTCCATCCATTCCAAATATGTATCTTTCCTCACAGAGTCAGGTTCTATAGCTTCTAGAATCTGTCCCAAGATGGATATTAGGAGCCTACCAAGAATAGCACAAAGTACTTGGGGATACATATTCAGGAATTCTCACAATTAATCTCCAGAGAATTTTAAGAAAGAGAAGTAAGCAATCTTACAGATGATAGGAGAGTTAGGGTGAATAAGAGTGAATTGTCTGCTCTATCCCAAGCTTTGTATACCTTACCTCAGTTAATTTTCATAATTATTATTCTTGTTTATCACAAGTACAATTCTTATCCTCATTTTATCAAAGAAGCAATTGAGGCTTAGTGAGACATATGCCATGCAACAGTAAATAGCAGAGTTATTAAAAATTCAGCTCTGTCTGATTCTGGCAACCAGAGTTCTAGGAGAATGGCTGTTCTGATATGGTCATGGAATGGCTAGATATTGGGTTAAACCTATCAAAAAAAGTTTCTTAGAGAAGGAGGGTCCTGAGTTGTAAGACAAAGAAAGAAAAACATATGGCTTGATAGCTAGAATATGGGAAGAATAAAGTGGAGAGAAAAGAGGAATCTGAAGGATTTAAGAGAAGGTTCTTTGAGTTTGGAGCTGGACCCAGTGATGAGGCTAGAGATAGTCAGTGGTTGTTTTAACACAGTAGGAGAGCAACTGGATACTTAGAACCAGAGAACAATCTGGGAGCCAGAGAGTAGAAGCAGACTATACTGGTCAGTTGTTAAAAGTCAATAGATACATGAAAGATTCTGGAAAGGAAATACACCTCTTTGATTTCTGAAAGATAGTAAACAGTGTTTCCACAGTAGATGAGATCCATGACTGAAAAGATGAGTTTGTAGTGAAGAGAAAGGCCACAACTGGTTTGCTATGGCTCAACCTATATTTGTCATGCATTATTCTTTCATTTACCAAGTACCTACTGGGTACCTACTGTGTGTCAGTCTCGCTGTGGGCATGGGAGTTTCCTCAATGTATACCTGAACTACAGCAGCATATCAGGTGTACCCAGAGGAAACAAAAAGTTATCTCTTGCATTCCAGTGAGAGTAACAGAAAATTGATGACCATTGAATCATTGAGGGAAAATTCAGTGTAGGAATTTAAGTGCTTTTGAGAATGAGATGGGATTAGAATGACTATCCTCTTGCAAGTGAAGTGTTGATAGTGTTGACTAAAATGGAAACAGGAGAGCCTATGCTTTAAGAGGAAACAGAATAGGAAATGTGGATGAGATTTATAATGATAATAATAGTTCCCATTTGGAACTATTTGGAACTATTTGGAACCCTGTACTTTTTGGCTGTACTAGATATTTTACTTATTCACCAGCTCTGTGAGTAATTATTACCCTCATATTATTGGTGAGCTGATGGATGACCAACCATCCTGAGGGGTTTCCCTGGCAGGGGATTTTAGTGCTAAAGTTGGGGGAATCCCAGACAAACTGGAATGGTTGGTTACCTGAGAGGAAGCTGAGGGTCACAACATTGAAAGTCAAAGATAGAGTATGAACTCATGCCGAAGATTTCCAGGTGTCTTTCCACTATAGGTCACGTATTTTCTTTTCTTTTTGTTTGTTTGTTTGTTTGTTTCTGTTGTTTTGAGAAAGAGAAAACAAGAACAGAAAAGGGGCAAAGGGAGAAGGAGAGAGAGAATCTCAATGAAGCTTCATGTGAAGCCTAAGGCCGGTCTCTGGACTTGATCCCATGACAATGAGATCTTGACCTGAGCTGAAATCAAGAGTTGGTTGTTCAACAGACTGAGCCACCCAGGTGCCTCTCAGATCATGTGTTTTCTTTTTTTTTTTTTTTTAATTTTTAAAATGCTTTATTTATTTCTGAGAGAGAGAGAGAGAGACAGCATGAGCAGGAGAAGGTCAGAGAGGGAGACACAGAATCTGAAGCAGGCTCTCCAAGCTCTGGGCTAGCTGTCAGCACAGAGCCCGACGTGGGGCTCTAACCCACAAACTTTGAGATCATGACCTGAGCTGAAGTTGGACTCTTAACCAACTGAGCCACCAAGGTGCCCCAGATCATGTATTTTCTATACACACAGGCATGACATTTTTTATTTCTTGATTCAGATAACTTCCATGTCATCTCTTCTGTTAAATTGTTCATTTCTGATGTCTTGACCACTCATCCCATTGTATGCCTAGCATATCTTTGACTAACAGCTTCTTTCCACAGATGAGAAAACTATTTATATATTAGGCCTTTTCGTTTTTTGTTTCTCAGTTAGAATCTCAAAGCTAAGTCATACAAAAGAACTCCAGAACAGGTTATGTCACAGCACCTGTGTGGCTTAGCCGGTTAAGAGTCTAACTCTTGATTTCGGCTCAAGTCATTATCTCATGGTTTGTGGAACTGAGCCCCACATTGGGCTCTGCTCTGACAGCGTGGCATCTGCTTCAGATTCTCCCTCTCTCCTTGTCTCTCTTTCTTTCAAGATAAATAAATAAGCTTAAAGATAAAAGAGGTTGTGTCTTCAAGAGACTAACACCTGGAAGAAAATGAAATGAAAAATGAAAAGTCCAGCTGTTTTGTCCATAAGCCAAACACGATGCTATTTGGGGACATCTGGAGAGCTGACTGAACTTTTTTTGATTTGCATACAGATGTTCAGTGTCATATAGACACAGTTATAACTGCACATGGAAAGATATGCATAATGGTATTTCACTGCGTAATTGCCATTGGGAACTCTTGTAATGCTAACATCTGTGGACAGGATGAAGACTCACCCTATTGGCCAATACTGTTATATCAATTATATTTTATAGTATGTGGTTATTATGTGCCACGACATGTATTTTGACCCAGATAACCAAGCCATGAAGTAGATGTTATGGATTCTGAAATTAGTTACTTTCTAGCCTTTTTCTTTTTAAATTCTAATTGGTTAGATACAGGCAGGAAAAATGGGGGAAATTTACCAGAGTACCTGGACTTCCTCAAATAACTAAACAAATGTATTGAAGATTTATTAGAAGTGACTCGAATAATTCAAACTTTGAAATGATGTCACATTTAACTAAAGATAGTCCCAGGGTTCATTGGGCTCTGCAATCAGCACACCCCTGTCTGACTGCTGTGGGAACAGCTGACTGAACTATATTTGGCCAAGTAAGCAAACTGCACCATGACACAGTGTTTGTTGTTTGCTAATATGCTAGTGGTTAAAAACCACTTAAAAACTCTAATTACACATTTTCAGATAATGCAGAGGTGGCATAGGGTAGGCTTGATTACTTGAAGATATACACATACAGACTTTACAGACTTTAGTTGTATACTTAGTCTGGTGCATGGTAGCTATTCAATAAATGCTTTAAAAATGCCTGAAAAATAATATGAAGGCTTAACTGATAAATTACCATGCATTGAACACTGAGTTAAGCATATGAAGTGTGTAATATTACTGAATTCACAAAATAGTCCTCTGAGGTGGCTGTATTATCCCCATATCACATATGTATTAACTGAGGTGCAGAAATGTTAAGCAAGTGAGTCACCCTGGGTTATGTCAATCTAGCATGTAGCAGAGTGGCTTTTGAAACCAGGTTGTCTAGCCCCTTAACCAGTATGCTCTGCTGAGTTTTAGCATGAGTGTCTGATAGCAGAGACCTAGATTTGCTAAGAAACCCAAAACTGGTTTAAGACCACTGTCAAGCATAGACATGCACAGGTCATTTTATGCTTGTTTCATTAAAAACCATTTTGTCAGGGAGGTCCTAGCTCCTGCCCTTAGATGGAAAGAGTACACATTTGGTACATAAACTGCACTTGCACACATTCAAAATGATTCAGTCAGTCAGTGGGTTAGCAAAGGTTGTTTTTAGCCAAATGACACCTGTAAAGTTATGTAGCTGCACTTTCCTTTTAAATCTGAACTTCTTACTCACTGGCCAGGTCTGTTGCAAACATTGATGTGTCATAAAAAATACGTTACCTTATAAATCACATCTCTCCTGTAGGAGATTACAACATTTTTTATAGCCCATCTGAACTTCTCAAAGCTTTGTTTCTTCAGAACCTATTCCAGTTACAAAGAGATAAGGTTTTTACTTCAAAGGAAGAAGCTATGAAGCCTACACTTGTAGAACACAAAACTACCTCCTTAAGGTTTTTTAATGATTGTTACATCACTCACTTTTTACAATTGCCATTTAAGGGGCGCCTGGGTGGCTTAGTCGGCTAAGCATCCGACTTTCGCTTAGGTCATGATCTTGCGGTTCGTGGGTTCGAGCCCCGCATCGGGCTCTGTGCTGACTGCCAGCTCAGAGCCTGGAGCCTGTTTCAGTCTGTGACTCCCTCTCTCTCTGACCCTCCCCTGCTCACACACTCTCTCTCTCTCTCCTAGAAATTAAAAAAAAAAAATTAAAAATTCAAAACCCACACAATATTAGGTATCCACTTTTATGGATATATCCCACTGCTAATTTCACCTATGTATGCAAACAAGTTAGAAAAAAATAGTGTGCCAGCTCTTTGACCTTAAGTCTCATCTTTACTCAGTGGAACTTACTGGAAGAGCCATCCCAATTCCTAGAAAGCCACAGGTTTCAGTATATCGAACATGCAGCACGTTAAGAAATTTTATTGTACATACCCCAGAGTCAGGGATTTTAAGCCAAATGGTTGAATTATTTTCGGTGTGTAAATTTAAAAGGAAGTGTAATTTTGCTACTCACTATTTAATAGAATTATCGAGTGACATTAGTTAGGTTGTTTTTGCTTTTGTTAAAAAGAGTGTTCATCAAATACTATGTGAAAGTCTATGTTTACCCACCAACATAATAACATCCTTCATTTATGTGGCCATTTGTTGTTTCTAAAATGCTTTTACATTTATTACATAATTGGGTGATATCATTTGAACATTGAAATTATACCCAAGATACAGTCCAATAACTGCTTTCTGAACACTAAATTCAAGGTAGATATGCTTTTCTGGCACTGCCTTGACTAAAAATGGTAACATAAAATAATACTGTTGTAGCCCCAAAGGGATTTCAGACAAGGAAGCAAAAAGATCAAAACAAAACAAAACAAAAAACCCCACAACAGTATCACATTATCTTACCCACTGTTAAACCACAGTGAAATTTACAAGAGGGGCTTTTGTTAACAGATTTTCCCCAAGTGGGCCAGACTACAATTTAACAGCAGTTAGGTGTTGTAAGATTAAGTGCTTCACCTTCACCTTGAGATTTCTTTGTTTTTGTTTTTGTTTCTGGTGGCTGCTTTTAACTGTGGTGCCTCACCATAGATGTAAAATATCACCTCAGGGGGGATGAACTAATGGCCTGCCTGGAGGAACTTTTACTGGGAACCTTAAATAGTGAGAAGCACAAACAGGAATATCATGGTGGATGCAAAGCAGCAAGCAGAGTTAAGAGACAGACCTTGAAGTCAAAATGCCTTGGATTAAAATCCAGGCTACTCCATTTACTACTTTCAAGGCCTTGGGCAGCTCGTGTAACCTATGCAAGCCTTAGTTTTCTTACGTCTGCAATGAAGGTGATGATGATACATTATTTTTTATAGGGTTACTGTGAATATCAACTCTAATATTGAATGTAAACATTTGGTTTGTGCCTAAGATATTAAATGATAAGTAGATTCATTGCTCACTTATTATATGACCTGTTTCCTTCCTACTGTAATGTTATAGGCAGACATCCAAGAGGGTGTAGAACAAGAAAATTTCAGTGAATAAAGAAGAGAAAAGAGTTTTAGTGAAGACAATTTCCTGGATTGTGGTTTAGGTATCTAGATTATGATATTCAATAAAACTAAAAATAGAGGGAGAGAGAGTGAGAAAACTAGTGGGGGAGAAAGAGGGTGAGATTATACTGCACAGCACCTTTGTCTTCCTCACTCCTGAGTCTCCAGCTCCTAACAAGTTCCCCGGAATGGAGTAGGTAATGATGATGAATGAGAAAATCATATACATAGCAAATGAAAAATACTTATGAGCAAATGACATAATTAGGTAACCCAGACTAACTCAATGACCATATTTGAATTGGATATATGATCAAAAATATATGTACCTCAGAGAATATTCTTATCAGAAATGTATAAATATCTAACCTGGCATATACACCCTTTTTCAGGGGCTAAACAAAAACTTTCATAGCATATCAAATAAAATAGATTAAAAATGAAACATATAGGGACCCCTGGGTGGCTCAGTCGGTTAAGCATCCCTCTTCCGCTCAGGTCATGATCTCACAGTGTAAGGCCACAAGTAGAAACGTCTAAACCAAACGGACTCCATGACAGGCTTTAAGTTTCCCCTCTGAACTAGAAGGCCTGAGTTTCAGCTTCCCCGAAACTATCAGGCAGTTACACATTGCCCAAGGCAGGAGAAACCACGCTTGCAACACCCAATCAGGAAAGGCCAGCGACCACCCTCCACATTGTAAACGGAGAGGCCTGGAGATAGAAACTATAGATAGGACCCTGTTACCTAATGTTAAAGTTAACCTGTTAGTCGCCGAACAAGACCCTAGGCTCGCTCTGTGATTGGTTAAATTTAAAGGTACTCTAAATGTTGTAATTGGATCCCGCCAAAAGTAACAAATACTCTAGACAATGTGTATGGTCAAACCCGCTGTCAATGATGTTGTATAATTACGACTGGAGCACTGTTCCCATGTCACAACTTCTGTAACTCCCCTGTCACAAACCCCATAAAAACCCTACTCTGCCCTTGTTCGGGGCTCTCAGCATGGATCCATGTGCTGGTGAAGTCTGTGAGCCGGAGCTCGAGCCCGTAATAAAGCCCTTTGCCTTTGCATGCGGGAATCGGTCTCCCTCGTGGTCTCTGGTCGGTGAGGATACTGCGATCTGGGTATAACAATAGCTAGTGGGTTTGAGCCTCGTGTTGGGCTCAGTGCTGACAGCTCAGAGCCCAGCCTGCTTTGGATTCTGTGTCTCCCTCTCTCTCTGCTCCTCCCCCATTCATGCTCTGTTTCTGTCCATCTCTCAAAAATAAATTGAAAAAGTTTAAAAAAAAGAATGAAACATAAAAAAGAGCAACAATACCTAGAAAGATTAGGAAACTGTTTCTTTTCTAGGTCTAATATGCTAGGGATTAGAAGCCTTACTTTTTTTTTTTCTTTTACTATTTTACATTCTTATTTGGACGTACACAAGTCTAAGAAATCATTGGTCCCTGGCAAGAATATGGAATGGGAAAGACAGTCTTCAATAAATGGTATTGGGAAAACTGGACCACTTTTTTACACCATCCACAAAAATAAACTTGAAGTAGAATAAGGAGCTAAATGTGAGACTTGAAATCATAAAAATCCTAGAAGAGAGAACAGACAGTAATTTCTCTGACATCATCTGTAGCAACATTTTTCTAGATATGTCTCCTAAGGCAAGGAGAATAAAAGCAAAAATAAACTATTAGTACTTCATCAAAATAAGCTTCTGCACAGCAAAGGAAACAATCAACAAAAGTAAAAGACAACTTATTAGCTGGGAGGAAATATTTGTAAAAGACATATGTAATAAAGGGTTAATATCCAAAATATATAAAGAACTTACACAACTTCAATACAAAAAAACTCCAAACAATGTAGTTAAAATATGGGTAGAAAACATGAACAGACATTTCTTTAAAGAAGACATACAGATGGCCAACACACACATGCAAAGATGCTCAACATCACTTGTCATCATGGAAATGCAAATCAAAACTACAATTAAGATATCACCTCACACCTGTCAGAATGGCTAAAACAAAACAAAACAAACAAAACAACAACAACAACAACAATCATGAGAAACAGCAAGTATTTGCAAGGATGTGGAGAAAAAGCACTGTTTTATGCTGTTAGTGGGAAAGAACTGGTTCAGCCACTCTGGAAAACAGCATAGAGGTTCCTCAGAAAGTTAAAGTAGAACTAGCCTAGGATCTATCCAGTAATTATACTGGTGGGTATTTACCCAAAAAATATAAAACACTAATTTGAAAGGATATATGCACCTCTATGTTTGTAGCATTATTTATAATAGTCAAATTATGTAAGCAGCCCAAATGTCCTTCATAGATAAATGGATAAAGAAGAAGTGATATAAATATATATATATATGATGGAATATATATATAATGGAATATTATATAGTATATAATGGATACATATATGGGAATATTATTTAGTCATGAAAAATAATAAAATCTTTTAACTTACAACATGGATGGAACTAAAGAATATAGTGCTAAGTGAAATAAGTCAGTCATAGAAAGACAAACACCACATGATTTCACTAATACATGGAATTTAAGAAACATAACAAATGAATAGAGGAAAAGAGACAGAGAGAGGGAGGGGGAGAAGGAGAGAAACGAAGAAACAGACTCTTAAGAGAACAAGCTGATGGTTACTAGGTGGGATGTGGGGAGGATGGTGAAATAGGTGATAGGGATTAAGGAGGGCACTTGTGATGAGCACTGGGTATCGTACGGAAGTGTTGGTTCACTGTCTTGTACACCAGAAACTAATATAACACTGTATGTTAACTATACTGGAATTAAAATTCAAAATTTAATAACATTTATTAAAATGTTATCTAAAAATAGAAGCACCTGGGTGGCTCAGTCGGTTAAGAATCCGACTTTGGCTCAGGTCATGATCTCATGGTTCATGGTTTTGAGCCCCACATCGGGCTCTGTGCTGACAGCTAGTTCAGAGCTTGGAGCCTGTTTTGGATTCTGTGTCTCCTTCTCTCTATAACTCTCCCCTGCTCATGCTGTCTCTCTCTCTCTCAGAAATAAAAGAAAACATTTAAAAAATAAAAAATAATAAAAATTCAAAAATTCAAAAAATTCTAAAACAGAAATCATTAGTCTCTGGCAGAGATCTTGTCAATGTACATAGTTCTTAGTGCTTCCCTTCACCTCTACCTGAAGACTCATAAGTGACACAATGCCCTTCACTATGTAGAATCTATCTCTTGGGTCAGGACTAAATCAGCATGGCAGTGTGGCTATAAAAAAAATTTATGTTAAATAATGGGTGGCTTGGACCTTTGCATGGAAAGGTCTTTATTTTCATGTCCTTATTTGGTAGTTATTTTCAGATACCATTAAACACCTCTATTCCTAGAGCTGTCTCCATGCCCATTCTGTGCTGCATTTGACTTTTCTTTAAGAGAATCCTGTCTTCAATGCCACTGTAGGTAAACAGATAATCTATATGCTATTCATAATTCACAGTAGTTTTTCCAGGAATGCTGGGCACTAAGAGGCAAAGTACTATATTTGCCTGTTTATATTTGTTATTGAATTGTGAAATAGGTTAAAATGTGAGAGCGAGCAGGCCACATTCAACAGCTGCCTGTCTCCATGAAAAAATGAGCAGAAGAGGTCTTTCAGACTTAGAGCCAGTTCAGCAGCCTTTTGGGATTACTGATGAGGTGAAGTTTATCATTTAAAAGTGTAAATAAGTCACAGGGGTTATTTTAAAGTGAAGTTTATTACTTTAAAGATAAGGATCAACATCTTCGGGAAATCAATTAGCCCTTGTATTTGAACAGGTAGGGTGCTATGCACCTCCCTTAGAACTTCTGTGCTTTTAATCAGTCTAGCACTCTTTTTTAGGTAAGCATTTTTTAAAATGTACATGGAAAAGTGTGATCTGAAACAATATAATGCTAATACATAAAAGAGCAATTTATTATAGGCACAAATTAGCAGCATACAATTTAATTTAAAATTAGCAAGTGATAATTCTAGAGACAGCAGTGTCTTAGAAAGAAAGCCCTACAATGGCCTAAATTTTGTCCTCTGCTTCTCACATGTAGTGGTGGAGGCAGGATACATTCACACATCTTACAGGACAAGACCAGGTGGGCCGAATAATGTGTTAGTGGTACGTTTTACCAGAAGTGAGGCCCTGAAAATATTTATTAGTGATGGACACAGAGTTCTAGGAACTGCTTGGAAAAAGAAGAATGTCACTCTATGACAGCTTAAAACTTCCTTGGCATAAAACAGTCTTGGAGCTGCATAGACTCAGGTGATCTAAATAAAAGTCCATGTCTCTCATATGCATATGTAATTTTATCTCTGCTCTTGTGAATGGCTAAATTCCCCTGTGATTATCTTCACTTCTGAACATTCCCTTGTGAGCTCTTGTTTTCTTATTATTCATTCACATATCCCCTTTTCTTCTTCCTCATTTCCTATTTTCCTTTTTTTCAGTATATGGTGTTTAAATAATGGAAGAGAAGGAATGAAATTCCACAACAGGTTTTATCTGCAACTCTGCTGGCCCTAGCCTTAATTGCAGGGGGAATTCAGTGAGACTGAGTCTTCCACCCTGCTGGCTGTTTCTCAGCATGTGGCAGGAATGTACCTTGAACCCCTTGGATTCTGGCACAAGATTTCTCCAGTAGAGAGAGAACAATTGATGCAAATGGCTAGGAGAGTCAGTGTAGTAGGAAACAGACTCATTTTCATCATCACAGACTCTGAACCACTGTGCTGGAACTGGATGAACCCCCAGAGAAATGCTTGCCCAACTTACTGATTTACTCCCCAAACATTTGCCAAGACTACTTGTTAGGCACTGGGGATGCAGAAATGCTAGTCTTTCAGAATCTCTTGTCTCTTAGTTAAGGGCAATTATAATACAAAGATTGAGGGGTGCCCAAGTGGCTCAGTTGGTTAAGCAACCAACTCTCAGATTTTAGCTCAGATAAGAATTTCAAGGTCCTTGAGTTCAAGCCCCCCACAGGGCTCTGTGTTGACAGTGTGTAGCCTGCTTGGGATTTTCTCTCTCCCTCTCTCTCTTCCCCTCCTATGCCCCTCTCTCAAAAGAAATAAGTAAACTTAAAAAAATAAATAGAAAGATTAAATCTGTGTGTATATGTAGATTCAGGTATAGGTACAGGTACAGGTATAGGTACACACACACACACACACACACACACACACACACATATCTGTCAAAGTTTTATGGGAGCTCAGAAAAGAAACCACTAGTTCTGAGGTTGGGAGGAAGGAGAATTCTTAGCAGGTAGTAATATGCAAATACCCAGAAAAACAAAAAGATACACAGTATTCAATAAATGAGGAAAGGGTGGAGGTACAGTCACGAGGTCCCTAGAATTGAAATAAGATGAGACAATAAGTGAATCATAGAAATCAAGGTGTCATTGATAATCTTGACATTCATTTCAGTGGAATGCAAGAGGCCAACTACAGTGAGACAGGAGGGAGATGATAAAAAGAATTGGAAGACAGATTAGCACTGGATGGATTAACACTGTGTTGAACTACAGTCCCCTTTTGTTAATTAACAGCAGAGAGAGGGAGATAGATATCAGTATTGCCACTTGCAAACTTTGTAGGGAGAGTGAAGGGATCTGAGTGTGGAAAAGACTAGTGAAGAAACAGGAATTGAAATTACCATAACGTTCAACATGACCAGGGACATACCATTCTACTCCCAACAAGTTTGCAAAGCCAAGCCACAAGCAAACAAATAGATATCTGATACTTCTAAGTGTTGACTTGTGTAGAGCGATGGGGGCTCATATAGCCTTCTGCTAAACCTGCTTTGAGAGCAATTTGGCAATATGCAGTTAAGGTAAAGGTAAAGGGTGTACATTCTCTGACCAGATTACACTTCTAGGTATGCACCATGCACTGGTCCAAGAAGGACATTATCTAGGTGGCCATAAACTGAATATACATTTTTAAATGTAGTTGGTGAGCCACCATCCAGAAGTTAAAATGGACTACGTATGTATGTATCAAAGTGGAAAGTATCTGTGGCATAATATTGAGGGAAGAAAGCAAGTTATAGATTGGTAAGTATAAATGGATATATTTACATATGTGTATCTAGTAAAAAATAATTGATAGGATACATAGCTCACTCTTACTATCTCTATTATTCAGTTTTGTATATAATTTGGGGGAATTGTATGCAACAGAATACAGTGCAGCAATGAGAACAAACCATCTATAACTACATGCTACAGTACGGATGAGTGTCACAAACATGAGGCTGAATAAATGTAATCAGACAATAAGAGTACGTACTGTACCATTTATATAAAAACAAACCAAAACCAAAAAATCAAAGCCCATGTATCCTAGTAGGAATCAGGATAATACATTTTCCCAGAGGGTAGAGATTATGAAGGCACACAGAACACGTCTTCTATTGTGCTAGGAACGGCTTCTTTCTTGATCTGGGTTCTGTTAATAGAAGTGTTTTCAGTTTTATGTTTACAAAAAGTCATTTAACTGCACACTTGCTAAGTGCTTACTTTCTGAATGCATGCTATACTGCAATAAAAAGTGTAAAAATGCTGTTTGACAGAGGGAAAAAATCTTTTATTTACTCTTGAGTTGATGGGTTCATAGGTGATTTTACATTTCCTGTGCCTTGCTGTTTATTGCAATATTTCAGTATGAAAAAAATAAGCCCAAGAGCCAACTTAAATTAAGAATTAAAGATAAGGGAAGGCACAAGTTGGCAGTGATAGTAAACAAGGAATCTGAGGCTCAGAGATCACAGAAGATAGGGGACAGCAAAACCAAAACAGCAATCCACTCTCCTCACCTGTCATTCCACTGCAGTGGGGTCCTTTTGCATGTTGCATATTCACTTTTTATTTTAGAAATTCATCCAGCTTCTGCCTTCAAGTCTTGCACAGTTCCCTTTATCTATGTCAGTAATTGTTTTATCCACAGTGAAGGAACTTTGCAACCTTTCTAGCAGCTGCTACTATTTTAAAACACTGCTTTTGAGGTAGATGAAAGAATGAAAAATGGTTCCTTATCTGCTTTTCCAATTTTCCCAGAAAAAGAGAGGATAGATTGTACCAAGTCTTTAAGAGGCATTATTTTTTAATGTCCATTTATTTATTTTGAGAGGGAGGGAAAGAGAGAGGGAGGGAAGAGAGAGAGAGGGAGGGAGGGAGGGGATGGGAGACAGAGAGAGAGAGAAGAGGAATGGCAGAGAGAGAGAGAGAGGGAGAGAGAATCTCAAGCAGGCAGGTTCTAAACTGTTAGTGCAGATCCTGACATGGAGCTCAATCCCATGAACCATGAGATCATGACCTGAGCCAAAACCAAGAGTTCATCACTTAACTGACTGAGGCCCCCAGGCACCCTCTGAGGTATTATTTTTTTAAGCTGTACCAAGATAAGATGAAAGCCTAAGAGGGTCTGGCCACCCTCTTTGGTCTTCAAAATAAAAGCATAATGGGTAATATGCATTCACTTTCTCCCACCTTATGAAAAACACTGTGATTTTTTTGGGAGGGGTGGGGAATTCAGTAACACTGTGTTTGATTTTAAATATACCAAGTATTTGGAAACTGTCTCTCAGATAATGAAATCCTCAAAGACTGTGGGAGACATTTCAGAAAGGTCCAACAGTGCTCAACTCTCTCTGAGTAAATAAAATAGAGAGAGGACACAACGCCCCTTTTAGCACACTGCTTACCCTCTCTGTGCAATTCCTGTGCAGCTTCCCTCACTTTAATGCTCAGGTGATCCCCAGGCGTTTAATCCATGTTACTTCAGTGCATCACACTTCATTGCAGAATTTAAAGAAGACAAAGAACATGGTTGAAATTCGAGAGATGCCTCTGGACTTTAGAGTACTGTGCAAAGATGGATGGAAAAAGCTTTCCACATTTAACTCTTATGTATCTTGAAACGAAAGAAATGAGAAAATGAAACATTTCAGGTTACAGTTGGACATTTCCATCAGAGAGAGGTTGAGTAGTCCAGCACTTGTTAATTTCAAGGTTCAGAATGATCCTGAGAGCATGTTAATATCTGCTGCCCCCTGTAGTTTGCTCTTGTAATTTTTTTTTTTTTTTTTTTTAATCAGGAGAGCTATTTAAAACTCCAGTTGCTCTTCTTCTAAATCCTAAGCACTTGTGGAATTTCATTCTCTGTCTCTTTTCAGTCCAACTCCACACATCAGAGTGAGCAAGGACATGGGGCGAGGCAGAATACATCTATGAGCAGTTGTGATTTCATTTAAGAGAATAAACTGGGGGGAAATGATTGCCTTTTAAACATGCAGATTGTATTATATGGAAAAAGCTGCTCAAATAAATATGATTTTCCTTAAAAAAGCAAAGGAAGCATCTGTTTATTAAACTACTTTCTCAATTTCCTATTGGCTTCCGAATTGGTTGTGGGACATGATTGCTTTGTCTCCAAGCACAATAGCTTCTAATAACATTAAGCTTAAAATAATAGAGTAGAAAAGTACAGATTTGTGGTTTGTTCATTTGCTGAAACTAATATCAATGGCAGAAATTTTATCCAACCCTAAAATAGCACCCGGAACACTAGAAATTTAACAATGGCTCAGTGATGAATGAAATTTCATTATAAAGAATCACAATCTAATATCTAACTTCAGGAAAAATTTTGGAACTAGTTATCACCGTGAACAAATCCTGGGGCAAAAGGTAATACAACTATTTGCTTTAGCAATAGATTAATGAAGAGGAAGGAGTAGGTGATCCTAAGATAATATCACCCCTTAGCCTGTGTGACCTGAATTATTACTGAATTTCATAATTCAAGTGGCCTGTGTTTATGTAACTCCCAGAAAGATTATGAAAGGGTACAATTAATTTGTACAGTGCTGAGGCTTCTCATAGGCAATAAAATATCTCTGTTAGTTTCATTAGAATCTATATTATAGATTCATACTTTTCTCCAAAAATGAAACTGATCATTCTAATTAACTTGGTAAAAACAAAGAGATAGTAGGCATACTTGTTTTGAGATCAAATCAGGTTAGTTCCAGTTTTGTATAATTAATTAAAGTGAATTAAACAATGCCACTCTCTAAAAAGATAAAAACAAAATAAAAGTTCTTAAGTAGGAGAACTGTTAATATATATAAAATCCTATTAAATGCATAGGAATAAATCATATTTGTTGACAGTCATTTTTATTTAATTTTATTATGAAACTCACACACTATAACCATACTATTTCATTTCGTTGAGGTAAAAACACAGAGCCCAACCCACTAATTAAGAAATATTGGTTAAATATTTCAGCTTCCTGCTGTGGAGTATAGGAAAGATTTTAGATACAAACATTATTCTCAAGCTACTCGAAGAATGAATAACAGGTAAATGAGTGAAAAGATTGTAAGCATTTTTTAGAAGTTTTCAAAAGAGAGAGAATTTTTTTCTTAGAATTTCCTGAAGGTATGGTCTGGATGGGCTAGGTTTTAGATAGGAGAAAACACACTGACTGAAGGAATCAGGAAGGACTTCTGAGGTTTGAAACATGAAGGGAAGTTCTGTGGACAGCTGCCATGCATTAGCAGTATCTGCTGGAAAAGCAGACACAAAAAAACAACAAAGATTGTGGACTGGCCCAAGAGATTTCTGGCATCCCCAAAGGGGTCCTTGCTCATGAGGTACTGGATCCTGGTAAAACAACACAGAAAGGAATTCTTTTAGCCAGGCAAAACTCAGAGTGGACCCAGAACTCAAAATCTAGCTGAACACTCCTTCTGTGGGACCCTGAAGAGGCACCTGGCCAAAAAGGAAAGAGCCTCTTCTGAGAATGTGGGGAAGAGGCTGTCGACCTGAGCAATTGGGCACGGACAGTGCTGGAGAGAATGCCCAGCTGGCTGGCCAAATAGTTGATTCAAACCCTATCACTTTCTCAAGTGTGTAAAGTTCGAGCTTGGCCAAGCTTCTCTGGCCTCAAATCCATTATTCGCCATGTGAGGATAAGTGACACTCCTTCCATCTATGTATATCATACAATCCTGGTAAAAAGCAAATGAGATAATGTAGGCCAAAGTACTTTGTAAAGTGTAAAGCGCTATTTAAATTCAGGCTGATTGTGTTCAAGTCTGCGGTCAGCATCCATGATACCTCGTTTCTGATTCATTGGCTGAATCCTGTCCATCAGAAGCTCTCTTCTGCATTCATCTACATCCATGTCTCACTTCCCTGAACTAGACCTACTGTTTCCAGGAAGTTCTCTCTACTTGTCTACAGTCAGGCTTACTTCTCATGCCTTCAACTCTTATGCATAATTTATATCACAGTATTCATTTTAACTCATGTTCTCTCTTATCAAAGGATGTGTTGCCTCTCTGTTGAATTATAAACTCCTGAAGGAAAGGGAGCTTGTTTTTCACTTTTAATATGATACTGGAACTGTACCTGGAAGCAAAGAAATGAGGAAAGAGTAAGTTGAAAGACTGAAGATTCAGGGATGAAAACCAGGGATCAAAATGCATGAGAGGTAGACTGGCAATTCTGGCTCTTCACTCGACAATTATTAATAAAATGAAGATAATACTACATCATTCCATTATATGTTAATTGAGTTGAATAATTAAAAAATAATGAATACAGTTAATAAACATGTTGTATTACATTGTTCACATACAAAATGACATTTAAAAACCTAAATTAAAAAAAAAAAAGAGGTTGGGTGAGATTTTTACTTTCTGTATCACATACTTTAAAAATACTTTTTCAGGGGTACCTGGGTGGCTCAGTCAGTTGAGTGTGCAACTTCAGCTCAGGTCATGATCTCATTGTCCGTGGGTTTGAGCCCCACATCGGGCTCTGTGCTGACAGCTCAGAGCCTGGAGCCTGCTTCTGATTCTATGCCCCTCCTTCTCTCTCTGCCCCTCACCTGCTTGTGCTCTGTCTCTCTCTTCCTCTCAAAACTAAGTAAACATTAAAAACATTTTTTAATATTTATTTTTGAGAGAAGGAGAGAGACAGCACAAATGGGGTAGGGGCAGAGAGAGAGGGAGACAGAATCCAAAGCAAAGTCCAAGTTGTCAGCACAGAGCCCAACGTGGGGATCAAATTCACAAACTGTGTGAGGTCATGACCTGAGCCAAAAGAAAAAGTCAGAAGCTTAACTAACTCTGCCACCCAGGAGCCCCTCATATACTTTTTAAAAAATGTCTCCTTATTTTTGAGAGAGAGAGAGGGTGGGGAGGGGCTAAGAAGAGGAATGAGAGAATCCCAAGCAGATTCCACACTGACTGTATGAAGCCTGACAGAGGGCTGGAACTCACAGATTGTGAGATCATGACCTGAGCCAAAAGCAAAAGTCAGACACTGAACTGATTCTGCCACCTAGACACCTCCCTGCATCACATACTTTAAACTAACTGAATATCTAATCCATAAGACTTGGGCACGGATATGATATTGATGTATGATCTTGATGTATTTTTCTTCCAGTTCTCAGAAACAACTAGCTTACTTTCCCCCCCACTGATAACGTATATTGTTCAATTACTGCTAATGCTGGCCTGATGATACAGAATGCAGAAAAACATGCATATTAGATAGACAAGTAATCTGTGAAAGGTCATATTAAGCAGGGGAAATAAGTGTTGGATTTTACTATTTATTTAACAAGATGCATTTGTTTTATATATAAGAAGATTACTTTTCATGTTTCAATCAACTCATTGGAAAAAAAGGAAAATATAATATTTAAAAAGGAAAACTGGCAATAATGTAATATAAACAGAACATTTAATTTCACGTTGTGAAAATTCATTGTTTTGGATTATCTGCCTCAGTGACCCACCTATCAAATGTTTCCTTCCATAAACTTCTGTGTCAAGTCATTTTCTCTCTCTTTCTTTAAAGCTGCAGCTTTCCAGTACAGAGCTAATAGAGAACTAGGTGAGATGGAAAGATTGTTTATTTGCTGAGCAGGACTTATAAAGTCATCTGGCATATGCTTCGAAGAGGTCTAATCCAAGAGCACCACAATTATCATTCCAAACCCAAGTCTCTCAAATGGTGTTTCTCTCTTTAACTTACAACACGTTAAAACTAAAGGTAACAGGCCTTCTTGAAGGAAGGTGAGTTGAACATAATGGACTCTGTGTTTCTGTAATTTAAAAATTGACCATGCTCTCAAACTTTAATTCAAGCAGTGGTGCAAGTCAAGGGATGGAGTTGGGTTTCTGCAGTGTTGATGTTATTGTTCAAATATAGATCAGCGCATCCCTCACCGAGGAGTGTGGACAGAAAGCAACTGGAGCTAATGGGAGGATGGTGGCATTAAGGTCTCAAAGCAGAAATTTGCTGGAAAAGTGCTTGCAAAACAGATTGTTTCCATTTTTGCTCTCCCCGTCCTGCAAGTGATGATAATTTCATGGCCAGAAGCATTTGTGGGATGGTTGTTGAGGGTGGTTTAAAGGAAACAGCCTGTGTTTAGACTGGAGTAGACGCCTGGATCCCACGAAAGTGAGCATTTCTCCTTTTACTAGCATTTGTGATGTGTCACCATGGGGACTGCAAAATCTTGCCCAGATGCTTGTGTGTGCACGCTTTAGGTGTCCTTGTGGGTGAGGGCTTGGCAGTCGGCATGGTGCCTTAGACTGTAAAATAGGAAAAGTTCGTTGTGTTAAAATCTAGACACTTAAAGAGCAATGAATGTTTGTTAAAGGTTTTAGAACGGGAGCAAACAAAAGATTAGGAAACATGAAACTTCGTGATAAACAAATCCAAATTATTGCAAACATGCTTGAACACCTCTTTTTTTGAGTACGTTTTTATTTCTTTTTGAAATGTTTCACAAAGCTCTTTGGTAAATGTAGATGTGTATCAAACCATTACTAAGCATGGGAAGGGACTATTCTATTCACCATTTTTTTTTTATCTCTAATACAGAAAGTGACTTATATGACAGTGCTATGTAAGTAGTTTGTTAAGAATGTCATTTGAGCAAAATACTTAGGTTCAAGGGTATTAGTGTGGAGAACACCCATTATTAAAAGATAATAAAATGTTTCTTATAATGCATCAAACATGTATTCTTATAAATGGCAACAGGTTTCCATATCTTTTAAATGTGCACAGTAAAGGAGATACTGACTTTCAAAGACTATAAGAGCAAAACAGCATTTTGGATTTTGCTTAGAAAGTTCAAGATTCCTAATTGCCTATCTGAAAACAGTGTAATAATAATTTTAAAAGTGTACTTTTTAACCTAATAAAAATGAACAAAAATGTCATGGTATAAACTAAGTAGTCCAAGCTGCTTATTTTGAGAGTCATATTATTACTTCTTTCAGAATAATCAGCCCTTGGTCCAGGTCATGGTTTGGTCAGAGTTTGACCCTAAGTGGTGGTGCTCCACCAATTTCCAGTTGTGATGATATCAAAAGAATTAAGTAGCCTGACATGGTAACAATATTGTGGTAATAATAGCATAGTATGAGGTCACATGGACATCCTATAGAATTTTCAACATGCTAAGAAATAACAATCATGTTTTAGGTAATAAACCAAATCAGCACTGAATGACAAATATAGGGGATAGAGTCTCAAATAATCCATTATTGAATAAGGTTTTAGTTGTAAAACAAATGCTCAGTCAGCATATGATTTCAGCAATGTTTTGTAGTAACCATATTGATTGAACTTTTTTGACCATGAAAGCTGAAACTGATGGCTTTGTGTAGGTCATTCCAACTCTGATTTTTATTTTTTTAATAAAAAATGTGCTGCTGATATAAGTACAGGGAAGTGACAATTGATGGTGTTGATATCAGCAGGCACTATCAGATTGGAAAAAGGGATTGAGAAAAACAATAGGAAATGGGAACCTGATGAGGCACAAAAGCGGGGAAATTAGAGCAGATGCTGAGAAAGAGAAAAAGACGGGGAACAAGAAGAGAGAAGCCAAAGAGCAATGTTCAGTGGTCCTGATGGCTTCACTGGAATTCAGTTTTAGCTCTGCACATGTTCCAGTGAGAGATCGTTGCACACCATGAGTTAGAAGCAACATTTGTATTTCCTGAATCTATACAATTGTCTCTGGTAGGTAAGGCCCAGAACTCAAGACACCCACCAAAACTGGGGAAAGCTTCTGAAAGAGAAACAAATAACTTCAGGAAAGACGGAAATAAGTTTACAGTAAAATTCCCTTTCCTCAATGGTGACAGTGGAATGGCCAGTATTCATACAAATTAATAATAATTATTTAAGCAATGATACATTTGTAGAGCACTGTTAATTCCACATATTTGTTCTACAATGGCTGCTTCACAAAAGCAGCATGGGGTAAGTAGAGCAATGATTCTTTTACAATTTACAGAAGAAAAACAAAGACAAAATGCTTCAAGAAATTTAAATAACTTGTCCAAGTTCCTGGCAGAAACAGTAGGGGAACTTAGAACTAGGTATCCTGATTCCCAGAACCACTCTCTTTCCCTTACCTCCCTGGCCACTCCTAATCAGTGAGCCACACTTGCATAATTTAAACCAAAAAGCAAAGTACTTGGAACTACTTTGTAACTATATCATATTTTTCATTGTTCCAGATCTGCAGAGACCTTCTCATTATAGATCTCATTGTTCTCTTTGATTTGATTTTATCATTCCTTTTACTTTTTTTTCTCAAAACATTTCATACTGCTGGTTCTCATCGGTGCAAGAGATTAGAAAATCCTTCCAGAAACTAAAGTCAGGTGCATGGGCCTAAGTACCAGCTTTATGGCTTCATATCTGAGTAAATCCATTAAATTCTCTGAATCTCTATTTTCCCTCTAGAAAAATAACAGATTCAGATTTAGTGCTTTCCTACACAAACTCACACATTCTCTGTTCAGTTGTTAATTAATAAATGTTATATTATTATATACCACACATGTATTCATTCACATATTACTTATTAATTTTAACATCACTTAGTCTTCCACCAAAGTTCCTAGGCATGTGCTGGCATGTTCTAGACTTCTTTGCTTTTCAAACTGTGGACCAGGCTGGTGGTCCAGTAACTTCACTGTGACTTGGGAGATTTTTAAATACACATTTAGTCTCATTCTCTATCCCAGATCTATTAAACCATAACCTGCGTTTTTAACAAGATGCTTGGTGATTTGCATGTACTTAAAATTTTGAGAAATAATGCCATAGATTGTAAACTTCTAGGAGAAAGAAACAGGACTTTGCATCTATGTACATAATACATAGTATCGGGTGATTTAAAAACCCGTTTAAGGCGAGTGTAATTTCTACCTCTATTAAGAGTTTTCAGAAGGTAATAGTTGTAATGAAAATGTTCAATATTTTACTAATATTTTTTCACTTGCTTCACATTACTGGGGGAAGTAATGGAAAAAGCATAAATTTAGAATGATGATCAAATTCTTATCTTGTTCTGTCTTGAAAAATGGGAAGTCAAATAATGAACCAGTCTCACCAAATTCAGGAAACCAGATCCATTACAGAATTTGCCTAAGGTCACACAGTTAATGAGTGTTTTAGGAGTCTGATTCCAAAACCTAATCACATTCTATTATAATGGGCAACTATCTTGTAGTGAACATCAGAAACATGTACAAGGAGAAGTTCCATTATTGCTAGAAAAAGTATGGAGTCAACTTTAGTCGTTTATTAATCTATTAGTTTTCTTTAAAGTATTAGCAGTCATTAAATTATTATTTTTCCAAGTTATACATGCTTCTGGAAGGGATGTGGATTTGGACTATATAAATCAATTTAATGTATTCAAACCTGTAGTTTCAAACCTGAAACAAATTCCCAATAACATTAACCATGAATGTTGGAGTTAAAATAACAGTTCTAATATTAAGCATCCCCAAACATTGTGGACTATTTTATAAGCTTCTTTTAAAGTAAAAACAAGCAAAAGTAGTTCAATGCTACATTTTAGTAAATCATAGTAAGTAATTCTCTTCCTCAAGCTTAGTTTAATTATTAGCAAACCTAGCTGGTACTTTTATAATTTTTTCTTTAAAAACTTTGTGAAATTTGATTACTATTTAAGAAACTACTCTGTAAAGTAATATGCCACAGGATAAGTTCCTGATTTTTATATTTGATCTAAATCTTGTTTTATACTTTAATTATTTATATATTTCTGTACCTCCTATTAAAAAAAAGTAATTCAAGGCAGTTTATACTGATAAATGATGAAAGTAACAAGTATAAACTTGTCTATTTTTGTGTGTAACATTGTTTTAATTATTTTCCTCCAACATTTTTATTTTGAAAAAAATCCGAGCTTTCAAAATTACTACAATGAACACTCACGTTCTCTTCACCGATTGTGTATATTTCACCACATTTATTTGTCCCTTTTTCTTCTCCTCTCTTCCTGAAACATTTGCGAACTAGTTGCAGACATTATGGCATTTTATCTTTTAATAATTCAATATGTATCTCATAAAACTTGGGCATTCTTTCATGTAACCAGAGTAAAATTATAAAACTCAGAAAATTTCACATGGACATGATGCTATTATGTAATGCATTATATGCATTAAAATTTCCAATTTTGTCATTGCTTATTTTCCAAATTTGGATGCAATGAAAGGCTGAACATTACATTTAGTTGGTCATGTTAATTTGTAAAAAATACAAGTAATCATGTATTACTGTGATTTTTTAAACATTTTTCTGTAAGAATAATTGTACTTGTGAGGAAATTCCCATATTTGATTGTACACTTACAATTCGTATTTCCGTAAAGTTGAGGTAAAAACTAACTCACCTAAGTTTCTTCTGATACATAAATACACATACGCATTTTCCCCCACTGAAATGAGCGTGTTTGGACATTTTTGGTGTATATATACATTAAGATTGGCTGAGGATACAAACTTGAAACTTGACAAGACTATAAGAAAAAAAAAACAGGGTTTAAAGAAAAACTTATAGATCTAAATGACATGAAGGTTAGAATTATGAGTATGGAGAATTAAAATAAAATACTGTCTATCTCCAAGGTCATTCTTACCAGTGCTTTCCGATCGGGTGCCCCAAAGTCAAGATGAAGTTAAAGAACTTAGTGTAACATGCAAATCAGTCCAGTGTTTATGGCTGAAACAAATCAAGCAGTTCCAAGGTAAAGAATGTTGTGGTGATTTTAATTTGGCCACAGTTTGCCTTTCTGTTCCTGTTTTCATAGGTGTGTATGAACTTGGCCATTCCCTTGACCTTTCTCCCGTGGGTACTCTCTGGCTGCTCTCAGAAGTATTATTCTCAAATACTGAGAACAAACTGATGGGTTGATGGGAGTGGAGGATAGGGGAAAGTGGGTGATGGGCATGGAGGAGGGCACTTGTGGGGATGAGCACTGGGTGTTAAATGGAAACCAACTTGACAATAAACTATATGAAAAAAAGAAGTATTATTCTTTTGGCATATATTATGGCCTTCGAGATGCACTGTTTTCTTTGAAAAAGATAAAAAAAAATAGAGAACTGTGAGCACTCTTCAGAGAATAAAGAATAAGTCTATCTTTCTTCCTCCCTTCCTTCTAGGGCTGGCCTAGAATAACTTATCTTGACAAAGGAGATAGTGCCCATACCCTGCAGGTGGGTTGCCCAAGAGATTTATTCACAATGATCCTGAGGAAATAAATCAAGTCTGTGTTGCTAATGTGTACCATGCATTATCAAATGGAAGAATAGGTGTTACTCTGGTCCAGCCTCATTAGAATACTGAAGTTTAAATTTTCTAAGTTTAGTCTTAAGTGTGCATAGTTTAGGTTTATATTTTATTTTCATATGTGTAAATAAATGTAGATAAATCTGTATCTCTGAATTTCAGAGAGTCACATCGCACATATTTTATTTAAATGCAATAAATACAACATGCTCATGTTAAATTCTGTATTTTTAAGAACCTATGTTCTGAATTTGGAGATTTCTTGATTAGATGATGATTTTTAACTTTTAAAATGCTGTTAAAACAACATCTTTTATTTTTCCTTAAAAATAAAAGTATACTTTTAACTTTTACAAAAGTTTAAATGTTTGAATTTTAAGAGACTCAACATTCTTTTTGTCTTTTATTTTTTGACACTTGATGGGGCAAAGTAACTATTCTACCTTGTCTCACAATACTTTTGTGTGAGTGAACTAAGAAGAGGACACATGGAAGACAGATAATTGGCGGTATCATTTTCTAACAGCATAACATTGGGGAAGTTACTTTGTCCTGATATGCCTCAGTTCCATCATCTATAAAATGGGAATAAATTATCTGCCTTACGAGGTGATCAAAGAAGTGAGTGAGATAATGCTATGACACACCAACAAAAATAAGTGACCAACAAATGGTAGGAATTTATATTGTTATTATTTTTATCGTTATTACATTTTTTGCCACTAACATACTGCATTAGAGGGAATATTTTAAAACCATCAAGACATCATCACCATTCAAACTAGATAACAGGAACTACTCTCTTTAAAATAAAATGAGACTTCTAGGCACAAAAATGTAAAGGGGTTAACAAATCATCTGCATAAAAAACAACTATAAAATAATTTTTGGATGGAAATATTAAAAAACAATCAATTGAGAAGCAATTACTAATAAAAAGTAATGAACTTAAGGGAAAAACAGTGGGAGTTGGTGGTAATAATGCCTGGGTTCCTTCCATTCTGCCCACATCCTCCCCTCTCTACTCCCACAGTTTGGTCAGTAGCAGAACTGTCTGTTAAAATCAGCAGCTTTACTTAATTTGAGAAATCCATGCGTAAAGAATTATTAGTAGAAGTAACACACTTGGTAATAATTAAAGAAAACGTTTGCAGCTCTCCTATCTTAGGTTGGAGCTCTACAGGGACACGTGGCAGACCTTATGACTATCCAGAAATTTGACAAAGAGATCCTGAAAATGAGAGAGGCATACAGAAGCTTGATAAACTCTCTACATATTCCTGGTTGGGTGGAAGGTTGTACATGGGCAGGGGAGACCTAAGAGGACCCAAGATCTCCACATGTCTATGGATGTCTACAAGTCTATGCATATGCAGGGGAGACTTCTAAAGAAGTGGTGAAGAGTAAAAGTTAGGACAGAATTGAAAATTGCCTGAACTTTGCATACACTCCGTAACCCACGCACATATTTATAAGCAGAGTGCGGAACCCTTACTGGCTTGGAGTGTTTGAGCACAAATTTGAGCCAAGCAGACACCTAAGCTAAGTAGACACAGTGGTAGTCCTTAGGAAGCTAGGCTAAAAACTAAAAATATGGATGAAATAACTAGCAGATATCAACAGTTGCACAGCTGCATAGAGACAGAGTCTGCAGATTAAGCCCAGGAAAATTACTGACAAACCAATATATAACAAAACAAACAGAAAAAAAGATGATAGCTCCTGGGGTGGGGGGTGGGAGAGGAATCAGAATCCAGAGTCACTGCAATACATTATCTAAGGTCCTCAGTTGCCAACAAAAATTCTGGGATATGCAAAGAAATAGACAATAAATGTGTATTATAGTCAGGAAAAAATGCAATCAATACAAATTGTTTCTGAATGGGCCTAGATACTGAATTTACAGGCAAAGGTTTCAAAGAAACTATGACGAAAGCAGTCAAAGAATAAAACCATGTCACAAGAATCACTGGAAAATATAACACTGAATCATTAAATTGGCATTATAAATAAAAGAAAAAAAAAAGATTGGGGCGCCTGGGTGGCTTAGTCGGTTAAGCGTCCGACTTTCGCTTAGGTCATGATCTCGCGGTTCGTGGGTTCGAGCCCCGCGTCGGGCTGTGTGCTGACTGCCAGCTCGGAGCCTGGAGCTTGTTTCAGTCTGTGACTCCCTCTCTCTCTGACCCTCCCCTGCTCACGCTGTCTCTCTCTCTCTCTCTCTCCTGGAAATAAATAAAAAAAAAATTTTTTTTAAAAAGAAAAGAAAAAAAAGATTAAAATAGAAATTCTTGTGTTGAAATATACAATAACAAAGATCAGAATTCACATAATGGACTCAATAGAAAATGAGGAATAGAAGAAGAATCAGTGATTCTAAAGAGATCTCAATAGAAAAATTTCAATCTGAAAAATAGAGAGTAAAGAGATTGAATAAAAATGAATAACTTCAGAGACCTGTGAGATAATATTAGGACAGCCAATATATATGTAATATGAATCCCAGAAGGAAAAGAGCAAAGGGAAGGAATATAAATAATGGCTGTAAACTTTCTTGATTTTGATGAAAAAAAGAAAATCTGCAGATTCAAGAAGCTAAAGAAGTCAGATTAGGGCAAACACAAAGAGATTCTAACTTAGAAACAACATGGTCACACTGCTGAAATCTAAAGATAAAGAAAAATCGTCTTGAAAGCAGGAAGGGAAGAATAACTCATTGCATATTGGGAAACAAGAGTGTAATTAATGGATGATTTCTCATCGAAACAATAGCAGCCAGAAGGCAGTGGAATTCAAAGTGTTGAATAAATTGTCTGCTAAGAATTCAATATTAAGCGAAGATATCTTTGAAAAATTAAGATTAAATAAAGATATTCCAATGCAAACAAAGACTAAGGTGTTTGTTGCTAGCAGAATTGCACTACAAGAAATACTAAAGGAATTTCATCAGGCTGAAAGGAAATGACATGAAGGAATAATAAAGAATGTACATACGGGAAGAAATGAAGACACTAAATGGAAAAATGAAATTATTCAAGGAATGTTCTTTAATCACAATGGAGTTAAATTAGAAATCAACAACAACAAAAATTTAGAAAATACATAAACATGTAGAGATTAAACAAAACACTTTTAAATATCCCATGGGCAAAGAAACATAAAAAGAAATCAAAAAGCATTTTGAACTAAATGAAAATGTGAGTACAACATATTAAAACTTATGGGAGGCAGGTTCTGTTTGGGGAATTTCTCATAGTGATGAATACCTACATTAGGTAAGAAGAAAAGTCAAAACAGTAATCTAAGCATCCATCTTAAGAAACTAGAAAAGGAAGAGTGATTGCCTTCAAAATAAGCAGAAGGAAGAAAATAATACTGAATATAATTAAATCAATAGTATATAAGAGTAAAAACAATAGAGACAATTTATGAAGCATAAAGTTATCCTTTGGAAATATCAACAAAACTGAAAAACCTTTAGATTGACCAAGAAAATAAAGAGAGAAGACACTAATTTCTAAGATCAGAACTAAAACAAGGGCTATCACTGCTAACCTTACAGAAATTTAAGGACTTATATTTTTTCATAATTATATAAATCATGAATTACACAATTACATATAATAATTTGTATAATTACATGTAATATAAAATACATAACTGTGAACACATTGAAAACAAATTATAGAACTTAGACAAAAAACATAAACTTGTAGAGAGACACAAATTATCAAAAGTGACACAAAAAGAAATAAAATATCTGAATAGATGTATAAATTAAGCTGGTAATTAAAATCTTCACAGAAAGAAAAGCTAAAGGCAGATTGTTTCACTGTTTAATTTTATCAATTTATCATTTTAAAATAAGCTATTTCAGAAAATGGATGAAGAGAAAATACCTTCCAACTCATTCTAGGACAACGGGTATTATGTAGAAGCCACAACCAAATAAAGAAATCATAAGATAATAGAATCATGAACCAATATCCTTTGTGAACATAGACACAAAAATTGACAAAATATTAGCAAAATAAATTTACTTACACACAAAAAAATGGATAATACACCTTGACCAAGTGGAACTTAACCAAAGAATACAAGGTTGGTTCAATTGTCCAGAATTCAATTAATGTAATAAATGATATAGGAAAAGGGTCAAACCATATGATCATCTCATTAAGTTGAGAAGAAATTTTGAAAAATTTAATATCCCTTCCAGATAAGACCTCTCAAGAAACTGAGAAAAAATGGATTCTATCAGCCTTAAATAGGACATTTACAAAAAATGCCACAGTTAGCCTATTCCTTGATGATAAAAATTAATATTTTGCCCCTCAGAACAGACAACTCAAGTAAACTAAGCAGAAGACTTGAGAAGACATTTCACAAAAAATAAAAATGAAAAATGAAAAGTAAAAAATGATGTTCAATTTCATTAGCCACTAAAGACATGCAAATTAAAACTACATGTGATTCTGAGAAATCCCCACTAGAATGGCTATAATAAACAAGACAGACAATAGCAAGTGTTGATGATGTGGACATGGAGAAAGTCGAACTCTACATTTCTAGTGGGAATGAAAAATAGAAGAGTAACTTTGTAAAACATTCTGACAGTTTTATAAAAAAGTTAAACATGGATTTGCCAGATGACACAGGAATCCATTCCTAGGTGTCTACTTTGGAAAATGAAAACATGTTCCTATAAAAAATGTGCATGCAAATATTCATAATAGCATTGTTTTTAAAAGACCATATTGGAAACAATCCAAATAGCCATCAAATGGTGGACAGAGAAACAATAGGTGGTATATTTGTAGAATAGAACTCTATATATCAGTAAAAAACAACAAACTATTGATAAACCCTACAACATGGATGAAACTTAGAAACATGCTGAGTGAAAAGAGCTAGTTATAAATACAAAAGAGCACATATTTTATAATGCAATTTATATGAACTTTCCAGAAAAGGAAAATCTGTAGAGATAGAAAGCAGATCAGTGGTTGTCTGGAAGCCAGGATGGAAATGGGAATTGACTAAAAACAGAAGCTTTTACAGTGATGAAATTGTCTTAAAACATAACGTGGTTATGGATGCAAAACTACAAATCTATGAATAAAACATTGAATTGTATGCTTTCAATGGATGGATTGTATGACATGTAAATTATATCCCAATAAGGCTGTTAAAATTAAAGGGAAAGTTTTACTAAAATAAAGGAAATGAATTAATTCAGGAAATGTATAATTTTTTAAAAACTGTATTATTTACTTATATAAAATAAGGATTCAATGTGGAGCTGAATTTGAATCTTGGCTCAATACATTTCTGTAAAAATATGATTAAATTACCATGGGTAAAGCTGAGTTTCCTCTTGGTGAAATCAGGGATGTTAATGCCTATATTCCCATTTGAAATCATTGTTATGCAAGTTGGATGAGAGAGGAAAATGCCTTGTAAGCCATAAAACTCTATGCATATTTTAGTTATGATGATGATGATGACCTTCCCTATTAAAGAATCAATTTTGAACAATCTGTTTTATTCCTTAGCTTAAAGCCTTCTTGGGTGTATGACCATGCTATTTTCAGAAGCTCACTGACATCACCTTTGAAATTCACCTTCCCTCCTTCAAAGTAAATACTGCAGAATTTTCATTAAAAATAAAAGGAAAGAAAAAAATTCATGAACATGACTTGATCATTCTACAGCACAACATGTAGTATAAATTTACAAGGTATGTGGTTGCAAGTAATTAGCAAAGAGATAAAAAGGAAAATGCCATGTCTTTCATCAAAATTTGGGAGATAAAACGTGAATGCTCTTTCTTTGCCTTTGTAGTGATTACTAGTCTAAAAATCCACCCTTGTGCAATATATTCCTGAAGACATCACTCTAGTGGATGTTCATAAACACATCAAAGGTAAAAAAAATAAATAATAAAGCATTTTGCAACATCAATCTGTTTTTATCAAGCCTTGAAATTCAAGTGAAGTATATTATTTACACATGAGAGGTTCTATTCTGAGTCTACATACATCTGGCACAGTTCATGTTTTTCTTTAATTTAAATGAATAAGTGTTATAATGAATGCCTTCCATTTAATTGCTCTATATTGGTAAGCTTCTGTCCCAAATTTAGGAAAATGTTTAGCAAGAATGAGATTCTCATTAAGGCATACTCTCTCTGCCCCAATCCCTGTACTCTCCCTTTCCTCCCATTTCAAAAGGAAGAATGACAAGAAACAGTGGGAAAAAAAAAATCCATGTTATCAATGTTATGCAGCTAAGGTACACTTATTGGTGGGCAATGAAGAGGAGAGGACAAAAATTAGTCGGGCATAGTGGTTATGATCACTTGGAGTTAGAGAGACTGGGATGAAATTCTGGTGCTTCTAAATATTACCTGCTCATTTAGCCATTCTTCGATAGGCATTTATTAAGTACTTACTTCATGTCGACATTGTGCTATGTTCTGTCAATGCAATGGGAAGTAAAAATGTATATAATAATGCTATTCTCAAGTAGGGTCAGTTGTCGCTATTTTAGTCATTCTCTAATTAGGATATAAACATGAAAGAATACATTTGAATTGCGGAGATATTACTCAAATTAAGGAGAACACTTCATGTGTGTATTAAAACTGTTCTTTTTAAACAAAAATGTCACCACATTTTGTCATTTGTCCCCTGTTTTGCCATTTCAACTTTTGAACAGAAATAAAAAACTCCAAGGGATCATACAGGATGGCAGAATTGAGGCAACTCAGAAAAGAAAAATCGTTTCTTTTACCTATAATTACTGTACTATTGTTGTTTAGAATTTACTGTTCAAACTCAGAAGTATGTAGTATGATAGAAGTTGAGACAAAACTGTACCTGAGGCAAGCTCTAATGATTGTGAACCATTAAGAACTTACTTTTAACAAAACAAAACGCAAAACCTTTTGTAGCTGAGTCCATGTTTAGGGCTGGTAATGTAGCTGGGAGTTCTCCAGATTAACTTCCACATAGAATATTATGCTCATGGAAGGATATTTTTTAATACTAATTGAAAGCACATATAAATATTAAATCTCAGTAGCAATCACCTCTGTTGTTAAGAACTTAGTCCAACAAAAGATGTATTCAAAAAGACATTGGTTAGAATTGCTGACACAAGGTACTAATAAAGAGCAGACTAACATTTCGTGTGTTTTATTACTGCTTTTAAGTTCTCTGCAGACAATACACCCCTTTATTGCTTCCACCTTGGAAGACAACTTCCACAATCCTGTCCTTGGTACATACACCACAGATACAATGAGAGCTTATGTATCACAAAAGGAACTCATGTTTCAGACACCTGAGAATACATGTCTAAGGAAGTGCAAACTATTTGATAAGCAAGTGCTAGAAGAGCAAGGGAGTAATATGAAAGCAAGTTGGAGAAATATGTACACAAGATTATGTCTCTTACATCATATTCAGGTTTTATCCTAAAAACAACAGAAAGCCTTTGAAGGCTTTTTTGGAGGAAAAATAAGAGAGGGTAGTGAGGAGGTATTATAATCAGATAAACATTTTGAAAACTTCACTCCAGCTATAGAGAGCAGATTGAATAGAAATCAGTGAAGATCAAAGATGCTACAGCACTGGTACAAGTAAAAGATAAGACTCTGGTGGTGACAGTTGAGTTAATACCTGGTGGTTCATGATGGGAGGAACTTGCAGGAAGTAAAATCAACATGGATTAGTGATATATAATGTATATGGAGAGAGAGAGAGAGAGAGAAAGATTTGTTCCAATGAATTGGCTCACACAATTATGGAAGCTAACAAATCCCAAGATCTCTGTCAGCAAGCTGGAGATATAGCAGAGCCAATTATGTAGTTCCAGTCCAAAGGCTAGCCAGTTCAAGACCCAGGAAGAGCCCATGTTTTTGTTCAAGTCCAAAGTCAAGGGAAGAAAACCCCAATGTCTCTGCTTAGTGCAGTCAGGCAGGCAGAAATCCCCCTTTACTCATGGAAGAGTCAGTCTTTTTGTTCTATTCAGACCTTCAAGTGATTGAGTGGGGCCCATCCTTATTACGGAGGGTACTCTGCTTTAGTCAGACTATAGATTCAAATGTTAAACTCATCCAAAAACACCCTCATTGATATATCAAAATAGTGTTTCAGAAAACATCTGGGCACTCTCTGGCCCAGTCAAGTTGACACATTAAAATTAACCATCACACTGAACATAGAGCTGAGGAGGGGGAAGTGTTTAGCAAGATGTCTGTATTTCTATTTTGGACAATCTGGAGGCTAGTGGTTGTATTCACTAAGCTATGAACACCAGAAAAGCACCAGATTTTAGGTCAAAGTCAGAAATTTTATTCTGAACTTGCTGAGTTTGAAGTGACTTAGCAACATCTAAGTGGCTCTATCAATAGATATATGGTCTAAGACTCAGAGGAGAAATTGGGTTTGGAAAGAATTACATGGGAGTCAACAGCACATAGATGGCAATGAAAGCCACCAGCACAGGTAGAAAGGAAAAGAAGGGAAAGGGTAAAGAGTAGAGAGAGGAGGCACCTGGGTGGCTCAGTCAGTTAAGTGTCAGATTCGATTTTAGCTCAGGTCGTGATCTCATGATTTGTGAGATGGAACTCCCCATTGGGCTCTGTGCTGACAGTGAGAAGCCTGCTTGGGATTCTCTCTTCTCTCTCTCTCTCTCTCTCTCTCTCTCTGCCCTTCCCCTATTCATTCATGCACACTCTTTCTCTTGAAATAAGTAAACTTAAAGCAAAAACAAGGGGTACAGAGACAAAGAAGAAGGCCAAAATCAATACTTTGGGAATTTTGACATTTAATGACTAGATCAGGAGGATGATCTTGCAAACAGAACAGATCTCAGTCAGATAATAGAGGACGCACCATAGAGAATATTGTGTAATTGAGCCTATGGTACAGTGGAGGGAGCAGGAGCTGAGGAGAAGTGTGCTGCTCGTAGAATATGGAGAAGGGGGAGATATCAATAGGCAATGATGAACTAGAGAAAGTGTGTAGAGAGAGCTTTCAGAAAAGTTATGAGAGCAGAGAGATAGGGTTATAGATTATAAGATTCTCAGTGATACAGTTGTAAAATTTTCCTTCCTTACTGAATACAGTGAAAAGAGACACCTAATATAATCAGAGAGTACCAAGATAGCTTACCTAGTGTTCAATAAATATCTGTTGAATGAATACATCCTTGAATGTCTGACATCATTCCCTCTGGAAAACCATTCACAATTATTGGCTTTACTATTTTTTTATTAGATATGATGGGCTATAAAAAGCAATCTATTATACATAATGAACTATAATAAATATTTATATATATGAGTGCATGTGCCATATGATTAAAACTTTTGCATAAAACCTCTTGTGGTATCAAATATCCAAGGCAAACTGTACACATAAACCACCAGGTTCAGGCAGATTCCACACATAATAGCATTCTCTTTATGAGGGCTCATGGGATAAATGCCTCTCTTTTCTCTGCACAAAGAATAGACTTGTTTTATTGTTTAGAGGATGGGACTCCTAGAACGGACTGTGTTTTCCTTTGTGTCACGAGGATGCTCAGGGCTAAGCTGTGGTCCATTTGTAACAATCAGAGACAGCAAATTAAATAGCATGATTTTGTCTATATATTTCATCCCTGGTTTCTTTTCTCCTTATCTTATTTCCTCATTACTCCAATTTTCTTAGTTCTGAAAAAAAGTCTTTTTGGTTTTCTATGGATTTTTATAATATGTCCTTCTTCTTTCCCCTATAAAAGAGTACACATAATAAACAAATAATCCCATCAGTCTATACAAGTCCGAAGGATGCACCTGTAAGTGTCTTGCACTGTTTTATTCCAGAATGTGGAGTCGGTTTTATTTTACGCCTGTAAATGGAGCATTTGGCAAAGTGGTATGAATCAGACCTCAGAGTTTATTGCTAGAGAGCATTTGATGGAGAGGCAGAAAAGGATTTACAGTTTTACTTTAAAGGGTGATTTTGCATGTGTGTGCATGTGCAGGCCCACTCTCCCACCACGTATGTGCAATTGTTAAATAAGCTTCTCTTTTTGAGGATGGGAAGTGTATTTTTAATGAACAAGAGTTATTAAAGGGAACTTGGGGCCTCTCAGAATCAACAGTGTCACAGCAAGCTTTCAATTAGGGGGGCATCTGCTGGGAATACAGGGGAATCTCCACCCAAAGTCAGTTGCTAATCACGCTCACCTGCCACAGCAGCCAGACAGCCCTGTGCGCTGGGAAAGTTGCTTATTTCCGCCAAGCTCAATCACACTACATTAAGTGGCCACCTGGGTAATATGTGCGTACACACCTGCTGACCTATCCAGACGAACAAAACATACAGAAATCAAGCTCCTAAAACAGACAGAAAGCAGATCCTCCCTTGGCCCAGAAGAGGAGACCGAACAAGCAAAGAAGAAAAGATCCAAGGCTGGGAGTACCTAATGAATTGTCAAGAAATCAGCATTAACTCTGGGACCTGTAGTTAACTTGTTCCACTACTCTTTAAGCAGTGCATTCAACAGACCCTTATCCTTGAAAAAAATTCAACTTTTCACTTTCAGAACAATAGAATGTAATTCAAATCAGACCAAATAACAGCCTGATTTGTAGAAAGTGAGATTAAGCAGCATTGAATACATACAAACACACACATACACACACACACATACAAACACACACACACACACACACACACACACATATAAGTTTTTAATGATTTCTTTCAGCCAAATTTGTAAATGTATTATACATCTTCCTTTTCTCAATGTATGAAAAGTTCTTTTCCTAAAAAATAAAATGATGCTTAATTACATGCCAACTGTTGGGAAGGAATATTATATAATTCACAAGTTGTAAAGGTATCAGGCAAAGGGTAGTTTATAACACAATATTATAGATCAAACTTTCTTGATGGATTGCATTACTACAGCCACTTGAACTGTTATTTTTCATCATAATTATTGTTATTTTCTTTTTTTTAGGGCTGGTCTGTGGACAAACTTCAGAAAATCTAAGAAGTTTGACCCAAAAACCCCACCTCAAAACAAACAAATGAAAATAAACCACAAACTAAAAACACATCCTAAGGAATAAAAGCTTTATTTCTGATGATTTCTAAACACAGATGCATGCACTTACTTTCTGTTGTTTTATTGTGCTTTTCTTCATAATACTCTAAGGTTAAGAAATGATGAGAGCAGTTATCTAGGCATAGCAGATCAAGGAGAAATTACAGTCTGAATCATGAACTTTCTAAATTTTGTTGTTAAAACTCCATCTAAGAATATGCATTTTTCCAGTTGACTCTGCCTACTTAGACATACACTTGCTGTTTTCAAGTTTTAGTCCAGCAAATAGGCTCAATGAAACATCCTGACTAATGAGAGTATTCATTGTGTGCATTAATGATATTTTACGACATATGGAAATATTTTGCCTCTTTCATATATAGATTCACCATATATATAACAACATTTATAGTATTCTTTAAATCATGTGTGTGTGTATGTGTGTGTATAATGCTTCAGGGAAGGCAACGAGACAATATTTCCCCCTAAATGTTAAGGAAGCAATGTATTTGAAATGAGGAAAAATATTGAAAATTTTAAAAATATCTGCCTTGGTCAAATTTTTATAGTTGAATCAAAATGATTAATAACCAAGCTCAGCCTTCCCCTAAGCACTTACATGCAATTGATATGTTGGAATAAGAAAGAATACTAAAGCATGCTACAACAGAGCCTATAATTCCCAGCAAGCCTCTCTGTTTTCTGATGGAGATAATCAGTAAGTAGATCTCCAAGGCATCTATCAATCACTGTCAGTTTTGACTAAATGGAGGTTCTGATTGGCTGCTAAAGAAGGGCCAGCTGCTAAAGGAAACTAGAGAACCTGTAAAAACAAAACCTTTCTTTCCTTCACTGAAATAACTACTAGTTAAAGGTGCAAAACTTCTTTAAATGGAAAGAGAAGGGAGATAAATATGAAGAAATAATGTATGTAGACTCACCAGCTAAGACATTAGTCTGTGAGCAATTGTAACACATATTTGTTGCTGCATTTTCAAACAATGCAAAGGAAAACCAAAGTAAGAAGAGTAGCATGTATAATAAAACAGCATATCCAATCAAAATAATTTGTCTTCTTAGGAGCACAGCATCATGGACTATATTTACATACCCATGTTCCTGCACAGATATCTGTGTATGATGGGTCTTAGTAGGACTTTGAAAATGTCAGTATCTTTGTTGAAAGCTAGCGCAGCTAAGGGAGCATAATTTTGATTGTTGCCTTAATGTTTCTACTGTGGCTAGCTCACAATGTTAGTATCTTCCCACACTTAGCTATCTAGATATTAAGGTTTAAGGTTCACTTGCCAAACAAGTGGTTATATTTTGCTAAATTTGGTTCCAGAGAACTAGGAGTTTTGAATCTAGAGATAAATGCTGGATACAGAAATATTTGATCTTTGATATTCAAATGATGCCAGTAACTCCCTCTGGCATTCATTCCATTCCTTCCTACATCTCCCTCCTAAAAACAACAACAACAACAAAATGCCACAAAAGAAAACAAATAAATAAAACATGATTGTGCCCCCTTCTCAGAGAATATACTCCAACAGCTTGGCTGAATATAGTTTTGGACTTCACTTTACTGGCCTCAGTTAATGGATACAAGGTGGGGAAAATCTAATTGTTTCTCCCAGATATTTTAGATTTGGGTACCACAATCCTAGTCTATTTACCATGCTTGAATGGAGGAACTATTTGGGGCTATCTTGTGTATAGAGAAAGGGAAGACTGCTGGGAGGTATAGAGAGATTGGGCTGAGAAACCACATAGCCCCAGAATAAGGCACCCAGAATAAGAAAGAGATGGAGAAGGAATTTGATCCAAAGAACTTTCCAGGCCTTGCAAGGCCCCTTGTATGGCTTGACTGTACTTCCAATATCATTCTGTCATCTGATGCTCTTGGGAGTTTTTAAGATATTCCTTTTTGCTTGTCCTAAAACTAATCGGTATGTCTATGTCACCTGCATGCAAATGATTCATGCTAAGACTCTTGAGATGTCTGAAATTAAAAACCAAGTTATTTGCTTTTTCTTTCTTTCTTTCTTTCTTTCTTTCTCTGTGGATAAAAATTTCATTGCTTGTCTTTTTTAGTTTTTATGCTTATTACACAAGTGAAGTTGTAAAATTGTAGTTTGTAAAACTATCCCCTAGACCTTTTTTATTGTGATAGAACAGACTAACCGGAGTCATTGCAGCGTGTGTGTGTGTGTGTGTGTGTGTGTGTGTGTGTGTGTGTCTGTGTCTGTGTGTGTGTGTGTCTGCGTGTGTTTGTGTGAGTGTGTGTGTGTGGTAGGAGTACTCATAGGTTCACTAAACAAATAATTAGGAGGAGAAATAAGATGAATATAAAGTATAAAAGTATAATAGTATAAAACATTAAACATTTTTTTAAAGTATAATAGAAACATTGTATTCTGGGCAGTGATTCTATGTTAAAGTCTGAACTTTACAGCTCATACAAACACACGTGGAAGGCTCTCTCATGACTGCTGTGTAGATCTACCTACCAGATTCACTTGAGGAGCTATTTTAACGTTTATTTATTTATATATTTATTTATTTTTATTTATTTATTTATTTTTAAATGTTTTATTTATTTCTAGGAAAGAGAGAGAGACAGCGTGAGCAGGGGAGGGTCAGAGAGAGAGGGAGTCACAGACTGAAACAGGCTCCAGGCTCTGAGCTGGCAGTCAGCACAGAGCCCGACGCGAGGCTCGAACCCACAAACAGCCAGATCATGACCTAAGCGAAAGTCGGACGCTTAACCACTAAGCCACCCAGGCGCCCCTATTTATTTATTTATTTTTTGAGAGACAGAGAGACAGTGCGAGTGGGGTAGAGGCAGAAAGAGAGGGAGATGCAGAATCAGAAGCATCTGATTCTGACACCGGGCTCAAACCACAAACCATGAGATCATGACCTGAGCCAAAATCTGACTCTTAACCACTGACTGAGCCACCCAGGTGTCCCCTGGGGAGCTATTTTAATATGCATCTTGGAAGCACTTCTTTCTGGATTCTTTGAATAAGAGCATATGGGTATGAGGTTTATGAATCTGTATTTTATGTATGTATGCATCTTGGAAGCACTTCTTTCTGGATTCTTTGAATAAGAGCATATGGGTATGAGGCTTATGAATCTGTATTTTATGTATGTATGTATATATGTATGTATGTATGTATGTATTTTTCTTGTTTGTTTGCTTGAGAGAGACCATAAGCTGGGTAGAGAGGCTGAGTGAGAGGGAATTCCAAGTAGGCTCCACACTCAGCATGGAGCCCAACACTGGGCCTGATCCCATGGCCTGAGCTGAAACAAAGAATCGAACATTCAACCAACTGAGCCACTCAGGCATCCTTGAATCTATTTTAAAAGGTTATCCTCTGGGGCACCCAGGTGGCTCAGTTGGTTAAGGGTCCGACTTTGGCTCAGGCCATGATTTTGCAGCCTGCGTCAGGCTCTATGCTGACATCTGAAAGCCTGGGGCCTACTTCTGATTCTGTGTCTCCCTCTCTCTCTGCTCCTTCCCTGCTTGTACTCTGTCTCTGTCTCTCTCAAAATAAACATACATTTCACCATCCCAGACTTTGGCCTCTACTACAAAGCTGTTGTCATCAAGACAGTATGGTATTGGCACAAAACCAGACACATAGACCAATAGAACAGAATTGAGAACTCAGAAGTGGACCCAAAAGTATACAGCCAACTAATCTTTGACAAAGTAGGAAAGAGTATCCAATGGAAAAAAGACAGCCTTTTAAACAGATGGTGCTGGGAGAACTGGACAGCAACATGCAGAAGAATGAAACTAGATCATTTTCTCACACCATGCACAAAAATAAACTCAAAATGGATAAAGGACCTGAACGTGAGACAGGAAACTATCAACACCCTAGAGGAGAAAGCAGGAAACAGCCTCCTTGACCTCCACTGCAGCAACTTCTTACTTGACACATCCCCAAAAGCAAGGGAATCAAGAGCAAAAATAAACTGTTGGGACCTCATCAAGATTAAAAGCTTCTGTACATCAAAGGAAACAACCCACAAAACTAACAGGCAACCAACGGAATGGGAAAAGATAGTTGCAAATGACATATCCGACAAAGCATTAATATCCAAAATCTATAAGGAACTCACCAAACTCCACACCTGAAAAACAAACAACCCAGTAAAGAAATGGGCAGAAGATATGAACTGACACTTCTCCAAAGAGGACATCCGGATGGCCAACAGACACATGAAACGATGCTCAGCATCCCTCCTCATCAGGGAAATACAAATCAAAACCACACTGATATACCACCTCACGCTGGTCAGAGTGGCTAAAATGAGCAAATCCGAGGACTCTAGATGCTGGCGAAGATATGGAGAAACGGGCACTCTCCTACACTGTTGGTGGGAATGTAAACTGGTACAGCACCTCTGGAAAACAGTGTGGAGGTTCCTCAAAAAGTTAACAATAGAACTCCCCTATGACCTAGCAATAGCACTGCTAGGAATTTACCCAAGGGATACAGGAGTGATGATGCATGGGAGCACATGTACCCCAATGTTCATAGCAGCACTCTCAGCAACAGCCAAAACATGGAAAGAGCCTAAGTGTCCATCAATGGACAAATGGATCAAGAAGATGTGGTTTATCTATACAATGGAATACTACGTGGCAATGAGAGAGAATGAAATCTGGCCATGTTTAGCAACATGGATGCACTTTGAGGGTGTTATGCTGAGCGAATTAAGTCAGGTAGAGAAGGACAGATACCATATGTTTGCAAGTATAGGATTAAGAGGAACTTAACGGAGGGCCAAGGGGGAGAAGAAGGGGGGAAATAGTGGGGGAGAGGGAGAGAGGAAAACCATGAAAGACTCTTGAATACTGAGAACAAACTGAGGACTGATGGGTGTGGAGGGAAGGGGGTAGATAGGCATGGAGGAGGGCACTTGTGGGGATGATCACTGGGTGTTATATGGAAATCAACTTGACAATAAACTATTTGTAAAAATAAAATAAAATAAAATAAAATAAAATAAAATAAAATAAAGCAAAATAAAATAAACACACATTTAAAAATTTTTAAGAAAAGTTATCCTTTGACATTCTGGTATGGTAAATCCAGCCTGGTCCTGGAGAGCCACTGTTTTATGCAATTGATATGGGAACTTGGTAAAATTAAATAGTTCAAAGTGAATTACAATGGACAAAATTGAGATGTGGATCTAAATCTGGACAAAGAAGAATATGAGGCATAATTAGAAAAATTAAACAGAAAGTTGGCCAAAAACTGAGACATATTAAAACCAGTGTCTCTTTACTATCGGAGAGTCACTACTATACTAATAAGAAGAGATAATAGTTAGCATGAAATTCATACAGTAAACTGGAAGATAATTTATGGATAGTATACTGTTTTTAATCCTAATGGTAATATGTATTTAAAAGCATGCATTTGTGCATTCTTTTTATCAGCTAATTATTTTCTCTATAAGTCCATAATTAAAATTGTTATAGGAATTTTTCTGAAAATGGATGGGCCCACTTACTAATTTTCATCAGGACCAAGACCTGAGGAAAAAAATATATCAATAAGCTCATTGCTTACACAATGGTCCCTGAACAAGCAATATTCCTTTTTAATATTTTCACCTTACACACACACATCATATAAGGCAAATCATTATTCTTTGTTCTTATCACTTACTTTCTATGAATAGAATAGAAAGATCATTAGGAAAGTTCTTACTTATTTAGAAAGAGTAAAAAAAAAGAATATTCAAAGTTCCAGATAATTCCTATTTATTATCTCTGCCACCCAGCTGTATGAGAACTGATTCAGAGGCCTAATAGGTAGCGGTGAGAATTAGGTTTAGAGTCACCAGTTCCATGTAGCTCTTTAACTCTTAGACTTTATTTCCCCCAGAAATTGCTTATAGCCATTTAAAATAATAGTATGGCTTAGCAACTCTAAGCCTTATTGAAATAATTATAAAACATAGGCAAGATTTATAATTATTGTGAAACTCTTTGATAGTCTGTTCATAAACACATGGTACCTGCTAAGGAGGAAAGAATTGTCAGCACATGTGACTTTACATGCTGGATGAAGAAATGCATCTCCAATTATTCACTGAGTCCATTACAACAACTCAGTGGGTCATATGTGATAGTAAGTTCTGCATTTTCAGGCAAGGCATTGTAAAATTTGGAAGATACAGTCTATATCTGAATCTTCCAGTTGTTTTAATTAAAATCCTTTAAACTGCATTATACCATTTACATAGCTAAAAGACTGAACTGTTTACAAGTCATTATCATTTATAAAAAGAAGAGAGTCATTTTCTCTATTAGTAGAGTAGTAAAATATTAGTAGAAATATTTTAATTTTATTATTATGTCTACTATTTATCTTAATAAGGCTCAGTCCCAGGGGTCTCAGACACTATTAAATCCAGCACTCTCTTCTCACTGTTATGATTCACTACCTTCTCAGAAAGGGAGTTCCTTAAGTCTATAGTGCTAAAAAGGATGAGCATTGGCAAACTACCAACAAAACACATTTAATTATTTCACTAATGCAAAAAATGTTCTTGATTTTTTTTCCTGACAAGCAATGTTTCAACCATGTATTCATTGAACTCCTAATAGTTGTTGAGCTTTCTGCTTGGTACAGGGGACATAATACAAAACAACAACAACAACAACAAATCTAGTCCTCCATGTGATAGAAAGAGGAATCATTTATTAAGTACTTTCTATGTGTGAAATTCTCTGCCAAGTGCTTTCAGCACATTGCACCATTTTGTGGAATTTAGAGTTTATTTACGGAGGTAAATATACCCTTCTGATAATCAGGGAATCAAAAATGGTACCTTAATTTCATATAAACGTAAGCCCCTTTCCCTTGTCTTAGCTTCTCACCACCTCAGCTCCATAGGCAGATGCGTCCATGGAGGACTGTCCATCATTAGCAAACTCATGGACTCTACACTTGTAATTGCAGAACTGATCTTCCTGGGGAAAGAAATTCTGAATGACTCCTTGCTCCATACCACCTTGTCATCGCAAACCTCGCTATTCAGCATAGCATACGTCAGGCAGCCAGATGTGAAATAGGACAGAACACATATTTCTTGAAATGTCTCTCTAATATTTTTTTGAAATGTGGCAATACTTAGCTTTCATGAAATTCAAAAAAGCTGGGTCTCCTGAATGGGCTTATGAAGCTATCTTTCATGACATACGTGCCATTTGTTTATATTTAGACAGTGGTGTTGGATGTGAACCCTGTGACTTGCTGGGTTGCATGTTTTATATTCCTTGAATACTTTGAGATGTCTTGAGAGTTCAGGAAATAAAAGTACAGCAACCCTTCCTGTTCATTCTTCTTATGACCATTTAAATATCAGTGCTCTTTCAGCTTTCTGTCCTTATCTATTTCTATACTCACACTACCCTTTCTCTGAGTAATCTCATATCCTCCCTAGCTCTGATTACTTCCTATGTGATGATGCAGCCAAAGTCTTCAACTCTAGGCTGAGGCTTTTTCTAGAGACTTAAACACATATACACAACTGATTATTGGTCATTTCTCTAAGTGAAACGGTGCTCTTATACCAGGGCAATGTAGGATGGCAATGAGGAGATTGGGGAAGGTACATTCCCGTCTTCATAATCTCCCAGGTTAAAAAAAAAATGCAAATGTCAGGAAGAAGAAAAAGTCAAAAGTGCATAAACTCACCTATGTTAATTTCTGAAGCATAAGACTCAGCTATATTGTCCTGACAATTGACAGCAATAATAACGAAAGGCAAAATGAAGAAAAAGAAAGCAAAAAACATACCACTACCATGTTTAGGCAATCTGTGCTCCTCAAGATATTTTTCATCTAATAAGGATGGTTACCTCTACAAAATTGCAAGTCAACGTGGAATATATCGTGTCTAAGCTGAAAGCTTGGATGTCATCCTTAATGTTCCCTTTCCTTTACCTCATGCATCTAGGCACCAAGTCCTGTTCCTCCCATTTCTAAAGATCTGTCACATCTCTTTCTTCTCCTCCACACTCACCAATAAAGAACCACTTTATTGCAAGGACCTTAGTGCAAGTCCTCCTCAGTGTGTCCAATGGACTAAAAACTAACCTGCTGCTTACAAGCTTGGCCCTATTGAGTCCATTGTTACATGATAGAGTAATAATTCTGTTTAAATTATTTTTAAGACTATCCTTCTCCAGCCTTAACACAAACTACTTAGAATTACATTAAATCAACTTTAGATCTGGCCCTGGTATGGACTAATAGCTCCACCTCTCACCATGCCTCCGCTCATACATCCTGGTCATTTCCAAGCTCCCTGCAGGCTCCTTAACATGACACACCTCCTTTTGTCATACTTCCTTAGCCCTGACTGCATCTTCTGACATGCTTGGTCTTGCTGCCGGGTTTCACCTAATTGGCTGCACATGTCCTTCAAACTCCTTTCAAACGTCACCAACTCTGGAGAGCCCTCCCTGAACAACACCATCTAGATTGATTTCCCTTTCCACAAGTTGTGAGGTCATTTTATGCTTGCTGCAATAAAAATAGTAGTAATAAGAATAATAGTAAAAGTTAAGCTATTGAGTGAATTCTGGGTTCTATGCACTGTTATAAGAATTTTTTTAATAAATTTTGCTTTGTGCAGTTTCTTTTTTTTTTAATGTTTTTATTTATTTTTAGGAGAGAGAGAGAGAGACAGCATGAGCAGGGGAGGGTCAGAGAGAGAGGGAGTCACAGGCTGAAACAGGCTCCAGGCTCTGAGCTGGCAGTCAGCATAGAGCCCGACGCGGGGCTCGAACCCACGAACCGCGAGATCATGACCCAAGCGAAAGTCGGACGCTTAACCGACTAAGCCACCCAGGCGCCCCGCTTTGTGCAGTTTCTAATACTTTACAGAGAATGTCTGCCAACCTGATGATTTCTGCCATGAGATTCTGAACTCTAAAGAGGAAGGTTTTGTATCTTGATGAACATTTCTTATTCTCCAAGCCTAAATCAGTGCCTTGTTTATTGAATGACTAAATACTCTAAAAGGCTGTGACTGTTCTTCATGGAAAATTCCCTGATTCTCTCTACTGAAAACAATCACTTTCAAGTCTGAATTTCACTATGATAGAATTTGCATTCCTTCCTTGATTATATTAAATATTTTCATATATATATTATATATATAGTGGAATACTGATATCTATATATCTATATCTATATATAACATTATATATAGAATTTGGCTGCCTTTCATTCATGCTATGCTGTTACTGAGTGACCCTTCTTTTTCATCGTTTCTGACAATATCTCTCAGTAGCTCCCAAAACCTTTGGAATTCAAGGTGGGTTTTTTTTTTGTTGTTGTTGTTGTTTATTTATTTTGTGATAGAGAGAAAGCAGGAGAGTGGCAGAGAGAGAACATCCCAAGCAGGTAATGTACTGTCAGGGGCAGAGCCTGACTTGGGGCTCGATCTCAGGGACCATGAGATCATGACTTGAGCCAAAATCCAGAGTCAGATGCTTAAATGACTGAGCCACCCAGAGTTCAAATTTTAATGTCCACTTAAATCCTTTTTCTGGTATTTAGAAAATTTTAAGTCTTATCATTATTTGGGGTAGTAAACATTATTTGGGCCCAGAAATGAATGATGGATCAGATTAGATATGATAAATCAGATTAGCTTTCTTTCAGAACATGGAACTTTAGTTGTTGTTGTTTTTTTAACTTTTAAACATTTATTTTGAGAGAGACACAGAGAGTGAGCAGGGGAGGGGCTGAAAGAGAAAAGGCAGACGGAATCAGAAGTAGGTTCCAGGCTCTGAGCTGTCAGCACAGAGCCTGATGCAGAGATCGAGGGCTTGAACTCACAAACTGTGAGATCATGACCTGAGCTGAATTCAGATGCTTAACTGACTAAGCCACCCAGGTGCCCCGGAATTTTAGTGTTTGAAGAGAGCTATGAAACTGTCATCCAATTTCTCTTCTTTCCCTTTCTTTCTTTCTTTCTTTCTTTCTTTCTTTCTTTCTTTCTTTCTTTCTTTCTTTCTTTCTTTCTTACCATAAAAAGACTCTAGGGTACATGCAAATGATCACTTATTCCTTTGTTATAGCAACCTTAAGGTTTTGTTCTGAATGAGTTCAAAAGCATTAGCTGTAGCATACATAAATATATTCCATCATTGACACCAAAACACATGCCTCTCTGATTCACAGGGAAAGAATGAGCTGAGTCAGTTCTTTAATGCATGTGACTGATTTCTAATGAGTTAATGGATACCTGATATAGTTATCCTATCCTAATATATTTTTTAAACGAATACAAAGTATTTTAATGCTTTTAACTGTAGGACTATTTGGCTCAGAGCCATCACTTGATGTGCTACTTCTAGATCTTTCAGCCAAATCTATTTTTGTGGTTGATATACAGACATCAGAAAATTCCAGGGGGTTATAAGGAGATAAGAACTTGATACTTAATAGCAGTTTGACCATCTGTAAGGGAAAAAAATGATGCAAGCTTACATCTACTATTAATGGTCAAAAGCTTTAAAGATTTTAAAAATAGTAAATCACAAACACAGGGTTCCTGTGGCAAATTCTCTACCTCACTGTTATAGCCATACATAATTAGGTTTTGCATTTCATTTCAGGAGGAGAATGTTTCTTTGGCAGGTGAGGCAGGATTAGATTGTTATTATGTTAATAAAGGGCTGGGAAAGGAGATGAAAGGTTGGAGCCTAAAGCTTCAGATAGAAAGCTTAAGGAAGGTCAATGATTTATTTCTCAAGTCACCTTCCTCAAGGGAGGAAGAAAGAATTTGCTGCAAATAAAGTTATTTGTTGACTGAGATGATCGCATAATACAGAAAAAAGAATGGAGAGACAAAGATTTTGGTACCTAGGCCATTTAAGGAAAAAAATGTATAAAATTAAGAGAAGGCTCAACCCTCTAAATTGAGTTTCAACTTAAACTTACCCAAATCAGGCCCTACAGACACCAAGTCTAGGTCGTCCCTATCTTTAAAGCAAAATACTTTGAGAATTTAAAGTATTGGCAAATAATAGATGTTTAAAATATCATCAAAAGAGAAAGTCTGTCTATTCTTCTTCACGGGCTTACAATCCTACTGAGAGACTCTGGGGAAGTCTAGATAATGAACACTTCTTTAACATAACCAGCTCTATCTTCACAGGAAGCCCTGGAGGAGAAGGTATCTGAGTCTACAGTTTGCTTCACTTGGGAAAACCCTAGCATTGGGAAATTACATGAGGCTTAATGCCGTATGAAATGAGAATCTGGAAAAAGATATTTTTCAAAAACTGTTCCAAAGAACAGGATAATCAGTCTTACTCTGAGTAATTTAGTCCTCTCCTTTATAATTACTCCTTTTTTTTCCCCAAAAAGTGGGTAAATTGTTGCCCTTTGGGGTTCCACCACCAATTTGAATAATGATGCACAATCTCTGTGTCTCCAAATACTGCTGAAAGCCTCACTACATGATGTGAATCTTGAACCTTTGTTTCCTCTCAAAGTTGTGATAGAGCTTTGGTGGGGACCAGGCTCTTGGGTACATGGTCTGACATTCACTCCATCAATTCTCAGAGAGATGTTTGTTGTTCCCTTTGTTTCTGACATATTATCTTGAATGACAGAAGGCTTCTTCAAATCAATTGATGGAAGGTCTAGAGAAAGAGAACTTTCATGTTTCTGAGCTATCAATTCCGTATTGTGTAAGACAAGCAATTTAGTGTTTCAGATACATGGCAATTATAATTGGCTTAGTTTTCAGTAGTTCATCTCTATGATAGTTTTGCTTTGAGGGACTAGAAAGTTCAACTGACCCTTCACATGCAATAGAAACAATCACTGAAAATGCTAAGCCTAACTTGTCTGTAGTAAATTATTGATAATCATATGATAAAGTTGCTTAATTTCATGGGTCATTTCTAATACGGACTAATCCAGTTTTCTTATAAGATCTTGGCTGTAACCAATTTATTGCTAGATATTCAGACACATGAGACAGTTAAAATGGTTTCTTAAAAACAGTGCCCTTTGGGATCCACATTAATCTAAAGGAATGATTTAGAAAGAGCTGCACTTTTTGTTTGTCTTGGCAATAGGTAAGAAGTAAAATACTTGGATAGATACTATATGCATTATTACTTTCCATTGATAGATATTCCTCCTACTATCAGAGAATAGGGATTATGGTCTTTCTACTTTATCATAATTTATGGGCTACCTGAGAAAAACATAAATTAGGTATACTGTGTGGAGTAATATCTTAAAAAGGGACCCCCACAAGTTTGAGATAGCCACTGTAACTCTACCATCATTACGTTTCACAGTAGTTATGAAAGTACAGGATAAAACAGTTAAGACCATGAGTGGAATCACATACAGAAATCTGTTGAATTTCATGTAAATTTATATCAGGTTCTCTTTCTTATAGAGCCACATTTCAGAGTCACAGTAAGTCTGATACAAGTAAGTAGAGATTAGGTTTTGAAATTACCTATAGTCTGCATTTATAAATACCCTTGTTCATTTAGAAAGAGAACACTTGGGTGACTATTGCAGACCAGTTTTAATCCTGTTCCTTTCCATCCGTTTCTCTGTGTACCTGATAGTCTACTATTTTTAGCAATATTTTTCTCTCAACAAGACCCCTTGTCCTTCCAGCTCTATAGATTTACATGTGCTGCTTTGAACTGTCCTCCAACGTTTACTCCTCATCCTTGCTAATCAAACAAGACTCAAAGTATCAATTTGTAAATGTTTGAATCTTGGCTCTTTCCTCTACTTTTCCTCAAAAGAGTACACTTAAATAACTACTTTTGTTTTGCGTGGTTTGTTTCTTTCTGCGTATTGTCTTATAATACTAGGAGAGGAGAATGGAAGGGATATATTATCTTAACCTATTCTTTGATTCAAATGGCAAGTACAGACTTATGTATATAATCTCCACTAAGATTAAGTCAACATACAATCTATTTTCAATTCATTTCCTGACTTCCCATTTTATGTCCATTTTTGTGATGGACAAACAGATTAAATAAAACTTAGTCTTATTAGAATATATTTTTTATTTTGAGAGAGTGTGCATGCATGTGCATTATGCTAACTGGAAAGGGGAATAGGGAAAGGGATAGAAAAATTATTTTTTCTTTCATAGTTTATTGTCAAGTTGGTTTCAATATAACATGCAGTGCTCATCCCAACAAGTACCCTTTTCCATGCCCATCACTCCCTTACCCCCTCCCCCCATCAGCCTTCAGTTTGTTCTCAGTATTCAAGAGTTTCTCATGATTTGCCTCCCTCCTTCTCCCCAACTATTTTTCCCCTTCTCTTCCCCCATGGTCCTCCTTTAAGTTTCTCCTAATCCACCTCTAAGTGAAAACATGGTATCTGTCTTTCTCTGCCTGACTTATTTCACTCAGCATAACATCCTTAAGTTCCATCCATGTTGCTACAAATGGCCAGATTTCATCCTTTTCCATTGCCATGTAGTATTCCATTGTATAGATAAACCACATCTTCTTGATTCATTAGTCAGTTGATGGACATTTAGGCTCTTTCCATGATTTGGCTATTGTTGAGAGTGCTACTATGAGCATTGGGGTCCATGTGTCCCTATGCATCAGCACTCCTGGGGATAGGAGGAATTTTAAGCCAGCTCCACACCCAGAGCAAGCCCCATGAGGGGTTCAATCTCACAGCCGTGAGCCAAAATCAAGAGTCAGAATTTTTTTTAATGTTTTATTTATTTCTAGGAGAGAGAGAGAGAGAGAGAGAGAGACAGTGTGAGCAGGAGAGGGTCAGAGACAGAAGGAGTCACAGACTCTGAAACAGGCTCCAGGCTCTGAGCTGGCAGTCAGCACAGAGCCTGACGCGGGGCTCGAACCCACGAACCGCGAGATCATGACCTAAGCAAAAGTCAGACGCTTAACCAACTAAGCCACCCAGGTGCCCCAAGAGTCAGAATTTTAACTGACTAAGCCACTTAGGCAATCCTAGAATATACTTAGTTAAAAAAGAAAAGATTCTATTTAATTTTATATGGTCCTCAAAAGTTTACAGTTTAAAAGGGGAGGCATACAAATTAACAATTTTAATAATATAGCATATTGCAGAATAGAAAGAAGTTCATAAGAATTAGCAAAAGTCCAGGGTAATCAATGTGTTAATGCCAAGACACTATGGTGTATTTGGAGGAGAATACATTAAAGATGAAGGATCTACAGGAGTTTTTGGAAGTAACACGGAGTGAAGGGAGCTAAGGAGAGAAAAGTACAAAGAAATGAATTAAAAGTACAGCTAGATTGCTGAGCTAGGTGAAAGATAGTGCCATTTACTAGGATATGTAATATAGGAGGTATAACACATCTTATAATCACATAATAAATACAGCAGTCATGCTACCCAATCTATCACAATAACCCAATATCAAGGAATCTTTCCTTTTGGTTCATAAGTATCCCTGAACTTATGAGGATATATGTCTTGATTTATAGTTTAGAAATACATTTCTTATTATGTTTATATAGCACATAAAGCATTTAGGTACATACCACCACAAATTGGTAAAATTCTACTATATATATGGAGGACAAAAAAGATCTTTCTTAGGGGACAACATCTCTCAGTAATGAGTCCACTATGAGTAAAAAAGAATCAGTATCATTACTCTGAAGATTCTAATCTCTTCCCAAGACACTGTCTTTGTGGACAGATTTTTTACAAAGCAAATTTGAGCTAAGCTTGCCTAAGCCTTCAGGAAAGACATTAGCTTAGTTAGCATATTAATTAAAACAAATTCAAATGCCCCCTTCCCTCATTGTTATATAATTGTTACACACTCAACATTTGTCCAACATGGTTATATCACATAGAAGCTGTTTGTCTGAGGTTGCTGGCTGTCACAGTTCTGTCCTAAAATTACTGAAGTATATTAAAGATTTCTGGCTGTCATTTATTTTTTGAATATGTAATTGAATTTTGAATGTCCATTATATGATTAAGATTTTAGAATACTAGAAGGTCTTTCAGAGTCTCTTAATAGGTATAATAATGTTGTTACTGTACATGGTGATGATTTAAGTCCATCTTTTTTTTTTAATTTTTGGTAGTTTATTTATTTTTGAGACAGAAACAGACAGAGAATGAGTGGAGGAAGGGCAGCGAGAGAGGGAGACACAGAATCCGAAACAGGCTCCAGGCTCTGAGCTGGCTGTCAGCATAGAGGACGATGCAGGGCTCGTACCCACGAACTGTGAGATCATGACCTGAGCTGAAGTCTAACGCTTAACCAACTGAGCCACCCAGGAGCCCCTAAGTCCATCTTTTATTGCCACCAGAACTCTTTCTCATCCTTTAAGAATGGAGATGCTTTCCCTTATTGCCACTGATATTTCTTTGAACAGCCTGTTTAAGTTCTGTGCTCTTCATGGATTGCAAGGAAGAAAACACCTAGAATATTTTTTAAGGCTCTGGAGACACTCCAAAGCTTTTTTAGACTGAGGTGGGGAGTAAGTACATCAGGTAGATAGGCAGTTAGTTAAGTGAAAATATAGACTGATGCATACTCCTAACTTCATTTTGAAAGACAAAAATGTCTGTAATATTTAAAGACGATTCTATCATTTACTGGGAGCAAGAAATATTTTTCCCTTCATCAAGACTTATGGAAATAAAATACATAAAATTGGTGAAGGTAACACATTATATTACCCTACTTCATCTATTTATTTGCTTTTCATCTATATATCTATGTATATGCTATGTTATATATAATATTACGTATAATATATATAATATAATATATAATATTACGTATATATTACTGTTTATTCCCAAATGTGTCGGCAAAGCAAATCTAATTAAAAAGAAATCTGGGGAAAAAGGAATATTTCTTTTCTACGGCAAAGGATTGTGGAAGATAGTTAAGAATATTTTCATCTTGCATTCTAAAATGCTCAACCATTTGATTAGGTTAAATAGAAACTCAAGCAAACCAATGCAATAAATATTGATAAGAAGGAGATTGAGGGTCACTTAGGTGTGTACTCAGTAATGGTCTTCCTAAAATTTCATTCATTTTTTAAAATTTTTCCTAAGAAAAAATGTAATTTAACATGTATGTCTTTGGGCCTCTTTTATTTTTTTTAATGTTTTATTTATTTCTAGGAGACAGAGAGAGAGACAGCGTGAGCGGGGGAGGGTCAGAGAGAGAGGGAGTCACAGACTGAAACAGGCTCCAGGCTCTGAGCTGGCAGTCAGCACAGAGCCCGACGCGGGGCTCGAATCCACGAACCGCGAGATCATGACCTAAGCAAAAGTCGGACGCTCAACCGACTAAGCCACCCAGGCGCCCCTCTTTTGGCCTCTTTAAAACACAATAGCAAAAAAAAAAAAAAATCAAAATATGCTAAAGTATTAGTGTTTTAAACTTACATTAAATCTACATTTTAGTGATTACAAATAGACTTGTAAGAAAAAAAGAGGATTGGATTTTTGTAAAGATAAAGGTTTGGGGGAGTTAGAATGACCAAAATCCCACTCTCAGTCCATAAGAGCTGGGGCAGTGAACTCAACCTTAGACTATCTGCTTTAGTCTCTGATACTTTCTTTTGCCTTTTTTCTTTTCCCCAAGACAAATTTTACTCCTCATAGGTTTGGCCATTGAACATGAACCTCACTTATTACTTTCCTTTTTTATAAAATGAGGGAAATAATTCTTTACAATGTTGTGAAGATTGAGATTAAATTTTAAAGTGTAAATTCAAAGTAATATACTAGTGAAGAACAATAACATTACATTTGGGAAAAAAAGATTAAAACGATTTTGAAAGAAAGCTATCTGTCAGCTAGTTAAGGTGGATGTAACCAATTGGACAAAGACCACAGAAAAAATAGGACTTGTTTAATTAACTGTTCAATAGGAAACAGTTGATAAAGGTCTTCATTCAACCAGTTAGAATCACTCTGATCAATTGCTGAAATTAGAATCTGATGTCCACTTTCCTTATTGCTAATAACATATTTTATCAACATATTTCATTCTGGAATTGTTAAGTTTAATTTCTTTTATAAAGCTGGTCTAAGATAGGTACAGGTTATCACTTCTGACCCCTACCCCATCCTCCTGTTTATGGGACACAGCATTACTCTTTCACCTGATTGGTGACATGGACATTAAAATTTGATCAGGCACACAAAAGGCTGGACACTAATCAGACTTCATCAACCACCTGTGCTTGCTTGTAGTGACAGTCAAACACATTACTGAATATGATGAGGGACAAGTCCTTCTCAGAGAAAAATGTAACAGTGGTTACAAATTAACACTGAGAGAAAGAAGCAAGAAAATTCCTTTGCTATCATTAAAAGACCTCCAATTTGATTGAACACAACACACAACAATTGAAACAAATGTTTTAAAAAGAAAAAGGAAAAGAAAAGAAAAGAATTTGGAAGTCATTGGTTTGAGGTAACTGATTTCTTTTTCTTCCTTCTTTCCTGCCTACATTCCTCTCTCTCTCTCTCTCTTCTCTCTTTCTTTTTTTACAACTTTAACTTTAGTGAGGTATAGTTGACAACCAAAATTATAAGCCATTTAAGGTGTACAACATGTTACCTGACACAAATATACACTGTGAAAGGATCCTAGGTAATTAACACATCTGTGATTTCACGTATCCAACCCCTCTCTTTGTTCCCCACTTTGGTGAGAACATTTGAGTTCCAACTTCCCAGCAAACCTCAATCATACAACATAGTGTTTGTTATCAACCATGGTCACCATGTTCTACCTCAGGTCCTCAGACTTTATTCATCTTATAGCTGAAAGTTAGTATCTTTTCACCAACTTCTATTTCTCTGACCCCCAGTCCATGGCAACCACTTAACAACCACTTCTCTTCTGTTTCTATGAGTTTGACTTTTACTCCCCTACGTACAAGTGATCTCCTTGATCAACGTGCATATTTAGATTCTGGGCATTAGCTTTATTGTGAATAATTTGTCAATAAGAGTTAAACAAATCTTTTTCCCTCCCTGACTCTCACTTCCTGCCCCTATCAGAGCACACTCTGGTGTTACCCCTCCTCTTTCACTTGTCCTTATGTTTCTTTAAAAAAAAAGTTTCTGTATTTCCAGTTCTTTCCTTCCTCTCCATGTTCACTGTTATATCACTTCAGTACCTGGCCATCCACAGCAATCCACTGTGTGCCCTAGAATCTTCTTAAAACACAGTTTGCATGATAATACTCTCTTGCAAAGGTGTTAGTAAGTGATTCAGATCCATGCTCCACATGCTGACATTCAAAACTGTCAGTTTACCTCTTTCTATCTTTCCAATTTGATCATGCTTACTTAGCAACATGATTCCACAATCTTATCTGCACTGGTGTTTATACATACCCTGGTCATCTTTGCCTTTGTACATCTGGACATACTGTCCTATCTATGTAGACTGCACCCTCCTTTCTTCAGTTAAACCAAATTCTATACTTTCTTAAAGGTCTAGTTCAATCTTCTCCCTTCAAGAAACCTCCTCCAAGTAAGCCAGTGAACATTTATAGATTTATGTTATAATCCTTAATTCCTATAATATTTTCTTCTCCTTGCCTAGAGATATTTCAGATTTTCTCAAACTTTTTTCTTTGGAAAAGTACTCCTAAGTCATGTTCCTCTTGTAGAAAGAGCATGAGATAATGATTTAGTTTACTTATACAAAACTAAGAATATCCTTTCTAGCAAAATGTAGTTAAATATGTGTCTATTACACATAAAAAATAGTAAACAAGTGCACTTGTGTACAAAAAAAAGATAATCAGCTATTAACTAAACACCATCAGCTAACTATTCTTAAATTTTATACCAATATTGCTTGCTTTTTGCTCCCTTATTTGGTGTTAGTTTGTGATCACTGATAGAAAACTGAAAGAAGTCATCAAAGATTAAGATAAGTTAATTTTAAAAAATTTAAGAAAACTTACAAAGGAGACATTTTCTTCCAAGGAGGCAGTGGAGTATAGGTTTTAAGAGTTGTGTTGGGGTGCTCTTCTCCTCTGTGTCTTTAGGAAAGTCATTTAACCCATATGCAACTCAGTTCACTTATGGGGACACTCAAACTTGATGTGAGGAAGGATTAATCATGTCATACATGGAAGGCCTTTGTCGTATAGCATGAGCTGGTTATGATAGCTGATTGGCCATCAAGAGAAGTGAAAAGCTCATCCCTGACCACTCTTGCTTCTTCTAATTATAAGAAGTGGAGTGCTACTGAAGGGCAATGTTAACTGTGCCTTGTTTAAGGGAAAGAAACTAGGGAATGTGTTCCTTTCATTGATTTTGTTTAAATCCAAGTTTGTTAACATATAGTATAATAATGGCTTTAGAAGTAGAATTCAGTGATTCATTGCTTACATATAACACCCAGTGCTCATCCCAACAAGTGCCCCTCTTAATGCCCATCATCCATTTAGCTCATCTTCTGACCCACCTCCCCTCCAGCAGCCCTCAGTTTGTTCTCTGTATTTAAGAACTTCTTATGGTTTGCCTCCTTCTCTGTTTTTGTCTTATTTTTCCTTCCCTTCCCCTGTGTTCATATGTTTTGTTTATTAAATTCCACACCTGAGTGTATTCTTAACAGACTCCTAGCCTACTCCCTTCTAGGAGCCTAGAAAAGGCAAACTAGCAGAGATCCTGCATAGACTTGTTTCATGCTTAGTGTCTCTGACCCTTGGACCCTTTCTTTCTGTATCTTTATCATTCTCTTCCTACTTCAATTCTATCTCTTGGTCTGTCTCTACTTTTTTTTTGTTTTTGTTTTTGTTTTTGTTTTGTCTTTCCCTCTCTGATTCTTTGTCTACTTAGTCTGTCTCTGTAGATCTCTCTATCTGTTCTTTCTTCTTTCTTTCTTTTTTTCTTCCTTCCTTCCTTTCTTTCTTTCTTTCTTTCTTTCTTTTCTGCTTTCTTTTCTTTTTTCTTTCTCAATTTCTCTCTTTTATATCTGTTTATTTTTTGTTTTTAAGTATCTGTTTCTTTCTCTCTCTTATTTCTTTAATCTTTCTTTGCTGTACTATATCTGACATTTCTTGTGATACTCCATAGTATACATGTGGATTTATTTGTTTTATTTTTAAGTCAGTATGGTAAGATCTGAGTATTGGATTTGACTTTAGAAAAAGTAACCAAGAAGACTTTCAACCAGTTATTATCCTAGGACAGTCAACTTATGCTAGCATAGGAAATGTCTTCCAGATGAACTCCTCAGAGTTCTGTGCTTTTTGTTGTTTTGTTTGTGTTGGGTGGGTAGGTGGTATATATCTCAGCTTATAACCAATTTTCAGTTTGCTTTATGAACATATTATGTATTATTTCCATGGATCTCAAGAAGAGGGTGCTATGACAAGTCACAGCAGATGTACCTTCGACAAAGTAACAATAATAATAGTTCATAGTTATGGAGGAATTATAATGTGCCAGACACTATTTTAAATGTTTTTTTTTCTATTGACTTACCTAATACTTATAACTACCTATGAGTTGAAATTACTATTATTTCATTGCCCAAGGACATGCACCACCAATGAGTTCTGTCCAGATAGTATACCCAGAGAGACCAGGGTCTTAACTACCATGACCATGGATCTTCAAAGGTATCATTGATAATTCTTAGTATCCATTGGGATTTTTTTTTATTTTTCTGGATAAAATGAAATAATATAGCTCTTACTTGATTTTGGCAGTGGAACTGTTTGGAACTTATTTTAGAGAACATTTTTGCGGTGCCACAAATAAAAGTAATAAAATACGAATTAGGATTTGTAATTTTTCTATCCTTCAAATTTCTGCTAGATTATATGCCACCTAATTATTGAATAAGTGACTCAAGGAACAGAAAAGCCACAATTCTGAGATATTTTTTGAAAGATAAAAGATGACATGATAGAAGTAATTTGGGTCACAGAAAGATATGGCTGGCCAAGGCTTCCAGTGTGTGGATTATTTGCTTTTGCTTTTGTTTTCCCCCAACATGAGCACTATTTATAAGAATAATGTAATAAAACTTGTTTCCACCATGGAGAGAAACTAATAGGTAAAACATGTTAAGAATGGTAAAAAATAAATTATGGTATTAAATGTTGTATTAAGACTAGACTTCACCTAGAAATTATTTTCTTTTATTTATATGAAGACAACAATTCTACTTCTTGGGTCATAGCCTCAGTTATGTGAAAAGTCTCAGTTGAAAAACCAGTAAAAATACGACTAGATTAGCCACAAATAATAATCACTTCCATTTATATAATACTCTGGAAAAGTCCCTAGAAGCTTGCTAACTTTTAAAATCATGCACTAGATTTCATATGCAAAACATCCTGCTAATGTGATTTTGAGGTTACAAATTTAAATGCATTGAGGTCAGCAAATGAGAGAGGTATGGCTCTCATTATAACATTATCTTAACCCACATAAGCATGCTTTATTGTTTTTTTCCTAGAATTCTGTATTTGAGTTCAACAGCTACTAAAAATATTACACCTATCTAAGTATTTAGCATGAAAAAATGTAAACATTGCAGGATTATTTTCTTCCATGATTTGATATTTTGAAATATAGCATAAAATTGGTACAATTTGAATTTTGATTTTTCTTAGAATCATTAAGTAAATGAAAATGATGATGCAGAAGATGAATAGAAATTTTAACTGCTCACATTGCTTAATTTGATTTGCCTATTTCTGAGTTCAAGAATGAATGGAGACACAGAAGAGAAGGTAGCACAGGAGCTAACATTTATTAATTGCTTACCAGATTTGTGACACTGTTTGGTGTTTTGCCAATGTTAATGCACCAACATTTCCAACATTTCCAGTGCTAAAAATTGGATATTAGTGTCTCTATTTTACAACTGAGAAAATGGAGTCTCAGAAAGATTAATTGATGGTATGGAAGCCAATGTGACAATAAATTATATTTAAAAAAAAGATTAAGTAACTTGGCCAACATGAAACTATTAATGAATCGAATTTCATTCAAATATAAATTTGTTTCTTTCTAATGTTGTCCCCATTTTTTTCATTAGATAGGATGGGGAAAAGAATCTGCCAAGCACCTATACCTATTGCCTGTCCTTTCCATCAATTAAGGCCTCTGTTTAGAGATTATGTGCATAGAGGAGATAGGTTGTAGACAAAGGAAATTCTGGGGAAAAAATTAAGCCCAAAGTTAAAAGTGTTGTAACATATTACTCACAATTGACATCTAACATTTTAATTTAGGAACATATGGAGAAGGGTATGTGAGTCCAGTTGAGGAGAAAGCTGTGGGGCAAGACCATCTGTTTATATGAGCCAGCTCAGTCACCTTCTTAAAAAAAAAAAAAAAAGCAAAATGCAGTTTATCAAACAAGTTGTTATTGTACTGGGGAAGAAAGGATTTTTCGATAGATAAAAACTTTTTGTAATAGAAACATATTTTCAGATGTCATAACATCATATACCATGATGTCACACTAAATTTATAAAACTGTATAACAGAGAAAAGATCCAATTTTTCCAATAAGCAGAATTCCCCAAAATACTCATTTGAAGTCACTAAAGTTTAGAATCATGTTATTTTGGAGCCAGAAATACTCTAAAAATTATTCTTTTATCACTCTGAACCTTTTAGAAATATGAAAACTGAGGCTAGAGAGATTAGTTAAATTAAGCTAAAAAGTGTCAGGGCCCAGCCTGGAACCCAAGTTCACTTAGTCTACTTATTCAGATTTTATTAACAGTTTCTGACCACAGTGAATATACTTTGGAAGGCAGCTTCAGAATTCCAGCTTGTTTTTCAAAAAAACAATTATTTCAGAAAAGTTTTGATAGTCAAATCTTATGTTTAAAGGATACATTTTTGAGTGATTTCAGTAAGCCACTCATGTAGGATAAGGATGTGTGAATGAGTGAGAAAGAGATAGAATGAGAGAGGGAGAGAGAGAGGAGAGTACAAGAGAGACAGAGACAGAAGGTGATTCTGAGAGAGAAAGAGAGAGAGAGACAGAGAGAGAGAGAGAATGTGTTGGTAAGATAGCAATTATTTGAAATGCTTTCTCCACTGCTTGGTTTAACACATTTCCTTCCTTTTTTTTGTTTTTATTACAATGTGGGCCATTTTTTCTTCCTTCCCTCTACCGGAGCCTCCTCTTTTTCGTGTCCTCTAAAGATAGAAATGTGTCTATGCTGAATTTTCAATCTTTTTTTATTCTCTTTCCCCTTGACTCTTAGGTAATCTAATCAAACCCAACATCACCTATCGGCTATTAACTTCACATTTAGGTCTTTAGTCACTTAACCTTTTACTAAAATCTAAATTCATATAGCTGGCAATATTATATTTCCACTTCATCTAGTAGTGATCTCAAATTTAGCATGTCTCCAACCAAAAGCTTAATCTCCCTCCTCTCATCTCCTATGTTTGTGTTCTTTACTGACCAGAGTTGCTCAAACCAGAAAGTTTGAAATCATCCTTGACTATACTCTTTCTTTACCATTTCATATCTGGCCAATTAGGAAATCCTATGTGATCTACTTCCACATTACACCCAGAGTCACTTCTCAGCACTTTCACCACAACACCCAAGCCTAAGCCACCATCTCTTGTCTGGACCAGAGCAAGAGTTACCTAAATGGCATCCCTACTTACTCTCTTGCACCCCACACCCTATCGTTTATACATCAGCAAAAATGCCTGTCTGCTCCAAATCCTCTAATAGGTTTGTGTCATTCTTGAAATAAATTCCAAAGTCCTAATCATGACAGCATTGCTTCCTTACCTCATTCAAGTCTTTTGAGAGATTGTTCATGGTAGACGATAGATAGAGTACTCTTCCTTGTTTTCCTATGACTAGTTACCTTATTTATCTGTAATACCTAACATTACCATGTATATGTGTGTGTATATGTGTGTGTGTGTGTGTGTGTGCGCGTGTGTATATGTTTATGTGTACAGGCGTGTGTATATAAATTGTCTGCCTCCTCACTAAAATGTGAGTTTCATGAAGTCAGGAACTACATTTGTTTTGTCCACTCTTACACACTAAGTATCAACTTAATAAATACTTGTGGAAGAAACAAACTGATCATTAGTATTTGTTCTTATATATCAAATTGCATATAACTTAGAAAACACAACTAAAAATTCAACACATTAGAAAAAAACAAAGTATATAACATACTAAAGTAAAAAAAGAGAGGTAGTGGTGCCCACTAGAATCTTTTTTCTTAAATTAACCACATAATAAGTATTTTTTACCTTCATTCTTAAATGATATCAACTAAACATAAATTTTAGACTGATAATTAACATGTGCATATATACACATATCCCTAACTGGATCAAACAAATTTTGATCCAGAAAAAACATGAATAAGTGAAGCTGTCTTTGTCCCAAAACTAGCTAAATAGTTATGATGGGGAGTCTATATTTAAGGAAGCAGCAAGTAAAATAATCCAAAAGGTAATAGGTAAACAATCAAACTATTTGAGGACAAATTATATCTGCAACAAAAGGAAAGACATCCTTTATTTGGTTCTTAAAAGTGTTGAAAAAATGAGATTTTCATAGAAGATTCAAATCTGATCCACCCAGGCACCCATAGAAGATTCAAATCTATTTGGAAGTGATCATATAGTGAAAGAAACAAAGCTTGGTGAAATGGAAAGCTTATGGAAGGAAGGAAGGAAGGAAGGAAGGAAGGAAGGAAGGAAGGAAGGAAGGAAGGAAGGAAGGAAGAGGAAGGAAGGAAGGAAGGAAGGAAGGAAGGAAGGAAGGAAGGAAGGGAGGGAGGGAGGAAGGGAGGAAAGAAGGAAGGAAGGAAGGAAGGAAAGGAAGGAAATTAAAAGAATTTTTAAAATTACATTTACCTATCCTAAATAAGGTATAATCTGAATCCTGAACTTATATAACCAATAAAGGTGAAAGCAGAAAGGAACCAAATTAGTTTCCACTGGTTTCCTACACTCCAGAGAAGCCTTTAGTCAATGTAAGGGCACCACACAACCATGTCTGTAGGCTCAGATACCTATGGTAGCCTCTTGCCCCACTTTCAGTGACTTTATAATACAGAGTAGTGAGTGATACTTGAGAATCAGTATTTTTTCCTATCAAAATGTATCTTTTGGTTAGTGTAGGAGATGTGCAAGACTCTATGGAAGTTCATAATAGTGGTGATTAAGCAGTCTCCTGTGGCATATGTATGCAAATGTGGGGGTGAGATTTGCAGTTTAAAGAAAGGTCCTTCTCAGAGGAAGGGCCATATAAGCTGAGAAGTGAAAGCAGCCCAGCTAAGGCACACCAGTGGTAGACTCAGGCTATGGAGAGCTGTTCAGCCAGAGGAAACAGTGTAAATTCTAAAACTAACATGCTCCTAGTTAGTATACAAATAAGTCTTTGGTTTCAGTCTTACTTACTTTGCTTTCTATTTTCTTTGGCATTTTGTTAACTGGTCAAGGTTTTTTTTTCATTAGCTTCAATGATGAGGATAAAATCAATGGCCTATAAGAGCCATGTTTAAGATTAATTAAAGAAATATAAGTAGTATTAATTAATAAATAACATAAACTACCTATGTTAGAAATGTTATGCTAAAGAACTCTACCAACGTTTATTATTAGTACTGAAGCAAACATTGTCAATCACACTCTTTCTCAGCTTCATCTTCTACAGACTTTAAAAAGCTTATGTTCACTCTGGGCTATTGGACTTTAAAGAATATGTTGAAAAACTAGGCAGCATCTAAGGAAGGACCAGTAAATTGATGAAGAAGACCTTTGTTAAAAGGGTAAAGGAGCTTTCATGATTTTGTCTGGGAAAGTGGTGGTTGAAGAAAGATATTGTAACTTTTTCAAACATATGAAGAGCTGTTATTAAGAAAATGTAGGCCAGCTGCTTCTTAGCTCCACTGAGGTCAGAATAAGAAAAAGTTGGCTGAGGTTGTTTACACATTTGTGGGAAAGCCTTTTAGATAGAGACAGGAGATAGGTTGGTTGTCTTCTTAACAGGAGATCTTGAGATATTATCTGTTTGGACAAGTAGGTACTCGGAGGTACTCCTTCAAAGCTCTTGGACTCAATGACTCCAGTATCATGCTTCAGAAGACCTGGTAAAGGACAAGGGTGTGCTCATTTGGAACACAATCACCAGCATAAATGTTCAGCTCTTAGTGACATGAAAGTGCCCTTTCCTGAGTTTCCTCTAACGGGTTCTCTTGACCGTCAACTTCCCCTGAGCCTTTCACAGAATGTTGCTTTTCTCTGAGAGGCTATTTCTGCTTTTTATTGTCTTCCATAGAAGCTTATTTTCAAAACACACGGCAAAAAGACAAGAAATCGTTTAGATTCTTTATCACATTTTTAAACATCAGAATTTGAAATCTAAATTATGTGCCTTTTAATTTAAAAAAAAGAAAAAGTTTTCACACACATCTAACTCCTATAACATATATAGTGCTAACTCGTTAAATCATTTCAAATGTAACTGTCCTTTGCTGAAGAGAGAAAAGAAAAAAAAAACTCAAGCCTTAGACCTACATATAGCATTCATTTGCATATCTATGCATATATACACACACCTTATTTTACATTAAATCTGTCTCTATACTATTTATATTTATACCCATTTGCTATGTCCAAATATATTTGTCTATTTTTGAATTCTACAGAGTATTCTTCGGAAAGTATTCTTAAGTTATACTTGGTAAGACTTTGCAACAAAGCTGAATTATGTTGGAAATCCTATACAAATACCCAATCTTTCCAACAGCAATAAATTACAATGTCAGAAACATAAGGTGCTGACCTCCCAGTGTGAACAGTGTGGGGGGTGACTGATAGGGATAAAGCTCTTGATTAGAAATGTTTTTCTTGAAGAATAAAGCATTTATGCAGGGAAACAGCCTTGAATAAAGTCTCTCACCTCCTGATGTTTATCCATATAAAGCACGAGATGATTTCTCTTCAAGGGAAGAAAAAAAAAGAATAAGAAAAACCTCACATTTTGGACTGATACTCAAAGTTATAAATGTTTAATGCATTTGATTACTACAATTTTATAGGGTTTTTCTTCCTCTGAACAAATAAAGAAATCATTTATTATTTTTTAACAATAAAGAAGCAAGTGAACAATCCTGAAGGTGGAAAAGCATTTTGTAATTTTAGAATGCAGAAGTGACTAGTGGGTTATGTGCAAATTTCTTTGAAAAATTACAGCACAGTGCTTGAGTTGTATTGTATTTTGAAAAGTCAGGATCAAGGATTGGGGCTGTGTAGCATACTTCTCAATAGGGGAACAGCTATCAAACTCCAGAACTCCATCAACCATGACAGAAGCAGAACATTCTGTCCCTGTCTCCCTCCCTCTAAAAATTCCTGATAAAATACTGTATACCCTGCAATAAGGGTAGAGCATTTTCACAGAAACTGAACCCAACATTTTCTTTCCCAGGGTTCTTAATCTCTGAGATGATCTAGTTTTAAAAATACACCAATATCAGGGTGCCTAGGTGGTTCAGTTGGTTAAGCATCTGACTTTGACTCAGGTCATATCTCATGGTTCATAGGTTTGAGCCCCATGTCAGGCTCCACTATGGCAGTGCATAGTCTGCCTAGGATTCTCTTCCTGCTTCTCTCCTACTTTCTTGTGCATGCACACACACACTCTTTCTCAAAATAAATGAATAAACTTATAAATAAAATAAAAATATCAGTGTCTAGGTCCTACACAAATTATTTGGTTAGGGCCCAAACACTATTTTAAAGCCCTGCAGGTAATTCTTATGTGAAGCCAGGACTGGATGCTACTGATTAGATTGTTGGCACCCACTTGTGTGTCCTACTTTATTAATGGCAACAAGAATATTTTCAGTTATATAGGCTGACAATTTAAGCCCTGGCCGCCCATTCCTTCTTGATTATCTCCAGCCCTTCTTTTCCTCAGTAATCTCTTGGCCACCTCCATAGTAAAATCCTTCCCTTGACATAATAGCACTATGGTAATATTTTCTAAACTTGACACTCTCCTGGCTGGATCTTTTCACACACACGGGTCTTCTGGAGATGTAATATTCATCATTTTATTCCCAAAACATATCCCCCAAATCTTCTGTGGCTCTTTACTTCTTCAGGAAAATATTCAAACTTATTAAACAGAGCATTCCAGGACCTCTGTAATCTGGTGCAGATTTTCTTTCCAAGGTCAGAGAGTATCAGTTAAAGGCAGAGTTCTTCAGTATTTCCTGAACACCTTAGTTAATCCTAACTTCTTGGTTTTTCCTTTTGCCTATCTCTGTTTAGCCTAAATCAAACTCTGTCCACTCTCTACTTTAGCTCAAGTATTCATTCCTAAAGCATTTCTCAACAGTGCAAGCAACTTCTCATTAATTCACTGTCAACAATTATTTTTAGCACCATTAAATTTGTCCAAGTGTGCTCCCAATGCTATTGTAAGCTTTTCAAGGACAAGACATGTATCTTATCTACAGATATGAGCCCCTTGGTGCAGTGTCTCACACATAGTAGGTACTCAAAGCTCATTTGTTAAAGAAATGTAAAATGATTAAATGGCACAGAGCTACCATGATCTCATATCTTAGAGGCTTAATGCTGAGTATGCAAGTGCTGGGAAGTGCTGTCTGTATTCCAGTGCCAGAAGTATATTTATGAGGACATATGGAGGACAAAACAGAAAGGGATGCTAAGGTCCAAAAAAGAAAAAAAAATCATTCTCAGAAAAAGAATACCATTTTTAACCTTAGAGTGCATTTAGATTTTCAGAAGATCACACAGAAAAAGTGATGGAAAGTAAAACTTCAGCATGGAAGAACCATCAATTTTAAGCTCCTTCAAATGTAATGCTAATCAAAAGTTCCTTAAATGAAGCTTTAATGTTTGTTGTAATTTAACACTCTAAGTGACCAATCAAAAGCCCTCTATCCTGATGGTATTAAATGCGTTCTTTTGAATATGAGAGGGGTGTTAGAATTTGCTTTCACACAGGGGTGCCTGGGTGGCTTAGTTGGTTAAGCGCCCGACTTTCGCTTAGGTCATGATCTCACTGTTCGTGGGTTCGAGCCCCATGTTGGGCTCTGTGCTGACTCCCAGCTCAGAGCCTGTTTCAGTCTGTGACTCCCTTTCTCTCTGACCCTCCCCAGCTTACGCTGTCTCTCTCTCTGTCTCCTAGAAATAAATAAAACATTTAAAAAAAAAAAAGAGAATTTGCTTTCACACAAAAGAAACAGATTTATTTGGGACCCATGATGCCTCATTTCCTTTCCTGTCCTGCTTAGCACTTCTATCTCTGACTAAGCAAGAAAGATGTGAAGTCACAAATGTTTCCTGTACTTTGCTTTTACAAGAATAATTTCTACCTCTTTTCTAGAATGAATCTTGGTTTTGGTATAACATTTGGTTAAGCTTTGATTTTTAGGCTTTCTTTAAAATATCAGAGTGTGAGAATAATATAGGTGCAATTTTCAGTATATCATAGCAGTGGGCCTTTTCTCCTTGTCTCTGGTCATTTAGAATCAGTAATATGATGCTCCAGGAGCAGGGCCAGAAAACCAGTCATGATAAACTCACTCTTCATCTAGAAGAGACAGGAAGGGTTGACCCAGAAATGGAGGCATAAGCCCATGAGTTTTTCCTAATGATAGTAGAATTTCAGAAACTGGCATATCGCTGAATGAGAGCCAATAAAATACAAAGGGAAGCAAGCCTAGTTATTTCAGAGAAAAAAATTCTTCCTTCTATGCAAGATTCATAGAAGAGAACGTCTCTCTCACTATCATCTACTGAATATGGCTGAGGAAGCATGGATCCTTAACTGCTACTAAAACCATCCCACAACCACAAAGTAACAGAGCCGGGGATGAACCTGGTATTGTGGGTAGTGTCTGAGAGGTGAGGTGGACCAAGTTCTCCGTTCTTCCTTCTGGTCTTTCTATTACATGAGCCAATAAATTCTGTTTTAAGTTAGAGTTGGATTTTCTATTATTTACAGTCCCAGGTACCTTAAATGATATGATGATCCTGACAAGACAGATTCTAAAGGAAGAGCATAACTAATTACAAATGTCAAACTGGCTCATGAATCCAAGATATATCTGCTTTAAAACTGTCTTGTTTTGGGGCGCCTGGGTGGCTTAGTCGGTTAAGCGTCCGACTTTCGCTTAGGTCATGATCTTGCGGTTCCTGGGTTCAGGCCCCGCGTCGGGCTCTGTGCTGACTGCCAGCTCAGAGCCTGGAGCCTGTTTCAGTCTGTGACTCCCTCTCTCTCTGACCCTCCCCTGCTCACGCTGTCTCTCTCTCTCTCCTAGAAATAAAGCATTAAAAAAAAAAGAATTAAAAAAAAACTGTCTTGTTTTGATAATGGTTACTAACACAAGAGCGGCTTTAGTACAGAAATGCCTTTATTTGTTAACTTATCAAAAATTCATTGAGCACCCACTATGTGCAAGACCCTGTGAAAGATTACAGAAGATGAACACCAAATAAGTCCTCAGAGATGCTATGAGTATTAGGAAGAAAGGCAGGACACCAAGGAAACACATAATATGGGAGCAAACCTATGGTTAGAGCTCAAAAAAGAGATCCTTGATAAATCTGCTTTTGCCCCAAGATTGGATATGATCAGAAAAGAACCTGGGAAGAGTGAGAACAGAGAAACAATGCATACTAAGGCCTGGACAAAAGAAGGAGTGTGGCATTTTTGAGAATTTGAAGAGCTGAAAGAAGAGTAGTCCCAGGAAATCGAAGGTTTTGAGTATCATGATAGGCATTTGGGCTTCAACTAATGTCTTGAAACATCATAGATGCAAATATCAGGCGTAAATGTCAGACTTACACCATTCTATCCATTTTCATTTTGTAGTTTAAGAGAAAGTCTGCATTTATATGTATGAAGTTGGGAATTCATGCTAATAAAAGAATCATATGAGTATATCCAACGGGAAAGCAAGTATATTTCCTTTCAAATCCTCTACTAAACTAGATGGATAAAGTTTCATGATCTTGAAGAATTTTGAGTGCTTTAAAATATTCAAAACAAATACTTGCCCCTAGGGCATGCAGATAAAGCTACTAAAGCATCCTCAGTTTTACAGAGGTAACCAAATTAGATCTTGGAGGTGAAAACTTTATTCCAACAGCATTTACTGAACACCTCATCCATAAGATGATAAGAGTGCTTCACATAAGTGTGCCTATTTTTTTCCTGGTTGTGTCATGCATATGTTCATTTGTATACTGTGTGTCATAGTTGAGTTCATAGAAATCTGAAAATATTATATGGTTTAAGACATCCCTCAGGAATTAGATTCCATTTATTTAAAATCCCCCTGAAATTTATTAGCTGTGGCACAGGGGGCACATTACATAACTTCTTTAAACTTCAATTTCCTTCTTTGTAAAGTAGAGATAATATTAGTTCTATGTCAAGTCTTTGTTCTCAGGATCAAACAAAATAATATTTATTGAACACTAAACCTGGAATAGAGCAAGCACTCAGAAATATTAGTAATTAGTAGTAGTAGTTACAATTTTTATCCTAAGTGCATGTAAAGATATCAATCCATATGAAGCAGCAATGATATGGAAAACTCACTGGGCTGCCCTACATTGGAATATCAGGTGTACTCAGAAGGACAAAGGAACTAGTGAGAGGGATGCATACCAGAACATTGGGCTTTGGAGAGGCAGCAACATCTGTACATGAATCTGGGAAATCTGTCATGGGTAGTCATAAATATGAAATTGAAGATTACAAATGCAGTTAGAAGACAGAGGAAGATGAAAAATATTGAAAACAAGAGTAGATCTGATATTGAAGTCTTAGAGAAAATTTTCCAATTAGACTAGTTACATTTTAAAGATCTAGTAGCCTTGAGGCAGTAACTCAGAGTATAGGACAATTAAAGCTTAACGTAGACACTAACTAGCAGTCTGAAGACTGCTTCCTAGTTTAATCTTGACCTGCGTAAGCTATTGATTCTGAGCAAATTAAATATCATTTTTGTGATCAAGGTTCCCCATTAGTAAAATGGGGGTAATTATATCTGGCTTGCCTACCACACTACATTATTGTGATATGTAAGTGAGGTAATAGGTATGAAAATACTATGGAAAATACTATGGAAAATATGGAATATACTTGGAAAATTCTAAAGCACTATATCAAATTACAAATAAATCCCTTCAGCAATATTTTATTGAATCTCAATCCTGTTCCAGGTGTCGCAATACAAAAATAAAAAATAAAAATAAATATTCTATTGCTCTAAGGGACTTACTGCATAGTAAGGAGTCAAATATGAACAACCAATTATATTGTATAATATATAATATAATGAGATACCATCTTTCACAAAGGCATGCATAAGGTTCTGTAGAACCCAATGTAGAAGGAACACCCAAGCTTCAGGAGAATTTAGGGAAAACTTAATAGAGGAGATAAAATGTAAACTGATATTTCATAGACGACTTGGAGGTTTCCAGGTGGATGGGGAGGGAAAAATATTCCTGGGAGAAAGGGCAAAATGTATAGGAAGCACAGTTGTATCTTTCTGGATTAAATAGAAACAAAAGTTGTGAGTAAATTAAGCCAAAGTCTCTGGGGCCTGCATTCTTTTCCAGTGTCCTCATGGTCATTTCAGTTGTATTTCATGTTGGAGAGTGACTGACCTTGATCCTGTAATAGTCCTCTCATTTGGCCTGGTTCCGTCACTCATTCAACTAGGTCAGATTAGCCTTGCATCTGCAGATATCACTGCCTCTAGTAGCCAACAGTGAGTGCACTCTGCTGACTTGTGCCTAGCCAAGTTCTACATTCATCAAGGCAGCCTTTCTGCAATGAGGTTGAGGATATTAACAGAATATCCAATGTGGCTGATTTCATCATTTCTGCCCCATGGCTGAACAGAAGGTTTCAGTTTCCACTGCCTGCTAAGCTACTTAACCCTTCTAAGCAGAAATATTCAGATGAAGAAACCCAACTGTTACTATAATTTCGTAGATGTAAGACATCTGCATACGACTTCATGGCATCTGGCACTGTTTGAAACACAGAATCCAGGGCTGAAATTTCAGTTTCTTTAAGTACACCACGTGACAGTTTAGGAGACATTCACTTACCATGGGAGCACCAAAACTCTGCTTCCAAACAAGGTGAGACCAGGAAAAGTATATATTCTGCAAAAATAACTAAGACTATTTATAAACTGTACTGTGTAAGGAAAGTTCTAGTCAAATATACACAATTATAGATCCCATCTCTCCTTTATATCAAGATGAGTTTTCACAAAGTATCTTTTACATCGACAAGTATAAAAGAAGACTTTTTTTTTTCTTGTTTCTTATTCACTTAATAAACTTTTCTTGAACACCTGTTAGGTGCTAACAACTACCCTTCTGGACAATATAATAAAGGGATGAATGATGCCTTCAAGAGAGGCAAAGATATAAGTGAACAAATAACTACTTGGTGAAAACAAGTCTTGTATCTACACAACTGCCATTTTCTTCTTCTTCATTTTTTTTTTTTTTTCGGAGAACCATTTAATGTGGTATTGATGCTCTGTTCTTCAAAACCCCTCACATTCAAGGATGGTGCATGATTCAGAGAGCTTATATGTGCTACATTGGGACTTTACCACCAAAACCATCTTCCTCAAAACAATAACCAGAGACAAGAGATAGGTAAAAGACTGAAGAAGGACATGGGAGAAGGGAAGGAGGGAGGAAAGGAACTAGAGAGAAACCTTATGCTATCATTTGAGCTTTGTAGGTGTGCCTATACCCCCTTTAAAAAAAGATTTTTAATTAGTAATTAATAAGAATTTTATTTCCTTATTTTTTATTTTTCAATCATTCTGAAATTTATATGGATGAATAAGGACAACAAATATTTGATTCCTCTTTGAAAAAGAACAAAGAGTAAATATTTTCTCTTTCTGATAATAAGATAAACATAATAATGAAAGTAGTATGACTTTGGTTCAGAAACACCTTGAAATGAAATGGTCAAACAAAATAGTGAGTTTACTAACAGATCTTTGAATATCTGGAGAGTCAATACTTGATAATCAGGCATCAAAAAAACAATAGAACATAAATGAGTTTTTTAGTATATGCGGTTAAGGAAATTGATTTAGTATATGTAGAAAAAACTGGATCCCTATTGAAACATATGTACTGACTATTTTCTCATAATAGCAACATAAATTCAGTACTTACTGTGTTTAGGCATGTACATTTAATTTTTAATTTTTGAATTTATTTTTTAAATGTCTATTTATTTTGAGAGAGAGAGGTGGGGTGAGAGAGAGAGATAGTGGGAGAGGGCTAGGGAAAGAGAGACTACCAACTAGTCGGCACTCTCAGCACAGAGACCACCGATGCAGAGCTCGATCTCACAAACCGCAAAATCATGACATGAGTTGAAATTAAGAGTCAATGCCTAACCGACTGAACCACCTATATGCTCATAAGCAGATATTTTTTAAAGTGGCTTTTGATATATTAGTTCATTCAATTGTCTCAATCTTAAGAGTCCATTAGTACTTTTGCCTCCATTTTGCATAAAGAAACAGGTGTATAGAGAAAAAGTTGCCCAAATTCATCTGTTAGTGTATGAAAGAGCCACAGTTGAGAATTCAGATAGTGTGGGTTGCAGTAAATCTTTGTGATCTAGATCTGAAGAAAGGGACTTCTTTAACAATATCACAAAAGCACAAGTACCGTGGCAAATAAATGATGTATTTTATAAAATAAGAATTAAATATTTTTATTCACTGAATATTGAAGGGAAAAGTTTCCAATTAGATGGCATATTGGGCCATGAAATTCAATTTGCAATGTCTAAAACTGACAAGATGTATAGTTAGACTATCAAGCAATTCTTGCTAATCATAAAGAAAAAAACAGCAACTAATTGAAAAAATAAGCCAAGAATAAAGTATATTCAATAAAGGAAAAGGAACTATATCCCTCAAACTTGTAATCAACAGTGATGCTCAAATTCATATAGTTAGAGAAATGGAAACTTAAACACTGTCGTCACTTTTTACTGATTGTATTGACAGAAATAGGAAAGCTGAATCATGACAAGTGCTGGCACTGACGTAAAAGTCCTCATTAAATTTCTTTAGATATTATAGATTGAGACAGACATTCTGGAGAACAATCTAGCAGTACTTAGGAAAATTCAGAATATGCACAGACTATAACCCAGCAATGCCACTCAAATACAAAAGGGTTTGTATACATGGATACTACTCAGGAGGTTGCATTAGTGAAGGGTTACAGGTTATCCATGTGTATGTGCTAGTTTCATACCATAGAATACTATAAAGTCAGAGAGACAACCAGTGGATAATACACATACAATAATATGGATGAACTTTTAAATTAATGCTGAGTGAAAATAGTGAGAAATAGTGAGCTATTGTATATTTTACAAGAATATGTACAAGTGAAACATCAAGGTTGTCTATGGGTGGTGGAAGAGGAATGGAAATAGGGAATGGAGATAAAAGGTAAAAAACAAATGGATGAATGAATAAAATCAAAGCATGATGATGATATGCCATTCAATAAGGAGGTCTCGTGAAGTCATACTCTTGTCCTTGATGTCCATGAAAAAGAGAGGAAAAAAAAAAGAAAGAAAGAAAGAAAGAAAGAAAGCAAGACCAACCTGCATCCAGACTTTGTAGAGACTATATTCTAAAGCAAGAAATAGATATTAAACGGCTAATTAAAACATTGCTTTTTAAATTATTATTTGGTAAGTGCTATAGCAGATGAAACCGTAGGGTGTAATAAAAGGCATAAGAGAAAAATAGTATATATCAACCAAGTCATTAAAAATTAATAATTATGTGATATAAGAAATTTGACTAGGGGTTAGAGGGTCTCACAGTTTTAAAATTGAGAGATATGTGAAGTTGCTATGAAATCAGTGTTTAACTAGAAATTCTTGACTCATTACTATGTCTAATAACTTAATATGTTATGAAGTTATGAAGTTATGAAGAGCATGAATACTCTTGCTCACTCTCTAGGCTAGTGCGATGAACTTACTGGCATGATTTACATGTTAAATAAAAGAGTGTAAAGCTTATCATCTGTACATCCATAGAACACTATGGCAGCCCTACACAGTGAAGTTGAAAATAGCATCTTTTCAAAACAGTGAGTCCTAGATAATCTTTCTATGTTTGAAGATGCATTCAGGCTTGTGGAAAAACTGCAAATGCAAGGAAGGAGTTCATTTTCCAAAAGATTATAAAAGGTCAAGTATTAAAAAATTATTTATTTTAGGAAACAAGAAAGTTATTTTATTTAAAAAAATTAATGTTTTATTTATTTCTTAGAGAGAGAAAGAGAAGCAGCGTGAGCAGGGGATGGTCAGAGAGAGAGGGAGGCACAGAATCAGAAGCAGGCTCCAGGCTCTGAGCTAGCTGTCAGCACAGAGCCCGACTTGGGGCTTGGACCCATGAACCGTGAGATCATGACCTGAGCAGAAGTCGGACACTTAGCTGACTGAGCCACCCAGGCGCCCTGAAAGTTATTTTTAAAATGAGTATAAAATACAAGAATTCATGATTTCTTTGAAGTAAAAGAAAATAACAAGAAAGCAGCAATAGGCTATGAAAAATAAGGAAATGGAGATTAAAAATTGCTATAAGACATCATTATAGATTTTATACTTAAAATCTATTGTGAAATTGACAAAATTGTCATTACAAAAATTAAAATTAGTGAATTCAAGAAAAATACCTCAGAAACTCTTGCAAAGTGAGAAAGACAGATACCACATGTTTTTATTCATATATGGAACAGGAGAAACTTAACAGAGGACCATAGGGGAAGGGTAGGGGAAAAAATAGTTAAGGAGAGGGAGGGAGAAAAAACACAAGAGACTCTTAAATACTGAGAAAAAACTGAGGGCTTATGGGGGAGAAGGGAAAAATGGGTGATGGGCATGGAGAGGGCATTTGTTGGGATGAGCACTAGGTGTTATATGGAAACCAACTTGACAATAAACTATATTCTAAAAAAAAAAAAAAAGAGTTTCTGCAAAGTAAACCTGAAAAATAGAAAACCCAGTTTAACTTAAAATTTTCAGGTTTTTTTTTTTTTTTTTTGAGAAAGAAAGTAGAACAAAATAGAAGTAAAAAACACCTGGAAGAAAACAAAAAGATATGAGAATGCAAATGGCTTATCTGAAAACATATTCCTAAGAAAGCCTTGAACGTGCATTCTACACTAAAAAAAAAAAATACAGAATCAATGGAAGATATTCTCTTACAAAATTAAAAAAAAAAATTTTTAATGTTTATTTTTGAGAAAATTTTTAATGTTTATTTTTGAGAAAGAGAGACAGTGTGAACAGGGAGGTTCAGAGAGAGAGAGGGAGACACAGAATCTGAACCAGGCTTTAGACTCTGAACTGTCAGCACAGAGCCTGACATGGGGCTTGAACCCACGAACTGTGAGATCATGACCTGAGCCAAAGTCAGATGCTGAACCGACAGAGCCACCCAGGTGCCCCTCTTACATTTTTAAGTCTCCCAGTTTTTTTCAAAAGTTTAAAAGCATCTTCATAGAAATTCAGAATATCAACAACAACAGCAACAACAACACAAATGTTAGGCTGTCATCCTTTCTTCTAAAACTTTAAAACTTTAAAGTGTTAGATTATGCTTAAAATTTATAGATTTTTTCCTTGTAATCTTTCAAAAATATTTTTGTTCAAGCATTTTATCTTGAGCCAAGCTGTTATGCACAAAAGGAAGACTTTATTAGATATGTCAGGTCAGAAAGCATGTCTTTACTGCAAATCATGAGTCACAGACATACTTTAGCTGGCAAAAACATAAAGACAAATAACCCAAAATTGAAAAGAATTTTAAAAATTGAAAGAAAAGTACACCCAAAACAAAGTCCTACCTCTCCCTGCCTGTCTATTAAAAGTCACTAATTATAATATAGTGTTTAAGCACACTGGCTTTGGAACCAGGTGGCTTGAGTTCAGAACATGGCTCCAGTAGTTATTCAATTTCCTTGCATCTCATCGTCTTTAAGATGGTAAGAACAATAATGCCAGCTTCACAAAGTTATTGTGAGTATTAAATTATATTGGTAACTGTTTCATATAGGGCCTGGTATAGTTAAAATCCAACGAATATTATCTGTAATTATTAAAAATCTTGAGAATGTATTTTTAGATTCTAGTGGCAAATTACAGCAGAGTTTTCTTCTTTGACCCATTTTCATGTGGAAACCAACCTCGCTAGTCATACTAATGAGATGATAGATGTTGATGCCAAACAATATTATATCTATATTGAGCATTTACTCTATGGCAAGTATTTTATGTATATTATCTCATTTAATCCTCATCAAAATCTGAGAAGTACTATTCTTATCCCCCCTTAAAAAGAAAACGAGGCTTAAGAAAAAACTTTAGTTTTTTTAGTTGCTTAAGAAATAAGCAACTTTCACAGTCCTAGGGCTTACAAGTGGTAGAGCTAGGATTTGAACATTGACCTCTGCCAGCTTAATAACAACTCATTAAAGCTAAATTTTCATGCTATCCTATAACAGAATTGAGTCAGACAAGCTATTGCACTACATACCTTTTTTTCACTTCAATACAATGTAATTATGTTAAAGAACATACAATTCTAAGGCAAGGAAAACACACAATAAAATATATGTATTTTTTAATGTTTACTTATTTATTTTGAGAGAGAGAGAGAGAAACAGAGGGAGCAGGGGAGGGGCAGAGAGAGAGAGAGCGAGAGCGAGAGCGAGCGAGAGAGAGAGCGAGAGAGAGAGACAGAGAGAGAGAGAATGAGATTGAGAATCCCAAGCAGGTTCCGCACTATCAATGCAAAGCCCAATGCGGGGCTCGATCTCATGAACCATGAGATCATGACCTGAGCCAAAATCAAGAGTCAGAAACTTAATTGACTGAGCCACCCAGAGGCCCCCCAAAAGGATATTTAAATAGCCTAACGTGAAACAACCCAACCCAGGAGTCAGTTCTGAGGACATTATCTCACCATATGACAAACTTGCCCTATATTTACTACTATAATAGCATCTATTATGTTTCATCTCTTGCATTATTTTTTTCTGGGTTTTCTTTTTTTAAATTTTTTATTTATTTTTGAGGAGAGCATGAGTGGGGGAGAGGCAGAGAGAGAGGGAGATACAGAATCTGAAACAGTCTCCAGGCTCTGAGGTGTCAGCACAGAACCCAATGTGGGGCTCAAACCCACGAACTGTGATACAGTCAAGCTGATCAGCATATCCACTCATACATTCTTGATATGTCTGTCTCTCTAATACAGTGCCTAGTACTCAATCAATATGTGTTGAACGGGTATTAGAATTTTAGCTGAGGACCACTGATAATATCCCAAAACCACAAGTCATTGGCTTTGTTAGACATGAATAACACACAAAATAATGGCAAAATTCTTCCACAATTAGGAAGAATTAATGTTGGAAGAATAAAGTAAGGGAAAATAGGAGGAAGGAAGGAAGGAAAGAGAGAGGAAGGGAATCATCAAAATATGAAAATAGAATGTGAAATTAATATTTGTTGAGGACTAATGCTAATCAATGATCTTGATATTAACATGCATTATCTCATTTAATTCTTTTGAGACTTCATGGATGCAAATAATTTCCTTTTTTGAAAGTTTGTTTTGAGAGTGAGAGCACGTGCGTGCTGTGCACACACAAGCACACATGTGAGTGGGAGAGGGTCAGAGAGAGAGAGAGGGAGAGAGAGGATTCTACAAATGATTCCCTTTTTATGACTAAGGACATTGATACCAAGACAAGTTAAAAACTTCTAGTGATGCTTCACAGTCAAGTTCAGACTTCTGTTCTATTCTTTAAATTTCCCAAGAACCTTCTCAAGTAGAATGAAAATCTACCAAGGTTTATATGCTCTCTTGAGAAATAAATATGTACTACAGATAAAAGGGTGAAAATATCTGAGTAGGAAACACAATTCTATTCTAGTTAACTTATTTTTTTTAACAGATCAATGTTTTAGAGATTTTTAACGGACTACTAGATGAAATTTAATTTTCTTTCTGCTTTAATTTACATGCATATTATTCTTCATTGACTACTCATATAGAAAAAATTTTTTTTTCTCATACCTAAAATTTATTTCTGGGAAGTATGTGTATAATGATTCATATTAAGGAAATTGTCTTTTATTATTAAAGTCCCATTACTACAAAGACTACTGGGTATATTGATTTACAATCCCCACTTTCTTATTTCAGATGGCACCGGTTACCATCAGTTGAAGAACAGCCATTTCCTTTCTTTGTGTTATCTGGATTGATCACATATACCACAATCATTTATCACTCTCTTTTAACCCTGTGCTTACTTCATGCCATGTATAACCAGCTTTATAAGCACATCAAAAGAATAAAGATGCAGACGGTAATAGTGCCTCCATAATGACATACTAGGGTATGCACCATGAGAGATTCTTGGAGGCCATTCATCAAATCATCCCTATGGAAAAGGGGATGAAAGGACTGGACATATACTGCATATATTGTTTGTGAATAAATTATTATCTACTTTTCCTATTGAAACTATTTTAGCTTACATAGATTTATTGAATATCATTACATTTCAGTTTAAGTCTCTTTCTACACCCTGACTTCTTTTTGCCCTATTTGGATTACTGTTACTAAATTGTTGGGTTTAAGTTCTCTGAGAGCCAGGGTAATCACACAGCTATTAGTTTTGAATCTTTCTCTGGTAGTTAGTACAGCACTAGGGTCCATATGCTGTTTTGTAGTGTCAAGTTAATATGCAAGAAGGCTATCTTGGTGATAATAATTTGAAGTGCATTTTAGCTAGTCTTTTAATAAATAAAAGGTAAAGACATGCATATTAAGATTATATTCTCACAACCAAAACTATTTGTTTAATATTGGCTATGCCAAGTGTTTTCCAGACTTAAAACAAGTCTTTAAGTGTAACAAGATTGTCAGTGTAAGGAAATGTTTTGTTTAGTTTTGAAGTTATGCTCTTCCTTCTCCTGTACTGGGAAAATCTAACCATTGATGTCATTTGATACATATTTTGCTTACATCCTATCTAAAGACTGATTTTTAATAGGCAAATATATATTTTTCCCCAGAGTAGTGAGATTGAAGAATATTCCCATCCTTGAATTGGAAACAGATACTGTTGATTTTGTGGAGTGATTAAAGCTGGATGCAAGCAGAGACGTTGTCTTCACTATGGGGATGCTATTCCCATTTTTATCTCTAAAGTAAACTTTTCTTCCAAGCTCAGTCCAATGGTCTGATGAACATCTCTATCTAAATGGTCACTGGCTCCACAAAAAATTGCATCTAAAAATGAGCTCTTTCCCTAATGTCCCAAATATGCTCCTCCTGAGACATTTTTTTACTTGTCTACATCATCCATAAGCAATCAGTTACCAAGTCTTGTTGATTCTATACTGGAAATATCTCTGATATAGTCCCAGTACTCCATTCCTCTAGTAACTTCAAAAACTCAGACCTCCATTACTCCCCACTGGTTTACCTGACTCAAATTGTACCCACCTCAAATTGTAACTTGTGGGCAAAATTTTTCCCAGCCACTTGTGGCAGATTCATAATTTTAAAGTGCAACTTAGATCATATTACTCCCTATTTTAAAAGCTCTCAGACTCTCCTAAAAATTTTATTTGAAATACCCTACCCCCAATGATCTGCTTCTACTTTGTATTTCCAATGTCTCCCACTCTGTCTCTCTTCATACATTAGGTAACCTATATTCCATTTAAGCCAAACCATTGGCTATTTACTAGAAGGTACTAAGCATTCTTGTGCAAAATATCAATTCTCTCTTTAAAATACTCTGCTGTATTTTGGCATAGAGTCATCCTTTTGAACCCTCAAGGTCCTGTTTAAGTGTCATCACAAAGAAACTTTACTCTTTTTTCAAATGTCATAAAACATTTTTATCTATACTACTCTGTAACAAGGTGAAAAAGTTATCTTCTTGGCTAGCCCTCAATTGTCTTTCAGGAAGGGAAATGTCTTTGTTTAGGACAATATTCTGGTGGGCTACTTAGAGATAGAAAGTGAGGTCCCAACAGCATGTCTTACAAGGAGACAATGAAGAGAGATTGAAGCCAACTCATCAATGAAATGAAGGGACATTTGCTGTGGGGAAGATTGCTGGGAGAGAAAAAAAAATGAAGATGAGGATATAACATAGCAGAGGTCCAACATAGAAAGGTGGCCAGTAAAATATTCTTAGTTATAGATAACTAATATTAAATTTTAAGTTGTTTACACACATAAATGCCTGGGTGTGTTTCACTTTATTTTGCTTTAACATAAATCAAGGAAAGGGATGGCATGGAGCAGAGAGAAAGAAACAGTTCTAGAAGATAAGACATGTGAGGGGCGCCTGAGTGGCTTAGTCGGTTAAGCATCCGACTTTCGCTTAGGTCGTGATCTCGCGGTTCGTGGGTTCGAGCCCCACGTCCGGCTCTGTGCTGACGGCCAGCTCAGAGCCTGGAGCCTGTTTCAGTCTGTGATTCCCTCTCTCTCTGACCCTCCCCTGCTCACGCTGTCTCTCTCTCTCCTAGAAATAAATAAAAAATATTTAAAAAAGAAAAAAAAGAAGATAAGACGTGTGAGATGAAATTCAGAGAAAGCAAATTCCTATATGATGTAGAATAGTAGCTTGAGTTGAATTTGTCTGAATGTCAGAGGTCAGAGTGGTGTTAGCTGATGCTTGGGCACCATCTTCCATAGCCAATTCACTTCCTGCTTTCATATGGTTATTACAGAGAAAGTCCTTTATCAACTCTAGACTGAAAAACACTAACCTTTGTAGGACTCACCTTTGTACCTCCCATAATGTTTAAACAATTAGCTTTCATGTGTAGACTTTCAATAAATACTCACTGAATGACAGAGGGAGATTTAAGTACATGGAGTCAGGGTCATTCAGCTGCCTTCAAACAAAATTGAGAAATGTGCTCTCTTCAGGCAGACCCAGCCCTGCCAGCATTAACTGGTGAACTGCCCAGATGTAAATAGCCCGGATTCGAGGGGGGTGTTTTGTGAGTGCAACAAGGGTTGGAGTTTAGCCATATTTCTCCACACCCCCTGCCTTGACTTGTGTGAGACACAGGTATAACCTGTATAGCCATTATGTGAAGCTCTGCTTAAAATGAGAGACACAAGGAACAATGGAAGAAAGGGTAATTGCCACATGGAGTCTTAAGTGATCTAGGAAATGAGACTCAGAAAGTGAAAAGTTTTTGATGTGAGAGAAAAAGAAGCTAATATGTCCTCTACCTGTTCAACTTTGCCACTAAAGGTTCCAGACACTATCTACTACTTTCCAAGGCAATGTACATGGATTTACTTTGCGTTGGCTTTGAATGACATTAATTTCATACACTGAGGCTGTCATCCTCTTTTCATTCTTTTTTCTTGTGTTTTTAGTTGTGGTTACTTTAGATTACAGATTCTTATGAAGTAAGAAAATCTGAACTTTGGCAACAAACCTAGATTTCTAATTCATTTCTTGCTTATTTCTTTTAAAGGTTAAAAGCAGTTCAGTTGCCCACATACAGGCATGCACTAGATAAGTCTAAAGTCCTTTAAATTAAAAAAAAAATCATTTTTCCAGAATTAGTTTTAGATGACTTTTGAAAGCCTTTATAACTAATGAAATTATTCCAAAATATTCATACATTCTCTGAAATATTCCTAAAGGACTAGAGAATAAATCTAACAGATAATAATATCATGATATAAAAGTCTATTGGATAGTAACATTAGATTTCTAGAAATTTTATCAACATTCTTAAGCATATTAAAATTATCTAAGGAAACTCCCTGTGGATGAATTGAGGGTTATGTTTTCTTAAACAAAAGGAATTTTTCCATTAGAGAAAACTGCTTCAGCATTCCATTAAGCATAGAGTGAACATTATCTTCCCTACCCTGAGTAAAAAACAATAACAAAGACTAAATTTTCTGAGGTAAAATCTGTGCTTATAACTATTTCTCAAAGCAGATCTCTGGGGACTCATGGTGTAGATTTATGAAAAATACAGAGCAAAGGGTGGATCCAACAGGAAATAAAAGAGACCATGAACTGTTAACATATGTGTTTTTGCAGACCAGAATTCCATTGTGTAGATTTGTATAGAGATAATGAGTATAAAACTGACATTGATATCAACCTCAGTACCACAATTTTGGGTCTCCTAGATCAAAGCCAAAAGCTTCCCATGTTGAGTTACTTGTCCCTATTAACCTGCCAACATAATTTCCTGTTCCTTCCTTTTCAAGAGCCAAATGCTTTCAGGGTCTTGCACTAATATGTGGGTTGTCACCTAATCAGATTATAAAATACAAAATAGATTTTGCTTTTCAGTAAGCACTTATTTCTCTGCTGTTAATAAACAGCTGAGCATAATAAAAATGGAATTTTTTAGTTACTACTAACTTCACTGCTTCTCATTAATGGTATTACAATTTTTTCAAGAAAAAAAATTTTAATGTAGGGGACATGTCTATACACTAAATACTAGCAACTTGTCAGGACACTCAACATCATTCTCAAGCATATGTTGTCATAGGATTCAATTCTTTAGTTTGGAATTTATTTGAACAAGTATTATTTAGTAAAGTATTTACATTCTTCAGGTAGTTCCATGGAAACAATGGATTTACATTTAAAGTATTTTGAAAAAAAATAATGTAAAAACTTGTAAGATATTGACTCTGCTAGGCACCTTGGTAGAGTGCCTGAGTAAGACAACTTTATATGGCAATCCAGGGCTTATATTCTCTATTAATGAAGAAATAATAACTAATTCAGAAAAGATGACAAAAACGAGGGTGGGATACACATAATTATGTTTCCAATTTCAATGTCTTCTTCCCATGCTTACTTATAGAATTTTGTAGGCCTGAATGAGACAGTATATGTGACTAATATAAATCCCCATGTAAGAAGTTAATGGGATTATTTAGCTTTCTAATTTCCTACACATTTGGAAAATAGAATCCTCTTGCTATAAGGGATAGGCCAAACTGAGAAATAATGTTAAAATTATTTGTCTTTTTAAAATATTATTTATTTACTGAGACAGAGAGAGAAAACAGAGAAGGGGCAAAGAGAGAGGGAGAGGGAAAGGAAAAGGGAGAGGGAGAAAGAGAGAGAGAGACAGAGACAAAGACAGAGAGAGAGAGAGAGAGAGAGAGAATCCCAAGCAGTTTCTTTCAAGCAAATAGAAGAATCTCTTCTGATGCTGGTGGCAAATTTCATCAATTCATAATATTTTAGTCTTACCTCATAGAGAATAATTATATTATTTTTCTGTAGTAATGTCAAAAATCTCAGCTCCAGTTGTTACCATTCCATACCTCTGTTTCTTTAAGAGGGGATACTGTTTATGTACCTCTTGAGCAGTTAAGAAATATGTTATTTATTTATAGACTTTCCTCATCTCATCTTTACCACAACTGTATTAGCTAGCTATTATCATTAGGTTTTTTTACATGTAAAAATAGAGAGGTTTAGAGAAATCAACTCATATCCTTAAGAAGTGGTATATCTGAGTCTCAAACTAAGATCTGTCTGAATTCAGAAACCAGCATTTTAAAATTTTAAGCAAAACCCTTTTAATTGTAAATATATTTTAAAATAGCAGGCATTCACTTACTGTAACATATATTAGTATATTTATGTCCTGTTTAGTATAGAATATCAGTTAAGAAGAGTATGTCTGTAAGTACTAATTGCAACAATACAATAAAAACAAAACAATAATCATTTTTATTAAAGTGAAATGAGTAATTTGACTTTCTAATACCAAAAGTTCTATAAATTTTATACTATAATTAGTAACATTTAATGAGTTCTGTGTTGTAAAATGTGTCCTAAAAGAAGTGAAGAGCGGAAATGATTTTTTTTAATATTTAAAAAATGTTTTATTTATTTTTGTGAGAGAGAGAGACAGCGTGAACAGGGGAGGGCCAGAGAGAAAGGGAGACATGGAATCCAAAACAGGCTCTAGGCCCTGAACTAGCTGTCAGCACAGAGCTTGATGCGGGGCTCAAACCCATGAACCGTGAGATCATGACCTGAGCTGAAGTCGGACGCTTAACTTACTGAGCCACCCAGGCACCCCCAGAAATAATTTTTTGAAAAAATAAATACAGGGGTGCCTTGGGTAACTCAGTCTGTAAAGCAGCCGGTTTTTGATTCCTGCTCATGTTATGATCTTGCGTTTCTTGAGTTTAAGCCCAATGTAAAGCTTTGTGCTGACAGCACAGAGCCTGCTTGAGATTCTCTCCTTTTCCTCTTTCTCTGGCCCTACCCTGCTTTCATGCACTCTCTGTCTCCAAATAAATAAATAAACACTTAAAAAATAATACTAAATAAATACATAGGATGCCTGGGTGGCTCACTCAGGTCATGATTTCACAGTTTGTGTTGGGGCCCTGAGTTGGGCTCTGCACTAACAGCTCAGAGCTTCCTTGGGATTCTCTCCCTTCTCTCTCTCTGCCCCGCCCCAAGATAAATAAACAAACCAAAAAAAGAAAATAAAGAAAATGAATATGATGAATACTTTAATAAGAAACTCCAGTTCTGATGGCTATGCTTTCTCTCCAGATATATCAGCCTAAAAATCATTTAGGTATTTTAAATTTAGCATCCAACAATAAAGCTCCATACTATGGAAACTGAAACCTAAATTTATGAGCTGTTCTGAAATATACAATAAATTCCTTTGGATGTGGAGACTTCTAGAAGCACGAACAAGCAAGCAATGGTAAAAATCCATCTTCTTTGTGACTTCTCAGGCACATTAGGCTAATTCCAGAAATAAATCTAGTCAATTGGCAAACTAACCTCTTACTCTCATCATGGAAGTCATTTGTAGCCTTGGGTTGAACTGTTTTCTTTCCCCTTGTCTTAGTCTTTCCTTTAGTGGCTCTGTATTTATGGTGCCACTTGGAGAATTTATCTATGATAAGAATAGGCTTCCTCTGAAAAATCATTTACTTTATAAAAGTGTGGACACTGAGAACATATATTAAATAAAATCTCCTTAATTCTTTTACATAGATTCTTTTTTCTACTGTGGGGTACACTAAGTCATTCATTCGATTTGTATTTTTAACACTACTGACCCAGGACTTATTTTATATTGGCTTTGGAAATGACTGAAATAAATTGGATAAAATTTACTTTTGACCCATTTTATTCTAGCCTTTCCTGCAGGCTCAGTTTTTAGAAAACAGTTCAATGGGATGAAAGACAAAGTCCTTCAGTAGAGAGCTGTTTTTTGTTTATCCCTGTGTAATCAGAAATGCAAAATTGTAAACATGGGCATCTTTAATTTAAAAAGTTTAGATTTGGAATATGGTTCATTTAGACCTTTAAAAGTAGATAGAATAACTATCTTATATACTAAGAATATACTATATGTGTATATATATATATATATATATGTAATTACATATATACATATGTAAATTATTGCTGATAAGTACTCTTCTGTGGCAGAAATGGATGATTGGATATTTTATTCAATATAAGAAATTTCAGGGGCACCTGGGTGGCTCAGTCGGTTAAGCGTCCGTCTTCGGCCCAGGTCGTGATCTTACGGTTTGTGGGTTCGAGCCCCGCTTCGGGCTCTGTGCTGACAGCCAGCTCAGAGCCTGGAGCCTGTTTCAGATTCTGTGCCTCCCTCTCTCTCTGACCCTCCCCTGCTCACATTGTCTCTCTCTCTCTCAGAAATAAATAAAACATTAAAAAAATTTTTTTAAATAATAAAAAAATATATAAGAAATTTCTATCTCTTATAACCTTCTGTAAAACTACATTTATTTTGAAATAGATTCTCATACTTAACAGACCTTTAATAAATACTTGAGTAACTATAACCAGCATAGATTGGTTACTAGATATTGTTTGTAACAGCAAAGAACAATGACTAGTGACATTCCTGTAAAACTTATGTCGGCCTGGCTCTGTTCAAAGCATTTGGCTTATTTAATTCATTTAGTCTTCCAAAATGCCAAGTGTAGCATGGTTGGGGAAATCGCTCAAAATTACACAGGTGTTGAAACTGGGATGGAGCTCCTGTCGGAATGTTTCCGGAGTCCATGCTATTAACCAGTGTGTTTAAAAAAACTACTAAAACATAGTTATTAGAGGTTATGTGTTCTGCAATTAAATTTCCTGTTTTTTTTTTAACAATTTACAGTATACCTATAACCTGAGGTTAATTAAATTATTGAATACTTACTTTAAATAAAATACTGGCTAGAACATTATGTTCACATGCATCTAGTTAAAATCTCATGAAAATATCAGCTAGACAACAAAATCATTCTTCCACTAGCAAAAGATATAATTTGTTCTATTCTCATTATTTCTTTGTTCTACTGTTACCACACCTATTAGCTATAAACATTTTTATGGTAGTTCATTTAAAATATAAAACTTTTTTAAAAAATGTTTTGAATACATTGGCAAGGGCTTGGGAGGCTCTTTGCAATTAAAATTTTTTTTAATGTTTATTCATTTTTTGAGAGATGGAGAGAGATAGAGTGTGAGTCAGGGAGAGGCAGACTGAGAGAGAGGGAGACACAGAATCTGAAGCAGGCTCCAGGCTCTGCTCTGTCAGCAAAGAAACCAATGCAGAGGCTTGAACTCAGGAACCATGAGAACATGACTTGTGGTGAAGTCGGATGCCTAACTGAGTGACTCAGGTGCCCCAGTAATATCAACTTAAAAACATTTTTTTAAATGTTTTATTTATTTCTGAGAGAGAAAGAGAGAGACAGCGTGAGCAGGGGAGGGTCAGACAGAGAGGGAGTCACAGACTGAAACAGGCTCCAGGCTCTGAGCTGGCAGCACAGAGCCTGACGGGGCTCGAACCCACGAACCGTGAGATCATGACCTAAGCGAAAGTCGGACGCCCAACCGACTAAGCCACCCAGGCGTCCCAGTAATATCAACTTTTAAAGTGAGTTCTGCAATTAAACTAAATTTTTGCCATGGGTTAAGGACAGAACTGTTTTTTCATTTTGCTACACATATCTGTCTTTCAATTTTCTATGAACTCTCCAAAAATGATCCAAACATTATTGTTTTTCAGAAATCCATATACAGACTTTGATTGATTTCATTTTTACTTCAAACAAATATTATTTTTTAATTTATGAACATGACATAGAATCACTGCAGAAAAGTCAATAAATGAAGAAAGGAAAAGAAAACTGCTTATAATCCAAATCAAGAGATAACTGCTGGTTTGATTTTGTTTAATTTTCTTCCTCATAAAAATATATATGTATATGTATTTAAAGGTATATTCCTATCTATATACTTTTGTTCATATATATATATATATATATACTTCTTTATATATATATTTTTTGATATATACTTTCTATATCCTTTTTCTGCCCATGTGGTGGGCGAAGGAGGAGAATGGGCATTGATAAACTGGCCTCTGCTAGGTAGAAGTCATTATTTTGGTTTTATTAACATTCTGTAACAGGAATATTTACAGTACAAATGTACACTTCAGTTAATTAGCACAATGATTACTATTCTAGTACAGTTATATCCTAGCTTTTCTTACTCCTTTTAATAATTTTAGAACAGAGGGTTTCCTGGGTGACTCAGTTAGGTAGGCTTTTGACTCTTGATTTAGGCTCAGGTCATGATCTCACAGTTCGAGAGATCAAGTCATGTACTGAGCTCCTCCCTGACAGTAGAAAGCCTGCCTGGGATTCTCTCTCTCTTTCTCTGATCTCTCCCCCATGTACATGTTTCCTCTCTCTCTCTATCTGTTTCTCAAAATAAATAAATAAACTTTTTTTTTTAAACACTAAATCAGCTTTTAAGAATGATATTGGGGCATGAGGGTGGCTGAATTGATGAAACGACTCTTGGTTCAGCTCAGATCATGATCTGGCAGTTGGTGAGTTCAATCCCCATGTTGGGCTTCATGCTAAAAATGTTGAGCCTGTTTGGGATTCTCAATCTCTCTCTCTCTCTCTCTCTCTCTCTCTCTCTCTCTCTCTCTCTCTCTCCCCTCCTCTTTCTCTGCCCTTCCCCCATTTATGCTCTCTCTTTCGCACTGTTTCAAAATAAATAAATAAGCTAAAAAAAACCAGAATGATGTTGATATTAGTCAAGAGAGCGCAGATGAGAGGAAGAAGTAGTTTGTAGAAGGTAACAAATTTTGGATTGCTATGGCCAATATTAAGTGGACATGTTTAATAGGAAGCAGATATATCTCAGATGAATCAGGATTAAAAGCTTGTATTGGGAATCCTCAGCCTGGAGACAATAGTTAGTGCTATAGGACTGAATGACCCTTGTATAGAATAATGGGGAGAAGGACGGTGAGAGGAACCATACTGGTAGAAACATGAGGTAAGGCAAGTGGGAGTGAAGCTAATGGTGTTTGACAGTATGCCTTGTGGGGAGAGAAAATGAAAATGCAGATGCTCCCCAAGGGTAGTGCAGATATATGAGAGCTAAGATAGGAGGGCATTTCAAGGAGTTAGTTGTAGTCAATATTATAAAAACCAAAGATACAACAATAAAGATACTACCCATACTCTCCTCCTGGGGCAAAGAAAAGTTGGTTTTTGGCGGCTGGTCAAAAGGATGAGAAATCAGGGGTGCTTCGGTGGCTCAGTCTGCTAAAAGTCCGACTTCGGCTCAGATCATGATCTCACAGGTTCCTGAGTTTGAGCCCTGCATCTGGCTCTGTGGAGCCTGGAGCCTGCTTTACACTCTGTGTTTCCCCTCTCTCTGCCCCTCCCTTATCTCACACTCTGTCTCTATCTCACTCAAAAAAAGATAAACTTTAAAAAAATTTTTTAAAAGAGGGGCTCCTGGGTGGCTCAGTTGGTTAAGCATCCGACTTCTGCTCAGGTCATGATCACACGGTTTGTTGGTTCAAGCCCTGCATTGGGCTCTGTGCTGACAGCTCAGAGCCTGGAGCCTGTTTCAGATTCTGTGCCTCCCTTTCTCTCTGCCCCTCCCCAACTCATGCTCTGTCTCTCTGTGTCTCAAAAAAATTTTTTTAAAGAATCAGAAATCAGACTGTAGCAGTTTCATATTTAAATAAAGTGATTAACCTATCATTGACCCAGCATAGTTGTATTTAAGGTATTAAAACAAACAGATGTGGGGGCCGATTAGTATGTTTGTCTAACTTCTATTGATTTGTTGCAGTGACATCCATCAGAGCTTTTTTCCTTTAGAAAACCTGTAAGAAATTCTGGCTTTTATAATCAAAGCTATGGGTGGGATCTTTGGTTAGTGTTCATTTTTTAGGGTCAGATAATAAATTGCTTTATTTAATGACTGGATTTGTTGGCTTGACCTGGAATTTTATGCTAATGGAGATAAAAACAGGTTTTAGCAGCCCTTCTTATGATGGGTTTTATTTTCAAAAAAGAAATCTCTTCTCATTTACATAGAGGTGGTTTAACATATAATCCCTTCATTTTCATTAACATCTCAAAAATTGTTCTTCATAAAACAACATATTGTTTTATTCCTCTTTGTGTCTCCTTCATTGCATTGGGTTTGTTTTCATTTGTTTGCTTTTTTAGCCTTAATTGGAAAGTGAATGTATTTCTCTTGAAGACAAGAAGTTAGTAACCTTTTCTTTAATATAGAATTGTTTCCAAAAAAGTCAGTCCTTAGGGAACAAAATTGACATGAATTAATGGAAACAACTGCATTAAGAGTTGTGAAAATAAAATTCAAGATTTTTTTGTACAAGAATATTTATACAAGTTCTTTCAATAATATCCTCATGAATTTCATAATTAACATTAGTGGTTGTTTTGAATCAAATTCTAGATTTTAACCATTTGCATCTCAGTTTTTTAATCAGTATAATTATGTGACTAAATCATACTCCATGATTCTGAAGAGTCATAGGAGGTGTGATCAATAGCTAAAACAAAGAGACCTCATTTTCTAAAAGAAAGAAAAAAAGATAGAAGTGACTCTCATTTACATTATGTCATTATGTTTTTTTGGTTTGTTGCTTTATACTCAAAAGATAGAAGTTCTCCTGAGACTTAAGACCCATAAAGCCAAAAACCATGGAACTTTGCAAAAAGAAACACTAAGAGAAATTTTAAAAGGCATTGTTTGTGGGTAAAGTGAAATCAAGTTGCAATATGAGTGTATTTGTACATTTTTAATTAAAATATTTACTCAGAAATTTCTTTGCCAAATGGCTACAAATAAAAGAAACATTTTAAAGTGAACTACAATAAAACCATATTAATTTGGACCTCTGGCAGAATTTGAGATAATAAAGACAAATTTAGACCCATCTTTTCCCCATTATTTATGAAACAAGTATTTGTTAAGCAAATTTAATAGTGCAGAAATATTCAAGACAATATCACCAAGAACCTCCATTCACACTGAGTATACATTTACATAGAAAATCCTTGACCAAATTCAGTTAGACTATGGGCTTAAAGATCCATTGAGAGAGGAAAGAGAGTAAAACAATACAGAAGCAATAAGACAGCTTAGAAACAGTCACTGCTAAGTGATCCCATGTCAGTCACATGCATATGGTGGGATATTACCTATCTGAGAGAAAAGGTCATGGGTTTCAAACATATCCTTCTACTTAACCCTAAAATGTAATTCACAAAGAACAGAGATCTTGAATTCATTATCACCAGTGCCCATAATATTGCCAGGCCCATAGTAGGTACTCAGTCAATTTTTGAATGCATGAGTACTGGGTATGGCTTAATTTTTCCACATTTTGATCTATAATGTTTATCAAATATTTCTTTGCACAAGACATCTTCAGTGTTGTGTGAAGGATTGATGTGCCTAAACATTTCTGGCTCATATGTGTGGGAGTAAGATGAAAAACACAGGCAAAAAGAGGCTTAGATTATCCTATAAAATGGATTGGGGAAACTATTTTCTTTCTAACCGAAAAGCTTTGAGTACATATTAGTTGTGTGTAGTAGGCATGTTACAGTAATTTTAATTAAGGTAATTTTGCCTTGTCCATCAGATCAACAGTATTTTAAGAGCTAATTACCTATTTGCTAGTTCACAATAAAGATTTTGGAAATCTGCCTATATGCTTTAATTCAGAGACATATTTAATTACATATGTCTCTCAATATCTAATTCATTAGGCTACTTCTAAAAAAGTTGTTACCTAGGACTGAACACTAAATTTTAAGGTCATTTTCATTAAAAAATTTTTTTTTCAATAGTAATCCAATGTTCAGAATGTGTAGGATAAAGCTGTAAATAATGTTCTGGGAAGAGTTTAAAAAAGATGGACAGCTCAAGCTGTCCTACACTCCTGATTTACCTTCCTCCAATGAATAGTATTCTGTCTGGGGGTTCAAACAAGGACTTAGAGTCTGATAGCACTGTTAGGACATATATATTTACTGGTAGAAATAACTCCAACCCAGAATGGAAATAGAAAGAAATATTCTGAAATGCCAGGTGTTAACATATCAAACTTTAATAATGACAACTAAAATTGACAAGGCACACTCCTTTCTAAAAAAAGACTTTCACACTGGTTTTCTACAGTTTTACTTGCTAACTCGTCCATAATTTATATTATAATTATAATACTGAAATAAAGGGTGTGATAAACATTTGTTAAGAGTTCATTTATACTCTCAGAGGGAGGCTGGTGATGATGGGGGTTGGGGAGGGTTAATTAGCATCTGAAGTACCCTAATTGGGAATATTCCCAGCAGGGTGGCTGCTTGGAAAACTCTTAGTCTAGAAAGGATGCTATATCAGACTTTCAGCTATTTTTACCTGATCAACACCAGAGGTTTGGTTATTTAACACACAAGATATTAGACATGATTTTTCTGTGGTAACATGGATGATTTTCTTTTTTTTTTTTTTTTTAAATCTTTTTTTTTTTTTTTTTTATTTATTTATTTCTAGGAGAGAGAGAGACAGCATGAGCAGGGGAGGGTCAGAGATAGAGGGAGACACAGACTCTGAAATAGGCTCCAGGCTCTGAGCTGGCTGTCAGCACAGAGCCCGACGTGGGGCTCGAACCCACGAACCGCGAGATCATGACCTAAGCGAAAGTCGGACGCTTAACCGACTAAGCCACCCAGGCGCCCCAACATGGATGATTTTCAAGATATCTGTATTGCTAGAAATGGTTAAGAGCCTTTGCCTTCCAGAATATTGACCTGGGTTTAAGATTCTGATCCACTCCTTTCTTTCAATATTGATTGGAAGATTTGTTACTTGGTTCTGTCTAGAAAGTTAGCTAAATTAAGCCGTGCCTCAAAGGAAACTTTAACACAAGATTCTATAAGAGAGGTGAAGAGGACATTTGGGACTTTACCAATAGTAGAGGTTATATGGTTGCTTTATGCTTGCATTCCTGTAAATGTAGTGCTGGTTGTGGTCCTTAATATTTTTTCACTTAACACAGTCTCTGCTATTGAGATTATAGTGGAGAAGACATATATTCTAATTTTCCTACAAATACAGGAAGTTTCTGACTGGCTACTGAAAATCAGTATGACTGACTAAATAGTCTTATATAAGCTTGTCTCAGTCTCAGGAAGAGAATTATGTTTTATACCTTACATGTAAGCAGAGAAGGGGATGTATTCAGTTTTAGAGGTATTGGAGCAGGAGTCACATGTTCAATCTGGGGAACTCGGCTGCTGGGTTAGAATCTCTGTCAACTGCTTACAAGTTGTGAAATTCAGGACAGGTTGCTTAACTTTTCCTTGTTTCCATTTCCTCATCTGTAAGATGGGTTTAATAATAGGACCTACCTCATAAGCTTGTTTTGAAGAGTAAACAGTTTAATATATGAGAAGAATTTGTAGCATTTGATTTAGAAGGTAGTATACAAAAATTTTTAGCTATTATTATCACACAATGAAAGCTCGAAGACTGAGTTGTGTGTTTTCCCTAAGATGTTTTCCACATTAACCTGTCTGTTGATAACTTGTTAGTTTTTACTCCTTTATCTGTCTATAATGTGTGCAGAGTCTAAGCCATATTGACCAAATAATCACATGACTAATATAATGCAATGATTTATTTGAATCAAAATTTTCCTAAACATTTCAGGGAAAAATTAATTGAGATAGTTTTATTTTCCTACTTAGAGGGAAGTTTCATATTACTTGCATTTTATTTCAGTTCTGTTTGACAAATTATAAAAATCTTATTGCTCTACTTTATTTCATATGAGCCCTAATGAAGAGTTTCTTAGAATTTCCAGCAAAATAAAATCTTTATTTATCACATGTTTAAGTGCTTATTATGTCTGAAACATCCTAGTAAATCCAAAAAGATTTACAACAGTTTGTTACAGTTACTATCAGGAGAGGCACAAATAAAGACCATGAGCAAATGACAACTGCAACTGATGTAATGAGTGATGATAAATGCTACAGGCATTTAGAGCAGGGAGCAATCATGGTAATGAACAGGAAATGCATTGGTATATGTGGAAGAATTCAAGATAGGTTTATTCACAAAGTAAGACTTGAGCAACAATTTGAAGAATTTACAGGTACTGAGCAAGATGGGAGGAAAGAGTTCAAGGAACTTGAGGATAGACTTCTGCTATAAAATAAGTTCTCTCTCAGTCAACCAACTTCCCCTTTGCTTTAAATTACTTTCTTCACTCTGAATCCTCACTGGAAGTCCACCTAGTAGGGGTACACTTGGAAGCGATAATCAATTCCTCACAATGCAGTGAGGTTGAGTTTGTTTTTTAAGGGCAATTACCATATCTGTTTCATAGCTCTTTTAAGAACATCAACACAGTCCTAGGCAGACAGTAGATGTCAACGAAGACAAGCTTCTTTTATTTAGTTTATATAATCAAAGGATTTTTGTTTTTTTTTAATCAATCAGGTCACTAAGTTCAATGGGACAATTACACAAATAAAGGAAGAGGTTGGAGAGAAAAAAATTGAGACTATAAAGAAATTCAATGAATAAACAGTTTCCATGGGGTATTAGATCTAACGATTCCAGGTAAGTGGAGGGTAGTAGAAGTACACTGTTTGCCAGGTAAGGGGATTTGGCGATAATGAAAGATCAGGACAAATACTGAAGAAAAATATAATTAGTTAATTTGTTTATTTGTTTGTTTATTTTTGTATTGAGAGATCTCATGAGAAAAGGGAAGGCAAAAATGTTAAGTAGAAAAGAGTGAAGGATTCATGTTGGGTAATAGTGAGAGATAAATTTGGAAAGGTAGCACTGGTCTATGTCAGACTGTGGAGCATCAAACTAAAGAATTTGATTTTCATTATGTGCAACATAAAATACCCTTCATTTCTCTACTTATATACCACAGCATGAAATTACCCTAAAGGGAACACCCTGTAATTATTCTGGAATGTTGGGGGAAGATGGTGATGGTGGTGTAATTTTTGAATCTCCAAATTTGCCCTCCTACTGTCCCTACTATAATTAGTTAAGCAATTCTGAGGGTACAGAAACATATTCAACAAAACCACAAGGATGTGTGATAGAAATTTTATACAGAGATATATAATATTCTTCAATAAATGTGTGGTATTTTAAAAAGGAGAGAGGAAACTTAAGAGACTTAACAGATATAACAACCAAATCCAATGTCTTAGGGAGATTTGAACATGGTAGATGGGCATTAGTTAATATTATATCTTTAAGCTATTTTATTAGGTGTAACCATAGCATTATGTTATGTTAAAAATAATTATCCATTGGATACACATGAAGATATATTTATAATTGAAATGTTATAATGTCTAGAATATACTATAAAGGGATAATGTCCTTCCTCACACTTATGCTGGAGAAAAAAGGATTGGCAATATATTGATATGTTGAAGCTTCCTACTGGGATGCTGATTTTCATTATTCTTTCTTCTTAGGGGGATATTTGAAAATTTCTGTGGTGGGTCAAACTATTCTTCAACTCAACACATGACATATGAGGCTCTTATAGAGCCTTTGCGACTTAACTTTTCTGCTTACCCTCTTGGGTAAGCATTATTCAAGATGGTGTTACCATACCATGTAATAACCAAGAAATTCACACCCACAGAGAGTTAAAATCTGATTCTTCTGACATGGAAGGTGCCCTCCATTTTTGTTTTCTTACCCAAGAATCAGAACAGAGCTAATTCACAGAAGCTTCAGGTTTTGTAATGATACGTACTGGTTTATAAAATTCTCTTTAGGATGCATGACACTAGTTTATATTTTACAATTCTGTGAAATATAAAAGGATATTTTCATGAGCTGAGAGAGCAAACTGAGACAACACGACACTACAGAGTTCTCTCAAAAAAAAAAAAACTATTTCTTTTATTAAGCATGTATTTCTAGACCTGGGTTTGATATCTTTGTCCTGATTAATAAATGATCACAACAAATACCACTATATACCTATCAGAATGGCTAAAATTAAAAAAAAACAAAAATGATAGCAACAACAAAAATCAATGGACAATTCAAATGTTGGTGAAGATATGTAAAAGATAGAACCATCAAGTATTGCTGATAAGAATATAAGAGTGGAGCCATTTTGGAAAATAGTTGGCAACTTCTTAACATATGACATATACTTAATATACAACCTAGCTCTTCCACTCCTGGCACTTACAAGTTTTTACCCAAGATAAAATAAAACTTATTTTCTCCAAAAAAAACTATTCAATTATAATAGCAGTGTTAATCCATAATCACCCAAGCTGAAAACAACCTAACAGACATTCAACTGGTGAATGGATGAATGAACTGTGATTCATCCATACCTGGAATACTACTTAGTTAAAAAAACAAAAACAAACTACTGATACACATGACAACATGGTTGGATCTCAAATGTATTATGCTAAGAAAAAGAAGCCAGACACAAAAGGCTACATATTGTATGGTTGTATTTATATGACATTTAAAAAAGGAAAACCATAGGGACAGAAAACCAAGCAATTGTTGCTAGGGAATAGAGGTGGCAGGAGGTAGAAGCTATAAAAGAGCCAGGAGGGAATTTAGAGCAGGGATGGAACTGCTTCATATCTTGGTGGAAGTAATAGTTGCATGACTGTGTACATCCATGTTCATAATGAACACTGAGGGGTGCAGATCATGGTCCCAGGGTCATGGGATCAAGCCTTCATACTGCTCTGTGCTGAGCATGGAGCCTGCTTGAGATTCTCTCTCTCCCTCTGCCCTTTCCCTTGCTCATGCATGCACACCTTCTCTCTTTCTCAAAACAAACAAACAAACAAACACTGAAAGGGTAGATTTTACATGTGTAAGTTATACTTCTATAACCTAACCTAATAATAATAATAATAATAATAATAATACCATACAGTTCTTTCCCAGTTTCCTCTACCAGATCCTCATTTCTTTCCTTGTTTCCTTATTTGTGGAAAACCTGAAAAGCTACATAACATTGTGTCATTTGGATGAACTTCACTGGCATAACAAGTTTTCTCTTTGAGGACACTAGAAAAGCAGTCCTGCTAACATCCAAGTCTCTGTAAGGGTCTTTAATTAGGTAAACCCCAAATAGCAATAGTACCACTGTTTGACTTCATTACCATGCATTCCCTGTTTTGCAAAGTCATTTTAATGTACAATATGGGGAATTCCTGGATGAAAATGGGCATGTAGGAATGAGTAGAGGAGACATAGAAATGGAAAAATATAAGCACATAAAAGCAGAGTCACATCATGGTTCATCTCAAGGTTCGACTCCCCTTTATGAAGCCTCAAACCATTAACCTTCTTCAAAAAAGAAGTTCCTTTGTTAAGGAACTGTACAACAACTAGCAGCAACATTTTTTTATTAAGACTCTCTGTGTGTCTAAGCATTTTTAATGACCCCCATTGCCATGGCACCATCTGGACACCTGACATTTTCAAAACAAACATTTCAGCATAATTGATGAATTCTACCTTAGATGGCTATTATGCAGGTCTGACTGCTAAACGTACAGGCAGCCCTCATTCCACCAAATTAAGCCTTGCTAAGCAGAAATATCACAAAGAGCATATTAGCATGGGTATATTGTATAGGAAACTTAACCTGAAGAGACCCTTTATAACAATATGAGTGATGGTCTCACAAAAACCAAAACATGCAAAATAACTTGGTGAATTTTGGCCAGAAGCATAATCATAGTGGAGAGGTCACTGGGAGGTGCCAGTATTGCAGATAAGCTCTTATTTACAAAAGCTCCAGAGAACACTCAGCTAACAAATGACCCATCCAAGGAATAATTGGTTATTCCGCCGTCCAGTACCAGAGGGTATACCTTTGCCAATATCCCCTTAAACTACCACAGGGTGCGTTAAAAGTGGGAGAATTAATATGAATTTTAATCTGTGCATCTGTTATTTACAAAGCACTTTGATTCATGCAGCCATTCATTCCACATAATATATGTTCTTGTAATACTTTCAACAGAAATGTTTTATATTCAACTTTATGCAAAGTACTACTCCAGGACCTGCAGATGCAGGAATAAGAAAAAGAGACAATATTCCTACATCTTTGGAAGTGAAGTTCTACCTGGAGACTTTAGACTCAATCTGTGAGTTAAATCCCTCTTTTACACATTAGGAAACTGAGACTCAGAAAGAAGGACTTGTACAAGGTTACACCACTAATAGGTCACAGAAATGGCATTGGAATCTCAGACACCAACATAATACTTTTGTTTTTGCACAATACAGGAAACTTGCTCCAGACAAGAACCTCCTGCCTTGTTTATTCCAGACACCCCAATAAAATTAGTATTGAAAGTCCTCTCTGGATTCAATACTTAAAACTCTGGATCACGGTTTAACATTAGAGATTTAGGGGAACTTAGGAGAGCCAAAAGATCACAACTTCCATCAGTTTAATTTAGGTATTTTAGGAGTTTGATAGTACTTTTGGAATACCATTTTGAACTACACTGCTGTGGTGGGAAAAACACATTCAGGATTCTAAAAGAAAGGTTCACATATCAACTTTTGGAGTCTATCAATCTACTACATCTGATTTCTAACCCTCTGGTTTGTAAAATCCACTTTTCCATGCTAGCTTCCAGCTCACATCATCCTGAGTAAAAATAGACACTCACCACATTTTTTTTCTTCTTCTATTCTTCTTATTCCTTTCAGAATTGTTCTCCTCCAATGAGGACCTCTGTCTAGTTTCTGCCCACTTGACTTCTGCTTGAAGTAACTGATTTCTATCACTAATGTCCTGTGTGTGTGTTGGGGGTAAGGAGGCAGATAAAAGCTTTTATACCACAATGTTCTGAAATTTTAGTCAAATTACTCTATCACACCTAAAGTTTTTCTTTTGCCTTACAAAGATTATTAACAAAGTTTGAGTCATAAAACCTCATGGTATATATTATATAGGAAGATAGGACATATATCCTTTCCAAATGAACAAGGAAATGCTTCAGCTCAGGTCAAGATCTGAAGGTGAGTTGAAGATCTGCATCAGGGTCTCTACTATCAGCACAGAGCCTGTTTTGGATCCTCTGTGTGCTCTCTTTCTGCCCCTCCCCTGCTAGTTCTCTCCCCCATCCAAAAAGAAAATAAATATAAATAAATAAATAAACTTAAAGAAAAAGTAACACAAGACTTTTCAGAAAAATCATATTTGTGGATTTTAATATTGAGACACTAAAGTATATTAAAAATTTCTATGTGTAAATTATCATAATGAAAAAAATTAAATGAAAGCCAAGTAATGATCAAGCTATTAATTAGCTACCTCATACTAAAGACCAATTTACAGAAGCAATATTCAAAGGGAGGCTACATCAATAACAGTGAAAAATAAAATTAATTATCCCATTATATAAACTTACTTTTTGCCATCTTTGGAAGTTACGACTAACCTTTATAATTAATTATATGCCGGGGCGCCTGGGTGGCTTAGTCGGTTAAGTGTCCGACTTTCACTTAGGTCATGATCTTGCGGTTCGTGGGTTCGGGCCCCGCGTCCGGCTCTGTGCTGACTGCCAGCTCAGAGCCTGGAGCCTGTTTCATTCTGTGACTCCCTCTCTCTCTGACCCTCCCCTACTCATGCTGTCTCTTTCTATTTCTCCTAGAAATAAATAAAAACATTTAAAAAAATTAATTATATGCCTATAGAAGCAGAGAATTTATGCTATAGAGGTATACCTTACAAACAGAATTTTTAACATCAGCAAAAAGGCCCTATATGATATCAACTTTGTATTGATTTGTATTTTACATATAACAAGAATTCTTTTTTCTAATCTTAAGAATTTATTTGTTGGCCTTAATATGACTACTTCTGCTTATTTCTTTGTGCCCAAATCCATGTCTTTGCAATCTGCTTAATATCCTACTCCCTCTAGGACTTGAGGAATTTGCTCTTGCTTTGCAGTCTCTCTTCAAGACATTTGGTCCTTCCCTACCAGCACCTCATCAAAGAGGAGTCCCCCCAATGTACTATCTGCCCACAGGCTTCCTTGTGCTCCCTCCCTCCCTCCATAGAGTTCCAATGTTACTTTCAGTGACATGTTGGATTCTAATCTCAGTGGTTGGAAAAACCTATTATTATATGTTCAGGAATTTTGTTAGTGGAGCCATGACTGGAAATAAGCCACAGTAAACCTTTAAAACAAAGATATCCTCAAATGTTTTTTACCTCTGGAGGGCTGGTTTATCAACAACACTGGATAATTGTGACTTTCAGAATGCATTAGATAACTGTGTTTGGACCTCCTGACAATGAACTATTATTGACATATTTATTTCATATCATATTCTACTGGATCTTGCCCTGGTACTTTGAGCTCGCATTACTTTAAAGTGACTACCTGATCTCAGTAAGTCAGTGTGGTTACAGATTCTATTTCCTTCTGCTTTCCCCATATTCTTCTATGAGCAACCAAAACATGAACAGCTGAATCTGAAACTGTGCTTTTCTGAATAGTCTGAACAGTTTGTGTCCTGCACCTGGTCCTGTCCTTCTGTAACACAAAGCTTCCTTCTGCTGGCCCCAACTATTAAAATACATGTATTTGTATTTTTTGCCTCTAAAGTGCCAAGTATGGTAAAGAACATATAAAGAAACAAACCCCCCAAAATCCAAAGCACTACTGTTCTTCACTATAAATACAATTTGACTATTGTTTGGGGAAGTACACATGTGAAGGCAGGTAAGCTAAGAAAGGACTGGTTCTATGGTAATGATTGTCTACTAGATCCAAGTATTCATCTTGGGTGCTCTTATTTAAACAGTTAAACAGTTGGTTGTTTAACAGCTAGTTAAACAGTCATCTACTCAACTCTATTGTGGGTATTTTTAGCAATAAATAGTTAAATGTGGATAACCACCTGAGCTTTGATATAACCATTAGCAAGAAAGTTGATTTGCCCCTTCAAACTGAATTTCCTTAACTAGGTCTCCTTAACTAGCATGTTTATTAACCAGCTTGTGACAGCTGGTGAAAAGCCTTTCTCCTCTTGCCATGATTCTTAAAGACTTATCTCTATACCTAAAAATTAAATAAATTACAATCTCTGAATGAGTGATCATATTCCAACATGTAGAGAGATGACAATATGTCAATAAAATCTTCAGGTGATTTGGCTATCTTTCAAGCAAGCTATCTACTTACTGGTCATTGGCCACTGCACCCTAAAACAGATTCAATCCGTGGAATGGTCCCATCTTGCCACAAAATATTTGCTGTACTGCAGAGACCAATACTGAATATACAATGCACTTTATATTTCTCCTCCAGAAAAATATTTGCATATTCTTATAGACTTTGACCTCTTATATATCACGGTTTTGTTCTTTAAAAGAATTTAAGGTAAAATTCTAATGTCAAGCCAAACCCCAAATTATTAAATGTTTTGACATTCAATATTATTCTTATCTGTGCAATCTGTAATTTAGAAAGCACCCACATTACCTTCTCCATTTTATTTTATTTTATTTTTTTTAATGTTTTATTTATTTTTAGGAGAGAGAGAGACAGTGTGAGCAGGAGAGGGTCAGAGAGAGAGGGAGTCACAGGCTGAAACAGGCTCGAGGCTCTGAGCTGGCAGTCAGCACAGAGCCCGACGCGGGGCTCGAACCCACGAACCGCGAGATCATGACCTAAGTGAAAGTCGGACGCTTAACCGACTAAGCCACCCAGGCGCCCCTACCTTCTCCATTTTAAAGTCTAATGGTACTACACAAAAACTTGAAAATATCTCTGGGACATGTATGAAATAATCTTAAAATATAAAATAAAATAAATCCTTATATGCTTATCTTCCTCCTGTCATTCAATCAACATGATTTCTAGCTGGGGCTATATAACCATGGCAATTTTAAATCACCTATTTGTGTTCTAAACATACTGGAATTCTAAGCTTTTGGCATATAACCCTCTGTGGCTGTTCTCTTAGTTGGCTCTTGTGAATGGGATGATCAAGTTCTGGGATGACAGCATCCCCTATAATTCTTCCCAAATGTTTCCCTTCCTGACATTCTTTAGCCATATGGATCACTCCCTTATTTAAAAGGTAAAAAAGTGCCAAGGAAAAAAGAAATTTATGTTTGGATGATATAGCCACAATGCAAATTAGAGGACTGAGGGCCAAAAATACCTGTGTATAAGAGGTAAGATTGAAAATTAAACCTCCCCCAGAACCCATTAAACTCATCTCTTGGTGGAGAAAGAAGAGAGGAACAAGTTAATAAAATTACTTAAAATGAGTAAGTGTACTGAACTGAGCCATAACTCAGATTCGAAACACATGTGTATACAAAAAGAAATTTGGCTTATTTTGAAGCAGGTTTTATTCAATTGAGTAGGGCATGGGGAAGCCAAAAATGAGCTAATTTTCAGTGCCATTTGCATTATCTGCCAGGTGTTAAACCCATTACAGACCATAGTATCATTTACTGGAATTATCCATTCCTTCATTATCTACACTCTCTTTATGCCCTCTAGTGCATATATTTTGAGTAGATCTTCAGGAGGAAAGATCCAAATATTTTGTTATGGCTACAGTTTGCTTCCATTTGTTGAAATGGCAGCAAGTAAAATGAACTTGGGGACCTGAATAATAAGTCAGCCAACATTATGTTTTGGCCAATTTCTATCTGCTTAGTTCATTACTAAACATTTTAAATGATACAGAAGAAACAGAAAACTTGGTGTGAGTCCCAATTTCCTCCTCTAAAAAGTAGGGATAAAATGGTAGCTACTTTAACCCGGTTGTTGTAAAAACAAGAAATAGCACATATAACCGAACACAGCATGATGAATAGCACAGAGTGGGCGCTTAATAAATAATATCCTTATTAATATTAATGAATTCATAATTTTCACATGTGAGAGAAGAATGTCATACCTGAAATAACTGATGAACAAAATAAGGAGGTATGAAATTAATCTGTATCCTGAGTGAGCCACCCAACACTAATAGATTATTTAAAGAGGTGACTGCAATTATACTCCTCTGATCTTTTCAGCAAAAGGCCATTATTTAAAAAGCTAAGCATAAGAAGGACTAGTAGACAATTTCTGCAGCTCTCAGCTGTAGAGGATGATGGGATTGCTCCCATGGGTACCTTTTTAATAAAGTTCACTTTATTATTCTCTAATACATTTTAGCAAGCTTCAGTGGCCATAACCATGACTTTCTTAAATAGGAGATACTTTTTCTTCTCAGAAGAGCAAATTGAGATTTCTTTTTGTAATTGGGTAGTGTCTTAAGACAAAGTCATACTTCTCATCATCCAATGCCTGGTTTACTATTCTGGACCAATTAACTAACTTCACTAAATTGTAGTCCTTGCTTTAGAAAAATAAAGCTATACATTCAATGATTATCTAGGTAAAACAGAGCTCCGTAATTTCCTTTGCTAAGAAACTTTTGGGGCTTCTAGCTAAATAACCTACATTTTTTTTGCTTCCTCATATGTTAAATAACTTTTTTTTTATCTCTGGAGAATGAAATGCTTCAATGAAGCATAAGATGGCTGCTGTCTGGTTTAGAATGAAGCATAGTGCAACTGATTCAATGAGGACTTCTCTCACCATCATCTCTGAAGCACATGAATTTAGCTATCAAAAGAAAGATTGGAGGTGTATCCAGCTGACTCTGTAATATGATTTTCAGCATTAAAGTCTGAATCTGTCATTCTAGATCCTCTTACAATAGAAAGGCTATGAGAGCAAACATACTGATGCTAATTTATAAACTTAGATTCTTCTTATTCTCCTTTCTTTTTGTTGCTCTTATTCTTCTTTTTCTTCTGAAGAATGAACAAGGAACTCTCTTTATGTTGTGTAATAGACAAAGCCAGAATCATCCATTCCCTTGGTATTTATGAATTCAATCTTAAAGGCTAATGCTATTCTGAAGAGTCACTGATCCCCAGAGTTCTATCTCTCTGTAAGTGGCTTCTTCTTGTTAAAATGGAGATTGAACTATAAATTTGCAATTCCCATTGGGCGTCAATTACCATATTTATTCACATAATCTGTTATTTTACCTTGAAATTAGAAAAAGATATTATGTAAGCATCAGCTTGCAGGTCTAATTATTAATTTTAGGGAACATTATTAAGATTTTAAATGCATTTCCATAATATTTAAAGAAAAAGTTTCAAACTTTACCATTTTAAAGAATGAAGTTTATAATTAATTATAGTTTAAATGATCCTATAGACTTTTTTTCAATATGTCTTTTTGTTTGTAGAGTAGGAAAAAATTGTTATTGAGGCAGTACCAATCTATAAGAAAAAATGGAGAAAAATGAATTTTGAAATATTGGTGGGTAATATTTACATTTGGTAGGGTGAAGTAAAAATCAATAAGTAAGCCTAAGAACTCTCTCTTCTACCTGGACCTATACTAAGTATAGGTATAGGAAGCTCACTGACTACTTATAACATTTAATGATTTGTCTGTTCATTCATACTAAGAAAAAAAAGTTCATCTTATGTTAACCTCTTCCAACTTTATGATTATTTTATTTTTTTAAATGTTTATTTTTGAGGAACAGAGTTAGACAGCATGAGTAGGCAAAGAGCCAGAGTCTGTGCCAGGGATTGAACTCTAGAACCACAAGATCATGACCTGAGCTTAAGGTGGATGCTAACTGACTGAGCCACCAAGGTACCCCTACCATTGTTTTAAAGCATAAAGTTAAGGGGCGCCTGGGTGGCTTAGTCGGTTAAGCGTCGACTTTCGCTTAGGTCATGACCTCGCGGTTCGTGGGTTCGAGCCCCACGTCGGGCTCTGTGCTGATTGCCAGCTCGGAGCCTGGAGCCTGTTTCTGTCTGTGACTCCCTCTCTCTCTGACCTTCCCCTGCTCATGCTGTCTCTCTCTCTCTCCTAGAAATAAATAAAACATTAAAAAAAAATAAATAAAGCATAAAGTTAAGAGAGTGTATGCACCGACATGCATTAAATAAATAAATGGAAAAAATTAATATCATTTCAAATTATGAGCAAGGTTGTAAGTAAAGTTATACATTAAAATATATGGTCATACGTCTTGGGAAATTGTAAAACATTAATCCCAATAGACCTTTTAAGCTGTGCCCTTTCACACTCAACCACTTGATTTTGTTTTCCACACCAGTTTAGTGTTAACTGGTAGCTCCAAAGATAGTTCAGGATGAAAGAGGAACAAGAAAACTGTAATCCCCATTACCTTCAAAAACTTCTGCAAATAACAGAATATAAGGGAAAATAAAGTGTCCATCATACAAATACATATATTTTGAACAAGTACCTGACTAATGTTCAATATTTACTGTGTGTGTGTGTGTGTGTGTGTGTGTGTGTTCTTGGCCTGATTTTTGTTTCTAAAATTATCCAAACTTATCAATAGTTACTTCTAACCATTCAGGAATTACTGTAAACTTTCCATTAATTCCATAACCTTCCAAGAGAGTTCCATGCCTTTACCTTCCTACCTTAATCTGAACCTGTTGGTTTGATATATAGCTGTTTTCTTGGGACTTCTTTTCACCCCTTTCTAGTGTCTGGCCCCTTGGTTCTTGGATCTTTGTTTTATTTTGTGTGGTTTATTTCCAAGTGTTGCTTAAGCATATCCTCCAGTTGATTCTTCTGAAAGAATAGATAGGATGTGATTCTTAAAATATTTTGCCCTTCTGAAATTTCCTTTACTGTACCTTCAGACTCTATTGATAGTTTAGATGGATATGTAATTCTAAATTGGATATTAATTTCTCTCTAGAAGTTTGAAGATGTCATATCTTTCAGCATCCAATTATTTAACACTTTTTTCAGAACTACATTTCATTTTTATTTCCACTTGTTTGTATGGACCAATGATCCTCACTGTCATATCTGCTGCCTACAGTCCTTGAGCTTACAGTCGTATTTACCCTGGTTGTTCATAACCATGTTTCCCCATAATGTGCTTCACAGCAGCTCTTTTAAAAAATCCATATGTGGAACAGATATTAAATTCTTTCCATCTGGAGAATCATTTCCTAGGGGGATTTTCTTTTCTTATGTCTTTGTTATTTTCGTTCTTTTAGATTTTCTGTGGTCTTTCCTTCTGGAAGTCATTTAGGTCAGATGTTGTTTATCTTGTATTTATTATCTCATTAAAATATTTTCTTACTGACCATCACTTTTCTTTTTGGTTATTTTTCTGGGATATTTTCTCAACTTTATTTTACACCTCTCCCTTTATGTTTTTGCCAGTCCTCTATAGTACTTTAAAAATGCAGGATTCCTTAGTTTTTTCTTTCATTATTCTTTTTTTAGGACTTGTATCTTTGTTTGTATCTTTATTCGTTTTGTTCTCTTTTAAGTTAAGAGTGTTGTTCATACATTTGATCTTTGACTACCTGAGTCAAAAAGTTCTTATAGGAAGTTCTATGTCAATATGTGTATGTGGTGAGGAGCTTTATGATAGGGTGATGGATACTGAGGTAGCTTTACTTTGGAACAAGAACTTTTACATATTGTTATATGTGGCTCTTTTCTCAGAGACAATTATGTTTTTCCAAAGATTAATGCAATTTAATTCCTTGTTTTTATACTCTAGGAATAGGGAGTTGGTGTCTAAAAAGGATATTTGGGTTTCTGATACTTTTATAGTTTCTGATCAGTGCCTCAATCTCAGACTTTTTTTGTTTGTGTTAATAGCCTTAATTTTAATTAATTTTATCTTAAGTTTATAGTTCTGATCTCCTGGGAGAAAAGGGAAGAGGTGGCCCTGTAGCCAGATATGAACATGGGAACATGGGATTTGGTGATCTAATCATATCCTAAAAACTTCAAACAACTCTTCTGTTTTTCAGGGCTAAGCACTTTTCTTTATTCTCATATACAACGTAAATACAAGTGGTGGGAATGGTGCACATCACAGTTATCTAAGCTATTGGCATACAGGATTACAATTTTTCTACTTTGATAATTTATCCACTTTCTGTCTTCCAAAATATGTTGACATATTTTAATCCTTTTTACTCCTCTCTTATTCAGTTTGTATTTGTATTATAGTTTCTAAAAAATTAACATATTTTAGAGGTGTTTTTGAAGGCAGCAGAGACCTTTGAATTTCATACGCCATGTTTTGCCTGATGATTGTAGACTCTACTTAAGCACATATTGATTATGAGACTTGTACTAATACAAGATTCAGTATTCTAATGAACTCCTAATAGCATAGTACCACACAGACAGAAATGTTTCTTCTTGTTACATAATATAAGATAGGATTCAATTTGAATGAGAGACTCAAGAATAAGTGATAGTGTGGTTTTATTAGCCATCTGATATTAAGATATGGGCTGGGAAATACCATGAAAGTTGAGTTCCAAGGAAATCATGACTTCATTTTACCCGCTGAGAGAAATATCTTCACCAAGTTATGCTACTTAATATTTCCTTTTTTTAAAGAGTGCTTAAAGGAGCACCTGGGTGGCTCAATCAATTAAGCAACAACTTCGGCTCAGGTCATGATCTCACAGTTTGTAGGTTTGAGCCCGGCATCGGTTCTGTGCTGACAGCTCGGAGCCTGGATCTTGTTTCCGATTCTGTGTCTCCTTCTCTCTCTGCCCCTCCCCAACTCATGCTCTGTTTCTGTCTGTCTCAATAATAAATAAAAACATTAAAAAATAAAGAGTGCTTAAATTATTAATTATACTAGCAAAGAATGAATGACCAAAGAATTTATAAGTACAAGAAGAAACTCTGCTAGTTTAATCTTCTTCCATTTTAGATATTAGCTAAAACGTAAAAAGCTACTAGAGTTAGAGGGGCGTCTTGGTGGCTCAGTCGTTTGAACATCCAGCTTCAGCTCAGGTCATGATCTTATGGTTCGTGGTATTGAGCCCCACATCGGGCTCTGTGCTGACTGCCAGTTCAGAGCCTGGAGACTGTTTCAGATTTTGTATCTCCCTCACTCTTTGACCCTCCCCTGCTCATTCACTCTCTCTCTCAGAAATAAATAAAAAATTTTTAAAAAGACAAGACCAGACATTATGTACCCTCTCTGATTCAAACTATAAACAAAAAGATGCATGGTCCCATCAATTGCCCCAAATGTTTGCCCATTTTCCTATATACAACACTGTGACTGTGATAAGAATTATCAGGTTGATTCCTTTTTTTTTTTTTTTTTTCTAGGAGAGAGAGAGACAGCGCGAGCAGGGGAGGGTCAGAGAGAGAGGGAGTCACAGACTGAAACAGGCTCCAGGCTCTGAGCTGGCAGTCAGCACAGAGCCCGACACGGGGCTCGAACCCACGAACCGCGAGGTCATGACCCAAGCGAAAGTCGGACGCTTAACCGACTAAGCCACCCAGGCGCCCCAGGTTGATACCTTCTTAATAAAGTATCAGTAAATTCTTTTAGTTGCACTGGGAAACATTCTTCTAGACCTTTCAAGTTTTGTTTGTTGTACAATTAACTTATTCATAAACATTTATTTGTATACTGTATCTATGAGACACTCCACTGGTGACACAAATAATTAGATGATATTCTACCTTCAAATTGTTCTCCTTCTTTTGGAAATTATAGGCATATAAACACCCTTTTATAATGGATTACAGTAAAAACTATTAGAAATTACTTAGAGTACCATGGGATTAAAAAAAAAAAGCATATAAAATTCATAGTACCAGAAGGGAAGAATCTTTAAGGAAGCAATATGATAAATTTAAGAGTGTTAAAACACATGATGTATGGAAGTGAGAAGAGGGTAGAAAGGTAAGGCTAGATATGAAGGATAGAATCAGTTTATGAAAAGTCTTAAATTCTTTTTAAAAAGTTTGTGTCAAAGCTGGGGATGAGACATGTAATCTGCATTTTAGAATCATCGTTCTAGCAGGATAAAATTATAAATAGAATTCAAGTCTTCATTCCATTGAGGCAAATCTGTCCAGCCAAAAAAAAGGGACCAAACGTTACAAACATAGGCGATCTTTCTTATAGCAGAGCTAAAGAGTAAGCCAGGTGAGCTATTGCATTCTTATTGACCTCTGGCTTAACTTTCTTATCCAAAATTGTGGAAGAGAAGGCTAATTAAATCAGTTTAAAAATTGTAAAACAGCTATTATCTAAAAATCAGAAATTTGTAAAAAAATTTGTTTGAGGGGGTACCTAGCTGGCTCAGTCTGATAAGCATCAGCTTCAGCTCAGGTCGTGATCTTGCAGTTCATGAGATGGAGTCCCACATCAGGCTCTGTGCTGACAGCTCAGAGCCTGGAACCTGCTTCAGATTTTGTGTCTCCTTCTCTCTCGCCCTCCCCCACTTGCACTCTCTCTCTCTCTACCCCCTCTCTCTTTCAAAAATAAGTAAACATTTTTAAAAAATTTAAAAAGCTTGCTTGAAGAAACATAAAAAATGATAAAAGGACAAAGTTACAATGTTGTCTCTTTTAATATTTTTAACCAATTGGATGCCTACTTATCCTATGTCCTAGCAAACAAAGCTACAGTCCTTAATAGGTTGTTAATTACCCATACTTTTCTATCACTTAACAAGAATGCATTCTAGTGTTTTCAATCTGTCAACTTCATGGAAAAAGAGAGTATAAACTTTGCACCTATTATATCATTAGCCCTCGTTGGCTGATGGTGTAAAAAAAGGCATAAAAAATCAAAAGGTGTGGGGCACCAGGGTGGCTTAGTCAATTGGGCACCTGACTTGGGCTCAGGTCATGATCTCACAATTAGTGGGTTCGAGCCCCATGTCAGGCTTTGCACTGTCAGTGTAGAGGCTGTTTCAGATTCTGTGTGTGTGTCTCTCTCTCTGCCCTTTCTCCCTTGCTCATGCTCTATATCTCTCTCTCTAAAATAAATGAACATTTAAAAAAATCTAAAGATGAAATTATGTCCTAAAATATTCCAACAACTATTTAACATGATCTTTGGAGTTCTGCAAATAGTCTCATTAATAACGTACTGGGAATTGCTGGGTATATAATTTGAAAACACACTATATTATTATAATTATTTAAAAAAATATATAATCTTTTATTACCCTTATCTTTTATCATAATACTGATGGAATACATAATACTAATGTCAAGTTTAAAAACAATTTTGCTTAAGATAATTTTTAAGATAAATTTTATAATATTTAGCTTCAGAGGAAAAAAATAAATTATGTAAGTGTAATTAGAGGAGGAAACAGAAGTAGTCCTAGGCACACTGCCTCGAGAGGAAATCCATGTATTTGAAAGATAAACAAACCCCAAAAACCTTATAATATCAAGTTAACAGGTATATAAATATGGTAGTCTTCTCTATAAAAGTACAAAAATTCCCACATATATATAATTTTGGAATTTTGTCCCATTATGTGCAATAGTTTGTTTGACAGTTATAAAACACTGTTTACATGCACAGTATCAAAACCACAAGATATCTTGGAAGATGGCACCAGAATTAGGAGGACCCTAGGGTCACCTCATCTCATGAACACAACTAGATAACTATTAAATTATCCTAAATACACCAGAAATAGACTTGAAGACTGACAGAAAAAACTCAATAACTAAAAGGAAAGAAGAGGCCACATCAAAGAAAGTAGAAAGTATGGAGATAGGATTTAGGAAGATATGGATCTTGGGTGCTGTGGAAAGGTGGGAGTTGTGGCCAAAGAGAAGGGAAAGAGGGAGAGGTGCACACAGGAGAATGCATAGGGAAATGCTTCCCCAAACCCATTTACTTGGAAAACAAAGAAGGCTAAATTTCATGAGTTGTCACAACCAGTGGAACTTAAAACCTAGAGTTTTACAGAGACAGAGGCAAATGATAAGAGACTTTTAAATACAGAGAACAAACTGAGGGTTGCTAGAGGGAAGGTGGTTGGAGGGGGTAGGCTAAATGGGTGATAGGCATTAAAGAGGGTACTTGTTGGGATGAACACTAGGTGTCATACATAAGTGATGAATCACTGGGTTTTACTCCTGAAATCAATACCACACTATAGGTTAACTAACTTAAGTTTAAATTAAAACAACAACAACAACAAACTAAAGTTTTAAATGTTAGTTGGCTTAGCTGGTATAGAGACCAGAGGACACTGCACTGGAGAGAAGGCAGATGAACAACCCAGGGACAGAGAGCATGGGAGGACCGAGTGATATGAAGGACACCTGACAAAGACATGAAAGGATCAGAGAAAATCTCCAGAAGCAATAAAAAAAAAAAAACAATAAAATGGCAATAAATATATATCTATCAATAGTTACTTTGAATATAAATGGACTAAATGCTCCAATCAAAAGACATGGGGTGTCAGAATGGGTAAAAAAATCAAGACCCATATTTATACTGCCTACGAGAGACTCATTTTAGACCTAAAGACCGGCAGATTGAGTGTGAGGGAATGAAGAAATACCATCATGCAAATGGATGTCAGAGAAAACAGGAGTAGTAATATTCATTAGATAAACTAGACTTTAGAACAAAGATAGTAACAAGAGATAAATAAGGACATTATAGAATAATAAAAGGGCAATCTAACAAGATATAGCAATTGTAAATATTTATGTCCCCAACATGGAATATCCAAATATATACAACAATTATAACAAACATAAAGGAACTTATTTATAATTATAAAATAACAGAGAGGAATTAGCACCCCACTGGCATCAATGGGCAGATCATTTAAATAGAAAATAAACAGGGTGATCTGGGTGACTCCGTAAATTAAGTGTCTGACTTTGGCTCAAGTCATGATATCACAGTTCATGTGGTTTAAGCCCCACATCAGGCTCTGAACTGACAGTGTGGATCCTGCTTGGGATTCTCTCTCTCTCTTCCTCCTTGTCTTTCTGCCCCTTTCCCCCTTACTCTCTCTCTCTCCCTCTCCCTCTCTCTCAAAAAAATAGTAAACTTTAAAAAAATAAAATAAGGAAGAGTGCCTGGGTGGTTCATTCGGTTAAGGGTCCAACTCTTGATTTTGGCTCAGGTCATGACCTCAAGATTCATGAGTTCAAGCCCAATATTGGGCACTGTACTGACAGTGTGTAGCCTATTTGGGATTCTCTCTCTCTCTCTCTCTCTCTCTCTCTCTCTCTGCCCCTCCCCTACTCACATGCTTTCTCTCAAATTAAATAAACATTTTTTAAAAAATAAAGAAAATAAACAAGGAAACAATACCTTTGAATGACACAGTGAACTAGATAGACTTAACAGGCATATATAGGACATCCTGTACTAAAATAGCAGGATAAACATTCTTTTCTAGTGCACATGGAACATTCTTCAGAAAAGACCACATATTAGGTCATAAAACAAGACTCAACAATGCAAAAAGATTGAAGTCATAACATGCACCTTTTATGACCACAATGCCATGAAACTAGAAGTCAACCACAAATAAACCCGAGAAAGACCACAAATATATAAAAGCTAAACAACTCACTACTAAATAATGAATGAGTCAACCAGGAAATCAAAGAAGAAATTTTAAAAAATTATAAATGGAAACAAATGAAAGTCAAAACACAGTAATCCAACTGTTTGGAATACAGTAAAAGCAGTCCTAAGAGGGTAGTATATAACAATACAGGCCTTCATGAAGAAGCAAGAAAAATCTCAAATAAACATTTTAATGTTGCAACTTAAGAGCTAGGAAAAGAACAACAAACAATGCCTAAACCCAGTAGAAGGGAAAAATAATAAAGATTAGAGAAGAAAGAAATAATACACAAACTAAAACACATAAAAAAAATAGAAGGGATCAGTGAAACCAGGAGCTGGTTCGTTGAAAAAATCAATAACACTGATGAACCTCTAGCTAGATTTATTAAAACCAAAGGAGAAAGGATCCAAATAAATAAAATCACAAATGAGAAAGGAGAAACAACAAACACCACAGAAATACAAACAACGATAAGATAATATTATGAAAAACTATATGCCAACAAATTGGACAAGCTAGAAGAAATGACTAATTCCTAGAAACATATAAATTACCAAACTGAAACAGGAAGAAATATAGAGCTTGAACAGACCATTCATTTACTTGAACCAGTAAAGGAATGGAATCAGATATCAAAAATAACTCCCAAGAAATGTAATTCTAGGACCAGATGGCTTCACTGTGAATTCTACCAAACATTTAAAGAAGAGGTAATACCTATTCCTATCAAACAATTTCAGGGGTGCCTGGCTGGCTTAGTTGGTTAAACGTCTGACTTCGGCTCAAGTCATGATCCCACAGTTCGTGGGTTTGAGCTTGGGCTCTGTGCTGACAGCTAGCTCAGAGTCTGGAGCCTGTCTTCAGATTCTGTGTCTTTCTCTCTCTCTGACCCTCCCCTGCTTATGCTGTCTCTCTCTCTCTCTCTCAGAAATAAATAAAACATTAAAAAAATTAAAAAGAAAACCATAGTAATCAAAACAGCATGGTATTGGCACAAAAATAAAAACATATTTCAAAAGAATGTAATTGGGGCACCTGGGTGGCTCAGTCGGTTAAATGTCCAACTTCGGCTCAAGTCATGATCTCATGATCTCACGGTTTGTGGGTTCAAGCCCCATGTCAGGTCTGTGGTGACAGCAAGCTCAGAGCCTGGAGCCTGCTTCAGATTCTGTGTCTTCCTCTCTCTCTGACCTTCCCCTGCTCACGCTGACTCTCTGTCTCTCTCTCTCTCTCTCTTTCTTTCAGAAATAAATAAAACATTAAAAAAATAAAAAAAAAATAGAATAGAAAATCCAGAAATAATACCACAGCTACATGGTCAATTAATCTTTGACAAAGCAGGAAAGAATATCCAATGGAAAAAACAATTTCTCTTCAACAAATATTGTTGGGGAACTGAATAGCTACATGCAAAAGAATGAAACTGGAACACTTTCTTATACCATACACAAAAATAAATTCAAAGTGGATCAAAGACTTAAATGTGAGACCTGAAACTATCAAAATCTTAGGAAAGAATACCTACAGTACATTCTTTGACATTGGCTGTAGCAACTTCTTTCTAGATATTTCTTGAGGCAAGAGAAACCAAGCAAAAATAAAATATTGGGACTTCATCAAAATAAAAAGCTTCTGAACAGCAAGGGAAACAATCAACAATACTAACAGGCAACATACTAAAGGGGAGAAGATATTTGCGAATGACATACCTGATAGAGGGTTAGTATGCAAAATATATAAAGAACTTACAACTCAATGCCGAAAAAACAATTAATCCAATTTTTAAAAATGGGCTAAAGATAAGAACAGACATATCTTTAAAGAAGAGATATAGATGGCCAACAGATACATGAAAAGATAGTCAACATTGTATACCTGAAAGTACTATAACACTGCATGTTAACTAACTGCAATTTGAATAGAAATATAAAGGGATGCCTGGGTGGCTCGGTTGGTTAAGCGTCCAACTTTGGCTCAGGTCATGATCTCACAGTCTGTGGATTCGAGCCCCGCATTGGGCTCTGTGCTGACAGCCAGTTCAGAGCCTGGAGCCTGTTTCGGATTCTGTGTCTCCCTCTCTCTCTGACCCTCCCCTGCTCTCTCTCTCTCTCTCTCTCTCTCTCTCTGTCAGAAATAAATAAAACATTAAAAAAATATAAATATAAATATAAAAAAACCTAAAAGATTACATCTACTTAAGAAATGATTATTATCTACTTAAGAAATGATAAAATTGGAAATTAATAAAAATTGACTTGCTTAAAGCCATAAAAGGCTGAACTTAAAACTCAAATGAATTGAAATATTGCTTTGCATAGCTTTTACAATCCTAACTTTAATGACTAAGTGGTCCATAAATTTTGGTTGTGTCTTTTAATTCAAAAGTGGAAGAGAGAAAGATTTCATGAAGAAAAGTCAGTAGGCATGAAGAAAAAAAATGGGAATGATTTATCCAAACGTTTATGAGTGCTTAGAAATTATAAAGAAGATGTTGAATAATGACTTGGATTAGAGTTAATATAACTTAGTCTCTCCATTGATAGAACTGGAGGATTTCATTGTGTGATTTATGTCCTAATTTTGAAATATTCTCTCTCAAAAAGCTTTTTTAAATGATATCTTAAATAAAGGCATAAAACTTTTTTTTAAATTTCTTTGCATAAAAAGTACAGGGGTAGATTGCAAAAATGCTAGGTAACCCTCAAAAATTCTTTCTAGATTTTGGCTAGCTTTCTTTCAAGGAGTCTGAAATTTTTATGTTGACATGGAGCCTATGTAAAGAAATTTTGGGTAATGTGGGTAATTTTTTGTTCCTTGTAGTCCTTGGGATTTCCTTTAAATAATATTTGGAATTATAAAAGTATCTTCAAGTTCGGCAGCCTGTATGAAAATGGAAACTTACAGAAACTGCCTTGGAAGAATCTGTAGTTATGAATGGTTAAAGAACACTGAAGATTTCAACAACTCTGTTAGATGTCCCATGATTTTCAAAAAGAGGTAAGAATATTAAGAAATGAAATACATGATTGATGCAGTTTCCAAAGTGATGTTAAAAAATAACAGATTTGAACCATGGAGGAGAGAAGGGGGGAAATGGTGGGGGAAAGGGAGAGAGGCAAACCATGAGAGACTCTTGAATACTGAGAAACAAACTGAGGACTGATGGGTGTGGGGGGAGGGGGGAGATGGGCATGGAGGGGGACACTTCTGGGGATGAACACTGGGTGTTATATGAAAACCAAAGTGACAATAAACTATTTGTTAAAAATAGTAAATAAATAAATAAATAAATAAATAAATAAATAAAATTTTAAAAAAGGAAGATTAAAAAAATAACAGATTTAATATATCTTTGACCAATTTTCCCCAGGTGAAAAGAAAGAAACTGAAAGAATTCAGACCATGGACAAAAGTTGGAATTTTAATAAAAATGAGACAAAACTATCCACAACTATCTTTGAGCTCTGATACACATTGACATAAAGTAGGATAATCCTTGCTTATCCCTCCAGATCCACTTTTGAACCTCCCCTCTCCACACATCTATACATCCTGACTCTTTGTTTCATGAACTCAACATTTATACACTGTATCAACCAGATTCCCCTTCCTTAGTGTTTCTTGTTGGTTCAGGCAATGTGAAGCATCAGCAGGATATTAAAAGTTAAAAGAAATGAAGAATTATGGTATTTATCTCCCTTGTTTTTTACCTTCCAGGACACATGTTGCTTTTCTTTATGTAAGGTCAGGTTTTTCTTGGACAGATCTTTCTGTGTTCTGATAACCCTGTTTCATCAAGCCTGGGCATGGAGGTAGCTTCCAGTTGTAGTTAACACAGAATGTTTCACCTATTTTTTTTTGTTTGTTTGTTTGTTTGCTGTTAGTACTTGTCATATATTTTCTTTTTCTTTCTCTCTTTCTCTTTCTTCTTTCTTTCTTTTTCTTTTTTTTTACAAATAGTTTATTGTCAAGTTGGTTTCCATATAACACCCAGTGTTCATCCCCACAAGTGCCCTCCTCCATGCCCATCTCTTCCCTCACCACCCCCCACACCCATCAGTCCTCAGTTTGTTCTCAGCATTCAAGAGTCTCTCATGGTTTGCCACCCTCCCTCTCCTCAACTATTTTTTGCCTTCCTCTCCCCCATGGTCCTCCATTAAGTTCCTCCTAATCCATATATGTGCAAACATATGGTAGCTGTCCTTCTCTGCCTGAATTATTTCACTCAGCATAACACTTTCAAGTTCCATTCATGTTGCTACACATGGCCAGATTTCATCTTTTCCCATTGCCATGTAGTATTCCATGGTATAGATGAACCACATCTTCTTGATCCATTTGTCAGTTGATGGACACTTAGGCTCTTTCCATGTTTTGGCTATTGTTGAGAGTGCTGCTATGAATATTGAGGGTACATGTGCCCTATGCATCAGCTCTCCTGTATCCCTTGGGTAAATTCCTAACAGTGGTATTGCTGGGTCATAGGGGAGTTTACATTCCCACCAAGTGTAGAAGGGTTCACCAACCTTTAATACTGTTCAATGCCTCTGTAAATAGTCACCTTATCAAACCCTCTTCAACCCTTTTTAATTGTGCCATCAATTTTCTGAAAGGGTACTGAGTGATAAACATGCAGTAAATGCAGTGTTACATGTGAGAAGGGTTAGTGATAGGCTGAAAAGTTTACATGGTTATTATATGACAGATATAAAAGGTGTCCCTCAACAAGAGTTAATGCAATAAATACAAATATTTGTAAATTTCAATAGTTTATGTTATTTTTTATGGAAAAATCTCCTTTGCAATAGGATTCATAAGTAGTATGCTCATAATTTAGGTTGTTCTAGTTATAAATTGCTCTGGAGTGTGTATCCTGGTTGCCTTAGAAATTGCTTTCCCTAACTAGAAGGTGGCAATTATGGTCTGCAGGAGTACTCAGAAATAGTATCTCTGTTTGAACTACAGGAAGACATGGAGGTGTGGAATTTTTCAGGGAGCACCAGATGTGGTGGCTCCAATGTTACATGACCTCACATGTCCCCATTCACTATTCCTTGGGGGAATAGCTTATAATTCATCCATTGTTGTTGCATACTGGAAGCAAGTAAACCTGGAGCTTTTGAATTAAATATTATAGAATTAAGTGCTTATGTGAGAAAACAGACCTATGGATAAATAGTTGGTAAAATGCCTATTAACTACAGCATATAATTACATAGTATATAATCACCTCTGTGGTTGTTACAGGCCAAACAATAGTAGACAAGTGAGGTGTACATTAAGGATAAACTATGTTATTCAGAGTCCTGAAACTTAGAAAGTACTTACCAAGGAAAGAGGTTCACATGTTATTCACTGTCAAAGTAGCTGAGAATACATTCCCATTCCCCAAAGATCTAGCCTCTTAAAATGAGTAATGCTGTTGGAATGGTGCTTTTATAAACTTCATTTAGTGACAACTCTATACCCCCTTCAGTTATTTAATAGCTATTTTACATTTTCTTCTGGAAGACCAAACTAACCTTTTCCCCCTATAACATTATTTTAAATTATGATTCAACGTTGTGATTTCAGGGCTGATACTGGTTGTTATGATGACAGCTGTACTGTCAGACTTTAAAGCAGTCTCCAGGTCCCTTCCTTTTGGTATGGACAGGACCTATGATATGTTTCCAACCAATATAACTTGGAAAAGGTGATAGAAGCCCACTTCCTAATTATGATACATTGTATAATATTCCATCTTGCTATCAGACCAGTGTTCTCCTCCTCCCTTATACCATATAAAGAAGCAAGGTGCCATGCTGTGAGGCGTCCTATGAAGAGAGATATGAGACATGGAGCTTCAGGGAGCCTTTGGGAGCTGAGTGAAACCTCCAGCCAACAGGCAACCAGGAGTTGGAGCCCTTGCTCTTATGGTCACAAGAAAGTGAATTCTGCCAACAACCTGAGTGTACTGGAAAGTGGATCTGTCACTGCTAGAGCCTCCAATAAGAAGTAGGCCCTTTCTGATGTAATGACTCCATCCTTGCAAAGGATGAACAGAGCCTGTCTCTACCCATAGAAACTGTGAAAGGATGAATATATGTTATACTAAGCCACTGAGTTTGTGGTAATTTTTTACACAGCATAGGGAAATGATATACTTGCCCAACACATACTTGATTAGTAAGCAGTGAGTAAGTACCATGAGCCAAGAATTATTCACTCTATTTGAAAAGACAAGAAAGATAAATCCATGCATTCAAAGAAGTTATACTAGGTGATTTCTAATATACATGGCTAAAAAAACAAACAAGTAAGTGGGATTCCTTTCATACAGAGATACAGGAAAACTATTTACAATGCTAAATGACTGTTCTACTTTCAGTAGATATAAGAAAAAATCAGATTTACACAATAGTATTAGAAGTTTTATTCGGCTCCATCAATTAAAATCTGAATCCAAGTGCATGTATTTTTGCCATTCTGACATCTGCAGAGGTATCACCATTATCCTTGGTGATAATAACTTTGGTATAATTACCATTATGTGAGGGTGTATATCCTTGCCATTTCATCCTGTAACATCAGGTAGAAGAGTAAAATTTGCAAAAAGTTCACAAAACTCAGCAATGCTAATAGAAAATCTGTGACTTGTCTTTGCTCAGGGGCCTTACTAACCTTCTCTGCGTGGTTCCAATTTTAGTATATGTGCCTCGTCAGTAAACCCTATGCTTTGCTTTTGCATTCAGTAGCCACTACCCTACATAGCCAAATATCTATATGAAATTTATATCAGAGAGTTGCTTACTGTCTTAAATGACATTTTCAGTAAGGTTCTTGAGTGTCTGAAATTTGTGAATGAAATAGATCAACAAAACAAATCATAGTAACAAGGGCAGAAAGAAATAGAATTAAAGAGAGGGATGCAGTTAATACAGATATTAATTTTTAAAAGATATATGCAATGATATTTGCAAACTCTTGCCAGTTCTTTTGTTTGCTTGCATGTTTGCAATTTCTGAGGCTTTAGGGACTTCACATCAAAGTAACAAAAGAGTGGCTAAACCCTGATATATTATAAAGAGCTTCTGCAGCAATAATTAATATAAGGGGGCACTGACATTAGAATTAATCTTGGAAACCACTCTCAAGGTGATGGGGAAAATAAATGTGCCGTGGGAGTACCCCATAGTTCTGCACTATCATTGCTATGTCCTATCATTGATCATTGATATAGCAAAGAAGTGATCACTCACAAGGCAGAACTAATAATAGTCTTCAAATACAGAAGGATCTTTACTCACTTCTATGTTTGGTAACAGTCCATGTCAAGTGAATAATGAGTTTTTTACAGTCCCAAAGGGCACAGGCAATGAGCTTCCTTTCCTTCCTTTCCCTGCTGCATGGTAGACAGTATTGGAGGCCAGATAATTTGTTATCCTATAATAGCTCTTTTGGATACTGATTTTTTTTCCAAATGTAAATGTGTGGCTCTAAGAGATTATCCAAGTATTAGTATGATTGCATGTATGGGTATTATAGACAGGACCAATTCTGCCTTGAGCCATATACTCAAAATGAACTCACAATGCAGAGAATGCCTTGGCTGTATCAGGCATGGGAGGTGCCCACTGTGTTTTTACACAGTGGTGGGGAAGGTGCCATTGTCAGCACTAGTACCATTACTGGGGTCCCACTAATTCAATCCTTCCTTCCTGTCATAAAAAGACACTCAAGGCACTTTGGTTATCTGAAACAATGTGGACGCCATGGCTCTTAGGTAACATGATCCTTGTCAGGTACATCTTCAAGTTTAACAGGCTTCACTGAGACAGCACTCTAACTGCTTTCTCACCCCTGAACTCTGTTGCTGTACTTTTGTCCTCATAATGCCTGCTGATTCTTATAATCAGTAGTTTTGCTGCAGAAAATGAACATTTTTCTAGCAAGTAAATTTTAAGCTCTATCTAAGACTCACAAGGGAACAGTAACTCTCTTTGGAAATGAAGAGGTAGCCATACAAAATAAACAAGTGTTTGGTCCATTACTATTACCTCGTATCTTCATGGAAGCACTTATTTTAGTTTCATAAGCCAGTTGATATTGTAAATAAAACTCCCCCATGATCCCAATATAACACTTGGGTCTCAAGATCTAGATGGGAATGTGCATATGTTATATAATCCTGATTCCTCCTCTTGTATAAGACTCCAATAATAATATCGCTGTTTCTAATCATGTCCTCAAAACATCATTTAATAGCTCACCTTTTTCCTCTAAACTTATGTATGCATTAAATCCAGTCTTACAAAATGATAAAGGATACCTATGTGATTACCTAAAATAAATAAGATCATTATCAAACCTGAAAGAAAACATTATGCTCATCCAGAAATTCCTTACCAGGAATTCTCCAAAGAAAAAATAGTGTGTTTATCTACGGTAATAACAATACAGCTGCCTAGCAATCAAGTTAGCTTTATTGTCATCTTTGTCAAGTAGTGTGTTTACACTGGAGACAATTTGAGGAAAGAGAAATCTGTATTGTGATATCAGTACAATCAAAGCATATTTCTAAACACAGTCAGCCTCTCTTGTTTATGAAGCACGATGATGATTACTTACAACACAGTGTTTAGATAGGGTTGGATTATTAAAAGTTTAAAAATGGCATAGTGCATTTAAGAGTCAATAATTTCAACTTTTCTTCAAAATCACTTTTTCAACATATTCTAAAAATATATATACTATGGAATATTTTGTTGAAAGGAGGGAATGATCTTGTTATAGTTTCTGTGTGTCTGCATTTCATAATTTACATATAAGTGTATATATTAAAATGTCTGTGCACGTGAGTGTACCTGTGTGTGTGTGAAGGCATAAAAATAATTTCTTGATTTTGCTCCTGATTTTTAAGACAACTCATCTTTAAAAAAAGATAAAACAGGTTTATTTTAGTAAAGTTAATTACAAATGAGTGTTTTAAAAATTAAGCTATTCCTCCTAATCCTCCTATACATGCAAACATATGGATTAGGAGGAACTTAACGGAGGACCATGGGGGAGAAGAAGGGGGAAAATAGTGGGGGAGAGGGAGAGAGGCAAACCATGAGAGACTCATGAATGTTGAGAACAAACTGAGGACTGATGGGTGTGGGGGGCAGAAGGGAGATGGGCATGGAGGAGGGCACTTGTGGGGATGAGCACTTGTGTTATATGGAAACCAACTTGACAATAAACTATTCGTAAAAAAAATTAAACTATTAACAAATCATACAAGAACCTCTTTTTTTTTTCGAACAGCTTTTTTGTGTCTAAAGAGGTTCAACAGGCTGGTGTCTCAAAGGGACTGTTTAATGTGCATTTGTATATAATAATTATCCTCTTCCCTGACTTCAGCAAGTACACTTCGACCAACTCAGATGAACCATAGATTTAGTACCATCAGCAGGAGAGAAGGGGCATACAGAAAAGAGGATCTTTGGGGTTTCGTTAAGGAGAGGAATGTCAATAAGTAGAAATAAATACAGGGCTTGGGACTTCTCCCTGCTAAACTGTTTTAAGAATACTGATGAATTAGATCTTAAAGGCACATGCAGGAGAACTTGAGGAATTTTCTGTCAACTGCCAAGTAGGAAAGAGTTAAAGAATCTTTTTCAATGCTCACTAATTCCTTCCCACAGAACTTGTTCAAGACACAACATGGAGTTGGTGAGACTACCTACCCTTCAAGTCACCCCCTCCCCCACTCCTTGGAAACTAGTCATCACTTTTGCTCTCCCTCTCTTTTCCAGTAAACATTTTCTCTTCATCAATGTGGATACAATCACTGTTATAATACTTCCACAAATATTTGTATTGAACACACTATGCATTTTACTAGGAAAGCCAGCAGGATGTTTCACAACATACAGAAGCTATGTAAAGAGTTCTGGATTCCAACTGCAGCTCCTTTCATTTTCTGCTTAGATGACCGCAGTCACCTTACCCAACCTTTCTGAGAATTATCTGCAAATGAGGGCCATTAGATATTCTTTACACGCTGATTTGAGGATTATCTGAGGAAATAAATGTAAAACCACCTAGCCTAGTGCTACTAAATAGGGAAGAGGTCCTAGTTTTATTCCATTAGAAGGAATGTAAGGCACCAAACAGCAGGTGGAGACTTTTATGAGACTGAAAGATTTTTCCTGTGCTTCAGGTGTAGAGCCATGAAGATGATGACTAAAGCTTTGAAAATGATATGTTGATTTACCCCCAAAATAACTTTTGTAATGATAAAGTTGAATTACAAGTACAGACACCTGCAACAACCTTGCAAAGTCATTTATGTGGCTTATGGGTTTTGGACAAGAAAGTGGGGCACTCACACTCATTTCTTACCAGTTATGTGGTCCAGTAATGTTGACATAATTTCAAATACTTACAAATTGATAACCTGTTCAAATGTCATAGTAATCCTATAAATAGGTAGGTAGTATTATCCTCATTTGAACATGAAAACACGGAGGCCACAATTAAGTGGACTTTAATGGTGGTGCTGAAATTTCACCCAGTATTTTGGAGTGAAAAACAATGGGCACTTTCTACTGTACCACCATTGAACTCTGCTTTATAGTTATGAAAAATAGCGGATAATGGACTGTTAGTGATAATTTTATACATAATGGATCAAAGATAACTACAATTTTTCCCCAAGATACTTCAACTGTTAGGAAGAGAATTTATATTGTGATGATCAATGATTAACACCTAGTGTCTACTAAAAAAAAAAAAAGTAATGAACAGCAACAACCATAAACCAGGAAAAAAGGCATACTTCCCAAGCACTGCTAAAAATAATTTTTTACTTATTTATATCATTATGCCAATAAAAGGGACATTAGCTTGCTGAGTCTGTATAATTTATGCTTTGGGACAAAAATGTCCACTCTACAAGGTTCTTTGGTAAATCTGTACATTGCAATCGAGATCAGCATCAGTGTTAACCTTTCTGTTGCCTGCAAATAGCAATTACAGCATAACCACAGGGAAAATCTAGGGCTTTGTGTCCCTGAATGCAGGAGTAATTTGAACTGTTCTGATGGTAAATTTGAATTGTTTAACATATATTTTCTGTAAATTAGAATTGCATTTAATAACTTACTTCACCTCTCCAAATTTATGATTTTCCTTTTTTTAGAAGTCAAGTGATTTCAAGAGTAGAGGAAGTTTAGAATACTTATAAGGAAACATGGAATAAATCAAGAAACATTTTCTTCATTTAAGCATGGCTTAAACTGAGCATAAAGCAAGATTCTTAGAAACATCACATAATTACACAACGTCTATTTTTCTTCAATAAAATAGTTAAAAATATTCAATGCTTATGTTTCTTAAACCATTTAAATTCTAGTTTCAAATAACTAAATTGTCTAGCTTCAAATAACTAAATAAGTGGGAAAAATTAAAAATAAAACTTTCTTCCCTTATCTTTTACCACTTACTCTTTTCTGTTCCTTTTATCTCATGTACAACCTATGGCATATCCTGTTTTTCCCTCCTTACTTTTCATTATCTACTCTCTATTCTTAATTTGTTCTTCCTCTATTTCCATTCTTCCAAACACAGACAAATGAAGCATGTAATGTATGTAATCTGTTTGTTTACACTTCATTCTTATGGCGATCTGCTTTCTTCCTTCTTATTATGTGCAATTCTCTCCTTACTCACTTACTTTCTTTTTGACCACCATTTTACCTTTTCTCCTTCCTACTCTATTATTAACTAAACTTCTCCCCCTACATCCCAACACTTGTCTTTCCAATGTTGGGGATGGATCTCACATTGCCCAAACTCTCTGGTACTGAGTCATGGTTCTACATAAGGTGGTTTGGCAAATAAAATCAACCACTCATTGATATAGTCTACTGACAAGCAAGAGGTAAGAATAAGACAAGTATAGCAATATGCATTTTGTGAAAAAAAGAACACATTGTAAGAATTCACTGTATGGATTCATATTCTCTCATAAAAAACATGCCCATATTCTGGGCTTGAAACTTTGCCCCATCTGTAATTTCTTTATGCATCCATACCATATACAGAAAATTCAGGTAGGGTTTTTTAAGTCTCTAAATAATCTGAAAGTGTTAAAAATGTACTTTTATTCCTCATGATCCTTAATAAAATTGTTAACACTTTTCTAAAAAGCTACAACCCACAGTAATAAAGAAATACTACTAACTAATAAAACAAAAAATTTGAATGTCCAGGAAAAAAAAAAACATGCTTTAAATCTTACTTGTTTAGATCCCACGGCTGTTTACCAGATGTCTCCCTAAACAAAGAAGAAATGTGACAACAATTAAAATGTTGTGAAAATTATGCTATTAAAATACTACTCATTTAGGTGATGCATGTTTATATTAGTTAGGTAGTGAAAACTGTCAAATTACATAAAGAACTGAAATTAGTAGTATTTTGGCATTTCCATTTATATTCATTTTTGTAAAGAGCAATTGAAAATATCCTTCTTAAAGAAAGAAGGGAAACGTACTATGATTACTCTGGAAAGATGAATGATAACCTTAGAATATTAATTCAATATACTTTGCAATTCAATTTCATATGAGTAACTCTCATAAGCATCAAATATTATTAAATTAAAACACCCAAATCTCTGTTGAATAGGTCCTTTAAAAATTCTTGCAAAATGAAATATTCCTTGCACTGTAGACATTTGTTAAGACTTAGTTCTTTGGTAAACATACACAAATCACATTCAATTGCTTTAACTAACATCACAGGATCTTTAGAAGACAGAATCTTCCCAAGTATGATTATCATGTGAAAAAAATAAAGAGACAAATCTATATTTTCAACTGGGCTGAAGGAAGGGCTAATTAAACTTTTAATTAAAATGTGGACATTCATTAATAGTGTATACATATTTAATTGGGGTTCAAAAAAATACAAGTCCATTAAAGTGTGATAGTGTTTCAGAAATTTTATAAGCCATTCTCCAAACTGGACAGCCATACTGACATTTTCCCAATGATTTTCAGACAACTTGTAAACCTGTTTCTTTGTTTTTGTTCCTGCCTTATTTTTGTTTGTTTGGTTTTCATTTAGGAAGAGTGAAATTGGGGAACATAATTTGGACTCTAAATGAGTAGTGTAGGTAAGTGGAAGTATTAATTGTTTTCTGTAAGTTTCTAGAAAATGCCAACTGATCTTGAGTAATATAAGAAGATTAGTTATCTGCAGATGTAGGCAAGGAAGGGAGGAAAGGAGGCATTACAAGCGCCATAAATAAAAATTTGGAGTTGACAGTATTTGTTATTTAGATTGCTGTGATGGCTTTACAAGTATATACATATGTCAAACCATCAAACTGTATGTTTTAAAATGTAGAGTATATAATGTGTCAACTATAACTTACTAAAGCTCTAAAGAAATAAATGGAAGTATGTAAAAAATATACTTAACGTAAGACATGAAATGCATAGTTAATCCATTGGAAAAATTAATGGAAGTTGTTATTATTGGAATTTTTGTTTTAAAAAATTATATGGCTGCTGTGTGATGACCAGATTGGAGAAAGGATGGTTAAAAATGGAAATGAAATTCTTTAAGGAAGTTTGGACTATCATATTGGCAGTGGTGGCACAGGATGGTGAATTGATTGATGACTGAGTTAGTAGTTAGAAAGAAGTCTTTTGTGTTTGTGTTTGTGTAAAAGTAGGACAGAATAAGGAACAAAGAATGATGACCAGGTTTGTGGCTTTAGCAACTAGATGTACTGTGCTGCCTTTTCCTGAGATAGTGAAGACTGGAAATATATTAAATATGAAGAGACTAGAAGAGTTCTATTTTAGCCATAATTATTTGTGAAATGTCCATGAGACAACCAAATGAAAATTTTAAGTTAGGTAAAGGTTTCTAGAATTGAAGGGAAAAGTTTGAGCTCATAAATAATTTTGAGGATTCCTAGCCTATAGATGGGAGCAGATGGCTACCCTTGAATGGAGGCAATGATATTGAATGGGAATAGATAAAGGAACCCAAAGTCAGGGTGCTAGATGGCCTATCTACTTGATGTTACATGTTTCTCCCTTCTCCAAATAACCAGAACAAGTGTAAAAAGGAGTTCAATGAGCCAGAGGCTGATTTTCATTATTTCTTATGTTCATTAGAGTCTACTTTCTGATCTCATATTTAAAAGTCCTCAGTATAGATAGAAATAGAAAATAAAACATTGTAGTAGTAAATTAATCTGCCCCAGTTTAATCTTGAAATTAACCTCAAAAGCTCCTGGATGTCTATTTGCTTACTTAATAGATATTTTTAATCATCTCACCTAAAGTACATATTTTAAATAATCTCAATATGTCCATTCATATTTCTAAATCAAGTTGGAAGTGAAGTATAGCGCTTTGTTAAATTTCTTAAAAATAAGTCAAAATAATCTGCAGATCTTGAACATTCAGTCTTTGCAACATGTGCTTGGAAAGTAGAAAAAACTGTGATATAATTTGTCTGAGAGTAGCTGAAAATTCCATACTATGATGCTATAAAGCAGCTTATGCATACTCAGAGATCAATCATAGAAATAGACTGGAATAATTTTGGAACTACAGTTTATTATTATAAAAGGAAAATACAACATAGAATTTTCATGGATGGTATGGAATGGTGTTCTTCAAAGTAGTACAGTTTAAGAATGATTCACGGTAGACTTGGGTTTATTACTTTCCATTTGTTTTGAGCACTGCTGGGATGTTGGGGAGTCATGTAAACTTGCTAGATTTTTGTTTATTCATCTGTAAAATGAAAATAATACAATACTTTCAAGAGTTTGGGTGAGAATAAATGTGATAAAGTGCACAGAAATGCCTTCTAGTGTACAAAGCACTACAGACTGCAGAAAGAACACCAGTACAATAATAATTATGAGACATTATGCTAATGGTGCCACCTGACATTAAACATAAGAAATATTCAGTGCATTTAATTTGTGTACTATATTTAATATCATTTAGAATTTTTCAAGTCATTAATAACACATAGAAAGAAATAACACCAATTCTTCAGATATTGATGAAAGAGAATAAATGAAAGAAACACACAATTTAAAAAAAATCACGTACAATTTGCTGATTGGGAAGTTTGGGCATACACAGTAAAAATGAAAAGTCTAGTACCTGTTTATAGTGCATTGCTTACATTGAAACATACTTCTGAAATATGGTCTTTCATCTCTCCCATCCCTTTCTTTACACTTAGCTACATTTCTAATTTTATGATTTGATTTTTCTTCTTTTCTCTATTTCCTGTGATATTGCTCATTTTTTCATTCTCAAGTTTGCTCAAGATTAAATCATTAATCATAATTTTAAAACTATTTTCCAATTTTATTTTTATAAAAAATAATACATATTTTCCTATTTACAAAAATAACTCAATATTCACTGTTGAGAATTTATAATTAAACACTGATGGAAAAAGAGAAAATGTGATTCATAATTCTATCAGCAAGAGACAACTGCTACTGACATTTGGGCATCTCACCATTATTCTGTTTTCTATGTACAAATATATATAAGTTCAGAACATGTCTCCATGTTCGGGTGCCTGGGTAGCTCAGTTGGTTGAGCGTCTGACATCGGCTCAGGTCATGATCTCACGGTTCTTGGGTGCCAGCCCTGCTTTGTGCTGACAGCTAGCTCAGAGCCTGGAGACTGCTTCAGATTCTGTGTCTCCCTCGCTCTCTGACCCTTCCCTGCTCATGCTGTCTCTCTCTCTCAGAAATAAATAAAAACGTTAAAAAAAAAAATGGCACCATGTTGCTTCTATTTTTAGTTACTTTTCCATGAATATTTTTAAATTATATGAGTTGTTTTCCTGCAACATTTTTAGATACTGCATAGTTATTTTAAATTTTAATTTTATGGGTGAAACATAATTTGATAGACCCATCAAAAAGGCTGTTGTCAGTTCTTTTTTCTCCTATAAGCAGCCCTGTGATAAACATCCTCAAGGCCATATATTTGCATGAATCATGATTATTTCCTTAGGAAGAATCCTGGATTCAGTCAAGCCTGCATATCAAATTATAAATTTTATAATACCTATTGCCAAATCCACTGCAAAAAGTTTCTAACATGTCATACTCCACCAGCAGGATTTGAGAGTACCTCCTTTCTCACACTGAAGCTAATAGTAGATATTGTCATAGTTCAATGTTTTTGCCAATTTGATAAATAAAACTGCATATTTATTGTTTGAATATATTTCTTTGGTTATCAGGTGAGTTGAAAAAAATTTCTTTTATTTGTGTTTATTAGTTTATGAACTGCTCATTATAATTCATCATTATCTATCAGAGCACATGTCTTTGTATAATCACTTAAATTAACTCTTATGTATTAAAGTATTAACTATAAATATAAAGATTTGATTAAGAAGACCAATGCTGATTTTAACATTTCCAGGATTAATATATACCAAGATTCATCCTAAAACTCAAGAGAAAGTTAAACAGTTTTCTTTAGTTTACTGAGATACAAAAGTGATTATAAGTAGATGAATGAATTTAAGTTCAATTTTATGCTTCATTTTTTATTACCCCATTTTCATTCAAATTTGAATCAATGTTGAATTTATTTTATTGCTGCTTAGTCCCTTGAAAAATTTTTAGATTGTTTACATCAACATATTTTTATTTGCTATAATGCCATTATGTTTTACTTTCTCTTGAAACTGTGTGAACTAAAATTAAATTTTTCTTGACATGTTATCCAAAAGGGAGCATTTACTCATGTAGTGAAGGTTAAGTCAAAACCCAACCTGCAGTTTCATCTTTGTATAAGATTATCTTGTGCTCACTTGGAGTACCTAATGCTTTATCTTAGTTTTGATGTCATTACACAGAATGTGACTTCATTGAGGCTAGTGTTGATATCATTACAAAGAAGGCAACTTCTTTGAGGTCAGCAGCTAATCTCAAATCTAATCTCAAGTGAATTCAGTTTCAAATATGTACTCCTATGTATGCTTCTCTAGACTTTGACTTAAGCATTCTTATTCAGTGATGAAAACAAGAAAATTAGGAATTCATGAAGCTCCAAAGATTGTAAACTAGCAGATATTCATTAGTGATTAGCAAATAAATGTGCCATATTTATGAGAACTGAAATAAAATGTATTACTTTAATATAGTGCTTTAAAATCTGCTCACTGTCTTATGTAACCCTCCCAATAATTTGCATGTAAGTAAGGAAGATATTGTGGTGGCCAAAAATAGCTTTGTAGACATAATTACTTGCCACATGATCCTGGCAAGTCAACTAATCTCATTGAGTAGTCAATCTCTTTTTCAATAAATAGATATAATAAAGGAAATGATACTTCTCTCTCACAGCTGTCCTGAGTTTCAAAAATACAAAGGATTTCAACACTTAATACTTAACTAACTCAGTGATTTATCTGACACATTTTTGAATATCTACCATAAGTTCTAGATATTAGGAATTATAGTTGGAAGAAGAAAAAGTCAGTTTCTGCTTTATAACAGATTCTATGTTAATAGGTAACATAGGTAATAAATAACAACTGTAAGCAGATAGATGAACAGACAGAAGAGAAGATGAATTAATGATTTCAAATATAACTAAATGTCATGAAGAAAATAAGGCAAAATACTGTATAAGCAGTGTTGGGAAATGCTGCATAGGGTAGTAAGGAAAATCTTGTTGAAAGGTGATAACTGAGTTGAGACCTGAATATCAGAAGGAACAGTCCTATAAAGAGAAGGGAATGAAGACCTCCAGAAATGACATACATGTGCAAAGACTTTGACACAGAAACAAACTTTAGTGTTTGAAGAATAAAACATGTCCAGTGTGGTTATAGCATAATGAGCCAGGAAAAGCCTGGTATTATAGTGGTGGGAGAGGGGGTTGTAAGCCAGATCATAGATTACATACGACTTTGGACTTTGTAGTCATGAGAAAGGGTTGACCATAGTAAGATAAGAAATGATGATGGTGATGATGGTGATGATGATGATGATTAAGAAGGATGACAAGGAGAAGATGGAGGAAGAAGAGGAGGAGGAGGAAGCGATAAAGGTCAAGTTGATTATTAATTCAATCGTTTAGGAAAATGTTTATTTTTGTTTTTGTTTTTTGGCCTAAATATTATACTGCAAACCAGCTACTAAGTGGTTTCCTATTTAAACTCTGTTCTGTTTTATTTTCTCTATGTTTTGTTGCTGCCTGTAGTAATGATGGTTTTTCACCTCTTAAGCCCAAAGTTAATTATTACTCTTGATTTTTGTTTGTTTGTATTTCTTTTCTTAAGGCAATGTGCCAGTTTTCTGCAATGATTTTAGTGTTGAAGAAGCATTTATAAGACTCCATAGATTTATTTAGGAATAGATTTCTGAAATTCAAGCTGCTTTATTTTAATAATGACTATAATTAACAGACATCTTTATAGCTTTCCATTTTCTACTTATGCCCTGTTCCACACTCATTTTTTTTAAAGCCAGGCTCTCTTACAACTCATACATTTTAGTCCTATCTGCCAAAATCAAACAAAACAAACAAACAAACAAAAGCTGGAACTCACATTCTTTGAAGAATTGTCTCTCCAGGATGTAACTCCTGAACTACTTCTTTTGCTGGTTTGAGACTCATCTGCTTGAGTATCCACTTCTTTTTCCCATTTATGGCTTGCCCCCTTGACTGGATAATCCATACTCTGTCCTTAGCTTTGGTACCTGCTGTGCTTATTCCTCTTATCATTATTTCAAGTTGTACCTTGGCTTTACTCCATAGCTTCTGGCATACATCATGAATCTTGTCTAGCCCATTTACTACCCATACCCTCCACCATTTCAAATGGATTCTCCAAATGTAACTGTCAACCAGGATATAATTTTCTTTTTTCCCTGACCTCCCCCCAGCCAATACCTAAAAAGTCCCCAGACTTATTGTCTGCATTTAAATAAACAATAACCTTAATTATAAGAATATATATGATTCATGTATTTGTAACATAGGTTTTATTCATTGACAATAGCTGTTATATGAAAAACAAGTCCTTAAATATGCATATACACTGTAAAATTACTATAATTTTGTTTGTAGTCATCTACAAACTATTGATTGAGCTTAGGGAGCAATTTTTTCTAAACTTTTTAAATAAATATTATAAATTTTGGACTTTAGCATTAGTTTTGTTTGCAGGAAGATTATAGTATAATTTTAAGAGTTGATGTGGGGCTTTCAACCAGGTTAGCTTCCCTAATGCCAGTCATTGTACCATGTATTTATATCTTGAAATCTTTAAGCTTCAAGGGCTCTCAATAAAATCAGAATACATCTGAAAAGTCCTATCACATACAATGGAGGTGGTGTGGGTAATAACTGGGAGTGAATAGGCCTGATGGGAGAGTAGGGTATTTGGCTATGGTAGAGTTTGAGTTCCTCCTAAATATGGATTTCACTTCTCTTACCTTTTTATGTAAGATCTGCTTTATCAGTTTACATTCCCACCAACAGTGTAGGAGGGTGCCCATTTCTCCACATCTAGAGTTCTCTGATTTGCTCATTTTAGCCACTCTGACTGGCGTGAGGTGGTATCTCAGTGTGGTTTTGAATGTAAACTGGTACAGCCCCTCTGGAAAACAGTGTGGAGGTTCCTCAGGAAACTAGCAATAGAACTCCCCTATGACCCAGCAATAGCACTGCTAGGAATTTACCCAAGGGATACAGAAATGCTGAGGCATAGGAGCACATGTACCTCAATGTTCATAGCAGCACTCTCCACAATAGCTAAAACATGGAAAGAGCCTAAATGTCCATCAACAGACGAATGGATCAAGAAGATGTGGTTTATCTATACCATGGATTACTACATGGCAATGAGAAACAATGAAATCTGGCCATGTGTAGCAACAAGATGGACCTGGAGGGTGTTATGCTGAGCGAAATATGTCAGGCAGAGAAGGACAAATATCATATATTTGCACGTATAGGAGGATTAGGAGGAACTTGATGGAGGAACAAGGGGGAGAAGAAGGGCGGAAATGGTGGGGGAAAGGGAGAGAGGCAAACCATGAGAGACTCTTGAATGCTGACAAAAACTGAGGACTGATGGATGTGGGGGGGAGGAGGGAGGAGGACACTTGTGGGGATGAGCACTGGGTGTTATGTGGAAACTAATTTGACAATAAACTATTTGTAAAAAAAAAAAAAAAAAAAGATCTGCTTTATCAAACTTACCCTAGATTTTTATGATATGTTAACAAGTCATGTCTGTTAAACTAATGACCACTTGGCCTATGGGCAGTTTCTATTTTATATGAAATATTACTAATATAAGCACATCCCTTATAATAAAGAAAATATTAGCCACATTCAACATCTTTACCCTCTACACCAGGATTCATTACTTTAATCAGTAATTCTTTGTGTGAAATCTCATCAAGCGCTTCTTGTATATTTAGACATATAACCCACCATTGTATTTACTATTCCCTAATAACGCATTTGCCACAGCTTTTAAACCTGCCTATGGAGTAATTGTACAAAACCTCCCTATATAAATTGATGTTGGAGATCCCTTATCAAATCACTTTTTCCAACACATTCTTTTATTAAATCTTCTAAATTTGTTTCTGAGAATTCCTCCATACTGATAAGATAATCAGACAATATTTGATGGAGCTCACTAAATTATGTTTTCCATAATAGTATTATGCTAACTATTTTTCATCTATCAATATTCTCATCACTCCATATACAAATAAATCACAGAGCTAAAATTATACTAGCTTTACTTGAATTTCCACTTACTGTGTATTATCCTATTTCTGATATTTCATCTATCCTAAAACATAATAAGTGCTACAGTTTCAAAAATAAATCTTTACTGAAACCTATAAAGCATCAGTAAAGAATCACTGATAATATAGTGTGGTATTATAGGCACTTGGTAAATAATATGAGACTGTTGATTAGTAAAATTTACTTGTATACTAAAATTACTGTAACACTTTACTATCCTCTTTCCATCAACAAATATATACTGTGTCTTCTCTATGAAAAGCACTCTGCTAAGTGATATGACGGACAGAGACAAGTATCAGCCCTCGGGATACCAACAATCTGGCCATGATGCAGTTCTCATGCATTAATTACAAAAAGCAGACATAGGACATGCCAGCTGCGTGGTATAGCTATTACATCTCATGAGATGAGATCATGGTCTTGTGGTGGTTAGGGAAATCTACCCAGGAGAGTTAGAACTTAATCTGGGAGAGCCTTGAGATATTATCAGGATCTCATTCTGTTGAGAAAAGGAGGGATATAAGGGCGAGAGCATAAGCAAAGAATGTAAACTAGAGGCACAAGGTATACTGCAAGGCTGCATTGTGCAACACGGTAGTCACTGGCCACATAGAGCTTTTGAGCACTTCGACTGTGGTCAGTCTGAATTGAGATGTGCGATTTCAATGCCATTATTGAAATTAATTTCACCTGTTTGTTTTTAAATTTTATAATATGGCTACTGGAAAATTTAAATTACACACATAGATCACATTTGTGACTTGATTTATATTTCTGTTGGGCAGCATCAAGTTACTAAGTAATTGTAAGGAGGCTGGTTTATTAAATATGCATTTTTAAGAAAAGTAATCAGACCAAAAAGTACTGACTGGTTAGGGGAGGCTTGAGATTAGACATACAGGGATTGATAACCTACACAAAGGGAGAAGGAGGGGACAGAGTTGAATGAAGCAGGTGTCAATGTGGGAGAGATGGCATGATAGTAAATATGATTTTGTGTCTGATTGCTTTTGCTGGAAAAAATAGTTGTTTTGATTGTTCTTAATGCCAGAGACATTGTACAAGAAGACTTTCAGAATAATCAAATCCCGTGAGTAGGCATGAAGATAAAAAGAGTGAGAAATCAAATATGCTTAATACTGTACTCTGGGGAGACAGAGAGAATGAGGATATAATCAGTAGAAGTGAGGAATTTGATAGGAGAACTTGTTTTGTGGGGAGAAGTTTTTGAGCCCTGGAATATCCAGTGGCAGTGGAGTTTTGATGATGATTATTCTCTGGATGAAATGAATATATGAAGAACAGGTGGCTGACTATGTCTGATAAAAGAGTGTGCACAAGGAATAAGTGTACTTAAGGCTATGGTAAAATAGAAGTGGAATTCAAGGAGGAAATGGTGAAATTGATGATAAAAATCGATTAACGATCTTAGTAGAACTGAATGTTGAATTCAAGGGGGACGGAATGATTTTAGGTGATTAGATAGATGATAGATAGATAGATAGATAGATAGATAGATAGATAGATAGATGATAGATAGATAGATAGATAGATGATAGATAGATAGATAGATAGATAGATAGAGATAATACTTCAAATGCAAGGCCAAGAACCGAACTATGGAGAATAATAACATTTGGAAGTTGGGGGAGGACATTGTAGAAAGATAAATTGATCAGATATGGAAATAAGAAAAAAACAAAGACTGTATGGGATCATGCTAAGGAATTACATTACTGAGGAGGAAGAAACTGCCAACAGGAGAAGATGTTATAAGAAATGTATAAAACAATTTAGATGACATTTTACTATTTAGCATCAAAATATTACCAGGTAGCAATATTACCAGGCAGGAATCCTCAACCACGAAACTAAGAAATGACAAAGTTCATTCCATGGTCAGTTTTTCTGCCTTTGGAAAACATGGCACATGCCTGGGCTTTTCTCCATATGCATTTGACCTTTTCTCATTTTCTGGTAAGTATGCCTCTCCCATAAAGTTTCTCCTGAATAATGTCAAGTTTATTGTCTCCTGTAGTATCTTGTACCTGCATCCTCAATTGCCATTTATCACAGAATGCCTAATATTACCTTTTTTGTATATGCTATTTCTTTTGACTCTGAAACTGTGTTTTTGTACTCCACCTGGCTGCCTCCCTAGGATTACCCTTAATGCTTAAAATTTTTCATGCCTAGAGGAAACAGTTGTTAAAGAAAGATGCAGGGCTTAGGCTCACAGGAATACTTAATTTGGACTACTGAGAATTACAGTGCTCCCAAGAAATCATATGTCATCAGTTTTTTATTTCTCTACCAGTTTTTATCTCTTGTTTCTCTTAGAGTCTTTACTACTATTTAAGAGTGGAGCCTGCATCCACGCATTCATTCAACAAGGTACTAAAATATTTAAAAGGCTATACAATGAATGCAATCTGCATCCTGCATACCCTCGATTACAATTTCCATACGTGTTTATATGTATCTCACACTTGAATGTAAGATCCCTGAGGAAAAGTTCTGGTTATTACATTCCTTATCAATATTTGTATTTTAATGCCTAGTTGTTTCTTTGCACTGAATTGATTGTCAAGCCACATTTGCTTAATGAAAATATAAAGCAATGAAAATGTGAATTCCTTCTGAAGGAGTTTACAGACTGAGTAGAGGAGATGAAATTTGTGCACAAATAACCAAAGTACAAATAGGAAAGAAATACCTGACCAAAGAAGTATTCAAATGAAAAACGTATTAGAAGTGGGGGGAAAAAGTCTCACAGAAGAGACATGAGAAGACTTCTGAGGCAGCTGGTATTTAAGCAAGACCAGGACAGTAGGATGGAAGGTTGAAAATGGGTCATTCCACTAAAGGGGACAGTGCCTGTTTGTGTAATGTAAAGATTTCCATTCTCTTTTATTTATTAAGGATAAACACTTATTTTCACATCAGGTTAGTTTTTACTTAAAATCCTGCAATCGTTTTTCCTTTACAAAACACTTTTTTTCTCCATAAAAATTTCCTTACAATATGTAGCTGCACAGTTGAGTTTTATTTTAAGGACAATGGCATTTTTACCTCCTGTTTTGTGTGAGGGTCTGTGGGTTGTAGGAGATGAGAAAAGAGTTCCCAGCTGCCAGAGCCCAACAAAACCCCTGAAAATGATGACTGTATCCATTTCCACCCAATGCCACATTCTGAAAGTGATCTTTTTGAAATGAAGATTGCAAAAAGCTGCCGCTTCTCAAAAATGCAATTGCTTTTCATGATGCGGCCGTTGCTGTCTCTGTGCTGACGCAGCTACCAACATCAACACCAGCCTGTCTTTGAACTATTAAAGATATTTCTTTCCCAACAACAAAAAGAGTATTCTCCAAACACAGTGAGGTCTTGTGTTTAATAAGCTGAAATTGACAGAATGGGCAATAGTGAAGTAAAAATGATTATGAGGGAGAGAAATGAAGTCATAGTGAATGCCTCCAGGGACTAGACAATGTTCTCTACCTCTGGGTGATGCTCTGAAAAGATATGCATAAATAGGGATGGGAAATGGGTATTAGAAAAAGATAGATATAATTGAAAGGAGGTGCCATTTTCTGCATATGTAATGTGTTATTGGGAAGAGCTTGGGTGTTAGGCCAAGGTTTGTATCCCAATTCTGCTCCTTATGAGGTTTTGTAGTTTTTAACTTGCTAAGTCGCTTAGCCTTTCCAAATTCAGTTTCCTGCAAACAATGTGTGCATTAATTACCTCTCAGTGTTTCTGTGAGGGTATTGAGATAATGTCTGTAAACCTAGCTGGTTCATAACAAATGTCAACATCTTATCTCTCAGCCTGTCTTCTTTGCTCTACCCATCAAGTGCATGAGGGAAAACTCTCTGTAAGGGACTTCTCAGACCAGTAGATTCACTTCAAATTATTGAAACGTAGACTGCATTGTCTTTCACTGAGAAGAGGAAATGGTGCTAATCACCCACCATCTGTAGTACTTGTGCATATACTTATCCATTCCTAATGGAGATGCACTTGTATGCTAGGATAGAGAGCTGTACTCTTTCCTTCTGTTCATCCTTGATCTTCATTTCTCTTTGGGCTCACAGGGTGTAGTCTGTAGACATGCTATACAATTGTGCAGTAATCAACTTGTTTTTTCAGATAAAAGCTTTCCTCTGCTAAAGATGTGAGAGGGTTGGAAAAATCAAATGTCATTGTTGGAAAAGCCCTGGAAGATATGTGACCCAAGCTCTTCATACAGATGAGGAAACAAAGGCCTAAGAACTAGCTGACTTGCCCAAGATTTAAGGGAAGTGAATGGTCGGGTTCAGATTAGAACACAGATTTCTTCTGTTCAGCTCTGGGAGTTTTCCTGAGCTTCTCCAGAGCTCAGACAAAGGCATATTTTCAACTTTTTTCAGATGAGCATACACCCACAGGAAGTCCAAATGTAACATTCAAGGCTAGCTCCATGAGAATTGGTAAAGGGATGGTTCTGATTGTGATTGTTTTACAGAAAATACCAGAGATGACCACTTATAAGATCTTTTCCTTCTTCTATTGACAATTCTGAAAGCACTCAAGTTTAAGCACATGTGGGCATGTGTGCAAGCACATGTGTACACAGACATACACAGACACACAGACACACAGACACACACACACACACACACACACACATATAATATATATATGTTCTCTCTGGGGATTTGTTGCCCAGGTGGTTTCATTTAATGATTACACTATCTCTGGCATAAAATGCCACAACTTTCTGCTGTTGGGACTGCAGTATGCAAATTGACTAGAGTCAATTGTACCTGATTTTCTAAATTGCCTCTGATATAACAATTCTCCCACCCGGTAATAAGCCATTGAGATCAAACAATAGGATTGATTACACATTCGTTACTCTGGGGAAATGCCATTAGTTTTACCTGAATAAAAAGTGCAGAACAGGGCCCAATTTGGGGGAAGTAGTATACAATATTGTCTAGGAAGCACAGTAAACTAAGTTTAAAGAAGCTTAAACATTACTCTTTAACCACAAGGAATATCAAGCAAAAATAATTTTATTTACAAGTCACCAAAGGAAAACATAAAGGAGTACTTGAGTGAGTATTACTTGGTGGTGCAATCCAGAATTGACAGGGCTCCTAATTATTCAAGTTCAGCTCTTGGGATAGATATCAGGCTCCAGGTGAATCCTGGAACCTCAATAGCTCTGTCAGAAATCCATACATAGAGTTAACTGTCCAGCTTGAGATTTTCCAATCTCAAACCATGGATAACTAGTAGTTGAGAGATTTAGAGAGGAGTCCTAGCTCCTCCCTCACTAGCTGGTTGATGTTGGGCAAGTTATTTGATCTTTCTGAACCTCAGGTTTGTAATACATAAATTGGGTTTAAGAATCCTACCTTGTACAAAAGTGAAAAAAACATGTGCAAAACTGACTTGAAACTGGTAAGTACATTGCAAATGGGAGGGATCACTCCTACTCCAGGAGGTCTTAGTTGCTATATTTGTACACAGTTCTATAAGATATAAAGTTTAGCTAATGGTGAGACTAGCCTTCTTCTGACCTAAAGTTATAAACAGTAGATGCAGTGTCACTTAACTTTAAAGTCAGATAAAACTATATTCACATCAGTTTCCCATTTACTTGTCCAGGGGCAAGCTATCCAACTATCTGTAGGATTTTACAGACTTATCTGTAAAATGGGCATGGAAATAATACTCTCTCACAAGTCTGTTATGAGAATCAACAGGGAATATGGGAGTGTGTGCAGTGTGCAATGTAGGAGACATGAACAACATGCAATTAGTGTTACTTTTTACTGGGTGAGAGTAACTGTAATATGCAGGAATATTCACATAGTGCCTTTTTCCAAATCAAGAGAGAACTTTCAGTGTATGGTGCAGAATAAAGTTTTAGCCAGGTTATTCAGATGTCTCTCCTCTTAGCAAGAGGGATTTCTGATTACCTGTAGGTGGACTGATGTGGCATGTGGCCCATGGGCCTCATTGCCAGGATGATGAGCTTCTGGAGTCTAACTTTAGATTGTTTTTCAATCCATCAATATTAATATTCATAGTACCTAGGATAGAGTCTGGCACATGGCCAGATACTTAGTAAACACTTTCTCATGAATGGAAAGAGAAACCTTTGGTTTGCATAAGAACAAATAGGACTTAAAAATATAAGGCTTAATTCCTCCTGTTGAAACTAAGAGATTTAATCTCTTCCCAACATTTTAATCAAAATATTTACCTTAAAAACTTGTAAATGTAAGCTCTTTTCCTGTATCTCTGAAATGTACCTTTCTTAGAATCTAAAAATACCTAGGAATGTCTTTCTCAAGGACCAGGGATCTGGAAATATAAGTATCAAGTGTCTCCATTGCCATTTCCATGCGAAGGTAGAAGGTGAAATTTGGAGGGCCCTTTGCTCCAATTTTTACTACTCCTTCTTGTCATAACGGTATTAAGTTTTTCCTTCACTCTACCTCCTCTTTTGGATAAAGTCAATTAGCTAACACTGCGATTACCAGGTAAAGTTAAAATGTACTGATGTATGGCCAATGATGCTGTGAAGTACTCTCACTTGAGGATTAGTTATGCTTTATATGGGAAACATAGATACAGCGGGGTGTATGTGCTTGACTATATCAAAGGTTGAGATTTCTTTTTGTCTCTGAAATTTCAGGGGTTTGGTTGATGTTTATTTAATGATTTTAATTAATATTTTTTAATATTTATTTATTTTTGAGAGAGAGAGAGAGACAGTGTGAGCAGGGAAGTGGTAGAGAGAGGGGGAGATTTAGAATCTGAAGCAGGCTCCAGGCTCTGAGTTGTCAGCATAGAGCCTGATGTGGGACTCAAACTTGCAAACTGTGAGATCATGCCCTCAGCCAAAGTCCGACATTAAACTGACTGAGCTATCCAGGCATGCTGATTTTAATGACTGTTGAAGACTATTCAGTAATAAGTGTTTTCTTTCTCTATAACATTTTTGAAGATTTCTGGATTGGCATAAGATTTTTTTGTTTGTTTTTTAATTGTATTTCCCCAACTTGTTACGCAGAGCATTATGTGTCCCAATCTAAATGGTATCTGATGGCTATGGAGATAAAGAATGGCTGGCAGGAATTCTTATTAACCTGACTCTGCTATATTCTGTATTAGAAAATAAGCTACATTTTCTAGGATCTTTCATTCTCAAGCTGCGAGGGTTTTCATGATTGAATTGGGAATAGAAAGCAGTGGAGTTCCTGGGCCTTCTATTTGAAATAAATACAGGCCCAATTTCATACCTGGGTTAATAACTCAGTTGAACAGATTAAATGAGAAACATTGAGAAGGATGAACCATCCTTACTCTTCCTAAGGTGAGGTGAAGACAAATGAAATCAGTTTAAATGTTAATGTTCTTAACTATCTCTTTGTGTAATTATAAACATTCAACACATCTGTGTACTCTCTTAAAATTCAACTAGATTAATCTTAACTGAGTAAGATTTAAGAGTTTCAGCTCATTTACTCACTAATAAGGATTCTTACCCATTTGCCATCCAAAGAAAACCTTGATTCACTAATCATAAGTTCTTATTGATCTCTGGGTAGAGTTGCCCTCATTACCTGCATGTTTTCCAGAAATTAAAAATAAATACTTGGCTGCATGGAAAGTTGGGATTTCCAGAGCCATTTCCACACAATGGAGTAACTAATTAAGGCTCTGATAAATAGAGAAATAATTTAAGATATCTTTCCCAAATAAACCAACTGAAGATACTAAGATGAAAAGAACATAATTGTTAAAAAGAAATAAGTGGTTAATTTATAGCCAAGAAGAGCCAAAGAGACATAATGTCTAAATGTAATGTGGAATCCTGGATGATATTCTGGAATTGAAAAATATAGGTAAAATTTAAAGAAATTTGAATGAAGTATAAACTTTAGTTAATAATAATATATCAGCATTAATTGTAATGTAATTAAATGTACCATTATAGTGTTAATAATAGAGTAAACTGAGTGTGAGGTATAAGGAACTTTCTTGGGGGTGGGTAGAGCTTAGACAAAGACCCTAGGTGAAAATCCTAAAATGTCTTATTTGTTTTTTGTTGGCTTGTTTGTTTGCTTTATCCCTAGGTCCAGCACAGTGTATACCGAATGAAAATTATGTTTAATATTTTCCCTTATTCATCTCTTGTTAGTCCCTATTTCCTATCCTTCTCCCTCCCTTCTGTTCCATATATGTCCCATTCTGTTGATAGAGTCCCATGCCTCTTGGTTGAGCCTGCCCAAAGCTTGAGAAGAATAGAACATAGAATATAGCATATGCCAACAAGTTTAGCCATTAGGTATTTTCTTATACTTCAAAGAACTGGAATACTTCCAACCATCCTTAAAAATGAAAGTTAAATTGGTTTGAACATGAGCACATAAAGACTTCTGCTCCCACAAGGCAATCTGCAAGACTGTGTATGGGGTTAAAAATAAAATTTCATCTACACAACCGAAAGTCTTTCGTTTAAAAATTTTAAATGTTTTTATTTATTTTTGAGAGAGAGGGAGACAGTGTGAGCAGGAGAAGTTCAGAGAAAGAGGGAGACACAGAATCCAAAACAGGATCCAGGCAATGAGCTAGCTGTCAGCACAGAGCCGGATGTGGGGCTCGAACCCACGAACTGCGAGATGAGATCATGACCTGGGCTGAAGTCAGACGCTCAACCAACTGAGCCACCCAGGAGCCCCTCCTTAAGTCTTTTTAATAAATATTAATATCGCAAAGTAATTAATCGTGTGCTTTGTATTTGGCATTAAAGCTAGACCAAGTCCAAATTAGAGGGCTCAACAATGTGTATCAGTATCAGCTGAACCCAGAATGTTGGATTTGGAATGGGTCTTGGAGACTATAGTCAAATACCTTCATTTTATGGATGAGTAAGCTGAAGCCCAGAGGTGTTATCTGGTTTGTCAGAAACTCCTCTAGCTTGTATGTATAGATGTCACTTTATTCCACAAAGAGTACAAAGAAGAACTACAGTAGAATGAAAAAAGAACATATAGACAACATGAAAAAATAATATATAGACAACAGTTTGTATTAGTGAATTTTACCTTAATGACTCAACCATTATTAGCTTCTCTAAAAAGAAATTCTCAGAAGTTTATAAATGTGCTAGATGGCAGAGCTAGTTTATTCAAGGATGGAACATGCTTACCTGTTGCAATTTCAGCACTCTGAAGAAGGTTCCATGATCTAAAAATTACTCTCCCAACTGCTAATTGAATCTGAGATGTCTTTATCAAGTAACATGAATTTTATTCCATAAATAAGGGTTTAAAATAAAAATATCCTTAAAGGGACACCTGGGTGGTTTGGTCGGTTGAGCATCTGACTTCGGCTCAGGTAATGATCTCATGGTTCATGGGTTCGAGCCCCTCGTCGGGCCTGTGCTGACTGCCAGCTCAGAGCCTGGAGACTGTTTCAGATTCTGTGTCTCCCTCTCTCTCTGGTCCTCCACTGCTCATGCTGTCTCTCTCTCAGAAATTAATTAATTAATTAATCAATCAATCAATCAATTTAAAATATCCTTAGAATAAGTCCTTTTGTCTTTCCCTTCTTTAAAAGAGTGATCTGGTGGTAGGCTGAAGCTTACTAACAAAACTGTCCACAGAGAAATCCAAAATGTTTAGAAGAATAAGCATTTAAAAGTTAGGAGGAATGGCACAAGTGTCCTTTTTACCAGAGCCAGTTGTTTAGGATTTCTGATTTCAGGGAACCTTAAGGGCACAGTGGTAGTCAGCATTGATGGCTGGTTGACAACTCAAGTCAAGAACTTCAGAGGCAGGTGTGTTTGATGGTGCAGCTGGCTAACCTATGCAACTTTGGAAAAATCAATTAGTTTTTCCAAGCTTCAGTTCCATCATCAGCAAAATGTGAGTAACTTCACAACATTAGCTAGAGGATCCAAGCTAATACAATGTCTAAAAACGATGGAACCCCCATAGCAAATGCTAAATACATTTTTCCTCTTTTCCTTCTTCTATCTCCACATCCTATGTCCTGCCTGGATTAAAAATTCTTGAGGACACATAACATTTCCACAGGATGTAGGGTGAATAGGAGACTAAAAAAGAGCATGGCTGGAAAGACAGAAAGTAAGTGAGAAGGTTCTATTCATGGGAAAGCAGGTAAGGGTGCAAGAGAGAAATGGTGAGCTGGGCACTCAGCAGAGAATAGTTTGCCCTAGGCTGCCTGTGTCTTCACTTTTCCATACTCCCAGCTGTATTCTTTTTATTTTTGTCAGTGAATTCATTTCCAATGTACTTTATTTCTTTTAATATTTTTAGTGTTTATTAATTTTTGAGAGAGAGAGAAGGAGAGACAGAGTGTGAGCAGGAGGGGCAGAGAGAGAGACACAGAATTCAAAGCAGGCTTCAGGCTCTTCAGCTGTCAACACAAAGCCCGACAATGGGGGAGGGGGTGAACTCAGGAACTGTGAGATTATGAACTGAGCCAAAGTCAGACTATTAACAAACTGAGCCACCCAGGTGCCCCCACTGTACTTTCAAGCACTAGCTGAAAGAAACAGTAAGAGCCCGACAGAAATGAACATGCACAAAACTATTACAGTTCTTTAAGTAGAACTAATTCTATGTATATAATAACTATTATTCTCAATTGTTTTTAAAATTTTCCCTGACAAAAAGTCTTTAAAGCTTTACTGAGTGCCACATAATTTTAGGAGTTTTGTTACAATATTGTCATGAGTATTACTTGTAAATGATACAAGGAGACAATGGTAAGAAGCTTCCCCCTCTACCAAAATGTTAAAGTAGAAAATACAAGGTACCAAGGCGGCTCAGTCAGTTAAGTGGCCCACTCTTGATTTGGGCTTGGGTTATGAACTTATAGTTCATGAGTTCGAGGTCCTGCATTGGGCTCTGTGCTATCAGCACAGAGATACTCTTGCTTGGGATTCTCTCTTTCCCTCTCTCTCTGCCCCTCCCCCACTCACCCCACATTCTCTCTCTCTCTCTCTCTCTCTCTCTCTCTCGCTCTCGCTCTTGCTCTCTCTCGCTCATTTGCTCTCAAAATAAATAAATAAACATTAAAATGAATAATAAAGTAGAAAATACAAAATGAAGGCAAAATTGCTTTTTGAGAGTTAAACTATAAAACAAACATTAAAAAATCTAAGCATAGCTATACAAATTCTATACAATGGCCTAGATAAACGCATAGATATACAAAACTATACCTTAAATAGATAGAATGGCCTCCCTGCTAAAACCTAGCCTGTAATCCATAGGAGCACATGTACCCCAATGTTCATAGCAGCACTCTCAACAATAGCTAAAACATGGAAAGAGCCTAAGTGTCCATCAACAGATGAATGGATCAAGAAGATGTGGTTTATCTATACCATAGAATACTACATGGCAATGAGAAACAATGAAATCTGGCCATGTGTAGCAACATGGATGGACCTTGAGGGTGTTATACTGAGTGAAATAAGTCAGGCAGAGAAGGACAAATATCATATGTGTGCACGTATAGGAGGATTAGGAGGAACTTGATGGAGGAACAAGGGGGAGAAGAAGGGCGGAAATGGTGGGGGAAAGGGAGAGAGGCAAACCATGAGAGACTCTTGAATGCTGACAAAAACTGAGGACTGATGGATGTGGGGGGAAGGGGGGGATGGGCATGGAGGAGGACATGTGGGGATGAGCACTGAGTATTATGTGGAAACTAATTTGACAATAAACTATTTGTAAAAAATAAATAAATAAATAATTCAAAAAAAAAAAAAAACACCTAGCCTGCAATCTAGCCATAATTGAAGTTATTTATGTATCTGGAGAAAATGTGTATTCAGAAAGAATGTTAGTTAGCAATAGAAACATAGGGTGCTGAGAGACAAACATTGACAGTGAATAAACCACTACCCCCACTTAAGGAGTTGGCTTCATGACCTCCAGATCCAGATATCAAATCCATTCTGCAGTTCTAATCCTGCAGGAAAACAGGTGCACCCAAAGTGCTTATCTTGATAACATTCACCATGTAATCTATGGGTCCACAAACTAAGCCCTGTGGGAATCCAGTTGCCAGTCTGTTCTTGTAAATAAAGTTTTCTGGAACACAGTGATGGTCATCCGCTTACATATCATCTGTGGCTGCTTTCTGCTACAACAACAAAGCTGAGCAGTCACAGTTGTAGCTGAAAGTGCATGATCCACAAAGCTGAAGATATTCACTATCTGGCCCTTTACTTAAAATGTCTGCTGACCCCTGATAATTCAGCCAACTTGCCTTGACTTCATGCTCGCCAAACAACATTTTGATTCAATGTTTGTCTGTGGAGCGAGAGCTTACAGAGTAGCAGTAAGTCAATCTGTTGACAGTTCTTTTTATCTGTTATGGTTGACCCTCTGGACAGACTACTGTGTCCATATCTCTGTTCAAGGCTGGTAGACTGTCTGGTGTCCACCCACAATGTGTTTTCTCTTGGCTTTGTTTGGAGGTGAGCCCATCTTCTCTAGCTAACTTTGGAACTTAACAATGCATCTTTTTTTTCTAAGAACATTTTTTTGATTCCTACTTTACAGATGAGGAAGCTAAAATTCAGAGATTGGAAGAAAGAAGACAAATATCTATTAAGTTTCTACTGTATTCTAGGCTCACAGCTTTTTCCTATGTAATGCTATTTAATTTTTGCAAGCCCACACGAGATAGAACTCAAGTGTTTGTTTTCACAGATGTGGAGTTAAGGCTTAGAAAGGGTGAGGCCACATTAATTTGTTAGCAAAGTCAGGATCTGAAACCAGGTGCTCAGACTTGAATACTTTCACACGACCTATACTGCCTGGCAAAGTCTCCTGACACAAGGCTTAAGAAAGCAACACCATATGCTTTGGTCTCTTCCTCCCACCGAGGAGTATTGTTCTTTAACAAGCATGGATTAAGTTAGAAAATCCTAGAGATTTTTAAGGTGTAAAATTTTAAAACAAATTCTGAACATTTATACTGGAGTACAGAATCTTAGCCAGCTACTTTACATATTCAACCATGCTCTTGCATAAAGAAATCGGTGGCACCACAGCCTGATGTTCATAAATAACAGTTCCTGAAAATTTTTTTTTCAAAACTGGTTTTGTACTTGAAGTGATTTAAATGGTGTATTTTGAATTCATTGCAGCAAGAACATATTTTAGAATTTCTAAAAGCTGAACAGAATGGAGGGTTATCTATAACATAAGCATAATCACAGTCATAATATCTGTTTAAAATAAAACACTGAGAATAATTAAATGTTCCCTTCAAGCCAAATTCAAAGGAATTTTGACATCAAATAGACAGCAAACTTGAGGTTAATGTTACCTGCTGGGACCCATTCTTTAGGAGTTCAGAACCTCTGAAAAGCTTTCTGTTATTTTTATGTTTTTGTTTTGTTTCGTTTTGTTTTGTTTTTCGTGCTGAAGGAGACCAGCCTTTAGGAATATAGTGGGTCCCACCATCTCACAGAATGGCTGTGCACTGCCCTGATTTTGATTTGTAAATTTTCTACCTGGGTGTACTTATTGTCTTCTTATCTAAATTGAGAATGCTTAGACAGGCAAAGTGCCTCTCAATAACACTTCATGTATTGCTAGGCATATGGTAAGTATTTCACCAAAATATTTGCCAGTGCATTAAACTTGTTATATGACTGGAGTTATATATGGTAATATTAAGAAAAAAAAATTGTGGGGTTCCTGTGTGGCTCAGTTGGTTGAGCATCTGGCTTTTGATTTCAGCTCAGGTCATGATGCCAGAATTGTGGGATTGAGCCTCATGTCAGGCTCCACTCTGAGTGTGGAGACTTCTTGGGATTCTCTCTTTCCCTCTGCCCTTCTCCCCTGCTTACACTCTCACACTCTCTAAAAATAAAAATTAAAAAGAGTCTAATTAATATCAATTCACTTTCCTAGTCCCTCCCTCATTTTTTAATATAGGGAAACAGAACTAAACCCCAAAGAGCCGTGAGCTCAAATAAGTAAATATATTGACAACTAGCAGTTATTCAGAAAATTATAGTCACAGAAATTTAACACTGCAAGGCACTCCTGAGATGACCTAATTCTCCCATTATATGTGCTTACATGAACCCTAGAAGCCTTAAGTTATGGGCTCAAAACCACAGGACTTTTTGGTAGCAGGGTGGGGAGGAACAATCAGGCCTCCTGAATCCAATTTAAACTACTACTGTAAGAGTTAATCTCAACTGTACTGGCTCTCAATAGTAAATAAAAGTTTACATTTACTTTAGAATTGTTTGTATAAGAAGTCTCTAAAATGCATGAAGTTATTCTAGGTCTCCTTAGTCTTGGCAGAAAAGGGACAATATATTTCTTAGAAGGCTGTTGGTGTGACAGAAATTCAATTTCTCCCAGGTAGAGCATGAAAAGAGGAGTTTATTGGCTCATGTAACCAAACTGCAGGTGCTGGCTATTGGTGAGTACACACAGAAGCTCAAACATCATTAGGATCTTTCTCGACATCTCCTGTCTTTGCTTTTTCCTATACAGCTGGTTTTATTCTCTCAGCTAGTTGTCTCTATGTAGCTGGAATCAGAGCTTCAGAGAAATTTAGGCTTCACCATTACTGCCTCATAGCTAAAGAGGAAAGAGAACTCCTCTCTGCTGGTTTTAATGAGGAAAATCCTGGGGGGAAATGTGGAGGCATTCTGGTAAGATCAAATGAATATCTATGGCTGACCACTGAGGTTGAGAGGTTGGGACCAGGACAACCCTAGCTGGAATCATATAGCAGAATGCAGCAGGCTAGTAAGACACTTGGAATAGCAGAGATGCTAGTTCCCTAAAGAATTGTAGGTGATGTAACTAGAGCAAGGAGGAAAGATGTGCTGGGCGGTCAGAACAGCAGGTTCCAGATGAGAAATGAGAATCTCTGAAGACTTGCTTTCCCCTTAGAGAATACACTAGGCACTTAGCAATTCTTCTAGCCTACTCAGCATCTGGACCTCCCTTCTTTTAAGAAATTGTGAATCTTATTAGCCTTATGGTGGAAGGCATAAGCCATTTTCTACTACCCGTTTTCCAGAGAAGTTGAAAACACCAAATACTTGGTTTTCCACCCTCCTCTGTAACTAAGGCACAGGAAAATGAGCTCAACACAGTCAATGTCCTGGACTTTGAGTTAGGACACTGTCAATACCCAGACCAGGGCATCAGCAGCAGTGGATACAATCTGGGCACCCAGTACTGATGGGTAGCAACAGCAGTGTCCAACCAGGATTAGAACTGTAGTTTGAATTTAAAGGTGATCCTGGCTGTTATCCAAGTTCATTTGCTCCTGCCTGTTTCTTAGCCTGCTTCTCTTAGCCTCTTGGTGATACTATGAGCTCCCAGTAACTTTACAACAAATTGGTTCCCTGCTTAATCAATCTAGAGTTATTTTCTGTGGTAAGCAATGAAGCTACACAAAACTCATGTACTTTAGTATCCCAAGACCAGAAAACTCTGGTAGCTCCCTGTGTTGTTGAGAAACATAATTACCTTCTCTCTTCTTTGAGAAGTTTTGATCAGCAACTTGCCCTATATTAAGTGTACCTTATTTTTAATACTTGATGTTACTTACCTCAATCCATATTAAATGATTTCAAAAGCATATTTGAGAGTCTATGCCATCCACCAGCAGGTAGATATCATTGTCAAAATTCAATATTTTTCTTGGATTTCATTATCAGGATGACCTCAAGGTCACCAAACCTCTGTTTTTCTCCTTCACTTTTACTAAGGTAAAAATGCCAGTAAGTAGTTCATTTTCAACTAAAGTCTCAGGTGGAACATGCCATTCCTCCATTTTAAGAAAAATTATCTGATTCCCAAGTCCTCAGGAGCCAAAAGGAAAATGAACAAGTAGAAAAACTAAAACTTCTCTTACAGACTTTTAATGCATCGCTGGTATTTAATTTGAATAAGAAGAAATACTCTTCTTACATAACCTGATAGATTAGTGGTATAACTGTGTACCTTAAATTGCTGCAAAGGACAATGAAGATTAAAAAGTTGCTTTTAATGCGACAACATGAGCTTCTAGCTTGTTTTTACTGTTCTAGGTGGAAAACAAAATTTAGAGTGAAGTTGCTAAGGAATGACAGGAAACCATTGCTAAGGCTAAATACGATCTGAAAATACACAACATGTCACCAAAAGATTTATTAATTTATCTTCTCTCTAGTCTTTGTTTGGAAAGTGAATGCATACACATGGTTGCTAAGGATAGATGTCAATGACCTCTACAAGTGACCCATGTTCATCTGCCACAGATATCTATAACCACTGCTGCTTGGTGCAGTCCTGTTGAGGACACTTATCCAGTAAACAGGGTGCTATGTGATTTTTCACTGACTCTCAGTAGTCCATGAACTGTAGGTATATTTGGTCTCTCATTTTGTGAACACTAACTAGTTCAGGCACTTCTGTCTCTTCCAAGGCAGGGCCAAGTGTAAAAAGAATGGCTGTTTAACTTAATAATCATGACAGTGTTAAATAAGTGATGCACTTAAGAGAAGTAGATCTTAACTTGGAATTTATCATGAGTTATCATACAAGGAACTTAAATCATTTTCCACGGGAGAAGGATGTACAGTAATTATATGTTAAAATATTTTCTCCTAGCTTCTTCTCTTATGTTTTTTCCTATTAGTTTTACTGGAAGCTAATCACCTTTTAGAAGGAATGACAGATACCCTCAAGCCTCAAGAATACCAACGAAATATTTGCTTTGAATATACTGTCATATTAACTTATTAATAAGCATCACCCAAGATAACGCCAGCCAGACCATTTGCTGAGAAGTATCTTGGAGAATAATTTTGCTTATAAAAAGGAATCAAGATAATCAACAGAAACCATTTAGAAACAAGAAACAAATGAATCAAGAGAAGGCTCTTGAAGATAGAAAGTCAGACAAACCATTAAAAAAAAAAACAATGCTAAAGAAATGTGATTTTCATTTGCATCCAAACAACTAGACATGTTGTGTTATTGTCCAAATTAGGGGCATGAAATACATTCCACTACCTAGGGGGTTTTGGAGCACTTAGATGAATCACAAGTGACATATGGGAACTCATTAAAGGAAGGTGAAGTTGTGATCACCCAGGGGGGCTTGCTGGAAATGAGAGCTTTTTTAAAAAAAGGTTTAAGGGGTCAATCTTCTTGGTTGGAGGATGCTCTTCATCTTCCTTAAAAATAATCCATTCTGCTTCAGCACTTCTCAGTTACCATGTTGCTAGAGTATTGACCAATACTGCAATTGTTTAAGTTGTAAGTGTGTTGCAGTGGGTGTGGATGGAGAGGAGTGATTTGACTGCTTTTGACTGGCAAATAATAGAAGCCATTGGAGAGAAAGACCTCAGTGCAGCCTGCTTCTGTGGTTTCACCCTACTTGATGGTCACAGTTGAAGTGGTAGGAGCAGGGATAGCCTGTGGATGTTCCTATGCTGGGAAGCTATGTGTAAGCTGAGCTTTGAATGACACATTATTTCCTCTGTGCACCCCAATCTATTTTCTGCCTGACTAAGCTTATAAAACTCTGCATAAATTCTCCCTCTCAGTCTGTTCCATAATCCTATGAATACATTGTCTTCCTGTTCATTCCTTCAGCTAGCAAGTACCAGCTGTTGGGTCCTAGAAAAATTTTATGTTAAAGAAAAAAAAGTAGACAATCAGAAAGCTGTGAAAACTGAAAAATTCTTGAGATATGCAGATGTTTTAGGGTGGTGAATAACCTGGTGGTGACCTGCATAAAGGACATGATGAGGCTTCCATCAATCATTGCACTGCCATACACTCTGCTGAGATCAGTTTTTTTTTTTTTTAATGTTTTATTTATTTCTAGGAAAGAGAGAGACAGCATGAGCAGGGGAGGGTCAGAGAGAGAGGGAGTCACAGACTGAAACAGGCTCCAGGCTCCGAGCTGGCAGTCAGCACAGAGCCCGACGCGGGGCTCTAACCCACGAACCGCGAGATCATGACCCGAGCGAAAGTCGGACGCTTAACCGACTAAGCCACCCAGGCGCCGCAACTCTGCTGAGATCAGTTTATCCAGACCGTCCTTAGCTGCATGGGTTCTGCATCGTCTGTAAACTAATCCAGTTTTGTTTGTTGTGTGCTAAAGAAAGAATAAACTCTGAGCTTAAAAATACAAACAAAGATATAATTACCTTAACAGAGCACTCATACTTTATTTTTATGTAAAAATACCAGAAACTTTATTATCTATATTGTTCAGCTTCAAAAGGAGAGTGGAAGTCACTTGATAGTATCTCTCTAATTACTTGAATGCATACTTCATGCCTCAAATACACAGGAAGGCTGGTTGCTATAATTAGAAACCTCATATGAAACGTAGTTTATATAAGTTGTAGCTAATTACTTAACTAAAATCCCAGTCTTTTGCTATCCTACAAGGAAAAATATCCAATAACATGTAATTTAAACATTATGTCAAAGAGGGAGATGTTGTGACTATAATGTGAAATTTCTTTTAAGAAATATTGGTGGCTGTTATTGAGGACTGAATAAACACTCTTTCCATTTGGAGACTTAATTGAAGATATATTTGGAAAAACATCTTCTTTCTATGCTCCAAATAGTTTGAATAGAGCACTTATGCACATTCTATTACTCATATCTTCTTATTCATTTTAGTGATGCTTTTTAGGAGGGATTGAAAACCAATCAAATAGATAAAAATACTCTGTAATAGGGATCATAAACTTTTCCTTTAATGAATTACATAATAAATATTTTAGGCTTTGTGGGACACAGTGATCTCTTCTGCAACTATGCAAGCAACATTACAGTTGTAGTAGGAAATCAATCATAGGTGTAGGGAAAACATATTGCTTGTGTTATTGCTTGTGTTTCAATATAATCACTAATGTTACCTCCACTCAAATGAAACTCAAAGCCCCCAGGACTTTGGGATTAGAGACAACTCAGTCCCCAACATCTTGGGGGTTAGAAATAACTCTGTGAAGCCACCTTGAAATGAATGATTCCCATATCCCTTCTCATTTTGATCTCAGAGGTAGTTAAGATACACTGTGAGGTTTTGCAGTGTGAAGGCCGTCACACTGAGTAGGAAGCATAAGACGTGGCTGCCCGGGAGCTCCATCACTTAGCAGCCATGAGCACTTGAGAAATTCATTGCCTCACTAAGTCTTGGTTTCCTTGTCTCCAAAAGCTACAAAGAATACTGTATTGATACAGGAGGGAGGGATAAATGACAGACCACATTTGAAAACCTCCTCCCTTTAGCATTATCTCCTGAGGTAAAGCAGTGTCAGTGTATCAATGAACCATAGGGTCATAACACTGAAAAGTATGTTAGTTTAAGAGTTTCATTTTAAAAATGAAAGCAGGTGATGCATAGGAGCACATGTACCCCAATGTTCATAGCAGCACTCTCCACAATAGCTAAAACATGGAAAGAGCCTAAGTGTCCATCAACAGACGAAGGGATCAAGAAGATGTGGTTTATCTATACCATGGAATACTACATGGCAATGAGAAACAATGAAATCTGGCCATGTATAGCAACATGGATGGACCTTGAGGGTGTTATGCTGAGCGAAGTAAGTCAGGCAGAGAAGGACAAATATCATATGTGTGCACGTATAGGAGGATTAGGTGGAACTTAACTGAGGAACAAGGGGGAGAAGAAGAGGGGAAATGGTGGGGGAAAGGGAGAGAGGCAAACCATGAGAGACTCTTGAATGTTGACAAAAACTGAGGACTGATGGATGTGGGGGTGAGGGAGGATGGGCATGGAGGAGGGCACTTGTGGGGATGAGCACTGGGTGTTATGTGGAAACTAATTTGACAATAAACCATTTGTAAAAAAAAAAAAGAAAAAAGAAAAAAGAAATAAAAGCCACGGTTTATCATACCAAAAAAAATTAAAAAAAAAAAAATGAAAGCAGTTATGTCCAGAAATGCTGAGTCATACAGTTAATAGAAAATAATAAGACCTGGGTTTGAACTATAGACTTTTTTCCCTTTTCTAATTTTACAACACAGTCTCCCAACATCACAGACATTCAGTGTGTTCACTGTGCCTACATACCAAGGATAAAAAGATTATTGTTTAGGGGCGCCTGGGTGGCTTAGTCGGTTAAGCGTCCGACTTTCGCTTAGGTCATGATCTCGCGGTTCGTGGGTTCAAGCCCCGCGTGGGGCTCTGTGCTGACTGCCAGCTCAGAGCCTGGAGCCTGTTTCAGTCTGTGACTCCCTCTCTCTGACCCTCCCCTGTTCACGCTGTCTCTCTCTCTCTCCTAGAAATAAATAAAACATAAAAAAAAGATTATTGTTTAAAAATACTAAAAGAAAAGTTATATCAATTACACATAATTCCTGTAGGAACAATACAAATTTTTTTTCCAACAAAGAAGATACAGGCTTCTGATTCCTAGATAGGGAATTTTTCCATGCTGTTATATAGTCTCTTAGCTATCAAGGTTATTCTTTTCAGATATTCAATATTTAATAAATACCAATAAGAAATAAACAAAAATTATTATAACATGATATTATGAATTTATGAGGCATGATAGTTTTGTAGTTTTGTTTGTTTTAAGCATAAAGGAGATTTATTTAAAATAAGGCCCATTTTATTAAGAGAGATGCTTTCAGTTTGGCCAACATGCATTGCCTGAAATGTTTCATTATGCAGTACAGCATGTTTACTCAGGTGAAAGTATACAGAATATTGCATATCTCCAAATACACTGATCTAAATGCAAATGTAGTTAAATGTAAAATCCAACCTTGGTGTCATTTGGTGTTACATTCTGCTATCAAAATTTAGATGTTTTTTTTTTTTCATTTCTTACACAGAAATTCAGAAATCAATGGCAATTATAGAAAAACTTTATAAAAGTAGACATAGAACATTTGAAATTCATGTGTCCAAACCACTTAGAAACCTTTTTCCTTTGGTAGGTGTAGAATATAAATTAATGTTTAGTTTGGGACATAGTTATTTTAAGGAAAAAAAAAACACAGGGATTGGATAACTTCTAGAGGCCGTGATGATATAGAACATTTAAATGTAAAAAAAAGGTAAACGGCCTTATTTTACTCATTTGTAGGACTAACCACTTTGTTTTCTAGAAAATTCACTTAAATCAAATTGTTTTAGGGCAAGTTTTACTCACTCAAAGGTAACAGATCTTTTGTGTTTTCTAATCCTACCTAATCAAAATTATATATTCCCAATCTCATTGCTCTATTACCACAAAACAACAACCATAATAAATCTAAAATGCAATCTGAGCATGGAAATGAAATGCAACTATCTCAGTTTCTCAACATGAATACTGAAATCCAATAAGGCTAAACAGTTTGTTTATGACGCTACTGACAGACTGAATCCAAGACCAAAACCCATGCCTTTGGAGTCCATTATTCATGGGGGTATACTGTGTACATAAGATGAAGCTATAAAGGAGTCACTAGCTCCCAGTGGGTAACTTTATACTTCTTTGGAACCTGCATTAGCAATTTTATGCCACTGGAGGCATATGTTTCTTTCATGGCAATAAAGTGTAATTTTATTAGGCAGAATGAAGTAATATTGAAAAAGAATAGGGGCACTTTAGCCAGCTGGCTGAGTATGCCTGCCATCTCCCCACTGTCTATAGCATTTTCCTTACTGAAAATTTCTGGCTAATTTACTCATGTTAATAAGCTAAGTGTCCTTTGAAGTAATTTTAGATACTGAATGACATTTTCAAATAGGAAACATAGTATCAAAAAGTGTTTTCTATTTGTTGAGAGAGTAGAATTTAAATAATCTTGTCACACACAAACACACAGACATACACTCACACGCACAGTAACTGTGAAGTACTGATATGTTAATTAACTTGGCTGTAATAATTTCAGAATGTATGCATATACTAATTCATTGCATACCCTAGATACATATAACTTGTATTTTTCAATTATACCTCAATAAAGCTGGAAAATTTTTTAAATATTTCCTATAGAACAATAAGCTTTATGTTGTATGTACGTGTATAAAATCTATGGCCATGTGTAGCAACATGGATGGACCTTGAGGGTGTTATGCTGAGCGAAATAAGTCAGGCAGAGAAGGACAAATATCATATGTGTGCACATATAGGAGGATTAGGAGGAACTTAACAGAGGACCAAGGGGGAGAAGAAGGGCGGAAATGGGGGGGAAAGGGAGAGAGGCAAAGCATGAGAGACTCTTGAATGCTGACAAAAACTGAGGACTGATGGATGTGGGGGGAGGAGGGATGGGCATGGGGGAGGACACTTGTGGGGATGAGCACTGGGTGTTATGTGGAAACTAATTTGACAATAAACTATTTGTAAAAAAAAAAATCTAAATATATTGATTTTTGTTTTCCATAGAATAAGATCATGTTAGTAGGTTGAGCATTTTGCAAAATGTTTGAATATTAGCAGTTTCATAAGGTTTAATATAAGTATAATACAGTGAGTCTGATCATGAAGTCTGGTCACAGAGGGCTCAAAGTCAAATTCTGTTTTTTTCACTTTAAACTATTATATGACTAGGGCTATTAAGAGTCAATCTTTATAAAATTCTAACCCATGTGCTGGTCATATTTCAAGTTCAGGAAAATGCTAGTTGTTTGATGATGATGATTATGATGATGATGACCCCCCCTATGGGCAGATGATGATGATGATACACCCATGGGCAGGTTGGCTTATATAACAAGCATTTATTTTGCACAGTTCTGGAGGCTGGGAAGTCCTAGATTAATGATTGAGGAGTTGGTGACTGGGGAGCACATACTTCTTGGTTCATAGATTGCTGTCTTGTAGTTGTCCTCAGATGGGAGGAGAGCCAGAGAGCTCTCTGGTGTCTCTCTTATAAGGGCACTTGTCTGATTTATGAAGGTTCTACCCTCAGAACTTATTACCCCCCCAAACACCACTTTCTGATACCATCACATTGTGGTTTAGAATTTTAACATATGAATTAACAGAGGACACAAAAGTTCAATCTATGACAATGACAATAACAATGATGATCATGATGATGTTGTTAATAATGTCTGTTTATACAACTAATCCTTTCTGGTTGAGTCAATGGGTTTAGAGAGTTGGCATGTTTAGAATATATGGATATCATGCGTATGGAGAAAAGAAGGCATATACAAAATTAACTTGGGCTTCGTTGTGAATTAAAATTGGAAGCTACTGAAAATGTTGATTAGCAGTCTAGGTAGATAAGGTTTAGAAAATAATTCTAATGTGTTCATGGTATAATCACTTGCTATTGACTGAAGCCAAGATCTAACTTACTAGCTAGACAATTTTTAAAAAGGACATGAGATCAGAGAAAACACTTTGCTAATTTTCTTATTAAATAAACACTGTTCTTCATAGAATTAATTTGGTCCTATTATAAGCAAGAAAACAGACTTTTTCTTTTTCTTTTCCCTTTTAAATTCAAAGTCAAGCAGCATCTCATTTAATCCTTACAACAATCCTATGAGAAAAGTTTGTCATTATCTAAATTTTATAAAATAAAAAATTGAGGATCATAAGAGTAATCAAATTCCAAATGTCATGAAATTAATACATGAGAAATTCAAAATACTGAAACAATGGTAGTTCATTCCACTTTGAAGAATTTATCCAAAGTGTATATCAAAGTATTTGATAGGTAAATAGAAAACATAGACTATGGAGGGCCTTACAAGTCATGGGTATTTACTATTTTTTATAACAATCAATAAATGTGTCTTTCTAAATTTTTTAAAGGTTTTATTTATTTCTGAGAGAGTGAGAGATACAAAGAGCACAAACAGGGGAGGGTCAGAGAGAGAGGGAGACACAGAATCAGAAGCAGGCTCCTGGCTCTGAGCTAGCTGTCAGCAGAGCCTGACGAAGGGCTTGAACCTACGAATCATGAGATCATGACCTGAGCCGAGGGTGAATGCTTAACTGACTGAGCCATCCAGGGGGCCCAATAAATGTATCTTTCTAAATAAATGAAATTTTAAATTAGTATATATAAAATATTATGATTTTTACCAGTAATCTTTTGTGGCCCTTTCTGCATGTGGGCCTTCATAACTTGCTAGGTCATGCCTCACTGTAAGTCTATGAAAAGATTCTTTGTTATGGACAGGAACACACACATCCAAGGAAGAGTCTATTGCCTTCTCCTCATGTTCCTTATCTCATCATTCAGGAATCTCCATGAAGTATGCTCCAAGTACATTATGAATTTGGTAAAATTTACTATTATATTGTATTTTACTTAAATATATATTTATTGTATATATACTCATGTGTTTGTTACTGTTGTGTGATTTAGAAACTCAAAGGTAAATAAAAATGTATCCCAACCCTTGAAGAGAGCATTGTCCTATAGCAAAGGTAGGAAAGAAAATAGATGATTTTAAGATATTGATTTTATACTCTGCTAGAATTATTCAAGGGAACAAAAAGAGGAAGATGAGCAACTATTCTGAAAGAGATGATCCCTAATTTGCATCTTGATATATGATCAGGTAGGATCATAAGACATGATATGCAACCCCAACTATTAATCAAAAAATAGAACAACTAAGGATTTGACAATATCTAGTGTTTTCAAGGGTCAGGACTTGTCATATATTGCTGGTGACAGTGAATATTGGCACATTAATTTCAGAGAGTAGTTTGGCAATTCCAATAAAATTGCTAATGAACATATGTGATAATAATCTTTTCTAGATATATATCTAGACAAACTTTTACTTGAGTGAAAGAAAAATGGTATATAAGAAAAACATGTATAAAAGTATTTACTGTAGCATTGTTATAAGAGCCTCAAATTAGAAACATCCATGCTCATCAATATGTGGATAGATAAATAAAATATGGCATATTCATGCTGTGGAACATGATACTCAAATTCAAAATGATGAAGTAGATAGGATTATGTATCTCAATATTGACAAATATCAAAAGCATAATGTTGAATAAAACAATGCTGAATGATAATATGGTATATAGTATTTATGTGAAATTGAAACACATAGCAATGTTATATAGTAGTATATGCATGTATGTGTGTATGTATGAATAAAAATTGTAAGCACAGACAACAACTTTACAGCAGTAGTTGCCTCTGTAAAGGAAGAAGAACAACAGGATGAAAACTAGATTTTAAAGAAAATTTCAACATTACTTGTGATGTTTATTTCCTTTATTTAAAAAAATAGACTAAGAACATGAAAAATATTAAAATTGGTCATGTTTTAAATATGCAAATTTTGTTTATAAATACCTCTCAAAATGAAATAAAATTGACAGAAGAATAGAATGAGCCAAGAACAATATGGATAAACTATTGAAAATAATTGAAGTTGGATGGGAAGGTATCCAGGCAGTGGGAATGATCTGAGTAAACACACAGTGGTACAAAATAGCCTGTTGTGTTTAAGGAACACATGATTCACTATGAGAGTATGGGGTGTGAGGTAGGCAGGAAGTGACAGGAGAAAAAAATATAACAGATAAATAGACAGACTATGGAGGGTCTTACAGGCCAAATTAAGGCTCTTGGATTTTATCTGTACATGCTTGAAAGCTTTTGAAGGTCCTAAGAAAGCAAATGATGATTAAATAAGTGTTTTTGATAGGTTACACAGATGGGTGTTTGAGGAATGGTTTTAAGCATGTAAAAATACATTAAGGTCCTCTAGAGAAACATAACAATAGGATTTATGTGTATGTGTGGTGTCTTTGTGTGTGTGTGTGTGTATGTATAAAGGGAGGGGGGTTGGAGGGGTTATTTTAAGGGATTGGCTCACGTGATTTTGGAGGATAACAATTCTAAATCTGCAGGGTATGCTGAGCACCCAGCAGAGAATGCCATTGATGTTGCGAAGGGCATCAGCATGGAGAGTCAGAGAAGAGCCAGTGCTGCAGTTCAAGACTGAAGACCATCCTTCTTGCTCAGGGGAGATAAGTTTTTGTTGTTGTTGTTCTATTTGGCCTTCAAGTGATTAGATAAGGCTCATCCACATTATAAGGGTCAATCTGTTTTACTCAAAGTCCACTGATTTAAATATTAATCTCATGCGAAACACACTCATGGAAATATCCAGAATAATGTTTGATCAATTATCCGGGAACTGTGACTGAGCCAATTTGAAAAATAAAATTAACTATCATAAGAGTGAAGGCAAGAAAGTAGTTAAACAGAATGACTAATAATCCATGCTCCTCATTCAGAGCCTCAAAACATAGTAAAAGTTGAGTGCATATTTGTTAGTTTGAAATAATTCCATAGTGATTTAAAATATCTGACAAATATGTGTTTATATATGTATATGCACATATATAAATAAATACACATATACATAAACATGTAATGAATGTTAGTGTGGCACTCAATACATTCTCTGTCAGTGAGTGCTAATCAGTATTATTCAGTGAATATTCTACAAGCTGTTTGTTCTGTTGGATTTCTCCTTGTGCCATTTTCTTTTTGTGTTCTTGTGAATGGTTTGATTCAAAATGTCTGTCTTGGGGCACCTGGGTGGCTTAGTCGGTTAAGCGTCCGACTTTCGCTTAGGTCATGATCTCGCGGTTCGTGGGTTCGAGCCCCGCGTCGGGCTCTGTGCTGACTGCCAGCTCAGAGCCTGGAGCCTGCTTCAGTTCTGTGACTCCCTCTCTCTCTGACCCTCCCCTGCTCGCGCTGTCTCTCTCTCTCCTAGAAATAAATAAAACATTTAAAAAAAAATGTCTGATAAAATGTACTAGGGTTGTGCTGGTCTACCACAAAGAAAAACTAAATGTTAAGAGTATCAACTAGAAATTAGTTTTTCTCTAGATCTGTAAACCTCAATAATCTGAACAATATGCCAAGAAGATAAAATCATCTGTTGAGCCTACTATGGTTTTGACTATAAGAGCTAATGATTCAAGGAGAAACATATGTGGGATAAGATGAAAATGTGTTAATAAGTTTATGGATGATCAGAAATAGGATGTAGCTCATCATAAGAAGTACAAAGATGATCTCAAACTCCGTCCTTAAATGAAGCAAAGGAGCCATAAACAAATTTTGAAACAGTTATGCTTGACCTAGATGTTCAGATTCAGCAGTAACCTGCATGGCACAGATATTATCAGTGTGGAGTAATGCTATCTCTCTTGCAACTTTGAGTTTCTCAGCCTCCTCAAGGGATTGTTAGCATGGTCATTTTCAATTTTCACTCCCCAATTACTTCCCAATGTGGGTTAAATGTCCTTCATAGGAAATTTATGCCAATGATCATTTTTACTTCTTAAGAAGACAAAGTTTAAAGCTTCTAAGAAACATTTTACTTACTTTCTTACTGGGAAGTAATGCTTCAGGGATTTTGGCTGAATAAAGTTTATGCTTATAAAACATTCAATGGCTCCATCTGCATAACCGTAGCCAAGTTTTCCATGTTTGAGGTAGAGCTATGACCATTGAGTTTCTTTCATTATTATTTATTTGTCAATGTAAATGTATTTACCAATCATGTTTACCATATCATCTGTTTTTTAACCTTTTTTTTTTTCTATTTTTGAGAGACAAAGAGAAACAGAGTGTGAGGGGGGAGGGGCAGAGAGAGAAGGAGACACATATCTGAAGCAGGCTCCATCCAGGCTCTGAGCTGTCAGCACAGACCTTGACATGGGGCTCAAACCCATGAACCATGAGATCATGACCTGAGCCAAAATCAGGTGCTTAACTGACTGAGCCACCCAGGGTCCCTCCATATCATCTGTTTTTAAGAAAAAAAAATTTAGTATGTTTGCTGGACATAAAAACAAAACACATGTTAGTATGATGTTTCCACTAACTGTAATACTGACCTTTTTCAGAAAGTTCTGTGTGCATTGACTCCATCATATATTAACTTGGTGATCTTGGGTAGATCAATTATGGTGTTGAATTACCATCTTAATACTTTCTCTTTCATCATGGGATATCTGTTATACAGTGTTTATATTAAATGAATGTTCGTGAAAAGTTCTTGATAAGCCTTAAATGGCTGTACACATACAGTTAGCACAATGAATAGAAATATGATTATAGAAAACAATATCATATAAATATATATTTTTTGTTTTTTTTAGTATTACATATTCTTATGTATAAAGAATTTTTTTCTCAGTATGCAAACTTACAAGTTAAATGCATTCAAAAGATTTTTCTTTCAGTGAGTTAAAAGTAGTATGTTCTTCTATGGTCTATCAGTGTTGGAAATGCTTTTGCTATTTTTCCCCCTCAGAATTAGAGTATATTTGAGCTGAAAGGGACCTTAGAGAACATCCAGTTTGATGCCCTTATTTTTCTCTCCCCCATCTTACCATAATGTAAAATTTAATGTGAACATAAAATAAAACTTTCTGCATGGTTTAAATGAATTTCACTTTGAAAACTATATGTTAAAATGGATTTCAATTCTACAAGGACACAAATGAAGCATGAAATTTTAGATTCAAGAATAAGAATCAGACTGCCTAAAGGATTTTTTTTCTTCCTTCCTTCCTTCTTTCCTTCCTTCCTTCCTTCTTTTTTTTTTTCTTTCTGTAAATGTAGAATGAAAAGAATTAAAATAAAAAGTTGTTGGATTTTTTTGATGTTACCATAATAATGCCTGGTAAAGTGTATGTATGTAAAAAGGATATATAGTCACTATCAAATAACATCTGAAAGATGTGAGGATGAGCAAAGTTGCAGGCAATGTATAGAACATCACTGAAATTCTTAATTCTCTTATTTGTGAGCTAATTGTTTATAGTGTAAACACTTAATTCCAACCTTTTCTCATTGACAGCAAGCATACCATTCCCCATAATTATACAATGTGTGTGCAAAGAATAGAAAATAATTATAATCTTAGCCAAAGTAAGACACAATTAGGGACATAAATATTTTATTTAAAAATGAGGATAAGCTGTATTCTTGAGGCAAAAGTAAACAGCTTCTATTATTTACATTCTCTTTTAGTGTAGGATTTCCTGACACTTACAATTCTCTAATATTTACAAAGACTATCCTAGAATGGAGTTATAAGAAAAAAAATTCATAGCACTTCTTAAGCATTCATCCATCTACTTTATCATGTTTGGAAAGAGAAATGTTGCAAATAACTATATCCTTAAATCTTGAAAACAGAAGATAAAAGGGCAACTAGGGCTTGCACTCATAACTAGTATTTTAGCAATGTGCTCTATGCTGGATTCACTTCACTCATCAACTAAGAGAACTGAATTAGAATAAAGCAATGTCCTTTGCAATGTTATGGTTCATGAAGCGTAAAAAAAGCAGTGATCTTTTGCTTTGGTTCTGATTGGTGTGAACCTGCATTGAACTGGGGAAATCTCCTAAAGAGATAGCTTAGAAGATACTTGTATATAGTATTATAGGTCAGAAAAATAATATAAGTACTCTTCCTATATTGAAGGAGAAAGGAAATCAAGGTTAGAAGAGTTATAAAAAAAAACAATTCATGATGGAATAAATGACAGGTAGGCTTTGAAAAAAGAAGACTCTCAAGATGAAGCAGAGAAGGGAAGAATGAGGAAGAATACATAATATATTTATAATGGAAATCAAGATGAATGCCCAAAACATTTTCATTTTCATTTGGAGCAGAGGTGATTTAATAGAACCTAGGCCAGAGAATTTTAATCTCAGTAAAAATTGCATCTTATGCTTAGGAAAAAGAGATGGAGAGAAACATAATAGTCATAGGAGTGTTGAAATAGTTTGGAACCATAGCTGTGAGTCACTAAAAGTAGAGAAAATATAAGGAGAATGAAAAGGATGGTGAGGAGCTATAAGGACACAGGTGAGGTTAAAAATTAGAGATATAATATATTTGCACAAGACAAAGAGGAAAGAAAAGATGCAAAGCGGGTATCTCAGGGGAGGCAGCGAGCCAGCTACAAGTTCCTAATGTGAACAGCATTAAAATGCTCCATAATGATACTTAAAACCGATAATGAAAATACTCAATATCAGTACCATACTTTTTTGATTATTGCCTCCTGTATCTGGATGTCTGTTTCCTTCCTGAGATTAGGGAAGTTTTCAGCTACTATTTCTTCAAATAACTTTTCTACTCCTTCTCTTTACTCCTGGGATTCGTATAATGCAAATGTTATTATGCTTGATGATATCGCTAACCCATTCTCATTTTTGTTATTCTTTATTCTTTTTCCTGTTCTACTTCATTGCTTTCCATTACTTTGTCTTCCAGTTTTCTAATCTATTCTTCTGCATCCTCTAATCTGCTACTGATTCTAATGTATTTTTCTTAATTTTAGTTGAGTTTTTATATTTTATTTTTTTGTGAAGTTCTCCATTGAAGTCTTCTATTCTTTTCTCAAGTCCAGTGAGTACCTTTATGACCATTTCTATGAATTATTTATCAGGCATATTGCTTGTCTCTGTTGCATTTAGCTCTTCTGCTGTAGTTTTGTGCTGTTCTTTCATTGGGGAAGTATTAATATGTCTCCTATTTTTTTCTATATATAGGAAAGCCATAATTATTCCCTGATCTTGAAAGTAGAGTTCCTGTGGTGCCCTGTAGCACAACGCTCCTCTTCACCAGAACCAGGCATTCCAAAGGTATGGGTGCACTCTACTATTGTGGTTGAGCCACATTTGGCTTCACTTTTGCCTGCTGTGTGCACACTGGGAAGGGTCTGGTCCCTGTGCTGTTAAGGGGCCTGTCTGGGGCCAATGTAAGCTTACGATTAGGTTGAGTAGGGCTACCAGTCAGATCAAATATCAGCCCTCAGTCTATTTATTGGGGTTGTCATCACACAGAACTGCAGAACACTTTCCCCGAGAGGCTTTTTGTGGTAGGTGGGACCAACAATCGGATCTGATGTGTGCCCCCAGTGTCTTTGGTGGGCCTAAAGTTACATTGATCTCTATGCCATTTTCCCCATTTCATGCTCATAGATAGGAAGAACATGTATTGTTAAAATGTCCAAGGCAATCTACAGATTTAATACAAACCTTATCAAAATACTGACAGCAGTTTTCAGTAAACTAGAATATATAATACTAAAATTTATACAGAATCACAAAAGACCCAGAATAGTCAAAACAATCTTGAGAAAGAAGAACACAACTGGAGGTATCACAATTCCATATTACAAGGTATACTACAAAGCCATAGTAATCAAAACAATATGATACAGCCACAAAAATAGACACATAGATCAGTAATACAGAATAGGAAGACCATAAATAAATTCTACCTCATATGGTCAATTAATCTACAACAAATAATGAAAGAATATACAATCGGGAAAATACAGTCTCTTCAACAAATGGTGCTGGGACTGTTGTAATTACATTTAGACAGCTAAATGTAAAAACCAAACCAAACCAAACAAAAAATGGACCACTTTCTCTCACCATGCACAAAAATAAACTCAAAATGGATTAAAGATCTAAATGTGAAGGCTGAACCATAAATCTTAGAAGAAATCACACAGTAATTTATTTGACATTGGCCATTAGAGATATTTTTCTAAATATGTCTGCTCAGACAAAGGAAACAAAGCAAACTTAAACTATTGAGACTATGATAAAATAAGAATCTTTTGCACAGTGCAGGAAGCCATTAACAAAATAGAAAGGAAACCTAATTAGTGGGAAAGATATTTGCAAATGATACATCCAATAAGGGGTAATATCCATAATATGAATAACTTATACAACTCAAAACCATCCCCCCCCCAACAAATCATCCAATTAAAAGATGAGCAGAGTGCCTGAATAAATATTTTTCCAAAGAAGATATACAAGTATCCAATAGACACATGAAAAGATGTTTAGCATCCCTAATCATGAGGAAAATGCAAATCAAAAACACAATAATATATCATCTCACATCTGTTAGAATGGCCACAAGCAAAAAGACAAGTGTTGGCGAGGATGTGGAAAAAAAGGAACCCATGTACACTGTTAGTGGGAATACAATTTGGAGAAAGTCACTGTGAAAATTAGTATGGAGATTCCTCAAAAAATTAAAAGTAAAACTACCCTACGATCCAGTAATTCCATTATTGGATATTTGCCCAAAGAAAACTTAAACACTAATATGAAATGGTATATGCACCCCTATGTTTATTGTTAAAAAAGAAGATAATTTTAGAAATTAATGATTCTAAGGAGGTAGAAAAAAATCAGTAAAAGAATACAAAAGAATGTGATGTAATTTTGTATAAACAAAGATAAAATATCAATTAATGAATGAATTTAGCAAAACTGTTAGATTTAAGGCAAACATAAAAATCAATTCTGTTTGTAACATATAAAAATAAAATGATAAAGAAACTATAGCAAGCAGTTTTAAATGCTTACACATAAATTCCATACAAATGTACAGGACCTCATTGGTGCCTGGGTGGCTCAGTCAGTTAAGTGTGAATTTGACTTAATATCACAGCTCATGAGTTCAAGCCCAGGGTCGGGCACTGTGCTGACAGCTCAGAGCCTGTAGCCTGCTTAGGATTTTGTATCTCCCTCTCTCTCTCTGCCCCTCCCCAACTCATGCTCTGTCTCTTTGTCTCTCTCAAGAATAAATAAATGTTTAAAAAATATATACAACCTCTCTACATAAAGTACAGAATATTTTTAATTGAAGGTGTATACTTAAATAAATGGAGGGGTTACACCATGCTTATGAACTGGGAAATTCAATACTATAAAGATACCAACTTTCCTCAAGTTGTTTTATAAATTCAATGCAACCCCAACAAAATACAAATATCTGTTTGTATTGTTGGAACTCTACCAGTTGACTTTAAAATTTACGTGGAAATGCAATGGTCTAAGAATAGCTAAAATATTTTGAAAGAAGAATAATGATGTGGGGAAGAATTCATCTACCAGAGAAATGTAGTTAATACTACATAAATATAGTTCATACTACATTAACTAAAACAGATACTGTTTCATGAACAGAAAATTAATCAATAGGAGTCCCTGGATGGCTCAGTGGGCTGAGTGAGGACTCTGGATTTAAGCCCAGAGTCATAATCTCACGATTCTTGAGTTCTTAGTCCTCCATTGAGCTGTGCACTGATAGTGTGGAGCTTGATTGGGATTCTCTCCCTCCCTCTCTCTCTGCCCCTTCCCCACTTGTGCTCACTCTCTCCCTCAAAATAAATCATTAAATTTAAAAAAAGAATTCTCACATAAAATATAAAGAATTGACCAATGGAATACATAGTGGCCAATAAGAGACCCATGCATATAAAGGTATTTGATTTATGACAAAGTTATGAGGCAAACCAATGGAGAAATGAATGTCTTCATAATAAATGAATTTTGAGCCCTACCTCACAGTAGAAAATGATAATTTCCAGAAGAATTTTATGTCATAATGTTAAAGACAAAATAAATCCAAGAAATAATATATGAGAATAATTTCATTACCTTGGGGTTAAAGAGAAATCTCATAGACACAAAATACATTAAAAATTACAAAGTACACAAAAATGTATAGAAATACTCAAATATATAAAATTTTAAAATAAATTAGACTTAATATAAATTGCTGTTCACTGAAAGAAGAAAAGTTGAAAGCTACAGGCTCAAAGAAGATATTTTTAACACATGTAACAAAATATGTAGATTTCCTAGGAATCATTAAGAAAAAGATAGCCAATCTAAGAGAAAAAAAAGTGCAAGATATTTGAAGAGGAAATTAAAAGAGGAGATCCAAGTGGCCAATAAACATATAAAAGAGGCACTAAATTTCATTATTAATCAGAGAAATCACAAAGAGAGACCATGACTCACTCATGTTGCTGGCAAAAGTTACTATTATTGACAGATCATCTGTTGCATTTTTTGGTATGTGCAGCAACTGAATTGTTCATCAACATTGCAATGGAAAAAAACAAATCACAATATAGTCCTACAATGGAATCCTTTTCAGTAATAAAAATGAGCAAACTTCAGCTGTTTGCAACAATGAGTAATCTCACAAACATAATGTTAAAAAAGAAGCAAAAGTACAAAAGAACACATACACTTATTAAAATTTATATTAAAAAGTTCAAAATTAAGCATCACTGAAGTTTCCTCTTAGAAGTTAGGAAAGTGTATATTTTGGGGGAGGAAGGGAAGAGTTGTAATTGAAAAGGAATAAAAGAAAGCATTTTAGGGCAGGGACTATGTTCTATTTCTTAACCAAGATGGTGGTTACATGAGTTACTCACTTTGCATAATTTCCTTTAGCTATGCATTGTTTCCTGCACTTTTCTAGATGTGTGTTACACTTCAGCAACAAAAACAAAAAGTGTTTTATAAAAAGAACTTGTGAATGGAAGCTTTGACAGTATATTTCTTCTGACAAAACAATACATTTCTAATGCAATTTCCCACTTCCACTGCAATTCATAACATTTTTGGACATATAGCCTTAGAATCCAGATTCCTTTTGAACAGTAACAACAATGACAATGGTGGCTCAGAAGAACTACAGCATATATTACAATTCTCTGTCTTCAGGGCAGTCACGCTATGTGCCTTTCTCCTCTTCCCTTTTGCCCATGGATAACCTGGGCCTACTAATATTTGTAAGATACCCCAAGGCTCTTCTTCAATGTCTTAAAATATCAGTTTGAATATCCCTAAAATGTAGGCGAAGGTCACAGCAGAACATGATGAGGCCCATCTCCATTAAAAATATTAATAAAAGTAAAGTACCAATTTATTAAATGAAAATCCTCTGATCTGTTCACTGTAGCAAACAGCTGTTATTCTGTATCCTACTGAGGGCCTTGGGATCCAGTGACACTAGCAGGTCTGTTTCTGTGCACAGTTCTCTCAGCTGGTCAAATAAACAGCCCCTCTACCCTCCTGTAGAGATGCAGGGCTACTCCCAGTTGTCAAACTCAAATAATCCCCTTCAAACAGAATCTCTGGCAAGTTCAAAGAAAACATGCCAAACCCCACTGGTTTTGGCAGATAATGGACACTGAGAATTGGCCGCAGGAGCAGAAACAGAAAGATGCCTCTGCATATGAACCTTTAACAAACCAAGCATCATCACAAATATCTCTCCCCATCCAATGACCTTTTCCAAAAAATCATCTTTAATCCCTAATGCTCCAGTCTTCTTTTCTACCACATTTTATATTCCAGCATTTAAAAGTTGAAAATTACTTAGTAGCATAAAATTTTATTTATTGTTTTATAACCATATATATAAAAAGATATATAGTTTGAACACAGTATACTAAATCATAAAAAGTAGGTGGGATTGCATGTCAAAACACAATCTGACTCTCATTCTACTAAACATGGAAGATATAAAAACATTTAACATACATAAATACTGCATGGACACTGTCAAATTAGTAAATAACTTGTTAGCTATAAATAACCAGTACAGCTAATAATTCACCTACATACTTTGTGATTGACAGAAGGCAAACTTTTTCAAGACTTGGAAATGTGTTTTTCAATCCTTGTCAGTTATTACAATTTTCTCTTGTATCCCCATGGATTACTCCTACAGGAAAACTCATTATCTGTCTGTCTGTCTGTCTGTCTGTCTGTCTATTTAATTATGCTTAAGAAAATGAGGTCCAACATTTAACTGATTTAGCAGGCAGGACTGAATGTACATTTCAATAGATGAATATTGCCAATAGTGAGCTGAGCACAAGTGATTTTTCATCATTTGATTTCTGCCTTTATTCATAATGGATACCCTGGCTTGATTTTAATAGGCACCATGGAGCTTATTTCCCAACCCTAGGCAGCTCTTAAACCAGAAATAAAAGATTTTTGCTTATCTCACAAGAATATTTTAAGTATAAATGTGATAACTTGTCAGAAAGCATTTGAATTCATTGAAGAAAAGGTGGTGTGAAAAACAAATGTGATATTACAAAGGTTATTGGTTCCTCATGGTGATCCTGAGTCTTCCATTTCTCTCAAAAGGATATCTCAAGTTTTCCTTTCAATGGACTGCCACCCTTGATACCTGGGTCCCTTGAGAGGGCTACGCTAGAATAAACATTCAACTGAGAGTCAGAAGACCCCAATGTTAGTCTTGGTTCTACTTTCAACTAAGTATTGGTGAGTTTTTGTAAAACTCTTTACCTCTCTGAAATTCCATCAGGTACTCCATCTTTAAAACAAGAAAGAACTAGACATTACATGAACTTGGAGGTGACTTTCAGCTTTAGCACTCTGAAATTTTATGATCCATTGTGATTACTCACACTTAAAAAGGCAGTAAGTTGTTTTTGAAAATTAATAGCAGAATGGTGGTTTAGAAGTTAAGGCTTTATCCTCAATGAAATGTCTACTCACATCAGGTAATTTGAATTCAGCTTTGAAGAATGATTCAGGATACAAGAAAAGCCTTCCCTTATCCTATCCAAGTTGATTTCCAAGTATTTCCACACGTAATCATATGTACTTTTGTCAATTTACCATAATCTATATATTTTTCTTTTTTTAAGCATTTATTTTCTCAAAAAGAATGTAGGCTATCTTGTTTACCACTGAATCTTTAGTGCCCAGAGCAAACTCTTGCCAATATTAGACTCAAAAACATATGTTGAGTGAGAAACTGAATGCATAGTAAAGCCATTTAACCAAGTGTATCATAAGGCTAGATCTGTTTAAGAGAAAGATGTTTAATGAACACTAATATAGGAATACTTTGTTTTCTTTAGATATGCCAAAAGGAAAGATGATGTGGTAGAATTAAACGAACAGAAAATATCTGGAAGATTTCCCAGCCTAAAACACTTTTGTCAAGTCTCTAGAGATGTATATGGCTTAAGAATGATAAGGTTTTGAAATAATACAATGAAAATAGTCTTCTATTTTATAAAGCATATTTTTAATTCGATAGAAGGTTTTATTAATCCTAGAGTAATTACTTTTATTGACTGTGGCATAATTTTTAAAAAATACTAGGTGAGATGCAAATCTTACCAAAAAATTCAGCCAAGTGCTTGAATCAGTTTCATTTTGTGCTAATAATATATCATAATGTACAAATTGTTATATACTATGTTTTAGAAATGTAATTTACATAACTGGGTTTAAAAGAAAAATTAAAGCACAAGAAATGGCTTTTGCAAGTTTTCTCAGCATCTGTAGTTTCAACAACATATGGATCCAATTTGTTATTGCTATTTATTTGTGCATCTATTTTTAAAGATCCCAAGTTTAGCAGAATTAAAAATATGGATATCATCTGCATTGCTCCAGACCACTTTATCATAGAATAGTGATTTGTATATAGGTCATCAAGATTTTTTAGAAAGGGAATCTATAGTTATGCTTTATGTAGTCAGAGAATTCACTGTTCCGTGATGCCTTTTCTTGGGTCATCTTGAAAACTGATTGTCACACAATGATCCAATCAGCTATTTGATTGATCTGATTCAGTTCATCCATGGCACCTGGACCAAACAATTCAAGGTCAGGTTATTTCTGTCTGACATTGATGGACATGACATGTAACATCAAGTGATAAAAAGAGCCCATTATATTTTAAAAACTGCCCTACACCAAATACATTTCTATTGCTTTGCTTGAAGTTAACTGAGACTACCTGAAGTGAATAATTTTAGCTCAGTGATTTCATTTGACAGCAGTGTTAAGTATGGATTTGCACAATTAGTGTGGACCTTCAGGCAAATTATTGAAAATCATCATGGTAATAATACTTCATTAAAGAACTGTAGTTTTGTTTTCAGAAAAGTGGCCTGAATATAGGATTTGTAAGAATTTAACACCAAAATAAGTAAATAGCTTATGGATCCAGACAACAAGTGTAGTGATGTAATACAATGTCATCCAATTTTGTATGTTTTAAAATAAATTACATAAATGAGTAAGAGTTTTTGAATTTCCTGTCCTCTGAATATTTAGCCCCAAACTCAAATTTATTTTTTATATGTCACAACTTTTGGCTGAAGCATTCATTCTCCTAATATTCACTGACTATGGATTTACTATGAAATATGCACTCTTCTAGGAGCTGGGGATACAGCAGTATATAAATTAGACAAAACTCTCTTCTCTGTTAGAGCTGAAATTCCATTGGGCAGTGATAGATAAAGGTATTTAAAAAACTGTTCAAATACCGTATTGGGAAGAGGTAGTGCCATGATAACAGAGCAGGAGAGGGTGGTTGGGAAACACCCTGGGGTTGGAGGGTTCAATTTTAAATGGAGAGGTCGGGGTAGACATTTTTGAAAAATGATAGTGGAATAAATTAAAAAATGATAGAGTCTATAATATCTCTGGGAAACATGTTTCATGCAGACTGTGTAGCCAGTAAACAGAGTAGAAGGCTGGACTGTGCCTTACATATTAGAGCAACACTAAGGAGGTCAGCATGGCTGGAGTGCCAGTGAAGAGGGAAGTAGAAGTTAGGTATAAAGTCAGTTCTATAGGATCTTGTAGGATAGTGTTAGGACATTGTCTTTTACTCCAAACACAGTAGGAAACTAGTAATGAGGATTTCTGAGCAGAAGGGTAACAATATCTGATTATAGTTTAACAGACTAACTTTCTTCATCAGAGTGAAAATAAATTATGGAGTTTCATGTCAGGATGGAAGAAGAACATTTAGTTAGGAGTGAGACGAGGTTGCCTTGGATCAGAGTTTTAAATCATATAATGTTCCCCCCAGAGCTGTAGGCTCTGTCCTTGAAATCATATCTTAAGGGTTCTAGAAGGCTATTAGTTTTTCGGTTTTTTTTTTTTTTTTCACTAGTAGAATCTACTTATGTCATTACTGAATGTAATTTATAAACAGAATCCATTTATCTCACTTATTTGTTAATTGTTAAATGAGATTTAAAATAGCACCTAATTCATAAAGTAATATTGAGATGAATTACATAAGAATATGCAAGTAGGGGTGCCTGGGTGGCTCAGTTGGTTGAACATCCAACTTCAGTTCAGGTCATGATCTCAAGATTCATGAGTTCAAGCCCTCTGTTGGGCTCTATGTAGCCTGGAGCCTGATTTGGATTCTGTGTCTCCCTCTCTCTCACTGTCCCTCCCCCAATCATGTTCTTTTTCTCTCTCTTTCTCTCACAAAATAAATAAAAATTAAAAATTTTTTTAAGAAAAGAATATGCATGTTAAGCATTGCACAGTCATCATACAGTACAACATAAGTTTCCAATACATGCCAGCAGTTATTGTTAATGTGGTTAATGGTACAAAATCTATTCTAGTAAATAAATAGAATATTTATTTTCATTTATTTAGGTCTTTTTAAATTATTCCCAGTAATGCTCACTAGTTTCAGCATAGCAATCTTACACATAAATCACTCAGTAGATTTACACTTAATTCTTATAAATCATGTCATTAAAAATGATTTTCTGTTTGTTCATTGCTACTATCTAGAAATAGGATTGATTTTTGCATGTGGATGGTGAATTAATTTAACTTGATAAATTTATTTATAAATTTTAATGGTTTATCTTTAGATTCCTTGGGCTTTCTATACATACTGCCATATCTTCTGCCAAAAATGTCAGTTTTATTTCATTATTTATATTTTTATAAACTTTTTTTTCTTGCCTAATTGCAATGGCAAGAGCTTCCAGTGCAGTCTTGAATGGAAATGGAGTAATGGGAATCCGTATTTTATTTCTCATCTCAGTGGAAAGGCTTAAACTATTTTAGTATTAAGTTATGATGTTTGCTATAAATTTTTGGTACATAACTTTAACCAAAGTTGCAATCTTGAGGTGATCCATATACTGTATATGAATGGAAAGATTCAATTTGAAAGTGTTTTCTTTATGGTTGCTACATCTGCATTCATGAAAGATATTGAGATAATATTATTTCCTTATATTTGTACCTAGGTTTTGCTATCAATGTTATTCTACCCTCATAAAATCAATTGTGAAATGTGTGTTTATTTATTTCCTGGAAAAGTTTGTGTAAGGCTGATGTTACATTTAACATTTGGAATAAATCACTGGGAAAGTCATTTTAGCCAAAAATTTTCTTGGTGGGAAGTTTTAAAAATGTATTTAATCTCTAACAGATATAAGAAGAGTCATATTTTCTACATCATATTAGTTTTGATAGATTGCACTTTCAAAGAATCTGTTATTTTATTAGAGTTTCAAATTAATTAAAATGCAATTGTTTATAGTTATTGAAGTAGACTGAATATGGTCCACCAAAAGATACTGATACATAAATCTCTGGAACCTACAAATGTGACTTCATATGATAAAAAAGGGGTCTTTACAAATGTGATTACGTCAAGAAATCTTGAGATGGGGAGGAGATTATCCTGGATGAGAAGAATGGGTCCTAAATACAATCACATGTACCTTTTTTTTTTTTAACATTTTATTTATTTCTGAGAAAGAGAAAGAGAAGACAGCATGAGCAGGGGAGGATCAGAAAGAGAGGGAGACACATAATATGAAACAGGCCCCAGGCTCTGAGCTAGCTGTCAGCACAGAGCCCAACGTGGGGCTTGAACCCACGAACCACGAGATCATGACCTGAGCGGAAGTTGTTCACTTAACAGACTGAGCCACCCAGGCGTCCCCATTCACACGTATCTTTAACAGAGATAGACTTAGGAAAATTTCAGAGACAGTAAAGAAGACAAAAGGACCATAGAGGCAAAGATTGGAATGATGTAATCACAAGCCTGAGAGTGTTGGCAGCCACCAGAAGATGGAAGAGAAGTAAAATAGATTCTCTTGAATCCCTAGAGCTACTGAGGGAAACAGGGCTTTGTTGCACACACTGATTTTGGTTCAGTGATACTAATTTGGACTTCTGGCTAAATTTCCATAATTGTGAATGAATAAATTTCTGTTATTTTAAAGTACTAACCAGGTGTGTGGTAATTTGTTACACTTAAGGAAACTAATTCAAGAAACTCACTTTTGTCAAAAAATTTTTACAATCTTTTGTAATATTATCTTTTTGCATTTCATATATAGATAATTTGTGTTTTTTTCTATGCAGTTCTCTCTCTCTCTCGCTACCCCCAGTCCAAACATTTAAAGTCTCTGTTACTTACTATTTCATTAACTACTTATAGCAAGAAACAGCTATACTGGACAACTGGTTCCTCTCCTTCCTCCCCTCCCCAGAGGTTTATCAATTTTATTAGACTTTTCAAACAACTTCAAACTAACATTTGCTGCTCTTATCCTTATGTACTTCTTTGTGCTTTCTTTGTGTTCAATTTACCATTCTTTTCTCACTTGTTGAGATGTACATTAGGCCATTCATTATTTAGTGTCTCTATTGCATCTAAAGCCACAGCTTTATGCCAGGTTTCCATTGTTCCATAAAATATATTTTCTGATATCAATTTCCTTTGACTTACAGGGATTTTATATATATGATGTTTAATATCTAGGCATTTGAGGCTATTCTCTTCATCTCTATATAGTGATTTATAGATTAATTCTACAATGATTCTTAAACATGCTTTGTTATGATTTCAATCCTGAGAAATGCACTGAGATTTACCTGACATGGTCATCAGGTACATGATTCTTCTTTTCTTTTCTTTTTCTTTTTTTTTTTTAATGTTTATTTATATATTTTGTGAGAGGGAGAGAGAAAGAGCATATGCTCATGAGCAGCGAGCAGGGGAGGGACAGAGACTGAGGGAGAGAAAGAATCCCAAGCAGGCTCCATGTTCAGTGTGGAGCCTCATGCTGGGCTTGGTCTCACAACCATAAGATCACAACCTGAGCTGTCATCAAGAGTGTAGACCCTTAACCAACTGAGCCATCCAGGTACCCCTGATTCATTTTTATAAATGTTCCATGTGCGATAAAAATAATGTCTACTCTCCTAGTGCTTGGTATGGTTTTCTATGTATTTCAAATAGGACAAATTTCATAATTGCTATTCAAATTTCCTTATCTTTTTTTTGTCTATTTGCATTATCAGTCATCATGAGACTGTGTTAAACTCTCCCATGATGACTGTGGGGTAGTCTATTGTTTCTTATATTTCTGTCAATGATTTATTTGTGTCTTTCTCTCTATATTAGAACAAGGAAATTTTAAAATATGTTTTTCCAATAAACTGACACTTTCATATGAAGAAATATTCCTTTTTACTTCTAGCAATTAGTTTTGTCTTAAAGGCTGATTTTCCTAATATTACTATAACTATTCTTGAAGGCTTTTGGATGATTTTGCATATCTTTTTATTCCTTTGTTTGCACTCATCATAGATCTATATTTCCTTTTACTAACTTGGAATCTCTTGTGTACAGCATAGAGCATAGGGCATTCAGCTTTTACTCAAGTCTAATAATCCCTGTCTTGTTTTGTATACATGATTTAAAAAATACGTAAGATCTACACTCTTCCAAAATTTTAAATGTAGAGTACACTATTAACTAATGCATAGTATTGCACAGCAGCTCTCTAGCATTTTCTTCATTTTGTATAATTGAAGCTTTATACCCACTTAATAGCAACACTTCATTTCTCCCTTCTTCTAGCCTCTGGCAATCATCAGTCTACTTTCTGTTTCTGTGAGTTTGACTACTGCAGCTACCTCATATACATGGAATCACACAGTATTTTCCTTCTGTGACTAGCTTATTTCACTTAATATCTTCCAGGTTCATCAATATTGTTGTATGTGACAGGATTACCTTCTATTTTGAAGGCTGAATAATACTCAGTTGCATATATGTATCACAGTTTTGTTATCCGTTCATTTGTCTGTGGGCATTTAGGTTGTGTCTAGATTTTGGATATATCAAATAATGCTGCAATGAATGTGGAAATTCAGTCTTTTTGAGAATAAGATTTTAATCTTTAGAAACATACCCAGAAGGGGCTCCCAGGTGGCTCAGACAGTTAAGCGTTTGACTTCAGCACAGGTCATGATCTCACAGTTCTGAGTTCAAGCCCTCCATTAGGCTCTCTGTTGTCAGCACAGAGCCTGCTTTAGGTCTTCTGTCCCCCTCTCCCCAGAAGTAGGACTGCTGGGTCATATGGTAATTTTAATTTTTTGAGGAGCACCCATACTGCTCTCCATAACATCTATACCATTCTACTTTCTCATCAACAGTGCACAGGGGTTTAATTTCTCCAGATTCTCACAATCACTTATTTATTTCAATAATGGCCATCTTAATAGATTTAAGGTGATGTCTCATTGTGGTTTTCATTTACTTTTCTCTGATGATTGCTGATCCTGAGAATCTGTTTATATAGCTATCAGTCATGTATGTATTCTTTGGAGAAATGTTTAACTTTTTCCCCATTTTTAAATCAGGTTACATTTTCTCTTTTTTTTGCTATTAGTTGTAAGGGTTACATATTTTGGATATTAACTCATTATCAAGTATGTGGTTTGCAAATATTTTTCCCATCCTGTAGATAGCCTTCTCACTGTGTTTTTATTTGTTTGTTCTTGGTTATTATTATTTTGGTTTTTTTGCCTTGCAGAATCTTTTTAGTTTGATGTAATTCAAGTCCCACTTGTTTATTTTTGTTTTAGTTGCCTGTATGACTAAATACTAGTGAACTGACTCCAACTATACATTAAAAGGATCATACACTATGACTAAATGAGATTTATTCCTGGAGCACAAGAATAATTCAACATACAAAAGTTAACCAATGTTATCTACATTAACAGAAGAAAGAATAAAAAACAGATGATTATCTCAAAACAAAACATTCCATAAAATTAACACCATTTCATGATTTAAAAAAAAAACACTCAACAAACTGTGAATAGAAAGAAATCATCTCAACGTAATAAAGCTCATATATGGAAAACCCATATCTCATATTGTAATCAATGGTGGGAAACAGAAGATTGGATATTTGGTCCTATCTCTTCTTCCTGCTCCAGGGAGAAGCTGAGAACTGAGGAGTTCCTCTTATTGGGTGTGCTCTATAATAGGAGGATCAATTATAGTAGGAGGGTACCACAAATTTTCCTACCAGTTTCATTGTAGTAGATTTTATGCTTACTCGGGTGCATGAATCTCTGTTGGTTCCTCTTTGCCAGAACAAAGAGACTCAGTTTATGTATTGTTGTTGGATCTATGTGTCCCTAGCGGGATACTTTCTGGAACTTCCCATTCCACCATTTTGTTGATGTCACATCCTTCTTTCTTTTAGTTAAAATATTTAGCCCACTTACAATCTACTGGCTTATTTAGATGTAGCTCTACTATTTTCCATTTGCTTTCTATTGGTCTCAACTATTACACATTCCATTATCTCTTATTTCTTGCCCTATTTTTGTTTATTCAAGTTTTTTCAACATTTCCTTTTTTCCTTTTATTTTATCCTGAGTTTGAAACTGTTTAGCTCAACTATTAGAAGTTAGCTTAGATATTAAGCATTCAGATTTAGTAATACTTAACATAAATTAGTGCTTTTACTATTACCAGACAAATCAAGGATATAAGAACCATATAACACTATTTACATCCTATTGCTTTTTGTGTTAATGTTGTAAATTTCAGAAGACATTCTAATGACTCTATACTCATTCAGAATTCTCCTTATATATCCTTCCTGCATTTTAACATTGTCATTTGTAGTCATTTATTTTTACCTGAAACTCTGGTTTGATTATTTCTTTTAATGTGTGTTTACTAGTGAAAAATTATCTCAGATTGTCTGAAAATATCTTAATACCACCTTTAATTTTTTTTAATGTTTATTTTAGAGAGAGAGACAGAGACAGAGAGTGTGAGCAGGGGAGTGACAGAGAGAGAAGGACAGAATCTGAAGAAGGCTCCAGGTTCTGAGCTGTCAGTAGAGAGCCCCATGTGGGGCTTAAACTCACAGACCACAAAATCATGACCTGAGCTGAAGTTGGACTCTTTTTTTTTTTTTTTAGGAGAGAGAGAGAGAGAGACAGTGTGAGCAGGGAGGGTCAGAGAGAGAGGGAGTCACAGACTGAAACAGGCTCCAGGCTCTGAGCTGGCAGTCAGCACAGAGCCCGACGCCGGGCTCGAACCCACCAACCGCGAGATCATGACCTAAGCGAAAGTCGGACGCTTAACCGACTAAGCCACTCAGGCGCCCCTGAAGTTGGACTCTTAACCGACTGCATCGCCCAGGTTCCCCAATACCACCTTTTCTTAAAATATATTTTTACTGATTATGTAATTCTAGATTGAAGTTTTTTCTTTTAGTACTTTAGAAATGTCGGCTTTTTCTCTTCCCTTGTTTTGCTGAGAGTATTGCTCCCATTCTGAAGATAATATTCATTCCCCTTCCCCCCTTTGGCTATTGTGGCCTCAGTTTTACTTTGTAGTTATATTCCTGTGGTTCTTAGTAAACATTTTTGTCATTATTATTTTTTGACAGTTTCGGAAAATCCTCAGCTTTTGTCACTGAAATTATTGCTTCTTTCTCATTCTTTCTTTCCTCTCTTTTTGGTCTCTCATAATATGTATTCTAGATGTTTTGCTTTGTCCCATATGCCTGTAACATATTTTTTCATTTATCACATTTTTTTCACTCTGTGTTTTAGAGTATTTCCTACTGCACAATATCCAGTTTGATAATTCTCTCTTTTGCTATTTTTAATTTTTTAATGTTTTATTTATTTCTGAGAGAGAGAGAGAGAGAGAGAGAGAGAGAGAGACAGCATGAACAGTGGAGGGTCAGAGAGAGTGGGAGATACAGAATCTGAAACAGACTCCAGGCTCTGAGCTAGCCGTCAGCACAGAGACCCACATGGGGCTCGAACCCACCAACCATGAGATCATGATCTGAACCAAAGTCAGATGCTTAGCCAACTTAGCCACCCAAGTGCCCCTCTTTTGCTATTTTTAACAAAATCCAACTGTACTGGGTTTTTATTTATCATTATATTTTCTGACTCTAGAATAAGTATTTAATTTTTATTGTCTTTATTTTATTATCCTTTCTTTGGCTAAATTCTCCATTAGGGTCATATATTTCATGAAACATATTAATCACATTATTTTAAGGTTTGAGATAATTAACTCTAATATCTGAATATTTGTGATTCTGCCCCTACTGTTTGTTTTCCTTCAGGTATTTATTGGTTATTTGATTCCAGTTTTTGGTATGTCTGGTATTTATTCACTGGATACCATCCATGTATATAAAACTATTATAGACCAAAGTTGAGTCTATGGCTGATACTATATTCCCCAGAAAGTGTTTGATTTTGCATATCACTTAAAAATCTTGTTCATTCAAATTTTCAGCTTACTGGGTTGCTCTCTGAGCCTTCAAACAGATATTATCTTCCTGTATTTGCTTAGTGGGGTGTTGGTCTAAATGTTACTTTTTTTCTATTCACCACATGATTTTGTTTTACTTTTTTTTTTTAAGAAAGTGAAAATGAAATTCAACCTAATTCACTTAAAAACACCCAATGCTTGCAATCAAATATATTCTTCACTGACTTTTTATTATAGAAAAAGTTAATTATCACCTAAATGAGATATTTCATATAATCTTTAGAACTATTATCAAGTTAGTGAATCATTTGGGGAAATGTATTATGTATCAGGGATACCCATATCCTCATATTGGTTGCTTAGATGTAAATAATGCTAAAGAGTCATTGATTCCAAAACAAAAGAGTGTGTCCTGATAATTCATACAGATTTGATGTTACCTCAAATTAATCTTGTAAAGAAAATATGGAATCATTTGTTCTGCTTACTTCTTTTCTAAAAGCTTAATTTCCACTGAAAAATAAGTGACTGCATGGCAATCATTAAGACCTCCCTTAAAACTTTAAAATCTCTGGGGCGCCTGGGTGGCTTAGTCGGTTAAGCGTCGGACTTTAGCTTAGGTCGTGATCTCGCGGTTCGTGGGTTCGAGCCCCGCGTCTGTGACTCCCTCTCTCTCTGACCCTCCCCTGCTCACGCTGTCTCTCTCTCTCTCTCTCCTAGAAATAAATAAAACATTAAAAAAAAAACCTTCAAGATCTCGGACTACATTTTTGCATGTATTTATATAATTTAATAATTAAATTTCTTTTTTTAAATGTTTTATTTATTTCTAGGAGAGAGAGAGAGAGAGACAGCGTGAGCAGGGGAGGGTCAGAGAGAGAGGGAGTCACAGACTGAAACAGGCTCCAGGCTCCGAGCTGGCTGTCAGCACAGAGCCCTACGCGGGGCTCGAACCCACAAACCGCGAGATCACGACCTAAGCGAAAGTCGGACGCTTAACCGACTAAGCCACCCAGGCGCCCCTAATAATTAAATTTCTAAAACCTTACTGTTTATGTTTGAATTTTTATGCTCCTATGTTCTGCCCCTCTGAATCATGCCTTTCTTGTGTTCATTATTCATCTTCTATGTATCAATCATTGCCCTTATGTTCATTATTCTTGTTGTATGTATCAAATAGTATACAATGTTCTTTTTAGGTAGAAATAACTTGTAAGTTTTATTCAAGTGCACATCTTTTTCCAATGCTTCATGTTTCTTTCCCTTCTTAATAGGTACTTCCATATTTTTTGTACTTAAAGTTTTACAAGAATATTTTCACTTGTTACCTTGGTATTGAAAAAATATTTTTAAATTAAATGTTTTCATTTTATAAAAATATAGACTAGCTTAAAAAATATAGACTAGCTTACAATTACAAACATACAGAGAAATTCTGTGTAATCATTCCCCAATCTCCCTCAGTGGTAACATCTCGCAGACCTGTAGTGCAATAGCCCAACCAGATTATTGACATTGATACAATCTACTGTTCCTAATTAGAATTTCCCAGTTTTACTTTTACTTCATTGTGTATGTGTATGTATTTAGTTTTATGCAGTTCTATCATGAGTTGGTTTCTATATGCATGGCTAGAGTCAAGGTACAGAACAAGTCCATTACTTCAAGGATTCCTCATGTTGCTCCTTTATACCCACACTCACATCTTTTTTCTCCTGCTATCTGTCTCTGGTAACCACTACTCTACTCTTCATCTATAATTTTATTATTTCAAAAATCTTATACAAATGATTTCAAACAGTATACAGTCTTTTGGGATAGTTTTTCTTCTTTCGGCATAATTCCTTTGAGGGTCATCAAAGTTGAGTATATCAACAATTTGTTCCTTTTCGTTGCTGAATACTAGTCCATAGTATGGGCATACAACAATTTATTTAACATTCACTTATTGAAGGACATCTAGTTTGCCTCTAGTTTGGAAATATTAGGAATAAATCTTCATGAACATTCATTTACAGGTTTTTATGGAACCCATAGTTTTCATTTTCCTGGGATAAATGCCCAAGAGTGCAAATGCTGGATTACATTGCAATTGCATGTTTTCTTGTAAGAAATTGTTGTTGTCTTTAAAATCCGTGCCATTTTGCATTCCAACCAGCAATATGTGAGTGATCCTTGAGTTTGTTTTAAGACTTCTGATATTCACTATCATCTAGTATTTTAATAACTGATTTGGTGTCGCTTTTTACATCTTATTCCTAGGATACCAAGTTAAGCTCTTTTTTTTCATCTTTATCTTGAAATTTATATTTTCATCAATTTTTTTCATAAGAAGCTTTTAGCTATTTTTAAATAATTTAGGTGACAGGAAAATAGCTTTATTATGTTTAGTTTTATAATTGAATTTCACAACACAAAGGAAAATAGAAATCACTTACTTAAGAAATAAAGATATGCCTTTATCATATAATAAACAAGTGTATATTATATTTGAGGACCTAAAGGGAGGTTAAAAAATAATCCTATAGTTAAGTAAATCTTTCCCAAGGTGGAATTATAAATTTCCAAGATAATAACTAATTCAAATGAAATAAGACATATTGCTAAATTAGTGAAATATTACTAAATTAAAATGACTTCAAATTTACTATTCTACAAAATGGAAACAGCATTGCTTTTATTTATAAGTAAATGCTTATTAAAAGAGAAAAAATTATCAAAAAGTATAAAAAAGAAAATAAAATTATTCAGAATAATATTCATAGACAATGGCTTTCATACATTTATTACTTAAAGATCTTTGACTAAAATGAGTTGTTTTGGGATAAAGGTAAGTGGTTAATTTTAGGATATGGGATTTAAGTGGAAGAAAAATAACTTTCATTTCAAAATTTATTGACAGAAGTAAAGGTCACAAGCTTAAAGCATCAAGAGTTACATGGCGCTACCTTAGTTGTTAAAGTACAACTCCAAATTCCTGGCTACAGCCTGTTTTTGAGGACTTTCAGCGAGCAAACTTATCAATTCTTTTAGTATAGGCCAATCATTTAGTTTCTTGTAGTGATCTATGTAGTGCCTGACTCAGCTGCTCCTAAACTCCTGAAATGAGTTTACAAAGAAAGGGCTAGAATGTGAAGTTGAAAGAAATGTGTACACCTCTTAATTTAATACAGAAAGCTCAGGTATTCTCTACAACCAATCCTGGCAGCATTGAAAGAGAAGCAATATAAAAATTAGTTCACTCCAGCAGTGCCAGATTCAATCACCCAGCTATTGTGTAATGTCAGTTTGAAGATCATCTATTGCTTATTATTTCACATTGAAGCAAAGGAATAAAAAGGTTTTAGCCCAGTTGTCTTTCAGGGAATACAGTTTTAAGTAAATCAACAGTTTATTGTAAAATATTGCCCTACTTGTTCCTTCATTGGACAAAGTCCTTGAGGAATCAGTCATGTATTTCAAGTATCAGCAGAACGTATGAGACCAGCTGAGCTACATAACTCTCAGCATTTTATTTATTCACAAGGAAATCTTGACTTAAATTAGCTACATTCTGCCTCAGCTTCACTTGATTATCTAGATTTACACAGGGGTTGGGGAAGCAATTTATGCAATTCAAAGATGCCAGCTTGTCAACGAGTAAATCAAGGTGATTTTCATAAAGCCCATTTTACATAAGGGGTCTTTTACTTTTACAAGAGATATGCTATTTCCTCTCATTTCTTTGTAGAGTTTGGAAATACTGTGATAAATTATTACACATTCTTATTCTTATTTCTCTTTGAGTATAAGTGTCTATATGATTCAAATGATTCAAAATTTCAATTGCTCATCATGCTTATCAAAGTTCTAGAGGCACTAACATACAAGAGATTGAAAGTCAAAAGTAAATTCCTTTTTATTTTGCATATTTAAATAAGGAGATGAAGCCATCTTTCTCATACAGTTTTTCTTGTTTAGTTGTACGTTTAAAAGAAAGTTTAATTTTTATGTTTTTTTGGGGAATTTCAACCACAGGGATACGTACACTGTCTGCTCTTACTACTTGGTAGACATTTGAATGAGTTGAAGATCCTACAATCACTACATTCCAACATATGTAAACTTCAAAACTTGCATGCTTCAAGGTTTGTATTTATCTTTATTTTGTATGTGAGATACTTAATGTGCTAAGCAACTAGTCCAGTTTAAGCAGCTTATAAGTGGCAGAGATAAGGATAAAAATCAGAGTAACTTTGTACTTGTAGTGCCTAATACTTACCTACTTGTTTTCCTACTCCAATAATGCTGCCTTTACAGTTTGGGAAACCACATTTAATTCTTTCTGTAACAGACAGAACCTAGGGCGGCCCTGATGGCCATTTCCCAGCTCTCTGCATCCCTTATGTTTGTTTTGTATAATCAATCCCCTGCCTTTGAGTCAACGCATGTGGCTTCTTTCTGAACAACAGAACATGGCAAAGGTGAAGGACATTATGGATATGTAATTTAGGTTCCAAATCTACTGATTTTGAGTTAATCAGAAGGCAGATTATCCTAAGAGGCCTGTCTTAATTGGGCAAAACAAAACAAACAAACAAACAAAAAGAGAGACAAGCCCTCCTTCCTTCTTTTAAGACTCAAAGCAGAAGAGATTTTCCTGGATGGCTTTATGACATAAGCACAGCCATGCTAAGGAAGTACATGTGACAAGACACTGAGAACTGTGGACACTCTCTAGCACCACAGTTCTTTTTTTTTTTTTTTTCAATTTTTTATGTTTTATTTATTTTTGAGAGACAGAGAGACAGCATGAGCAGGAGAAGGACAGAAAGAAAGGATGACACAGGATCCGAAGACAGGCTCCAGGCTCTGAGCTAGCTAGCAGTACAGAGCGTGATGCGGGGCTCGAACCCACTAACCGCGAGATCATGACGTGAGCCGAAGTCAGACGCTGAACCGACTGAACCACCAAGTCGCCTCTCTAGTATCACAGTTCTGCAAACAACCAGAACGAGACTGGAAATAAATTCTCTCCCAGGCAAACCTACAGTTGGAAACACAGCCCAACCAATAGTCTAAGTGCAACCCTGTAGGATCTTGAAAATAGAATCCAGCTAAGACAAATGTGGGCTTATGACTCATAGACACTATGAAGTAATAATTCTGTATTGCTTTATGCTGCTAAATGTGTAGTAATTTGTTACTCTGCCACAAACAGAGAGAGGGACAGACAAAACACCTATTGTTCTTGAAGTTAGAGCTGTTAATCCTTGTAATGAAAGAAAATGATTTTAACCTGTTTGTGTGTAACATATAGAAATGGTCCACTACTTGGTAGTCTGGTTCCCTGCACCACATTCATTCCTCAAAAATTCTGTACATTTATCTCAGAGCTCTGGCCAGACTAAATAAGTGACTATGTTGGGGCGCCTGGGTGGCTCAATTGGTTAAGTATCTGACTTCAGCTCAGGTCATGCTCTCATGGTTCGTGGGTTCAAGCCCTGCATCAGGCTCTGTGCTGACAGTTAGCTCAGAGCCTGGAGGTTGTTTCAGATTCCATATCTCCATCTCTCTCTGACCCTTCCCTGCTCATGCTGTCTCTCTCTCTCTCTCAGAAATAAATAAAACATAAAAAAAGAAGTGATTGTATCCTCAGGAAGTGGTCCCCAGACATCTGATTTCACAAACAAATATGATTTTAAAATATGTTTTGGGGACACTGTGTTATCAACCTTTGATTTTACAATATAAAGACCTTTTGAAAACACCAACTAATATCTAAACATTTTATTATTAAACAGAAAAAAGTATAACACCAGAAAGTACAGTATGCACATGATCTCAGGATAAAGGAGAGTCTTTCCCAAGAAAGAGGAGTTTGCAACTTACACACACACACACACACACACACACACACACACACACACTTTAATTTTCCCATTTGCTTTCCACTAGAACAAAACATTGTCATAGACTCATCCCAAACTATAGACTGTCATTTGGAAGCTACTGTTGTAATAAGTTTTAAAATCATTACATGGAGCAAATGCCATTCTTTGCTACTTCTTTCAGACTGCTTAGTACCTTCCTGGATTAAGTTGTCTTTTTTTTAAATAGTGAACTTGAAATATGTGTCATCTTTTTATGCCCTATTAATTATACTCTTTAAAAAAAACTCTTCATTTATCAGGTAGTACCTATTCACCAGGTACAATTCTATATACTCAATATGTGATGAATCCTAATTACAGTCCTATGATTTGTATTAATATGATTATGTTCATTTTACAAATGAGGGATCCTAGCCAATGAAGCTTATATAACTTTCCCAGGTGGTCTTAGGTTACTGAAACTATACTTTTAAACACTATGTTATATTATTATATGGAGTTGGATTTTACTTCATATGCATCCCTTCCTCTCCGTATTGATTTTACACAGAAACTGAATCAAAAATAAATGCATTTGATGGAAAAAAAGGCATAAAAAAGCTATGCAATAGAGCAAAGATAGTCTCATCAGCAAATGATGCTAGAAGAACTGAACATCTACAGACAAAAAAAAAAAGAATTGAAACATAAACCTTATACCATTTACAAAAATTAACTCAAAATGGATCATAGACCTGAATACAAAATCCAAAACTACAAAACTCTTAGAAGATTACATAAAAGAAAATCTAGATGACCTTGGGGGTGACACTACTTTTTCCAATTCAACGCCAATGGTATGAACCATGACAAAAATAATTGATGAGCCTGACTTCATCAAAATTACAAACTTCTCCTATGCTAATGACAAGATTAAGAAAATTAGAAGGCAAGCCACAGACTGGAATAGAATATTTGCAGAATACATATTTGATAAAGGGATCTATTCAAAAACACAAAAATAACTCTTAAAATTAATAAGAAAACAACTTTATTTAACAATGGGTTAAAAATCCTAACAGACACCTCACTGAAGAAGACACAAATAGCAAATAAGCACATGAAGAAATGCTCTACATCATATGTTAACAGGGAAATGTGAATTGAAATATCAATGAGATACTATTACACACCTATTACAATGGTCCAAATCTGGGACACTGAGAATACCAAATGCTGGTGACGATGTGGAACAACAGGGACTGTCCTTCATTGTTGGTTGGAAGGCAAAACTGTACAGATACTTTTGAAGAGCTTTTGTCACTTTCCTACAAATGACCCATACTCTTACCATGTGATTCTTCATGCAATTTTGCTCCATGGTATTTATCCAAAAGAGTTTAAAACTTATGTCCACACAAATCTGGCCATAGATGTTTATAGAAGCCTTTGTTTGTAATTGAAACAACTTAGAAGCGACCAAGTATCTTTACCAGGTGAATGAATATGTAAACTGTGGTACATCTGGATAATGAAATATTATTCAACACTGAAAATAAATTAGTATCAAGTCATAGAAAGACTTCGAAATTTTAAATGCAAGTTACTAGGTGAAAAGAGTCAATCTGAGAAGACTGCATAGTTTATAAATCTAACTATATGACCTCTGGAAAAGCAAAAGCATGGAGACAATGCTAAGATCAGTGATATCTAAGAATGAATGTAAGGGTAATGAATAGAAGAGCACAGAGGATTTTAGGGTATTGAGAATACTCTTTGTGATATCATCATGATGGATATGTCACTACACATTTGTCCAAACCCGTAGAGTGTATAATACCAAAAGTAAGCCTTAAGGTAAACTATGGACTGTGGGTCATTGTAATGTTTCAGTGTTGATTCAACCTTGGTAAGATCTAGATCTAGATACAGATACAGATCTAGATCTAGATCTAGATATACATATAGATAGATAAATAAATATAGATATATAGATATAGATATATCATTGTGGTGAATGGTTTGGATAATAGTGGAGGATATGCATGTGTGTGGGCAAGGTTATAGGGAAAATCTCTGTACCTTTCTCTCTCAATTTTATTATAAACCTAAAACTGCTCTAAAAAATTAAGTCTTTAAGAAAAGATATAGAAGAAAGGTGCAAAGGCATAGGAAAAAAATACAAGCCATCCTTAATGGACTTTTACTGATATCATTATTTTGGAGATTTTTTTATCTGGGGAATCTTTTTTTTTAATGTTTATTTATCTTTGACAGAGAGAGAGAGAGAAAGGAAGAGAGAAAAGGAGACACAGAAGCCGGAGCAGACTGCAGGCTCTGAGGTGTGCTGTCAGCACAGAGTCTGACATGGCACTCAAACCCATGAACCATGAGATCATGACCTGAGTCAAAGTCAGACACTGAACCAATTGAGCCACCTATGTGGGGAACCTTACTTATAGAAGCCAGAGTCAGACTTAAAAATATATCTTTTCAACCTAAAATGGTGAAATCAATAAAAGAAATTATAACAGAGATATAGAAATAAAGGATAAAAATGAGTAAAAAATTTTTGAGGAAAATATAAATTAGTAATAAGATGGTTGAGTTTCCTCTTGAAAAATACCAGAATGCAACTCGAACTCAGATTTGGATTCAGATTCAGGCAAGATTTGTTTAGTGCTCATTTTGTGCAAAAGACTATGCAAGACATTTTCAAATGTGTTCTAGTTACTTAATCATCATAAAGTTATATACTCTTGAGCCAGATATTTTGAATAATATCTATGATACTATATGGAATAGGACATTATGATACTTCTTTTTAATGGAATACATTGTTATTGTTAATAAAATTAACAATAAATAAAATAACATAACATGTGCCAACTTGGCTCTACTATAGTGGCCAGTGTTTGGTAAAACACTAATCTTGATATTCCTAGAAAGTTATTTTTTTTTTTAATGTTTTTTTTTTTATTTATTTCTAGGTGAGAGAGAGAGAGAGAGAGAGACAGCGTGAGCAGGGGAGGGTCAGAGAGAGAGGGAGTCACAGACTGAAACAGGCTCCAGGCTCTGAGCTGGCAGTCAGCACAGAGCCCGACGCGGGGCTCGAACCCACGAACCGCGAGATCATGACCTGAGCGAAAGTCGGACGCTTAACCAACTAAGCCACCCAGGCGCCCCTAGAAAGTTATTTTTTAAAGGAGATTAACATATACCACCAGTTGAATGTAAATAAAGCAGTTAGTCCTTCATAATGCAAATGGGCCTCCTCCAATTCATTGAAGGTCTTAGGAGCAAAAACAGAGATCTTCCAAAGATGGAATTCTGCTTCCAGATTGCAACATAGAAATTCTACCTGACTTTTCAGTTTTCAAGCTCAAGACTTATAACATCAACTCTTATTTACTGATTTGTCCTATGGATTTTGGATGTCCAGCTGCCACAAATGTATGTCAATTCCTTAAAAATTGTATAGATAGATAGATAGATAGATAGATAGATAGATAGATAGATATAGATATAGATATATATATACACACACAATTGAGTATATATACTATTGATACTATTGGTTCTGTTTCTCTGGGGAACTGTGACTAATACATATACCAACTAAGCTAAAAGTCAGTTCTAATTCTTCAAAACTCAATAAGAAAATCTCATTGATCAGTTTGGGTATGATAGCCCGTATGTAACATATAATTTACTGAATAACACATTAGGTATCCTGGCTGTGTAATCTTAATTTCATCAATTCCTTACTTGTAAAATGAGGACTGATTACAGTACTGCCTTCCAGAGAATTTGTGAGCATTAAGTAAGATAATGGGATAGCTAGTACAATGCCTGACACATCTGAGACCTCCTTACATATCAGCTATTTTTTACTCTTAAAATAATCCTGGAAATATAATTTACAAATAATAAAACTGAGACTGAGTGAGGTTAAGTAATTGTTAAGACATTTAACTAATCTCTTTGATTGTAAAATGATGGCTACATTTCCCAATGAAGCTTCTTTTTGCTAGGTTTTGTTGTTCCTTCTGTATTTTAAATCTGCTAATAGCTGAGATACTAAAGTTAACATAAAGAACAACTGAAAAAAGTTGAAGAATAGCACAAGATATAAGAAGAGTTTAAAAAAATGCAAAAATGGTCATTAATCCTGAAAACACTTTAAGATTGATTCACATAAGAGCAAATTCTGGTTTGGTTTCAGGATTGATAAAGGGGTTCTTGAAGAATTCTAAGGAGTGATCATAAATTGAGTTTAAATTAGTTCTTTCCACCTGCTTTATGTCTTATATGTATCTAGTAGAATTAGAAATATAGATCAATACTTGATAATATAAAGATATAAATAATTATAAAATTGTAATATGGCTAACATTTTTGTTGTTAATTAATAAAATATTAATAAACATTAGTGTTTATTAATGTTAATATATAAATAAATATCATATCTAAAATAATCAATTTTAAGTCAAATTTGAGTGAATTTGGAGAAATTAATAGTAAAATTTAGGGGGTGCCTGGGTGGCACAGTCAGTTAAGTGTCCAACTTCAGTTCAAGTAATGATCTCACAGCTGGTGGGTTCGAACCCACTTTGGGCTCAGAGCCTAGAGCCTAGTTTGGATTCTGTGTCTCCATCTCTTTCTGTCCCTCCCCCACTCATGCTCTGTCTCTGTCTCTTTGTCAAAAATAAATAAACATTAAAAAATAGTAAAATTTTGCTTAGGGCTCTTTGGGGTTAAAAATACTATATTGGGGCACCTGGTGGGTCGGTCAGTTAGCTGTCCAATTCATGATTTCAGTGCAGGTCATGATATCACAGTTTGTGGGTCAAGCTCCTCCAGCTCTGGCTCTTTGCTGACAGGATGGAGCCTGCTTGAGATCTCTGTCTCTGCCCCTACCCCGTTTGCACGCTCTCCCTCTCTCTCTTTCTCCAAAACAAATAACTTAAAATATGCTATATTGTCCTATCACATACCCTCTCAGAGATATTGATAATACAGAACAAAGGTTGTCTTGTTAAGGAAAAAATATTATGGGTGCATATTTCTCCCTGGTGTCTAGAAACAGAGTGGGGCTGAATCCAAATGACTGAAATGTTATCATCTTACATAAACTTGATGCTATTAATTTCCTAAGACAGTAAATCTTTTCCATTTCTGACTGGTGACTTTAGGATGGAGCAAATTGAATGTAAAGGCTGGTTAGCTGTTCTTGATTAAAACATTCACACACGCACGCTAGAATCTCTTCCTCTTTATATGTAATAGAAGGGTTTAAAAACTGGTGTAAAAGCCATTTTTCTTTTTTTTTTCTTTTTGAGAGAGAGAGAACATGAGAGTGAGGAAGAAAGGCAGAGGAAAGGAAAGAGAGAAAGACAATCTTTTTTTTTTTAAGTTTTATTTATTTTGAGAGAGAGAGACAGAGAGAGAGAGAGACAGACAGACAGAAAGAGAGAGAGAGAGCATGAGCAGGGGAGGGGCAGAGAGAGAGGGAAGATAGAGTCCCAAACAAGCTCCATACTGTGGGCACAGAGCCCTATGCAAGGCTCGATCCCATGACTCTGGGATCATGACCTGAGCCAAAATCAAGAGTTGGATGCTCAACCGACTGAGCCACCCAGGTGCTCGTAAAGAGCCACTTTTCTGAGAGTATTAGAGGACACTATTGCACAATGATTTGTGAATATACATGCATATCTATGCTCTACTTTTAACAAGCCATGGTTGAAGATATATGTGAAATATTACTTTTAATAAGCCATGATAGAGGAGATATGTGAAATATGACTGCCACGTGTGATTTGTCACAGTTATAGTTATAAATATGACTACACATATATGATAAATTTGAAGGAAATAGAAAATATCCTTGTAAAAGTGAGAGGAAATAACCTATACTTAACCTGATTTAATCTTGTGCTCTCACACTATGCAACCCCATCTCCCGACTCTTACTCCTCTCTCTCAAGCTTGCGAGAACTCGAGAGAGTTCATGTGGAGGATATGTTGTTCTGGCTTTAATCCAAAAAGAATTAGTAGGAAAAGAGAAAATTGTAGGTTTTTCTTATATAAAAATATACTGTATTTCTGTTGAGATATATTCAAAGACTTGAGTTTTCAATGGACTATGAGATTTTCAAAGATCTCCATATACAATTTGAGTCTCTAAAATTAAACTAACTGGCTCTAGAACACAAAAGAGGAAACCACAATATCAGAACGAATAAATGTTTAATTAAGTATCTGCATAATATTATGCCACTTCATTAATTATTAAGTTTAGTATTCATAAAAGATTTATTACATTTGAAAAAAGTTTGGTGGATAAATTTTTTCCACTTCTCAAGAATTTCTAAGTCTAAAATATGTGAAAGAACATAACTAGTCATATATTTATATCAATAGCACATAATCAAATAATTTCAAAACAAATTAATGATATTTCTTTCCCAAATTTTATGATAAATAATTAGTGTTGAATGTGGATGTGCTTTTACATGTTTGTGATGATGCATGCTGTGCCTTCCAAAAGGACTGACCAAGTTATTAAAGCAGTTCACTTTTAATTCATCCATTACTGTGTCATGATAGAAAGAAAGACATGTTTGGTTCACATTTCATTGCTTTACAAAGCTTTCCAAGTAGGGAGAACCTAAAACTGTGTTCTCTAGAAATAGTCTCTTGGCAGAGAGATGTACGTGGAAAGATTATTGTGGAGTATTCTCAGGAGATGCAACTATAGGGAAGAAGAGAGGGCAAACCGGACGGAGGGAGAAGGTGTCTATACTGTGGTTGTAAGACAGGGCTCAGCTGATCCTATGGTGAACTCTAGTGAGCTCTGGAGCTAGAACGACCCTTCAAGCCTGCCCCAAATTGAGGCAGGGAGCAAGGCCTTCAAATCCCTCCATCAGTCAGTTGTTGGTCACATCTTTCCTCAGAGAAGACATAACCTTTGACAACTAGTGAGGGAAACACATTAGTGAGAAAATCGGGAGATGGAACATCACAATATGTAACCCTCTAGGGAGTATTAGATTACCTCACACCAAAATTCAGCCCATATGTTGCAGTTATAGATAAAGGTATATGGGATGAGGGTAAGATTTCATCTGGTTCATTAATCAGATTAATACAATGATAATAATGTATCCCTGGAGTAAGAGTGCCCTTAGGATTGATTGAAGTTTAATATTAAAGTATAACCAGTGTACTAGAACAATCTAGCAACGCAATATTACATGACCAAAGACTTCCTGAACACTCTAAATTCTGAACTAGTAGTATTTTGTGTGAAATTGATATATACAATTCTGGATTTAATTTATTTTGGTTAAATCATAATCTACAGTAATTATCTTTTCAGCTTCTATTATTAGGCTAGATGCCTGAATGTGTTATATCACGTAGTTTTCAAAATATGATTCCTACTTTAAAGAAAAGGACATTCATGTCTAGAGAGTTAATGTATCTTGTCTGAATTCATACAAGGTGTAAGACATGAATGATATAATTATTCCAAATCTTTGACTCTGAAGTTCAGATTTTCCCCACCGATCTACCATGTTGACATTCTAATCCAGAATAAGTTGTAAAAAATCTTTTAAAATATAGGCAAAAATAATGTAAAATTATGCCCTGCAAAGTTAAATAAAGCTAATGTGAATACTAAATTCATAGTAAATATATCTTGCTACTATGTACCACATGCTGTTTGAAGTAGTTCCCTTGAATAGACTCTCCACAACTTTAAAAGGAATACACTATCGTTATATTATCCCCTTTTTAAGAAATTGGTAAAATATGGTATGGATGGGGTTAGGTAACTTCCCAAAGTTATATTGCTTTAAGTAGTACACTTGGCATTATACTCTTGCAGTATGACTCCAGATACTCCTCCTACTTATCACAAAGCTCTGTGCCTCTTTGGCTCAAGTGTTGATGTATTATGATTTCAGTGCTGGCATACCACATTGCTTTAAAAAATAAAGTGTTCCCATTGACACATATTTCTGGGAGCCAACGTCAATGTGTGTAATAGAAAATTTGAAGGACTTTAAAGGAACAGAATCTGAGAGTGTTATTTTTAAGTTGAGGTAATGCTTTGGCCGTTGTCTCTCACAATAGTAGTTATAAAAGTATACTCCAAATGGCACATGTATAGCAAAATGTGGATGAGGTTTTTTTGAAGCAGGCTACTTATGAAAAAAGAACAGTTAGGAACATAGCTAAAGAATTGGTGTTTTAATATCTCATCAAAAGAGCCATCTAAAAAGATCTCTATATCAAAATAACATCATTGTACTTTCCCTAAAGCTTATGTATTTCTTAGATACTATCATACATGTTTTTTTTTTATGAATAAAGAATGGAAGACATATTTAACTAACCATCTTGAGCTATACAGGGGAAGATGATTTTTTTTCTCTGAAAAGATTATTTTTTTAAAGTTCCTCTCCTTTCCAATGCATGATCAAACATAAAAAAGGAGGTATTGATTAAAATAGATGAATCAGTAATTTTATAGTTACTTAAATAGAAAACAAAAATATTTGTAGCTACTTATAAGTATGAGAAGTACTTGTGAGTTTTGGTCCACACTTAGTTAAAGGAACTTTCTTCTATTATAATGGCATTGTACAAATCATCAAAACTGAAAAGATGAAAACATGAACAAATTATCTTTGAAATTATGTCACAGCCACATAACTAGGATTACGGGAATAAATACTGTTACTACTAAGAACACATGCTTTATAAAAATATTTCCTATGTTTCAGAGAATATTTTAATATTAGTCAAGTTTAAAAAAGTGTTCTAATTCTTGCTTAAAGACATGCACTATGCATGTGCAAGCTTTGATGTGTACTAACGGACACTTCTTCCTAGTTTTGAACCTTAGGTTGGAAATAACAGCTTGTTGTTATTTTCAGAGAGAATAAGATTCTTTCTAAACATTTTAGAAATCTTAGGGCTTTTTTTTTTCTCATAAATAGACAAATAAATGGCCACATTAGCAATTACACTTCAATGTGGCCAAGGACATTTTTAAAATGTCACAATTCAGGGTTAACACTCTCAGTTTTGACATTTGGCCTTCAGATTTTTCTTCTTAATTGTCTGTTTGCTGCCTCTTTGCTATATATAGGGATTTAAGGTCAAATGCATCTCTTTCCTGCATTGCCATAACATAGAGTGTCCAAAAGTTTTAATATTCCATATACTGTGGGCTACCAGACTTTTCCAAGTTCTATACTAGTTTCAAACTTTTGAATATAAGAAGGTCTTCTACTCAGACCAAAATTGCCCCAGCAAGGATTGCCAGTTACTTGATTCCAACTACAAGCTGCTTACTTCTTAGCAGATGCTTGTGGGTTTGTTTTTCTAGACTAGTGGAAACAATTTGGGCTAGTTTTGCAAAAGCAAATATGAATGCAGCCTACACATAGCAGTGTGCTGCTTTATATAAGAAATAGAATACATTATCAAGGTGATGTTGTTAAAGATTAACTGATTGACAAAACTAGGACTTAAATTTTCTTTTAAAATCAGGATCACTTCCAGAGTGTCAGCAAGTGAACTGAATTGTGACCACCCCACACTTTATGCTTACAAAGTCTTAAATACCAAAAAAATCTAAATCCATGGGCATAGAATATTGAACTTATTGTTGGCTCATACCATCCACTAAGAAAACTAGAAAATGAAAACATCACATGATACTGATTTTAACATTGAATTGTTCAGTTTAATCAAGAATCCATGCTGTTCATTACCATTCAACAAATATATATCAAGAATCTTTTATGTCCTGCATTTTGGGAGAGTTACCAAGGAAACAAAGAAAAAAAGTTGCTTCTCACAAGAAATTCTAAGAGTCTAAAGACTGATTTCGGTTTCACATGCCACTCTGTGTATGGTTTGCCTTTGTCTCTTTTATTAGACTATTATGACCTTCATAAATCATTATAAGCATCAGAATACATACTGCATCCTTAACCTCCTTTCCAAGGATATGCTATATTTAAACCATAGTCCTTCTGCCCTCACCCTCTACCACAGCTATGGAATGAGGTCTTAGACTGTTCCTAGGAAATGTAAGTAGCCAAATTCTGTATATCAATAGGGCCCCACCCCCTTGGCCACAGCTGAAATTACTAAGGATGGGCAACTATTTGATTGATAATTTGTGAGCTAAACAATGGCATCTGCTGTGGCTTCGAGAAAAGGCTTTGTCCAACTATGGACAAAGATGATTGATTAAGTTAGTCACAAACTTTCTCTGAGGAATTTGAATCAGTGAAACAAACAACAGACAAGTTTACTGTAACCAACTGAAGCAAAAAGATATAGAGGAAAGATAGTATGGGGCAGCAAAAGCTCTGAATAAACAAGCACCAAGACAGAGGAGAGAAGAGAAATAATGAAATACAATCATTGTGACTGAAATGATATACATAGAGAATGACAAGAACTGCAAATTCCTGGAAAAGCAAAAACCCTGACTTCTATGATCGTTGAATTGGCCATGCACCTGGTTCTTGGATTTCTCTCTCTGTTATTTCTCCATTGTAGTCTTCTAATATCCATTATTTGAGAGTCTCTGCTCCCTTCGATTGAAATTGTTTAAAATATTTCATTACCACAAATATGAAAAATATGTACATAATGCCCTAATAGTTAACAAAGCAGTGTTTAGGTGCTTAACCTGAGGAACTTGTAATACATTGTCAGAAATAGAATGTGCATAAAGGAGGAAATAAATCACAAATAAATATAGATGTACATACAGTCCATGACTGATCACTTTTTCAATGATCTTTAGATATACTCAAGAATGAGGATAGCTGTGATATATCCCTGAATGTAGCCACTCTAATCCTGTATGTTCAAGGGAAATGTCCATGAAGAAATGTGCATGGCATTTCAAAGAGGAAGAATTCAGAGTAAGGAATGAAATATGAGAAATTATAGATGTTTTCCAGAAAGATGTGAGAAATTAGGAAAAAAATGAATGCCAGCTAAGTTACTGATATCACTTTAGAGTTTATGACAATTATGATCTCATTTAATCTTAATGGAGGTAAATGTTATAACCTATAAAAAATGAGAAAATTGAGACTTGGGGAGTTTGCAGTAACTTTTCCAAAGTCAAGCTTGAAAGTGAAACTCATTGCTTTCTGGCTCTAAAGTCTACATCCCTTGCATTCAACCAATATGCCTGCTCTTTATTTACTACAATCATTTAATGTCAGAAGAGGATAACCTCATGCACACAAAAGCCTTTGACTCTTCATTCTCATATATAGCAATGAAGCAGCAAACAGACAATTAAAAAGAAAACCTTTTAGAACTTTCTAGAAAGGAAGTCCTTGTTAATCGTAAGTGCTGTTAAGGAATGAACTATCTTTACTTAATAATATGGCCTGGGCATGCAGTAGGTGGTCAAGAAATATATGTTGAACCTTAAAGGATATATCTACTTTACAAACATTATCACATATTATCCCAAATCAACATTGTCTATCCACATACAGCTTTGCTTGGCTTACTCTAGTTGCAGAAAAGCAGATGTTCTTACTATTTGGGAGAAGCAAACCCACTTAAAATTTAACATTGTGGGTTCTAGAAACAATATCTGTATTTAAAACTTGACTGATACTTCTTAGTTGGGTTGCTTTAAGCATGTTATTTAATCTTTCTAGTCTCAATTTCCTCAACTATAATGAGTTAATAGAAGATAATGATATTTTTGTGTGAATATTACATGAGTTAATATTACACAATACTTAGAACAGTGCCAGGAAAATGATGAGCACTCAATAAATGTGAGCAATATCAACAGGACTTCTAAGAGCCTTCATTCAATATTTCTCCTCTTTTGATCCCTTAGTAAAGAGCAGACCTTTCCCAGGTCATCTGTGATTTATCAGAGGAGTCATCAGAATCCTCTAATGTAGCTGTGTTCATGAGTGTGGAGGGGGAGGGTTATGTCTGTCTTGAGGGAAGTGACACAAGCTAATAGATACCCTAGTTTTGAAAAGGAGCCTTCTGTAAATGATATAATAATAAATATTTTAGACTTTGTGAGCCTTATAGTCTCCATCACAATTACTAAACTGTAAAAACAGTCACAAATAATAGGTATACAAATGAGTGTGACTGTGCTGCAATAAAACATTATGGACAAAAACAGTCAGTGGGCCAAATATGATCCAAAGTCATAGTTCCTTTTTTCTACATAGGGTGGAGGAGATGAGACCTCTTTTTAAAAATATTTTTTTGTAAATTGGTGCAGCCCCTCTGGAAAACAGTGTGGAGGTTCCTCAAAAATTTAACAATAGAACTCCCCTATGACCCAGCAATAGCACTGCTAGGAATTTACCCAAGGGATACAAGAGTGCTGATGCATAGGAGCACATGGACCCCAATGTTCATAGCAGCACTCTCAACAATAGCCAAAACATGGAAAGAGCCTAAGTGTCCATCAACTGACAAATGGATCAAGTAGATGTGGTTCATCTATACAATGGAATACTACATGGCAATGAGAAAGAATGAAATCCGGCCATGTGTAGCAGCATGGATGGAACTTGAAGGTATTATGCTGAGTGAAATAAGTCAGGCAGAGAAGGACAGATACCATATATTTGCATGTATAGGTGGATTAGGAGGAACTTAACAGAAAACCATGGGGGAGGAGAAGGGAAAAAAAAAAGTTGGGGAGAGGGAGGGAAGCAAACCATAAGAGACTCTTGAATGCTGAGAACAAACTCAGCATGGGGTAGGGGAGGGGAGAGGGGGATGAGGGGCACGGAGGAGGGCACTTGTTGGAATGAGCACTGGGTATTCTATGGAATCCAACTTGACAATAAACTATTTAAGAAAAAAATAGTATTTGATGTTTATTTTTGAGAGGGGAGAGAGACTGAGAGAATGAGTAGGGGAGGGACAGAGAGACAGGGAAACAGAATATGAAGCAGGCTCCAGGCTTTAGGCTGTCAGCACAGGGCCTGATGCAGGGCTTGAACCCACGAACTGTGAGATCATGACCTGAGCCAAAGTTGGACACTGACTGAGCTACATAGGCACCCCCAAAGTCATAATTTCTTGATTTCTGCAAGAGACAATGACAGGTGGCACTGTGTTCAGATAATAAGTATGCAGCTGGGACAACTGCTTCTTGTATACACCTTGAATATTACTATGTCATCAGGTTCAGACCACTTAAAGTATGTGACCGATTTCTTATTTGTGAGTTGGAATAATTGTTTCATGAAGCTACTTTCAGATTCAGCCTCTACTAACTTTTAGTATGCAGAAGGCTAGAAATCCCATGTAGCAAAACCAAAATTACTATTCTATTGAGATTGCTAAATCTTTCACTCCTCTTCTAAATCGAATCCTGCTTTGCCTACTTAAGTTTTACTCCTCCACCTTGCTGATGGATGAGCTTATAATATGGAGTAAGTAGAAAAGGGTAGCGGCAGGAGGATAGGATGGACATGCTTGCCAGAGCTGGATAAAATAGTTTTGTGAAAATTTCCAAAATGAGATATGAGGGAATATCTCTAATATGGGAATGGAATGGACTAGACTAGACTAGACTAGACTAGAACAGAACAGAACAGAACAGAACAGAAGAGAATAGAATAGAATAGAATAGAATAGAATAGAATAGAATAGAATAGAAGAAGGGAAACAGTTGATGCTGTGACATATTTATACTTTGTATTCATTGTGTCTGAAAATTACCAAAAAAAGTTTATTTTGAATTGCTTTTTGACTATGAGTTGTGTGTCTTTAATCATAAAGTCATTCCGGGACTGGACAACATGAATAATTGCTTCTTAAATATCACACATTTATAATCATGCTAGTATGACCCCAGGTTGATCAGCGAAGTTTCCAAATGTTACTGAAGTCTGAAGTGGCTGTAATTATAATATTTTAAGCCTGATTTTTGGTTGACAGACAGAAACTTCAGATAAAGTAATATTTGGCAGCCTGAAGCTTTTATTTAAACGTGAAAAATATTTCCATCTTCCTAAATGGGGTAATACTAATGACGGCTCTTGAACACAGGCTATACCCTTGCTCAAAATATCACGAATTTCACGTTGCGTCTTTCCAGTTGAGTTACTACACATTTGAAAAAACTCTTAATTAGTTTTTGATAATATCTTATTCTATTGAAATACTTAGAAGTTAAGGATATTTTTTTCTTACTACTATTGGCACTTTTTTTCTGGAGTTCAACATTTCTGGTAGATCTCTAATCATAATATGATCCTGATTCTTATTAAAATTTTATTAATTAAAAATACATTTTTTAGTCTTGAAAATTATTTCTAAGATTCAGTAGGCTTGAAAGCATTCTTTCAAAATATGTACATGTTTCCTACTACAATTAAAATGGTTCTTATCTCCAGAATCAACTCTTAAAATTGCTTTTCACAGTAATAATCTTAATCAGTACCTAGGACAGTGCCAAATTCACTCAATTGTGTAATGAATAAGTAAATGAATAGTCATGGAGAATGATTCAAATATAAAGCAAGCTGTTATAAATACTAAGTTTGCAAAAATTCTCAGTCACAAGAAAACTAAACAAAATCTAATGGAACAAGCCAATGGTGTAGTCTATGATACACTGGAACACTGGGCTTCCTGAGGTTTGGGGAAATCAGATATTGTTAACTTTCAGGATTATTCTATATATTGTTTACCATCATGTGTAAGTTGGTTTATATGTGTAGTGTGGTAATAAGACATACCAAGACTCCTAAAGTAGAATATTCTTTTTTCCCCCCTTATCTCTCTAATGTCACCTTCTATCTGCCAGGATTAGACACTGGTTACTGAGTATCTTTGCAACCTTCTTTTCTCTCAAATCACCTTTGGGATTCTCCTCCATTTAGAAAGTAATGCCTCTTTAGAACATTCACTCCTAAATTAAACTTTTATTTTCCAGGGAGAAGGTTAATAGTGTTTTGAATGAAAACAAAACACTGGGCTCACTATTGTTATAAACATGCTAATGTTAAACCACTATCATGTTCTCCTACTTCACAGAAATAATGCACCTTTTTCAAATGCTGAGAGTATTCTCTGTTGTAGAGCAAAGGTCTTCTCTACAGATAATACTACTGGGAACTATAGCACACACAGATATTGAAATGGTGATACTTTATTCATGACCATATGCTACTACTGATTTCTGCAGCAGAGCATGTATAAATGTATTCCTTTTTTCCTTCCTCTATTTCAATGGACTCATAATTATCAAAAGTATAACATGTAATAAGCAGACGAAATGAAAAGTAACCTAATATTCTCTGATTGATATTCAGCAGCTACTATATTATTCTTATCCTGCATGGATAAGATATATTCATAAGATAATGTGATTTTGAAATTAATTATAATAGCTATTTTCTTCACTTATAACTCATATGAAAAAATTATGACTTGGAAATATTAGAGTTATTACATATAGAACAAATCCATAGTACAGTGAAAAAGACAATGGTCTGAAAGAAATATAAACTTAATAAACACCTACTGAGTTCACATTATGTGAAGTGTGCTTTAATTATAAAGTTGTTTAATACTTAAGAATTTAGAAACAAATTAAAAACTTTTATGATTCTCCAAACATATCAAATATAAAAAAATCTACATATACCAATTAAAATACAAAAGCTTTCAGATTGGATTAAAGTGCTACTAGAAAAAAAAACAAACTTTATTTTTTAAATGTTTATTTATTTTGATAGACATGACATATGTGTGCAGGATAGAGGTAGAGAGAGAGAAAGATTTCCAATCAGGAGCTATGATGTCAGAAAGGGACCTGATGCGGGGCTTGATCCCATGACTCTGGGATCATGACCTGAGCTAAAAGCAAGAGTCAGACCTTTAACTGACTAATCACCCAGGCAAACCAAAAATACACCTACTCTTTCAAGTTTATTTTTAAAAGAGAGAAAGAGAGAGAGTGGGGGAGGATCAGGGAGACAGGGAGAGAGAGAATCCCAAGCAGGGTCTACACCATCAACACAGAACCAAGTGAGTGGCTCGATCTCACAAACCATCTGCTCATGACCCGAGCCTAAATCAAGAGTTGGACACTTAACTGGCAGACCCACCCAGGCACCCCAAGAAACCAATTTTTAAAAAACCAACATTGCTAGATTAAAAGTAAAAGTGCAGGAAAAGATATAACCTAAAAGTACCAATCAAAAGAAAATTGAAGTGGCTATTTTAATATCAGACAAAGTAGGCTTCAGAACAAAGGTGAAGAGAGACATTTCATAGTGATGAGTGGGTGAAACCATCAGGAAGACATAACAAGCTTAGATGTGTAAGCACCTAACAACAGAGATTCAAATTACATGCAGCAAAAACTAAAATAACTGAAAGGAGAATTAAATAAATCTACAATCCTGATTGGAGGCTTTGATGTTATTTGCTTAACTGTTGATAGAAAAATCAGATAGAAAATCAATTAGTATATAGGAGGTCTGAGTAATTCTATTAACTAACTTGACTTAATTGGTATTAATAAAATACTCCATCAAATAACAGCAAAATACCTATTATTATATTTTTTAATTTTTTAAAATGTTTTATTTATTTCTGAGAGAGACAGCGTGAGCAGGGGAGGGCCAGAGAGAGAGGGAGACACAGAATCTGAAACAGGCTCCAGGCTCTGAGATAGCTGTCAGCACGGAGCCCAACGTGGGGCTCGAACCCATGAACTGTGAGATCATGACCTGAGCCGAAGTCCGACGCTTAACCAACTGATCCACCTAGGCGCCCCAGAAAACCTATTATTTTAAAGTGCATAAAGAGCAGGAGGAGGCAAGATGGCAGAGAAGTAGGGAGCTCCACATTTCACTTGCCCCATCTCTCGAACAGAGGCCTGTAGCCATAGGAACCCTTACAGAATCCAGGAGTTTGGGAGGAAAAGGAGACAGAGTCAGCTGAGAAAACCTTATAGTGTGAGTGCGAACTGGGGAAGATAAAAATGGGCTGGGACTGGAGACATTGTGGGAGAGGATGGGGCCCCCTTTGGGGGGAGCCACATTGAGTCATGGGAAAAAGAAAGAGCGGATGAAACTGCTCAAGAAACTGTCCCGTCCCTGGAGAAGAGAAAAACCTCAGGACACAGAGAGATCCGGTTTTCATCTGTGCAGCTGACCTTGAATATTGACGCACTGGACCCAGGCAATGCAGGGAGAAATCGAGCCACTGCTCGCCAGCTCCACCTGGAGGGGAAGCAGCACAGCTGAAGCCGTTCAGCCGCTCTTCTGGCTCAGCTCGATTCCTAGTAGTGAGGCAAAAGGCTTGAAACTGCTAGCAGAGACTCGCCTGTGGGTTTGTATTTCGGGCTGTATCAATGGAGTGTGTGGACTAAGATCTGGAAATGAGGCCTCGCTTGGGACATAGAGCATGGCGCACCTCAGCTACACCTGTAGCACAGGGAGATCGGACCCAAAAGAGTGAGTTGCAAAGCTTGGTTCAAGAGGGGACTGGGACGCCACCATTTTTCTCCCCACAACTACTAAGGCGGGACCTCAGGGAGTGGCCTGCAGGATGCAGTGGAGACTAAGACTGGCCTACACCAAATGACACTCATCCCTGCTAGAGAGCTTTTTTTTTTTTCTTTTTAAACTGGAGCACAGGGCAAGACCAAAATGGATGCACTACCATGATTAATTCTAGATCAATTCTTTCTATTCAGATTTATTTTTCTTTGTCTCATTCATATCCTCCCCTCTGCTGGACTGGACACTCTGGTCACTGGTTTGCTTAAACAGTAACATTTAATCCACTCTCTAGATGTATATTCTATACCTCCACTGCTACCTTTCTATTTCTCTCTCTCTCTCTCTCTGGATTAATCAGACTATATAGTTTCTCTGAGTAACATTATCTTCATTTCTTTCTACTCACCTTTTACCATATTCTCATCTTTCTCTCTCTGAATTAAGCCTTTTAGTCTCTCTGCTGGGTCATATCTCTTCCAATTTCGTTTCCTCCCCACCCTGTCATTTCTCTCTTTGTATATGCTCTTCCATCAGCACTGCATACACCTGGCTCTTTATTTGTAGCTGGGATTCTGGTTTTATGCCTTTAGACTGTCCTTTGTCTTTTGGGTTTTTTTCTTTTTTTTTTCTTCTTTTTTCATTTTTTTATTAATTTTAATTTTTGTTATTTGATTTCCCTCCTCCCTGTTTTTTTCCTTTTTGTACTGTTTTGTTTTTTGTCCCTTCCTTTTTTTTTCTTTTTCTTTTTCCCTTTCAGTTTGCATGTTTATTGGATTTGTCTGTGTGTTTGTATACTTTTGTTCCCTGTGTGGTTGTCTGTTTTCTTTTTCCAGGGCTACCTCAAGAAATAAGCCGAAGTACACATGGTGGAGAGTCCCAAATACCACTATGCGTAGGGAAATAAAATAACCAAAGTCTCAACAAGAGAAACCAAGAGACACCATTCAAAGAACACTTCCTGAATGGACAGGCCCTAGACAGTCAAAGAGCCTTCTTTAATACAGCAGTGCTCACAGATGCAGAGTGCATAACAAGCTTTTAAAACTAACAAGAGACAGAAAGCTAGCCAAAATGATGAAACAGAACTCTCCACTAAAGAAATTCCAGGAAGAAATGACAGCTAAAGAACTGCTCAAAACAGATATAAGCAACATAACTTAACAAGAATTTAGAACGATAGTCATAAAATTAATCGCTGGGCTTGAAAACGACATGGAAGACATCAGAGATACTATTGCTACAAAGACTATGGAGCTTAAAAATAGTTATGATGATTTAAAAAATGCTATAAATGAGATGGATAATAAAATGGAGGTGTCAGTGTCCAATGCACAGATTGAAGAGGCAGAGAGGAGAATAGGTGAATTAGAAGACACAATCATAGAAAAGAGGAAGCCGATGAAAAGAGAGATAAACTGATCTAGGAACACAAAAAGAGAGTTTGAGAGCTGAACAATACAATCAAATGGAACAATATCCATATTATTGGAATTCCAGAAGAGTAATAGAGAGGAAAAAGCGCTGAAGGAGCCCTGGAACAAATTATAGCAGAGAACTTCCCCGATCTGGGGAAGGAAACAGGCATTGAAATCCAAGAAGCACAGAGAACTCCCCTCAAACGTAACTTGAATCGATCTTCTGCATGACATATCATAGTGAAACTGGAAAAATATAAAGACAAAGAGAATTCTGAGAGCAGCTAGGGATAAAAGGGCCCTAACATACAAAGGGAAACTTATCGGAGTGGTTACAATCCTATCTACTGAAACTTGGCAGGCCAGAAAGGAAGGGCATGGAATCTTCAATCTGATAAACAAAAAATGTGCAGCCAAGAACCCTCTATCCAGCAAGCTTTCTATTCAAAATAGAAAGAGAGATAAAAGTCTTTCCAAATAAAAAAAAAATTAAAGAATTCGTCACCACTAAACCACCCCTACAAGAAATCCTGAGGGGATCTCTATGAGGGAAATGTTGCACGGAAGGCAAGGTACTAAAGACACCACCACAAGCATGAATCCCACAAAGGACACGACTACTCTAAACCCATATTTTTCAACAATAACACTGAAAGTAAATGGGCTAAATTCCCCAATCAAAGACATAGGATAGCAGAAAGGATAAAAAAACAAAATCTATTTATTTTCTGTCCAGAAGAAACTCATTTTAGACCTGAGAACACCTTCAGATTGAATGTAAGGGGATGGAGAAATATCTATCATGCTACTGGAAGTCAAAAGAAAGCTGGAGTAGCTATACTTATATCAGAAAACCTGGACTTTAAAGTAAAGACAGTAACAAGGGATGAAGAAGAGCATTATATAATAATTACAGGGTCTATCCATCAGGAAGAGCTAACAATTATAAATGTCAATGTATCAGATATGGAAGCACTTAAATACATAAAACAATCACAAAAAGAAGCAATCTTATGAATAAGATTGTGCTAATAGCAGGGGACTTTAATACTCCACTTACAGTAATGGATAGATCAACTAAACAGAAAATCACTAAAGAAACAATGGACTTGAATGGCACATTGGACCAGATGGATTTGACAGATATATTTAGAACTCTACGTCTTGAGGCCATGGAATTCCCTTTCTTCTCAAGTGAACATGGCACATTCTCCAAGATATATCACATACTGGGACATAAAACATCCCTCAATAAATATAAAAGTGTTGAGATCATACCATGCACACTTTCACATCAAAATGCTATGAAACTTAAAATAAATCACAGGAAGAAATATGGAAAACCACCACAAAAATGGAGGTTAAAGAACACCCTATTAAAGAACTAATTGTCCAATCAGGCAATTAGGGAAGAAATTTAAAACTATATGGAAACAAATGAAAATAAAAATACAACAATCCAAACTCTTTGGGATGCGTCAAATGTAGTCCTGAAAGGAAAGTACATAGCACTCCATGCCTTTTTCAAGAAATTAGAAAAAGTGCAAGTACAAAATCTAACAGACACCTAAAGGAGCTAGAAGGAGAGCAACAAGAGCACCCCAAACCCAGTGGGAGAAGAGAAGTAATCAGGGCAGGTATAAACAATACAGAATCCAAAGAAACAACTGAACAGAACAATGAAACCAGGAGTTGGTTTTTTGAAAAATAGACAAAATTAACAAACCTCTAGCCAGGCATCTCAAAAAAAAAAAAAGAAAGAAAACAAGAGCACTCAATAGACAAAATCATGAATGAAAATGGACTTATTACAACCAACCCCTCAGAAATACAAGCAATTATCAAGGAACACTATGAAAAATTATATGCCAATAAACTGGACAACTTAGGGGAAATGGACAAATTCTAAACACACACTTTCTACCAAAGTTCACATGGGAAGAGATAGAAAATTTGAACAGACCCATTACTAGTGAAGAAATCGAATCAGTTATCAAAAATCTCCCAACAAATAAGAGCCCTGGGCCAGATGGCTTCCCTGGAGAATTCTACCAGACATTTAGAACATAATTAATGCCCATTCTTCTCAAGCTATTCCAAAAAAGTAGAAATAAAAGGAAAACTTCTGAACTCATTTTACAAAGCCAGCATCACTTTGATTCCCAAGTCAGATAGAGAGCTGGAAAATAAAGAGAAGTATATAGGCCAATATTCTTGATGAATACGGATGAAAAGTTCCTCAACAAGATACTTGCAAATCGAGTGCAACAGCACATAAAAGGAATTATCCACCATAATCAAGTGGTATTCATTCCTGGGTTACAGGGCTGGTTCAATATTTGCAAACCAATCAATGTGATACATCACATTAACAAAAGAAATGATAAAAACCATATGATCCTATCGATAGATGCAGAAAAAGCATTTGACAAAATACAGCATCCCTTCTTAATAAAGACACTCGAGAAAGTCGGGATAGAAGGAACCTACTTAAACATAATAAAAGCCATCTATGAGAAGCCCTCAGCTAATATCATCCTCAACGGGGAAAAACTGAGAACTTTCCCCCTGAGATCAGGAACACGACAGGGATGTCCATTCTCACCACTGTTGTTTAACATAGTGATGAAAGTCCTAGCAACAGCCATCAGACAACCAAAGGAAGTAAAATGCATCAGAATTGGCAAAAAAGTAGTCAAACTTTCACTTTTCACAGACGACATGATACTCTACCTAGAAAACCCGACAGACTCCACCAGAAGCCTACTAGAACTGATCCATGAAATCAGCAAAGTGCAGGGTACAAAATCAACATACAGAAATCGATTGCATTTTTACACACCAATAATGAAGCAACAGAAAGAGAAATCAAGAAACTGATCCCATTCAAAAGTTCACAAAAAATAAAATACCTAGAAATAAGCCTAACCAAAGATATAAGAGATTTGTATGATAAAAACTTATGAAAGAAATTGAAGAAGACACAAAGAAATGGAAAAACTTTTCATGCTCACGGATTGTAAAAATAAATATTGTTAAAATGTCATCACTACCCAAAGCAATCTACAGATTCAATATGATCCCAATCAAAATTGCACCAGCATTCTTCTCAAAACTAGAACAGACTATCTTAAAATTGTATGGAACCACAAAAGACCCCAAATAGCGAAAGTAATATTGAAGAAGAAAACCAAAACGGGAGGCATCACCGTCCCAGACTTTAGCCTCTACTACAAAGCTCTAATCTTCAAGACAGTATGGTATTGACACAAAAACAGACATATAGACCAATGGACTAGAATAGAGAACTCAGATAGGACCCACAAATGTATCACCAACTAATCTTTGACAAAGCGGAAAAGTGTGACCGATGGACAAAAGACAGCCTCGGTAACCATCTCCCAAATTGTGCTGGGAGAACTGGACAACAACATCCAGAAGAATGAAACTAGATCACTTTCTCATACCATATTCAAAAATAAACTCAAAATGGATCAAGGACCTGAACGTGAGACAGAAAACCATCAAAATCTTAGAGGAGAAAGCAGGAAACAACCTCCTTGACCTCCACCGCAGCAATTTTTTACTTGACGCATCCCCAAAGTCAAGGGAATCAAGAGCAAAGATGAACTACTGGGACCTCATCAAGATAAAACGTCTGTATGGCAAAGGAAATAATAAAACTAATAGGCAACTGATGGAATGGGAAAAGATAGTTGCACATGATATATCAGATAAAGGGCTAGTATCCAAAATCTATAAGGAACTTACCAAACTCCACACCCAAAAAACAAATAATACAGTGAAGAAATGGGCAGAACATATTGGCAGACACTTCTCCAAAGAGGACACCCAGATGGCCAACAGACACATGAAACGATGCTCAGCGTCCCTCATCATCAGGGAAATACAAATCAAAATCACACTGAGATACCACCTCACACTAGTCAGAGTGGCTAAAATGAGCAAATCAGGAGACTCTAGATGCTGGCGAGGATATGGAGAAACGGGCACCCTCTTACATATGTTAGTATATTTTCTGCAACATTGTTTAAATACATACACAAGATAACTATGTGGCTAAATTATAGGACATTCATCAATTATATGGAATGACTATATAATGTCCTATAATATAACCATGTAACTAAAATGACTAAATTATATAACATCCATAAGTCATATGAAATGTGGTCAAACTGTGTATACTTAGTTGGAAAGATTTTCGGGACGTTTATTGGGGAAAAGGAAGCAAACTCAAGCAATACAAACTTCTGGTATGATATCATATTTATACAAACATTCACAATACATTCTCCTCTCTGTTTCTCTGTCTCTGTCTGTCTGTCTGTCTCTCTATATATTTTATTTTGGAAATAAATTTGTGCATACTTTATAAAGTTAAACATTTGAACATCTTACAAGCTGCAAATTCCTCTCCTCCTGAGATATTTAAGCATGTTCACCAAGGGAAACATACAAACATGTTTATGGTGGTATTCTCCGTGTTATTAAAAAGATGGAAACAACTGAGATATCTATAGACCAAATAATGGATACAAACATTACGGTACAGTCATCACAGAATTTTATGTAATGGAAACAGAACAAAGTGTGGTTTCAGAAAAAGGTGTGGATAATTCTCAGAACCATAATACTGAGTGTATAAAGCAAGTAAGAGATACTATTAAGTATGATAATATTTTAATGAATAGAATTCTGAATGTATACATATTTGTTTAGGACAGGTGACAGAAAAGGTAAGGAGCAACATCCAAATAAATGCAACCATGTTGATGATATTTCACTTCTTCACTTAGGTGCTGGTTCACGATTATTAATTTTCTGATTTGCTTCATAATTTACAAATAATTCAATAATTTAATAATTTACCCATGTAAAAGTACCTTGCATATCACCAATCATCTTTATATTAAATAAATGTCTATGGATAGTATGTTTTTTTGTTTTTGCAAGAAGATACCTTAACCTCTACACTGTTGGACTTTGAGTTTTTGGATGTAAATAACATAATCTTATTCTGTGTCAAAGTCAATGTGACCACTTGCAAAGCAAGATGACAATGCCTTCTTTAGTAACTATCAAGCGGGCATTAGGTATTTGCTTAAAAGATGCATTTCCACGATGGTGAATTCTTGTTTAAGAATAAAAATATTTCATACCAGGAAACAGCATAGGTGCTACTGGAAGCTTCATGCTGTGTAATGGAAGAGAGGATTATTTTTTTATGGCCCATGGTTTCTATGAATAGAATTAACCAGACACCAATTATCACCTCATTGAAAGGATAAGTCACTGTGACTTCTACAGCTGAGATCAAACTCATTTCTTTTGCAATGAGAATTAATTAGAGTTGGAGAGAGCTATACTGAAGGGTTAGGATGCACTGCAAATTTGAAAAAGTCTGTGTTTTAAGCAAGTCAGGAGAAAATATGTTCCAATTAGTGCATAATGTTAATAAGCAATGATCTTATTTATACACAATACTTTAAAGAAATACTTTTAAAGGAAAACATTAAACAAGCCATAAAAATATCTTCTTTTTGTGATGACTGTAATTGAAGAAACATAAAAATTCAGCAGGTGTATTATTTATTTTTAACTGGCAAACAGGCTCTACAGAAAGGATTATCTTTACTTGAAAGTGTGTTCCTGGGTGGTGGATAAAGAGAGATGGTTGGCTTCTTATCATAGCTCAAAAACATATCAGATAAATATGCCCACCAGCCTATTTGGACACAGCAGTAGATATTACCATCTGCTCCTAAATATGCCTGCAACCCTGTAGTTCTTCCAGTTTGGCACCCGAATTTATGGGGAAGAGCATGACGTCCTAAGATGTACTGATTTCTGAAAAGAGCCTTGAAAATGTATCCCTGGTGACACAAGGTTTTGTAAATAGCTTGGTTTACTTCAACCATTCTTATTTTTTGGAGGGAATACCACCCCCAGAATCCCTCTTCTATGTTGAGATGGAATGGCATGACTCAGAAAATGTAATATCCTATTGGAATGAGCAGGTAGACAGAACATTGCTCAGGAAAATGATTGCTACATTTATTTGTTTGTACCAAACAAATGAAACAAGCAAAATAAAGGAAAAGTTTGAAAGCAAAAAGTGAATACGATTAACATCCTTACGGGTATGGTAAAAAGTATGGGGAAAATGGTAGCCACATTTTGAAGGGAATGTTTCCATCCTGCATCCAGAAATGTTTCTAGGCAAGTCATTCCCTCTTTCATATTATGTTTTGACAGTCTTAGATATAAGAATTGGTAGTAAACTCATAGTGACATAATGTATAGGTCTTAAGCTTAAGAAGTTTCTGATTTCATTTTATATTACCAACTTTGATTGCACCATATCACCCACAGTAATTTCATTGCTTAAGAATTTGCAATGCATTAATTTGATTTCACATACATATAGTTTCTTTGATATGAATACAGGTTCATTTTGTTAATTTTTTATACTTGGTTATTTAAAAAGAATAAAGATGGGCAACATGGGTGGCTTGGTGGGTTAAATACCTGACTTTGGCACATTAAATATCTGACTTTGGCACATCTTGCAGTTCATGAGTTTAAGCCTCATATTGGGCTCTCTGTTATCAGTACAGAACCCACTTCATATCCTCTGTCTCCTTGCCTTTGTGCCCCTCTCCCATTTGCACATGCTCTGTCTCTCAAAAATAAAAAAAAATTAAAAATAAATTAAAAAATTAAAAAAAACAAAAAGAATGAAGAAAATGTTTAAAATCATAGAGCGTGCAAGAAGTTAATATGAAATCTGAACTATTTGGCCAGTATAAATGAAGAGAAAAAGAAGGACGGAAAGAAAGAGAGAGAATAAGACAGAAAGAGCTTCAACAAATAAACAATAATGATGTTCAGCAAATAAACATCTAGTCATTGTAGTTGTAATGACTTGACCTTAAATGGATGCTTGTGAATTCAATTGCTGGGTGAAATTTGGGATGGAAGGTAGATACTTGTTTCTTAGTATCAAGAAGACAGATAGAATATTAATTACAGATAGAAGACGTTCTTGAATGAGCAGAAGGGTTTTGCTGGCCATTCTATAAAAATACACCTGTCCAGATATGATTAGTATGCTCCCCTCTCATTAAATCAAGAATAGGGATGGAAGAGGATTCTGAAGATAATCTTAGTGAATTAAAGAGACAGCAGCCCAGGGTGTTAAGATAAAAACAAAGTGTCTGCAAAAGATTGTCATGACTGACATTTACAAATTAGAGAAACTAATAGGAGACTTATTATCTTTTGTAGTACATGATTTTAAAAAATATGAAGCATTAAAACCATGCTGTTATCCACAAACAACTTGGTAAGGTAAAGACATGATATGTATCTGTCACTTATGGATGTTATTCTATTCTGTTATTTCTAAATAATCATATGGTTAGCCCACATACACAGTGAGATTATTTTTACTTTAAATCTTTAATCTGGGCAAAAATTATGCCTTGACTGTACATATAGAAACTTCTGTTTCAATTATTCCAGAATTCTAGGATTACAAACAATATTTATTCTTTTTTCTAAATATGCTATCCTGAACAATTGATAGGAACAAAATACTGACACTCCCTGACGTGAGAAGGCTATACTTGCATGGCATTTGAAAGACAAACAAACATCAACAACAACAACAACAAGACCACAGCCCTTTGGGTATTTACTTAATTTGATACTTATAAATGATAAAAATTCACCATCTGTCAAGACAATGTACTTATCAACGTCTCAAAGCCAAGCATATAGAACCTCCTTTTAAATTTAAATATTTTCTTGGTCATATAAAGATTATTGAAGATACAGCTGGGGTTTTATTGCATATGTTTTATAAATATCTAGGGTATAGCTGCTATTCCATTTTTTTGCTATTCTATTTTTAATAGTTTTTTATAATATTTCCTGCCACCCAGATAAAAAAGCAAGAAAGAGGAAGTCATGATGTATTACTATCTTTTTATTGAAGTGAAATTGGTATACAACATTATATGATATGACCACCAATATGTAGTGGCTGGTAGGGTCAATGATCTAACCAGAAGAAAATGGCCAATTTGAGCCACTGAACCAAAATCATGCTGCTGGAACTGTGGTTTCTTCCAACTCATTGAAAGATAACTGCCAGCAAAGGAGTGTAGAGAGAGGTGGCCTTCAGCCATTTGGCAATCACCAGCATGTAGCCCAGATCTGCTCCAAGAGTCTAATCATCATCAATCAGCAAGATAACAACTCACCCTCTCATTGATTTGGAGCTGAAAGATTTGCTTTCCCACCATGGTTACTTATTACATAGGTCATTTAGCCCATGTGGTGAAACATTTTCCTAAATACACAGACTACAGTAGTTTTACAATGTGATCATATATGGAAGTTACTTAAAATGGATTTGCTCCCATTGAACAAATTCTTTTTTATTTTGGAAAATAGTATTCTGAGAAAAAAATGACACAAACAGAAAATCTATAAAAACAAAATCTTTGAATTTCTAGACTTTCTTTTTGGTGGGCTTAGATAATTTTCTAATATAATTTAGCTATTATTGTTTTCTAACAGTTAACCCTCAGGTACAATTTTTTTCCTAAGAATTTTTAAAGTTTGCTTATTTATTTTTGAGAAAGAGAGTGAGCAACCAGGGGAGTGGCAGAAAGAGAGGAGATGGGAGAGAGAGAGAGAGAGAGAGAGAGAGAATCACAAGCAGGTTCTACAGAATCCCATACATTGCTTGAGCTCACCAACAGTGAGATCGTGATGTGAGTCAAACTCAAGAGTCAGACTCTTAACCAACTGAGCCACTCAGATACCCCAACCCACAGACACAATGCTAGAAGAAGGGCTTAAGGGAAGTCTTTGTATCATTTAATTTCATTGGAGGTTTTTGTTTGCTTCACTCTACTAACTTCATGGACAGTTTAATGATATTTTATAAATTGCTTAAGCAAATGTCTCTTAAAAAATAACCATCAGACCTTTGGTTGAATTCAAATGAAAAATATTGGTAATTCGTTTTGAATTAAAAGACAATGTGGAATAAATACATGTGATGACTTTATGTAAGTTAAATGTACATGTATTATTTTAAAGAAACTAATTGCTCACAATAAATACTTCTTAGTTTAAATTTCATATAAATAACATGGAGAAAAACTTTGGAATAATTCTCTTCTTTAAGGTATCCTCTCCATTTCCATAAAAAAATAAAAGGAACAAGAACCGACAGTAAGCCTTCTCTACATTTTGCAGGTACTGAAACTTTCTATTTGAAGATGAAGTAGCTCTCCTAAACACAAAGCTATCACTGCAAATTGGTTTTGATAGGACAAAAGGAACTTTGACCATCAGATAGAGCAAGGCTTAGCAAACTTTTTGTAAAGGGCTAAACAGTAAATATTTTAGGCTTGCAGGCCATAGAGTCTCTGTCACAAGTACTCAACTCTGCTGTTGTGACATCAAACCAGCCAGACAATAAGTGAATGAGCAAGGCGGTATTCCAATAAAAGTTAATTTATGGGCATTGAGGTTTGAAATTCATACAGTTTTCATGTGTCATGAAATGTTACTGTTCTTTAAAAATTTTTCCTCAAACACTAAAAAATGTAAAAAATATTCCTAGCTCACAGACTGTACAAAAACAGGTGGTGAGGCACATTTGGCCAATGGACCATAGTGTACAAATCCCTAAGATGGATGATGAAGTCTTGGTTTATATATACACTCCATTGCTACTCAGGTAGGTGTTTTGTGAAGGCTGTTTGATGGTTTGCAAAAGAGTTATTTCTAAAGATACTCGAGCCCACTGTCATTTTCACAGAATGTCACTGTTGTCAGCCAAAACAAGTGCTATGAGAACCATTTTGGGTAGTATCTTGTGAGGGTATCATGAAATCGGAGCTTGAAGATAAATTTTAACCGTGAATTACATTGAACAATTTGGTATTCAGTGTCTACCTACTTTCTGCTTCATTGATACCAAATCATTCACTCAGTTACATAGTCACTTTGTTTATTCTATCACTTTATTCCTTTGTTTATTCTATCACTGCACACTAAATGTCAGGCACTTTCCTAAACACTGGAGAAACAGGTAAATTAGACATGTTTCCTGAGCTGCAAGAACTTATAATAGCTGTGAGACAAACAAACTAACTGCTGGCTTTCCAGTGATATGTGTGAGATATGGGAAGAGAATCCCAGGAAACCATGGAGGGGAAGAGGTGATTTGGCAAGACAGAAACTACAATGAACACTTCAGAGAAACAGATCTGTTTAAGACATTTAAGGAAAAGAACACTTATTGCACACAGCCTCAGGTAATACATGTAATAATTTACTCATAAGTATAATAATTGCTTCCATATTCTACATTTATAGAATTTTAGGAATGATAGGCTTCTTAGTGGTAACTCATTTGGATTCTCAAATTTAATTAATGAAGGAAAAGGGCTGTGAGAGAAGTGAGAAGTTCAAGGTTACCCAACTTTTTAAAGATGACCTTATTAAACTTCAGAATTCTTCAGTGCCAATTCTATATTGTTTCCAATACACTAAGCCTTCTTTGTCTCTTTTATAGCTTTTTACTGATTGTACATTGTTTATGTTCTCTTTTCTATTCAGATTCACTAAGTCAACTTGCAGAGCTCTTATTTTTTCTTCAGCAATTTCTTAATGACTGTAGTTAATAAAATTGAGAAAACGAAATTGGAAATAATGCTTAAATGGTGTTGCTTTTTAAAAAATTTTCTGCTGATCTGAAGTAAAAATACAATTACCTTAGCTCAAACTCAGCATATTGTGTTTTTCATTCTAGGTTACTTCATAAATTGCAATTACCATCATTTGTAGCTCTCACGAGATTATAGGTGATGGAGTACTTCATCAGCTAAGATCAGAATTTCCCATGTCACAAAACAAAACACTTGTGTAATGATCTAGGAGAGTGGATTAAACATACTAAATGAGAGAGCTACACACTGAAAATGTTCACAGGATTATCAGTTTAGCTTTTCAAATGCATTTGACGAAAGTGAAATTGATGTGGCTCTGCTTAAGTGTCAGTACTATTTTGGAGTTTAAACCTTTACATTTCTGACTTTCAGCTCTCTGAGGCTTTCACCATTCTCAATGCTGAAGAGCAGGATCTACATTCTCTCCGTGCCGCACCCGCCTCCCTTCCCCCAGTGATGGATGCATATTCCTTCATTCCACCCAGGGTTATTTCTGGTACATGAGAGGTGGGGGACACAGAGGAGAACATGCAGATTTCCAAGGCAGAACCTCTGTAGATCTCCAGGGTCTAGAGTTTTTGTGCTTTTCTCTAGGACATTGCCATTTATAAAAGTATGTTATATGGCTGGGATGCACTGAATTTCCAAGGATTGGACATAGCAACTACAAAAACACTAAAACAGTTTTGTGTGAAGCTTTACTCATCATCACCACTGAATCATCATTACTATCATCATCACCCTCCTGTCAGTCACAATATCAGTCACAATAAAAATAGGGGATGTACTACTTACTATGTTTTGAGATCTTCTAATTATATAAACATGCTCTTTATTTAATCTTATTATTTATTTATTTATTTATTTATTTATTTATTTATCTCTAATCTTACTCAATCTTCCCAGCACCCATAAGAGTTTTCATCCCCATTCTGAGACAATAAGCTATAGTTACATAATATGCTTAATGACATAATTAATAAGTGGCAGAAGAAAGGTTTGAACCAGTCGGCCTGACTCTGGAGGTCACATACTTAACCACTACACCACAAAAAGCTCTCATAATAGGCAAACACTGTCTGATTGAGGAGATTTATCTTCACTCTCCCAAGCTGTCTTCCATTGCCAAACAAAACAACAAAACAAAACAAAACAAAACAAAACAAAAGTCTTATTTGCAGAGTCTTACCTAACTTCAATAGGGTTATCATTTACCAAAATAATTCAAGTCATTGAGAAGACTTTGGAGTTGGTGGTTTAAATGTTCACACACACACACACACACACACACACAAGTATATATGTATATGATATATTTAAGTATGTGATAATTATTCTCTTTCCTTATTTTGTCCTGAAATATATAGTTTATCCATCCCCAAGGATTGAAAATTTTATATGGTACTTATTATCCTTGAAAGTATTTCTTTACAGGAAGTGTGATATATATGTGTATTTTGTTAATTTAATCTACACTGTATAGGAGGTCAGTTGGCCTAATGGAAAGAACATACTCCAGGGATAACTAGCATTGTTAACTGTATAATCAGAAGCCCACATTCCAAAGATATGCACTTCAACTATCCTTATTACTAATATTCTTATGTCTAATTAGCATTCAGATTATCATACTGTATATTATAAATTATCTTTTTTGTTCCTGATAGGAGGGTAAGCAATATTGTGCAGACTTTCTTGTCCTTATAGGAGTGGGGTGTAGGAAACCAGAGACCAGGTTACCTATATCTTTTGGAAGGGGCCTGAAGCCAGAATTTGAAATGGTCTGGTGCTAACCCACTGATTCCGAGCATACTTGTCACCACACTGAATCCTGCTGGTAACATATTTTTTTTTTGCATTTGCCTCAATTAAATCTTTCATTCAGGTGGGGTCAAACCACTAAAAGGAACTTATAAATAAGCTGCATGCTTCTTTACCAATAAATGTTTGCATATGTTACCAAATTCTTTCTGTTAAAGCCTCATTTTCATGTAACTGGGTTATAGGAAGAGACTTAAAACTCTAATCTGCCTCTACACTCAGAACATTACCATAAAACACCTACTAATCATAAATTATCAATTGCTTTAGATCCATTGGCAGCAGGAGTTTGTGTGTGTGAATGCATATGTGAGTGCATGTTTGCCTACACACATACAGATACACCCACAGGATAATGGTAAAATAGGAGAAATGGAATAGGAGACAGAATGGGGCTGCCAGCTATTTATATATGAGCTTATTTGTCCTTGTCCCTTAGGTTGGAAAGTTTTCATCCACAAGTTCTCCTAAATTTCTTACTGGTGAGCAAGCCATTTGTCTTTTGCTCCAGAGATGGTAACACATTATTTATGATCCACACTTAACTACAGTTGTTCAGATCTCTGTCACTCTCAGGATTGATGGTTAAAATGCACTCTACCTTAGTCTACCCTCTTCAGCTTACATGCCTTTATTTGTTCTTTGAAAGCCTGTGCTGTGTATATTTCATGGAGAAATCTGGTTTAAATGCTCTTCCTTTTACATTTTATGTGTGACAAACGTTCAAGCCACTTTTCTTCCTCAAAATTTCCATCATTATTACTTTTTTCCTTTCTTCTAATGTTGCCATGCTTCTTCCTCATGTCTTTAAAATAAGAAAGCCATTTAGTAAGCAATGTAATAAATACTTCTCTAAGCCCTTAGGACTTATATCATCCAATACTGTTTCTCAGCCGTTAGAGTCATGGTTTTCTTGAGTTATAGGATTTCATTTAAAATCTATGTTCTTTGTATTTGTCTATATGAATTAATAGGCATTGTCTACTCAGAATGGTATTTCTTGAATTTTTTTTCCCCTTCTTACCTTTTGTTTTTATTTTCTGCTATGGATTTAGCTGTGATCTTTCCCAACTAAGAGTGAAGATAAATTGGGGAACAAAAAAAAAAAACCTTTGTTTGACCCAGTCTAGAGTAAATAAATTAATATTAGTAAAATCACTTGCAATAGTTTAGATAATAATGCTGTGGTGCAGTAACAAATAACTAACAGTGAAAACAACAATATTATTTTTCACCCTTATGGAGTCCATCCAAGTTTGAGGGACAGTCCAGGATAGTTCTTCTCTATGTGGTGATTCAGGGATCCATGCTACTTTTATCTTGCTGTTTGCAATACTTGGCTGATGTGGTTTCCAAGTAAATGCAAAAGACAGTTAGAAGGTCATCTACTGGGTCTTACGTAGTTTTCATGTAAGTGATACACATTATTTCTCCTCACAACACATTGTCTAGACCTAGTCAATGCCTGCTTAATTGCAAGGAGTGAGCTGTGACTGTTTCTACCTAATATTTTCATAGAGGAATATTGCTGAGGCCCTCTGGTATTAGTACCACTCAAAGAACTGGAATGTTAATGAATACTTAGGGTGAACATGCATCTAAGCATTCAAAGTTATCCTTGTAACCGGCATCTCCACTTATAGCTATGTATAACTGGCATCTCATCAAACCAAAGTCATTTTTCCTTTCACTACCCACTAATCCTTGCAAAATGCTAAAAATGGGATCTTAGTTTATGCCATTGTCAGCCTGTCAAGAGCAGTAATGATGAGAGAGTAAGGTGAGGAAGTTTTGGTGATTCCTCCTTTGACAATAAATGATGAAGGAAGTCTTCCTACTGTACCTCTGTGTCTATAAAATTGTATCCTGTTGTGGATCCATATATTGAAAAATTTAAAATAGCTTTTAAACTCTGAAACCTTTGTAAGCTTGTTATACCTTATCTATATCTATGTACAGATTAGCAACAACGTCCTTAAAGATGCAACATTAGTGAATTTTTCTTTGATGATACAGGATGGAGAAAGGAAATCTGGGAAGCTGAAGATTGGTCAAGAGAATAGGTTCTGGTGTGATTCAGGTCCTGGATTAAATTTGCTATAAATTGTCCATTAATCATTTGATCATGAGTGAGTTAATTAGCCTGTCTGTACCTCTCTGAAATGGAGATACAAAGACTTACCTTAGTGGTGGTTGTGAAAATAAAATAAGATACTGTACATAGCAGGACATGCACTTAGAAGTAAGCATTCAATGAATAATGGCTGTCAATGTAACTGTTAATTTAATAACCAAAAATGGTTACAATGCAGAGGAGAGAAGAGCCACACAAAAAAAGAAAAAGAAAAAAAGAAGAAAGGAAGGAAGGAAGGAAGGAAGGAAGAAAGAAAGAAAGAAAGAAAGAAAGAAAGAAAGAAAGAAAGAAAGAAAGAAAGAAAGAAAAAGAAAAACAGGGAAGACAGTCTACACTTCAGAGATCTCCCTACTTTTAACTTTAGATCTCCCTAAAATTAATTAATATGAACACAAATATTAATTGCAGAGATTGACATTCCAGAGATTTGAGGCCTTATCTTTCTGTTGCTTGACACCTTTCTAATATATATTTTTTTTTTTTTACCTTTTTCCTAATGAGTGGGAATGGGCTTGTTTAACAGGAATGTTTCTCTCTCTTTTTTATTCTGGCTAGAGTTGGTGGCCTTTCCAATCTAGTAGGAAATTTAGGAATGTGCCAGCAATACTAGGTCATGGAAAGAAGGCTCAGATTTTGAAAATTGATATGCAAATTGAAGACCAGAGGGCCTTTGTAAGTAGACCATACAAATGGAGAAAAGCAATGTGACCTGGATCAGACAGGACTGAATCAGATGAGCTTGGTACCATATCAGGAGACCCAAAGAGACACTATGGGATTCAAGGTTGGGATGAGGACAGGGATGATATCATGACTCCTTATCACAGAAAGATGTCTGGCAGGGAAAATAAAACACGTTTTTCTCTAGTTTCAGAAGGCTCTAAATCTTGGTTTGAAAAATAATAGGGTGCACACTTTTACATCTATGATAGCCTCAAATCCCGTCTCTGATCCTTTTTCCATTTCATTCACTCTCAATACTGATGACACACAATAACCCTGTCACATCTGTAGGACAGTTGTTCTCAAAGGGCGGTCTCCAGACTAGCATCTACAACATCATCTGGGAACATGTTGAACTGGAAGTTATTGTCCCTCCTTCCCTCAAACCCCAAATGAGAAACTCTGCAGGTAGACCCAAGAATCTGTTTTCTAGAAGCTATTTGGTTGATTCTAATAAACACTCAAGCCCAAGAGCCATTACTATTGAGTGTATTACAGTTTTTTCCTATTAAATAACTCGTATAACTCATCCTTCCCTCCTTCCCCACTTCTGCTAACATGTCCAGTTCCACTACTTATAACATAAATGTCTCCTCCTTTGTAAGGCTAAATTTACAATCCAGAAACTTGGATTTCTCTTCTTCTCCTTGCCCACACCTCATATCAAATCACCACTCATCCAATCACCAAATAGCCCAAATCCATCCTCTTCTCTCCTTCCCCTCAGACCACCATCAACTCAGCCTGTACCATTGAAAGGCCTTGTTGAGCCACTATTTTGTGCCAGATTTTCTATTAGGCCAGAGTCAGCAAACTATAGACTACAGGATACATCTAGGCCATGGCTTACTTTTATAAGCAGGGTTTTATTAAAACACACTTGGGACACCTGTGTGGCTCAGTTGATTGGGCATATAACTCTTGATTTTGACCCAGGTCATGATTTCATCTCAGGTTATGATCTCACAGTTTCTGGGATCGAACCCCATGTCAGGTTCTGTGCTGATGGCGTGGAGCCTGCTTAACACTCTCTCTCTCTCTGCCTCTCTGTTCATCACCTGCTCTCTCTTTCAAAATAAACAAATAAACTTAAAAAATATATAGCCACACTCAATAAAAAAATATTGTCTGTGATTTCTTTTGTGCTATGACTGAGTTGAGTAATGACAATAGAGACTATATGGTCCACAAAGTCTAAAATATTTAGTATTTCACTTTTATTGAAAAGTTCTGTCAAACCCCATTTGGCACTGGGCATACATGGAGAGAAATGCAGATGTCATGTATGTTCTCATGGAACATACTGTCCAGCAGGGAAAATCAGAAGATAGAGTGGGCTACCCAGTTATCCAAGTCAGAAGAATCAAAGGAAATGTGGAAATTCACCAGACAAAGAGAAAAGGAGAAAAGTTTTATGCTCAGAAGAAATAACTTATTTATCTTATTTAGCAAATAACTTCTCTCCTTACTTAGGACAGTCCTCAGTACATTCTTGTTATCAATATAGTTGGATGTCCAATAATCATTTCAATAAAATCTTTTGACTCTGTCTTTAAAGCAGAAACCTTCAGGTCACTCCTTTCCAGGTAGGAGTTCAGTTTGTTCAGTGAGTCCTAGTTCTAGAAATTATTATAAATGTGACACGGAGCAGCAGTGGGAACATCTCTTATGACCATGAGAGACACTCCATATTGAGATGCTAAACAAATTTCTTCCTGTAAGCTCAACATATGCTTTGGCTGTTGCCAAAAGTAGTGATATCAGATTGTATTTTACATCTGTGAACAAGTGACCTGGGTACAACAGTACTGGTGTCACAATTTTGCCCCAGGGTGTGTGGCAAAATGTGTATGCACCACGAAGCTTTCAAGGCAAATTGTATGCAAGATGTGAAATTATTTTGGTTATGTGTTCCTCTTTCCTACTAAAAATCTTTTCTTTTTTGTACAAACACTTGAAGAAAACATTTAAAAAATCACACAAACTCAAAAAACTATATCTGAAATAATTAGAGACATTTATTTCCTTTAATTGCATGCAACTAAAAAAATCTTCCCTCTTCTCACTAGAGATAAGCACTTCAGATGCACTTTTCTCTTTATTCTGGAAGAAAACAAAAGGTACAGAAACAGAGGTTTAGACCTAGGACTCCAACAATCTGTGGCCAGAGCCATTTCTCTTCCCATATTGCTGTAACCTTATCTTGTTCTGACTGCTCTCCTACCATCTCAGGTAAAACACATGCACCATTCTCCTTTCTGTCTACAAATCTATGCTAGAATAATTCGACCTGTTTTGTATCTGGCACTGATCCTTTTGGCATGAAAAAAATGGAAACACTGGGACCGTTAGAGCTCTGTCTACATTTCCAACATCTTGCTGGGTGCTCTCCTCAAGCTAATAACTCGTTCCCATCCAAATGGTACATTTTCACATCAGGCAGGGATGTCTTCAGATGGCTGTTTTAGAGGTATAAGTAGTTAGGGGATCGGAGAGACTTCTTAATTTCCCACTCCTCTCCAACTTGTAGCATTTCTCATGAATCAGATCATTGACTACTTGCTGCTTTTTCTCCTGCACAAGCTGCTCCCGTTATCACCAGCATTACTTTCAATCTTGTTGCAGATCTAGCCGATTAAAAACACTAGTCTTGAGAAAATTCTCTTTCTTGAAAGTCAATGCTTCTGGGAGATTAAGACTATTTATATTGTAAGGCAGTCCCTTCAAAGCTTCTGGGGACTTTACTCTCTTGACTGATGCAAACCTCAACTAATTCTCTTTATCCAGGTAATCCACTCACTTCCAATATTCATCAAATGGCAAAATGAAAAGCTTTCAAGAAAGAGAATAAATGTGCAGGCTTAAAATCACATTGAATTTTAGTCTTAATAAAATTGAAAAAGAAATTATGAGGATATCAGGGTTCTGAATCTTCTTCTCAATGAGATAACTTAAAAGCCGATAAAATCCACGAGACCATAGCAAATATGTGTTGTACCTCTTGAATTGCTTTAGCAGGTGTTTGGATCACAAACTTTTATTGAGGAAAAAAGAAGTGTGTTTTTTTCTCTCTGATAAGATTACCACAAGACAAACTCCCCCGTCTAAGCTTTCGTTCCTTCCCTTTATGTATGTGGAATTCTCCATGGCACTATTTCCCCATTTGATACCCAAATCAATTTCATTAGATATTTAATATGTAGTGACCACACACAAGGTACAAACAAATATACAATATGTACAATAAAAGAGGGAAATCTTGTCCTGAGAGAGTTCTAGTATTATAGAAAGTTTTGATAGAGTCGTTTTGAGCTAAAGGCAGAAAACCAGAGGGAGCTGACTCAGTAAGTTTTTTTCTGATTCAGTTGTTCCTAGAGCACTAAAAGCAAGAACATGTAGTGAGGAAAGGGATGTTTCTGGAGCAGTGACATCTAAAACCCCAGTTGTAAATTTACAGAATTAACAGTCGAACAGATTTCTCAGACTACCTATAAGAATATGTGACTTTAAAGTGTTGTAAATTATGCCTCATAATCCCTAACTGTGTTAGAGATGACACATAGAATGATACTACAGAATTCTTAGTATTGCTGCCAGGATACCACCAAGAAATTTCCAGTATTTTCCAAACACATTAAAAAGCAATATAGCAATTCTTTCACATTTTGAAGAATTCTAAGAAAGGAAAACTTTAAAAAGCCTCAGTTTTATATGGCAATATGCTATCATTAGGTATCAGTTGACTTAGTGTTCACCAAAAGAAGGTCTGATATTTGGAGCAAGAGAGTGTGAGAAGAAAAGACCATTCAGGGTAAGTGCTTTCATACTTCTTTCCCAGATTCACACTGTATTTCATGAATGGGCTGTTTCAGGCAAGAAGAGTAAAACGGTAAGGATCATTGTAGGAAAGCAAACAAGAGAGCTCTAACTACACTCTACTGTCAAACACAAAAACTGCTATTCAATACCTTGTCAATGCAAACCAAAAAAAAGAGCAGACTACTGACCAAACACCCTGCCTGCAGGGTTTCATGCAGATCACTCAGTTTCTACAGAGTGGGTTGGGTAACCAAGAGGTGAGTGTGTTTGTGTTTGCTTGTGAGCCCTGTTTCTTGATAGCTCCATAATGAAACAATAGATGTACTGAGTCGTAAAATGATAAGGACTGTCTGTAATGCTCAACCTGGGAAAGGCCTCTTACACAAAGGGAGAATCCTATTCAGGGCTTTTTGAAGATAGAAAACCTCAGTTGGTATATTTGGTCCTATTGGTGGACTCCATCACAAAATATTTGACTAAAAAGAAAATAGCAAGTTGATTTCTTCTTAGCTAAATATTTCTTAACCACATCATCAGTGGGAATATTGATATTTCTCAAACCCAATCCACAATGTAAATGTAGGATAAGAGTAACTCCAAATCATTCGTTACTGGAGTTAAAAGAGGCCCGACCTGCCTTCCTTTGCAGGCACCCCCTGCACCTACAAGGCACCCCTGATCAAGAATTTCAGCTGCTCCAAAATATAAATGAATATCAATGTAAAGTTTTTGTATCATTATTCTATGGCTAGGTGGTTGGCTTTGACGCCGGTGGCTTTGACATGACTCCCAGGTTTTAATGCCTTGGGCACAATCTAAAAAGACGAATGCCTGGAGACCCATGTGCAGATTATGGGAATTTTAAGGAACCATTTTCTCCCTAAATTTGAACTGAAACTCTGCTGAGCTAGGGGTGCCTGGGTGGCTCAGTCGGCTGAGTGTCTGAATTAGGCTCAGGTCATGACTTCATGGTTCATGAATTCAAAACTTGCCTTGGGCTCTGTGCTGACAGCTTGGAGCCTGGAGTCTGTTTCAGATTCTGTGTCTCTCTCTATCTCTGCCCCTCCATTCCTTGTACTCTGTCTCTCTCTCTCTCTCAAAAACAAACATTAAAAAAAATTGAAACTCTGTTGAGCTCAAGGATCAGTGTTATTCTTAGGAGGCTGTATTTGTGAAATGGTGTATCTCTGTCTCATGCTGGTGCCTAGACTTTACTGCCAAATTCAGATCGACCAAACCAAGCTTGGATTGCTGTCTTAGACAGAGTCTAGAAACATTGCCCTCCTTCCTTGAAGCCTGTAATACTGCTTCTGGCTCAATAATTTTTAGACTTTGGTAAACACATTATTGGTGTTATTCTGTTTTGCTGACTCCCTGAAGGAAGGAGGTATCCTGGTAGTGAGGACTGCAAAAGAATGTCTGGAAGGGAAGGAAGCAAGTATAGAAACTGGGATATGTTTCTATATGTAAAAGGTTTCATTTGGGAAATTTTTCTCTTAGACCTAGGTAGCAATCCTGTATTTTGAGAATAATTATTTTCATATTTCAACACATTTTAGCGAAGTCTAATGCAACTTAAACCCTTTAATCTATTTATTTTAATGGAGTGATTATATTGAAGTCAGTTTTCTTATTTTACTTTATTTATTTTTATTCATTCATTCATTCATTCATTTAGAGAGGGTGAGAGACAGAGAGGGTGAGGATGGGGAGGGCCAGAGAGAGAGAGAGAGAGAGAGAGAGAGAGGGAGAAAGAATTCCAAGTAGGCTCCATCCCATCAGTGTGGAACATGATGAGGGGCTCTATTCCACAAACTGTGAGATCATGGCCTGCTCCCAAATTAAGAGTCAGACACTCAACAGACTGAGTCACCCATGTACCCCCTGTTTTCACTTTAAATATTACTTGCACAAAAATGATTCCTGTATACCCAGAGGATGAGACTCTTCAATCATATCTGAAAACTTGCACTTTTCATCTACAATACTTGTCGCAGTTTGTAATCTCTGTTGGTGATTATACAATTTATCCAGAAGCATAGTTTGCTCCCTCTTGGTTCTCCAGCACTTCATGCAATCAATGCCTGATGCTTAGCAGGAAGTTATTGAGTATTTGTCACATAAAGAAGTGCCCTGCAAGAAGGTTTGGAGTGGTGAAGAGCCTGACCTGGGAGGAAGAGGTTGGCAGGGACCTACCTTTCTCCTTCCCAAATACATTAAAGGAACATGACATTTGGAGAAAGACAATGCTTGGGTAGTAACTAGAAACTCTGAATTACTTTTTGTTCTTCACGCAGTTTTAGTATGTTGTAAGTAAGTGGAATATGATCTAAATTTAGTATCTTCTTTTTCCAAATGAGAGCTCAGGAAATTAATTTTTTTCAGGGTGCACTCAACTTATACTCAAGTAATTAATTATTGAGTATTAAAGGACTGTTAGATTTGTAAGACATAGCTCCAATGTGCCTTAATCCTTTAATTAACAACTTGTTTTACTTAAAATTTACCATTTTAAATAACTTATAATATGTATTGATTGTACTTAAGTATAATCAAATAATCCAAATGAGATATGCATATAAAATGGCAACACCTAACAAAACATGATGTGCATAAGCTATTTTTAAATTACTTTATACTTGAGAATTTCACTAAGTATCTTACATATTCCCAGTGCAGAGCTGGTGAGCACATTGAGGAGCTGAATCTTTTCTTAATCAATTTCATTTTATCTCCATATATGCTTAAAATCATGTTTCAACATGGTTATTGAATAAAGGTTTCCTGACTAAACAAATACAAGAATGGATCCCTACACTTTCCTAGAACAAAATGAACTCGGGAGGTCTTATTTTAATATTAATGTGTCAAGAAAAAAATTGTTCACAGCTTGAGACTGTAATGTCATGGGTTGTAGTAGTTTCAGAAATAAGGCTGTCATTTGTCCCATTTCCTGAGAAACTAGATTGATTATATGTAATGGTAGATATAAAGTTTATTATATGTAATGGTAGATATAAAGTGAAGAAAGGATCAAGAAAGAATGGTTTCAGGTTTTGTAAAATCTGAAGATCATACAACCTGGGGAATATTTTGCCAGAAAAATAATTTTAAAACTTACAACTACAAATTTAGTTGCAAGAGCTTGGATAGGACCAGCAAGAAAGGGATGTGAAGTATAAAGATTGTGGGCCTCAGGTCAAATATGCTTCTGGTGCTTATGCTATGGAATCACTTACACTTGGGATTTCTGCCCATTGCAGAACCCAGACAAGAATTGTTGCAGTCTTCAACAGTGGCTCTGCAGGATTTGAAAGCTGAATGGCATCACAGAAGTATTTAAATATTTTTAGCAGAAAGTATATGATAATAAAAATACTTCCTCAATTATTAGCATGACCAAATGACCTCCCTGAGAATACATGTCAAGCTTGATCCCAAAACTAGAAGGATTCACAGGCTGAGTGAACTGCTATAATCCATTTAACCCCACTTAACTGACCACTTTCTGCAGAAGTGAAAGTGGGAATAAAATATTTTGCCCAATTTCACACTGTATGCACAGTGATTTAGTACCCAGCAACTTTTTAGTCACACCCTGGCTTCCTATCTACCTTTTAGGAATGTCCGTTTTTATTCTCTGTCAGGAATCTAAACAATAATCTCTACTAGCCTGCACAACGGAGAGAGACTAGAACTTTGCAACTTTGTTCATATACTCCCATCTTTTTTTAAAAATTAATAATGAAAGACATAAATGCATATAAACGCAGCCTCCCTCTGTTGAAATGACAAGGCACTGCTGGTGACCTAAAAGTTATCTGCAAGCATAGGCAGCTGATAATTGAACAAATAAGGTGATTAGAAGGCATAAGCTTAATACACTCTGCCCTTTTTACTTCTTTTATTTTGCATAATTCCATATGATCAGTGAAGGATGACATGTTCATTCTACTTTAAAGTAAATTATGAGAGCTCTTTATTTTTTTAATAAAATACCAATCCAACACTCCCATTACTTCTGGCAAAAGCTGTGCACATGTGGCAAAGGAAACAATCCACAAAATTAATAGGCAACCAATGGAATGGGAAAAGATAGTTGCAAATGACATATCAGATAAAGGGTTGATATCCAGAATCTGTAAGGAACTCACCAAACTACACGCCCAAAAACAAACAACCCAGTGAATAAATGGGCAGAAGATATGAACAGACACTTCTCCAAAGAGGACATCCAGATGGCCAACAGACACATGAAACGATGCTCAGCATCCCTCCTCATCAGGGAAATACAAATCCAGACCACACTGAGATGCCATTTCACGCCAGTCAGAGTGGCTAAAATGAGCAAATCAGAGAACTCTAGATGCTGGCGAGGATGTGGAGAAACGGGCACCCTCCTACACTGTTGGTGGGAATGTAAACTGGTACAGCCCCTCTGGAAGACAGTGTGGAGGTTCCTCAGGAAACTAACAATAGAACTCCCCTATGACCCAGCAATAGCACTGCTAGGAATTTACCCAAGGGATACAGAAATGCTGATGCATAGGAGCACATGGACCCCAATGTTCATAGCAGCACTCTCCACAATAGCTAAAACATGGAAAGAGCCTAAGTGTCCATCAACAGATGAATGCATCAAGAAGATGTGGTTTATCTATACCATGGAATACTACATGGCAATGAGAAACAATGAAATCTGGCCATGTGTAGCAACATGGATGGACCTTGAGGGTGTTATGCTGAGCGAAATAAGTCAGGCAGAGAAGGACAAATATCATATGTTGCACGTATAGGAGGATTAGGAGGAACTTAACTGAGGACAAAGGGGAGAAGAAGGGGGAAATGGTGGGGGAAAGGGAGAGAGGCAAACCATGAGAGACTCTTGAATACTGAGAACAAACTGAGGACTTATGGTTGTGGAGGGGAGAGGGGAGGTGGGCATGGAGGAGGGCACTTGTGGGGATGAGCACTGGTTGTTATATGGAAACTAAGTTGACAATAAACTATTTGTAAAAAAAAAGAATAAACATTAAAATTTTTTCAAAAAGTTGTGCATATGAAATCACATTGTATTTTATTCCACAGTTACAAGAGAAAGTTATTGGGGGGCCTGGGGGGGTCTCAGGCAGTTGAGCGTCCGATTTCGGCTCAGGTCATGATCTCATGCTTCGTGGGTTTGAGACCCATGTCAGACTCTGTGCTGACAGCTAGCTCAGAGCCTGGAGCCTGCTTCATTCTGTATCTCCCTCTCTCTCTGACCGTCCCCTACTCATGCTGTCTCTCTCTCTCTCTCAGAAATAAATTAAAAAAAAAAAAACATAAAAAAATAAAAACAAAAAAGCAAGAGAAAGTTGTTGGGCCTAAAACAGTGGTCATGGATATGGACATTAATCATCTATAAACAGATTAAGGTTCACATACTTTTGTCATGTGGAAATACTGAGACACTCAAATGAATGGAGACAACCATAATCTTTTCTTTATTAACACAAAAAATACCCTGCCAAACCTGCATGCTCTTTAGGATGGCATCCTGGGTTCTCTGGAGAAGTGAAATTGATTGGTTTAACATTTTTATGTTAATCTTATGACTGTTTACTTCTTCATGGGTTTACTGAACTAGTCACTGGACTATAAATTACAGTAGAAAACATTTAGTTGCCTTCCTAAAAGCAGTTGGTATAACTTTCCATGTGGTGCTTATTAATGATAACAAAAGGTTAGTTTCTCCACCAATGTCTCAGAAATTTGAATAAAGTTAATGGAGTGATAACTCTTTGGGTTATAATTTACTTATAAGAAACTCTATTTTCAGAACAAAGTTGAAGATATTCATACTGAAATCCAGTATAGGTTCAGAAACTCAAATGTATTCTAATAATACATTTCGTTTGCAAGATTAAATGACTACTGGATCAGTGTCTGTCATGTTTTCTGTCTCAAACTTTTCAACATTTTATATTTGTATTTGGAACATAATGACTGAAGTCATACTATTTTCCAAGCTCTTCTGAAAAACATTCTCGAAAGAATGACATTGGTAGACACCTCATAGCAAAATCATAATCTAAGTAGCTTGTGATGTGCCTGATTATACCCCTCTCCTAGGGATTCACAGTCCACACTGACATTTTGAATGCTTTGAGAATTTATGGGGTAGAGAAGTACTAGACTGAAGACAACTGTTCCTCAAATGTATTTGAATAAAAATGTCATTATGTGGTTTCTTATTTTAAAATTTTTTGATGTTTTTAAAAATTTATTTCTGATATACGTAGAGAGAGACAGTGTGAGCAGTGGAGGGTCAGAGAGGGTGGGAGACACAGAATCTGAAGCAGGGCTCCAGGCTCTGAGCTGTCAGCATAGAGCCCAACAGGAGGCTCGAACCCACGAACTGTGAGATCATGACCTGAGCCAAAGTCAGACACTTAACAGGCTGAGCCACCCAGGCACCCCATCATTATGTGGTTTCTTAATAAGATTTTGCGGAACAGTGTTCTGGGGAACATCAGCTTGAAAAGTGCTGAATTAGTAACTGCAAGGAGACCATAATGATGTATGCTATCAGGTACTTATATGTTAGAAGCTCAAAAAAGCATCCTCCAATGAACTCAGTAGCACTCAGGCAATATGTCTCATTAGCATAAATTATTATTCATTTATATACACATATCTGTGATTTGGGACATATCTGTCAAATATGATAGCTGTGCATGGCTCCATTTATTATAAATGCTACCTCTTTTGATTTAGACATTGATTTGCAGAATATCTAACTGGTATAGTTCTTTAGAAGTTACCTAGACAAGTTCTCAATCACAAAAGTGAACCATCTGGAGAGGGTGGCAAAAATCCAGATTTTCAGGCCTTAGTCCTGGAGAATCTGATAAAGTTGTGAATAGCAAGCCCTCTGATATTTGTAGCTTAAAATTTCCAACAGAAACTTTTTTCTGAAATAAATTTGGGAAATACTAATCTAAGCCAAGCTTTCCAAGAATCCCATCTACAATATTTCAATAAATATTGACTTCAAAGCCTAAACACTTCCATGACAGTTTGTGTCATTGTTAAAAATACTCTCTTAAAAAAAAGTTAAAAGAAAAAATATCTCTCTTTCTTGAATCTAAATATAACAAAAAGCTAGTACCTACTGGCTCCTTATTGTGTGCCAAGCACCATACTATGCACCTCTATGAATTGCTTCATTTCATTGTCACAACAATGCTGTGACGTAGATGCTATAATCATTTGCTTTTATTGATGAAGAAAATAAAATTTATAGAAGTTACATAACACCTTTAGGATTCAAATTTTCAGTTTAAACATTTATTAAAAAGTTAGGATTATTTTTGTTGTAGTAAATCAAACACAAAGAAAATGGCACAGACCCTGTAGTAAACAGGGTCCATATGAAAATGGGGTCATATTTTATTTCATTTATTTGAAAATTTCTATCCTTGTAAAGAACTTGACCAGATATGTTTTTGATTCATATACATAACAGTATTTATTCAACCCATGAATGACTCTAAAGATTCTTGAAGTCTATCAACCCAAGAAATGTTCAGTGAATATCAAAATAGTCACTGTCACCATTTATTTAATGTTCCCAGAAATTTGTTAAGTGAGGGAGACACCTCTTTCCCATCTACCACAGAAGGTATACTAATCAAGTGTTTTAAAAAACAACAAAAAATAGATGCTTGAAAAGTGCTTTCACTATTAACACTTGCAGACTTCATATGTCATGCAGTGACATTTGGTTTTCGGAGATGTTACAAAGAAACGATGTGTTATAAAAGAGTAGTGATACGTGTCAGATATTATTTCTAGCGTTGCTGATAAAGAGAAGCAACACTATACAGAGTCTAGTCTTTGGAAAAATAAATCTATATAAAGCTACATTAGTCTTTTACAATTGTAAAACTTTTTTACTATTTTACTTATATCTATGTAATTACAGAAACCAATGATAAGTGTTTCAAAGAAAACTTCACACATAATAAAAATGGAGTAACTATTGTAAATTTATGAATTGAGTAACTGAAAGCTTAAAATACATGAAGAGCATTATTCTGTCTTTTTTCCCTTTTAGTCACATTTCCATGCTGGGTTTTATTTGAGATACTTCTGTACCCCAAACCTAGTTTTAACTAAATGTTTGACAATAAACTATTTGTAAAATATATATATATATATATATATATATATGAAATAAAATATAATTAATATTTAAAAAAATAAATAAATGTTTTAAAGGATTTTATGGTTGATTGTTTCTAAACTCTCTCCCATCTTGAAACACTGTGATACTTGGTACAGTGCAGATCAAGAACACAGCTCTCCAGAGAACTATGGATTGAAATGCTGTCTTTCTTGTTAAACTACATTCTGTTTCACAAACAAAGGCTGCACCCATATTCCCAACTAATGTTTCTGTCAGTGCATGGCTCTACTAGATTATGGAAAAACTCTGGAATAACTCATCTCCTCTACTTAGAAAAACAGCACAAACTCAACCTCATTCCTGATGATTATAAAAATAATCTTTGTATAAAAATGTTAGCATATCACCATTAATATAGTAACTGACATTTATTTTAAAAGAAACAGACCATCAGAGGACACAACATGTGGACCATGGCATTCTATAATATCTACTCTCTAAGACACTTTAATTTGCTGTTTGTTTAGCAAGCCTGAGATCCATGGAGAGAAAGAGAAATAAGAGTCAAAGCAGGAAATGCTCTATTCATGCAAGGAGAATCCTCCATTTTTAGTGGAAAAATTCTGACATTTAATGAATACTGACACTAATAATTGTATTTGTAGGGACAATGATGCAGACATGGTTTCATGCTGTCTATACTATGTAGTGTGACATAAAGAATATCATTCATTTAATTACTTAGTAGAATAAGTGATATATTAACTACCATTTTGAAAGAGACTGGCAGATACATGTTGTATAAAATCATGAGCCTTATTGTAGTACAGATTAGAAAGCCGACATGAAACTATGCTGCCTCAGCTACATATAATCAGATATGTCCTGAGAAACAAAAAAAAAAATTCCCAGTGGCATTAGGAGAGCCACATGTTGTTAGCTTAGTAACCAGTCTGTAGACTGATAAAAATGGAACACACAGTTTCTTACCAAAATGAAGGGTTAGAAAGTAATTACAATTTCTAGAGTAGAACCTGGGTTCCTTCACAACAAAAGAATACAGCTTGTTTTATTTTGTCTCAAATTATACTAGAGAATATTTCCAGAATAAAAGGAATATCATATTTTTGAAGAGTATAGGCTAAAAGTAATCAAATGCAAATTTAGAACAAAACAAACATCATTTTGACAAGGTTCAAAAGGAATCAATGAATCAATTAATCACAGTCAACCAAACTGACCAGCTGGTGGTGATGTGGGGCATAGTGGTGTAAAATGAGGCAAGTAGAAGAAATGGAATATATCTTAGCTAGAAATCACCTTGGAAAAAGTAAACTGAACAATGGACAGCTATTGGCTTATGTAGTAGGCATTTTGTCTAAAAGGAGGGTTTGGGGAGGAACGACCAAAACTTTCTAGAAAATTATTATGGCCAGTAAACAAAGCATACAGGAAGAAGGGGGCAACAATATCCTACCTGCAAATCTATGCTTAGAAAGCAAAGATATTGAGCTGTATCAACTTAAGTGTGCACCATACATGGTGCAGTATTATGGCATAGATGCCTTTGATCCAACGATAGACATTTTCTTATGAGAGACATTGGCAACAAATACTTTAAGCAGGTCTGGGGAAAAGAGGTAGACCTTTTAAATCATGCTCATTATGGGGCGCCTGGGTGGCTTAGTTGGTTGAGCGTCCGACTTTCGCTTGGGTCATGATCTCGCGGTTCGTGGGTTCGAGCCCCGCGTCGGGCTCTGTGCTGACTGCCAGCTCAGAGCCTGGAGCCTGTTTCAGTCTGTGACTCCCTCTCTCTCTGACCCTCCCCTGCTCACGCTGTCTCTCTCTCTCTCTCTCCTAGAAATAAATAAAACTTCAAAAAAAAATTAAAAAAAAATCATGCTCATTAGATGTTATTTACACATGCTAATAAGAATATATGTATATACACACATGTGCACATGCATATGTGTATAAATGTATGTATGCATGTATGTATGCATACGTGTGTGTGTGTGTGTGTGTGTGTGTGTTTTGGTCCCAAAATAAGGCTCTCTGGTTTTCTCTAAATAACTGTCCTGAAACAAATGCAGAAAATACCACATATAATCAATATATTTATTGATGCATTTCTAATATGGTTGGTCAAATGCAGCCTGAAATTTAGCCCAGAACAGGATGACAAAATGACAGTAACTGCTTTCAAGACAATTATAAGACTGTGGGGAGAAAAGCAATTATAGAATCTCTGCTCTAAAACTGTTTTTTTTTTTTGTTTTGTTTTATTTCTTTTTATTTTTTTTTTCTTGTAAAAAGAACTAACAAAACCAAACAATTCAGCTCATACCAAATCTGATTCATTTGATTCCTGGTGAGTTCAGCCCTGCTGGCTGCTATTTCAAGCCTCATTTCTTTTTGACCTCAAATAATAAAGTTGAAGCCAGCCAGTTTCCATTCAGCCTTGTTGCATTGTCTGCCAGTTTATAAGGCTTTATGTTTGCATCAAAAAATGTTATAGGAAAAAACTCCAAAAGAAGTCACAAATCTGGGCAATTTTCCCTATTTTACACAGATTTAAAAATTGTTGCAAAAGTTGCCAACCACTGGACATACTTGATAGCAGAAAATAACACAAACACTGAAAATCTCTGTCCCTATTTTGTTAACTCCTTGTAACACAAATTTGGTGTACTTTTTCCCTTCTTTCCTAGCTTCATTCCTCTCTTCCTCCCCTCCTGCTCCCTTCCCTCCTGTCTATCCATCCTGCACTTCCTCTACTTCCTTCTGTATGTTGGGCTCTCTTAAGCTTGTCACAGTCTAACAGGAAAAGAGACACCTAAGCCAACGCTGGCTTACTGCATACCCAAATCCGGGTTTCTCCACAGTGTGGCAGCTATCATTAGCAGAGTTGCTGGCTCCTTACTTTGACAAAGCTGGCTGCTTCTTAGCAGTATGGTCAGAGGGCACCACAAAACCCTGCTTGACTTTAGATTCCCCAGTCAAATTGCTTGTTGTGGAAGTACCTTGCCATCAGAGGAGAAATAATATCATTAGAGCCATTCCTATCTGGTCTTCAAGACTTAAAGCAGGGACTACCTCATATATTTCTTTCTTTTCCCTGCTGCCCCAGTCCGTTACCATTCAGATTTAGTTTGACTTTCTTCCCAGAGCACCTGTGCTTACTTCTAACTAGCAATTCTGTCACAGTATTGTAACTGCTCAGTGACAATAGTCTGAAGTCCCCTTTAGACTATGAGAGCTTTGAGGGTAGGGGCTTTACTTTCTTTTCAGTTTCCAAACACTTAGCAAAATACCGTTCACACAGTGAGAGCTCAGGAGATACCTGGTAAATGAATTAATTACAAAACATACTCCTCGGTTGAGAGTCACTGACAAAGGTTCAACAAATAGTTGTTGTGCATGTAGTATGTTCTAAGCACTAGGCATAGAGATATAGCAGAAATGAAGATGCACGTCCTTATAGAACTATACTTCAAGGGAAGAAACAAATAAATAATGACAAATAAATAGCTATAGCAGCAATTAAAACATAAAGAAAATAATCAAATATTGATTGATTGGGGAAGGCCATTGTAGAATATGGAAGCTTTTCTGAGGAGGTGACCTTAAGCTAAGACTTAAAGGATGAGAGGGACCTAGACAAGTGAGCAAAAAGGAGAGAATGGTCGTGGCAGCAGGGAGAGTGAGTGTTAGATGAGTAAGACTTGGAAGTGTTCCAGGCATAGAAAGGAGGCTATTTTGTACCCGGAGCACTGCAAATGATGGAAGAATAGTAAGAGGTGAGATTTATAATGTAGGCAGTACCCCATTATACAGAGCTTTTGAACCAAATCTTGGAGTTGGGGGTTGATTCTACAAGCAAGGGGAAGCCTTTGTTGGGTTAAAAGCAGAAGAATGCTATAAGCCATTATTTGATTTAAACAGATGATGTCTTCATTAGAGATGTAGAAAATAGTTTTGACATGAGAGAAGAATCAGGGAATACAATTGTAGAGGTATGGGATTCAAAACATTTAATTGGGGCGCCTGGGTGGCTTAGTCGGTTAAGCGTCCGACTTTCGCTTAGGTCATGATCTCGCGGTTCATGGGTCGAGCCCCGCGTCGGGCTCTGTGCTGACTGCCAGCTCAGAGCCTGGAGCCTGTTTCAGTCTGTGACTCCCTCTCTCTCTGACCCTCCCCTGCTCACGCTGTCTCTCTCTCTCTCTCTCCTAAAAAAAATAAATAAAACATTAAAAAAAAAACATTTAAGGGCACCTTGGTGTCTCAGTCAGTTAAGCGTCTGACTTTGGCTTAGGTCATGATCTCATGGTTCTTGGGTTCAAGGCTCTGTGCTGACAGCTAGCTCGGAGCCTGGAGCCTGCTCCAGATTCCGTCCCTCTCACTCTGACCCTCCCCTACTCAAGCTGACTCTCTCTCTCAGAAATAAATACTTAAAAAAAAACCCCATGTTTATTAGCTTCTATAGCCTTTGACTCCTGTCAATTGTAAAAGTCATCAATCAATCCGATGGACACTAGTCAGTGGGCTATAATATCTGACTATAAGCTGAATAGCTGGTTAACCTTATAGCATGCAGTAGGAGATAACGGTGGCATGTACTAGGTGAGTAGTATAAGGACACAGAATTGATGAAAAATATATTTGGAAGGTATAGTTGAAAGGATTTCCAGACAGATTGAATGTATTGGGTTCTTAGATCAGAGATGTTACCTGTGGTAAATCTAACTGAAAGATTTGTATTGAACAATCTATTGTATGGATGTCTATCCCATTTTAATAAAGATCAATCAATCTTCTGTTTCAGATCTGATAAATTAAGATCTCTATGCCATTCAATTGAATATGGTAAAAAAGTGACTGGCTTTTATATCTGACTTGAGGGTAGTGGTTACAGCTGGAGATAGGCATTTAATAGTTATCAGTGTTTAGTCAAGTTTTTGCATGAGATCACTTCAGGAGAAATTAAAAAAAATAAGCTTGGATAAAACAAACCAAGGAGGACATTTAGAGGGAGTGTCTTGGGGGCAGAAAGTTAGCAAGAGAAGGTATGCTGGTTAAATTTCATCATCTCCTAAGTTTGCCAGGATTTTGTCCTGCCAGAATAGCTGGCCAACAAAGTACCTCAAACTCTCCATTTACCTTGGCACCTTCTAAACTGCCTGCCAATTTTATTCCAGATAAAAAATAAATATGCAATCTCATCAACATAGTGAATTTATTGAAATATGTGGCATGAAACATATTCTGTATGTGTTTATTTAACCCTCTAGCAGTTAACCATCCATGATTTGTTTCATGGACATAATGGGTGCTGCATCATTAGCTTAAAGCATGTACTTGACCAGAGTGCTTTGGTTATATCATTTTTTTAATGAAACTCACAAATGAAAACCATTGTTAATAGGTTTTTCTGAATATGAAGTAGATCTATAATTCAAAATATTTCATCTCATTGGCCTCTGTTTGACCTTCCCTATTCATACAAAAACAAACATACACATAGTATCTGATTATTAGTAAATAGATGATTTGAGCTTCTAATTTAAAATTACATGTCAAATACCCACATTCTAATGCATATTTTTTAAAACATGCATTCAGTTACATATGCATGTGCAACAGTATCATGGCCCATTATCTTACTTATTCAAATAGTGCAATTATTTGGAAAGACTAACATGTTCTGGAATCTAGTTAGCATGAACAGATCTTGGGTATCTGAGTATCATCTACACATGCACCTGCTTTTAAAAACATACATAAGATTTCTGAATATTATATGATTTTTTGGTTGTCAGTGTGTACAATCTATGGGATGAGGTTATGCCTACCAAAAGATTTGAAGAACTCAGTACAAGTAGATCAAAAGGAGTTTAGGGTTCACATAAAGAAAAGACTAATTAAATGATAGCAGCAACTATGTTCCTGTTGGTCACTCATTGCACATATCAGAACAGAGAAGTCAGCAAGGTTCACACCTTAAGAAGAGCAGCATTATTTCATGTAGCTTGAGAATAATCAAAAAATTATGAATTTTGGGGCCACTGGGTGGCTCAGTTAGTTAAGCATCCAACTCTGACTCTGGTCATAATCTCATGGTTTGTGAGTTTCAGCCCCGGGTCAGGCTCTGTGCTGACAGCTCAGAGCCTGGAGCCTGCTTCAGATTCTGTGTGTCTCTCTCTCTCTCTGCCCTTCCCCCTGCTTTCTCTCTCTCTCTCTCAAATAAACATTGAGTTTTTAAAAAGATATGAATCTTAGGGTTAAATTTTTTTAATGTTTATTTATTTTTGAGAGAGAAAGAGAGGGAGAGAGGGAGGGAGGGATAGAACACACACTGTGGGAAAGGGGCAGAGAGAAAAGAAAATCAAGGATCAAGCAGGCTCTGCACTGACAGCAGAAAGCCGTATGCAGGGCTCGAACTCAGGAGCCATCAGATCATGACCTGAGCCATAGTTGGATGCTTAACCAACTGAGTCACCCAGAACCCCAAGTTTAAACAAAATGTTATATGCAACAGCATTTCGCTAACGCTGAATAGTATTAAAGAAGTTACACTAAATGACTATTTAGCAAGTGGACGATAAGGGTCTACTTGAGAAACTTCTGTCACAGCTTTATTTAATGCTTCAAGATGTGTCCACACCAACCAAATTTAGCAAGGCTATTGCACTTACAAATGGTTCTAACACAAAGCTTTATTTAACCTGACTTAAATATTCAATCTTGCAACTTAATTGGTTCTCCCTCTTATTTACATATTTAATTAATCCCTTGGTTATCATTCCTCACCCTCATTTCTCCGATAGAACCATGGAGAGTCCTAGTGCTTTCATCTCCAGAGAGGGGGGTATGTCTTTCAATTGATGATAGGATTTAAAAATGCTTTTTAAATGTTTATTTATTCATTTTGAGAGAGAGAGAGGGAGAGAGAGAGAATGAGCTGGGGAGGGGCAGAGAGAGAGAGGGAGAGAAAGAATCCCAAGCAGGCTCCACACTCAGCACAGAGCCTGACATGGGGTTCCATTCCACGATCATGAGATCATGACTTGAACCAAAATCAAAAGTTGGATGCTTAACTGACTGAGCTAACCAGGAGCCCCAGGATTTTAAAATTTTACACATCACTAGGTATAATATTCCACTCCCCAAAAGGTAGCTGTAACCTCCAAAAGAGCTAAGAGATATATGCATAACAAGCACCCATCTCCAGATCAATTGTTGGATTAGTTATTAGTCACAATCTTCCTCCTTCTACTATGTGACTGACATCTACTGTTTGACTACATTCTACATTCATATCAAGGCATTCAGTAAATATTTATTATGGATTGATTTATACCCAAAACACTATAGCATAGTGTTTTGAGGAGTGTAGACTCCCTACTTTAGAATGTCAGCTTCTCCAGTTGCTTAACTCTGGGCAACTTACAAAACTTCTCCCTGCTTCAATTTATTCATTCGTGATATTGGTATAATAATAGCATCTGAGCACAAGTATGATCTAAAATACATTAAGTCTTTAAAAGGGTGTGTGGCATGTAGCTGGCTCTTAATTCTATATATTCATTATTATTATGTGCTTGTGTATTTTAAGTGTTATGAATACAGTGCTAAAAAAGAAAAAACAATAATCTGACGCTGAAGGCATTTGTTAGCTGGCTGGGGAAATGCATGAACAATATGGATAATCTTAAAATAATGTGTGATTTGGTAAGAGCAAGTTCAGACCGTGGAATATTTACTCTAAATATAGAAAACTGATTGAATGGTAAATACTGAAGTGTAATGACTATAAAAAATGAGCACTTCTTACTTTACAATTAAACATCAACATTTTCAATAAAAATTAAAAATTTTCTCCTGATAATTTTCACTGAAATTCCAATAAATCATGTGAACAGAATCATTTCAGTTATTTAAAAGTTCCATCTTTCTGTTTTAGTGTTTTGCTAATTTAATGTTTTACAATTCAAGCAATACATTGGTAAGATATTCATTGAGGGGACAAAGCAGTCTTATAAATCCCACCCCCCAGATCAATATCTGGGAATCACAGTAGGAAATTAAATCTTTATAGTTCACTTATATATATATTTTTTTCTCTTATTGAGACTCACCCTGAAGTGAGGGAGACCATTTTAAGAATTGAAATGTATATATGCATAGAGAGGGAGAGAGTATTATTTTCCTCCACCAGTCTTTTCTACTGACAGCACTGTATTATGATCACCTGAGAGTCTTGTATTGAAAACAAGTGAAAGCAAATAATTAGTTGAGTGTATTTCTGGGTTGCTGAGATATTTCTAGTTAGTTATTTTACTGAGTTGGCCTCAGCAGGTGCCAGTTTGATGAAGATAGAGTTCTATTCCACTTTATGCATCAGGAGTAGGCTCCAAAATTGCATATAAATCAAATCTCCATTTAAAAGTAGTTTGTTTTTAATGGACCTTATGATGAATACTTTGTTCTGTTTTCATTTATCTTTGCAAATTTGAATTCTGTAACCTGTTGCCTTTTTAAAAATACAAGATAAACTTTTTATTAAAATAATGAATCGAGTGGTTTTCTAGGATGGAAAACAAATCTGGAGAAAAGTGGCAAAGGAGAAAGGAAATAAAAAGCTTGAGATAAGGAATAATATAAGCTGAGGGGAAATAAACTGATACTTGGGAGTAAAGCTTACATATAGAAGTCTTTTTAATGACTTCTCCTTTTCCTTTGCATTTGCCTATGCTGTTTACATTTGGATACAGTTCAAATCTTATTTCAATTAGTGTTTCTTCTTTCAGATTTTTATTTTTGTGAAAGAACAAAAATATCTTTTGGAAGTAAAGCATGACCAGGAGCCACAGATACCCTCTACCTAGAAACAATTGCCTTTTTATAGACCATTCAAATATGTAGCAGTGAATCACCAAAATGTATGTCAGTGATTTTGTCTACAAACACATGAGTTCAAACAATACTATTACATGGAACACATTGTAGGAGTAGTTCAGGACCACTGGGAAAATGACCCACTGAATATAGAAGACTATATAACATATTCTATTTGTAATGAGCTCTGTGGGGGAAATTTCTATTTCACAGAGAGATGCATTTGCTAACGGTTACTTAGGTTTTTCGTAAGTATGAAGAAAAATATAGTACTATTTGAAAGTTAATTGAAGTATAAGTTTATGCCAAAACTTTTTCTTTGTAAAAATTATTTATAATGTACATATCACATGTGAATAGCCAATCCAAATCTTTACTGGGACAAATGTATGATTTCACTATGAGAATTAGTTAGGATTGGAGGTGTATGTGTATAATGATTCACAGTAAACTGTATTTCTTACTATGACTTACTAAAAAGTTAAAAAATACATCAAAGTTATCAGTGAGATAATGGCTTTGTGAGTTTTGCTTTAATTAATTTAAAAGGCAGCTGTACAGTTTTCTCTCATAAGAGTAGAACTTGTTTAGTCTATGGAGCTTAAATAAGGGCCAATCATTTTGAAGGTTGTGAATTTTCCCAAATCCTTCATGATTTGGATAAAGTCCATTTGTATCATCTGCAAGTGTGCAAATTACTACATAAAATATCAGTGACAATAATAATTTGCATAACATTGCATGCTTTAAAAGCCATTGTTCAGGAAATATTAAACTGAATGAGACATGGGTCAAACTCAAGCCCACAGACAATGCAGCTGGATAGAAGTATCTTTATTTCACAGAAATTATGATACCTTCTTTGGAGACATAGTATTCTCATTCTATTAATAAAAATAAACAATATCTAAGACAAAGTCAGTGTCTTTTCCAGTTTAATTAAAGGGATGTTTGATTTTAATGCTTCATTGAATTTACTTTGTCCCTAACCAAATATGCATTCATAATTAAATGAACTGTAGGTAATGTTGCAGATTCTAAATCCTCTCCTTCCCAGGCTTCATGGAATGAATACACTACAGAACATTAACATTTGTATGAAAATATACAGGGTTAAATAATCACCTTTTTTCACCAAAAAACGATATGTGATTTAAAAAATAGTCTCCAAAAGAATAAGAATCATCGACAGTGAGACCTGATTGTATATAAAACATAAATTGAGTCACATTCATTTTTCATATTAAATAAAGTCTGATAAATGGAACAAAAAAACACTAGATTTTAAAGCTACTCTAAGAGTAGTGATTTCAACAGAAGATTTTTTATTTAATTTTCTTACCGGTCCATTTCATCATGCAGCCAAGATTCTTGTTAAAGACACTACAGTGCTTCTTTGCCTAGAAGTTCCTGTACTTGGCTAATCAGAACATGGGAGAGTGTGTGTGAAGAGCAGATTCCAGGGCCCATTCTAGAATCACTGAGACAGAATTTCACAGAGGTATGTCTGGGGACTAGCTGACAAGTAGGTGAGGATAGAATCTGAATATGTGAGACTCCTTCCTAGAAGTTACTCTGATGCTGTTCCAGACTTGGCAAGTTTCCTCAAATTATTTCACTAATAACCTGCTCCTCGGGACATTTATTTTGCATAAAATGAAGCTCCCTAAGTATTAATCAACATTATCTCCAAATGAATAACATTGATTTAGTATCCATTTAATATAGAATGATGAATTCACTCTAAGGAACTAAGAATGAGTGTACACACTAAAAGAACAACAAAAAGTTTCACGAAAGATTTCATAAACAACAAAACAAGTGTTGTTATGTGTGTGTGAGGAAGAGCTTTTTACATCAAAAGAGTTATAAGAAAATTCATTTTGAGAACATGGATACAAAGGAATTTGAGATGTGAGTACTGAGTCAAAATCACTGTTGGGCACACCAGGTATCTCAGTGAATCATTGTTACATTACTGGACAATTGTGTTATACATCCGTCCAGATACTTTGTTTTCATTCACAGCACTTTCATCATCTAACTTGTCACCTGTTTCACTAAGTTATTTCTGTATTGTTTGATTTCTCCCAACAGACTACATGTTCCATGAAATTAGTAATTTTTGTATACAAAGATAGTATGTGTGTGTTTAATCTTTACCTTGTCCCCAAGAACCTTGTACATATTCACTAAATAAGTTTAGAATGTTAAGTAAAAAAAGAATTTGTAGATATACCACAAAATGTTACTGCCTCAGAAAATAGAGGTAAGGAATGTATCTATATTATAACTGACTGTTTTAGGCCTTCCTGTGCAATGACATAGTAATGACACTCATATTGCTCTTATTATGCTTTACCTTGAATTATATTAATCTGAAATCACGTCTGTGGTAACCAGATTGTAAATTTCTTCAGGGCAGGAGTCAGGTCTGGAATTTTAATGTTACCTAAGCTTAAAAAAATGTAATGCTTTACTGAAATTCTCAGAAGAGCTGCAGAGGGGACTCCTGTCTGTCCACTCAGCTCTTATACTTCTGACTCAGGAGATTTTACACTTCATATCCTCCCTCCAACACTTGCCATGATCCTTTGCACACAATAGAAAAATACATTAAATATTTCTGGGTTAATTGCTTCCTATGTAATCCTTTGGTTCAGAGAAACATAAGACTTCTTTAGACGGAATTGTTTGAGTAAAACAGCCAAAATCAATGTGTGTGTACACGGGTGTCTAAAGACACTCAAGATGACTGGATCATTTTCTCTGCTATGGCTGACTTGGTGAGATCTTCACATTGCTGTCAACTAATTCTTATTGTAAGAGGCAGTTTTAGAGAGAGAAAAAAAGGCTTCCAATGCATTATTTCTCCACTACATGCCCAGAAGGATGCTAAGCATAATAAAAGACACTAAAGAGGGAAACAATTGGATTTGAATCCAATTACCGAGAAATGCTGACAATAATCTAACAAGGAACTCATTTTATGCAGAATTATTTGGGTCAAAATATTGTGAACATATCTTATACATGCAAAATTTGGCTACTAATGATGAGTTATGTTATACAGAATTATTTTACTAAAATCTTCTTTAACAGTTTAAAGAAAGAATATTAGCTGAACCTGGTCATAACTAGAAATACTCACACTGAAAAGAAAATTTCCCTGTCTCCCTTCTTATTTTCCTGTGGCTGAGTAGATATTTTGAACAAGTTATTTATGATAGACTTTTAAGTATACAGGAGAAAATTATGAAATTCAAATTTAATATGAAATTATCTTGTATATTGCCATTATGCATGCACACATATGTGTTCACACATGCAAACACACACACATACACACAAACATAGTAATTTGAGAGAACAAGTTATTTCTTTTGTTAACAAAACATCTTCATCCTTTTTTTGGGGTAGAGTTGTGATATCTGAAGGTGAATTGTCAGCTTTCCATAGCCTCATGAAATGTTGAAAAGAGAGTAATTTACTGTGGCAACAAGTTCATGTTCATATTAAGGAGAAACCAATGGCCAACACCAGGATCTCAAGCCTTTTAGTTCTACCTTGATTTTTCAAGTCTCTACTTAACATCTATTTTAGTTACGGTTGTTTATAAGTAAAAGTGGTTTAACTACTATAACAAGGTAGCATCCTATTACATTTCCTCTTGATTACTTACTTCTACAAGTTAATAAAATAAAGTTATAGATTCGTATAGAATGAAATTCAAACACTTTAAAAAATCATCATCTGGGGGCGCCTGGGTGGCGTAGTCGGTTAAGCCTCCGACTTTCGCTTAGGTCATGATCTCGCGGTTTGTGGGTTCGAGCCCCGCGTCGGGCTCTGTGCTGACTGCCAGCTCAGAGCCTGGAGCCTGTTTCAGAGTCTGTATCTCCCTCTCTCTCTGACCCTCCCCTGCTCACGCTGTCTCTCTCTATCTTTCCTAGAAATAAATAAAAATATTTAAAAATAAAAAAAAATAAAAAAAATAAAAAGTCATCATCTGACCTCCTTTGTTTGCATGTGGATAAAGATGATAAAAACTCAGTTAATGGAACATCCCAAATATGACCTCCAATTGGGCTCTAGAAAGGGACAATTAGAAGAAAAAACACTAGCAAATATAATAAAATGATAATAATAATATATCAAATCAAGAATATTAACTTTCTCTAAAGTAATCCTCATTTGGTAATATAGTCTAGGTATTAAAATCTTGCAGTTCCAGTAAACCATTTAAGAATGTTTCCAGGTAGTTAATAATTTCAAAGAAGAGTCAATAGGATAACTATATGCATTTTCCTCTGCAGATAATTTTCTTGAAAAATACAACCAGAAACCAACCCTATAATCTTTGTCTATATAATGAGTTTAATATAAATGTAAAAAGAGCATGGAACTGTGGAATAATTGAGGAGTAAAGTAAACAACATATTAGAGTTGTATGTTTCCAATTTGTGAAATGCCCATCTGGGATTGTTTTTAAGGTTTGTCACTTGATAGGGGACTTATTTTTTTTTTCCTGACTCACTCAGGGATAAACTAGATTTCCAATGGCAGGGCTAAGAGAGGAAGGTGTTATTTTCTTCTTGTTTATTGTTTGCTCCTAAGTATAAAACACCAGCTTTTTCAATAATCCCAAAAGCACAATTACATGATTTCACCTGCTCAAAATGTAATTTATTGCTAATGGAATCATAGAAAAACGCTTCCATGGTTTATAGAATGTACAGTAAGTAAGGCAAATTGGATTGAAGAGGAATTATTGATTCTCCTGTTACCATTGGTGCATTTCAGTTTTGATACATGGAATTTTATTTCTATTATAGCAATAATTTATATTTAAGTATCAAGTCACCTTCCTTGGCCTACATTGTTTTAAACCAGATATGACGATTATGCCTGAACTTCTCATTCTCTTGCTCTCTTTTGAAAACCTTATTTGATTTGATGCTGTACAATCTGATATCAATAACTCACTTGGCAAAGTTTTCCAAAAATTGTCCTCATAGTTCCTGTCTGAACATTAGGATACTGGACAAGTTGAAATGTACCTCCCTCTTAGTCTAATGTCTCTGAAGTTATGAAATTGTTTTTTAACTCTCTGTAGAATAACCATGGGTGTGTATTGAAATCTGTAGATGACTTTCTTCATAAAATGTTACTCGGATTATTAACCAGCTAGTTCAGTTGATTTACTAGAGCAGAGGTATTAAACAAAAGCATTAAAAAAATAAAAATTAATCTTTGCTATTCTGTGTTCTCACAATATACTATGTAAAAGTGTTTCTCAGTTGTGTATTATAGATGGATTGCTGGTACATCAGTCTATCTCACAAGATTAGGACATTTATGAAGAGCAAGGAAGTAAGGAGTTCTTCTTTATCTCCATTACACCTGGCCTCAACTTTGATTTAAATTATACCACCCACCATTTCTTGAGTATTGATCTTTATATATAGTATCTGGATTCCCCCAGAAAAGAATTCATGAAGTAAAATATTATCTTCTTCAGTTGAGAAAACAGGCTCAGAGATATTTTTTGACTTGCCAAAAATGACATAGCCAGTACAGGGGGAAACCTGGTATTCTTTAGATATGTCTGATGCTAAAGATCAAGAACCTCCCTTCTCATATGATAGGTTTTGACTATTTCAATAAAATAACACTTGTTGAGTCAAATGCAATTTTTTTCTCGGAAACATTGTATATCTAAAAATCTCCCCAAAATGTGGCTATTTTGTCCGATAATTATAAAGACAAATAAGCAAGGACACTGAAATTACCCAGTTTACACCTCAGTCCTATTATCAACCAAATGGGACCTCAGCTCAAATATATCTTGAAGCAAATGCAGTCTTATTTTTTTGTATAGCTCTACCAGAAGTCATAAATATCACAAAATATTTCTTTGTAGTGGTTTCAAAGGCAACTTGTGACAGTCTGTCATATCTTTTATTTCTAATAAATGTCTTAACTTTTCAAAATTACAGTATATTCATTGTGCTAAGGGAATATGGTGCCTGTGTTTATCTGGGAGAAAAAGACTAAGATCCAAAGCTTTGTTTATTTTTCCAGCTGAGTATTAGGAGGAACAGTTAAGTTTACGTTATACATTTAAACATAGAACTAATATTTTAATATAGAACACAGCTCTATATTTTTAAAAAGGTTGATAAATATTTGTTGGAAAAAATAAAGAACTTACGCCCTTCCGTATTTAATATAATATGACCATTCTAGGTTGAAGTAGTAGCATAGCAGTATTAATAATAACAATACTTAGCTTTCTTAGGTTGCTGTCTTTACCAAGTTACTTCCTCAACATACAGCCAGTAAATGTGAGAGCCAGGACAGGCACATGTAGATTTCAAATCCAAATTTGGTGCTGAACTGAGAGCAGCACCAAATCTCCCACTGTACTGGGAGATTAGGAGGTTTTGGTAAACTATTCTAAATTTCAGGAGATGCATATTTAATAATTCAAACTAATTCATGTAAAATGGATTTAAAAGGATTTAAAAAGATGACAAAGATAAATTTATAGGGTCCTCATTGCCTTTTAAGTTTTATTTCATAAAGAAATAGTGAGATTATCTAGTATAATATATGCATCTCCTGTAATTCTTGATGAAGAGAGTAGATTATTTGATTTAAAAAAAGGATTTATCGGGGAACCTGAGTGGCTCAGTTGGTTAAGCTTCTGACTCTTAGTTTCAGCTCAGGTCATGATCTCACTTGTGAGTTTGAGCCCTGTATTGGGCTTTGTGCTGACAATGTGGAGCCTGTTTGGAATTTTCTCTTACTGTTTCTCTCTTTCTTTCTCTCTCCCTCTCTGTCTCCCCCTGCCCTGCTCACGCTGTCTGCCTCTCTCAAAATAAAAAAATAAAGTTAATTTTTTTAAATTAAAAGATTTATTATAGTTGTATAACCTAAGCCAGAGATTTTTTTTTTTTAATGTTTTATTTATTTCTAGGAGAGAGGAAGACAGCGTGAACAGGGGAGGGTCAGAGAGAGAGGGAGTCACAGACTGAAACAGGCTCCAGGCTCTGAGCTGGCAGTCAGCACAGAGCCCGACGCGGGGCTCGAACCCACGAACCGCGAGATCATGACCTAAGCGAAAGTCGGACGCTTAACCGACTAAGCCACCCAGGCGCCCCACCTAAGCCAGAGATTTTAAGTCTCAATAGGAGTTAAGTCACTGTAATAATAGACTGGGAGAGAAGGGAGTTCTCTTTTGCTGTTTCTCTGCATGTCACTAGATGCATTATCACATCCTGATAGATAATGCCCCATCTTATTTTTGTGCATTGCTAAACACAGTATATGTGTACACAACACACATTCACATTGCCGCTAAGAAGCTATATAGTATGTCTCCCTGGTTGTTATCTACATGTTACTGTTGTTCAGACTACTGAACTTTTAAATCTAGAAGAGATACCTGAGTGGTTCAGTTGGTTAAGAGTCCGACTTCCACTCAGGTCATGATCTCACAGTTTGGGAGTTTGAGCCCTGCATTGGGCTCCGTGCTGACAGCTCAGAGCCTGGAGCCTGCTTTGGATTCTGTGTCTCCCTCTCTCTCAGCCCCTCCTCTGCCCACACTCTGACTCTCTATCTCAAAAATTAAAATAGACATCAAATATTTAAAAAATAATTAACCATTAGTTGTTTTTTTTTTTTAATCTAGAAGACTATCAGATATTTTTTAAAGGTTGTGTCTACCATTCTTTGGTACTTCCCTGATTCTTTGTTGCACAGAAGATATGCACAGCAAATAAAGCTCTGAAAGCCACTGTGGCAGAGACAGCATTGCACATCCAACAGCCTCTATTTCCTTTTTCTTCTGGGCTTCCTTTGTCAGTGTCTGCGGTTAGAGGGGCCATGTGACTGACTGGCAATGAAATGTAAGCATGGTGCTTAAATTTCCTAGGTACTTCAGTCATTCATTTGTTTATATTATTTATCTCTTTCCCTCCTCCTCCTTTTAGGAAAAAATCTAAGAACCTAGGTCTCTGAATGACTTCATGGAACAAAGCACCTTTGAAACTTGCCATGGACTATAACATGAGTGAGTAAGAAATGTTTGTTGTGCTAATTCAGTACAATTTGGGGGTCTTTGTGACAGCAGTTATCCTATTCTGACTTACTTTAAAAAGATGGTTTCTCTTATAGACAACATCACAGCACTGGGAATGTGAGCCACAAAGTTAGCTTATTATTTTTCTACTATATTAAACACAGTTCTATATATAGGGTAAAATTCAATACGGTGTACCATTTTCCTTAGGCACCTATGTTTGATCTTTAAATAATTTTGGGGAAAAATCTACCTTGGCCAATGTGGAACAGTGTACACAATCAAGAATGAAGACATACTTTCTGATATATATCATGACATATATACATATACATATATATGTGTATATATATATGCATATATAATACACCTGGTACATATCGTTACACACACACACACATACATTTTTAGGAAAGCATTATTATTTAGGCTGAAATACCTGCTTCTTGGTTGAATGTGGGTATGATACCATTAGAATTTTTCATAAATAGCTGCTCTTCTCATGTCTCCTTTCTCCCAAGGAGCAATAATAATATCTCTTGGTAATGCCTGAAAAACATGTGGTTTGAGTGCCATACATTCATATCCATCCTTATAGTGATCATCTCAGTCGGAGTTCCATTAGGAAATTAAAATGTGGTGCTGATGAAACTGAGTAATTCAATGCACCGGCCTTTTTCTTGTGCTTATGGGAACCTCCTGCAGTTCTACAAAACAAGCATGGGCTTTGGACAGGTGCTATTTGAATGCAGGCTCATTACTATTTAAGCTCCATGGAGACAAAGCTCAAGAAGTCCTGCAAGAGCAGTACAGCAAGTGTTCTGGTGCCACCTCCAGAGAACTATGATTCTTCTGTCGTTAAGGACCTGATCAGCATCAGGACCAGTAAGTAGAATGATTGGTGTAAGGGATCGGATAGGTGGGTCAATGGGCAGTGAAATATAGTTTCTCTAGTGAACTTGTTGTAATGAATTTCAGAGGTTCATTCTCAAATAATATGTTTATTTTTGTTTATTTATTTTTGTCAGAGGGGAGGGAGAGAGAGAGTCTGAGCAGGGGAGGGGCGCAGAGAGAGGGAAAGAGAAAATCCCAAATAGGGTTTTTGCACAGCCTGATGTGGGGCTCAAGTTCACGAACCATGAGATCATGACCTGAACTGAAATCAAGAGTCAGAAGCATAACTGACTGAGCTACCAGGTGTCCCTCAAATATTATGTTCGATTCAATATTCCTTAAATTGGGTAATCTTACTGAAGTTATGATGGTAAGTGGCTGCCATCAGCAACTTCAAAATATATTTGCTGCTTTTATAAAAATTAATTCATTTTAATTCAAGGAAGTTAACACACAGGTAGTTAGTATTCGTTTTAGAAGAAGAAGCCAGTGATTCATCACATATATATAAATATTGGGGTGCACGTACCACTTCAAATCAGCATTTTTGTATCCTTTGGATAAATATCTAGTAGAGCAGTTGCTGGGTCATAGGGTGATTCTATTTTTAATTTTTTGAGAAACTTTCATACTATTTTCCTGGGTGGCTGCACCAGTGTGCCTTCCCACCAGCAATGCCAAAGGGTTACTCTTTCTCCACATCCTTGTCAACATATATCGTTTCCTGAGTAGTTAATTTTAGCCATTCTGACAGGTGTGAGGTGGTACCTCATTGTGGTTTTAATTTGTATTTTTCTGATGATGAGTGATGTTGAGCATCTTTTCATGTGTCTGTTAGTCATCTGGGGTCTTTTTTTCAAAAGTGTCTTTTTTTTAAATAAGTGTTTATTCATGTTTTCTGCCAATTTCTTCACTGAAATATTTTGTGGGTTTTTTTTGAGTTTAGTAAGTTCTTTATAGATTTGGGGTACAAACCCTTTATAAGATATGTCATTTGCAAATATCTTTTCCCATGCAGTCAGTTGCCTTTTAGTTTGATTGATTTTTTCTTTTGCTGTGCAGAAGCTTTTTATCGTGATAAGGACCCAATAGTTCATTTTTGCCCCCAGAGACATATCTAGTAAGAAGCTGCTGTGGTCGATGTCAAAGAAGTTGTTACCTGTTTTATATTCTAGAATTTTAATGTTTCCCTGTCTCATATTTGGGTCTTTCAACCATTTTTAGTTTATTTTTGTGTTAAATGTATTTACTTCTTTGGCTATGAAATCATTGCTCAGAAATTTTGCCTAAATTAGCAACCCTCATGTTTCAGGTGGTATCACTTCATTATCCTTGGTTCCTACTCTTCTTGCCTTTGAAATTAGTCTCTTTATTAAGTCCTTATCAAATCCTAATTGAATCATGTCATTTGTTTACCTCTGAGATGCTGTCAGATCTACCATTCACTTGATGTTTACATCAACTTTATAAAAAAAAATGTCCCATTTTGTAATAGAAGGATTTGATACACATAAAAAGAAAATAATTTGCCCAAGGTCATCGAACTAGTCAGTGGCTGGAATTCAGCAATTTTGCCTCATTAAAATGTCACCTCTGCACCCCTACATTGCTTGCATTTACTACAATTATTTAATCACGTTAACTACATTATACTGAATAAATGTTGAACTAGTTATCATCTTCTATTATATTTTCCAAGTAAAGATCAGGCATTGAAAGAGAGTCCTTTTGAAAGAAAATCACTGATGCAAATCATTCATGGAAATGTGGATGTTAATCACAGTAGTTTTTCAGAGTGAATGTTTTATAATGGCATAATTAACAATCACAGAAGTTCATCACAACATGGGTCTCTTCAAATATCTTTAGCATTAAAAGTTTAGTATACTGAGCATTCACAAACACTGTGTGTGATGGAAAAATAATTTGCCTAATAATTTCCTAGTGAATTTTAAGTGAACAATTGACACATCTTCAGAGGAGGATAGGCTTGATACTGTCAGTCCTTGTGTGAAAAATAATTAGGGTCTGAACAGTAACATATTCAATTATAAAATGTATTTGCCTAGTTGTACCAAGATCTGAAATGTATAAAAAATACTTTATTCCATATACTATCTTAGTACAGGTTTTGTGAGATTTCCACATGTAATCATTCATCAAGATGTGCTAAGATTTTTTTTGTTCTTGCTCCTTTTGGAGCAGATGTTATATGTATAGAGCTAGATGGTACCCTTTTTCTAAGGTCAATTTGTTCATCATGACACTGATACTTTGGCAACCCCACCAAATGTCTGATAAATGAATATAGGGAGTATTTTCCTTCCTTTATTACAGATCCATATAATGTGTCAACATTTAAAAAAAAAGTTAAATAAAGTGAAATATTAATGAAAGGAAACATTCCACCTTGACAGCTCTTTATTTGATATTTCTGTTATGTGACAATACTGGGCTGATATGTGGTCTTCAGTGATTTACAAAGGCCTGTATTCTACCTTGTAATGGTTGCAGTGGTGTTGAGATGCCTTGAGATGATTTACTGCAATTTGTCACTTTTTGAAATTGTTCCAAAATAGTCTTCTGACATGTACTAAAGAGCTTTCAGTGAAATCTGAAATGGTTCATTTGTTATGCCAACTGGAAACATTAAGTGATATCTGAAAATCACTTTAAGATTTATTGAAGTGATTTAAAATATCCTTTAATGGCAATTTGGTATATCACAAAAGCAACATTGTCATTAAAAGCACAAGAAAGTCTTTTCATCATATCTTAAAAGTATTCATAGCGTATTCTGATTACAACTGCACCACTTGGGAAATCGATCACTATAAAGCTATTCTGAAAGTTTAACAGGCAACTTTTAAACAAATATTTATAAGTGGAAGGAGATTATTGTGATCTGAATCATTAATATCATTAAAAATCAGAGGCCTGAGAGCTTAAATTCCAGAACATATTAGTAATGTTCTTTAAAGACTCTCTATTTTATTCATATTCTATTTCTCCTTAAGAATTTAAGCATGTGTTGCTATGCAACCTGTCTATATTGGCCACTGCGAATCACTTTCTAATTCAATGAATAAGTAAACCAGATAATCTATGTGTCCTATTAAATATGAGTAGACATTTCTTAATGTTCTCTTTGGGACCACTGTCTCTGGAAAAATGAGTATAAGATAGCAGATGATAAGCTGTGTACAGAGAATTTCCTATGATTGCTTATGATAATTTTCCTTGGGTGAAAAAATAAAAATACATTGAATGTCTTTAGGTTTAGATATTGAGTATGCTTTTAATTTAGAATATATAATAATTAAGGATATATCTGAATTAGTTAATAATACTGGGTCATCAAAATGCTTTAATTTCTAAGCTAAACATAAGTATAATAAAATATGATTAAACTCTACCCCACCCACAAAATTAAAAAAGCTACTGGAGCAATAATAATAGGAATCTGGCTTCTTAGAAAGGATCTTAGAAGGAAATAAAGTAAAGAGAGATATGTCTTCATGTCTGAGTGACATTATGTGCAATAACTTGCTTTGGTCTGACGTAGAAGCAAGGAATGTGTGAAGTATAATAGAACTGAATTCTAATGGAAGATTGGGACTTTGACCATATACTCCTTTCTTGTTAAATTTCACAGGATGCTCTAGTTTGTGTGATTTTTCTCAGGGAACAGGTACCTGACCATAGCACCAACAACAATCAGATCATATTTAAGAAAAGACAGTGAACACAGTTATGTATTGACAACCACTGAGACCTGGGGAAAAACACCCTGAGTGAGGATATACTGCTCTGGGAACAGCACAGAGAACAGGATAACAACAGGGACTTGATGCTACTTTTGCCTAATCTTTTATTGTTGTTGACTACATCTACTTAACAGATTCTCCTTTAAAAAAAATGTCCACTCTCATTAGTGCTTAATTATGTCAGACCACGATTGTGGCTTAAGATGGCATTTTGGTATGCAATTTCCACCAGTCATAATTCTTAATGCTTAGCAAAGTGATTCAGAAGACCATGCCTGTTAAATTCTGTACTTGAGATTGTTTATTCTGTATTAGCTATATTAGACCACCACTGTGCATGGCCAAAAGCAAATTTGTTAACTTTCCTTTTATTTGGTTCTACTGTCAATTTCAATTATATATTTGTGTTTCTCAAGGTGTAATTTATGGACCAGCTATGGGAGGACTACCTAGGGTATTGTTTTAAATGGAATATTTGGAGCCCTAGACCTCTTGAATTTGAATCTCTGGGGTAAGGCTCAGGAGTTTTCATGTTTAATAAGAACCCCAGGTGATTTTTATGCACACTGAACATTGAGCACTACTGTAATAAGACATTTTCCTTTGATTAGGGCTTGTAGTCACCACGAATAGATCCTCACAACTAATTTATTTTAGAGCTCAAAGGGACCTTGGAGATCACTTCATTCAGCATCCACATGATTAAACGAAGATGTGTTTAAAATTCTAAAAATGTTTGATTATTTCAATGAGAAGCCACCCTTGCAGACTATTTCTGATATAGTAAAAATAATAACTGACATTTGCAAGGAACTGAAAATATGTTTGGTAAGTAATATGGCATTTTTGCTAATAAAAATGATCCTCAGACATATAAGGGTGATTTGGGAAGCATAATATAATCTGGTGGACCATATAAACTGTTACTGTGTTCGGTAGTTCCAGGCAGTTTTTAGAGCAGTAACAACTAAACATACATGCAATACGGCGATTGTGACAATATGAGCATTCAAAATATTTTGACTTAGGCTTTTAAAATATATTTGATTAATTCTTTTTTAAAAAAAATTAATATATATTTTTTTTAATTTCTGAGAGAGAGATAGAGACAGCATGATCAAGGGAGGGTCAGAGAGAGAGTGAGATACAGAAACTGAAGACAGACTCCAGGTTCTGAGCTAGCTGTCAGCACAGAGCCTTATGCAGGGTTCAAACCCACAAACCATGAGATCATGACCTGAGCCGAAGTCAGACACTTAACTGATTAAGCCACCCAGGTCCCCCTATTTTGATTAATTCTTAAAAATTGACAGATTAAAATTCCTGATGAAATGCAATGAGCAAAATTATTTGAAAATATAAATTAATGTACATATAATTTACATTTATAATTTATTTAGCATTTACATTACATTTGGAAGGAAAACACAAATATATATAAGAAGACGATGAACACTGGTGAACACTCTCTATTGTCAGAGAAATAGCTGTTGATAGAGGAAAAAATTGCATGTCTTACTTTAAGGGTTCCTTTAATTTTAGCAGGCTTTATAAAATTACTTCAGAGTAGCTTTGGTAAATCAGAAAAATGAGATGACAACCTTTCTGGAATCTGAATCTCAGTGATACTTAAAAGGGCTTATCGTTTCGTTTATAAAGAAGAAAATATTATATGCTTCAATTATTTACATATGAAGTTAAAGAACCCAACCTGAAATTATATGTGGAAATCAAATTGACTTCAACAGAAGGGAGGGGGACAAATACAACTTCTTTTCGTAGAAGAACCTGATCTTGATGTCCTGTCATTTGATGCATACATGTCATGAACGCCAAGTGCTCACCCCCATATGGCTGACATTTTTGCATCCACTATTGAAGAAAAGTCTGCTTGGTCCCAATCTGAGCTGAAACTAGGGACAGATGAGGGAGAGAGGAGGCATACAAACTAATCATTTCAAAGTAAAATATAATAAAATAATCTACGTGAGACTATTGCTTTGAAAAACACACTAAAAAAAAAAAAAAACCCTTTAACGGCTCCTAAAATTCCACTCTAATGAAATGAATGGCTCAATGTACCATTCAATCCTCATTCAGTGATATTTATTTCAGGATATTAATGAATATTTAATTTCAGTTCTATTTACTAGTACAATAAAGCCTGAGGTAATAAAATGAGAAAATTATATGGTTACTAAAGCCAAAGGAAAATGTTGCAGTTAGAAATGAGGATTGTAATTGAGGGGTATGGTCTTAGTAGGCTAGCTAATACTGCCTGTGGAGAAGTCAATAAGCAAATTAGACAACAAGTTCAATTTTTCAAAGAGCACCATAAACTTATACGAGATGCTTCATTTTCACTTACAGAATGATGGCTTCAGCTGGAGTAGTTAAGAACTTAGCTTTTACAGTCTAACTGTTAAGGTTCCAACATTGCCTGTTACTATCTGGGTAACCTTTGGCAAGACACAAAAACAAATCCCTATCTCAGTTCCCTGTAAATCAAGTGCAGTGGATGACAACATTGTGTACCTCAAAGAGTTGCTATGAGGATGACGTAAGACATCCACATAAAGCTCTTAGCCCACAGTTCGCACATGGCAAACGCTGAATAGTATTTGCTATCGTTATTGTCATCATTGTTGATCACATATTTGAGAGAAAATGGTGGTAACAGAGAAGAGTTAAAGATTATTCAGTTTGCCAGCAAACTCATAGTTCTCTCACAAATCAGATCAATTTTTCACTAGAATTGTTTTCTAGATCAACCTTGAAAAAATTTAGTGCTCCACTTCTGTAAAAGTTGTTTTGGCAACCTGTGCATGGTAACTCTACTATACCTGGCAATCATCTCCATCAACCACACTCTTAAATACTACAGTCATCCAGGTAAAAAAAAAAAAAAAAAAAAAAAATCCAGACTCTATCCCAATCCAAGTGGGCGATAATTTTTACTTTGATACAATAAGAAAAATGCTCTTAGATTTGCTAATATTTTCAAATGGAAACATAGCCAACCAAAGTACTCTTGTCCTTATGCCCTGACCTGTAAATTTCAAATCTGTTTTCACCTTTGGGTAACAGACATCTGGATGCTGCTTGTGCCTTGCTGTGCTGTTCTGTCCTAAGAGTGTTTTGCTGAGGCAGCTCTAATGCCTGACCTCGGTCTTCATGTACAACAGGGCATTTCTATTTAGAAGTCTAAGGATATAGGGGTTAGTATAAAAGAGTAAACACTGGCCAGATTTTATATACAGGCAGGTCACTATGTATGAAGACCCATTTTATAAATAACACTTTGCTTTGGAAAAAGTGCTGCTCCCCATCACCAGAGCAATTGCCTCTTTATCCCCAGATTCATACACTGTTGAAGTAACAGGCCCAGACAGTCACCTTGTTTTTTGAAAATATAGAAGGTTTTGCGGCACTGGGTGGCTCAGTCTGTTAAACGTCCGACTTTGGCTCAGGTCATGATCTCATGGTTTGTGGGTTCGAGCCCCACGTTGGGCTCTGTGCTAGCTCAGAGCCTGGAGCCTGTCTTCAGATTCTGTATCTCCCTCTCTCTCTCTCTGACCCTCCCTTGCTCTCTCTCTCTCTCTCATAAATTAAAAAGAAAAACATTTAAAAATTAAAAAAAGAAAATATAGAAGGTTTCTTTCTATTATGCCTAATCATGTCATGTCACCTGTTTCTTAGGGACTATGCGTGAGAAATAACAGTACAATTTTGCATCTTCCTATAGTTTCAACACATGTGCTGCAAATATTCACCAAGGGGATATACTTTGTGCTAGACTAGATTTGGGGGACATAGTCGTAAATAACACAAGTGCAGTTCCTCATGCCACTGAGATTAGTCATCTAATTAAAAATATGTTCATATTAACAACAAACACTGTCAAATACACTATGACATAAAATGGACATTTTAAATGAATGTTTCTGATAAAACAAGTCCAATTAAATTCTCCCCGAAGAACTTGGTTATGCCTTTCTACCAATGGGATATTTTAGTGCAAAAAAACTTTAAAAATGCAGAGTTTTACTGGGTTAAAAGTATCTGCTAAGACACTTTTGATAACATGTCATAGATGATCTCCAAACTAATGCTTTACATGTACACACCCGGTACCCTTAAATGTTTCCTCTCAAATCAAAGACAATTATCCTTTTTAAGTACAGGATTCGCTCTAGTCCCCATTCCCATCAGACTCTTCAAACGTTTTCTTCTCTTTCTCCCACATTTATTCTGGACTGAATTCTGGTCCTTTAGAGTCATGATTGTTTTGGAAAATCTAGAGTTTTTGCTTCAGCATCTCCTATGCTATTGTGTCTCTGCTTTTCCTCTCTCACTCCCTGACTCAGCATCTCAAAAGCAGATGATGATCAACATCGACCAGCCTTCCAGCCTTCCAAGACTCCAACACTTTGTTGAAGTCCTTGTTCCTGAGTGAGAATGGTCTCCTGATCCACTGGCAAGGACTGCAGGCAGGCACTTGAGGACAGGTGCAGAATGTGTCACCGGTCAGTTGAGCTTGAACTTCATTCTGAGGGACTTGGGATGAAAGAGTTAACATAATGTGTTTTGTTTAAATGAGATCACTTTCAGAAACTTGAAGGTCAAATATCATAGCAAATTCCCTGAAAATATTCTTCTTATTTTTAGTTTTCTTTGAGGAAACCATTTTAGAAGATTAATTTTAGACACTATTAGAGAATAAATTTTAATGTAAAATGGTTTAGTTGTTGATGAGACAGGGTTTGTTTTTCAGTTCATAAGCAAGATGGCACTTTGATAAATCACAGATTGCTCAGTGCCTAAAGAGGCACGTTGTGACAGTTTTCATCACAATGTGATATAAAGCAGCAAATGAAGCGATACTCCAGATCACGCCAGGGCCGGTTTGGCGACGGCACCCACTCTGTTGCTAAGAACTAGGAGGGGTTGTCACTTACCAACAATGTGTTCATTGTTCTCTGATCCACCTGTGAGAGTAAGTTTTTCATCAATCATTTAAGGACTGAATTTGATTTGGATCTTGCTGCTTATAAATAGTTGGATGAATGGGAGGTAAGACAGCCAGCCAGGGTTTTTTAAAAGGAAATATACTCTGGATTTTTTTTCCTGCCTTGAATGACTTAGGCTTATTCTTTCTGTGTGATAGCACAGTGTGCAAATGAAAAGCTGGTCACTGAGCCACTCTTGCTCATTTGCAGGTACCAGTTAATGAAAATGAGACCCATGTCTAATCCTTTAACCAAGCTTTCTGGCAAATCAGTCATTACATTGTCTGTGGGTATCTGTTTTGAAAGTACGGGCAAAGATATCACCTCAGACTTCAAATTTCTTCTTGTACAGTACTGTTTATCTGCATTTTTAATATGAATAACCCAATGCTCTGTCCTATATACTTAGGCAAAATTCTCTCTGAATCCATCATTAAAAAGAAAATCTAAAGTAAATATTGAGTACTTTCATTCTTTGATTTGCTTTTAAGTCTCAAGGGGTAAATTACAATGTTCATATACTGGCTCAGACAGACTCCAGGATCCTAATGGGAATGACTACATGAGATCAATGCTAGAGACACATATGTGAACACATTTTCAGCAAAAAAGAAAAAAAAGAAAAGAAAAAATGTTATCAGCCAACTTTATTACTGGGTACTGGGGGAGATAAAATGGTGCCAAATGAATGGCATGGTTTTTACCTTTCAAACACCACTGTAGCACCATGGAGCTTAGCCCAAAGAGATTGTCTCATTTGTCTCCCCTTGGTTTCTTCTGGGCTTTGGGAAAATGGGCCAACACTTATTTTCAAGGCTGACCTTATCTTTTCTGTCTATTGAGTAGGCTTTGCACTTCAGTTGATGAGGGCATATGAGAAATGAACCAGATAAATTGCTTGATTAGAATCTTCATGAACCTGAACTGATGAGAAGGGCACACATTTACTTGTGAATTAAGAACCAAATACATCTTTCTGAGGCCCAGTGCTGACACACATATTTAGGTCTTTCACTCTGTATACCATTCACTAATTGCAGACCTTGGGTGATTCCATATTGCAGGATTTTTGCACCAATATACGGTGTTTAAATATTGACCATGCTTCTCTTGCAAGTCTAATGTTGGTCTATAAGTGGTAGCATTCTGGTTGGGGAAGCACTGGCCTTCCTTCTGTACATATAAGAAATACAAAAGAGGGAAAAAAGCTATGACTCAGCCAGTTTTGAAGTCAGGTTGATTATTATTTCTTCAATAGTATGAGCTTCCATAAACAAAATAAATAAACAAATATAAATTCTCCTTAATTGATATATGAGATGAACAAAACTATATAGACTTCACAGTTTTTTATAAAGATAAAGTTACATTTACACAGAATGGAATAAACTTACATTCTTGGCACTATAGCCAATATAATAGGTGTGTGTGTGTGTGTGTGTATGTGTGTATGGGACTGTGAGTGCATGTTTGTGTGTATGAATGTGTGTTTTGAGATTGATAAAGCGAGAAATAACACTTTTTTTCAAGTTTCCCATAGCTGAAAATTAAAAATATGTATAAAAGTCACCAATTTTTGTTAAAAATGTGGAAGTATAGATTCATTATATGCCAGATAGAAGACTTGATATTAATGAATTTTGGCAGATTAATATGATTTATTTATTAATGGTTAACAGAGGTACCAGATACACATTTATGCATTTTTATTTTGTAAATTTAAAAAAAGTAACGTTTATTTATTTTTGAGGCACAGAGAGAGACAGAGCATGAACAGGGGAGGGACAGAGGAAGAGGGAGACACAGAATCTGAAGCAGGCTCCAGGCTCTGAGCTGTCAGCATAGAGCCCGATGTGGGGCTTGAACTCATGGACCATGAGATCATGACCTGAACCAAAGTTGAATGCTTAACCAACTGAGTCACCCAGTCATCTTTGTATTTTATAAATTTTTATAGAAGTGTCTAGGTGTTCACAAAACACTTCTTTCTAATATTAAATACATTTGATAAAGAGGTCTCAGAGTTTTGATACATATTGATAGACAATTATCATCTGGAAAAGTCAACATTTATTTACTACAGTGTTCTGACAACAAAATGCAATAAAATTAGGGACAGAGGAGATACAAATCTGTCTCCTTAGACTGCATCTTTTCATAGAATTTCAGGGCACCAGGAACTGGTTAAAAAGTTCTTATCTAATTTAAGTTGTTGACTATTGAAGCAGATATTTTATTGTTCAGCAAACATTCACTGATTCCACTCCCATCCCTTCCAGAGGAATATACTGCCCTGCTCCACTGATACTGAATTTAGCACGTCACTTGCCTTGGTCAATGGAATGTAAATAGATGTGACATAAGCATATCTAAGTAAAACTTTGCACAGCTTGATTTTATTGCTTGCACTCTTGCACCAACCAGAAGAAGAGAATAATCCTTCTACTCATATCATTAGAAAAACTCAAATCTCATCTTGAGCCTAAGAACAGAACAAGGATGTTACAATAAACCACAGGCTTATGAATGAGACTTAATATTTTTTTTTTATAGATTTGAGGATTGTTTGTACTGCTTTAGTCGGCTTGGGCTGCCATAACAAAATACCATAGACTGGGTAATTTAACCAAAATAACTTTATTTTTCATATATTTGAGGTGGGAAACCCAAGATTAAGTCTCCTGCAGGATTTGGTTCCTGGTGAGGATTGTCTTTCTTGCTTGTAGATGGCCATCTTTTTACTGAATTCTTATATGGTAAGAAAAAGCCAGGTCTCTAGTGTCTATTCTTATAAGTAAAATAATCTCATTGGATCAGAGCTCTAACTTCTTAAGATGTGATTTAACCTCAGTTACTTCTATAAAGGCCCTATCTCCAAATACAGTCACCTTGGGGGTTTAGGGCTTTGAAATATGAACTGAGGGGGCAGTATTATTGTAGCACAACCTAATATTCATATGTTACTAAAGCTTATCCTGGATCTTTATATCAATTTTATCCTAAAACAGCAACAAATAAATCAGAAAAAAAGAAGGATGGTGTATTCTGATGTGGGAAACCAAAACAACAAAATTACTTTTGTTTATGTGGTTGTTTTGTTTTAATGCTTATTTTACACCAACATAAGCATTTTACCAGTAGAAAATATTTTGTATTAGGTAAAATGATAAAATTCACTACATATATATTTTTTTTTCTGTTGAAAACACAAAACATCTCATTTTCTTTTATGCATGTGCATGTGTACTGTGTGTGTGTGTGTGTGTGTGCGCGCGCGCTTGCAATATGAGATTTTATAAATGTCTTAAAAAAGACATTTTCTCTGTTGGGTACAGTCTGATGGATGCAGATATTCAATAGGGTGATATTCAAATCTAGTAGGAATTAAACACATGGAAATAATATCAGTTTATTATACAGTCTGAAATGATGATTGCCTTAGAATATATGCCTACTGCAAGGTACAGTGAAGGGTATTTTTCTCTTTTGATTTTAGAAGTGGGTGATGGATCACCCTTTTTATTTTTTAGATATACAAATCTAGTAGCTGGAGTGTTATTTTTTAAATTAAAATTGTGTGTTCCCATCCCAGATTGCCTTTGTACAGGAATTGGATCACAGTATGATGAAGCACATCATTCAGACATGCCATCAACATAGCAACAGCAACCCTAGAACACAGGAATTTAGGGAAATTTACACTTGGTAAGGGAGAGGCAGGTGAAGGAAAAGGAAGGGCCACTGGAAGTTAATGTTGTCAGAAGTAGATCTGTGGCTTAGCAAGGTAGCATGCACCAATGGCCACAGTCATGATCTGATTGATTCAACTAAGAATTAACCCGGAGTCATACCAAGAGGGCTTCCTCTGAGAAGGCCTTGTCCACTTCCAGCCTCATTCTCCAAGCTTAGACAGTACTCTTAGGACTGCATTTATCCTGAGAAGAAACCACTTTTGTTTTATATAAATGTGAAATGTGGATCAGTGGTGGCTATGAATCCACGAATAATCCTGGACTAAAATCAAAAGCTATTTACAAGGGTAAGACGTTACACTGTGCTCTTGATGTTATCTCTTGGGCATTTTGAAAACCACTAATCTATCCAGAGAAAGTGATTTGAACTAATAAATTCACAACCCTCTACAGTGTGAACCTTTTCCTCTAGCACAATGCAGAATCTCAGTTCCCGGCCCTGCCTGTGAGTTCTCTCCTGCTCTCCTGCTTCACCTTCCTTTAGTGAAAATTTCAAGAGAGGCTTCCATCTTGGACTTTGTAACCTGGTTCTTCTTAAACTCCTACAACTTTCCTACTAATTATTGAGTGATATGCTTCCAGCCTTAGACTTCTGTTTCTGAACTGGACACAATTTATCCACAATTTGTATTTACTCGTAAAATAGATATCCTTTTTACCTAAGGCTCTAAGAGAACCAAATACTTCATTTTGAAAGGACCCTGAGAAAAGCAATCTTTGTGCCAGATACATATATGCCTTAAAGTAGTTTTGACAAAGTATTATGGTAGACTTTTAGACTTATTTCCGAAATAAAATACCTTCAGTCCATTGTAGAATGCAGAAAAAGTAATTTTCTTTTTTTTCTTTGCCCAAATTCCCATTCTCTTCTTTTTGAGATATTTTTATTTATCTTAACATTTTGATGGTAAAGGCCCCCAAATGGTTTTACACTCAGTAAATTTTCCATAAAGAAACACTTTTATACAAGTATGTATTAATTAAGAAGACCAAGAACTGAGAAACAAATGTAGTTTTTGATAATGTTTATAACCAACTTGTAATGGATTAGACTAAATTGTCTGTAGAAATAACCAAGACATTATCAGTAAATGCATGCCTGAGATTGGGGGTATCTATTTTAATGATCTCCATTGGCTTGAAATATTTTTGTTCACATCAAAATAGACAGCAGGTAATCCAGATAGAGTTGTCTTTTGCTTGGACCCAGATTCCCTTCCATCATGTGGCTCTATCTTGTGAAGGATCTTAGAATTTTCTCCCACTGATGGATCAGGTAAGAAACCAGAGGGAAAGCACACCTGACTTAATTATTGCCTGGAAAGTGTTACTTATCACTTTTGTTCATATTCCATTGTTGGAAATGAGTATCATGGCTTCATTGAGGGGCAAGGAGTTAAGAAAAATATATTCCCTCCCAAGGCTGCTGCTTCTCAGAACAACACCATGTTTATTCTCTGCTATCTGATGGTTACCCATAGATCCTCAGCATATTTTCTGACATTTAGATGAGGATAAGTAGTAAAGATATTGATCTATTAACCTCTTTTCTATGAGAGCATAAAAAATTAATGGTCATAATATGTAATGGAGAGCTGGGGCGCCTAGGTGGCTTAGTCGGTTAAGCGTCCGACTTTCGCTTAGGTTATAATCTCGCGGTTCGTGGGTTCGAGCCCCACGTCCGGCACTGTGCTGACTGCCAGCTCAGAGTCTGGAGCCTGCTTCAGATTCTGTCTCCCTCTCTCTCTGACCCTCCCCTGCTCACGCTGTCTCTCTCTCTCTCTCTCTCCTAGAAATAAATTTAAAAAACCATTAAAAAATATATATTTTTATTATTATATTTTTATATAAATATAAATTTATATATATATAAAATGGAGAGCTAACTCTTCCCTTTCATATGTAGGGCACTTTCCTTCTATTTATATTTAATTTGCTAACATGATCATGAGATGAAGAGAAAAAGAATGTGTGGTTCTTATTTGGGCTCTAAGCCAGGCAGCTTAGCAGTAGAGATTTAATTTTTAAATTTAATTTTAATTAAAATGAGAGGCTAGAGATGTAACAAAATTCAAGAAATGGAAATTAAAAAATAAAATCAAATCCTGAGGGAACATGCACTTAAACATTCATGCATGCTTCTGAATGAAAATATCAGCATTTCACATTATTCTCCTCACATTTCTTGGTGATAAAGACACAGCTGTACATTGACATCTGTGCCAAAATTATAGATACATTTAAAATATGTTTTAGATAAATACATATAGACTTGTGTATCATACTACACTTTTACTTCTAAATGGCAAGCTATGGATTATATAATGGTAATGGCAACATTACTGCATAAGCTATACACATAGATACATATCATGATTAGCTAAATTTTCAAAATTTCCCATACCTTGATGAAATGGGACTTAGCTTATTAATATAGTATGACTTAAAGGTATTTCATTTTGAGATCCTTTGTCTTGAATACTAGAAGAGCAGCAGAGCAACATGGGAAGAGACATCATTGTCAAAGGGGGGCATATGAATGCCAGGCCTTTAGGAGATCTTCAACTACTTTGTTGCTGATATCTGAACATCCAGTGCCCTATTGGATGTGGGCATTGAGCATAGAAAATTATCTACATTGACATTTTCCCCTGTGCACACACTGAGGCTGCTAAATTTTGCTGAGCACTGCTAAGAATATCACACAAAGGGACAGATGGTACCAATATACACTCATGATTGCTAATCTGACCCAAGATCTCAAGAGTATCTGGGAATCCTATTAGCCTTCCATTAGAGAACTTAATTTCCATTCCCTGCAGATACAATTTCAAGCCTCCCCAGCTCTACTCAAATCTTTGGCTCATCCATCTCCCCCCTCAGATCCAGAAGAGTACTTAAAACCAGTGTGGGGAAACTCTTGGACTTTTCACTGTCTAGGTTACAACCAGCATCCATCTTTTCCCTTCTTCTTGTTGGAATGAGGAAGAGCTGTCTTTCCATCTGCATAAATGATCTACCAGCTTTCTATATTCTGGACCTCTTCCTCTCTGGGTTGTTTAGAAATACAGTAAATTTTCTGCCTTCCATCTGCTTGTAGCTTGAATTTCTCCACTTCTGGATGAGTCTTATTAAAATTTCATCATGCATGGTGTACTAAAACAAACAAACAACATCAACAAAAAATACACAACAACAGCAAACAAACCAAAATTTTATTTCAACCTAAATTCTCTGTAAATACTACTCGCTCTTGCCTCCTCTTTATGGTCAAATTCTTGAAGATGTTTTCTAGAATTTATGTCTCAATTTCCTGAAGTCATACAATGTTATTTCTTCCCAAAATATGCCACTAATCTTGCTCTCATCTAGGTTATCAATGCTTATGTATTGCAAAATATAGACACTTTTCAGCTATGTTTTCTGGCTTCATTGAAAGATTTGATACTACTGAAATCTTTTTTTTCATAAACTTCTCTTTCCTTGCCTCCTGTGGTACTACACTCTCTTGGTTTGCTTCCTTTCTCTCTGGCCTCTCCTTATTATCCTGTGCATAATCCTTTTGCTTTACTTCCACTTTAAATATTGATGATCCTCAAGGCTCATTCTAGTCTTTTTCTCTGCCTCACTGTTAAGTACTTATTCACTAATCCAAGTAAGTTCATCTACTCCTAAATCTTCAAAATCCATTTGCATACTGATGACTTCCAAGTCTACTCATCCAATACACACTTCCTCCTAGGCTCCAGGCCTATATATCCGACTGTTAAATAAACATTTCCATGCGTGTATATCATAGACACCTAAGTCCAACATATTGAGAAATGCATAATTTCTTTATCACTCTTCCACACTTAATCTTCATTTGTTTTCTATCCCTGAAATGCTACCACCAACTACCCAGGCCCCCTCTCACACTTGTAAATCACCAACTTATTGAGATTCCATTGTCAAATTGCATTCTTGATACTTCTCTATTCCTACAGCTACCACCCAGGTCTAAGCAAATACTTTCTCCTCTATGAAAGGTTGCCTTTCTTCTTATTATCCTTTTTTCTTCAATATTTCTCTCCTCAAATTCATTTTCCACAGTGCACCTATGGGGATATGATGATGACATCCTCCTACTTAAAATCCTTAGATCCTCCACGTTGTTCTCTTGATGAGGTTCAAACTTCAAAACAGGTCATAATTGATTAGACCCTTCATGATCTGACTTCAGTATATTTGGCAGCCACTTCACTTCTGCTCCTCAAATTCTGTCACTCACACATATCGAACTACTTTCAATTCTTTGAAATATAACTCACTCTTGCACCCTCCTAAGCCTTCACATCTTATTTCTCTTCTCTGGAATAGTCTTCAGCACTTTTGTTTTTGGTTGATCTGGTTTATTCTTCTAGTATTAAGTTACATATCATCTCCTCAAGCAGCCCTTCTCAGAATCTTGGATTAGCTTAATAAATCCTACTGAAATATGACTTCAACAGTTATGTACTTCCTCTCTCATGTTTTTTTTTAATCATTTCCCATTGTATTAGTTTCCTATTACTGCTATAACAAATTACCAGAAACTTTGTAGCTTACTTATTATATCACAGTTCTAGAAGTCAGAAGTCTTAAATGGCTGAGGAATTCTATGTTCCTTCTGGAGGCTCTGGGAAAAATAATACTTTATTTTTTCCATCTTCTCAAGGTTGGCTATAGTCTTTGGCTCATGGTTCTTTTCTCCATCCTCAGAGCCAGTAATGTACCATCTTCAGACCTGTCATCGCATCTCTTTCCGACACTGTCTCTCCTGCTTCTCTTTCCCTTATAAAGACCTTATGATTACATTGGACCCACCTGGATAATCTAGGATAATTTCTCCATCTCAATATTCTTAATAACACCTGCAAAGTCTCTTTTGTCATAAAAACTGACCTCTTGGCAAGTTTCAGGGATCAGGATGCAGACATCTTAGAGGGGGGCATTATTCTGCTTCTCATATTAATCCTTCATATGAGATTTATAAAATCTCCTTTATTCCCAGTGCCCAACACAGTACCTGAATGAACCATGAGAGGTATTTAGTGTGTATTTATTATGAAGAAACATGTAGGTCTAGATGTAATTTCAATCAACTGATATAGACGTAGGTGTAACAAATATATGTAACATCAAACAGTAATGACTTATAGAATATAATAATAAAGTAACCAAATGTATTGCAAACCAGTCATTTTATTTATTTTATATTTCTTATTCTATTCCTCTAAATTTTTCAAAGGGACTAGTCCTCATCATGTCCCTAAATAAAAATTCAGGCAGACACAACTTCTTCTCTGTCCACTGTATTAAAACAACCTATGGTACCTTTAAGTCACAAAACACAGTTAGGTAATTACAATGACCCATTGCATGAGCATGCTGAAACTCTGGGTCTATTTTAAGTTGAATCACTGCTCCCAGCCCATCGTCCTTATTGCAGTTTCTGACCCTATCTGTGTTAGCATAAGGCTACAGGAGGAGAATAAAGTGGAACAAACACATTACTTGACTGAATCTATGGAGGTGATATAATATTAGTACTCTGAACTTAGAAAATGTTCAAAGCAAACTCTCTTCGTTTTGTTCATGGAATATTGAACACAACTCCTAAAGAGCTCTCTTCTATAACCCCTAGGCTCCTAGAAGTCAGTCTCTAATTTCTGTCAAAATCCCTTAATCTCTCCAACTGACCTGTTTGTGAAGATTAAGATCACCCCATTGCAGATTCCTCTCTATGGATTTCAAAAGTAATCCAGGGAAAAGTTCATGAATCCTTTGTCTCTACAAGCTCTAGGGGTACCATTAACATTTTCATAGCAGTGCTCTCCTCTGCTGTAACAAGCTTTACACTTTAACCAGCTTCTTGCTCATAGACTTCTTAAATTTTGCTCAGATACTAGTACTCTGTGTCCTCTAAATTGAAGTAATACATATTATGCTTTGTAAATGGTCTCTTTAAAAACCCTTTGGGGGATGTACATGTGTTGGGGGAAGAAGATATTCACAAAACACCAGTCTCCAAAGAAAAGCTCTTCAAATCTCCTCTTTCCAGGAAAAAAACAAAAAACATCTACCTATGGGTGTGAGAGATTTAAGTGTTATGTATCTAGTTCACAGATGCCTATTTCTGAAAACTTCTATCATAGTCTAGAATCTTACTTTTGAATATATGCCATAGGTGAGTTACATACTGAGTACTAACTATGTATCACTGAACTAAGTTTTGTTTAATCCATCCTTTCAAGTCAGTAAGAAAGGCATTAATATTGTTCTCATTCTAGAGATGAAAAAGCCAAGGGGAGACAGGTTAAGAAATATACTAAAGATCACATTACTGATTAATGTGATCATTAATCAGTGGATCATTAGATCAGTGGACCTAAAATTCAAAACCAAAATTCATGTCTCCATATATTACAACCTTCATCACACTTTCTTTGTTTAAATGTCCACCTTCCCTACCAGATTGTTATTTCTTTCATATTTCCTTCGCTATAATGTTCACCTATGTCTTATCACTGATGTGATCCTCAGTATTTTAAATACAGCATGAGATAGTGTATTGCTTGACATGTTATATAGGGGGAATGATTTTTCTTTTTAATAGCAATGGCAAACAAAAGAATCAAAGCAAAGCAAAGCAAACTTAAGAAGAAAAACATCCTAGGGGCACCTGGGTGTCTCAGTCAGTTAAGCGTTCGACTTCGGCTCAGGTCATGATCTCACGGATCGTGGGCTCCAGCCCTGCGTTGGGCTCTGTGCTGACAGCGAGCTTGGAGCCTGGAGCTTGTTTCGGATTCTGTGTCTCCCTCTCTCTCTGACCCTCCCCTGCTCACGCTGACTCTCTCTCTCAGAAATAAATTTAAAAGAAACATTAAAATTTTTTTTAAAAAAGAAGAAAAACATCCCAAAACATAAAATACCATTGCTATAATAGCCAGTTAAAAAACGAAGAGAATAGTCCATTGTTTTTGTCTACAGAAGACCAAAAATTCCATTTTATGCTGAATTTTACACTCATTTTACAAATGTTCATAGGGCTGTGACCAGCTGCCGTATGAAACATGCTATTTTAATTATTGTAGAGATGTAACTAACATTGCCCACTGCCATGCTTCTGGAAATGAGTTTCAGCTCATATTTTAGTATCAAGAAAAGCTATCCTTTTTGGAGTAAATGTTTATCATAAAATCATGTAAATGACTCTTCCATTTTTGCCTTAGTCTTTAGAAGTGGTTATAGCCTATGTGTTAAATCTGGTCCGCTGCCCGTTTCTATAAATAGTTTCATTGTCATTTTTATTTTTATTATGTTTTATTAATTACAGAGCCATGTCCATTCATTTATGTTTTTTATATGACTATTTTCATATAAAATGGAAGAACTGACCAGTTGCTGTGGAGTCTGTACAGACTACACATTCTAAAATATTTACAATATGGCCTTTTAGAGAGAAAGGTTACTGACCCTTGCCTCAGAAAACTTAGATTGGCCGTTCTGCTCTATATAAGACCCTGTATAAAACACTGGTACATACTATATTAACCTTCTGTTTCTCAAAAGTACAAAAGTCACATTTTAATTTTATCTAATATTTTATCTCTCATATTTTACCTTAGTTTCTTATCTTTATCATTGTCTTTCTTTTATATTTGTAACAATTTTAAATTTATTTTATTTTACTGTATTGCATGAATCTTCAAAAGTTGTCTTAGTTACTTATGGAATAAAAAAGCATAGAAGTAAAATAAAACCAAATATGCCATCATATTATGTACTATTTTCTGAAAACTGGTTACATATATTTTTGCTTTAAATGAATTTTAATATAAAGAAAAAAAGGAGTAAGTAAACAAGAAACTTAAAAAATGCAGTTTTTCAGTGTGGTTTTGATTTATATTGCCCTGATGATGAGGGACACTGAGCATCATTTCATATGTCTATTGGCCATCTGAATGTCCTCTTTGGAGACGTGTCTGCTCATATCTTCTGCCCATTTTTTCACTGGACTATTTGTTTTTTGGGTGTGGAGTTTGGTGAGTTCCTTATAGATTTTGGATACTACCCTTTATCTGATATGTCTTCAACTATCTTTTCCCATTCTGTCAGTTGCCTATTAGTTTTATGGATTGTTTCCTTTGCCGTGCAGAAGCTTTTTATCTTGATGAGGTTTCAATAGTTCATTTTTGTTCTTGATTCCCTTGCCTTTGGGGATGTGTCAAGTAAAAATTGCTGCGGTTGAGGTCAATGAAGTTATTTCCTGCTTTCTCCTCTAGGATTTTAATGGTTTCCTGTCTCACATTCAGGTTCTTTACCCATTTTGAGTTTACTTTTGTGTATGGTGTGAGAAAGTGGTCTAGCTTCATTCTTCTGCATGTTGCTGTCCAGTTCTCCCAACGGTTAAAGAGGCTGTCTTTTATCCACCGGATACTCTTTTCTGCTTTGTCAAAGATTAGTTGGCTGTACACTTTTGGGTCCATTTCTGAGTTCTCAAATCTGTTCCAGTGGTCTATGTGTCTGTTTTTGTGCCAATACCATAGTGTCTTGACGATTACAGCTTTGTCGTAAAGGCTAAAGTCTGGGATGGTGATGCCTCCCATTTTGGTTTTCTTCTTATTACTTTGGGTATTCGGTGTATCTTGTGGTTTCATACAAATTTTAGGATAGTTTGTTCCAGTTTTGAGAAGAATGTTGGTACAATTTTGATTGGAATTGCATTGAATATGTAGGTTGCTTTGGGTAGTAATGACATTTTAACAATATTTATTCTTCCGATCCATGAGCATGGCATGTTTTTCCATTTCTTTGGGTCTTCTTCAATTTCCTTCATAAGTTTTCTATAGTTTTCATCATAGAGATCTCTAATATCTTTAGTTAGGTTTATTCCTAGGTATTTTATTTATTTTTTTCTGTGCAATTGTGAATGGGATCAGTTTCTTGATTTCTCTTTCTGTTGCTTCATTGTTGGCATATAAAAATGCAACCAATTTCTGTACGTTGATTTTGTACCCTGCAATTTTGCTGAATTCATAGATCAGCTCTAGTAGGCTTCCGGTGGAGTCTGTCAGGTTTTCCATGTAGAGTATCATGTCTTCTGCGAAAAGTGAAAGTTTGACTTCTTCTTTGCCAATTCTGATGCATTTTATTTCCTTTTGTTGTCTGATGGCTGATGCTGGGACTTCCAGCACTATGTTAAACAACAGTGGTGAAAGTGAACATCCCTGTCGTGTTCCTGATCTCAGGGGGAAAGCTCTCAGTTTTTCCCCATTGAGGATGATGTTAGCTGAGGGTTTCTCTAGATGGATTTATGATGTTTAAGTAGGTTCCTTCTATCCTGACTTTCTTGAGAGTCTTTATTAAGAAGGGATGCTGTATTTTGTCAAATGCTTTTTCTACATCTATCGACAGGATCATACGGTTTTTATCTTTTCTTTTGTTAATGTGATGTATCACACTGATTGATTTGCGAATTGATCCAGCCTTGTAACCCAGGAATGAATCCCACTTGATCATGGTGGATAATTCTTTTTATGTGCTGTTGTATTTGATTTTCAAGTATCATGTTGAGGATTTTTGCATCCGTATTCATCAAGGATATTGACCTGTAGTTCTCTTTTTTGCTGGGTCTCTGTCTGGCTTGGGAATCAGATTGATGCTGGATTCATAAAATGAGTTCGGAAGTTTTCCTTCGATTTCTATTTTTTGAAATAGCTTGAGAAGAATGGATATTAATTCTGTTTTAAATGTCTGGTAGAGTTCCCCAGGGAAGCCATCAGGTCCAGGGCTCTTATTTGTTGTGAGATTTTTGATAACTGATTCAATTTCTTCACTAGTTATGGGTCTGTTCAGATTTTCTATCTCTTCCCGTGTGAATTTGGTAGTGAGTGTGTGTTTAGGAACTTGACCATTTCTTCTAAGAGTCCCATTTGTTGGCATATAGTTTTTCATAGTATTCCTTAATAATTGCTTGTATGTCTGATGGGTTGGTTGTAATAGGTCTATTGTCATTCATGATTTTGTCTATTTGGATGCTCTTCTCTTTTTGAGAAGCCTGGCTAGAAGTTTGTCAATTTTGTTTATTTTTTCAAAAAACCAACTCTTGGTTTTATTGATCTGTTCTACTGTTTTTTTTTTTAATTTTGTATTGTTTATTTCTGCCCTGATTTTTATTATTTCTCTTCTTGTACTGGTTTGTGGGCTCTTGTTGCCTTCTTTCTAGTGTGCTGTTACATTTTGTACTTGTGCTTTTTCTAATTTCTTGAAATAGGCCTGGAGTGCAATGTACTTTCCTCTTCGGACTGCCTTTGCTGTATCCCATAGAGTTTGGATTGTTGTATTTTCATTTTCATTTGTTTTCATATATTTTTAAAATTCTTCTCTAATTGCCTGATTGGCTCATTCGTTCTTTAGTAGGGTGTTATTTAACCTCCATGTTTTTGGGTAATACAATAATTCATTTTAAATTGTGTGCTTTATTTTCTGACAGGAAGACAATAATGTATCTACTACAGGGTGAAGTTGAATTAATATAGAAAATTATTTACCTATTAAAAGCATTAAGTACTAAATTTTAGAAGTAAAATGAAACTTTATTTTTTATTTCTTTATTGATTTTATGTAGGCAAGTAGAATGAAAATTAATATTTTCCTGTGTCTCTCTATAATAAAAAAAATATATATTCAATTGGACCCATGCTCTTCATTTCATTAAACGCCACTTAATTAGAATATATGATTCTATCACAAAAACAACCATTGTGTGTACTGTACAGTATATATACGTTTATATATATATTAAATATATATAAATTATAAATAAATAAAATATATAAATATATTTTATATATTATGTATATATTAAATATATATATAAATCCATGTCTGTGGAAACAAATATGGATAAAATCACATTGACTTTCTACTTGAATGTGTCTGTTTTGTCCAATACAGTATTTTCTTAGCAAATCTTTTAGCCCTCTTTTTTTTTTCTTTAAACACTCTCATCCAAAACTTTCATAATATTTCTAACATTTTATTATTTTATTTTATAAGATTGAAAAAGACACCAAAGATAACATATAAAAAGATCACACCAAAGAAAAATTCTATCTTCACTTCTAACCAACTCTAGACCGTATTAAAGATTATAAATTCAATGTCTCTGACTCAATACTAAGAGGACTTTGTCATTTTCAATGCCCTTTTGGTTATGAATATATGGCAAGTATTGGAAAGAAAATATAAATCCCAAAACTTTATTCCAAGTGTTTTGCTTTAGTTTGTCATGTTACAATTAGGAGATTATTTGAGATAATTCCTTACTGAATTTTCCAATTTAAAAAAAATGGAGATAAGCCTTTGTTTTAAAGACAGTCTCTCTATATGGAATGTGATGTTCCCAGTCAAATCCTACTCCTCAAACATGGTGGTATAAAATGTTTAGCTGTATTACTCTTCCTTTTTGTTTTCTGCTAGATTTAAAGGAGATTCTTTTGTATTTAACTTCTAGTTGAAAAAGAAAAATCTGTTATCATGTGTAAGTCCCTTGGTCTGGCTTTTAAATCTCATATTAGATACATTCTAAAAGTTGTCTGTACTCTGAAGGCTCAGAACCTTGTTATGCCTAACTCTCCCCCAAAACTGAAATAACAACAACAAAGACAACTTCCTGTTTGGCTTAATGATATTATAAATATTCAGTCAGTGGCTTCAGGGAAACCCTAGTCTTGTCGGAAAATCAAAAACAAGAAACAAAAAATAAGATCTGCAAGATTTGAAAGGGCTAGAAAGGGCAGGTGAGTTAACGTATTTGTTATTTTGCAAGCACCCTAGGTCTTATGTGTTTTTATATTTTTATTTAATTGCATGAGTGAAATAGTAAATTATAAGGATTTTCTGGAAACTATTTAAATTTTTTTTTAAATGTTTATTTATTTTTGAGAGAGAGAGAGCACGGAAGCCATTTGGGGGTGGGGTTGGCAGAGAGAGTGGGAGACACTGATCGGAAGCAGGCTCCAGGCTCTGAGGTGCCAGCACAGAACCTGATGCAATTCTGGAAACTATTTTCAAGTTTTGGGGGTTAAAAGGGCACCTGGGTGGCTCAGTCAGTTAAGCGTCTTACTCTTGATTTCAGCTCAGGTCATGACCTCACCATTTGTGGGTTGGATCCCTCCCTATGTTTAGCTCTGGGCAAACAGGGTGGAGCCTACTTGGTATTTTCTCTCTCTCTTTCTCTCTCCCTCACTCATTCCCTTGCTTATATGCTCAATCTCTCTCTCTCAAAATAAATAAATAAACACTAAAATAGGTGGTTATTTATTTATGCAATTAGTAAATACACCAATCTCTGTCTATATAAGATTCCTTCAGGTAATGCCCCAGTAACATCAGAAAAGTAGTTTTAGTCATGTTTTTAGATTTTTCAGAAGAGTTTACCATTGAACTGAATTTTTTTTCTACAGTTCTTACCTAATTGGTTCATTAAAGTTCTTGTTCAAAATCACTGTAATGGGTAAGATTCTTTGTCCTTCAAATTCTTATTTATATTAGCTTTCACTGTGGCATCACTAAATAAGAAAAAATAACAAAATAGAGTGGGTGGTTTGATTTTAGAGGGAAAAATCTTTAAATGAATCTTTGGTTTGCCTGCTCTTGCTACCTCATTAATCCTAAATGGTGTCAGTCAGTTGAGTCTAATAGCTGTGAGTGTTACTACCATGGTCAGTTCCAAATTATAGTATTGATTAATTGATTGTCTCTTCCAGTTGTGAATTATATTAGTGCTGGCTCAGGCAGCCTGGCTTAGGGCCAGAGCCTAATTTTCAATGGAAGGCAACAAGCAGTTGCACTGTTTCACTGCTGTGGTTAAGCAGATGCTCAGAAAACAGAAAGCTTTGGAAAGACAATTCAACAAAATGGAACGTACTAAATATAAAGAATATGCACTTATTTATAGTCTCTCTTCAACCTAGAGAAACATGTAGGAAAAGAGTCAGGCAAGAATTCATCATTTCTCAACCTCAGACTTCCAAAATTCTTTTTTTTTTTTTTAAAGATTTTTATTTATTTCTAGGAGAGAGAGAGAAAGACAGCGTGAGCAGGGGAGGGTCAGAGAGAGAGGGAGTCACAGACTGAAACAGGCTCCAGGCTCTGAGCTGGCAGTCAGCACAGAGCCCGACGCGGGGCTCGAACCCACTAACCGCAAGATCATGACCTAAGCGAAAGTCGGACGCTTAACCGACTAAGCCACCCAGGCGCCCCTCAGACTTCCAAAATTCTTAAAACAAGTGACTGGAGGATGAGAATAAGAGGGATGAAGGGAGGTCTAGAATAACAAGGAGCCAGCATTTGGATTTGTGGAATTAAGTCCATTCTGGAGAGAAGTGTAGTGACTGGTACTTTCATATCAAGTAGAACTGAAAGTGGATTATAAATTCTACTATATCATAGGTACAGCTGTTCAGGGCAGCTTAAAAAGTAACTGCCATGGGGTGCCTGCGTGGCTTAGTCGGTTAAGCGTCCGACTTTCGCTTAGGTCATGATCTCGCGGTTCGTGGGTTCGAGCCCCGCGTCGGGCTCTGTGCTGACTGCCAGTTCAGAGTCTGGAGCCTATTTCAGAGTCTGTATCTCCCTCTCTCTCTGACCCTCCTCTGCTCATGCTGTCTCTCTCTCTCTCTCTTAGAAATAAATAAAAATATTAAAAAAAAAAAAGTAACTGCCATACTGTGGCACCACTGGGGAAGCAGTATTATATTCTTAGCATAATATAAACATTACCAAGTTGAAAGACAAAATGAGAGGCACTCATTTCTTGTTAACTCTCTGCTTTAATGAGGAGCATAAAATGGATGGGTGTGTTTGCCATTGATTCTTGTGGAATGGGAAAAGCTAAATGGGGCATTGAGAGGTTAATAACTTTCACAGATCCATAACTTTGCATTTGTTTGCTGCCAGATCAATTCTTTTTTCCTACAAAATACAAGGGAAAAATTGGTGTGGTATGGAGTGACTCTGATCATAAAATAATATTCACATTAAAATGTATTTGTTATCATTATTAGTATTTTTTCTCCATATGAATAAAATTATACCTGATTTCACAGAGAATTAGACAGAAAAACTTTCTTCCTCAAGAAAAGGGAATGATCATGAAAAGAAAAAAGAGAAAAGTGATTCTAGGCATCCTAAATTTGAAAGCTTTAAAATCAATGTTTAGACCAAAGTGATAAATGGAAGTTTATAAATGGGGGAAATTGTGAATATGTGAAAAGCAAGGTCAAATATGCTGATGGGAATTAGAATTTTGTGGAAGTAATTGATATCAAAAAAGAGAAGAAAGATTGCAAGTATACATGTCAATGAGAAGAAAATTACTCATCTCTAAGTGGTACTAAGTTTAAGATTATTAGTGACTGAATACATATATAAAATATATAATGACTAAATATTATATATATGCATATAAATTTCACACATATGTATATTAAAAATCCTTAATAGAAACAATGATGTAAAACCTTTTTGGCATATTTTATCTTAAAATTTTTCATAAAAAGTTTAAAAAATATATAAAGATATAGTAATTCTTCATGTTTCAATGATCTATAGCAAAAACAATGTTAGAGTTGAGAAATTAATATATTCACTTAAAAATATTATTATAGCCTACACTGTTTAATAGTGCTAAGGATACTTGAGGATAGTCGTAAAAACAAGTAGCACGCCTTTAAAAGAGGTCTGTTGAATAGTGAGTAACTCAGGTAACTCACACCATGTATGATACTATAAATCTAGTGTACTAGTGTAAGGACACAAGTCTAAAGATCTAAACCAAATTGACTCCATGACAGGCTTTAAGTTTCCCCTCTAAACTAGAAGACCTAAGTTCCAGCTTCCCCCAAACTATCAGGCAGTTACACATTGCCCAAGGCAGGAGAAACCACCCTTGCAACACCCAATCAGGAAAGGCCAGTGACCACCCTCCACATTACTAAGGGAGAGGCCTGGAGATAGAAACTATAAATAGGACCCTGTTACCTAATGTTAAAGTTAACCGGTTAGTCGCTGAACAAGACCCTAGGCTCCCTCTGTGATTGAATTTAAAGGTACTCTAAATGTTGTAATTGGATTCCTTCAAAAGTAATGAATACTCTAGACAATATGTACGGTCAAACCCGCTGTCAATGATGTTGTATAATTATGATCGGATCACTGTTCCCATGTCACAACTTCTGTAACTCCCCTGTCACAAACCCCATAAAAATCCTACTCTGCCCTTGTTCTGGGCTCTCAGCATGGGCCCATATGCTGGTGAAGTCTGTGAGCCCAAGCTCGAGCCCGTAATAAAGCCCTTTGCCTTTGCATGCGTGACTCGGTCTCCCTGGTGGTCTCTGGTCGGTGAGGATACTGCGATCTGGGTATAACACTAGCAGTGTAAAAATAAATGTATACATTAGTGGTCTCAATTATTTAGGTGATCACAAAGGAAATAAAACTATGATCTTTGCTCCTTTTGGTAAGGATCCAAATATAATTCATCCCAGTACAGTCCTCAGCAATGAGTACAGATACCCTAGTATAAATGGGTTGTTCATGAATATTTTTTGAAAGAAGGAATGCATAAGAATATAGCCTTTGAACCAACTTACTGCCAGTGGCAAGAATGGTTTGCTAAGAATATACTAACCTTAAGGAGGCATAGCAATAAAATCTTTAATAACATGTTAGCAAATTTAAATTTCTTGGGATCCCATACTCAAATATAGCTAGTTTTCCTTCTCTCTCATTCCCTCTTTTCACCAGAATATAAATTTGATTAATTCTTAGACTCAGGTATCATGTTCATTCCCTTGCTTATTTGGTAGATTAAGCAACTTTTTTATGAACTCCTGTGCTTCCCATATTTGAAGACTATTTACACTCTCCTAAACTGTTTATTTATTTGGCTATCCATCCTAGATGGACTATGTCTGTCTTACTCCTCTCTATGTTTTCTAGGCATTAGCAAAGGGTTTGTAATGTAAACAGCTATTTGTTTTGGGGGGTCCATGTTATTTTTTACCCCTCTTTCTTACACCCTACATCTGGTTTGTCTGCAAATCCAGGTAGCTTTACCTTCAAAGCAATACCTATCCAGAATTTAACCACTTTCTCCACTTTCAGATTCATACTTGATATACCTCTTCCCTGAATAATTACAACAGCCTCTGTAGTACACCTATGATTGCCTTTTGCCCCCATTAATCAGTTCTCAACCAAAAAACCTCAGGGATCCTCTTATAATATATGACCAGTCATGTTAACTGTTTGTTCAATTCAGTGAGACGTCATCTCATTTTTAGGATACAAGTCAAAGCTCTTACTAAGAGCTGCAAAGTTATCTTCCTATCTTTCCTTATACTGGGCACTCCAGCCACAATGGCTTTTTTGGTTTAGATAAGCTTCTTCATTGTCTTTGCACTTCTTAATTCCTTCACCGGAATGGTCTTCCTCTATCATCTACAGGACTAACTTTTTACTTTCTTAAGAATTTTTCTTAAAAGTTGACTCTCAGGGGCCCTTGAGTGGTTCAGTCAGTTAAACATCCAACTTCTGTTCAGGTCATAATCTCTTGACTCGTGACTTGAGCCTTGCATTGGGTTCTGTGCTCAAGGCATGCACAGATTCTGTGCTTCCTTTCTCTGCCCTTCCCCAACTTTCTTTCTCCCTCTCAAAAATAAATAAACATTAAAAAAATAATCTCTCTTGGGGCACCTGGGTAGTTCAGGTAAAGTGTCCAACTTAGGCTCAGGTCATGATTTAGCGCCTTGTGGGTTCCAGCCCAGTGAGGGGTTCTGCGTTGATAGCTCAGAGCCTGGAGCCAGCTTTGGATTCTGTGCCTCCCCATCTCTACCTTTCCCTCACTTGTGCCGTGTCTATTGCTCTCTCTCTCAGAAATAAATAAACATTGGGGCGCCTGGGTGGCTTAGTCGGGTAAGCGTCCGACTTTCGCTTAGGTCATGATCTCACGGTTCGTGGGTTCGAGCCCCGCGTCGGGCTCTGTGCTGACTGCCAGTTCAGAGCCTGGAGCCTGTTTCAGAGTCTGTGTCTCCCTCTCTCTCTGACCCTCCCCTGTTCATGCTGTCTATCTCTCTCTCTCCTAGAAATAAATAAAAATTAAAAAAAATAGTTAAAAAAATAAATAAACATTAACAATATTAAGAAAAAGTCATCTCAGTTCAAAATTTCTAAAATTTCAATATATCTCTGACCTGATACTTCAATTTTCCTTTTCTATTGTATTTTTCCCAATACTAATTCAAAGTCTGATATTCAACCAGTAGAATGAACCTTTAATCTGGGTGGTTGAGTACCCATTTTCACTGGCTGTGAAATATTATAAATCTCCCTGCTTGTCACTATCTAATATACTTTATACCTATTTCTCTTTATCATCTGCCTCTCCTACTCTAACATAAATGTTTTGTTCAACAGTGTATCACCAGCATCTGGCCTACTGTAGGAATTATATCTGCAAGCACTTGACATTAGTTTATTCATGCTTCTGCATTAAAAGGTATTGCAAGGGGGCACCTGGGAGGCTCAGCTGGTTAAACATCTGACTTCAGCTCAGGTCATGATCTCACAGTCTGTGGGTTCCAGCCCACATTGGGCTCTGTGCTGACAGTTCAGGATCTGGATCTTGATTCAAATTCTGTGTCTCCCTCTCTCTCTGCTTTCCCTTCCTCACATTGTTGTCTCTCTCTCCTTCTGTCTCTCAAAACAAAAATTAGACAAATTGAAAATAAATAAATAGTACTACAAAATGGTGTTACACTTACTTGCTTTTATGTTGTCTCTATTTAATAGATTGTGGACCCCTTGAGAACAGCTATCCTTTTTTTCATCTTTATCCATCTCTACCATCTAGAGTAATGACTGGTTAATAAATATTTTATGAATAGATAAATAAAAAACAAGATCTTGTGCATACCCACAATTACTCATTTAAGATATACAAATTATAATAACTATGCATCACTATTTATTATCCTAATAAACATTTATCTATTATGTTTATCTACTTTTCATCAAAGTAAAATTATTTATATAGACTTTCATTGGTGCAAATATAACCTTATAAATTATATACTCCTAATGTGTAAATTTATCTGCATCAAGGATTTTCAGTAGCATAAACCTTGTGACTGAGGAGAATATATTATATATACGCAATCCTCTCTTGGCATTAGTATGGTTTGAAATTGCAGTGATATGAAGATCTTAAGCAAATTATAGACAACTGTTTTCAACAGAAGATATTTTATAAAAGATTTCATAATTCCATTCAGTAACTTCAGATGATTTTTGATCTTCTAAAATATGATACAAACATGTGATTCTGAATAAGAAAATCTGGGATCAGATTCAGAAGTCTCTATCCCTCCCCCCCCCTTTTTTTTTAAGTCTAGAGCTATTTCATGTGCTCAAAATTTAAACAAAACCTAAAATTGGAAAAAAAGTATCTTTAGTTCTGCACCATCACCACAAGAGTAATTAACCCCTAAAATCTTTGCTAATGTAATACATATGATCATACAAGGTGTGTTTATTAAATGCACAAAAATAACCTTAACAATCCCTGCAAGTATAGGACCCAGAAAGTTACTACTCGTTTTGAGGAGCACTGTCCTTCCTGTATGACCCTGTTTTGTAACTTCCCTTCCGATGTATTGCCCTGACCTAGGCAACTGTCTTCATGTTTAACACAGCCAGCCCATCCTAAGCACTCTTAACTTTATCCCATCCCACTGAATATATAAGAAATTGTTTATATATTAGCAAAAACTCACATTACTTAGAAATGCAGAGACAAAGGCAGTGGGTATGGCTTAGTTCCCAAATTCTGGAGATCTATAAGTAGATATATCTATAGATAAAACAGACAGACAGACAGATATAACAGATATCTATATATAGACATAGATATATATCTCCTATATGTATATATATATCCAAACTAAGGATGTATTTTGACCGTCTAATTATCTAGAATAAAATTGTGTTAGCATGTATATTTTTAAATCTGTCTGGCCTTAGTTAAATGATCAAGTTGGAAATGACTGGCTATATCCAAATTAACTGAGAAATGGACAAGAAGGAAGAAAAGTCCTTAAGTAAAAGTTAGGAGAAACTGAAACTGAATGGTTCTTAATGGGAGAATAAAGATATAGAGATTGACCTTTTTTTATTTTTTTTAGTGTATTTCTTGTTTGTTTGTTTCAAAATTTTATTTGCATTCTGGTTAGTTAACATACAGTGTAATATTAGTTTCAGGAGTAGAATTTATGATTCATCACTTACATATAACACCCAGGCACATCACAATAAGTGCCCTCCTTAATACCCATCACTCATTTAAATAGAGGCTGACTTCTAACTCCTCCTCAGACTGACTTTAATGGTCATATCATCACCCACAATTATGTTCATACAAAAGTAGACTTCACTGTGGAGAAATAAATAACTTAATAAATAAACAATAATGTCAATCATATTCAGTTATAAGTGGTGGAATGCAGAGTCAAAACTACTGGACTAGTATTTGAGAAACCTCTTAGGTGTCAAATCCTTAAGTGTCATGTATATCTTACTCATTCTCTTCCACTGTTTTCTAGTTACAGGCTTTGGGAAGATGGGAGTGAAATATCAAGATAGCAATCTGAGATTATCTGAAACATTAAATGTCAGTGCTTGGTAGCTGGATGTCTGCTGTCCAAAGGAAAGGGCTTGGAGATTTGGCTATAATAAATTACTCAGAAGCTGAGTTCAAGAATGGTATCTAATGGCTATACTTTTATTATTCTGTTTTGTTTTGTTTGTTTTTGAGATCAATAGATCTATCTATCTATCTATCTATCTATCTATGTATCTATCTATCATCAATCATCTCCACTATTTTTTTGTAAGGCAAGATTCTTTCTTTCTTTCTTTCTTTCTTTCTTTCTTTCTTTCTTTCTTTCTTTCTTCTTTTTGAATTGAGAAAAAATTCAATTTTTTAAAAGCAGTTTAATATTCAGAGAAAAATTAAGGAAACCTAATTGTTTCCTACCTTCGCTTTTTAGAAGCAAGTTGATGATTATGGCCAAAACTAGGTCATATATAGCGTTGTTAGAAGACATAATTACATAATATAACTATCTTATAATTTGTTTTATGCTGTTTTATTTTTGAGTCATTATGAGCTGAAATTAGACTTAAATTCTTGTTTATTTTTTTTTTTATAATCACCATGACTTTCTTGAGGAACTCAATCCAAACCGATTATCTTTTTGATTATGGTGATGTTAACAGCAAATTGTTTTGTCTAATTCTGTCAATCTTTAATTTTTTTAATGTTTTATTTATTTCTTTTTTTAATTTTTTTAAATGTTTTATTTATTTCTAGGAGAGAGAGAGACAGCGTGAGCAGGGGAGGGTCAGAGAGAGAGGGAGTCACAGACTGAAACAGGCTCCAGGCTCTGAGCTGGCAGTCAGCACAGAGCCCGACGCGGGCTCGAACCCACGAACCGCGAGATCATGACCTAAGCGAAAGTCAGACGCTTAACCGACTAAGCCACCCAGGCGCCCCAATGTTTATTTATTTCTGAGAGAAAGAGAGAGAAAGAGCATGAGTAGGGGAGAGTCAGAGAGAGAGGGAGACACAGAATCTGAAACAGGCTCCAGGCTCTGAGCTAGCTGTCAGTACAGAGCCAATGAGGGACTTGAACTCACAATTATGAGATCATGACCTGAGCTGAAGTCGGACGCTTAACCGACTTAGCCACCCAGGCACCCCAATCCTGTCAATCTTGATGTAAAATGATAGAAAATAACAAACTAATATAAAAATCAACATAAGATTTATAGTAGTCCATGTGAAAAAATGTCTTTAGGCTTTCACTGTTTTACAAGGGAAATTGAAATATACAAAAGGTGAAGTTAATTTAAAAATCTACAAGTACATTAGTAAGATTAAGAGATAGTAGCCTTTCCACATGCTGAAGGTACTCTGTAGATATCATAAGTCATTTTGTGTTTAATTCTAGGCATCAACCTGAAACATAGAACATATTATTGATGTGTTGAGAGGAGGCATAGGACCATGAACATATGAGACTCATGTTATAAAATGAATGGTTGAAGGAGGTGTGGATATTTCCCATAGAAAATAAAAGACAGTGGATAGAAATAAAGACAGGTCAATTTTGTATCAATTTAAGGAAGAGCTGATTTGGAATTAGAGCTACTGAATACTGAAAGTGAGGTTAATAACATTAGTTCAAATCACAGACTGGCTGATTGTGTGTTATGGGTAAAGTTTCCTATAGAATATGATATTGAATATGTGATCTTCCCTAATCTTTATGTCTTGAATTTCTTTTTTTCCATTGAAGGATAACATGGACTTAAATTCAGAGTAAAAAACACCTGCGTCACAGACATACTACCAAATATATTGGACAGGTCATTGATCTTCTCTGAGTCTAAGTTTGTCAGGTACAAACATGGATTGGAGTCTTTAAGGTCTTTATTAGTTCTAACATTCAATGACCATACAAATAAGGATATACTGAATCAAACTAAGTCAGCTCATCGTAAAAAATCATTGCAATTACAGACTTTTAGAGCTGGAAAGCACTTAACAACCCTCCTCCCCTACACTGTTCCTATACTGACTTTTTGGTAAATAATTTTAAGTCTTTCTTTTAAATGAAACGCATAATTTAAGTTTTGGTTACTACCCCTGAATGCAAAAATGTAACTCTCTCAAGCAGAAATGCTCAGAGAACTTCTTGCTGAGCTTTCTTCTTCTGGCCATATAGTCTGCATACGCAATTAACCTTCGCTTAATTAGATTAACTTGTTCTTTACTTGGATTGGCAAATTTATACTGTAATCAAAACCCTCTAATACAGATATGAATACGTGCAGCCTATATGTAACATAGATTACTTTTTTACTAAAAATAACTAAAGCCTGGCTCATTAAATGGGATGCCTTACTTTGCAGATCTGCTTTATTTCTCCGAAATAGTGCTAGTCAGAACTTCATAAACAATTTTTAAAATCACCCAAAGAAACCTTAGTGTTTCTGACTTTCTTAGTTGATGAAACTCTAAGAGTTAACTAAAGTTTCAGAAGGTTACTTTAATTATGTGAAGGTATTTATAGGCATTGGCATTTGTCCTTATACTAAAACATGACACTGCACAGCATGTAATCAAATGTTATCATTCAAAAAGAACTAAATTACACTTGCCAAAATAAGCCAAGCACTTGGCTGTAGAACCCATAATAATATTATGTTCACCCTATATATTTGTGGATTTCCAAATTCAGACAGTTTAACAGTTTCTAGCTAGCATTAGCTTGATTCAATTATGAGAAGTGACAGTGAAAATACATGAAAAAGCTCATTTAAAAAAATAATGTTTTATTTATTTCTGAGAGAAAGAGAGAGAGACAGCATGAGCAGGGGAGGGCCAGAGAGAGAGGGAGACACAGAATCTGAAGACAGGCTCCAGGCTCTGAGCTAGCTGTCAGCACAGAGCCTGTTGCGGGGCTCGAACCCACGAACCGCGAGATTGTGACCTGAGCTGAAGTCAGACGCTTAACCGACTGAGCCACCCCGGCTCCCTAAGAAAGCTCATTTTTAAAACTACATTGGCTAAATTTTATCAATGAACCCAAGGTAAAATATTTTGAGACTTTAATTCGAGAAAATTATATTCATCATGAACAGTACTTAGATATCCCATAATGTTCTCAAGCAGTCATTTATTAAGTACCCATGGTTTCAGGGCACTCTTTTAAACTTTGTAAGGAATAGGAAGATGAGTAAGAAGGTGTAGACTTTCCTTTCAAAAAATTTCCCATCTAGACACTTAAGGAAAAACTGCCAGGAGATTGGAAGGATTGTGCTTTTGCTGTTTATTTCGGGTCTATTCATTCAAAGCAATTTCATAACATCGTGGCAATTGTTGTCTCTGAAGTTCTGCCTTGGTTCAAATTATGATACTACTACCACTTGTGTGACTTTGGGCAATATATTTAGTTTCTCCAGTTCTCAGGTCCCTATCTTAACATGTAAATAATTCAAGTATAGACTTCATAGGTTTACTATAAGAATAAATGAGGTATGTATGAGATATGAGATTATTTTGCATATCAAAAATAAAGATTAAACACATTTAAAGGATTAAGGATACATTAAGAAATCTATCTTTTGTATGGCAAGATTAAAAAGTTTAATATTTTATGATATGTTAGAGTTAGTTGCCTGTTTTCAAGATTGATGATATAACATTCATAGACTATGGACTACAGAGGGAAAGAATTTCTAATATAATGTCCTAAAGCACTATTCTTGAGGTGATCTCAGACAAATGGAGAAGACAGTTTGGGAAATATTGATCAAATGTAATGCCATAAAACAAGTGCTCTGGGCCTACCCCATTGTTTGACAGAACATCTTATATTTTTGTAGACAATCTTAAGAAGGCAAGATTAGAAAGAACTAGATAGATTTGTAACTGGTGGAATAGCCTCTTAAAAGACATTAGAATGAGTAAATATTAATCTGAAAACTACTTTTGTCTCTGGCTCATACCACTATCTTTGGTGGAATGGAAATATTGTAAACTGACTTTTAGATAAACTGACTCTGACTTTTAAGTCAGAGAGGTTAGGGTTTTGATTCTTGTTCTAACTCTTATTAGAGAGCTTTGCTCGTTGACCCCCAGTTTCTTTATCTGTAATCGGAAGATATGAGGATACCAAGTAAAGCCCTTCACTATATGGTTGGCACATCTTCAGGGCTCAGTAAGTAGTGTCAGTAATAATCACTGTTATTTTTACTTTCATTTCATTTCTGTGATGAGATGGAGATAGTATTACTATTTTGTTCCCATTGTTACTTAACTTGAAAATACAGACATGAGAGACTGTGTTCTCTGATTCATCTTTCCTGTCTCCATAAGGTAAACTTCTAAAATACATTTGATATTTCCCCTTTCAAACATGCCTGTATGTTGGCAGATACGTTGCTGATACTCCAAGTTTCAATGAAAATAATAGTGATAATATTCACAGACTACCCTACATATCCTCAGCTATACATGTCAGGTGCTGTTTGGAAGGAATTTCATATAAAACTTATATATAATAAATGTTTCATATAATCTTCCACAACAGTCTAGAAAGCAGGTGTAATTATTATCTCTATTTTACAGGTGAGAAATCTCAAACACACACAATTGAATAATTTGCCTAAGATCAAACAACTAGCAAATAGCAGAAAATCCAAGCAAGTCAAGGTTTAGCGCCTATGCAATCTGCCCCTTATAATAGAATTGATTTGTTCTGAAGAAGCATTTATGATAAAATGGAAATATGTTTGAAATATTTCTATTGACACTAGATCAGACAGAGATAGAAATTAAAAGAAAATAGGAACAACATTTCTATTATGAGTTCTATGGGAATAAATATTTTGGATTCCCAAACAACTGGTTTTCAAAACTTACTCTGGAACATAGCATGCTCAGAAAATAGAAACTGATTCTACACAAATTGCTGATCTATAAAGCAGAATAATTAATATCATGAGAGTCATGTCATGAACAAAAACACATGAGTTCAGAAGGCAGCATCATTTTGACTGGGGGTTTTCAAATAAGCTGTGTGGTGAAGGTGAGCTGAATCTTAATAGATAAAATAGAAATAATGAGGAACTAAAGGGGAAACATGATTAGAGCCTGTAATAAATTTATTGTAACCTCATTATAATAGAGGCAGAGAGGGAGGGAAAGAGAGAGAATCCCAACCAGGCTCAGCACAGTGTCTGGTGAGAGGCTTGAACTCAGGAACCATGAGGTCATGAGCTGGGCTGAAGTTGGACACTTAACAGACTGAGCCACCCAGGTGCCCCTCCATCTCACTTGTTTGTTTAATGATCATCTAATTTGACTTCACTCATATCTTGGTTTCTGAAGGAACTGTGTGTACATTTTCTATAAACGTATATTTCTTTTTTTTTTTTTTTAGAATCATAAGAAACATCAATTCCAAAATGAAGTTAACAGAATTTGGGAGGTGGTATTCTTTCCTTGAAGCTGGGAATTTAAAATTTTTAGTAGTTAAGATTATTTAAGCGTGTTAAGGAACTTTTAAGCTTTGTAAACTTTATTTATAAAATTTGTATTTTGAAACATCATTTAAAAATCATTTCAGATTATTGTATAATTCATCACAGGTTTATAACAGGATAATACTTTTAAATGGTAAATCAACAGATCAAATATTTTATTTTATTTTTTTACAAATAGTTTATTGTCAAATTGGTTTCCATATAACACCCAGTGCTCATCCCCACAAGTGCCCTCCTCCATGCCCCCCTCCCCCCTCCCCCCCACATCCATCAGTCTTCAGTTTGTTTCTCAGCATTCAAGAGTCTCTTATGGTTTGCCTCTCTCCCTTTCCCTTACCATTTACCCCCTTCTTCTCCCCCATGGTCCTCAGTTAAGTTCCTCCTAATCCTCCTATACTTGCAAATATATGATATTTGTCCTTCTCTGCCTGACTTATTTCATTCAGCATAACACCCTCAAGGTCCATCCATGTTGCTACAGATGGCCAGAAATACAAATCAAAACCACACTGAGATACCACCTCACGCCAGTCAGAGTGGCTAAAATGAGCAAATCAGAGGACTCTAGATGCTGGTGAGGAGGTGGAGAAACGGGCACCCTCCTACACTGTTGGTGGGAATGTAAGCTGGTGCAGCCCCTCTGGAAAACAGTGTGGAAGTTCCTCAGGAAACTAACAATAAAACTCCCCTATGACCCAGCAATAGCACTGCTAGGAATTTACCCAAGGGATACAGAAATGCTGATGCATAGGAGCACATGTACCCCAATGTTCATAGCAGCACTCCACAATAGCTAAAACATGGAAAGAGCCTAAGTGTCCATCAACGGATGAATGGATCAAGAAGATGTGGCTTATCTATACCACAGATCAAATATTTTAGAGAGAGCATAGGAATGATTTATTTCAGAGAATTATCATTTTAAGATTAGAAGCAATATATATTTTTTTAATGTTTTATTTATTTCTAGGAGAGAGAGAGAGCGTGAGCAGGGGAGGGTCAGAGAGAGGGAGACACAGAATCTGAAACAGGCTCCAGGCTCTGAGCTGGTAGTCAGCACAGAGCCAGACGCGGGGCTCGAACCCATGAACCGCGAGATCATGACCTAAGAGAAAGTCGGATTTTTAACCGACTAAGCCACCCAGGCGCCCCAGATGAGAAGCTGCAATGGGCAAGAAAAATGTACTTGGTAGAGGATTTTATCAAAAAACTTTTATTATAATAGTTGAAATGTTTATATTAGAGAAAAGATGTGAAAGGTAACAAAGCTGTGTTAATAGCAAAATTTTTCTTGCAAAGTACTGAGAACTAAATGCATCACATTATAACCTGTTATTGTTTAACAGAGATTAGACGTTTAACATTTTACTAATCTATTTGCTAATCTGTTTTCTCACTTTATTCCCTCATTAACAATAAATAACTTTGTAGCTTCCAGAAGAACCAAAATAAAGTATGTAGGCGAGACCACCACTGAGGGCTAATAATTTCATAGCAGCAACAGCTAAATTCAATCAACATTTAAATCTATAGGCACCTGCTGCTCCAGCTCAAAACTTTAACCCCTTTTTAGATTTCCCACACATTCATGACTAACATCATCCATGATTCAGAACTGAAAAATAAATCCATTGACAGAGTATTTCCTGGTTGTCCCATTGTTTTGAGTATAATTTATAAAAGAAAAAACCGCTCATCCATAATAAAGAATGATTTATTGTTAACATATTTTATAAAAGGAATATAAGGTGAATAGAACACAATGTTTAATATTCCTTCCATGCACCCATCCTAATCAGTATTTGTTGAGTGCTAACTATATAGTAGGTGCTATATTAGGTATTATAATCCAAAGAAGGGAAAGAAAGGTCAAGATGTGTTGCAGACTTACCTTGTGTCAGCCACTATAGGTGTTTTCAGACACAGTCCCTGGCCTCAAGAAGTTCAAAACCTAATTAACAAAACAGAAAGCAAAATTATCTTAGAAACAATATCCCAAACTCTAAATTGTCTTTAAGATGTTTTATTTATTTATTTTTTTTTTGTTTTTTTTAAGGTAGTTTCAGACAGACGGGAGAAAAAGCAAGAGGGTAAATGAGAAGCTGGTATCAATTTATGAGATAAAACATTTAACTAAAATAGTGAAATGTCAAAAATTAACATGAAACTCTTTTGTCCACATGCTGTAAAGTATCGAATAGTGAATCTGCCTTAATATTTTGAATTGAGACTAGCATGTCTAACATAAAATGGCCAGACCACCTTCTTGCAGTACCTAGTGCATCAAGTTTACTGAATTTCTTATTTGGTTGCCTCTTGGACATTTCAAAATGTCCATCCTTTGGTCTTTATGGATTTGATATCATCTAGATTTTGAACCCTGGAGCCAAGCTAAAGCAAAACCTTGTCTGTCCTACTCACCCTACGACTAGCTACCATAAAGGATTCTAAAACCAGTAAGTATTAAATTTATGTAAAAGAATCTCAATTATTAATTTTTAAATCCATATCCCTAAACCAAATTTAAAAAGTCAATATATCTTAATTTCTCAATAGGATCATTTTATAAGTTTTAAATACTATCCTAATGATTCTTATTTTTTTTTATATAATTGCTTCCTTATATAGAGACCACTATCTTCTCAATTCGTTTTTGTGTGTTCAACTCTTATTCCTCCTTCAGTTCTGAAGGACATTATTATCCCATACAAGCTTTGCTTACATATATTTTCTAGATGCTCCAACAGTTCTGTGTACTTCGTTAGTACATTACCTTGTGTCACCAAACAATTTTTTTCCTCCTGTTACAGAGCCACATCAGATTTTGCTGATACCTAATACCATGTGATGGGATTATTCACAATGGAATACAGCTAGATATAAATCATGGCACTATCAGGCATGGTCTTAAAACCATCTTCTACATGATCATCCATTCAATGTTTCCTATTCACAGGTAGAATTCCTGATACCTACAGGAGGAATGATCTATAAGACAGAAAGAGATCCGTCCTCAGTTATAGATCTCAGAATCACTCCTCACCCCAACTAATAAACTCTATTGACACTATACAGTTACAGAGATGACCATCCTTCATCCCACCCTGACTAGGCTCATCAATTGGAATTGGTGTTTTATGTAAATGAGAATTAAATTTCAGTTCTTTATGCCATTAAATTGTTGGGTGTTTGTTACAGCACTTAGCCTACCCCAACTGTGACTGTTCAATTTGATTGATGAGTCTACTACCTCCACAGCATCTGGTTTTGTCATGTTCCAGGGTTTAGCTGAGTCCCTGACACGGTATACGACACATAATTACCATCTCTCTCTTTTTTTATTAACTTGAATCTTACAATAAAATGTACCATGAAAATTTCATATGAAACATTACTCTAAATACAGTTATTCCTTGTGGGAAATGCAAGGCTTCATTTAGCACAGGTTTCAAAATACCTTCTGGTAAATACCTTAAAGGTAAAATTTGATTTTGCTTAGGAGTTCAAAGCAAGTGGAAACATCAAAACACTTTCGCAAAACTGCTTTCTTGGGTTTCTATTTGCAGTTTTTGCTACAAGGATGAGAGCATTACAAAATCTTAGTCAGAAGTAATGGACCCAAAATCTCCTTGAGATAGTTGCAGTGACTTGGAACATCCTTCGAATCTCTACTGGGGATTTAATGCCAGTGGAGAGAAAATGAAAGGTAATTTTCTTTCCTTTTCAAAACAATAACCAATCACAGAACTGAAGACCTTCTGCTCTTCTCAAAGTACAATGAAATAGCTTTTGTAGTTTAGACAAAAATAGAGACATCTGACAAGCAATATCAAGCCTCAGTCAGCATGCCTCCGTGTATTTATTGCTGATACATCTCTTCTTCATCCCCCTTATTCCTGCAGCCAAAAACACTACACACACTGACTCTTTTTGGGTAACCACCTGTTTGAGGCCACTTCCAAAAGGTCTCCTCATAAATCTCACCCATCTGTCTCTATACTAACATCCATTTGCTGGTTAAATTTAGTCCTGTTTAACAGAGCCTAACTTCAGACACATACTTTCTTTACTTTCAGCCCTATTTAAGTAAGGAAAATATAGAGGAAATGGTTCCTTCTTGCTTCCTTTCTGAAGAATTAAGAGAAAGCTTTTTTATGCAAGACAAATAACTGCCTTTAACCAGAAGGAAAAATCCTCAAGCTCTGTTCCACAACTTATTTAGATTACTTTTTTGAAAGGCACCTTTAAGCTAGATTTTACAGTAACTTTAATAAATTTGTAGTTCATTCACATCAATGTTAATATATAATTTTCCTTGGCAAAGCACTTGGATATTCAGTGTCTGGCAAACACACACTGATTTGCCAGAGGAAGTCATTTCTTAAAGTTTCCATAGACATTAAGGCAACACTTCTGCTTCTCAGACCATCACAAAACTACCTTTCCTTTCTGAGTACAAATACCAGCCTAATAACCTGTTGGTATAGGTAGAAGAGACAACAGAAAGATTTGAAACCAGACAGAATTATATCCTTATCTATATCACTTATATCTATATAGATATAGATATTTTTCTCAGTTCTGCTTAATGTTTAAGTCAATTGACTTCCTACCGTGGTCAAAGTATGAATTACTAAGAAGTCTCTATTTTGTTTCTGAAAATGGAGGAGAAATATGGATCATGAATTTTTATAAACAGAGCAACATGGATTTTCAGCAAGTGATTTAGCAAGTAAACACAATCCAATTCATTGAACAAGATTGATGTGTGTGACAGAGTGATACAAACAAGAAGAAAACTGTTGTAATGTACAGATTCTCCCATTTCTACACTTTCTGCCAAGATTCCAACTAATTGTTGTGGCTGAGGAAACTATAAATGCTAAAGTCAATAATTTTCAAGAGCAGAACCATATATGGTGAAGTATAATCTGGTCCGATACAGTTTTATTATTTACAGATGTGCATGGAAAACGGTTCTAAGAGGATTTGAAGATTTCCATTTACTTTGGTCATAAACCCAGTTTTTCCCCCACAGAAATAACAAACCTCTCATAAATAGTCTTTCATTTCATGTGGATCCTTTCATTTACGTCAGGAGGATATCATCTTTTATTTTATTTTTAAAATAGAATTAGCTGGAGTCAAATCATGCATGCTTTATATTCTTACCCATAACAAATACTTTGGACTTCCTCAGTGGAATTTTCATCTTTGCTATATGGCATCACTTCTGTTGCAGTGTGAAAGTTCCAAGTTTCATTACTGACCCGTGACTCCATTATATGTAATAGGCATTTTTGAATTAAAGTACTTCAAACCTTAAAAAAATGTCTTTCAAAAGGAAAACTACAATTTAATGTATATGCTATAGCGTGATGCTTTCCACTATTCTATTTAAATTAGAAAATAAAATAAAATTTACTGCATATGAATTTTCTTCTGTTGCCAACCTTACTCTAAAACGCCCCCCAAGAATGATAATTATCAAAATACATGTTATTTTAAAGCAGATTCTATATTAGTACAAACAACGGTGCCCTTTTAAAGTAGTTTCAAACTACATATTAAAGAGATTTCATTAAGAGGCTTTATTTCTCTTTCATTCAGAATAGTTTGCATATGTTTCTCCTTAGTCTTTGTTCTCACATTTTCATAGATTCAAATTTATACTAGATAAGCAACACTAGGTAAGCAAACATCCAAGAAAAAATAAAATTTGAAATACCTAAAGGTACCTGACTTGCAAAATTTTCAGGTTGCAATTTCATGTGCATATCATGCAATAGGAAGCCAGTAGAGATGAGTGTAGGTTTTTAAGCTTTGTTTTGTCAAACATGTTGGACCCCCTAAGTTACATAACTGCCTCTTTCTTTTGTCCTTCCTTTCTCCTTCCCCGTTGGTGTCTCCTCTTTTTTTTGTTGTTGTTGTTCATTTTCTTTCTCTCTCTCGCTCTCTCTTTCTTTCTTTCTTTTCTCTCTCTCTTTCTTTCCTCCTTCCTTCCTTCCTTCTTTCTTTCCTTCCTCCCTTCCTCCCTTTCTTTCTTTCTTTCTTTCTTTCTTTCTTTCTTTCTTTCTTTCTTTCTTTCTTTCTTTCTTTCCTTTCTTTCTTTCTTTCTTTCCCTTCCTCCCTTCCTCCTTTCTTTCTTTCTTTCTTTCTTTCTTTCTTTCTTTCTTTCTTTCTTTCTTTCTTTCTTTCTCTTTCCATCCATTTATCTATGTGTCTATCTATCTATCATCTAATCTATCATCTATCTATCATCTAATCTATCATCTATCTATCTTACTATCTATCTATCTATCTATCTATCTATCTATCTATCGTCTATCACCTATTAAAAGTTTTACTCCAGTGTAGTCAACACACAGTGTTATATTTGTTTCAACTACAATACAGTGTTTGACACTTCCATACATTACTCAGTGCTCACTGTGATAAAAGTATTCTTAATTTCTTTCACCTACTTCACCTCCACCCCCCAATCTCCTTTCTGGTAACCTTCTGTTTGTTCTTCATAATTAAGAGTCTGGTTTTTGGTTTGTCTCCTTCTCCCACCCCACCTTGGTTGTTTCTTAAATTCCACATAGGAGTGAAATCATATAGTCTTTTTCTGACTTATTTTGTTTATCATTATAGTCTAGATCCATCCACATTATTTCGAATGGCAAGATTTCCTTTTTTATGACTGAATAACATTGCATTGTATATATGTACACATCATATCTTCTTTATCCATCCATCTATCTATGGACATTTGGGCATCCTTCCTAATTTGACTATTGTAAATACTGCTGCAATAAACATATGGGTGCATGTCATCCTTTGAATAGATTTTTTTTTTGTAGTACTTGCATAAATACCCAGAAGTGCAATTACTGGATGATACGGTAGTCTATTTTTAGCTTTTTGAGGAAACTCCATACTGTTTTCCATAGTGGCTTCCCCAGTTTGCATTCCTACTAATGGTGCATAAGGGTTCCTTTTTTGCCACATCCTCATCAACACCTATTGTTTCTTGTGTTGTTGATTTAAGCCATTCTGACTAATGTGAGATAATATCTCATTGTAGTTTTAATTTTCATGTCCCTAATAATGAATTTAAGCATTTTGTGTGTGTGTGTGTGTTTGTTGGTCATCTGGATGTCCTCCTTGGAGAAATGTCTCTTCCTGTCTTGACCCATTTTTAAATTGGATTGTTTTTTGGGTGTTAAGTTGTATCAGTTCTATATATATTTCATATACTAATCCTTTATTAGATATCTCATTTGTAAATATCTTCTCACATTCAGTAGGCTGCTTCTTAGATTTGTTGATTGTTCCCTTTTCTGTGCAGAAGCTCTTTATTTTGATGTAGTCCCAAGAGTTTATATTTGTTTTTGTTTTCCTGGCCTCAGGAGACATATCTAGAAAGATGTTGCTATGACTGATGCCAGAGAAATATTGCCTGTGCTCTCTTGTAGAATTTTTATGGTTTTAGGTCTCAATTTTAGGGCCTTAATCCATTTTGAATTTATTTTTGTATATGGTACAAGACAATGATCCAGTATCATTCTTTTGCATGTAGCTGTTCAGTTTTCCCAACACCATTTTTGAAGAGACTATCTTCTTCCCATTGCATATACTTACTTGCTATGTTGAAGATTAATTGGCCATAGAATTATGGGTTTATTTCTGGGCTTTTATTCTGTTCCATTAGATCTCCATTAACACATTATCTTTCTATCTATTTGTTATCTATCTATCTATCTATCTATCTATCTATCTATCTATCTATCTGGCTGGCTGGCTGGCTGTCTGGCTATCTATATATCCACACACCCACACATTACACCCATATCCACACAATCAGTTGTGCCTTTTATCTCTAAATTGTTTTTTAAATTGTGTATGTGTGTGTTTCTACATGGTCTTTAAAAAGAAGAACAATAAGAAGCTGAATTTCTTGCAACTCTAAGTACTTTTTAATTTTTTTTAAGTCTAAATACAGTGCACTTATAAGAAAATATATAAAAAATGAACCATACAAAAGTAAACACCAGGGTGACCACTACCTAGGTCAAAATATAAAACATTTCTCATGCTACAGAAACTCCATGCTCCCTCTCAATACATTTCCTCAAGGCAAACAAGCATCATCTTGATTTATTTTTTTAAAGTTTGTAATGTTTTATTTATTTCTGAGAGAGAGAGAGAACGAGAGCAGGGGAGGGTCAGAGAGAGAGGGGGACACAGAATCTGAAGTAGGCTCCGGGCTCTGAGCTGGCTGTCAGCACAGAGTCCGACATGGGGCTCAAACCCAGGGACCATGAGATCACGACCTGAGCCAAAGTTGGACGATTAACCCACTGAGCCACCTAGATGTCCCATATCTTGATTTCTAGCCTTATAGTTTAAAGTTGCCTTGAACATTATATCAATAAAATCATATGTTACATATCACTTCTTTACTTAGCATTATGCTTAGTGGTTTCATTCATATTACAGTTTGTCAAATGACATTTGAATATACCATGCTGTACATATCTCTTCTATAGCTGATGGGCATTAGGCCATTTCCAGTTTAGAGGAATTACAATTGATGTTGCAATAAACATCCTTGTAGATATTTCTTAGTACACATGTTGTACATAATGAGGAGTGGAATTGGTAGATCATCTGGTAGGCATATGTTCAGCTTCAGTAGATAATGCCAATCTGTTTTTCAAAGTGGTTGTAACAATTATACTCCCCTGAAATATATGTATTCCTAGTGTATCAATGTTGAATAATACTTGGTAGGAGTATTTGCTTGGAAAGACTAGATTAGATTAATGAAAAGGGAAACAGGGAAGAAGCTTGGCAGAGGGAAGACTCTTGATCTGGGGTTCAGTGGACTGGTGGGACAGTGACAGCTGTGCTGTGTGTGGTGAAGGCTGGACTGTCACAATCAAGGATTTTCCCCGGAAGTAGGAGGATTTATAAGGGCTGGGGTGTCGAATGAAGAGTATAATGTTCTGTCAAAGTATAAGGGTGCTAATCAAACTAGGAACAGAATTTCAGTTCAAAATAAAGTGTGTGTGTGTGTGCTGTAGAGGAGGACCAGAGTCTTTTCACAAGCAAATAACAAAAGAACACATAAAACAAGAAGTCTCTTTAAATATGAGAATCATTAGAAATATCTAGGGTGATAATTTAATGTGGATGAAAAATGTCACAAGAATAGAAGTTTGCCATGAAGAGCAACTTCATACCAGTCTATTTTAAACTACATCTTATTATTCTTTTTGTGATCAGTTCTGAACATATTGTGTCTCAGAAGGGATGGAAACACAATTTTCAGATATGAGAATTTCCCATAGGTGTTTACTGAACTGTTTTAGTAAGTAACTGTTTTATAAGGTAATTATTTTATAATTATCTTATAGAAGGTGCTTTTGAAAAAAATATCCTCTAGAGCCAGGAATAATCATAGAATTTTACAGCTGAAAGAGGTCTTGGGCAACATCTAATTAAACCTTCTCATTTCACAGATGAGGAAGTCTAGGTGCACAGTTGCCCAGTTACTTGATCAAGCTAAGGCAGTAGTTAACTGCAGATGCAGAGAATCAGGGCTTTTGACCTGGAAGATAATCATCATAAATTCATTTTATTAAAGAAACATTGAAAATTTTCTTTCTTGGTTTTCTTTTCCTGGCCTATATCTACATATATACCAGAACTCATCAAAGTTCCTCTACTCCAAGGCATCCTTTTTGTTTACTTCTAGTCTTCCTTAAATGCCTCCACTATGTCTTAAATGACATTATACAATCATTTCTACTTTGCAATTATCTGTATATTTATCTTTTTGCCCACTATTTTGAGAAACCAGAAAGCAGACCTGTTCTTTTATCTGCTCTTAGTCTTTATGGTTTTGCATAAGCCTAGTATCCAGTAGTACTTGGTAAATATTTGTGGAATGAGTTAAATGTATCAAAATTTGACCCATAATCATTTTGGTATATATTTAGTTAAGTAGAGATGAAATGTATAACTTTACCCATTATATTAGTTTTTTTGGACTGTTCATTGACATTGTTGCTCCTCTTCTTTTCAGGTACATGGAAGAAATGTACTCTTTAAAATTAGTGTGTCCCTGCTCTTTGAGCATGAGTAACACATGTCCCTTCCACGTCAAAGGCTTTGTGTCAGTATCAGTTTGCTCTGCCACTCCCTCCAGCTCAAGTGATCAGAGAAGGCTCTCTGAGTGAGAACAACATAAGAAGATTCCTTAGCTTATCTACAATAAACATGCAGTATGACTGAGAAATAAAACTATTTCATTTTCTATTTTATTTAAGTCACCCAGACTTTAGAGTTGTTACTGCAGTATAATCTAACATGTTCTCAGTTACTGTAATGGGATGAGATTTGGGAGACTCTAGGAGAGAGTGAGCCTTTGTTTGTTTGTTTTGTTTTTTGTTTTTTGTTTTTATCTGGGGGAGGGATATGAACCATTGGAGGCCAAAGGGTGGACTGTGGGACAGAGCTTCTAAAGTGGATCTCAGTGATCTCCACCTCCTGGCATTTATGTATTTGTGTAATCCCCTCTCCTTTTTTAAAGAAAATGTTTTGTTTTATATTTATACTTGAGAGAGAGACAGAGAGACAGTGAGACATAGAGAATGAGCAGAGTGAGAGAGGGACACAGAATCAGAAGCAGGTCCAGGCTCTGAGCTGTCACCACTGAGCTTGACGCAAGACTGGAACTCACAAGCTCTGAGATCATGACTTGGGCCAAAATCAGACACTACCAACTGAGCCACCCAGGCACCCTTGTATAATCTCCTCTGCTTGAGAGTGGGTTAGACCTAGTGACTTATTTCTAACAATAAGGATACTGCAGAAATAATAGATGTTGCTTATGAAATTAGATTTAAAAAATTGTTAATGTTTTATTTATTTCTGAGAGAGGAGGGAGAGAGAGAGAGAGACAGCATGAACAGGGGTGGGTAGAGAGAAAGGGAAACACAGAATCTGAAACAGGCTCCAGGCTCTGAGCTGGCTGTCAGCACAGAGCTGATGCAGGACTTGAACCTATGAACCTCGAGATGATGACCTAAGCCAAAGTCGGACACCCAACCAATTGAGCCACCCAGGCCCCCATGAAATTAGATTTTAAAAAGACTGTTGCTTCCTTCTTGCTCATATTCTCTTACTTTCTCTTGTAGAGTCGTTGGTCTGGGGAAAGCCAGGTGCCATATGTCAAGGGCCTCTTGAAAGACCATATGGCAAGGAAAAATGACTGATTTGTATCAGAGAGTACCTGAGGCTTGTCAACAGTCTATGAACGATCTTGAAAGTAGATCTTCTGAGCCCTGCCAAAAGCCATGTTCATATCATTGAAAGTGCATCTTCTTCTATTTAGGCCTTGAAATGACCTCCATCCAAGCTGCTACCTTCATTTCAGAGGCATGAGACACTTGAGCCTTAAATGCCAAGCTACACTACTTTGATTCATGACCCACAGAAACTGTGAGATAATAAAATTTTGGTAATTCAAACTGCTATGCTTTGGCACAATATTTTATAGAGCAATAGATGATGAACACAATTTGTATTTCCTTATCTAACTATACTATTTTAATAGGGCAAACACATTTAACATTCAAAGGTACCAGATGATAAGCATATCAAAGTTGAAGTCAGTGCTTTAATTTATTTATTGCAGCATTGTAATATGTGTATACTTTATTATTGGATATAGAAACTCAAAACCATATGAGCATCAAATTCATTCTTTAGTCATTTGAATCAGTTAATTATATCAGAGATATATAGATGTGATCAAGGATTTCTTGTAAATAAGATATTAGACATATAATAGTTATTGGTATTCAGTTTAGAAAGTTAGGTATTTGGATCTATTTTATATTTATGGATAACAGAAATGTTAATTTGTACATTAATAGGTTTATATTAAACCATTTGCATGTTGTCCTAATATAAGCTGAATTCTACCTAAATAGCTAATCCAATTCTTGTATTGCTTATCAAAAATTTATCAAAATATGATCAAAGGAGGGCAAGGACAGTGTGAGACTAGGGCTTTCAGGCTATTTTGAATCATATGAATCTAAAAATGAGGGCATGACACCTACATTTTTCCTACAGCAGTTCAATATCTGGAATCCAGGACAGTGTCTGTTCAGTAAGTCAGAGAGTTAATGTTAAAGTCTATATAGCAAAGAAGAAGAAAAGCCATTAGAAAAAAATTACAAAGTATTGCAGAGAAAGCAAGAGTGCGGTTCTCATATATAAGAAAAAACAACTTATATGATGAAAAACCTTCCACTAGCAACCTTAGGACAACACTGTAAAGCTTGAGCCCAAAAGAGAGACATTGCTTAAGTATTAGCCTAATAAGAGACTTGAAAGACAGACATCCTATTTATGAAAAGGCTTTTCATAGGTGAATACAATTGTTTTCACATGTTTGAAGTCAACCCTGTTTCAGTCCCACCAGGAATTCCTGATGAATACTGCATTTTTTTGTTGAAGAAACAATTCATAATTTCCCTTTATTCTTGTTTGTTATGACAAAAGAATCAGTCTCGGGGGCTTTGATTAAGATGATGAAACAAAGAATAAAGGAGAGTCTGCCTGAAACCAAAGCTGTACCACTTAATATGAAAGACTCTTCAAAACCAATAATGAAATTATCATCCTTTTTGCAAAACAGATAAGAAAATGAAGGCTAGATGTAGATTGAGGAAACTAATTTACACTGGAGGAGGGAGAAAGGGGGAGAAAAAAGTAGCTACAGAAAATCAACTGTTAATAAATATCAGAGAACACAGAGAAGTCACAAGATAAGCTGCAGGTATGTTCCTCCAGCTAGAACAGGGCAATCACTTCTCTGAGAAAAGAAGCTGATAAGGCCCCTCCTCTCCAACAGGCAATCATTTTGCATTTTATATTACTTGAAAAGAGACTGATTATTTTTCTTTGAATGTAACCAGATTGATTCACATTTACCTGTCAACAGAATGTTCCATTCCTCTGTTTTGCCTGTCTATTTAAAGGCATACAACCTGACTGAAATTCTATAGACAAACCTTCCCTTAGAGGTAAATAAATAATAATGAATGAACAACTCATGCTTTTTATGACTTTTTAATTTTTTTGATATAGTGCCAAATTATGCTAAATTAAAATCCACAGCCTGATAAATATGACTGATATCTGTGATAATGGATTGAAGTCACGAATATTGGCTCTATTCAAAGTAAGATACAGTCTTTAAAAATCATATCCAGACGAGAGAGCCACATATAAAAATAATAATTATGTTATTTGAAGTCTCCTTTAAGAGGAGTACAATATAACATATAATCTTTTTTGGTTTTGTAAACTTTTATACACATTTAAATATTGCTCTATCGAGTAGGGATAACAAGAGGCATATGTAGACACAAGCAGAAAGCAGCTTGTCAACTGACTTATATGGGTTTGATATCACTTGTTGAGGTTAGGTGCTAAGATCCAGAGACCCAGTGGGACAGTGGTTCTAAAAGCATTTGTGTAGTATTTCCCAATGTTGTGTATGTGTGTACGTATATAAGGCCTATTATTGAAGGAGAATAGGGAACAAAATGCTTCACTGGCCATCCCACAACGTGGAATATAGTATGGGGTCTATAGCATATCAAATAGGTGTCTTTAGTAAGTTAATGATTTTTTTTTTTTTAGCTTTTGTTTTCTCATTCTACCAAGTGAAGGTTAAAAACTAGTTTCAAGGATGAATTTAACCACATGAATCCTATGTACCGCCAGCTTACTAGATAATAGAATTTATATATAGTATCTATGTATATGTATTTGTGTATATATGCATATATACAGCTTTATCCAATAATCAAATCATTAGGGTGACATGGTGACAGCACTCAACGTTATGGAAACTTTACCCTAGGTCTGAGATAAAGAGAAGTACATATACTGAAGTTCAATTTCATGGTGCTATTCAAGCAACCCACAAAGAAACTTAAGTTTAAAATTCACTTTTGCAAAGTGATTCAGAATATTCTGTGTATGGACTGGAAAATATATACTTTGGAAGATGGGAGATGCTTTGGTTCAGAAGAACTCAGTATCCATTTTTTTGATAGAACATCAATGAAAAGGTATGTTTCAACGGGCCTACATAAGGATTATGTTAGCCTCTGTTTCAGTATATTTCTCACTGGACTGACATTAATATGAAATCTTTTAGTTTTGTGATTTTTCATTAAAATGTTGGTTTATTTTTCCTCAATTCATCACATGACTTAAGATCTTTTTTTTTTTTTGAATATTTACATCCTTCAAGGAGCCTATAGTATCATTGTTTAAAGCCAGATGTTAATAGCTTTCCTGGGTCATCAACAATATTTAAATGACAAAAAAAAAATCCAAAAGAAAACCATGCACACAAAGATAATTTTAAAAAATACACATGGACTATACATTTTCACAGTACTGAAGAACTTATCTATAAGCTGTCAAGGACAGCCTCTAAAGAACAATTACCTAAAAAGTAGTTCTGGAAACAGGGTTGTTGGTAGGGCATAGTGTCATCATGACTAATTAAATGCAAAATTTTCATAAATGCTCATATTTAGGAAATATAATAAAAACATTTTGAACATTCTGAAATTCCCTTTTATTACCTAAGTTATTTGGGGGAATTATAAGAAAAGACTCTAATTTGGGAGCTAGTCCACTGGACTGAAAAGTGGGGAGACCAAGAGTCTAAGCCCATGTTTGGCCATTTGCTAGTAATGTGATTTTGGGTGAGGACTTAATATATCTGAACTTCCATGTTCCTGTGTGAAAAATAAGACAATGATCTACCACTAAGAACATATACCTCTCCCAAGTTTGTTGTAAAAATCATATGCAAACCAAAGGTTGAATAATTGCCGTTATTAACATTTTAAGGTTTCTTCCTTCTTCATGGGACACAAGGTAAAATTATATTAGTCATAATCCTAGTCAAGTGTAAATTTTTGATTCCACCCATCAGTTCATCCATTAACCCTCAAAAAGATCATTCAGTATTTACTAAGCACCATTGTAGCAAATCACTGGTTTGGTTGATCTGTAAACATCAGAAGTGAAAACCACAGTATATTTGCCCTTATGTATCTTATTGTTTAATGGAGAAGTTTATCATTTCTTTAGGCTTTTTAAGTTTTTAATTTTAATTCCAGTTAATTAACATACAGTGTTATATTAGTTTCAGGTGCACACTATAGTGATTCAACAATTTCATACATCACCCAGTGCCCATCATGACAAGTACACTCCTTAACCCCCATCACCTATTTAACCCATCCTCCCACCACCCTCCCCTCTGGTAACCATCAGTTTATTCTCTATAATGAAGAGTCTATTTCTTAATTTGTCTCTTTCCCTATCCCTTTTTTCCTTTGTATGTTTGTTTTGTTTCTTATATTTAACATGAATGAAATAATATGATATTTGTCTTTTTTCTGACTTATTTCACTTAGCATTACACTCTCTACCTCCATGTTATTGCGAGTGGCAAGATTCCATTCTTTTTAATGGCTGAGTAATATTTCAATATACCTATTCATACCACATCTTTCTTACCCATTCATCAATCAATGGACACTTGGGCTGCTTTCATATCTTGGCTATTGTAAATAGTGTTGCAATAAACATAGGGGTGCATGTATCTCTTTAAATTAGTGTTTTGTCATCCTTTGAATAAATATCCATAAGTGCAATTACTGGATCATTGGGTAGTTTTATTTTTTTTAAAGATTAAAAAAATATTTTATTTATTTCTAGGAGAGAGAGAGAGCGAGAGCGTAAGCGTGAGCAGGGGAGGGTCAGAGAGAGAGGGAATCACAGACTGAAACAGGCTGCAGGCTCTGAGCTGGCAGTCAGCACAGAGCCCGACGCGGGGCTCGAACCCACGAACCGCGAGATCATGACCTAAGCGAAAGTCGGACGCTTAACTGACTAAGCCACCCAGGCGCCCTAGGTAGTTTTATTTTTAACTTTTTGGGGAACCCCTGTGCTGTTTCCCACAGTGGTGCCTTAGTTTGCATTCCCACTAACAGTGCATGAGGGTTCCTTTTTCTCCATATCCTTACCATCACCTGTTGTTTCTTGAATTATTGATTTTAGCCATTCTGACTATCGTGAGGTGATATCTCATTGTAGTTGTGATTTGCATTTCCCTAATGATCAGGAATGATGAACATCTTTACATGTGTCAGTTGGCCATCTGGAAGTTCTCTTTGGAAAAATATCTGTTCATTCTTCAGTCCATTTTTAAATTGTATTGTTTTTGGGGTGTTGAGTTGTATTAGTTCTTTATATATTTTGGACACCAACCTTTTATAATATATGTCATTCACAAAAATCTTCTCCCCTTAAGTAGGTTATCTGTTAGGTACGTTGATTGTTTCCTTTGCTATGCAGACGTTTTTATTTTGATGTAGTCCTAATAGTTTATTTCTGCTTTTGTTTTCCTGGCCTCAGGAGACATATCTAGAAAGATGTTATAGCTGATGTCAGAGAAATTACTGTCTGCACTCTCAGAATTTTTATGGTTTTAGGTCTTACATTTAGATCCTTAATCCATTTTTAATATATATTTATATATGGTGTAAGAAAGTGGTTTAGTTTCATTGTTTTTGCATGCTGGTATCCAGTTTTGTCAACAACATTAATTCAAGAGACTGTCTTTTTCCCGTTGTATATTGGTCCTATTTTGTTCATTAATTGACCATATAATTGTGGATTTATTCCTGGATTTTTCTATATTGTTTCATTGACCTATATTTCTGTTTTTGTATCAATATCATACTGTTTTGATTACTACAACTTGCAATATAACTTGAAGTCTGAGATTGTGACAGCTTCAGTTTTGCTTTTCTTTTTTGAGATTGCTTTCGCTATTCAGGGTCTTATAGGGTTCCATACAAATTTTTTGAGTTTTTGTTCGAGTTTTTTGAAAAATGTTGCTGCTTTTTTATACATATTCCATTAAATGTGTAGATTGCTTTGAGCAGTATAGAAATTTTAGCAGTATTTGTTCTTCCAATCCATAAGCATGGAATGTCTTTCAATTTGTTTGTGTCAAATAAATCCCATTTGATCGTGGTGAATATTTTTCTTTATTATATTGTTGGATTCAGTTTGATAATAATTTGTTGAGAATCTTTGCATCTATATTCATCAGGAATATTGGCATGTAGTTCCTTTTTTAGTAGTATCTTTATCTAGTTTTGGAATCAGGGTAATGCTGTCCTTATAGAATGAATTTGGAAGTTTTCCTTCCTTTTCTATTTGAAATGGGTTGAGAAGAAAAGGTATTAACTCTTCATTAAGTATTTGGTAGAATTTGCATGTGAAGCCATCTGGTTTGGACTTTTGTATTTTGGGAGTTTTTTGATTGCTGATTCAGTTTCTTTGCTGGTTATTGTTACTGGTATGTTCAAGTTTTTTATTTCTTACTGTTTCAGTTTTGGAAATTTGTATGTTCTAGAAATCTATCTATTTCTTCTAGTTGTCCAATTTGTTGGCATTTAGTTTTTCACAATATGCTCTTACCATTGTTTCTATTTCCATGGTATTGGCTGTTATTTCTCCTCTTTTATTTATGACTTTTTTTAAAGTTATTTTTCTTTTTTTCTTGATAAGTCTAACTAGAGGTTTATCAATGTTATTGATTTTTTCAAAGAGCCAGCTCCTGGTTTCATTGAACTGTCCTGTTGGTATTTTGTTGTTGGTGGTGGTTGTGGTGGGTTTTTTCTATATCATTTATTTATGCTCTAATCTTTATTGTTTTCTTCCTTCTATTGGTTTTAGACTTTATTTGCTGTTCCTTTTCTAGGTCCTCTAGGTGAAAGGTTAGATTATTTGATGTTTTTCTTGCTTCTCAAGGTAGGCTTGTATTGTTATATATTTCCTTCTTAGGAATTGCCTTTGCTGTATCCTAAAAGTTTGGGCTCTTGTGTTTTCATTTTCATTGATTCCATGTACATTTTAATTTCTTCTTTGATTTCCTGGTTGATCCATTCATTGTTTAGTAGCACATTATTTACCATCCATGTATCAGTGGTGTGTCCAGATATGTCTTGTGGTTGGCTTATAGTTTCATAGCATTATAGTCAGAAAAGATGCATGGTGTGGTTTAAACTTCTTGAATTTATCGAATCTTATTTTGGGTGCTATTATGTGATCTGTTTTGTAGAATGTTCTGTTTGCACTTGAAAATAATTGTATTCTGTGATTTCAGAATGGAATGTTCTGAATATATCTGTTAAATCCAACTGGTCTAGTGTGTCATTCAAAGCCATTGTTTCCTTGTAAATTTTCTGTTTAGATAATGTGTCCATTGATGTGAGTGGGGCGATAAGTTCCCTCCTGTTATTGTTTTATTATCAATTAGTTCCTTTGTGTTACTAACTCTTTTATGTATTTGGTTGCACCTATATTGGGTGCATACAACCAATAGTATACACCTATATTGGGTGTATAATATTTATAATCGTTATATCTTCTTATTGGAATGTCCTCTTTGTTGTTACAGTCTTGTTGTAAAGTCTAGCTTGTCTAAGTATTGTTACTCTGGATTTTTTTAACATCTATTTGCATGTTAGATGTTTTTTGATTCACTCACTTTCAATATGCAGGTGATGTTAAGTCTAAAATGAATCTTTTATAGGCCGAATAAATGGGCCTTGAGTTCTTTTAATCCATCTGTCACCCAATATCTTTTTATTGGAGTTCTTAGTCAAATATTTTCTTGCCTTTCTCTGCTTCATGTTTTGCTGATTTATATATATATATATAAATATATATATATACACACATATAACATGTAAAGAATAAAGAGAAATAATTCCATATTATTCCATATCCTAATATATATATGGAATTATTTCTCTTTATTCTTTACATGTTTGTTAGTAGCTTTTATATATGGTTACCATTAAGTTTGTATATAAATTCTTCTGCATATAGCAGCTTATATTAAGTTGATGGTCATTTAAGTATACATTCATTCTTTACTCCTCTCCTCCCTATGTTTTAGGTATTTGTGGTTATATTTATATCTTGTTATTTGGGGAGTTTCTTGATGGATTTTTTACAGAAATATTAATTTTTAATGCTTATGTGTTTCCACCACTATATTGTCACCTTTGCTCCCTCTTTTTCAGTCAAAGAGTCCGCTTTAACATTGCTTGTGGGGTTTGCTTAGTGATCATAAACTCCTTCCATTTTTGTTTGTCTGGGAATCTCTTTATCTCTCCTTCTACTCTGAATGATGGTTTTGCTGCATAGAATATTCTTGACTGCAGGTTTTTCCCATTCAGTATGTTGTATATTTTTCCCATTCAGTATATATGTGATATATCATGCTACTCTCTTCTGTCTTGCAAAGTATCTGTTGAAAAATATCTTACTACCCTTATGGGTTTTCCCTTGCAAGTTTCTTTTTACTTTTGCTCTGTTTAAAAATGTGTTCTTTGGGGCGCCTGGGTGGCTTAGTCAGTTAAGCGTCCGACTTTTGTTTAGGTCATGATCTCGCGGTTCGTGGGTTCGTGCACCGCATCGAGCTCTGAGCTGTCTGCCAGCTCGGAGCCTGGAGCCTGTTTCAGTCTGTGACTCCCTCTCTCTCTGACCCTCCCCTGCTTATGCTGTCTCTCTCTCTCTCTCTCCTAGAAATAAAAAAAAAAACAAAAAAACAAAAAAAAATGTGTTCTTTATCATTATATTTTACCAGTTTAATTAGAATATGTCTTGGTGTAGGCCTGCTTTTGTTGATTTAAAAAAAAAATTTTTAATGTTTATTTATTTTTGAGAGAGGGAGACAGACAGAGTGTGAGCAGGGGAGGGGCAGAAAGAGAGGAAGACACAGAATCCAAAGCAGGCTCCAGGCTCCGAGCTGTCAGCAGTCAGTACAGAACATGATGTGAAACACAAGATCATGAGCTGGTCAAACACTTAACTGACTGAGCCACCCAGGTGCCTATGCTTTTGTTGATTTTGATAGGTGTTCTCTGTGCCTCCTGAACCAGGATATTTATTACTTTCTCCAGATTAAGGATGTTTTCAGCTAATATTTGTTCAAATAAATTTGCTGCCCCCTTTCTTTCTCATCTTCTCTTACTCTTGTAATATAAATGTTATTATGTTTGATGGAGTCACTGAGTTCCCTAAGTCTATTTTCATTTGGCATAATTGCTTTCTCTCTCTTTTGTTGAGCTCGATTATTTTCCATACTCTTTCCTCTAGGTCACACATTAGTTCCTCTGCGTTTTCCATCCTGCTGTTCATTCTATCAAACGTTTTTCTCATTCCATATCCCTTTATCTCTGTTATGTCATTACTTATCTCTGTGTTAAGGGTCTCACTCATGTCTTCCACTCTTTTCTCAAATCCAGTGAGGAATGATACTTAAATCTGTTTCATTTAGATCTCTGGTTGTGGCGTTGTCCTATTCTTTCATTTGGGATAAATTTCTCTGTCTTTTCATTTTACCTGCCTCTCTGCATCTGTTTCCATGTATTAAGAAAATCAGCTATGTTTTCTGCTCTTAAAAGTAGTGACTTTATAAAGAATAGGCTCTGAAGTCCCCTGCAGTGCAATGTCCCCTGTTCGCCAGAACCTGGCACTTCAGGAGAGTGTCCTATGTGTGTTGCTAAAGACTTGCTATTGTGTATGAGTCACTTTTCCTTTCAGTGCACTCATCTGCACTGCTTCTCTGCCTGTTGTGGGCTATGGCTTCTCTCTGTGGTATGAGTGGGAACTAGGCAGACCCTCTGAGAGGACATGTTCACTGAGGAAATTCAGAGGAGGATGGTGGTGGTAGCAGAATTCATTCTGGGCTACTAGTCTTATGCTATATTCCTTCAAGTGCTGCAGCAGCTGGGTGCTGTGAGCCAGGGCATGAGACTGGGCCCCATACACAGAGACATCAGTGCACCCAGTGGCTGGCTATGCTGTACATGTGGCTTTAACAAAATTTGATTTGAGCCCAGGGCCAATCCTAGCTGGCCTGGAATGCATGAGTCCTCAGGAGAAATTGTGGGCTTGTTGTACTGCTAGCAAGTTAGGTAGTAAGTCTCTGTGAAGCCCTGCCTGTTTATGCTGAGGGATCAGAGGAGGAAAATGGTGCCTGCCAGCTCCCTCATTTTCAAAGAAGCTCCCCCACCACCCTCCAAAATCAGTATAAACATATGTCTTCTCATTTGCCTTCCTGCATTGTGTAAATTGCCATTTTTAAGTTGCCTCTCCATACAGGCTACTGTCCTTTCAAGATCAGGAACCCAGTTATCATTCACTGTACAGGCTTGCCTAGTGCTGCTGAGTCAGCTGACTTTTAAAGTTCCACGCTCAAAGTACCACTCATAGAATACAGCCCCTCTGTTTTTTAAAGCGAAACATTATGGGGATTAATTTTCCTTGTGTGAGCTTCCTGGTGTGAGGACCCAATTTTGTGAACTCTGTGTACACAGCTTCCTTCCTTCTGTGGGCAGTCTCCCCCTGTCTTTCAGACCTTAACCTTTCAGATTCAGCTTCTTCTTTCTATATAGTTGTGCAGTTTGTTCTTACAGTCTTTGCATTGTTTTTTGGCTTATTGACTTGGATGTGTATGATACCTAGTTATAAATATGGGATGGGGAGAGCTTAGGTCCTCCTACTCTGTCAGCTTCCCAAGCTCCTCTGAGAAGCTCATCTTTAATGCTCCAGTGTTATGTTTATACTCATGTTCTTTTATGAGTTAGTGATTAAGTGCATTGGCTATAATGGCCTTGGATTCTAATCCCAACTTTTTACAGATTATGCTATTTTAAGCAGGTAACTTTATTTTTCTAAGTTTTATTTTCCTTATTGGTAACATGTGCATTAAAATAGTAATGAATTCATAAGGTTTTTTTGAATAAATTAAATAATGCATATTAAGCATATTTAGGAGCTGGTATGCTATTATCATTCACCCGTTGGTGTTACTACCTGCTGGCCTGGTCTTCATAGTGAAGTCTTGGATTTCTTCTGTTGAACATAAACAATTTCATAGAATATCAACATCAGATAAGGTCACTCTTTGACCATGATAGATTGATACAAAAACTACTCCATAATCATGTCTGAATATGGATAAAAACAGGTATATTGTCAAAACCACAAAATGACCAAATATCCCCCATTCTAGCTAATATGAGCAACTAGACTGGTTGCTTCTCTCCTAGTTACAGCTTTAGCCTTGTCTGGTCTTTTCTCATTCTAGGTAAGGTTAAGATGGCCAATTGTAGGGGCGCCTGGGTGGCTTGGTCGGTTAAGCGTCCGACTTTCGCTTAGGTCATGATCTCACGGTTCATGGGTTCGGAGCCCCACGTCGGGCTCTGTGCTGACTGCCAGCTCAGAGCCTGGAGCCTGTTTCAGTCTGTGACTCCCTCTCTCTCTGACCTCTGACCCTCCCCTGCTCACGCTGTCTCTCTCTCTCTCCTAAAAATAAATTAAAAAAAAACATTAAGAAAAAAAAGATGGCCAATTGTAGAGTTACTTAACTCTCTGGCAGGATCTAATCAAGAGCAAATCCCTATTTCCTTCTTCTTTCCTCACAGGACTTAACACATGCCCAAATTCTGTAATACATTTTAACATCCTCTTTCTGAAATTCCCCATAATTCCCCAGGGTATTTTGCTCCCACACTACAACTAGCAGGAAACTGAACTTTTCAACTACAAGGTGTGTTCCCAGAAGGCTTTGGCTGGAGTGTGCTGACATACCTAACTGCATGTTATTTCTTATCTCCATATGTCATTATCTTTCTTCTCTACCCAACTGATCTTTCATTGTACTTCAACTTCCTTTTCCTGTCACTACTCTTTTAATGCTAAATGGTTACTGAATTAATGAATGTTCCCTTTTTACATGTCTACTTGTTATCGTTCTTATTTTTCATAGCGTTTAGGAAAAATTCAGCCCACCGCTTTATCAGGTGGGGAGTAGCAAACTGCATAACATCAAGATTTCTGATACTAGAATCTCTTAAACTTGGCCAAGAACTAATTTAAGAAGAGAAAAAATTTAACTAGTTGTTCTCCAGTGAAAGAAGACGGGAAGACTACAAGGGATTTCTGACTTAGTACAAAGGTGTTAAAGCATGTAGGTTTATTTATATTTTTAGTTATAAATCTTACTTTTCTTCTATCTGATAGAGTTCAGTTATTTTAGATCTGTGACCTTGTATTTCCTCAATCCTCTATAGTTTCCGGGGGCAATTTTTAGGTTATAAATACACACATGCAATTGACTGTGTTGAAAATATATACCATAAAATCAAAGCAAACTTGAAACATAAAGTTTGTTCACTCTTCTATCCTGCTATTACATATTTATTTAAAATTTCACTGTAAATTAGCTTTGAAAATAGGGAGTTTGCAGCCTTTTGACAAATAAGTTTAATTTGTTTCATTTATCTTTCTTTTATTCATTTTATAAACATGGAACCATTTAGAAATTAAATGGAGAGACAAAACGGCTGGTAGACACATGAGTTGTGGAAGAATACCAATTTAGTTTTTTCTTTCTCTGAATAAAGTTAGTCTTGAGAATTTTAACTTCTCCATAAATATTTTTAGTGACTTAACTTGGAATGCCAAGATTTTATACTTCAATGGGATAGAGTTACTGAGGGAAATGGGTCCAGATGCAAACATATGGAGTTAGTTTTAAACTAGTCTCTAATTTCTGCATGCCCTAAAATAAAAATGAACTATACAAAACCCTATGATTATATTGGGATGAAAGTGTCTATAATCAATGTCTTATCTCAATGGAAAGTGTTCAATTTGTCCCTCTGGGTAGATGACTAGATACAGTATAGCTTCAAATGACTAGAGATAGATGGATAGAACTTAATCGGTTCCTATCTGTATTCCATTATGGAAGACCTTTGATTCTAAGGTCAGGTCTCTGGAGTTCAGATTCATCATACTGTGGGTGTTTTTCAGAGGTCTTCTCAGCCATTGAAAGAAGATATAACGTATGATTAATTATTAATATAGCACCAACAGTATGTGTTACACAGCAGGTCAAGTGTTATTCAGAAGGTGCAGAATAAAAGTTGATAAAGACTTGAAGGTCTTCCCTGACAATAAGTACAAAAAGGGACATAATAATGTCTTTCCAAGTAAGAAGAGAAAGAACAGGAGGTGATTGGTTGTTGTACCTAGAGTCTTGAAATATATATGAAACACAAGGTATGGAGCTGTGTGCTGTGCACGTATTACTGCTGGCATAGGAATTGATTTTAGAAAACATGGAAGCCAGTCTTTAAGCACATTCCCTTTTTCAGGGACTTATTATAAAATCCCAGGTCCAGTATGAAAAAGGTATTTTATGAAAAATACTCAATGTTTACTTTAAGTAAAATCACTAATCTAATTGCCATTCTGTATAGTTATGTCATATGTTGGGGTCTCTCTCTCACTAGAAAACTCAGAGACCATAAACTATATCCATGGTATGAGAGTCACCTGCAGTGTTATGCTCCTTTAAAATATTAAGTAGAGGAATAAAGATAGGAAGGCCCAGACGGGTTTCTGGGTGGCTCAGTTGGTTAAGCCTCTTACTTGGGCTCATGTCATAATCTTGTGGTTCACAAGTTGGAGCCCCACATGGGGCTCTGTGCTGACAGCTCAGAGCCTGGAGCCTGCTTCAGATTCTTGTCTCCCCCTCTGTCTGCACCTCCCCTGCTCACACCCTATTTCTGTCTCTCAAAAATAAATGAACATTAAAAAAAAAGAAGACCAGAAGACCAGAACCAAAATATAAATGATGAGAACTAACTAGACCCAGATTCATTTAAACCTAGGGAAATTTTAGACACAGATAATTTTGTTGGAAAGGTGAATATAAATGAGTTAAGTAAATAATATTTTAAAAAATAAAAGAAAACTATTTCAGAAACAAACAAGACTCAAGAGCCACAGAACATTTAAACTATATAAATGAAAGGGTGCCTGGGTGACTCGGTTGGTTAAGTGTCTGACTTTGGCTTAGGTCATGATCTCGTGGTTCAAGAGTTTGAGACCCACATTGGGCTCTGTGCTGACAGCTCAAAGTCTAGAGCCTGCTTCAGATTCTGTATCTCCGTCTCTCTCTGCCCATCCCCTGATCATGCTCTCTCTCTCAAACATAAATAAACATTTAAAAAATCTAAACTATATAGATCAGATTCTTGAGAAAAGTTAAAGTAAATTAAAATGTAAATTAAGGTCTCCAAAATGGTTTTATTAAACTGGTGTTAAACTATATGCATAAACATACATATATTTCTCTAAACATATATATGTCTGTGTTATATGCATATATGTATACATGCGTACAAAACCGAATTGTCTTGCGGTGATTACTTAACTTGACATTAGAATACTTGTGTTTTGATTCCAGCTATCCTCCTTCTTAGAAATGTTATTGGTCCAATGGTGGGTGCAAGATTTGATGTTCCAATTAGATCAAAGTTATAACTAATGGTTGAGTGACAACTTCAACTTCTACTGTTTGTGAGCAAAAAATAAGTTGTCCTTGTTGCTGCTGGCAACTGTCTTGTGACTGTGAGGGAGGTGACTTAGCAAAAAGGCCAACATGAGGAGGATGATGAAAGGAAGGACTCAGAATTTGAGCAGAAAGACCTTAATATCCTATATGGGAGTCTTCCTGATTTCTCGACATTTTGTTACACAAGACAAAATATTCCTTATCATTTAATCCAGTGTGGATATGATCCTCTTTATTTGTAGCATCTTTTAACATTTCCATGATGAGTGCTCTCCTTTTTATCTGGATCAAGCAGCTACTAAATCTCTAGGAATAAAGATAATTTACCTTTGTTAGGTCCATTTATGGGCAAGACACTAGTTGATATTTTACATATGTAACCGCGTTTAACTTTACAATCTCCTCACATTACAGATACCAAAACAAAAGTCTCAGAGAGTGAAGTAATTTGCCTCAGGTAACACAGGATTCTAAACAACACTGTCCAGCTGCAGAGTTCATGATTTTTCTCCCATTATACCACTGAGTAACAAAATTGTAAATCTTTATGGAAGATATCACTAGTCACTCGAGGTCTGCTAAAAATGCATTCTTTAAAAGGTATGAAGAAATAGCATAGATAATCATCAGTACGTTTACAGTGAATGAAATAATGGCTGGATGGTGGTGGCAATTCCTTTTTCCTTTCTAACCAAAAATTGAAAAAACCTTCAGAACAAAGAAATTATTAATGCCTACACAAAACCATCATTGATTACATTTCCCCATGTGTTTCCCCTCTATTGTAACAATTCTTTCCTAATTCAAAAGAAACTATTATTAAAAAGCTAATCTCTTTTTATATAAAGAACAGTGTATGCTGCAAATATCTCAAATTGTATACTAAACACAGTTTTACTGAAGGGTTAGAATAGCAGGGCCATTATCAAGTCATAATGGAAAAGAATGGAATCCTCTGAATAAATATAAGAAAATTCTTATCATGGAAAGTGGTTTATTTAACTACACAAAGTGACATCTTCAGAAAAGCATTCTTTTCTTTTTTTGTAAGCAATGTATAAAATTGTCAGTTTCTACCACACATATGTCAGGAGCAGGAAGAATATCGAAATAAATTTTGAAAATAGGAAGTACTAGAAAGCAATGCCTAGCTGAGTAGATTGAAATATGAAGACAAGAAGTGGAAATAAACTGTTGTGTTTGCATTTTGGTGTCAAAATCCTTTTTATTTTTACCAGGTGGAATAAAAGCAAGGAGTATTTTTGTATAAATAGGTAACTTATATTTGGTAAGGGTGAGTGTTGCAAATTACTGAAATTAATAACTTTGTTGAATCCATGTTTACTTTGATCAGTGATCTTAACCACAATGAAAATATTATTATATTTTTAAATAATAAAGTTTGAACAGGAAATATAATTGTGACTAGAGTACAATAATGGAGACTTTGTGATTTAAAAATAAACATTGATTTGTTTTTGTAATGTTATGATTAATCCCAAACATCTAATTCCTTTAAAATACTTTTAAAAATTATTTCCAATAAAATATTTTATTAATAAATATATTATGATGTCAGAAGTGCATTTAAAAAGTGAAAGTTACATTCTTTTTTTTTTAATATTTTTATTTATTTCTAAGAGAGAGAGAGAAAGACAGCATAAGCAGGGGAGGGTCAGAGAGAGAGGGAGTCACAGGCTGAAACAGGCTCCAGGCTCTGAGCTGGCAGTCAGCACAGAGCCCGATGTGGGGCTTGAACCCACGAACCGCGAGATCATGACCTAAGCGAAAGTCGGACGCTTAACCGACTAAGCCACCCGGGCGCCCCATAAAAAGTGAAAGTTACATTCTATTGATTGAAAACAGTCTATATAAAATCATCCTGATTGATTTAATATGTATAAACCAATTATTTTGGATGGAGGTCCAATTTTGAGGTGATAATCATAACATAGTTAAGCTATTTTAATGATGGACACTACATGCACTAATCACTGGCTATGTAGAAAACACAAGTGGGAGCTATGGTGCACACCAAAAATACAATCATAACACATAGTCTTTACCCTCACAGACATTTTTGCCTCTGAAACACTAATAATTATAAAAAGCAGAAATTGTTGAATGCACTAAGAGAGGTGTATACAAATTTTTGGTGAAATCTGGTTCAAGAGGTGCTGATTTTCAATTGAAAAATCAGAAAAGACTTCATAGAAAAGATGTCATTGGATGAGCCTCAAATAGTGCTTGTGTAGAACATGCAGATATGGAGAACATGTTTGAGAAGCGACCAGGGTAAGAAAATCTGAGACAGTGTTCTAGCAATGGTAATTAATGTTGGTGGAATCTTTTCATTTTATTAATTTGTACTATATTACAGTATGAATCTTACTGTCAGATCTATGGCTCTCTTATCTTTCTGCAGATTAGTCAAAAGTTGGTTACAAATTAGTTACAAGCTGTTTACAAATTAACTATGTACTTTGAGTTAACATCCCTATGTATTTAAAAGTTTCCATTTTCCTCTGAACATCTTCCAGATTCAGTATCCAACTATTTTTCTAGTATCTAGTATCCAACTAGTATCCAACTACTAAATCCAACTATTTTTAAAGTTTTTTTTAATGTTTTATTTATTTCTGAGAGGGAGAGAGACAACATGAGCAGGGGAGGGTCAGAGAGAGAGGGAGGGAGACACAGAATCTGAAGCAGGCTCCAGGTTCTGAGTTGTCAGCACAGAGCCTGATGCCAGGCTTGACCCCACAAACCATGAGATCATGACCTGAGCCGAAGTTGGATGCTTATCCAACTGAACAACCCAGGAGCTCCACTAAATCCAACTTTTAAGGAAGCCATATTATATCAGGTGCAAGTTTGATCAATGGTTTCCTCTTCCATCAGGTTCTTCTGTAGTTGGGAGGATGGAGAGATATACCATTAGTTGTGGTGCTGAGACTTCTGTCTTAAAGTTGTGAATTAACAGCATGACTGACATTCCTATTGAGAAAATATGATCCTATCAAGTGATCTTCTGATCTGTTGCACAAATCATGACCTAAAGAGGATGTGCTCAATTAACACAGAACACAATTGCACATGTGCAGATAATTTTTTGGCTATTATGCTCTTGATCTTTGAAGCTTGTTTTTCATACTCTCATTTAATTAAGAGTCATTTGGTTACTCTTCTTTAGTCCACCCCTTAAATACTGATGTTCTTGCAAGGAACTGTCCTAGACACGTTCTCTTCCAATTCCTGGATTATCTCATATCCTCTTATCATACCAGCAATGATTTTCACATCTCCCATCTTCACCCACTCTTAAGTCTTTGGCATGTATTTGCAGCTACCTATTTGCCATGTCAGTGTAGAAACAACAATCATACTAAATAGTTGTGATTTACTGAGCAGATACTATGAGCTAGGTATTGTTGGGACACTTTAGATACTTACAGTTTAAACTTCAAAACAATTCTGAAAAATCAGATATATTTTCTCCTTTTATCTGAAACTCAGAGAGACTAGATCATGCAGTTGAGGTCACACAGATTGTGTATGGTAAAACTTGGATTTTATTCCACTATAAAACATGATGCATTGAAACCCACACATTTTCTATTCATGCTTTACTATACATCCCAAGAGAATCTCAATGTCTCTTTTTTCACATCATCATTAATCAAATCTCTCCAACTAGGAAACTTGAAATTATTTCTTCCTACCCCTCTGTAAATCAATAGTCCTGTCTCTTAAATATAATTTTAATCCCACCCTCTTAATCTCACTGTTACAGTTCAGGTTCTTCTTATATCTTTCCTGGGATGCTGCAAAATGGCCTTCCAACCATTTTTCCTGGTCTAAATTTTTCTCCTTTTAATCCATTCTTTCCATCTATTTCATAGCCATCTTACTCTAAAAACTCAAATTGGTTTATAGGCAATTTAAATTTTCTTCTTTACGTGTTTTTTTTTTCCAGTTTCTGATGCATCCAGCAAGTATTTTTACAGACTCAGACTAACAACATGTGCTTTAACAACAACAACAACAACAACAACAAAAGGTCTTTGGATAAATTAAAATTTTTACACAGGAAAATGACTGTTTAGAGAAGTGCTCTAGAAAGATTAATTTGGCAGTAGCATATAAGAAGGATTAGAAGAAGAAGGAAATGAAGCCATAGAACTTAGATATCTCTGCTCAGTGAAATCTTACTATTTACAGTATGGATAAAGACTGTGACGATATGTCTCTGATTTGGGGATCAGATTAAATTTGGAACACTGAGATTTTGCCCTGAGTAATCCAGTGCCTTTCTGGGTCAACCCAGACTAATATTGGTTACATTACTGCTAAAATTAATTCCATACACCAGGGAACAGATGTGAGTTCATCATGTGATTCAGTAGGGACTCCTGATTTCTAATCCAGCCTGATACCTTCTTTAGCTTTGGGGAATTGAGTTAGTAAATCTGCTTTGCAAAAATGTGGTGAGTAAATATGCAAGGGTCTTGTTTCATTAGTTAATATGTCTGATGCTTCCAGTGACCACATTTTTCACTACAAACATGTCTATTTATAAACAGTTTATCAGATATTTTTCATCTTCTTTGGAGTACTCTTATTATCACCATAAAATCAAACTAATACATTTATTGGTTATGTAAATATGGTATTATAAGAAGTCCAATTCAACTAGTTTAATCCACTCATTTTTGACAAAGCCTCATTGAGTCACTTTAAAAATTACTCCTTACCTCTAAGCATTACTGTGCTCTCAAGTTCCACAAGCGAAACTCCCAAGCCCCTTTTTTTCAACCATAGAGTAGGTTAACTGTGCATAATTCTGGCTTGATTTATATAAAACTCACAGATGAAATGTTTAGATTATGTATGCTTATGTAAAATATTTACAACCAAGTATTAAAACAGTCAATTTAAAGGTGTTTCTAAATTGATGGCATTGAATGCCATTGGAAAATATATAAATAGTCTACATGATTTTGTTCATTCATAGTTTAGTGAAAAGGATTTAGATGTGAACTATCTGGAAACTGCTAATATGTATAAAAACAATGCAAAAATCTTCAAGAACCATTCCTAAATTTATTTTATATTATTAATATAATAATTTGTAATTATTACAAAACAATTTATAGAACTAAGAATTTGAGAGTTCATAAGATGGCTTACTGTTCTTGAAGTGCCATATTAGGATATATATCCTAAAGTATCTGTGGCATTTAAGAAAAGGTGGAGTGTGTGGCTACTGAAGAATGCAAATTAATTCAGAGTAGTTTCATAGATCTCTAGGGGTGGTAATTTAGTCTAATGGGAACTTAATAAGTCATATTAAACACATTACTAATCTGATGCTTTGCTTACAGTAAATTAGAACCAGTGAAATTATAAATCACTTATTAAAGAAAAAAGAGTGTCTTCCTGATTTGAATTTGAATCTTCTCTTAACTAAAGAACAGCAGGTAGAAAGAATTCTTGTTTCCAAATGAATTCCAATCAAGCTTTGTATTCATGTTAGAACATTAAATAAACATATTAAATCAGACAACCCAAATTATTGCCTTTGGTGCAATCACAAAGTACCGTAACTATGAACCAGACTTTTTACTGGTCCACACTGAACTATACCCTGATGTGCATTTCATATTCTTGATGGGCAGGAATCAAGTATTTAATCCTAAATACTTGGCTACACATTTCTTAGGATTCAGACTCACCTACTTCTAAATAATAATAAAAGTAATTTGCATAAAGATGTCACAAAATTCAGATTCTGCGTAAATCACTGTTCCACAGAAACCTGTAAAACAAAGTATCGAGATGTTTTTCTTTGTTTGTATTTTCTGAGGTGACATAGACCAGCATTTTCCTAATACTAAGTATGCATTTTTATGCCTTTCTTGTTGACTTCGTTTTTGTCATTATATTGGTTCACAGATATTTCTGTCCAATTTAATTGCAAAGTCAATAAAATAAAACTTTGTAAATGTATTCATTATTTTATTCATCCATTCACTCGTGTATAAAAAATTCACAGAGTGCTTACGCTAGGCCAAACATGGTTCTAGAAGCCATGGTTCAAGATATAACAGTAAACTAAACAAAGTTCACATCCTCATGGCTATTCTATTGGGGAAGCAAACAATCAACACAGTAAGTACATCATTATGTCAGTTGGTCCTAAAGACCTCTGGGGAAGAGCATGATAAAGAGGAGCACTGAGTGTGGCAGAGAGTGAGCTTATTGAAACCTCTACTTTCATGGAGAACCTTAGTGATGTGGTACATGATAAACACAAATAAAAAGGTTGCCTCATGTGGCCCAGTCAACTAAGTATCTGTCTTTTGATTTCGTCTCAAGTCATGATCTCATGTTTCATGAGATTGAGTTCCTCACCAGACTCTGCACTGACTGACAACAAGGAGCCTACTTGGGATTCTCTCTTTCCCTCTCTCTCTTCCCCTCTCCACTTGAAATAAATTAATTAACTTTAAAAATAAGCATAAATTAGAAGATGAGCAAGTGAGCCACAGAGATATCTGGGGGAATAACATCCCAGATATATGGGTTGGCAAATTAGAAGCCTTGAGATGAGTTTGCTCAAATAACAACAGGAGACCAATGTTGTTGGAGATGACTGCATGCCAGGGAATGAAGTAGGAGCTAAAGTCAGAGAAGTAGTAATGAAGGATGGTGAGCCAGATGACACATATCTTTATAGAACATAACAAAGACTTTGGATTTTATGATGTGGAGGCATTGGAGACTTGTGAGCAGAGATATGACATGATCTCACATGTCCCTGAAAGAACACTCTGGCTGTAATATAAAGACTATGCTGGGGTAGGGGGAGGCAAGAGAGATCAGCTAGGAGGCTACTGCAATCATCCAGAGAGAGATAATAGTGGCTCACATAAGAGTTAAAGTAATGGGTTTGAAGGGAAGAAGTAAGATTCTAGATAGTATTCTGATACTGGAACCAATAGGAATTGATGACAGAGTCAATGAGCTAACTTAAAAAAAAGGGGGGGGTGAGAGGCAAGGATGCTCTAATTTTTTGGCCTGGGAAACCTGGAATGAAAGAGTTGCTGTTACTGAATGGGGGATGACAGAAGTCAAGAGCTAATGTGGGGTGAGGACTCTGGAGTTCTATTTGAACTTGTTAAATTTTAAATACTTCATAGACAACCAGGTGGAGAAATGGAACAGATAATTGGACATATGAGTCTCCAGTTCCATGTAGACGACAGGGCTAGTGGTATTAATTTGGGAGGTGTCAGTAAATAGACTGTATTTCCTGAAATACATAAAGCTGGGGGCTCCTGGCTGGCTCTTTGGAGTTAGTGTCAGACTCTTGATTTCGACTCAGGTCATGATCTCACAATGATCTCACAGCTGTGAGATGTAGCCCCATGTAAAGCTCTGTGCTGGGCATGGAACCTGCTTGAGATTCTCTCTCTCCCTCTCCCTCTGCCTTTCTACTGCTCATGTATATGCTATCTCTCTGTCAAAAAAAAAATTAAAAACAATACAAAAAGCTCCTAAAATTAGAAAAAAATAGTATCAACCATCCTATAGAAAAATTAGAGAATTAGATAGTTTTTAAAAAATGCAAATTGTTCTTTGTCCTGTGCAAAGACATTCAATCTTGTTCATAGTAAGGAAAATGTAAACCAAAGCCATTACATTGACAAAAAATCCAAAGAGGTGATACATACAATTTTGGTAACACTTTGTGAAGATACTTTGTGGAGAAACATGCTCTCTGTTACACTGCTGGTAGAAATGTGAAAAGTTGCAACTACTACAGAGGAAAATTTGGAAATATCTAGCCAAATTGGCCCAGAAATCCCAACTCTAGAAATCTACCACAAACACACCCAACAATATATACATGAAGTATATATAAATAAAACATACATTTATTTAAGACTACTTGTAATGACAAAAACAACCTGAAACAACTCAAATGTTCATTAGTAGGAGGAGATTGACTGAATAAAAATTATGGCATATCTGTATTACAGAAAGCCATGTAAAAGAAAAGGATGAGAGATATCTCTATAAACTGCTATGGAGTGATCTTAAGAGAGGAAGAGACGAGTACACAATGTCATTATTCATTTAAGAAAGAAACATCTTTGGGGCGCCTGGGTGGCTTAGTCGGTTAAGCGTCCGACTTTCGCTTAGGTCATGATTTCGCAGTTCGTGGGTTCGAGCCCCACGTCAGGCTCTGTGCTGACTGCCAGCTCAGAGCCTGGAGCCTGGAGCCTATTTCAGAGTCTGTCACTCCCTCTCTCTCTGACCCTCCCCTGCTCACGCTGTCTCTCTCTCTCTCTGCTAGAAATAAATAAAACATTAAAAAAAGTTAAAAAATAAAAGAAAGAAACATCATATGAAGATATCTACTTGTATTCTTTTTTAAATTAAAAAATAAAAAAAAGAAACATCATATGAAGATATCTACTTGTATTTTTTTTAACTGAGAAGACAAACTATAAATCAGTTTTTTTCTTTAATTTCCAATGGAGAAAGGCAGGATAGAGAAGAAAGGGAAGAGGAGGTAGAAATTGTAATTAAGACTTATTTTTATTTTTTAATTCATAGAGGAAATAGGATAAAAGTTCAATCCATTCCCTTTATTTACTTTTGTTTTATTTTTTCTATTTTGAAACTATGTAGTTTATGTAATTATAAAACTAAATTAAATTTAATAATCCCTAAAATTACTCTGAAACTGGCACTACAAAATCATTTAAATTCTCTGGGGCTATGTTTCCTAATCAGCAATATTAAGGAGAACTATGAGGTCTTTAAACTACAGAATTTTTACATGTATCAGAGAGCCTTAATAATCAGATGCTTCATAATTACATGTAGTATGTTTTGTTGAATAATAATAATTTTTGGTACTTTGTCAAAGGTTCTTTGCTGTATTTTGAATATATTGTCTATCTAATTTAATCCTTACAACTACCTTAGGAAGTAGGTGTAATTATTTGATTTTGAAAATAAAGAACCCATTCCTAGACAGGCTAACTTACTTACAATAGGTTACACAACTATTTTAAGTCTTGCAACCAGATTTGAAATGAGTTCTATAAAATTTTAATATCTGCTCCTTCTAATGTTCTGTGCTGCCTTCTGAAATTTAATAAACCATACACTTTTAGAAGCAAACTTTTTTGCTCCTTGAATATATACTAGTCAATTCTGATGGTTTTTACTAAATTTTAATGTTTTTTTTTTTGAGGGGGGGAGGGGCAAAGAGAGAGGGAGACACAGGATTTGAAGCAGCTCCAGGCTCTAAGCTATATGCATAGAGTCCAATGCAGGACTCGATCACACCAACCAGGAGATCATGACCTGAGCTGAAGTCTGACACTTAACCACCTGAACCACTGGTCCGGCCGGTCACAATCTGAGCCAATCAGAATCAATTCTGATTTTGTATAATAATAATAGCACCAAAGTTGGATTCTGCCAAAAAACAGTATAATTATTTTGCTCTTTTAAGGAAGATGGGCAATATGCACCACTGACAGGGATAAAGATTTTTGTACTTTAATTATATATATATATATATAACTATTTGCTAATTTTTATATTTTTACCTGTGGTCTTATTGTTTAAGATATTCTATTAGCACATTTGCAGGAGAAAGAAAAATTACTGTAAGACTATTGTCAAAGACAATAAAAAATAATAGTAATATCATTAACGCATGAAATTTCCCCTGCTACCCCTAGGCTTATTTGTGATGATTTCCTATGCTGAAATATCTATTTCATGCTGGCTCTTACTTTATTTTTAGCTACTCTTTACATTTTACATGGTGTAGTCTGCTTGTATACAATGTGTGATTTTAATCCATTGATGATATATTCTTGCAAAAGTGTTTGGGCCAAATCAATTGAGTAACAAGGCAAATACTTGTTTTAACTGCTTGCTTGCTTATTCCATTTAAAAAATACTCTACATGATCAATCAATAGAAAGTTGAGAAAAAAATGTAAGAGAGAATAATAAATCTTGGCATGTTAAGATAGAAGTATTTTGTAAACATAGCCATGGCCATTCAGACACTTAATATGAATAATTGGACTCAAAATCAACCCTACTGAGAAAGGAATTGGTATGTCACTCCTGTGTGACACATTTTAACCCTTAAATTTTGAGATTGTTTCTACTTTGCTTTTAGGGAGAGTCTGTCATGAAAAGGACCCTGGAGCAAGGATTAGACCTGGATTTCTCTCTACATGATGCGACTTCATGGAAGTCACTTCACTTCCTTTGGCTTGGAGTTCTTTCCTGTGAAGTGAGAGATTAGTGGGATGAGCTGTAAGATTCCATTTGTGTGATGGTGACCTATCTCTTTAGGTAAGTTGAAGATACCGTAACACCAATATGTGTTTTTAATTTATTTTTGAGAAAGGGAAAGTGAGAGTGAGTGTGGTAAGGGCAGAGAGAGGGGAGACAGTGGGGCCTGTTGTCAGAGTAGAGCCTGGTGTGGGGCTCAAACTCACATACTGTGGGATCATGATCTGAGTCGAAGTCAGACACTTAACCGACTGAGCACCCAGGTGTCCGACACTACTATGTATTAAATAAAGATTCAACAATGCACACAAAGCCCCAGATAGACTCAGAAGTGAAAATTTAAAAACTTACTTTCTCAAGGTGGTTTAATAAACTATAAACTACTGTATGCAGTGGTTTCAGGTTTTGGTAGAGATCTTATTACAGAGGATTGACTTTGATTCTCTTTAGCAGAACTCTTTAAAAAGAGTAAATAGGGGCGCCTGGGTGGCTTAGTCAGTTAAGCATACGACTTCAGCTCAAGGTCATGATTTCATAGTCTGTGAGATTGACCCCTGCGATGGACTCTGTGCTGACAGCTCAGAGCCTGGAGCCTCCTTCAGATCCTGTGTTTCCCCCTCTCTCTGCCCCTCCCCTGTTCATGCATTGTCTCTCTCTGTCTCTCAATAATAAATAAAAATGTTAAAAATTAAAAAAGAGCAAATATTAGCACAATTAAGAAACAGGGCCGTGGGGCAGCTTGGAGAAACTGAGTCCTCTTGAGGTAGCAGGGAAGAGTTCCCCATTTTGAAGAAGAGATATGAACAAAAGTTAACACAGAGCACAGTGTTGCCCTATTAATTATGCAGAGTTAGGGTATTTGAAAGTACTCGGTGCTAAATTAATTGCATTATTTTTTTAAATTATACTTATAATCACTTAATTAATTAATTAATTTATTTATTTATTTTTATTTTTAATTTTTATTAATTTTATTTTTTTTAATTTTTAAAATTTTTTTTTTACAAATAGTTTATTGTCAAATTAGTTTCCACATAACACCCAGTGCTCATCCCCACAAGTGTCCTCCTCCATGCCCATCCCTCCTCCCCCCCACATCCATCAGTCCTCAGTTTTTGTCAGCATTCAAGAGTCTCTCATGGTTTGCCTCTCTCCCTTTCCCTCACCATTTCTGCCCTTCTTCTCCCCCTTGGTCCTCTGTTAAGTTCCTCCTAATCCTCCTATACTTAATTTAAAACTACACTTGGGAAAACCAAAAGTTGCTATTTTCCTTTGATTATTTTTTTATTTTTTTTTTAACTTTATTTCTGAGAGAGAGAGAGAGAGCAGGGGAGGGTCAGAGAGAGAGGGAGACACAGAATCCAAAGCAGGCTCCAGGCTCTGAGCTGGCAGTCAGCACAGAGCCCGATGCGGGGCTTGAACCCACGAACTGTGAGATCGTGACCTGAGCTGAAGTCAGATGCTTAACTGACTGAGCCACCCAGACGCCCCTTCTTTTATTTTCTTAAAGTAGCACCATTGGTTAGGTACAAATAATTTGGGGGATTCAACTGCATTTATTACAAACATGTTGTAACAGTATAAATTTTAGTCCCTCTGTATTCAAGTAGAATGATACATTATGATAAAAGGCACATTTAGCATCCAACAGAGTGTCCTTAACATATATGAATATAGGTGCATTTTCAAGCAAGGCATGTAAATGAAAGTGACATGCTAGGCTAGAAGACACCAAGGGAGAACTGATCATTGATCATTACTCTCTTTGTAGAAAGTATCTTTTTTTAAGTTTATTTTTATTTATTTTGAGAGAGAGTAAAAGCAAGTGGGGGAAGGGCACAGAGATGGAGAGAGAGAATCCAAGCAGGCTTCACCCTGTCAGTTCAGGGCCTGATGTAGGTCTTGAACTCATGAACTGTGAGATCATAACCTAAGCTGAAGTCAGATGCTTAACTGGTTGAGCCACCCAGGCACCTCCATTGCATATTATATGATTGAACATACAAACCTATATAACATAATGTACAAATAGAAAAAATGAAACAAAGCCCAAGAGTTTCCTTTCCCTTTTCTATAGCAATGCTTCTCCCTTTTTTAGCAATGTTGCTTGAATAGGTAAAGTTTTGTTAGTAGTTTTATTTGCTAAAGGCTTAGCAAATAAAATAAAATAAAGATTTTTCTTGAAACATCTTCATCTTTACCTATTTTTATAAAAAGAATCATGGCAAATGTCTGGCAGAACAATAGATACATTTAAACCAATCCCAGGGCTTACCAGCCTACAGACAAAATGGCAACCCTGAAAAAGCTCTCACTCCTAAACCAGTGGAGTGTTACCTGCCTCCTATTAGCTTAGAAGAAGTGCAAGGTATCCTGAATATATGTTGATGGACATCAGGCCTGCTCCAGCTGTCAAAACCACAGCTGTTGGGTTTCCTTCTGAGTGATTGGTGCCATGGATGCCCTCCAGCTAGTATGTTCCCTGATAAGGTCCAGTGGAGAGCTGCAAAAGAGCTGAACACTTGGCTTTTAATAGCAAATGCAAAAACAAATTTCACAACAAATTGCATTTTCAGCACTGCCTGATGCCATACGATTAAATGAGCTGAATTTGTTCCAGTCCACTAACTCGGAAGACATCATGATGGAACAGTTTCTCCTGGTGACTGTTAAATGTTAAAGCAGTTAAAGGAGAAGGATTTTTTTTTTAACTTCTACTACAAAGCAGGGGGGTGGGAGAGGGAAAGCTGATCAAGCTTGTTAGAAGTGCTCAATTAGGAGAAAGCAAATAAGGCCATTGAACATCTTCACCAGGATAAAATCTGTCACTGAGACCTCTCCATGACTTCCTTTGTGTGCATTAAAAAAAATATTGTAAACTTGGAAAGCAGGAGATTAAGGATCCAATATTTTTTATCTAGTTGTTCCTTTTTTCTTCCCAAAGCCTTGTATAAATATATACTATAGACAAAAAAATATTGATAGATACAATTACAAAATGGTTGTCATTATAGACATACACTACCTTATTTAATCCTCTCAGAAAGCCTCTGTGATACATACTGATACCATCACATTTATATATAAAGGAACTAAAGCCCAGAGAGGTTAAGCAAGCAAGACCACAAACAAATAAATGCAGAGCCAGAATCCTAACCCATCCTTCTAGGTTCAGACTCTGTTATTAATCACCATCCTCTGTTGCATCTTCAACTTAATGCTTGTTTGATATTTATTCAAATACAGTACTACTGTTTTGCCCTTCTTTCTTGGGAAGAATAGTTCCAGTGCAAATCAGTTGTATGACTCATTTGTATACTAATGATAAGTGTAAACCACAACCTGGTGAAATTGGACCACTTTATTTTAGAAAAGGATTTCCTTTAAAAACTCCTGCATTGTGAGAAATGTTTCAAACCCACTATCACATATTTCTTCATGACTCATTTGTTGTGTCTGGCATGCCTGATAGCAGTTTACCCCATGGTATGCCATGGGGTCATTGCAGACTTATCCAGGAAAGTCAAGAAGATTTGCTACTCTGCTACTTACTGATAATCTCTTCTCTGAGTTCTAGAGATAAATCAAAATACTCTGTCTACTGCACAGAGTTGCTATGAGATTCAACTGCGATGACATTGTGAGAACCTATCATGAGGAACTACTGTGTGTGGGAAATTGAACTTCTCCAAGTGGTAGGCAGGTTGGGAGAGACACGGAAAGAACTTCTCTCACTGTTGTAGGAATTAGACACCTGGATATGGAACACAGGCACTGTTAGGCAGTTGGAATGAAAAAGGCAGCTCTTCAGGGCCTTTTACAACCCAAGAGGTTAATTTAATACAATTGAATTAAAGCCCTTTACAACTAACAACTAATACATGTAGCAGCTCATGGCTTTCTACATTCAATCATTTGTTGATTCAATTCAAGGACTATTCATAAAATCTTCTGTGCATCAAGATCTGTCCTAGGTGGTCACACCATCATAACAGTAAAGTTACACAATATCTGCACTGGTGGAGCTAACAGAATAGTGGAAGAGACAGATTAATAAACAGACAAGTATACTCACTACACTGTGGTAGGTTAGAGGTAAGCACTTCTACAAACTTCTAGGTGACACCCTTCACTCTGCCTTGACTGTTACCTGTCTTACATGCTGGCAGTACACAGTAGAGTGGTTAAAAAACTTGCACTCGGTGTCAGCCTACCTGAATTATAATTCTGATTCTTCCTTGCTAGATGCAACCTTGGGATAGTTACTTTCTACTTCTCAGTTTGTTCCCCTTTTCAATGGAGATTATAATAGGGTTTACCTCACACAGTGGACATGAAATTACACATGGTTATTCATGTAAATAGCTTAGTGGAGAAAAAAAAAAACTTAACATCACTAATCAGGCAAATCAAAAGCACAGTGAGATAGCACCACATGCCGGTTAGAATGGCTAGTATCAAAAAAACAAGAAATAAGATGTGTTAGTGAGGATGTGGGGAAAAGGAAACACTTGTGCACTATTGGTGGGGCTGTACTTTGTTATAGGCACTATGGAAAACAGTATGGAAGTTTCTCAAAACACTAAAAGTAGAAGTACCAGACAATTCCACTTTGGGTATTTACCCAAAGACAATGAAAACACTAATTTGAAAAGATTTACACCTCCATGTTTATTGCAGCATTATTTACAATAGCCAAGATATATAGAAGCAACCCAAGTGTCCATCAATGGATGGATGAATAAAGAAGGTATATATATCACAAATGTATATATATTTCCTCCTTCATCTCTTCTTTCTTCCATCCTCGAGGAAACACTAATCCTGCTTATTCACAATGCCATCCACTTCCAGGTTCAGAATGATGCTTAAATAGGTAAGAACAAAAGGTAAAGAAAGCCAGGAACTGAACTAAGGGTTCAGAGCAAGTCCAAGAACACTCCTGGAGATTATGGAAGTTCTTATAAAACTTTAACTTGACTGATGACTTAGATCTAGAAGAAAGCTTGGTGGGTGTTTTGTTTAGTGGTTCATTCTGCTTTGTTTTTCTCTTTTGTGGCTTTTATTTATTTTTCATTTGATTTTCTTTTCTATAATGAAACAACCCTCTCTTCTTTATTGAAATAATATGAAGAATATAGACATTGATATAATCAAATGTCTGTATACTCCATAACTGTATAGATATAATAACATTATAATAAACATTAATTTAAAATAGAATAGTTAAGTGAGTTTTGGATACCAACATGCGTTGTTTCAACTTTGGAATTATTTCTTTTTTTCTATGATTTCCTATACTGAATATTATGAGGCATTAGTTCTAAGGGATTTTAGAAGGGGAGGAAAAAAATAGTTTCTCTGGAACAAATATTCTTAGGAAATGACAAGATTAACAAAGTTTTTTTTTTTAAATCTTTAAGTCTATTCAGATGCATTAATAGCTAATTAGAACTGGAAGTCCCCCTGACCAAAGAGGGAGGCTGCAGGCCCAGTAGCTTGAAGCCAACTGGTTCCCATCCCAGCTCTGCCTCTTTTTAATTCAGGACCATAACTAGCCAAGATGTTTCTTATCTACAAAATGGGGAGGAGGATCTGCCTATCTCATAAAGTTTTTGTATAGGAATTAAATGAGTCACTATTTGTAAAGTTACTTAAGAAAAGTAACTAGTATGTAGTAAGTACTTTATATGGGCTATATATAAAATTGGATTATTTCCCATACTCAGTAATTTTCCAATTCTTTCAAGGTGTATCATTCTGAGCCAGTGATACTTGGAATTGTGGAGGAAAAGCTACCTGACTTGCTGACCAGAAAACCTAAGTGACTCCACCTTGTCTTCACTGCTCCATTTTGTTGAACTGCTGATATCTTTATTGACACCAAGAGGAAGCTAAAGTGCTGCAAACAACTGAGAAAAGGTTTTCTGAGGATTGGGAAAAATGGTATTTTTCCCAAAAACTGATGAGATGATATAAGTAAGCAAATAAATTATAAATTCAAGTTTACCCTCCACTCAAAATAATTGAAAAACAACTTATGTAATCCATAGCTATTTCCACATTTTTTCTCTTCCCTCAACGGGACACTTTTTGAGTTTCTACACAAATCTGTACTCCCCAAATTGCAATTGTAAGACACCTAATAAACACTTTTGCTTACATTTCAGTGCCTCATCATTTCTCTGTCAACAGAATAAACCATGAGTAATGCTCAAATTAATTATGTCCTGCTCAATAACATATCCATTGCCTCAGCTCATTCCTCCATATCCTCTTTTATTTATTTATTAATTTTAAAAAAATGTTTATTTACTTTTGAGAGAAAAAGAGAGGGAGAGACAAAGCATCAGTGGGGGAGGGGCAGAGAGAGAGAGGGGGAGATACAGAATCAGAAGCAGGCCCCAGGCTCCAATCCCTCAGTACAGATTCTGACATGGGACTCAAACTCACAAACCGCGAGATCAAGACCTGAGCCGAAGTCAGACATTTAATTGACTGAACCACCCAGGTATCCCTCAGCCATTTTCCTCTTATTTGGTAATGTACTGGCTACCTCTGATATTTCTTTTATCCAATTCAAGGCTCCATCTACATAGTTATCTTTCTAAAACCACAAACTTGGATGTGTTATTCTCATCCTAAAACCTTTTTCTCAAGGACTTTGTTTCCAATGGCCTTATAAAGTCCAAATTCCCTATTCTAATATTCAAGTCTCTTCAAAATCTAGCGCTAGCCAATTTTGACAAACTAGTCATTGAATCCATTTTCCCTCCTCTGTAAAACTTCATCTCCACCAAACTCCCAACACCTAGCACCTAGCATTCTGGCTAAATTACTCTTTGCCTTTGTTTAACCTGCACTGTCTTCTCCATACATTTTCTGATGAAATACTTTGGGTTTGCTTCCTTTCTGAAAACTTCCTCTTTGATAGAATTAATACATACATTTATTCTTAGTTCTTGAATCTGATAACTCTTTCTTCATGTTGCCCACTAAGCATGTATTCTGTTTTGTGACTGTTATTCCTTGCATATTCATGTTCAAATCTGAGCCTTGCAGGGTCAGGGAATAAAACATACACATAATGTTTTTGGAACACACCACTTAAGGCCTAGAACACAGTGAGAGATTAATAAATGTTTGTTGCATTATACCTATAAATAAAATAAGTGATTTTTTTTAAATAAATGATTTTTTGGAAATTACTTATTTAATTTTTTCTAGCTCTTATTGGCCATTCTCAGTATTCTAAAAATGTCAAATTTTGGTCACTTTTTGGTTTCAATGTATTCACATCTTTTAAAATCACTCCTATGTGACTCTTAGATCCAGATGCAGATGGGCCCTGAACACTGATGCTAAGTGTCACTTCTTCCTGTACTATTTCATTTTTAAAAGATGTTTCAGTGCTAAGACAAGACTACTGCTATTGACACTGGTTTAAAATCTCTTCACTGCATTTGATCCTGTATCTCTCACCCTCAGTAACAAAATGTATTTCAGTCTTATTTTGACAAGAAAGATCAAATGAAATGTCTTTCCAGTATAAAACCACCTGATAATCTTAGGTAGAAAGAGGACATTGGTGTTTTTCTTCCTTTATGGAAGGCTGCTAAATCAGACAAATTAAAGCTAAGCACTTTCTAATACGCATAATGAAGGCAAGTGAGCGTTGAAAAAAAAATCCAGGATTTTTGTCTGCAGTGGTGTTATCAGGATTATTCTTCTGGTTTGGGAATACAAGCAAAGAGGGGGTTTCTTCTCTGTCATGAATGCTGGCCAATCACAGATGAGGTGGTAAGAAATACTACCAGAATATACAACCCACATTCTTCAAAGGCAACAATGCAACCTCCCTGAGGCACCATATTGTCATTCTCTGAATACAAGAACCCTCTGAATAGTCCTTTTAGCTATGTTTCATTTGCGTAGCCCAGCTGTTAGGTAGCAAAATAAAAAGCATAAACACTTTCAAATGAAAATAAGATGAGGAAAGAAAGGGATATTTTGATACACAGTTATTCCACTAACCTGGAATTCTCTCTTTAGATCTCATGTGCCACTTAATATATATTACATTATTATATATGTATAAGCATGTGTGGATATTCTCTTTAGGTTTCAATTTAGAGATATTTATAAGTGACAATATTAGAAAACAGAATTGCTAAAATAAAAGTTCCTGGGTTGATATAAGGCATTTAGGAACTTTTTCAGATTTTAAAATACTCTCCAAGATTTTTTTTTTTTTAAATAAGTCTCTGGATTGACATTATGCAGCTGATTTTGTTTTCAGAGATTACTCTGGTTTAAAAATAAATAGGAAGGATTATATTTCAGGAGCTGTTTCATTCAAAATAGCAAATTTCACAGATGATTTATTCCATAATGATAATGTATCTCCTGATGTTTATTAAATTAAGGAACTTGATAACCAGGAAACTATAACCAAAACCATGTCCTTAAACATTTGGCCATTAGCTAGTAATTCCTTAAAAGTTTAAAGTAGCTGTTCATTCTGTATTCAGGAGGGGCCATAGAGATAACTTTAAAAATCCTTCCCAAAGAATTTTTTTTTCACTATAGAATAACTCTTTTTACACTGAAGGAGGCAAAAGATATGCACTATTGAGCAAAGGAAAATCATTTGAATGTATTAAGAATAAAACCTGTATCAACACAGAACTCGATTCTCTGATAAGGAGGATTGGGTACCCAGCACAAGCAAAGCTTTGGAGGAATTTTCTGTGGAGTGAAGATGGAGGATAGATCAGAATTCTAACCTCCACCCCAAGGGATAAAGCAGTTCTGCACATGGCAGAGAGTCAAAATTGGCAGCTGCGTGTTCCAGTTCTGCAGTTCTCTGCAGGAAATGGGCATCTGCCCCATTTTCAAAAAAGACTGAGACTAGAGGAAAAGGAAGATTTTTGTTCTTTATTAGCTCAACAAAATATGTATTCTGTAATTTTTTCATCCATTTGATGAAATGGACTTTTCAAAGTGATATATAAACTCATATTTAAACACTCTTGAAAAAGCTTAGAATGTGAAGGACAAAGGTGCCAGAAATTTTAAGTAGGAAAAAAATGGAGAAAATCAGTCTTTGACACTTTCCTTTAGGTAATTCAAATTCAATATTTGAATAAAGATAGACCAGTGGAGGACTACTTAAACTCATGTCAGTGAATTTTTTGTCAATTATTACGAGAAATATTTGTATGTAAATACTTTCTATATTATTGAAAACAATATCCATGAAGCTTCATGTTGTAAATGACTTTTTTTTTTAAGTAAGTACTAGGAAAAACAAAAGCTACTGATAAACCTTGCCAAGTAGAGGCCAATATAGCAACTAAATTAAACATTGTGGTTAATATATTTGGTCTCAATGACCTCATTTTAAGTTCCCTGCTTAGTGTATGGTGTATATGTTCCCTTAAGAGGTGTTTTTAAAACTTTCTGAAAATGGATATGAGTTTTTAAAGAAGAAAGTACTCCATGATAGAGTATAATAATTCTTTCCATAATGTAAAAGGAGTCTTTGAGTTAGATGTTAATATTCATTTATTTATATGTTTAGTGAAGTTCAGGTATTGATACATTTAATGTTCAGAGAGCAGAGTCAACTACATTGGATATTCACTACAGATGAGTCAAGAGTTTCCAACATCAGTAGCTTAAGCAAAGTTCTATTTCATAAAATATGTTTGTTCCCATTGACATTTTGTACTTTAATGATTTATAAGATATTCCTATGTTGTTTAATAGATCCCTCCAGCATACTCTGAGGTAGTACCTCAATTTATTTTCCTGACACACACAAACTGATGACCTGGTCTATGAATAGAAAAGCAAAGGGCAGAAAGCAGCAGGCTGGAATGGCCACAATGGTTGTGCCATCTGTGAAGAGGTGAAGGAGCCACAATTACAGTCTCCAGTTATATCCCTCTCCCTGGTCAAAATATGGGACATGGCAGACATTATTGCCCTCAAATCAACCAAGTAGAACTCTTTAGCTAATAAGCTTGAAATCCCTTAACTAGGGCTTTAGGAGTCTGTGTCAAATATTTACTTTGATAGCGTGAATAATATGGTAATTAAAGAAATTAAATGCATTATTTTGTTAAGGATGAGAAAAGCTTCATGCTTTGTCTTTAATTCAGTTTATGTTGGTGCAAGAATACTAGTTAGAATAGAGTTTGAAGCAGCAGTTGAAAATTTGATTCTGTCCTAATTACACCAGCCTTCTAATTTGGATAATTTTACTTCAGGTGACATGTGACAGTAAAGAGAACAAATGAATAAAGAAAAAATAATAACTGTATTAGTATGCTCAGGATGCAATAACAAAACACCATAAACTGTATGGCTTAAACAACAAATATTTATTTTTCACAGTTCTGTAGGCTGGAAAGTCCAAGATCAAGGTGCCAACTGATTCAGTTTAGGGAACTATCTCCTTGACCTGCAGATAGCCAACTTCTCATTGTGTCCCCTATGGCAGAGACAGCCAATTCTCTGGGATCTCTTTCTAAATTTTTTAAAAATATTTTATTTATTTCTAGGAGAGAGAGAGAGAGAGACAGCGTGAGCAGGGGAGGGCCAGAGAGAGAGGGAGTCACAGACTGAAACAGGCTCCAGGCTCTGAGCTGGCAGTCAGCACAGAACCCGATGCGAGGCTCGAACCCACCAACCGCGAGATCATGACCTAAGCGAAAGTCGGATGCTTAACCGACTAAGCCACCCAGGTGCCCCTCTGGGATCTCTTTCTACAAGAACACCAAATCTTATCATATCACGGACCCACCCTTATGATCTTATTTATCCATTATTGCCTCCATAATGGCCTTATCTCCAAATACAGTCATATTGGGGTAAAAGAGCTTCAACATATGAACATTGGCAGGACACAATTTAGTGCATAGTAACAACCAAAACTTGTAAGAAATCAGTCTTGTTCATCATTAGAAAGCAAATCAGAGGAAAGACAGAAGATTATAGCATAACACTATTCAAAGGCAGTCCTTGAACTAAAAATCTTGTCAACACTTGGGAGCTTCTTAGAGACACAGTATCTCAGGTCCTGCCTTAGAATTACAGATTCAGAATCTTCGTTTTAACAGGATCCTCACATCACTTGTCTACACATTCAAGTTGAAAAGCACAGTTACAGAATTAAGCAAGAGTTAGTGTTTCCATTGTTTTGGGACCTCTTCCATAATTGGGACTTGCAAACTTATTTATTATAACAGTGTTAATATTCGTAGGAAAGTTTATCAGAAAATTTATTGGTATTATTTTTGCTTTTGTAGGCAGAAGTCATCCATTGACCAAATTTTGTTTTGGAAATAAAACCCATGATAGATCATTAGATTTCTTGCCCAGAAAGTTCAGAAAAAATAATCTCAGGCTGGACATACACTAAAACTTTGGTTAATCGTACCATTAGCTTAAAAACATGTTGGGGCACCTGGGTGGCTTAGTCGGTTAAGCGTCCGACTTTCGCTTGGGTCATGATCTCACGGTTCGTGGGTTCGAGCCCCGCGTTGGGCTCTGTGCTGACTGCCAGCTTAGAGCCTGGAGCCTGTTTCAGTCTGTGACTCCCTCTCTCTCTGACCCTCCCCTGCTCATGCTGTCTCTCTCTCTCTCCTAGAAATAAATAAAACATTTAAAAAAATTAAAAAAAAAACATGTTATTCATCTGTACAAATGCTCTGTGTTTAAAAAAAATTCATTATTTTGAAAAAACACTTTAAACTAGGCATATATTTTCTACAACATAGGGAGTGCAACATTACTTATAATGGAATTTTTAAAAATATTTTTAAATGTTTTATTTATTTCTAGGAGAGAGAGAGAGAGAGAGAGACAGCATGAGCAGGGGAGGGTCAGAGAGAGAGGGAGTCACAGACTGAAAGAGGCTCCAGGCTCTGAGCTGGCAGTCAGCACAGACCCCGACGTGGGGCTAGAACCCATGAACCGCGAGATCATGACCTAAGCGAAAGTCAGACGCTTAACCGACTAAGCCACCCAGGAGCCCGTATAATGGAATTTTCAATTATGTAGCATTTCAAAGCAACTTTAAAAAATGTATTCCATTATGTCAAAAATGTAGAATTATGTCCACAAAGCTTAATATTTTGGCACAGTCCTAGAACTGTTTATAAATCAAAATCCCTTCTTATAACTGACATTTATAGGTCTCTAACATATATTTCCTTATTATTTTGCCTAACACTAAAATGGATGAAATATGCAACATAATACAATTTTCCTTGCCAATGAGAACTAAAAGATACACCCTCCTATATCATTCTTCAAAACATCAATGTTAAGACTCCACTGATAATAAAGTAGATATTCTTCAGATTACAGTTTGAAGTGAACAGCCACTAAACGTGACATAGTCTCCATGTAATAATTTATGATAATTTGAAGGACTATGTTTTAATGTTAACATGTATTTTGGGTTAATTTTACAGTAAAAGATTCAAATTTATGCCTGAAATCTTAATGAATGCTTGTTAAAAAAAGTGTATATTAACAATGGTATGTCGTAATTATTAGCTAAACATCAACAAGTATACAGTCCATGCTGCTAAACTATGACTTTTTCTTATTTCAACTATATTTTGTTTATATATTTTAGTTATATTTTGTTTTAAATCTGAGCTGTAGTGCAGAGCTATGTAATCAAATCATATAGAATACTGTATATGATAAAGCATTAATACTAAGTTATAGATCTGCTAGCTTATTTATGTAGAATACAGCTCTAACTAGGCAGATATTTTTGGAAGGGCCCATTGAGTCATTGAGTCACAGAATTGTGTGGGGGAGGTGGCATCAACATGCATAATATACTTCAAGGGACTGTACAGCACAAAGTAGAATGTCTAATCCCTCAGAAGTGTGATTATTTCATGAAACCACACCCCACTGAGCTGCCTTATTGCTGTTATAAAAAATCTTTATTATAGGAAGCTCTTTTGTGCTGTAAGAAGATGAATTCCAGACTTTAGAATGTTAAACAGCAGTTTCAGCAGAGTTCTGTAGTTCACACAGATTAATCTACCCCCTTGGAATATTCATGATTCAATCAGAATGCTCTTTAAATCTCGGCAATTTTGCCATTGTAAAATAAACTAGGTACATTCTGATGAAACAGCCTGTGCCTAGCAAATGCCTTCATTAATTTTTTTAAAAGTATTTTATGGAGTCTGTTACTATCAAAGAGCATCTCTCTATGAAAGACTCAATCCCACTAAAGCAAAATTGGCATTATTGAAAAACTTGGTACTTGAGAAAAACAGGATAAACCAAAACATTATGAAGCAAAGTGCATTGACAATGCAAATCAAATGCACACGGTTTAATTATAATTGTGTATTAACTAAAGAACTGGGGATTTCAAATGATGTGTCTCTGGTGAAGAGGTTGGCTGAATACATTACATATTCATTAGTTTTCCATTTTTACTCACTAAATGTCCAGTCTTCTCTCCTACACACCTGCAATTGTGCCTTCATGACTGAAATGAATATTCTGAATTCAGAAGATTATACTTATGTATGTTAAAAGAAAACAAAAGTATGAAATATAACACATTTATTTCTACTATTCATATTTTCATTTGATTAACACATTGTTTGTCTTTGTACAATGCGAGAACATTCTATGATGACTATTCAAAGATTTGATTTGGAAAAGTGTTGAAGAGTACCTCAAGACTCAGTCATGTAGATGAGAAAGTGTGTGTGTGTGTGTGTGTGTGTGTGTGTGTGTGAAGTTTCAGCACAATTTACAGAACCCAGAAACTGATCCTTTTCAATAAAAAAGTAATGTATTTATTGGACATTATACGTGTGGGGGCAGGAAGAATAAAAAGACATCTCAGGTGAATTTCCGTTTTAGGTAGACAGTTCTGATTGTACAAACTATTTCTAACACATTTATTCTTATTTGGCACTGTATTTTTAAGGACTGCCTCTGATTTGGCTAAGTAATTGAAATTTAAGTATGTTTTGTATTTGTATCTCTGAAAGAAGAGTTGGAAATAAGAACAATAAAATATTTCTGCTCTTGTTTAGATGTTCCAATGCAAACATGTTCACACTGAAAATTAAGGAACTTAAACTATGTCATTACTACTGAGTAAGATACATGTATTAATTATAATTATATTTGTATTTCATTATGAGAAAACAGCTGGCTTATCTAATACAGTACATTCATTAATAAATATTTTAACAAATATGACACATACTTTCTAAGCTTACATTCTTATACTTTCTAAAGAAAACTTGACCTTGTTTTCTGAGATGATAGGTTTCTAGATCTTAGGCTAAAATATCCTAAATTATCCTTCACAAAAAAGGGGGGAGAGTAAAATTAATATGTTTACTAATTGCTGATCCTTATGTGCTGGTTATGAACTGCAATTCTTCATATATTGATTCCCTAAAATCAGTCTGGTAGACTTGGTTGACTGCCTGTTACTTTAATATTGATTTGATCTGTTGAATCAGTTGAACCCCTTTTATATATGTGTACTGACATCTATGTTAACTCCAATGCCCAGGGAATTATTTTTTCCCCAATATTTATTTATTTATTTATTTATTTACAAATAGTTTACTGTCAAGTTGGTTTCCATATAACACCCAGTGCTCATCCCCACAAGTGCCCTCCTCCATGCCCATAACCTCCCTCCCCCCCACACTCATCAGTCCTCAGTTTGTTCTCAGCATTCAAGAGTCTCTCATGGTTTGCCTCTTTCCCTCTCCCCCACTATGTCCCCCCTTCTTTTCCCCCATGGTTCTCCATTAAGTTCCTCCTAATCTTCCCATACATGCAAACATATGGCATTTGTCCTTCTCTGCCTGACTTATTTCGCTCAGCATAACACCCTCCAGGTCCATCCATGTTGCTACACATGGCCAGATTTCATTCTTTCTCATTGCCATGTAGTATTCCATCATATAGATAAACCACATCTTCTTGAGCCATTCGTCCATTGATGGACCCTTAGGCTCTTTCCATGTTTTGGCTATTGTTGAGAGTGCTGCTATGAACATTGGGGTACATGTGCTCTTATGCATCAGCACTTCTATATCCCTTGAGTAAATTCCTAGCAGTGCTATTGATGGGTCATAGGGGAGTTCTATTGTTAATTTTTTGAGGGACCTCCACACTGTTTTCCAGAGGGGCTGCACCAGCTTACATTCCCACCAACAGTGTAGGAGGGTGCCTGTTTCTCCACATCCTCGCCAGCATCTAGAGTCTTCTGATTTGCTCATTTTAGCCACTCTGACTGGTGTCAGGTGGTATCTCAGTGTGGTTTTGATTTGTATTTCCCATGGAATTATTTTTAGTGTTTGCTTTTTTTTTTCCAGGGAAGGTTATGAATAATATAATGAATCTTCTTGATATGAAATGCATATTTTTATTAAACTATTATCATATAGCAAAAGCATGGTAAATTGGACTGAGATGAAGCTTTTTGGAACTCTCCTAAATGGTTTCACTTCTTCCTTATGCCTCTGATTAGTTTATCTAATTTCTTTATCCATGAGCATTAGGGAATGGCAAATATGTCACGAGGGACAACCACAGAGAAATCACCTGACCAGATTAAATCACAGTCTATACTAGCTTTTGTATACCATTAAAGCCCAGTCACATTAAGAAATATGGAGACTTTCTTATAGGGGACACCATATGAAAGGATGAACATAATTAGTGAAAAATCTCTCACATCTAGAAGAAAAACAATTCATTCTGGTTGCTTTATAACAAATATATCAATACTGGGTGACTGGTACCATTTATCCGTGAGGGGCACATTTCTTCATACATTGTCCATTTTTGTCAATGTCCTACAAAAATGTGGTGCTTCCTTCAAATCAAAGCTAGCTAGGGCTCCTCAGTAACTTACTTTGAGACATCTTCTGTTGTGCCCGATTCTCGAGTCCCCAGAGACAACCAAGGAGCCGACACCGATGGGAGTACAAAAGGGTCTTTATTACAAGCTCAAGCAGGGGCTCACCCGCCTACCTGTGTAGTGGCAGCAAGGTGAAGCCCCGAACAATAGTGAGTAGGGTTTTTATGGGGTAAGGGACAGGAGTGCTACAGTGCACACGTTGTACGTATAACATCATCGTATAAGCACCAATTACAATTGTACAGAACCCATGGTAACAGCTTTGACCATTTAGTATCTGTGAAGTGTTCATTACTTTTGGTGGGACCCAATCATGACCTTTGAGAATCCTTTGAAAATGGCCAATTATGAGGTGAGTTCAAAGGGCCCATGTGGGGTTCAGGCAAGTGGTGAGTGATTGGTTAGTTTGTATAAAATAACTATCTGCAGTTCCCAGCCTTGACTCAGACCATAGGAATGATTTTTGATTAGCTGATCTGAGGGTGGTCAGAGGATGGCTTAGCCTTGAGCAATCTGAGGAACTGGGGCTACGTGCAGCCCGAGGTTGCTCTTAATGGAGGCCTTAATCTCAAAATGAGGTTACTTGGGCTCTACTTCCTGTTTAGGTGGTAGAGCAATTAAGAATTTTAAGTTCTGTGATTTAAAACATTTTCATGAAGAGAAGATGGAAAAAAAGACAGACTGCAGGAAAATCAACAGAGAATTCTGTCCTGTGAATGCAGATCACAAGAAGAAAAGGCGAGGAAAGAACTAGGTTTTAATTGTGTCTATTCCAGACGAAGACAGATTGCCTTGGGTATTTAAGAAAGCTACAATATAGCAGCATATTGGTGAGCCTCACTCAGGCTTGCCATCTTAAAATGGGCATTAACACCTCCTCTCCTTCACAGGCCCAGACAGCAGCAGGCACTCCTGACATTTCCTTCTACCTCAGGGGTTTGTTGCTGAGGAAAATTTATGGTTCCCTCTTCTGGAATTCTAGGATTCTACCCTGCACAAGAAAATGATAAACCAACTGGATGAAATTTATCTATATCTGAAAACAATTTGACATTAGCTATCCAGTATATTATTTGCATTTTAATGGCTACTTTATATGAGATAATTAAGGTGGGGAATAATAATGGTCATTTCAAGTGCCTAAACAGCTCTATTATGGGATTAGAAGACACCTTCAGAAAATCCAGTGGGCATTAATCTGCTTCTCTGTGCAAAAGGCTAATCTGGTAGGAAATACTGACCTCAGGTCAGTGCTATGATTCAGATGAAAAATCCAATATTAGGGTATTAAGGGAAATTTTGCTTTCACTGAAGACTGTCTATTTAGTATAGATATCCATTTTAGAATCCCTAAGCTGTCTCGAAGACTCACCATTTCTTTACTGTTATTATTATTTGGCTCTCAAATATCTACTGTTATATTATTGATGAAAATCAGTCAGGATGATAAAACTCAGCAGAGGGAATTAAGTGGGAAGTGGGGAGCATGGGAGAGGGGAGAGCCGACTAAAAAGGGTAGGCAAAATTAGACATCTGGCAAAGAGGAGAGAGTATTATTGTACAGTTCTAGGCTTTGTCATCCATTTACAATGAAGCAGTTAGGTTTTGAATATTGCTTGAGGCAATTGGAATGAGCCCCAGTTTCCCTATCTATGGAGATGATAAGTTCTTTGACAATATCATGGTGTTGTCATACAGAACAGCTGAAGTGTAAGTTCCATGATGGAAGTAACCTTTTATCTCTCCTGTTAATCAGTGTGTCTTTCACTTAACATGGATTTTATATTTTAGGTACTAAATAAATGTTTACTGAATTAAAGACACATTTTATAATCAAAGGAAAATAGGATTGTCAACTAGTTTGCCTTGAAAGCTATACTAAATAATATATATATCTAAATTTGGCGTCTGAGATACTAAGAAGACTGAAATTCACAATCATGAAAGTTAGACCCCCTCAGATATTTCTTATACTTCATATTTGTATACTATTATACTTTTTTTCGAAGTGGCATCATCATAATTTCCTTTTAGTCTTATAAAATCTCTGTGAAGTACATTAGAAACTAGTGTGATCTCCTTTTACAGAAAATAAGATAAAATTTCTGATTTTATGTAGTGGAGTCTGTAGTAATACTTGCATGGTATGGGAGAAGACCAAGGTTGTCTGGGTGTATTATTTTTCCTATGTTAACAACTCAGCCCCTGGCCTGGATCTATATATCCTGGCCTGAAATCCCATTGGCTTCATGTCCCTAGCTTCCTCCTACTTGTTTTGCTTTTTACTTTTTGTGGTGTTTGTGGTGGTTTAAAAACATGATGCCGTAATCTCTTCGATGCTCCTTTCAGGAGTTGGAGGTTTGAATATGGCTTAACTTAAGGACTTGCTTTTAATAAATAAAATAAAGCAAAATGGCTGTTGAGAATAGGTAATAAAAACTTACCATAGCTTCCTTCTTGATTACTCTCTCTATCGTCAATTACATGCTTTTAGGGAAACTAGCTTACCAATGAAGAGGCCCACATGACAAGAAACTAAGGCCTCCTGCCAGGAGCCATGTGAGTGCGCCATCATGATAGTGAATCCTGTAGCTGTATTCAAGCCTTCAGACTGTAACACAAGCCAGCACTTGACTGCAACCTAATGAGAGACCCTGGGCCAGAATCACTTAGCTAAATTTTTCTCAAATTCCAATGTCATGAAATTATGAGAAAATATTTGGGAGATAATTTATTACTCAGTTATGGATAATTAATGTCATATTTTTCAAATATTTCTATTTCTGTAGTGGGAGAACAAATGCTGTCAAAATCATTTAGTTATGTTGGTTGAAATTTCTGGTGCAATAGAATACACAGTAAAATGCATGAATCATAAATGTGTATGTACATATATACACACATATGCATACATGTGCATGTATTTCCAGTGTATCCTTTGTTTATAACTTTGCTCAATTGTTTAAATAATTGCTACTCGTAAAATCCTGAATGCTTAAGAGAAGACATTGATTCTTCATTTAGGGATATTCATAAGTATTGAATTCAATTAAATAGGATATAATCAGGTTTCTTTCAAAGTGTCACTGGAGAAGTTCCCAGATGGAATAAAAACCAAGAAAAAAAATCAAACTCATTCTTTTAAATATATCTTACTGAATTATTGAACTAGACATACACACATGCACAGGAATGTGTATATATAGGGGCACATAGTGTGTGTGTATACATGTGTGTATAATATGTATATATGCATGTGTGTGTATGTAGATCAACTATATGATCTTGTAAAAAGGTACTCCATCATCATTTCCATTTCTGCACTTCTAAAATGAATGCTATATTACCACATCATAGAGTTATTATAAAGGTATAGATAAAAATACCATTTGTGGGCATCAGGGTGGCCCAGATGGATAAGTGTCTGAACCTTGATTCATGGCTCATGTCATGATCTCATGGTTGTGAAATCGAGTACTGGGTATGGAACCTGCTTAACACTCTCTCTCCCTCTGCTCCTCTCCCACATCTGCTTTCTCTCTCTGAAAATGAAAACAAACAATGCAGTTATGTATCTCCAATGCCTGGCATAGTGCCTAATTAATAGAAATCGCTTATAAAGTATCAATTTTCTTGCTATACTCTTGGTTTAAAAAGAAACATTTTAAAAATTAATAATATTCAACTTGAAAAGATTCTTATTTTTAAAATTTGTGTTTACTTACACTGGCTAAAGCAAAGGAATAGTACAATAACTGATAAGTTTCTAGACTTCAGGCAAGAGTATCTGTGCCTTAAACTAAAGACAAATTATTGGAAGCCTACTGAGGGTTCAGACAATTATTGGAGCAAAGAGATGAGAACAGGAAGAACAGCAGTGGCTCATAGAAGAACAGCTGGTAAGTCTGTTCCTGCTATGACAAATAATGTGTAATCTTTCCTTCTGTCATTTTATCTCCTACTTCAAATTTAAAGCTCAGTGAACAACATGTGATTGGACAAGCTTAGGTCAGGTGTCTTCTCTTGGTTATACCAAAATTGTGAGAGAAAATGAATATGGTCTTTATATCCAGTATAATGGTTGTCAAATACTTCACATTATACATGATGGAAAGAAACAATTTCCCCAAAGCAAATGATAATATATTAGGAACGACAAAGGTAGGTGGTCTGGCAAAAATGACTAATTTCTTTAACTAGTCATATCTTGACAAACTAACTTGAAAGGAAGAGAACTTGTATATGCCCATGAGGTTACAGAAATGGGAAGGTGGCATGATAAGATGTGAAAGTTAAATTTTATAATTATATGGATATTGATGCCTCATGGATGGTTAAGACACAGATAACATTAAATGTATGAAATCGACAAATTTTAAATTACAATAGACAATGTGAACATAGAATAACCAGAAAAGACTAACATTTATGTTGAGAATTATGTTAGTTTATTTTAAAAATCCTTATAATGTAAATAAAAACATTATTTAAGCAATAACAATGTACTTATCTACTTGGCATGTTAAATCATATTAACTGTAAAAAATGCTATAAGCAAGTGGCTAATAACACTAAGGGACAAGCCTATATCCTTTTTCTCTTAAAAAAGATTATGACCTGAGAAATTCAGCCTAAGATTACCATCTTATGTTGGATAATCTAATTAAAAACAACCCACTCCCAAACAGTTAATTCTGGGAGCTAAGGCAAACAGATTTTTATCACTTTATAGTGTTCAGCCCAAAATGAATACTTCAAATAGCCAATCTCACACTTGCTTAATCTACTAGGTAAGCTGAAGCTTGAAAATCCTTATCTCCTTGATTCTTATCAATGAGGTTGGGGATGGTGATCTAACAAGTTAAAAACATAGTTAAAATGCCTAGTTTCTTGTTGTTTTGGTGACAGGCTTATATGTCTACTTTCTACTAATAGAGGGAAGCAAATGAGTAATGAAAGATGATTTCAGTCTAGATGTTAATTACTTGTACTTAAACACATGAACAGAATTCTATCCTTCATTCCCCCACAAAGCATCTTAACAAGCAGTAATTAAATTTATCTAGTTTTGTGTCCTGAATTCTCTGGCTGGAAGAGACAAATTAGAAATATAATATTCTCTTATGAGTATAATATTGTAAAGTGAATTTCTGACATAATCAGGAATTTTACAGATGGAACTACCGGAAGTGATATAACAAATGGGAGGGGAAAAAAGGCTTGACAAAATTTTATTTGGGCATATATATACAAATTATGTATTTTCTGTGTATATTTATATGTACAACTGTACAATTATACATAATTAGAATAGTAAGCCTTTTCATCTGAAGCTACTTAGCATTTTTGAAATTATCTAATTTGCCAAGCAATAATATTCTATGTAATATACACAATTAGGTATGTACCTAATTTAGCTTTATTTTTTCCTGTAACTATACATGTTCCATGTTACTTCTATTAAGTTGGGAGGACAGTAACACATATGAAACTTAAATGACTATCTGAGAAATACCTCCTTTTTAAAAATTGTTTTAATGTTTTTAAATTTGTTTTTGAAAGACAGAGATAGAGCTCAAGCGGGGGAGGGGCAGAGAGAAAGAGAGATAATTTAAAGCAGGCTCCAACCTCTGAGCTGTTAGCACAGAGCCCAACGTGGGACTTGAACTCATGAACTGAGAGATCATGACCTGAGTTGAAGTTGGGTGCTCAACCGACTGAGCCACCCAAGTGCACCCTTTTATTATTTATTTATTTATATATTTTTAATGGTCTTGTTTCTAATAATCAAGTCATTACTTCTTTCTTCTCTCTCTCAGACACTGTCTCTGTCAAGAAAATAGGTGATATGTAGAATATAACATATGAATGTCCAAAGATGCATCTCCTTTTTTGTTATTTCACACTCTTTACAATTCTATTTCACACTTTTTTAGAATAATGTATATTTTCTTGGCAATGTCACTATTAACCTGTATGCTATTGTGCAGTGGAACAAATGTTACTGTGTGGAATAATAGCTTGAGATCCTTTTGCATGCTGAGCTTGCAAGACTAAATTCTCTAGCACATATAGTACATTTTGTCCATCTTGCCCTTTAAATTACTAAAAAGAGATTTTGGTAGATTGCAAAAATCAACTTTTAAAAAAGAACTTGGGAAACATCAACCATCATCTCTGTATTACATACAATAAGAACAATTGAGTATTAGAATACTCAAGTAGCAGAGAACTATAAATTGCCTGTTATGTACCATTATTACAAACATTTCCATTCAAGCTAGTTATATTCAGTTAGCTAGTATGTAAATCTAGTTCAATTTTATTGAAGTAAACCAATTCACTATAATACAGCATAGAATTACAGGTTCTATCCATTGTCAAACTATTCTGTGGCAAAATACGAAACGTCTTGCTATATTATGAGGTTTATTATGGAAGTTTCAAAATACAAGTATTTTCTGAACAAATATATAGTATAGATACAGTAACAAATAAATTCCATTATTTATGTTTGACTTTGTGTTTTATTAATGCTTTTGTGAGGTTTTATACAGTTGTTACCAATACAGTTTGATCAACCAAAGTGTATTTTTTAAATTTTCCTGTATATAGCTCCTCATCTTTCTGCCTAGAATGCCCTTTGTTCTAATGCTAATGGCAAAGTCTTCTTCAGTGTAAGATCCAAGTCAAATCAGGTCTCTTTAAGACATCTTCTACTTGTCAGCTGAAATTCCTCTCTATTGACACTTGAATCCCACCCAAAGGTAGTTCTCCATTATTGGCTAAAAATACAGATGTCAGAGACATAGTCTAGATCTACTGACTGACAATCAATGAAGACAGCTAAATTTTATAAGTTCCCAAAGAGGATCTGATGTACATCAAAGTGTGAGAACCATTGCTATATGTTTTATTTGCATATCTACCATCTCAATTATTATTCTTAGCTTTTTTAATAATTATTTATATTGTGTATCTTTGATCTTATCAGAAGTAGCTCTTGAGGGTGGAATTTGTGCCCATTATTCTCATTGTAGCTCTTGCAATGCACAGTAGGTGTTACATAAGTGTATTCAGTAGGGTCCCCTGGGCAGCTCAGTCGGTTAAGTACCCAACTCTTGGTTTCAGCTCAGGTCATGATCTCACAGTTGGGAGAGGGAACGTTGAGCATGGAGCCTGCTTAAGATTCTCTCTCTCCCTCTCCTTCTGCCGGTCCCTTGCTCTCTCTCTCTCTCTGTCTCTCTGTCTCTCTCTCTCTCTCAAAAAAAATGTGTTGAGTAAAGTTGTTGAGTAAAAAGGGAGGAATGAACTCCAGGGTGATTTTTAACAACATACGTGTTGCATTTCATAAAACTTTAGATTATCTTGTCAAAAATGATTTTGAAAATTGCCTAGTATTTTTCTAATGTTAAGGCCACAGGTAGTAAGCAATGGTGGAAAATGTACTAGTTAACATCTACCTGATGTTCAATGCTACTAATATTTCAACTTGGTTCTAAAGAAAGAATAACAAGGATTCACCTTATGTTCATCTCTGATTATTAATGGATACTAGGAGCTCTGTGTAAATTCAATATGAAGTATTCCTGTGTACCAGAATACATGCATACTGTGGCTAAGGAAAAAAGAAGTTATTGTGTAAGCTGGAAATGTGCTGTCCTTATCTTCTTTAAAATATAATAATGTCCTTTGGGTGTTGTAAATATAAAGTCACAATTCCATAAGACATCACAAATTCAAATGTCTGCAGGGACCATGCAGGTAAATCCAAGTAAGTAAAGTAGCTCTGGAGGGGACTGAGTTAACAATAGGGAAATTCTAAAGAGCTATCAAGCACTCAGCATTGGGTGATCAATTTGTGCTTGACTAACACTACAGATTTAGTATTATCAGATAGTAGGATCCCAAAAGCAAGATTGCTCTGGGAAAATTTCCTGATTTCCAAATTCTAAACCAAATGTTGGCAACCAACTCCATTAAAATAAAAAAAAAAAAAAGTGTGTGTGTGTGTGTGTGTGTGTGTGTGTGTGTGTGTGTGTTTTCTAGGCCAAATAAATAATGTTGGCTTTTTATACCTTGTAAACTCATTTGGATTCTTTCTCTATCCTTGCCTACCACTCGCTCTCTTTCTTTCTCTTCCCTAGATTTTCCGAGTTGATTTCAATGGTTAGAATCAATTGCTAAAGATTCAAGTCTTCATTTTTATGAAGGGAGCCTCCATGGTGGACTCTTGCCACTCTCTTTCTTCCAGAAAAGCCAGCTCCAAATAGCCCTTTGTTGACTATTTTCTTTGAAGGTGGTGGATTTCCATACCTTATACAGAACTTCTTAAGGTGAATGAATGAACTGGAACATCAAAAGAAAGAACCAAATATTCTTTTAAACTTTACTAATCTCAGGAAATGCAATTAGGGTTCTTTTGAAGTTGAAACAGATTTTGTTTTAAAAAAAGTAGATTAACAAACAGGAATAATTTGGGAGGAAAAGCATATTAAAAACAAAACAGAACAAAAAACAAAACAAAAGAAATTTTCAAATGTTTTTGGTTCACTTTGAATTAAGTACTATTTGGAATTACTACAACCCAGTTAGGGTGAAGCATTCTTATCATGACTGATATTTTGTCTTGCAACTTACCTTCTCCCAGAATTCCTAAGCACATTGTTAACAGCTGTATAAGCAAATTCTCTAAAACATGGTCACAATGCTGAGTTGACATCCTAAGTCACAGAAAGCCCTAGGGCATTGGCCACAAGCACGTGCATGTGTGGCTTCCTATTTTTCTCTTTCCTGAAGGGCTATTTTCAGCCCCCATGTACTAGTATTAATAGAGCTTGCTGACCCCAGAGCAAGAACACATCACCTGTGAAGGAGTGTAGGTGTTGCTTGAATGGTTTGCATATCAATACTAATACCTGTCCAAACCTTATTTAGCCCAGTAAATCTCTCAGAGGGTATAACTCAGGCAGTTGACCACAAGCTGTTATAATTAGGTCAGCTGAGGAATGCAAACTCTCTGCCATTAAACATGTTTCTCAGCTCTCCAGATTTGAACAAATACCCCCAGCTGACTGAAGGTTAACACTTATGACCCAGCATCTCTTCAAACAGCAGGTGGAGACATGATTTTCAGTTTCCTTGAGTTTATTTAAATTCTCTCTGATATGCACTAAACTGGTAACATGATTTGCATTTCAATGTTGGAAAATTAGGCCTGGCTCTTGGACTGACTCAGGAGCCTCTGGGCTTTGTGGGGAAATGGAAACTTACAAAACAGCACAAACAAAACCAAAACCAAAAAGAATAAGAACAATACAATTAAAAAAATACATCTTGGCAATAAAATACGTCCCCAAATGGTCATTTTCCTTGTGCATTCCCTACAAGCAGTCTTACAAAGTCTATTTGTGTATGTATGTATGTATGTATGTATGTATGTATGTATGTATGTATTTAAATCATTGATTTTTATTGTTGGATCACATGTGGATACAAACTCAACAGGGGAGGAGAAAAATCTGCCTTCTCGGTCTGGAAGATTGAATGAGTTTAAGATATGAATTACATTTGAAATCGATCTCCACTACTCCCTCACCATGTCCAAAGACCTCTGATGTCCTGTTTTATCCTGTATATTATTTGTGACAGGAAAAGAAATGGAAATCCAGAGTAAGAAAACCTATAGCCCAGATTTGGGTTTGGGGGCTCAAACGCGGGGCACAGTATCAGGGATACGTCAAAATTCAGCCTGAGTGTTGTCAACCATGAATTCCAGGATTGTGATTCGATTTCTGATCCATGTCAGGTAGCCTCACTGAGCATTGCTGTGTGAGTGTTTGGCATCTGAACCCAGCAGCATGTAAAGAGACCTGCAGTGGCTCTCTAAAGCCCACAGGATAAAGTTCAAATCCTTCTATACTGTAAAACTGTCTTATGACTTGACGTCTGCCCATTTTTCTTGCAGTATCTTCCCTGCTATCCTTTTACCTGTTTATACACTTCTACACATGAAAGCTCCTTGCTGGCAAGTTTCACAGTTCTCTGCCTTTGCACATGCTTTTCTGGTAATTTCTTCTCTTTCTACATCATTTTGAGAACTGCTACTATTAAGTTTCAGGAGCCAGCTCAAGGATTCATTGCTCTGTGAACTGAACTATAGGTGAATGCATCTTCTTTTGGGCAAATGTTACAGCTCTAGTATATGCCAGATTTTAGCTTTGGTCACAATATATTGCTATATTTATTCTTCTTGTGTTTCCACACAAGGGTGGGAGTTCTTTGAAGTAAGAAGTATGTTCTCCATCTGTATCCGGGACAAACAGCATAATGGGATACTTTACATAAGTTAAAGCTCAAAAAGTTAATTGTTCACTAAACTGTTTAAATGAATACTTTGGGAGGTAACTTTTATAGAAATATTGTTCATAATGCCTTTTGAATATTAATTAGATCTAGACATTGCTGTAGTGTCGACCAGGTCTTGGGCCACCTGAAGCTTTTCCTTGGCTTCCATTCCCCAGTGAAGTTCTCTTCAGAATGCCAGCACCAAAAACCATCAACCAAAACTGCCCATTGCAGTCACAAGCAATGCAATGCTTTTTGCCCTCTATTATTGTAGCTAAACTTTTTTCCTGGTTGCTAATTTTGCCATGGGAGTGTTTGCTGCCTCTAACTCTAGATTTCAGGATACTTTATGGTGACACATTTCTCTTAGGAGACCCTGTATTTTAGAAAGAGAAAGACAGAAACAAATCTGATATCATTTAGAGAACAAATATATGGGCACTAAATAAAAACATCAGCAATTAATATGCCCAGCAAGGTAAATTTGTATTTTGGGGACAGAAAATAAATAGATAATGAAATATCTAAAAAGCAACTACTGTTAGGCTTCCAGAGCAAGACAGAGAGATTCAGGAATATCTAGCAGCAACATCCCAGAACTAATACTTCTTAGGTCAATTTTTGAAATACCAGAAGATTTACTGATATTCAGATGCGTATCCTTCCAAAGTAAATGACTTTAGGAAGCCAATGTAATGGCATCTGATTTTTTCTCTGAGTATCTAAAGTATCTATGAATTCCATATGCAGTCAATATAAAATTTTTACTGGATAAAAGCTGAAGTCTTTATTAGTTAACATTTCTTAAGTTCTAAATAGTTGGCACTGAGTTTATAAATTTTTGATGAAATGTTATTCTTCTAATTAATATATAATAATTACTCATTACAATTAGCAAAAGTTGACATACCCATTATTTATTTTATTGATCATATTTTTGAGCTTGATTGCATGTGCTTTGAAAAAAATATATGCATATACTCTTCGTTCTTTCTTTCCTTACTTAAACTCCTCAAACTGCTACAGTCTGAGTCATTATGATATATTTGAAATTTCATTTGGGTTTAGAGTCTGCTGGAGTCACAACTTATACCAAAGCATAAGGAATAGTTTGAGTGATTTTGAATGAGGAACTATAATTTTGATAGTTTTCTTTCCTGTCGGTAAAATAGTCTTATTCTCGTCAAACTTCAGTGATTGATGAAAGTCATGCTGTAACTGTTTCCCAGGACTGCCATAACAAATGATCACAAGATTGGTGCCTTAGTAACAACAGAAATGTATTCTTTCACAGTTCAGGAGACCAGGAGTCAAAACCCAGCATATTACCAGGGTCACATTTCCTAAAGAGGTATCAGGGGAGAATCTGTTCTGTGCCTCTCCTAGCTTCTGGTGGCTGCCAGCTGCCTTGATCTGTGGCAACATGGCTCCATTCTGTCCTTCTCTTTTCACATCGCCTTCTCGTTTGTGTCTCTTATGAAAACATTTGACATCAGAATTAGTCCAATGAATAGTCAACCTGAATAGTCCAGGATCATTTCCTCATCTCAATAATTTTAATTTAATTGTGTCTGCAAAGATCCTTTTTCCAAACAAGATAACACTCACTGGTTCTGGGGATTAGGATATGGACATCTCTTTCTGGAGGGCAATGATTCAGGTTCTACAACACATGTCTTTCTTTAGGAATTCTGTGATAACTAAATCATCTTTTGTGGATAAAGTAAGTCTGCAGATTTTCCATTCCCTTCCTATTTTTCTTTGGGCTTTGTAGTTACATATTATTTAGATATGCTTTGGGGCTACATTTGAAATTGGTTTTAGAAATGAATTCATTTTAGTGGGAAGCTTTATATTGCTGGTTTTTTATTGTCTTTTGGTTAGCTACTTAAGAAAGAGTTACAGTTTTATTTACAATTAATTATATCATTTGTAGATAGACATGTTTTAATACATAAATATGGTCTTAATGGAAGATTCTCTTTCATTTCTGCCATAAATCATATGTCAGTTTATATATCAGTTTATATAATATATCTTTCAATAGTGAAAAGAAATAATCACCAAAATGAAGAGGATTTGGAGTTGGTTTCACTAACATTCATGATTAACATCTGGAAGCCTTAGAAGTGATTTAGGAGAAATATCAGCATGCATTTCTTGTTGGATAAGTCTCAATGGAAGAGGCATACAAATATTTGAAAATAATTCACTGCTTATTTTTCTTCTTGCATAGTCATGTAAAGCCCTGCACACTTTTATTCCTTCCACTTTTTGTTCATATATATAATTCCTGGATTTTAAGTCCTCTGATTTTGAATTCCCAGGCAACCAAATATTCCTGAAAATATAATTTCCACACTTTCTATGACAGATGTTAGAATATTTCTGATTTACAATGGTTTTATATCTATTCTACAATATCCATTACTTAAAAACATGCTATATTTTGACAAAGATCTCTTTCTGATGCTTCCATGATATAGATGAGTTTTCCTGGCTCCGTAAAGAAGAAAACACAAGTCAGTTAACTAACACAACTGCAGTAAGTAAATAAACAAAGCTCAAGTAAATATAGACTAGGCTTTGCTGTGTGCAAACAGACCCAGAAGAAAAACAATGAACATCTGTACTTCAATGCCACTGGAGCATTAATTTGCTTTAAGGTGTTCAAGAAGAGTAAAAATATGTTTGGTTTTATTATAATCATAATTTTATTTACATTTAGATCTCACTATTTCTGGTTTATTTCCTCTCATACCAGCTTTTTAAACTGACCAGAGTATATTCAAATTTTTATTCTACTTATAGATCAACTGAGGAGAAGTAAGGATAATAAAAAAATCCTTTGTGGATCCAAAAGATTAAGTAAGATATATTTTCAATAACCAGACAATGTTCCAATCCTAAAACTATCTCACTAACACTGAAAACTCACAATGTGATTCTAAGGGAATGTATCTAACATTGGACAACTGTCTCTCCTGTCCTATATGCAATCACCTAAATAGTTGGATCACACTAATGGGTTTATAAAGAGAAGGTAAAAACAATTAGCCTGAGGGACTTTATTGACACAAATACTGTAAAACATCACAAACTACAACCAAATTAAAGTTTTATCACTGGGAAACTATGATAGTTGATTATAAAATGTAATCCAGTTGTTCACTATTAGAAGAAAAATGCCACACGGCTAAGATTTTGTCCATTTTGTTCATTGCTGCAGCCTCAGTATCTAGAATAATTCCTTTCATATGGAAGATTCCTTTGAAATATTCATTAAATACGTACTTATTAGTATTATGCAGGACAGTAATGGGATAGACACGTTTACTCCACAGCAAAAGTCATTGTTTTTGGCAGAAAGTAGACTGTTTCTCAAAAATAGTTCAGCCTCCTATTAAGAATCTTTAGAAAAACTACTGCCATGCCTGTCTGGCCGAAACCTATTTTGCTGGTCTTGAACACCTTGTTTGACTTTATGATTGAGAAAGAATGTCCAAGCCTCTGCTTCAAAAATCTTTATATTTTAGTAAGATTCAAATAAGTTGTGTTTGGGTCTTCCAGTCTTTGGAATGACTACAAAGCCCTGAAAATTTCTTGCCAGGAGCAAAGCCCTCCAAGGCAAAAACAGAGCTTCCTTGAAATTTAGAGTGGAAAGAAATCTCAAACGTCACTCAATTATATCTTCATTGTTAGCAATGAGGAAAGAAATACTGGATCAGAAGAAGAAAGGCAATGTGTGTCCACTAGCTCTGGAAATGAGTTGGACAGAGTCAGGACTAAATTTCAATTCCCTTGCTCCTTGGTTCTAAGACCGTAAAGAAGAGTGACAATGACATCACTGGCTTTTGAGATCTTAAAGGAAAGCTCTCCAAGGTTTCAGCCTCTATGGCTGAACAAATGCTATTGAGAATTATTTGAAAACATATCAGTACCTACTATTCTTTCTTTAGACTTCCCTTACCTTTACCCTTTCTTTCTTTACTAGTAACATCTGAATTCAAGATCCTTTCCTGTTTTCTTTTTCTTCTGTTTTCTCCTCATGATGATTGTAATGTTCTTGCCTAAGAGACTGATGATCCTTTAATTCAATCCCAAACACTGACTTAAAAGTTCCTCATTCTTTCTCTAGTGGACACTTGAGAATGAAAATGACTTGCTGAAATATTTCAACCAATGGTTGACAAATCTGGGACTAGAATCCAGATTTTGTGTGTCTTAGCCTAGGTTCTTTCTATTATAAGACTCTATGGGAGAAATGACACTGCCCTGCTTAATTATCAGAATCCCAAAGATGAATAAAATATACTATCACATTGTCATTCTTCTATATAAAAATTGACAATCTTTGTGTCCCTCCACCACCTGCCTCTACAGAAGGCCCTAGCTGCCTCGCCATTTATAGGATAAATCCTTAAATCCTTTTTGATTGACTTTTGTTGACTTCTACACTCTGTTTTTTCTATATTTCCCTTTCAGGACCAAGCTGTTTCATTTACCATCCCCAGAACAAAGCTCCTTACTCTTGCTTATGCCTGGACCTTCCGAATAACTTAATCTATCCTTTACATTTCTCTCTCTCTCTTTTTCTCTCCCTTTCTGTATTTCTCATAATATTTTGGGTATATAAAATATCCAATAATAAATTTATTAGTATTTAAATTATTGAACCTATGTTGTCATACTGAAAAGACATCTGGAGATAATCTCTAAAATCTCTTTTGATGGATTGAAACAAATTCTGGAAAAGTTAAATGTCTTTGTTAAGATTTCTAGGTGTTGTGAAGAGCTCTGAGGAGAAGGTAGAAAGGTAAAGGAAGGAAAGTTTCATTATATGGACAGAGAATTATAGATAGTATATAGTTGTACTTCCAATTTACATATTGAGCACACAGTAGTTATGTAAACTAGATGTGATATGATTCAGGGATGCGAGATTTGGTTTTCATTGCCCAAGCCCAAGCACTTATCTGTTCTTTAATTTGAAGAGTGATAGCCAAAAATAAAAAAAGAAGAAGAAAAAGAAAAAAAAATCAGAATATTTATATAAGATATTTAAAATTTTCTGTGCTAGGGAAAATAAGATTTCAACTCAACCAAAACTAACAGGAGCAAGAACAGGTGGCCTTAAGAAAAGTTTTCTTTTGTTTTTTGTTTTTTCCTGAAATGAAACTTTTTGAGATAGAGGGACTTGTGTATTGGAATATAAAGCAAACACAATGCTAGTTGAGGAGCATTTACTCTTACATTAAAATAATCTGTGTTTTGGCAATAGTGGTAATGAAAGAATTTAAAGAATAAGACAGAGTAAGAAAGAAACTAATATTGGGGCACCTGGGTGGCTTAGTCGGTTAAGCGTCCGACTTTCGCTTAGGTCATGATCTCGCGGTTCGTGGGTTCTGGCCCCACGTCGGGCTCTGTGCTGACTGCCAGCTCAGAGCCTGGAGCCTGTTTCAGTCTGTGTCTCCCTCTCTCTCTGACCCTCCCCTGCTCACGCTGTCTCTCTCTCTCTCCTAGAAATAAATAAAAACATTAAAAAAAATAAAAAAAAGAAAGAAAGAAACTAATATATATTATTTTATCTTGTGTGTGTGTGTTTACTCATATACACACATATATATTTTTAAAAATCAAAGCTTGATCAGGGTTTTAGATAAGTAAAATAGTCATAAAGATTACATGCCTGACAGCTGCAAAAATAAGTACTGAAAGTGACAGTAGCCCATACTACACAAGGCTGAAGTATGTAATTTACATCTTAGTGAAATTAAACATACTATAATAGTTTAGCTTCCAGGCAACAATACTATTAAATTTGCAGTAGTAGTTTATGACATCATCTGAAACCCCAGGATACACATTTGAAGCTGACTATTATGGTTAGTAATCTGTATTGCTGTTCTGGTTAGTTTTTCATTTAATTCATTGCAGGCTTATATTAAAAAAAAAGACAAAGAGCAGCAGTTGAGGATGCTGTTATTTTCCAAAAGCTGTTAAGCCTCAGGCTGCAGTGATGTCACATTTTAGACTCAGTAATAATAGCTTATATTTGGGAGGCATTAAGAGGTCAGAATTATATTGAAAAGTATAATAATTTAAGCCTTTTTATGGTCAATAAGTATAATTTTAAAACATTTTCTAACTCACCTTTCTTTTCCAAAATGTTTCTTAGCTAAGTAAGACTGTACAATAGTAGAATAAAAATAAGACCTACTGATTTTAGTAAGGGTTTTTTTGTTATACAGCTGTAACCTCAACTAAATATGTTTTAATAAGACCACTAGAAGTTCAGCTTCTTGTAAGAAGGATATTCAGTTTAAAATTCTTCCAATATTTTGTGTAAATAAATTTCTATGGAGATGGGAGTTTATAACTCATATATATATATATATATATAACTCATATCTATCTATCTATGTTTGTATATATATATATGTATATATGTTTGTATATAAACATATATGTACATACATATATAATTTTTCAAAGGCCTGATTTCCCAAAATGTTTATGGACCTTGGTCATTATAACAGAGATTCTCAAAGGTTAGGGGAAGCATTCTAGAAGCTCTTATGGTAAGTAATGGAAAAGGACCCTTGGTTTGATAAATGCCCTCTATCTCCACCAGATGGTTCCAGTGTCCTTGTCAAAGACACTGTGTCCTTCTTATCCAATCGCAAGAACTGAACTAATACACATTTCTCACTGATTGGAAAGGGACACTTAAAGATCAGGAATATGAAAATGACTTGGCAAAATTCTCCAACCTTGATTGCCAGATTTGGGACTAAAACCCAGACTTCTTATTTTAGAGACCAGATTATTATTATTATTATTATTATTATTATTATTATTATTACAAATAGTTTACTGTCAAGTTGGATTCCATATAACACCAAGTGCTCATCCCCACAAGTGCCCCTCTCCGTGCCCATTCCTCCTCCCCCCTCCATCAGTCCTCAGTTTTTGTCAGCATTCAAGAGTTAGAGACCAGATTATTCTCATTATAAGAAACCATGTGAGAAAAGAAAGACCTATAGAAACAATTCAAGTAGACACAGCAAAAGAAGACATTTGAAAATATACAACTCTGAGGACTATACAACTCTAAGATGATTTAGACATGAGCTTAACAAGACATTTTTTCTGGAGATGCTTAGCTTTTATAATGTACCCAGCTTTTTTTCCCTCCCCTTTCCATCATTGAATGAATGTACTTAAAGGTATTTAATGTGAAGCCTGAGAAAACTGGAAGCTCAAGTGGGGATATTGGATCATTTGTTCAGAGTTAGTCTGGTCTAAAATAGGTGACCCTTTATATGAGGGAATTGATTGGACTCAACTTGATCTCAAATATCTCACTAAAAATATAGAAGTTGTAGGGGCGCCTGGGTGGCTTAGTCGGCTAAGCGTCCTACTTTTGCTTAGGTCATGATCTCACGGTTCATGGGTTCGAGCCCCGCGTCGGGCTCTGTGCTGACTGCCAGCTCAGAGCCTGGAGCCTGTTTCAGAGTCTGTGACTCCCTCTCTCTCTGACCCCCCCCCTGCTCATGCTGTCTCTCTCTCTCTCTCTCTCTCTCTCCTAGAAATAAATAAAAAATAAATAAATAAAAATATAGAAGTTATAAAGCCCTTAGGAAAGTATCACCTATGCTAGCCTTTTGGGAAACTTAATGGTTCCACCATTAAAACATCCCTCTTTGGGGCCCCTGGGTGGCTCAATTGGTTGAGCGTATGACTTCAGCTCAGGTCATGATCTCACAGTTCGTGGGTTCGAGCCCCGTCATTGGGCTCTGTGCTGACAGCTAGATCAAAGCCTGGCTTTCGGATTCTGTATCTCCCTCTCTCTCTGACCCTCCCATGCTCACGTTGTCTCTCTCTCTCTCTCTCCCAGAAATAAATAAAACATTTAAAAAAAATTATAACAGCAACCCTCTTTGAGTAAAGATATTAACCTAGGGGCGTCTGGGTGGCTTAGTCGGTTGAGCGTCCTACTTTCGCTTAGGTCATGATCTCGGGGTTCGTGGGTTCGAGCCCCGCGTTGGGCTCTGTGCTGTCTGCCAGCTCAGAGCCTGGAGCCTGTTTCGGTCTGTGACTCCCTCTCTCTCTGACCCTCCCCTGCTCACACTGTTTCTCTCTCTCTCTCCTAGAAAAAAAAAAAAAAAAAAAAAAAGATATAAACCCCAGGTGATTATCACCAGTAAGCACTCAGTAATAGTAAATTTAATTTGGGTGGAGAGGAGAAAAAAAGTTCTGTGAAATTGACTAGCATAGATGAATTTTGGGGGGGTGGATAAGGCTTTGGACAGAATATCCCAAATTAAGGCAGTCAATTAGAGGTTACTAAGTAGCTAGGGGAAGATAAACTTATAAAAAGTGATGTGAGAAGATTTAAGGAAAAACATCATCAACCTTATAGCTCTGACTAGAGTATGCCTTAGTGATTTTTGTACAGTGAATAGGACTCAAGTCAGAAATGGTCCCCCAGCATTTGCCTTAAATATTCAGAATTTAACAGACATAGAATGAAAGGAATCCTAGAAGTGAAGTCTGTGACTGAACCTATTTTCTGAGCTTCAGATGATATTGTAAAATATATTTTATATACATTCTATACATGCAAATTAAATAAGTAGATAAAACCATCTGCGTCTTGATTTTCAAGAGTAAAAAATAATAAAAGAAACCATCTATTTAACCCAAAACACTGGGCTGAATAAAAGTAGAATTCATCAGCTAAAACACAGGACTTGAAACATGGAAACATTAAGATCTGAGTAAGGCATGTGGTCTCAACTCTAGAGACCGCTGTAAAGGGAATATATTGAGAGTTCTGTTTCAACCAGAAAAAGAAAATCATGTTTACTAAAATTACCTATTCTTTCTCTAGGAATGCAACTTCTTTCATTTCTTGCATGAGGGAAAAGGCATTTAAGGACAGTTTAATTCAAAATGCCAATATGTTCAAGAGCACTTCTGGGAAAACCCTTTTCATCTTAATGTTTTCTAGGCTAGATTCCCTGTTCTCATTCCGATGACCTTTTTTTTCTCTCTCCAAGTCTTCTTGTTCCATTAGTTGTATTTGAAAGGATATGGTGAGATATGGTGCAAAGATATTGCTGTTGGAACTTGGAAAGACTTAGTTTAATGACATTGTCAAGTACTGACTCTAAATACTATGTTTTAAAAGATGATAGACAAAGGGAAATTTATTGGAAACATAAATGAACAGAGTAGATAAAATTCGTGAGAATAGATGGTATATTACATTTTCAAGTACTCTCTGACAATCACTTTTGCCTTGTTCTCCTTATCTTTGGATAAACAGTGGAAAATATGGAGCCTGATGCTCATAAGTCTGTCCTCAAGGGGTTGATGATTGTACTGCCCATACTGCCATCATTAGAAACTCAGGAACAGCCCACAAATGAATCACTTAGCTAATTCTTTGGTATTTTCTCACAATTCTCTTTTCCATGCAGAATTTATTCTTTAATAGCCATTGGTACTGAAACTTATGTTTGCAAAACCGAGTGAGTTGATTAATAGGTATTTTATACATCTGGTATTTTCTCATAAAAGACTGGAAAACTTATTTCAATTATCATACCACCAACAAGGATGCAATCTGTTCACAAGGCCTGTTTACGAGTGGCTGCTTTGGGTAATGGCTGTTTTCTTAGCAAGAGAAATGAAATATAATATTATTAAACAGAGATATGCAGAATGAGGTGTCAACTTATCCATCTTCCTGATGTTTATAGGCTTCATTTTTTAGAATGTTTATTTTATTTTATGAGACTGCACGTTAAAATATCTCCTATTTGAAAAGATATAATTTCTTTTATTCTGGTTTTAATGTGCTTGCATATTAACATTTTCAAACTTGTAAGCAATCAGCTAAGGAAACCTGTGGTAGGTACTATATTAATTCCATTTAGATAAATGTTCCATAATGAAAGAGACAATACAAGTGAGCATTTTTTCTTTGCAGGAGGAAAATAACTGGTCTTTGCTAGAAGAATAAATAATTTTCATTGTTAGAAACAACAGGTGATACAGACACATAAAACGATGCTCAGCATCCCTCCTCATCAGGGAAATACAAATCAAAACCACACTGAGATACCACTTCACTCCAGTCAGAGTGGCTAAAATGAGCAAATCAGAGAACTCTAGATGCTGGCGAGGATGTGGAGAGATGAGCACCCTCCTACACTGTTGGTGGGAATGTAAACTGGTGCAGCCTCTCTGGAAAACAGTGTGGAGGTTCCTCAGGAAACTAACAATAGAACTCCCTTAGGACCCAGCAATAGCACTGCTAGAACTTTACCCAAGGGATACAGAAATGCTGAGGCATAGGAACACATGTACCCCAATGTTCATAGCAGCACTCTCCACAATAGCTAAAACATGGAAAGAGCCTAAGTGTCCAACAACAGATGAATGGATCAAGAAGATGTGGTTTATCTATACCATGGAATACTACATGGCAATGAGAAACAATGAAATCTGGCCATGTGTAGCAACATGGATGGATCTTGAGGGTGTTATGCTGAGCGAAATAAGTCAGGCAGAGAAGGACAAATATCATATGTTTGCACGTATAGGAGGATTAGGAGGAACTTGACGGAGGAACAAGGGGGAGAAGAAGGGGGGAAATGGTGGGGGAAAGGGAGAGAGGCAAACCATGAGAGACTCTTGAATGCTGACAAAAACTGAGGACTGATGGATGTGGGGGGGAGGAGGGGTGGGCATGGAGGAGGGCACTTGTGGGGATGAGCACTGGGCGTTATGTGGAAACTAATTTGACAATAAACTATTTGTAAAAAAAAAAAAAAGAAAAAGAAACAACAGGTGATAATATGGTAGGGGGTAGTGGTTGGTTGAAGGCAAACCTCAAACAAGGAATGTGTGTGGTGTGTGTGTGTTTATCTGCGTGTCTGTGTGTGTGTGTCTGCGTGTGTGTTGTGTTCCTGTGTTTCTTGAGGGAGTGGCATGAATTAAGATAAGATATGGTGGTAAAAATAATGTGATTCATTTATGAAGGATTTTGCTAAAATCTCTGGAAAAGTCTAGTTGTTTCTGTTTTCAAGCAAGTGTGACTCCTTTAGTCATTTTATTCACTTTCAATTATATCTTTGAAGAATGGAAAAGAGAAAGAATAAACTTTTTGAAAAGATATATATCTCTGCACATTAAATTGTGATTATTTCTATTACTTTCCAAGGAAGAAATGCTGCTAATAAGTGGACATACATAATAAATAAAGCAAATTATATAGTAAAGGAACAACATCAAACAGTACAGACTGTAGAACTTTACAAAGGCTTCTTAAAAGAGGGTATGAAATCCCCTTAGATGAGGAAAAAGAATATTAAAACTGGCAAGATGTATATCAAGATATCCATAGTGTAATTTCTTACTGATGATTTAGTGTATATTCAAGCAATGTCTGAGCCATGCAAATACTTCTGGGATAAGAAAAATCTGCTTCTTTCTTTTTCTTTTTTTAATGTTTTATTTATTTATTTATTTCTAGGAGAGAGAGAGAGAGACAGAGTGAGCAGGGGAGGGTCAGAGAGAGAGGGAGTCACAGACTGAAACAGGCTCCAGGCTCTGAGCTGGCAGTCAGCACAGAGCCCGACGCGGGGCTCGAACCCACGAACCGCGAGATCATGACCCAAGTGAAAGTCGGACGCTTAACCGACTAAGCCACCCAGGCGCCCCAGAAAAATCTGCTTCTTAACATGTCCTCTAGATCAATGTTGTCGAATAGAAATATAATGAGTCATAGATGTAATTTAAAAATTTTAGCATTTTACTGAAAGAGTAAAATGATGGGCCAATACATTTAAATGATATAATACCTTTATCATATTACACCAAAAATCATGACAGTTCAACTTTTAACCCAATACAAAAATTAGTGATGTAATATTTTACATATTTTAGTCACAATCAATCTTTGAAATTTCGCATTTATTTTCCATTTTTAGAATATCTTAGTTTGAGTCAGTGAAATTTCAAATGTCCGGTATTCACATGTAGCTAGTAGCTACCGTATTGGGCAGTACAGCTATAGATTTTCCAAAATATGCTTTTTTTGAGATAAATGAGCTATGTTATATGCCCCAATATTTATTAGTAAAAAACTGCCCTAGTATAAAATTCAACAAATCTTTGTGTCATCACTTACTTAATCAATGATTTCTAGAGTTAAGATATATATAGAAATCTCAGAAGTTTTATAATAGAATCTAAGTATTTGCTTCTTTACAAAGGTATATTTATTATTTATATCTTATTGCATATAAGAACACAGAAAAATATCCATTTTCAGCATTGACCTAAGTAGTTACCCTTTTGAATTATTGAAATTATATTTGTCCATTGATTAATTTCTGAATCCTGCACTGATATGATTATACTTTATAAAATTATACAGCTTAGTGCTCTAAACAATTTTAGACTCACAGGCTTATAGCTATTTCTCTTCTTCCCAGAAAATGCAAATGCATGTGACGCATATAAAATTGTATGTGTTAATTTCACTTTTTGTATAATTTCAGGAGAATTAGTGAAACTCTGATTCTTGCATTAAAAGAAATGATTTATGAAGAAGTATCTATGGAAGAAAAATAATTAACTTTATCTGTTGAAAACTGAACTTAAAGTATAGTCAAATTTCTGTGGGCTCTGTTATATTTTGATGGACTCATGAAATCAAATTTTCTTAAACTACTCCCACAAATCACTGTGATTATCATTAGAATTTAACTTTTCTTCATTGTGAACTTTGATTATGTTTTACAGGTACATATTGTTTTTACTCATTTTCTACATTTTAAAAATATATCATCCCCTATGTGAGACTTGAAAGAAAGCACCATATCTTTTTCCCATTTCTCTTATCTCGAAAACATACTTAAACACTTCATTTATTTAGGTGGATTGGATGAATTTTGACTAGAAAAATATATAGGGAAGATTATAGTATTTTTCTATGCCTTCAGTCAATAGTATAACATAAACATTTTGAATATATACTTGCATATTCTATTCCCAAATAATCCCTGGAAAGCCTTTGTGGGGATTTTTTATATTCTGTAATATCATAAAATCACTATATTCTTGTTATTGATCATAGTGTATGGCTCATAGTCAGTATTTATTTTTTATTTTTTAGATTTTATTTATTTTGAAAGAGAGACAGCACAAGTGTGGGAGAGGAGAGGGAGAGAGGGAGAGAAAGAATCCAAAGCAGGCTCCATGCTGTCAGCACAGAGCCCAACGCAGGACTCCAACTCACAAAACTGATGTCATGACCTGAGCTGAAACCATGTCACACCCTTAACTCACTGAGCCACCCAGGTATTCAGTTTTTAAAAATTAGTTAATGTGCTCAATGCAATCCCAATCAAAATTGCACCAGCATTCTTCTCAAAGCAGGAACAAACTCCTAAACTTTGTATGGAACCACAAAAGACCCCAAATAGCCAACGTAATATTGAAGAAGAAAACCAAAACAGGAGGCATCACAATCCCAGACCTTAGCCTCTACTACAAAGCTGTAATCATCAAGACAGTATGGTATTGGCACAAAAATAGACACATAGACCAATGGAATCGAATTGAAAACTCAGAATTGGACCCCCAAATGTACGGCCAACTAATCTTTGAGAAAGCAGGAAAGTGTATCCAATGGAAAAAAGACAGCCTCTTTAACAGATGGATGGTGCTGGGAGAACTGGACAACAACATGCAGAAGAATGAAACTAGACCACTTTCTTACACCATACATAAAAACAAACTAAAAATAGTTGAAGGATCTGAAGGAAACCATTAAAACCCTAGAGGAGAAAGCAGAAAACAACCTCTTTGACCTCCACCGCAGCAATTTCTGACTCAACACATCTCCAAAGGCAAAGGAATTAAGAGCAAAAATGAAGGGTTGGAACCTCAAGACAAAAAGCTTCTGCATGGCAAAAGAAACAATCAATAATGCTAATAGACAACTGATGAAATGGGAAAAGATAGTTGCAAATGACATATCAGATAAAGGGCTTGTACCCAAAATCTATAAGGAACTCACCAAACTCCACACCCAAAAAACAAATAATCCAGTGAAGAAATGGAGAGAAGACACGAACAGACACTTCTCCAAAGAGGACATCCAGATAGCCAACAGACACATGAAACGATGCTCACCGTTACTCATCATTTGGGTAATACAAATCAAAACCACACTGAGATACCACCTCACAGTGGCCAGAGTGGCAAAAATGAATAAACCAGGAGAATATAGATACTGGTGAGGATGTGTAGAAATGGGCACCTTCTTACACTGTTGGTGGGAATGTAAACTGGTGCAGCCCTTCTGGAAAACAGTGTGGAGGTTCCTCAAAAAATTAACAATAGAACTCCCCTATGACCCAGCAATAGCACTGCTAGGAATTTACCCAAGGGATACAGGAATGCATAGGAGCACAAGACTCCAATGTTCATAGCAGCACTTACAACAATAGCCAAAACATGGAAAGAGCCTAAGTGTCCATCAACTGATGAATGGATCAAGAAGGTGTGGTTCATCTATACAATGGAATACTACATGGCAATGAGAAAGAATGAAATCTGGCCATTTGTAGCACTGTGGATAAGACTCAAGGGTGTTATGTCTAGTGAAATAAGTCAGGCAGAGGACAGATACCATATGTTTTCAGTCATGTGGAACAGGAGAAACTTAACAGAGGACCATAGGGGAGTGAAAGGGGAATAAATATTTAAAGAGAGGGAGGGAGGTAAACCATAAGAGACTCTTTAATAGTGAGAACAAACTGCGGGTTGATGGAGGTGGGGGAGAGGGGAAGGGGGGTGATGGGCATAGAGGAGGAAACTTGTTGGGATGAGCACTGTTATATGGAAACCAAATTGACAATAAGCTTTACAAAAATGGTTAATGTGCATTGCTTTTCAAATGTATTCATTTTTGTTTACCGTTGCTATATTGAAATTCTCATCTACCAGTTTCTAGTACACTTTATTTGTCAATAAGTAATTCAACAAATATGTACTTATTACCTACAATTTTTCAATCTTTGTTGGATAACATTGATGAAATTATCAGTTAAGCTTTCTGTCTTCAAGACCTTTACATTCTAGTGGAAGTGTACATCATAAACAAGTAAATATGTAAACAAGATAACTACAACATTTGATAGCAATGTGAAGGAAATCATCGCTGATGAACATGAAAGAAAGCAAGAATAAGAAAATGAGAATATTTTGATAAAGATGTCAGGGAAGACATCCATGAAAAGGTGGTGTTTTTAAATAAAAGATATTGGGGATAATAACAAGCGAGTTCTGAAAAGAAGGGCAGGAAGAGCGTTCTAGGTTGTGAGAAGGGCAACTACAAAAGTTGTGAGGTGGTAAAAAGCTTCAACATTCAAGGAGACAGAGTAAGGTCAATGTGGCTAGAGTGTGGTGAACTAGAGTATATTGTGCTGACAGAGAGTAAGGAAGGGGCAGGTCAGGGCAAAGACTGAAGGAGGAATTTGATTCTAAGAGCAAAAGAAAGTCACAGAAGGGAATTAGGCTGTGGGCAAGGGCTGTACATCTAATATGCTGTATAAAGATTTCTTTCGCATCTGAGTATAAGAATGGACTATAGAGAATATATGGATTCAGAGAAACAACTTGATGATGACCCTATCTTGATATGATGGCGGTTTGCTGTAGGTAGGTGGCAGAATAAATGGAGAGAAGTTACCCAATTTTAGATATATTTTGGAGGTAAAACAAACAAATTATTAGAATAAATGTAGAAAGAAAAAAGGAATCAATGAATATACCTGGCTCATTGGCTTGAGTATTTGTATAGACATTAAAGTAATTTATTAATAGAGGGAAGACTATGAGACAAAAGCTTTGAGGACTGGAGGTATAAAGATTCCATTTCACCCATGTTAAGACTTGTAGGTAGAGACATAGAGAGTGAGGTTGTGGACATTCTTAAATGCTCTTGATATAAAGTCACAAATTTCAAATAGCTATGCAGTAAGAACACTTTAGAAGTGAAAGGAAAGCCAATCTTCAAACATTAATCATGTATCAATTTACGATCATAATCAATTTACAGTAGTTCCCTGAGTGCTTCAAGAGGGCAACTAGCAATTGCACTACTAGGTATTGACCCAAAGAATACAAAAAACACTAATTCAATAGGGCACATACACCCCAATGTTACAGCAACATTATCTACAATAGCTCCAAATGTCCATCAACTGATGAATGGATAAAGATGTAGTATACACACACACACAATGGAATATTATTCAGCCATAAAAATCAATGAGATCTTTCCATTTACAAAGTCATGGATGGAGCTAAAGAGCATTATGCCATGTGAAATAAGTCCATCAGAGAAAGACAAATACCATATGATTTCATTCATATATGCAAATTAAGAAAAAAAAAACAACAAGCAAAGGGACAAAAAGAGAGACAGACAAACCAAGGTTTTTAACTATAGAGAACAAATTGATGGTTACCAGAGGGGAGATGTGGGGAAGATGGGTAAAATAGGTGATGGTGATTAAGGTGCGAGGTATGAACACCAGGTATTTCATTCAAGTGTTGAATCACTAAATTGTACTCCTAAAACTAATAGTACATTGTAGATTAACTAATTGGAATTTAAATAAAAACTTTAAAATGACTTTATTACAAACAATTGAAGTAGTATTTTATTCTGCAATTTTATCTTACTTACCTTAAAAAGAAATAAAACAAAACCAAAAAGGAAAAACCCCATTTGTGAACTTTCTGATTTCTCTAAATATGGTGTAATTTTAAAAGTGTGTCAATTTTCTCCAAATCTCTAATTAACTTTTTCTTTTTCAGATTAGAAAAACAGTTATATTTACCTAAAAGGAATATATTTTCTGTCTGTTATGTTACATCTGAATAGAAGATAAATATGGTTCATATTCCAGGTTGCACAGCAACATGTGAAAAAATCTTTTAAAAACATGCCGTGAATTGAATTCATTAAATCTACCGGGTGTAGCAATTTAATGAAGCAAAAAATACTAATTAAATTATTAAAATCTGGATAGCAAGTAGTAATTAAAAAGACTGTTGCTATGCAACTCAGATAATTTCTATAAACTCTGCAAAAATGTATTGGTTAAATATGCTGGTATTTTGCGTTGACCTTTCATAATCAAACATCTCTTCAATCTTTGAAAATGTGTTTCTGAGACTAACATTAGACAGAATTCATAGATTAGGAGAAAAAGGTCATTTTGGATTTGATTGGGTTATGATATGATTGGGTTATGCCTCCAAAGGTTATATGTGAGGAGCTCAAAATTCCATAAATGGAAATTATGGAATATACATGGAAGAATAGTAGCAAGTGCTTAAAGGCTTTATCACTACTAAATATAATGATAAAACAAGTGATTTGGCTTTATTAGTCACAAGCATAGTTGCACTTTATAATAGAGGTAGATTAATACAGGATATAGTTTTTCTAAAGTCAAAACACCTTTTATATATACTTTCTCAAACTGTCAGAGAATTAAAAGCTGGTCACTGGTTTTAAATGTCTGCCATGTTCCCAGAAAAACTGTACTTTCAAGTACATACCCCAGAGATGGCATCTGAAAACGGAAGGAGTGAATTTAAAATTATTTTTTTTTCATCAGACAGACACTGAAGGCAGTAGCTAAGAGACTGGTATGCAGACACACATTCATTCCAAATGTCTGAATGAAAATTAAAAGAAAGTTAACCTCTCATAGGAAAAATAAGGGTGAGTGTTAAACCTCTTGCACAATCCAAACTATTCCCAATGTTTAAAAACTGCTATTTAACTACAAGCAGTATTGCTCAAGTACCAACAGTGTTAATGAGAGATTACTGAAGACTCTAAATAAAAACTACCCTAATTCTGGCCATTAAGAATGACTCAAACTTGGTGGGTAAGAACAGTATTTAAAGCAACCTAAAATAGGGGTGACAGGTGGCTGTCTGATGACATTAGCTTTGTTGTAGCGGTCAGTGAACAGAAAGTATTGTTTGGGTGTATACGAGCCTCAAGTCTTTTTACTGTAATGTTTTTAAGCTTCCACAATACCCATGATAAGGCTGTCTCCTTTTATCTCTGCCTGTTTACAAGTCATTTTCCTTTACCTTGAAACACATGTTATCCCCCCATCCCAATCAGTACCTGTTGTTTTCATATCCTAGACAGATGTTCAAAAGCATGCATTATGACCATGTTCCCCAAACTGTGTGTCAAGACATCTTGTGGTACGACATTGAACTCTCAGAGGTGCTCTGGAATATTCAATATTTTCAAGAGAAACAGCGATCCTACACAAACAAAATGAAGTAATTCACAGTTTCAACATTAAATAGTGCTATATGCCTTTTAATTATGTCAATATTTTTGTGAAGGCTGGGTGTGTGAGTGCCATGATAAAAAAACAAACACTGCATGGAAATCTATTTGAAACAGGAAATGCAAATAGTAGTGTTGACTTTGAATCCCAGTTCTGTGTAATCCAAAATGTGAAATACCTAACAGGTGTATGCATGTCATTGGTAAGTGACCGTGCTTACTTAAGAATGAAATAGAAATATGACATTATTCTTTCAATACTCAGGTATCATTGTTGCAAATATCCTCTAAGCTTTCAGGAGGTAATTCTTAGAGTTATTGGTAAAGGCAGCTGTTCAGTATTTGTCCTGGCTTAGCGATGCTGTGACATAATTGCTGAGACATTAAGGAGCAATGTTTGGATCCTCTGCACTGTGGTGTGGCAAATAATCAGTGAAATTGTACATGTGTGTCACAATAACTTTATGAGGTAGCTGTATGCATATTTAGCAAAACATTAAAAGATGCAAACTACAACTTTCTTCAGTGCAGATGTCAGAACTCTTCAAAATTTGTAGCATGTTATCAAGATTGTCTACCCAGGCTGATTTGATTTGATACAAATAAAGTTTGTGGCTTAACACATCTCTGAGTGACCTAACATGGACTGTCACTTGAGCTGCTTACTAATAACTTATACGGGTAGAAATTAAGACCTTATATTTCGGTTTTATTTTCCACTCTAAGTTTGGTCAGGATTGCTGTTCATCTCTTCCTAAGTTTCCTAATTCTATTCCTTACAAAAACATCCTCCAAATCTTCAGAAGTGTGCCAATATCTACAAAGGGAATTTCATGTCCTTTTATATTGTATTCAAGATCTTCCATGATCTGACATCAACCTAATTTATAACCTGCCACACCCACCTATGATCCTATAATCTGATAAAATGAAACTATTTCTTTACTAAACAGGTCTTGCGTCGCTCTTCCTAGATATTATTATTATTTGTCTCTTGAGACTATTATGCCCTTATTCTCACTATGTCCTGTTTCTTCAGAACTGTACTCAAATTATTCTACAAAGCCTTTCCACTTTTCCTCTGTCAGGCTCTAAATCTCCTTTTCATTCTTTCCCATTGTGCATGGTAGAGCATACCCATAGTCTGCTTTTTATTAAGTTGGCTTTTCTTAACACTATTCCTTTGATGCTTTATGTTTGATTTTATGCTCTCAAACCTCACCAAATCTCACATAAACTCACACCCTCTGCCATTCCTAGTGCTAAACCATTTGTGGTAAACGTCTATATAGAGTAGATGCTCAGCCAATTTGATCATGAGATCAAGTTGCAACATATTATGCTATAACCTAAGATGATAACTTATAAAGACTTACAATGTTAGATCTCTTAGAAAAATTATCATTTAATAGAAATGCTTAAGGAGTGTATCTATTCATCCCAACTCTTGCTGCTATTATCCTTTTTCTTTTCTTGAGATTTGAAGGATCCTCAAGAACATCCAACTTTTCTCTTGTCACCCTCAGCCCCTAACTTAAAAAAAAGAGTGAATAAATTATTTAGTCAGAAAGATTGCTCTTGGTTTGAATCTGCAGTTTGGCTAAAAAGACTCATTGATGAGTGTCTTAAAAATACATATTCCTGGTGTTAACTCAAGAAATACAGAATCTATGTGAATCTTATGAAATCTTGTGAGTCAATATTAGCTGATTAACATTAATATTAAACCACCATTTCTCAGTTCACCAGTTTCCAAGGAAAGGCTCACACAACTTCTTAGATAGATCATTCCACTTTTAGACAATTTGGGAAATATTCACAATTTCCTATTTTTGTTAGAGTTTCAGGATTTATATAAATATTTGAAAGAAATCTTTGAGAAGTTCTGCAATCTAACATATTCAATTTGTTCAACTCAGACTTCCCTCAAACCAGTTGGACCATTTGTTTTCCCAAATATACCTATTGACATTTCCTGCTCAGCAAAGTTGAATTTGGGAAGCATTTACCTGTGAACCTCCTTAATTATCAATTTCGCCAATTGCAAACAGTGAAGGAGTGTCAGTTTAAAAGGCACCCACAGGATAAAACTTCTATTGTAAAATGCAGGGTTGGTGTATTTCCCTCAAGAATGGCTCAGAGTCACTAGCATTCCATAACAGAGGCATTATGAGATTGGAATGATCTCAAGTTTGATACTGAGGAGGGTGACCTTCTGCTCTTATGTGTCCCAGCTTTGAATCCCAGGTCTGTTCTTCATTAAGTTCCATTAGCCAACACAGGCTGTTGACGGCCTATAATACTCTCTCTGGTCTAAGATGGGTATGCTCATCAGTCCCAACAGTAGAAGAGATTTGGTCTCTAAGATAAAAAGCTGCTTCCCCTCTGCTAATACTGTCTTCCTACCTTTGGGTATGCTGCCATTTGAAGGGCAATTGTAATATGTAATCAAATGACCCATCTGCATCCTTTCTAAAGTGTGAATTAGTGCAGGCACTCATTACTCACCTCCCTCCCTTTAGAATAAATTGCTTCTGACAACAGTGAGTGAAACAGCTGTGTGTGTGTGTGTGTGTGTGTGTGTGTGTGTGTGTGTGTGTGTGTGTGTAGGTATGTGTGCATGTGTTTTTCTATAAAAGAACAATTCTTCTACTACATCAGAATGTCCCCAGGCCGTGAAGGAGATTGAACTGTGTAAACCAACCGTGCCTTATGCTCTATGGAGAAAAAAAAAAAAAGACACAAGGAAGAGAACACCTCCACTGAATTTATTATAACAGATTTCTTGGGATAATAAAAGACATCAACTCAGCCCTAGAGGGAAAGTAGGTTACATCTCAGCTAAATGTCCTTGTCTAATGTTGCTTGACCCTATCTAACATTTCAAGCCTAAGTAAAGTGCTTCCAGTTGTACATTTTTGCCTGTTTCGTGGTTTCATCAGAGGCACTAATTTAAATGTATTTTTTAACTTATTTGATGAATCTTCACATAAGTCATTTTGAGGTCATACGCCCCCAAAATACTGGTGTCTGCTCTAATACATGTTCTCTTCCATGGTAGAAGAGGAATAGGATATGTTCTTCTTTAATTCTCATTTCTGTATTTCACTAATTGGAGGGGTAATAAATCAGTCAAACCAATATTTTATTGCCATTGAAAAGAAAAAGAGACAACTCTCAAGTTTCTGGATGCAAGATGCTCTGTGTCTTCACACGCAGTGTCTTTTGCCTGTGACAGTCTTCTTCCTTTGGCATATGCTGGACAAACATTTTCAGCATCTGTGCATCTCTGGAACTTTTTACAATATTCCAGGAAAGTTCGACACCCTGCTTTAGCCACCGTTGCACTTAGTACATGCTTCTTTTACTTCACTCATCAACTATAATTCAATTTCTGGATTGCATTCTACCTCTCCTCCTAAATTCTTACCTACATTTACCTATTTTATATTTATTTATAATACCTATGATGCTCCTGGATTAAAATAAGTATTCATCCTGGATTAAAATATGTCAAATTTTATTGAATGAATATCCAGATAATTGATACTATACACTTATGCATGTTTTCTTCCCCTACCAATTAATTCAGAATGACTGTCTCTTAAAGTACCAATTTGTAAGAACTTAACATTCTTTGGGAGTTTAGATATTATATTCAGGATGTTACATCTCAGTATCAGGTATTAATGGAGTTGTCAAAGTAAAAGAAAAGATTGTATAGTTTTAAATAATGCATAATCACATTTCACCAGTTGAAATAAAAATGTACTCTGAATCATAACTGAAAATATTTGTGGCTGCGATTCTGCTTCAGGAATGTCATACTATCCACACATGAATAGATGTAGACTGGGTTTGTAAATTTAGACTTTAGAGTTTGATTATTATCCATAAATGCCATGAATTCTAAGCCAACTTTAATATTAAATAATACTAAAAATTAAGTTTGCAAATAAGAGGAAAATCTCTATGTTAATTCAGACTCACCAAACATAGCATTCTTCATTTTTATATGTGATTGTATATGTGGTTATACAGAAGGATCTCTCAAATGAATATTAAACAACTGTGTTGTTTTATTTATTATACACATCTATCTGCAACCCTCCCAAAATAAAACTATACCTATAATAAACCATGAAAAATGATGGGCGGTAGTGAAAATTTCCCATCTGGAAAAGACCCCAGTCCAGATGGATTTGCTAATGAATTTTATAAGATGTTTAACCAACCTTTGAAGAATATCCTAGACATGTTTGATTACTTTAAATTACCAACATTTTTGGAACTACCGCTGTGGGTTCCCAAACTAATCTTTATAAACTGCCAAGAAATGCTAAAATTCAGAAATCTGTGTTTCTTAAGGGCTTACTTCTTCTACACAAATGCTAAAAACACATTTCTTTAAACTTGAGCCCATATTAAAACATTTTCTCAATGAGTGAATATATTTACTTTCAACAGGTGGAGAAAATGTCTTAGCTCAGATTCATAATATTAATTTACATTAACTTTCACTTTGTGTTTAACAACATTTTTAACATTTATTTTGCTAGAATATGTGTCAATAAAGGTTGTTCTATACTTTCCACAGAATTTTGTCACAGAATTAGGTGTTTCATATGAGTAATAAATAAATACATGATAAATTATAATCAATAGTAACAAATATACTATGATTCAAGGCAGCCCTGTAAGATACCATGTCTTAAATTACTTATGCAAGCAATTTACTCTCATTACTGAAACTTGCCATTAGAGATTTATCCCGTTCAATACGAATTTTGGCATTCTTAGAATTTTGTTCTTGTCCTGGCTATTATATTGAATGACATTATAATTTTAGAGATGCAGTTAATTTTCTTTTTAAATATGGTGGGAAATTCACTACACTGCCTACTCAAATTTTAAGATGTTATGTAAAAGAAAACCCTAGAATGTCAGAATGAGAATGTACCATTTGTAAAGTCTTTTCAGAAATTTACTGTCCTAAAATTGAGTATCCAATAGAATATTGCACCAAATTAAGAATAGTATCTTTTAATATAGGATGATACATTTGGGAAGTCAGGACCTTACCGGAGGCAGAGAGATTAGAGGTCAGTAAATAAGGGGCAGCATGAGGTAAGCGTTTGCTCTGCAGGAGGCTGCTGATACAAAACTTAGTATCATGAACAATCCAAACATTTTAGTACCAATCAGACCTGTCTACTCTGAGTTTCCATTTCTTCATCTATAACATGAAGATAACAGTTACTTTAACTTGTTATCATAAGGATTAAATAACTATCTGGGATGTGGAAGCTATATATAATATTATTTTTCCTTTCTCAGTTTTAGACACACACACACACACACACACACAGGCGCACACACAGGTTTGATTAGAGCAGAGAAAGGTTTTGCAAAACATCTTCCAGTCAGATGCCTTTGCTACTGATCCAAGACAGCTCTTTGCTGTCTTCATTGTTTCTGTGCCACAAAATAAATTCCAGTTTCTAACTGAACAAAAACATAGCAGGAAAAATATATATCCCCTCATATGTAAAGTCTAGGGGATAATTCACACCAGATGGTTGCTTACGAAGTTAATGTTTAATGCAAAAGTTTACCTTTTGGCCATATTTTTGAACCATGATCATAAAGTCACTGAAAATTCCATTTTGAAATAATAGGTTGATATTAAGATAATTTTGTATATGTATATATACCAACCACACACACTTTAACATATATCTAGGAGCAGTGATTTATTCTAAAAAATGCATCTTATTCTACTAACATAATTGTGGAAGACAAACCCAGTTACACATCCTCCTTTTCCCATTATTAATGATTTAAGAAACACAGAAAAACAATTTAAAAGGCATAAGTTAATTTAAACATTCTTTTTGTTGGTTTCTTTTTATAAACATCAGTAGTTCTCTTAAAGATATTACAAATAGTGGGATTTTATTAAACAGCAAATGGAAGAACCATTAATTTGCGTTTTTCTTTTTTCAAGAAGAAAATATTAAAAACCCCAATCACTACCATTTTGTACAATAGCAAAAATTCCCCTCATCTCTCCATCTGCTTTCTCCCCATCCCTATCTAACTCTGAAGTAGTCATTTAAGAACGTGTTGTACTACTCTCTAGATATTTTTTCTATGTAGTTTAATATATAAAAATATATTTTTGGTTTCAAAATGTGGTCACAGTATACATTCAGTATGAGTTACAATTCATTTTTGTCACTGTATTTTTCATATAATATATGCAATATGCAAATATATATAGATTTGCCTTATTGTTTTGTAACAATTTCATATTTTTTCCATTTTGTGGATGCCTAAGCATTTAATTGTCTGGTCCTATAATGGTATACTATTCTCCAATATGCTACAAAAACTACTTCAATATGACAGGAGATCATTTGGAAAGGATAGTACTATAATGACTGGGTGAGTAGAGGTGGTATGCCTTCACTGGGAGTCTGAAGAAACTTGTCCATAGGAAGCATTCTCATGAGACTTATGAGTGTCAATTATTTCAGTACAGATGAGGCTGTTCCTTAAGTACTGAATCCATGTTGTCCAGATATATCCCAGGAGAGGGTGACTTACTGAGTCAGGGATCCAAAAAGTTATTTTCTGACACTGAATGGGTTGTATATATGAGAGGAATAAGGAGTAGGGAAAGTTATAAAGTGGAAGGGCTAAAAATTATAAATAAGAAAATCTTTAAAAAATAAAATATGAGCAAATAATCCCAAACTTAAAACAAAACCAAAAATTCCCTGGACTGTATAAGTGATTATAGCAAGGTTGCAGAATAAAATGTTAATGTAAAAATTTTACTTGCTTACCTATATGCCATCAATGAACAAGTGGAATTTGAAATTGAAACCACACTACCATTTACATTATTATTCTCCAAAAAAGATATAGGTATACATCTAACAAAATATGTGCATGTTCTACATGAGAAAAACTATAAAACTCTGAAGACAATTAATTAAACAAATAGAAAGATATTTTATGTTTATGGATAGGAACACTCAGTATTGTCAAAATGCCAGTTCCTTGTAGTTTGATCTACAGATTCAGTACAATCCTAATCAAAATGGCAACAAATTACTTCACAGATATTGGCAAACTAAATCTACATTTATATGGAGATGCAAAAGACCCATAATAACCAATACAATATTAAAGAAGAACAAAGTTGGAATGTTGATACTGCTCAACCTCAAGACTTACTATAAAGCTACAGTCATCAAAACAGTGTGGCATTGGTAACATAATAGACACGTAGATCAGTAGAAGAGGATAGAGAGCACAGAAAAATGCCCATATAAATATAGTCAACTAATTTTTGATAAAGGAGCAAAAGCCATACAATGAAACAAAGGTAGTTTTTTCAACAAATGTTGCTGAAGCAACTGAAAATAATGATGGTAATAAATTTGGACATAACTTATTCCTTTCAAAGATTTATGGGGCACCTGGGTAGTTTAGTCATTTAAACATCTGACCTTGGCTCAGATCATGATCTCATGGTTTATGGGTTTGAGCCCTACATCAGGCTCTGTGCTGACAGCTCAGAACCCACAGCCTGCTTCAGATACTGTTTCCCTCTCTTTCTGTACCTCTCCTGATCATGCTCTATCTACTTCTCTCTCAAAAATAAATAATAAGCATTTAAAATTTTTTAAAAATACTCAAAATACATAACAAATCTAAATGTAATACACAAAACTATAAAACTTTCAAAGGATAACATAGGAAAATCCCTAGGTCACCCTGGGTATGGCAATAAAATTTTAGATACAATACCAAGGCAGGATCCATGAAAGAAATATTCAATAAGCTGTAGTCATTAAAATTAAAATGGTCTGCTCTACAAAAGACAATGTCAAGAGAATAAGATACAAGCCACAGAGTGGGAAACATATTTATAGACTTATCTGCCTATAAATTGTAAAGAAGTATTATCCAAAATATTCTAACTTTTTTCAAACTCAACAATAAGAGAGGTGACTGGGTGACTCAGTCGGTTAAGTGTCTAACTCTTGGTTTGGGCTCAGGTCATGATCTCAGGGTTGTGGAATTGAGCTCGGTGTCAGGTTTGGGCAAATTTGTCTTCCCATCTAAACAACTGCACTGGCATAATTTGTCTATTGTGACTGTTTCTAAACTCAAGAGTCTATTGAAGGCATGCAACTTCTAGGGAAAGATTTGGGTGGTAAATTGTGGTTAACTTGAATAAATTTCAACTCTTACCATAGTATTAGCTACCTAATTTCTACACTTAGCCATGTGGTAAGCAGCTGTGCACATGTTCTTGGAGCAGCTTATACACAATTCACAGGAGCCAGAATGGGCTAAGAAGACGCTGCCCTCCAAATATCAGGACTTTGTATTCTGATCACTGATTACTGCTTCTGATCAAGAAAGTGTGAAGAGGTCGGTAACCATTGTTGCATCTACCCTAGTTGTTGCAAGCTACTCCCCCCCACAACTGAATAGACTTCTAGGCCAACATCCTTTTCTTACCTGCTTCATTTTTCTCTTTCCCCCCTTTTGGAAACCATACATTAAAGACTAAAACATTCAAAACCATCTGCATATATGGGTCAAACTAGAAAGTGACCATGCATGCTCAAAGAAAGACTCAGAAAAGTCCTGGGAAAAAAACAAAAAACAAAAACAAAAACAAAACCCTTAAGTTTACAGCTTAGTCTGATCCTTGGATCAGACGTAGCCTAGATTAATTTTTAGAAACAATAAATAAACATAATATCTGATATAGAGGATTTCCAACTTTTGGCATTTTGGTGCCCTGCTTCTCAGGGAAGCTATACCTTAACATTTACCCAGGTCAAAATGAGTAAGCAAAACCTCAAATCATGGGCTCTATTTCTGCTTCAAGCACACATTGTACGTCTGTTATGTTAAAAATATAACCGAAAAAGAGCATTCCAAACATAAAGATAAGGAAAAAAACATAAAAGCTTCCTGGTTCCCATAAGATTAGTCATACAGTTTTGGACATACTAAACACATAAGATAAAGTCTGGAACTTTCTGGAATGTCCTTCATTATGATGATTTGCAATTCTTTATGTAAATATATATATATATATGTATGTATCTATATGTATATATATATATATATATACATATATATATGTAAGATTATACATATATATAATCTTGCACCAAATGTTCTTTCCTGAGAGCAAGCTCTTCTTTGTGATGATTGTGTATCCCTGGGAACAGTCCTAACTTGGGCTTAAATAAAACACTCTTCCTTCCCCTTTAGACAGGTTTAGAAAGGTTTATTCATTTAGTGTCAACATAACAAATAAAGCAGACTCTAGTAAAGGGGGAGAATCTAATTTCCAGGGTTACTGCATATTAGATTTAAATATCCAGTGTTCAAGAAAAAATCAAAAAGCATGAAAAGAAACAGGAAAGTGTGGCCCATTCAAAGAAAAGAAATCTACAGTAATTGTCCCTGAAAAAGACTTGATGGCAGATGTACTAAAAGAAGATTCTAAAAGAACTGTCTTAAAGATGTTCAAACAACTAAAGAGAGTTGTAAAGAAAGTCAAGAAAATAATGTATGAATAAAATGGAAATATCAGTAAAGAGAGAGGAAACCCAAACAGGAAATAAAAATAAATTCTGGAGTTTAAAACACAATAAATAAAATGAAAATCCATGAGAGGGACTTTTAGACAGTTTTGAGAAGACAGAAGGAATGAAGAATCAATAAACTTGAAGATAGAACAATGGAAATTACCAAGTCTGAGTAAGAGAAAGAAAACAAATTGAAGAAAAGTAAACAGAGACATATGCACTATGGTTGTCCTAGAAGAGGAAAAAAGAAAAGAGAGAAGAAAGAATATTTGAAGAAATGATAACTGAAAACCTTCCAAATTTGATGAAAGACATAAATAAAAACATTCATGAACCTTAGAAAACTCTAAGTAAGATGAAGTGAAAGAGACTCACACTAAGATGCATTGTAACGAAGCTGTCAAAAGACAAAGACAGAAACAGCCTCTTAAAAGCAGCCAGAAAGAAACAAATCACCAAAAAGAAAGGATCATCAGCAGATTTCTCATCAGAAATTTTGGAGGCCAGAAGACAATAAGCTGATACATTCAAAGCACTACAAGGAAAAATAAAATCAATCAAGAATCCTATACCTGACAAAACTGCCCTTCAAAAGTCAAGGAGAAATTAAGACATTCTCAGATATACAAAAACTAAGGGAGTTTGTTATCACAAAACTTGGCCTGTAAGAAATGCTCCAGGGAGTCCTGCAAAGGGAAATAAAAGTACACTAGACAGTAACTTGAAACCATGTGGAAGAATAAAAATCTCAGTTAAGGTAAATATATAGGCAATTAAAAAGCCAGTGTTATTGTAATAATGATTTGTAACTGTACTTTTTTTTTCTACATGATTCAAGGGACCAATACATTTAAAAACCAAAACTTATTAGTCTAAAGATTAATGTTCTAACTTTGGTTTGTAACTCCAAATCTTTTTTTTTTCTTTACATAATTTAAGAGAGTAATAGTAATGCATTAAAAATTATTAGTTTATGGGGGCGCCTGGGTGGCTTAGTTGGTTGAGCGTCCGACTTTGGCTCAGGTCATGATCTCACGGTTCGTGGATTTGAGCCCTACTTCAGGCTCTGTGCTGACATCTAGCTCGGAGCCTGGAGCCTGCTTCACATTCTGTGTCTCCCTCTCTCTCTGACCATCCCCTGCTCTCTCTCTCTCTCTCTCAATCTCAGAAATAAATAAAAAACATTAAAAAAATTTTTAAAAAATATTAGTTTATGTTTTATGGGTGTAAAAGATGTAATTTTGTGACATTAACACCTAAAAGGGTGAGGATATAACTATAAAGGACCAGAGTTTGTGTTTGTAATTGAAATTAAGCTAGTATGAATTAAAATAAGAGTATTATCACTATAGGATGCTTAATGTAATACCCATTGAAATAACAAAGAAAATAGCTATAGAATATATACAAAAGGAAAGGAGAAATAAATTTAAACTTTTCACTAAAAAAATTCAACTAAACACACAACAAGAAAATAAGATAGTAATGTAGGAAATGAGGGACAAAGTAGCTATAACTCATATAAAAACAAAAGACAAAGTGGCAAAAGTAAGTCCCTCATTTATCAATAATTAATTTAAAAGAAAATTAATTACAGTCTTTAACAAAAGACAGAGATTGGAAGAATGGATCTTTAGATCCAAAAACACAAATAGTTGAAAGTGAAAGGATAGAAAAGATACTCCATGGAAATAAGAACCAAAGAGTAGTGGTGGCTCAACTAGTATTAGACGAAATAGACTTTAAATCAAAAAAGTTTTTAAAAGGCAAAGAATGATATTATATATTAATAAAAAGAATCAAAAGAACAAGAGAGTATAATAATTATAAACGTTTATGTAGCTGATGACAGACCATCAAAATATAATAAGCAAATACCGACAGAATTTAAGGGGGAAATAGTTCTACAATAATAGTGTAGATTTCAATAGTCTATTCACAATAATAATCAATAGAATTGCCGGAGAAAAGATAGGTGAGGGAATAAAACCTTAATAACCCAATTAGAACTAAGGAACATATATAGAAAAATTTTTATAGGAAATACGTTTATTATTTATTGTTTGTTGCAATTCAAAAGTACTCTTTTCTCAGGACTGGTCCATCATAAGTCTCTCTAGAGATATTAAATACAACAAAATTGTGAGCAATTTTGCTTAACAGTACACAGAAATTTCTGTACGGTAAGCAAGAGAGGAATTTCTGACAATGAAACAAGGTCTCCAGAAATTGCCGGTAAAACAAAGGAAGCACTTCCAATGAGAAGATGTAGGAACGCAAGGATAAAATCTAACAGAACACATGCTGGAAAATGGGATCGAGAAACTGTGCAATCCACCCTCACTCTGAGCTTGCTCTGGGAGGGCACATATACAACAAAACAGCACGTACATTCTTTTCAAGTAAACACAAGACATTTTCCAGAGTATATCATATTTGGATTTAAAATGATAAATATATTACAAAGTATCTTCTGTATACAATGGCATAATGTTCAAAATTTTAAAAAAACTGGAAAATTCACAAAATTGTGGAAATTAAACAATATACTTATAAACAACATGTGGATAAAAGAAGAAATTACAAAGGAAGTAAAATACAGATATATTACAATGAAGACTTATGAGATGTAGCAAAAGTGGTGCTAAGGGGGGAATTTATAACACTAAAAAAGGTGTCTTTGCCTACGTTAAAAAAAAGGAAAGAAAGAAAACATTTCACATAAAAAACTAACTAACTTTACAACTTAAGGAACTAGAAAAGGAAGAACAACTAAACTCAGAAGTAGAAGAAGCAAATTAAAAAAAAAAAGTTTAGAGCAGAGATAAATAAAATAGAAAAATAATAGAGAAAACCAATAAAACTAAAAGTTGGTTCTTCAAAAAGATCAACAAATTGACAAGCCTGTAGCTAAATGGACTAAGAAGAGCAAAGACTCAAATCACTGTAATGAGAAATGTTAATGGTACATTTCTACTAATTATACAGAAATAAAAAGATTATAAGAGAGTTCTATGAAAAGTTATATGCTAAAAAGATTGGATAGCCTAGATAAAATGGACAACTTCCTAGTAATATAAAACCTAGCAGGATGGAGTTATGAAGAAATAGAAAGTCTAAATAGAACTATGAGTAGTAAGGAGATTTAATTAGTAATCAAAAATCTCCAAACAAAGCCCTAGACCCAATGGATTTACTGCTAAATTCAAACAAATATGTAAAGAAGAGGTAATACTAACCTTTGTAAAACTTTTTCCAAAAGATTGAAGAAGAGGAACACTCCCTAGCTCATTCTATGAGACCAGCATTACCATGACAAAGACACAAGAAAGAAGCTGTATGACTTTCGATTTAACAGTGATTTTTTTGATATGACACAAAATGGCATAGGTAACAAAAGAAAAACAGAAATATCAAACTTTATAACAATTAGATAATCCTGTGTATCAAAAGATATTTTCAACAGAGTAAAAGGACAATGCACAGAATGAGAGAAAATATTTGCAAGTCATAAAAGTAATTAGGGATTAATATCCATAATATAATAGAGGACTGAAACTCGATGACAAAAAATCAAACAACTCAATATGAAAACGTAGAATTTGAAGACATTTTTCCAAAAATGTGTACCAATGACCATTAAACACATAAGAAAATGCTCAATATTACTAATCATTATGGAAATTCAAGTCAAAACTATAATGAGATACTTTCTCACAGCCATTAGGATGACTACTATCCAAAAATCCAGAACACTGGAAACTTGTCCACTGTTGATGGGAATGTAAAATTTTCACCTAGTGTGGAAAACAGTAAAGAGGTTTCTCAAAAAATCAAAAATAGAATTTCCCTATTATCCAACAGTTCCAATTCTGAATATATAACCAGAATTGAAAGAATGATCTTAAAGAGATATTTGTACACCCATTTTCATGCCATCATTATTCACAATGGCAAAATATGGAAGCAAACTACATGTCCATTGATGGGTGAATGGATGGATAAAATATGGTATATACATTCTATGCAGTATCATTCAGCCTGAAAAAGGAAGTAAATTCTACAAATTGGTTACAAATTCCAAAAAATGGATGAATCCTGAGGGTATTATGTGAAATTAAATAAATCAGTCATAAAGAGACAAATACTGTATGATTCGCTTATATGAGGTACTTGGAGTAATCAAAGCCACAGAGACAGAGAGTAAAATAGTGGTTGTCAGGGAAAGGGGAGTGATTGTTTAATGGGTATAGAGTTTCAGTTTTACAACATGAAAAGAGTTATGGGGATGAATGGTGGCAATTTTTGCACATTATTAACTGCACACTTAAAAATTGTTAAATGGTATGGAATTGGGAGAACTCCTTTGCCTTATTGACTTTATTTTTCTCTTTGTAAAAGTTAGTTTTGTTTTGTTTGTATCTAATTAGGCTTCCATTTTTTTACTCTTTCTGATGGACACAACAGACAAATATGAAGAGTTAATTGCATATTTGTTATAAAATAAGCTCACTGTTTTTCTTTGCTTAAGTCACATTCAATCAATAAGTAGCTCAATAATATTTTTAAATGATTAAATGAGAAATTCCATGTAATGTTTAGTTTATCATAATAAAAATGCCTTAAAAAAAGAAGCCAAAGACTTGAATTAACACCTCACCAGAGAAGAGATACAGAAATAAGCATATGAAAAAATATTCCACATGATATATCATCAGGGAAATGTGAATTAAAAAACAAGATATGGAGCACCTGGGTTGCCCAGTCAGTTAAGTGTCCAACTCTTGGTTTCCTCAGGTCATCCTTAACAAGTTCGAACCGTATGTGAAGGTCCACGTTGTCTCTGTGGAAACTGCTTGGGATTCTCTATCTACTTCTCTCTCTGCCCCTCCCAACTTGCTCTATCTCTTTCTCAAAATAAATAAAAAACACAACAGCAACTAACAAATACTACTATATACTTATTAGAATAGCCAAAATCAGGAATACTGACAACACCAAATGCTGGTGAGAATGTGTAGAAACAGGAACTCTCATTTATTGGTGGTAGAAATACAAAATGGTACAACTTGGGGAGATAGTTCGGTAGTTTCTTACAAAACACATAACCTAACCATATGATCCAGGACTTCTTGGTATTCACCCAAAGAAATTGTAAATTTATGTCCACACAAAAACCTGCACATGGATATTTATATAAGCTTTATTCATATTTTCAAAAGCTGAAAGCAACAAGGGTATTCTTTAGGAAACAAATGAATAAATAAACTGAGATACATCCAGACAATGGACTATTATTCAGCACTAGTAAGAAATATGCTAACAGGGCATGAAAGGATGTGCACAAAATTTAAATGCATATTACCAAATCAAAGAAGCCAATCTGAAAAGGCTACATATTAAATGACTTCACCTATATGGGGGTAAAAACATGGAGACAATTTAAAAACAGTGGTTGCCAGAGGTTGATGGGGAGGAAGGGATGAATTAGTAGAACACAGAGACCTTTCAGGACAGTACAACCAGCCTGTACTATAATATAATGGTATGTGCATGTCATTATAAATTCATCCAAATGCTTAAAATGCAAAACACCAAAAGTAAACCATAATGTAAGCTATTGACTTTGGGTAATAATAATGTGTCAATGTAAGTTGATTGATGGTAACAAATATACTACTTTGGTGTGCTTATTTTTCCTCTGAAGCTAAAACTACTCTAACACATAAAAATTTAAATAACAAAAATGATCATTTAAAAACCAGAAATTTTTCTGTCAGAAACTGGGTCTTGTATGTTTGTAAACATTCAGATGGTTTATGTTTTTCTGCTCTTCTGTGACTGAATTTGTATTTGATTCTGACTGTATAAATAAGCCCCCAGTTTGTTCTCCTGAACATACAGTATTGATTGCTTGAAGTTATAACTCTCTCTATAAAGTTGATTCTAACATTTTGGTTAAACTAGTTTTAGTTTAAAAGAATAATGAACATAACCAGTTGTTTTCTTTCTTTTTTTTAATTTTTTTAACGTTTCATTTATTTCTAGGAGGGAGAGAGAGAGAGAGAGAGAGAGACAGCGTGAGCAGAGGAGGGTCAGAGAGAGAGGGAGTCACAGACTGAAACAGGCTCCAGGCTCTGAGCTGTCAGTCAGCACAGAGCCCGACCCGGGGCTCGAACCCACGATGTGCGAAATCATGACTTAAGCGACAGTCGGACGCTTAACCGACTAAGCCATCCAGGCGCCCCAGTTGTTTTCTTTTAGAAATAGCTAAAGATTAAATGTTGATGTTGAATTGTGCAGCCTTGATACAGTCAGTAATTATAGTTAAAGCCCAAATATATGCTCCAAGATTAGGTAGCATACACATTCAAGTAAGGCAGTTCCAATATTTTCTCAGGAATACTAATATTTTGTCATTTTAGTATAGGGACATATGAGTGCATTTAAACATTTCTGACTACACTATTCCAGTCCAAAACTGGGTATGAAGAAACATTCTTCCATAGGGGACAATACTTAGTCTCATTTGATTCTTATCTTGAGGTTAGAATTAATGGGGTGAAAGTATCTCAATATTCTTCTAAACTTGGTGTGATATCCAAAAAAACCTGTGTCATGGAAGAATACATAGGAAATCCATTCCTTCTTTGCTTCATTTCCTCTTTATAATTGGACCTCTGGGCAGTGGAATCAGACAGGATGGCTTGATCTATGCTTTCAATGAGAAGATGAGGTACAAAACTTAACTTTCTGCTAAGGTTATGCTAATTTTGCTTCCCAGACCATGATAATTCAGTTGCACAATTCATCTTCTATAGTGAGCAGTGTGGTAGATAACCCACATTCAGAATTAATTACCATAAATCAGAAGTATATTCATTGTATTGCTGTAAGATCTTCCATTTCCCAGGAGGAAATGTCCCATCTACGAATGAACCTTTTACAGGTTCAATTATGTCTTCTCATTGCTTTTCTCTTTCAGGCTCAGCATAAAATCTGTAATTAAGTTTTATATTTTCTTTCATACAGAAAGTATCCAACTGCTAGGAAGTAAGTCCAATTACCACTAGTGATAGAACAAACAGAAAAATGACAGTGTTGCCCAAAACTCTCTGCTTAGTTATAAGTCTGCAGCTGCCTTTTCCTTATGACCATTTGGTTCAATTAAATGAACATCATTTGAAATTCATTATTGAACAAAGAAAATAGTTAGATTGGAGCTGGAAAAAAATTAAATGTTTTCTCTTTACCATAAAATGAGATTTGCCTGTGCCTATACATACATCTTTCTAATTGTACTACATTAATCATAGTGAATATACTAGAAGTATATTGACCCTGTGTGATAAATGGCCCATACTGAAAAATTCTGAATACCTCATGTTTCCTTGTTCAATACACTTAGAAAGAGGAAAACTGATAAGCAAGCAATAATTATTATTTCTTTTACAATATTCAATCTTTCTTAAGTTTTGTGATCTTCCATAAACTAGGTCTTATGTCTGGAAAAATTACTCAACCATAATGTATTCTTACTGGCATGCCCTACCAGATTCTTTGGATTTTAAAATGAATGTATTACCTCTAACACTCATTAACCTGAATATTATTGTTGTCTTACTTTTATAAGTAATGTAATGTCCAGGATCAGTAGAAGAACATAATATGTAATATAAGTAAACCTAAAACCTCTTCTTGGGCTTCCATTCTAAACTTTGGGTCCTACGGAAGCCTGTGGCCTGTGTAAGATTTTGTCTTCCAGGGTCAGCTTAGCCACAGCACCATATTTGAGTTAATTCAGCAGTTGGTTCTAGTCCTTTATGAACTCGATTCTAAAGACATCTTTAAAACTCTTTAATCCTGACATGATTCTAGAGTTATAAATAGGCTCCTGCCATGGTTGTAAGTTTTATTTTTCACCTTTCCTCCACTAATGCCCTGCTTACTTTGTAGACAGATGTTTTCAGAACTGAAAGGGTGAAGGAAACAATATTAACATTAACCTAAATTTGCTAGGCCCCTACTCCCACCAGTAAAGAAATGTCACAAAAATCCACTTTTTCCCATGATTTCTTTATATCTTCAATCATTTCTCCATCAATCCAATGATAAACTTTTGATGATAAAAAGTTTCAAGTGGTAGTTTTAGTCTCTCCTTATGAATATATATATTTTTTAATTTTAACTTAAAAGTAATATTGAAAATTCAGACAGCCCTATAGGAGAAGGATCTTGGTATAATGGATAGCTCATAGATTCTAGTGATAGGATCCTGTCTTCATTATTAACCAGCTGTGTGATCAATTAATGTTAACCTCCTTGAGACTTGATTTTATTTTCCACTAACGTGAACAATAATTCTTTTATCAAAGAGTTTTTGGAAAACATGACAAACAGCATGTGGTGCAGAATAGGAACTCATTTATCAATTCTTTACCTGCTCTTTGTTACAACAAATATTCGACAACATCAAGCTAACATAGAACAATAACTGTTAAATCCAATTGCTATTATCCTTGGGCAGATGAGAAAATAAATTCTCACTGATAGTAATAAAAACAATATTCCACTTCCATTCCTCATTACTTAAAGCTAAATGTAAAATCTTACATATTTGCCATGAGTACTTTCAAATTCATTTACTGAATAACATATATCATGGCTAACTGTACTCCTTTAAAATGGAAACCTTTCCATTTTTTAAATCTCTTTTCTCTCTTTTTTTACACATGTTCTTAAAATACTATCTGTCTTTTCACCTTCTCTCAATCTTAAAGGAAGACATGTTTCATGTCTCCTCAAAGTTAAAACTGATTCTGGTTGCCTTATGTATTGCTTTATCAAATACCTCTCTTATAATCCTATATGCTGATAATTCTTTCTCCTCTGGCTTCTCTTCAGTTTATGAACACTGATCAAGAATCAATATCCTAATATATATATATATATATATATATATATATATATATATACTTTCAAACCACCATCCAATCATTCTTTTTTTTCTTCATCAACAGCTAACTAGAAGAGGAATCACTTGATGGCTCCATGACCTTGCTATCTCCACACATCCCTAATGCCAGTGCCTTCTGACTTCTGTCCTAGTCATTCTACAGCATATGTCCTTGGTAAGTCACCAGTAACTGTGTAAATGCTAAATCTATTTTCACTTTTATTCAGACCCTGCCTTGTGTATCATGAATCACTTAAGTCTGTTGAATATTCTTTAGTTCTTTCTGTTCTCATCTTCCAAGACAGCATGTTTTGCTAATTCTCCTTCTAACTCTGGTCATTCCCTTCCTGTCTTATTCAAAGGCTTTTCTTCTTATGAAGAACTATTAAATATCAGTGTTTCTTATGACACTAACTTTAGTTCTCTTTTCTCTAGATTTCTATAAATGAGATGGGTGACCTCATCTACTTGCATGGTCTCAACTCCTCTTTGCATGTGGATAGTTGCTATGAAAGTACTATCTCTATAAATTTATCTCTCTTTTCAGTCCACAGTATACTTTCAATTTCCTGGTCTACTAAAAGCATTTTACACTTAACATGCTCAAAATTGAACTCATTGTATAACCTCATTTCCATTCCCATCCCTCAATACTCCCCCTCCTACAGAATTCTCTATTTAAATAATGTTGTCACTATACACACATTCTCTGCGGTAAGTTCGTTTGAAACAGCCTGAACATTCTCTTCTTTCTTCATGCTCACTGCACATTTAATTGGTCACATTAAGGTATCAATTCTACTTCACATTTATCTCCTGATCATCTCCATTGCTATTGACTCATGTCTTTATTGCAACTATTACAATTGACTCCCAAAGGGTTTTATTTATTTACTTATTTATTATTTTATTTTTTAAATTTATTTTTATTTGTTTTTAAACTTACATCCAAGTAAGTTAGCATATACTACTATAATGATTTCAGGAGTAGATTCCAGTGATTCCCAAAAGGCTGCCTTTATTCTAATTCTCCTTTTTTACTGCTATGAGAATTACTGAATAAGCACATCTTATGTGCCTTACCTAAAACCTTCTACTCTCTATTGAGTACATAAGCATATACTCTAGTTTGTTCAAAACAGACTTGTGGTAATAAGCTTGCTGTTTCAGCCAATGCACTCTCTTTTGCTATCAGATGAGTTTGGTTGGGCTATAAATTATAGCATTAGCAGACCTAAGACCAAACCTCTTAGCATCATTCATATGCTCCTTCCTTCATACTTTTATCACTACCAGTATCTCAGTCTCATCTCTATCTCTTCCCACTGTATATCCCAAACTCTAGTCCTGCTGGAATGATCACAGAACTCATCATGCCCATTCACAATTTGGAGTAGTTGTACATGCTACTTTCTCTGATGGACATGTATTTTCCTAATGTTTTTTTTCACTTGAAAGGTTCATATCTATTACTCAATATCATTTCAGGTGAAACGTTCTTTAGAGCCTTTCTTGACTTCCCCAGGACAATTAAGTTATTCACTTCTTTGTAATTCATTGGTTCCTTATTCATTCTCTTATTTTAATCCTAATCAAAATTCATTATAATTATCATTCTGCACATCTACATCCTTTATTGTACTGTGAACTTCTTCAGGACTTGGGATACGTCTCATTTATGTTGGACCTCTGAGCTTAACACGGTATCTGGCAAGTAAATGCTCAAAAATTATAAATGAATGGATGAATAAAATGACAGACCATAGTCTTGAAAATACCAAAAGTTTTTGGGTATTTAAAAGCTTTTTAACTTAGGAACTTTAGCAGAAATGTTTATAGGCCATTTCCACTTAAAAATGACCCAGTCAACATGTATTTTTTATTTCAACACCTTTTCCTCCTCAGAAATTACTACAATATTTATAATCAGAACTATAAAATTTTAGTGTTAAATTATACAATGTGTCTCAAGTTTGCAGCTTGCCAGATTGTAGGCAGCTTTATAATTTTCTCTATCCAGGCAATGTTCATGAGGACTAGTTATATAGGACACGTAGAAAAAGAAAGTATTCAGTGTATTATCATTTGTGGTAGAGTTATGTTTCAAACTCAAGCCTTTGAAAAATTTTACAGTTAGTTTTGAGTCTAAATGGTCATAGACATATACAATGGCTAAACATAAATTATATTAATGTAATGGGCAATCAAAGGGCCAATGTGAAACAAATTTCTATTTAAAAGGATTTTTATTTATAGTAATTTTGAAGGTACCAGTAAAATAATGTGCAGTACTGAAGATACTCTGAAGAAACATATTTGTATAAATCTGGATTTTTTGAATCAAGATGTGGGTAAAAAAAAATTGCACACTCAACAAGTAAAACTAAAGTTTAGGGGGAAAAAAAAACTTCAACATGTCTCTCTAGTAAGAAGCAAAATTTTCACTTAGTGAAAATGAGTCCATTTATTTGTTCTCAGCTGCCTTTGAAAGCATTGCTTTATTTTTCTTCCTCAATTTTAACTTTCCAATATGCTTTCCAAACTCTGAAGCAAAATGTTGGAAGGCAAAGTGGACTGCTTAGTAGCATGGTGCATGGCGAAATGCAGACATGATGTCCCAGTAAGATTTTCTAGCCATTTCTCAGCAACCCTTGGCTTTATATGGGCAAAACAATAAATGAAGAGTTAGGTCAGACCAATTTGTTTCTTCTCACCCCACTATTCTGTCTTATAAAAGGATTGCTTGACATGATTTCTAAACATACCGAAAGTTGTTTACACTCTGATCTGAATTTTTCCATTGGTTTCTTCAAATGGTTTCTAGTTTATTTATTATAAGTACCTTTTTCAAATATCAGAAAATGTTATTTTTGTGAAAAATATAAATTTATATTTATAATATTCCCTGTAGTCTTCATATGTTTAGACTTCCATCTAGAAAAATTCTACCTTGAAGGAGAATGTATGTGTGTGTATCACTTAGGTACTTATGTAATTTTATTATATCATGCTATGCTAAATTATGCTATGCTATGCTAGTTTAAAATCACTTTACCCTGTCCCACTGTAGACTATCTCCAGTCATAATATCTCTATTCTTAGGCTTTTTTGAACATTTTTATATAAAATTTCCCAGGACAACTATTATAATTAATATTTTAAAACCATGTTACCACCTAAGCATCTCCACAATCACTAACTAGCACTTACTCTTTACTATAGTATACCTATGCAAGTCAGATACAACTTGAAAATATATTTATAAACAAGGAAATTATCAAATAGTAGGATGGTTACCTTTCATTGTTTATTGTAATTGAATTAATGATTCTTTAATTACTACAATTATTGACTGACACTAAGATATAATATACTTGAATTTCACAGGTAAGTTAAATGGATGTTTTGTATTTCCTGGTAGTATTGGCATGCAAGTAGAGTTCACTGAGAAGTACAGTGAGCTAAAAACAGTTGCCCTCTACAATGCAAATGGAATTTTAATTTTCAAATTATACATAGTTCCTGTTAATGTCACACGAATAGATACCTGGATACATATGCATGGTAAAGATAACTTGGTTGATAACACAAGAAGTTAGCGATTTATTTCTTATGTGTGAAGCAACAAAACTACTAGATCTTTATTAACCATTTATTAATATTTAATCTTGATTAACCTCTTATTAACTACTTGAATTTTGTAATTTTGCTGAGTCATTATGTGTCTTAATTTTCATGTTAGGGAGCCAAACAAAGTTAATGATTTTGTATGAAAACTCCTTGAATCAAAGCATAAGGATTAGCATGACTAAAAGTTAACATTTGCAAATGATTTATAAACATGAGAGATTAGTTTGATAGCTTATTTTCCCAGTGATGAACATTATAACATCATTTATTTAGGCAGTCAAGAAATTTTGTGTGCTGAGCACTCCTTTGTGCTATAGTTACAAGACATAATATTTGCCATCAGCGAACTTACATCATAAAATTTTAAAGTAAGAAGCGATCATAGAAATCACCTAGTGCATTCTCTGTGTTCACAGTGTAGAAAAATGAAAAGGAGGAGGTCTTAGTTACCTAAGATTACACAAATAATAGCAAAGATGACTCAATCAATGGCATATGTTAGTGAGTGCTCTGTTTGGCTACAAAATATATTTCTTCCTAAAATTTGGTTGGTGCCAATTTCTTTAAAAACATAACAGATGACATGAAAAGGTGATATATACAGTAAATAATACTTCTAAGGCAGCAGCATTAACTTTTGAATGTATAATAACTTTTTATGACAGTATTACCATAACACTGAATCACGAGTAGTGATGATTTTTTATTTAATAGTAACGGTCTTTAGGAAAGAAACTATATATATGTATTTTTTTTCAAAATGTAGACTTTTTATTTATTTATTTTTTTAATGTTTTATTTATTTCTAGGAGAGAGAGAGAGAGACAGCGTGAGCAGGGGAGGGTCAGAGTGAGAGGGAGTCACAGACTGAAACAGGCTCCAGGCTCTGAGCTGGCAGTCAGCACAGAGCCCGACGCAGGGCTCGAACCCACGAACCGCGAGATCATGACCTAAGCGAAAGTCGGACGCTTAACCGACTAAGCCACCCAGGCGCCCCAAAGATGTAGACTTTTTAAAAGATGGTCCTTGTAAGTGTGAAATTTAAGTGACTGCTTTCCTTACAACTAAATGTAGACATAAAGAAATTTCAGTATTTCATGTCCTTGAGGATAATGCCACCCACAGAGGTGCAAATAACTTGGTTCCTTGAATAATTGCTAGAAAACATCTTAACCTTTTGCTCTGGGAATTCATTAGAGATTTTGATTAGATTTTGACATACCAATAATATAAAACAGTTTTCCCAAATTGTTCCTTGGAAAACTTTGTTTTTCAGTATGTTTTTAACTTGTTAGTATTCTGTTGTTATAAAATTTGAGAATACTGAAGTAAGCAACTGTGAAGTATATCAATTATTTACATTTTCCACATGAGCTATCTCTTTAACTGGTTTGTTAGAGGAAATGAAATTAATCTACTATAATCACCTTTTTCAAATTTTGAGAAAAATCTCTCTTTTGGAGAATATTTATAAGTGTAAATATTTTTATGATATTTCTCCTTAATTTTTATAATTTTGGTTTCCAAGAAATCCTATATCAAAGGGGATTTTGTGTGTGTGTGCATATGTGCTCATATAATGTACATATACATATAGAATTAACTCATGTATCTTAAATTTCTTTATTTTAAATTCAGTTACTTAAGCTAATATATCCTCTATGATTACCCACTATATTAACATGTGTTACTTTCTGTAAAGTTTTCTCAATTTACCAAGTAAATAAGGTGGATTGTAAGTCCATTGTAAGTACATTGTAAGTAAGTCCATCTCCAAAGAAGACTCATGAAGCTTTGCCTCACCTATAAGAGGGGGGACCTATTCCTAGGACAGGACAAATTGAAGCAATATGATGATATGAAATGGTTTTAAAAAACAGTTCTTGCTCCTTGGATACCCATAATGATCATGCAATATTTTTCTTCCTGTTTCTATATTTTAATCTCTTACTCAGCATCATCTTATACACTTGAAATGTCTCCAAGTCAAATGAGGCATGACTTGTCCATTATCTGTGCTATGTAAAATGAGATTTCAGTATCAACAAATTAAAACAATTTGTCCAGAGTCAATTCTGCCACTTTTCCCAGGATGTAGAAAGCTTTACAATTTACCTTTAGTGACTGAGAAGAAGTAACATAATAGTTTTCAATCTTTTAGTTTAGGGGGGTATTTTTTTTTTAAATAAGTTAAAAATTATCTTTAACATTTATTTATTTTTGAGAGGGAGTGTGAGGTGGTGTAGAGAGGGAGACACAGAATCGCAAGTCAGCTCCAGGCTCTGAGTTGTCAGTACAGAGACTGCACAGGACTTGAACCCACGAACCGTGAGATCATGACTTGAGCCAAAGTTGGAGGCTTAACTGACCAAGCCATCCAGGTGTCCCTAAATAAGTTTTTAATTTAAAAAACATTTATATTTACAGAAAAATTGCAAAAATAGTACAAAGAGTTCCTATATGGACCACATACATTTTCCCTTCATATTATCATATTATATTGGTGTGCAAGTACAGTGTAACTGTTTCACAATTAATGAACCAGTGTTAATGCATTATTATTAACTAAAATCCCTACTTTATTGGGTTTTACCTAACATACCTTTTCTGTTCCAGGATTCCATCCAAGATACTATATTACATTTAGTAGTCTAGTGAATTATATTTCACCTTCTTGAGAACAGTGTATGTATATAATTTAGCATACTTTATTATGAGAGATTGAGCTACTTATTTATTGATTCATACATTCAATCATTTATTCATATAGAATGGATTTATAAATATTTTATACTTTGGGTTATACATTAATATTACATTATATATTTTTGTGAAAAAATGTTTCAAGTTTGTCTATGGAAATTCTTTTAATTGTATCCTTTATTCCTTTGGTATACCCCCATAATTATGGGTTCTTAAGCTCTCCTTTTTTTCTTACATTACAAGATGCTCCATGTTCATCGCATACATTTCCTGCAACAGTCTTAGAATCAACCTTTTCTCCAAGGAGAGCCATTCATTGGAAAAAGCTATTAGAAACCAGACCCGGGAGTGAGTATGCCCATTGCTACTGGGGGTGGTTGTTTCTAGGCTCCCTCAGCTGACAGAGAAAGAAAATATATACATATATTCTAACCTGTGTATATACACATACCTTTGATTATTTCTATATGTAACCATGTGTACTTATATTAAAATAAAAATGTACTCATACTTGAAGAGATAGTTTTTATATGTATCCCATGCTCTATTTAGTAAGCATATACTTAAAAATTATGGCAAAATAAGGCAGTTATGAATCTGAGCACTCTTTCAGATTTCCCAAAAAAGTAGGAAATGAAAATATTAGTCATTAAATTAAAACTAAGGTCTATTAATTCACTATTTGTATCAACAAACCTTAAGAGGGTAAATATTATTCAGTTCAAATTTTTTTCTTTATTATCCTAACCCAAACAGAGGTCAATAATTTTCTTTTATCGAGAATTTTAAATTCCAAAACATGAGCTTTGTGGTTCATAATGAAACACTGAGTGGGTCATAATGAAACACTGAGGGACTTTCATCATGGCTCCTCCAGAGGGTGATTCAAAGGTAATACTCCACTCTAGGCCTTCATAATAGCAACATTTTTATGCTGTGAAGCCTCTCTTCTTAGTATATTAACATTTATGGGACTTACTACTCCTGAGATTGGATTGAGAGTATGAAAATTAAATTTTAAAAAGATTCTCAACATTAGATAGTACTTAATTTTCTGGGTTTTTTGTTTGTTTGGGTTTTCGTTTGTTTGCTTGTTTGTTTTTTCAGAGAAGGTTGTTTGTTTTTATTTTATTTTGTTTTGTTGGTAATAAGGACTCAGATGATCTCATCAGATTTATTATCAGCTCTGAGAAAGGAAGAGAAAATATGTCCTTCAAAGCAGATTTTACAGGAAAGCTTCTAAATCCCATTTAAACAAATAAGGCAAACTTTGCTCTTATTCTAATTATACATTTTTTAAAAGAAATATGCATATCTGGGGCACCTGGGTGGCTCAGTCGGTTGAGTGCCTGACTTCAGCTCAGGTCATGATCTCATAGTTCATGGATTCTAGCTCCACGTTCGGCTCTGTGCTGACAGCTGGCTCAGAGCCTGGAGCCTGTTTCAGATTCTATGTCTCTGTCTCTCTCTGACCCTCCCTGCTCATGCTGTCTCTCTCTCAGAAATAAAAAAAAAAAAAACACATTAAAAATTAAAAAAAAAGTAATATACATATCATTTTTCATATTTATAAAACTTATGGTGAAATTATGTCAGAAAATAGTGTATATTTTAATAACAATATATGAAGTAAAATCAGAGGATATTCCAAGCTTACTTCATTTTTTTCTGTACTATTTTTTCCTGAAAATAAAATATAATTGTCAGTTCTCTCACACAAGACTTTATCACAGTTACCTAAAAAATTATACAATGTAGTTCTAGGGTTATTGAAAATGAAACATATGTTTCAGAAGCATATGTACAACTAAATAACTACTTGAAGTATATGTCTTTATAAGTGTAGCTATGCTCAACTAGCAAAAGTCAATATCAAGAGGCTCCTGAGGAATCTCTGCCATTCTTGGATTCTTCTGAAGAGAAAAACCTGACTTTTCTCTAAAGAGTTATTTATATTTTAATTGTATAACCAGATGGTATTGTGTGTCATAAAATAAAATAGAAAAGTACAAGGTTTACTTTAGAGGGAGGCTGATTCTTTGAAACATCTCATTGCCACCAGAGTTTGGAACACCAAGCTTGTGGGTGGCTTTCGTGCATGATAGGACTTTCATCATGGCTCCTCCAGAGGGTGATTCAAAGGCAATGCTCCACTCTAGGCCTTCCTTATAGCAACATTTTTATGTTGTGAAGCCTCTCTCATAAGCATATTAACATTTATGGACTTATTACTCCTGAGATTGGATTGAGAGTTTGAAAATTAAAATTTAAAAAGATTCTTAACATTAGATGACACTTCATTTTCTGTTGTTGTTTACAAAGGGGGTTGTTTGTTTTTATTTTGTGTTGTTTTGTTGGTAATAAGGACTCAGATGATCTCATTGGACTTATTCTCAGCTCTGAGTTCAATACTTAGAGTATTAGACTACCAATCATGGCCAGTTAATGGGGTCTAGAGTTATGAAACAAAATAAATTCTATGATTACACAAGGGCTATAAAAATCTCTAGACTGCTAGTTCTGCATCATGAACTTGGTCTCATATTAGACTTCAGGTTTATATTCCGAGTTTACCATTTTGACTTTATGTCTCCTTGGGACAAATGTTCTCACATGACCTCTAATTATTATACTGCCAGTGGAACCTAGGGAACGGACATCATTAGCTGTCTTGCCTGCGTAATTAAGAAATAAGTTCAGAGAGATAATTGCTCCATCATTATTTCTCTTTACCTTCTGACAAATTAGATTTTTTTTATAATTGGGTTGACCATATGTTCAAATCTATGCAATTAACAACACTTTATTTTCATTTAAAAATGTATACACAACATACAAACTATGATTTTTCACCATCCTACTCCTATACCTTGGACAGGAGATAAGAATGGGGTGAAGGCATAGTTTAGTGAGTTTCAGATCAGTGTTATTAATTTTTTTTCATTCACATTCTGAGATTTATGCCTATGTTTGTGAATAGAATGTGGAAGGGAGACAACTGAGGCTTTTAAATGTGTCTCTGAATGCTTGTGACATGTTAAATAAATATGTTTTTGTATTATCCTACTTCTCCCTGATGGACTCATGTAGATGAATCAAGACAATCCAGAAATTAACTTGAACAAATTTTACATTTCCTTTGATTGTCCTAACAGGAATCCTGAAGCAAAGCCTACACTAAGTGATGTGGGAGGTTCTAGAAGATACTGGAGAGTGGTATAAGACAGCTCCATCTAAAGCAATTAGTGTTAAGATTTTAAATTGGTGTCAGGCTTTAAGGCTTTCATAAATGTTCAAACCTCTGCACCTTTAAGCACACAGACTTTGAGAACATATTTCTTCCTGAAATAGTTATATAAGAGTTAAATGCACTGCATGTTAGTAGCTCCTTCCGGCTTTAAACTGTACTAAGATGAATATGAGTCAGTGGCCAGTCTCTCCAAATTTCTCCAGAAGTTGCCCCTTCACCTCCAGAACCTGCCCGTCCCTTATCAAGGATTCAGAAATTCACTGTTAATTGCAAGTCTAGAGTCAGACCAAGATCTGTGATGAGGAAAAAGATAATAAAAAATTGTTTCTATCTTTACAGGAGAAAAATGTAGAAATGGGCATATGGCTTGGGTGTTATGAACATAATGAAGAAGTAGAACAAGATGAATAAAAATCAGAAGACAGACAGGGTCTTGTATTCTGTTACTATCTCAGCATGAGCATTTTCAATTCATGACGTGGCTGAAAAGGTGAAATAATAGATGCACAAAAAAACCAAACACATGTACCCAAAGCTAATCAAGTGTTAGTAGTTATATTTTAGGAAACATCTACCAAAAAGGCTTATAGATTTGGAGACAGAGCTATTTCAGCCATCCCCCAAAAACATGTAAAAATCATTAACACTAACAACAGAAGTTTTAACTAAGAGTTAGATATCCATGATTGCAAACTATAAATCACAGGAATACTTTATTATCATAAAAGATAACAAAACTCAATATTGATGACTGAGTAGGAAATCTTAGAAAGTTTCTTTTCATCAGTAGGTAGACTAAGAAGAAATATTGTAAAATCTGAAGTAGAGAGATGAAAATAAAGGATTTATCTAAGAGTTAGATTAAGGTTAACTTAAGGTGTTGGCAGTAGAATTTTGGGCTAACTTCTGTCAATTACACTTTTAGAAACTTCACATATAGTTAAGTGATGTGATCCTGCATGCCCTATAAAGTACCGTTCTTTTTTACAGAATTTCAGCATACTCTTAAGGTTGTTATGAGTCCTTGTACAATGCTTGGCACATAGTAGATGCCCAGTGAATATTATTAAAGAAAATGATTATTTAGAATGAAAGCAACAATGGATGAGTAAAAGACAAAGTCCACACTTTTAATCTTGGGGAGATGAGGGAATAGCAGTGTTACCAACAGAAGACTACAGCAAGTTTGAACTTGGAAAATGGATAAATTTGGTTTTAAACAAGTTATTAACCTAAAGGGTGCAGAAATAGAGTTTAAAGAAAAACATATGTGAGCAGAGTTTTATCTTTTAATTCTTTTGCTTCTCCATGGCATCTCATAAAATGTTACATATCTCTCAGAGATGAGGAGATTGGGATGTATGCTGATTACTGGGATTGCTTATTTCTTGTCCCCAGAGACAGATCTTTTCTTCATAATTTTTTAAAAGCCATATTCAATTTCTTACGTACATTTTAGCTTTTATGGAGGCTAGAATATACACAGAAAAGTCAACCGTTGTAATAGGGCAAGGTACTGGCTTAACTGGGACAGGGAAACCAAAGGAATATTTAATTAAAAGATGTCTAATAGCCATTTTCACTGACTTTTCTGGAAGACTGCAGAGGGAACGTGGAGTGTTTTGCAGTGCTGCAAAGATTATGATAACCAAATCAGTAGAGGAACAATAAAGAAGCTGAAGCAGGAGGGAAAAGATAAGGATTATTGAAGGGAAGACGTGAGCATTCAAGAAAAAGAAAACTCCCTTAGCAAGAAGCTGTCTATATTTAATTCTTCTCTTTCTCCAAATCTTCGTGAATTATTTACATTTTGCATAATTAGAATCCAAACCATTAGCTATTCAATAGAAGTCCACTATAAATTTGTATGCGGTAAAAACTTATAAAGCATGATTAGACAAGAGACAGTTATTAATCCTGCCAGCAATAATAATGTTTCCATTACAATGAGCATGAAATAGAAAGGAGTCTATTTTTCTTAATATAAAAAACTTAAATGTGTTTGCTAATTAATATACTTTGACTAAGCTTCACAGTTTCTGTGCCAATTTTATTATTACCCTAATAATTTCAGGTTCTACTATAATTATAATGTAGATCATGACTATTGGCAGATGAAGATTATGGATGGTGAGAAAAACTAATTGTGTCTCCAGCAAGTATAGGGAGGTGTGCAGTAGATCCAATTAGAATGGCAAATTGATTGGTCAAATATACAGTATATTAATTTTGGTAATGGACACAATATTCTATTATTCCAATATTAGTGAATGGTTAAAAAAGCAAAATGCAGAAAGGTAGATTTACTTACCAGCAATTCCATCAACCAAAGGTGATTATGCCCCCAGAGGAACTTTTGTCATGTCTGGAGACATTTTTGATAATTGTCATGATTTTGGGGAATGGGAGTTGCTATAGCATCTAGTGGGTAGAGGCCAGGGTGTTGCTAACTATCCTACAATGCACAGGTCTGTGTTCATAACAAATAGTTATTTTGGCAAAAATGTCAATAGTGCTAGGTTGAAAAACTCTGAATCCCAAAACATATTTATTATTATTGTTTGTTTGTATTTATTTAATTTTTCCTTAGTTGGGGTCATTTACATATTTCCATGGACTTCAGCAGATATAAACTATAATAACTTTCAAAAGAACTCCTCCCTGTTCATGGAAGGAGATGGGTGGGGGTTGGGCTAGATGTGTGACTGGTATAAGGAGGGCACTTTTTATGATAAACACTGGGTATTGTATGTAAGTGATGAACTGCTGAATTCTAATCCTGAAACCAATATTGCACTGTATGTAAACTAACTAGATTTTAAATAAAATATTGAAAATATTTGCTCTTTTTAAAGGTCATATGGGGGCGCCTGGGTGGCTTAGTCGGTTAAGCGTCCGGCTTTCGCTCAGGTCATGATCTCGAGGTTCGTGGGTTCGAGCCCCGCGTCAGGTTCTGTGCTGACTGCCAGCTCAGAGCCTGGAGCCTGTTTCAGTCTGTGACTCCCTCTCTCTCTGACCCTCCCCTGCTCACGCTGTCTCTCTCTCTCTCTCTCTCTCCTAGAAATAAATAAAACATTTAAAAAATTAAAAAAAAATAAATAAAGGTCGTATGGGCAAGACCATCCCTACATGACTTAATGATTATAAAATGATGACATCAAGTGACACAATGACTAATTTGTTTTTGCTTAAAGAACAAAATCAACTTGCTTCTCATCTTTACATTCTCTTTCTGCACATTTCAGTTTCTCTAATACAGTTAAAGTGCCTCAGACCAAGTTCTGTCTTCCAAAATTTGTTTATATCTCTAGTACAGTTTCAGTTTTTAGTCTGTCACTATGGACATTTACATTTTTAAAATTCTTTTATAATGGGGCACCTGGGTGGCTCAGTTGGTTAAGTGTCCAACTTCAGCTCAGGTCATGATCTCACGGTTTGTGAGCCCGGTGTTGGGCTCTGTGGTGACAGCTAAGAGCCTGGAGTCTGCTTCAGATTCTGTGTCTCCCTCTGTCTCTGCTCCTCCCCTGCTCCCACTCTGTGTCTCTCTCAAAATTAAATAAAGATTAAAAAATAAAAAAAATAAAATTCTCTTATAGTAATTTTGATAATGTTCCCTAAAGAAAGAGCAATGGGAATTTTTTTCAATCTGTCATGTTTAACATGAAGTCAGCACAATGCATTTAAAAATTTAGTGTTAGGCACTGTGCAAGGTGTTACTGGGAAGACACAAATTATTATAGTAAGTTATCTATGCAAAGGCTCAGAGTTTAGTAGTAGGAAAATATACGGTCACATAACTCTACCTCAGACCAGATTGATAAATACCATGTATTCAGTTAAATAATACCTTCCCAAATCTATGTTTATTCAGAACCTAAAAATACGTCCTTATTTGGAAATAGGATCTTAACAGATGCAATCCAGTTAAAATGAGGTTATAGCTGATTAGGATGGACCCTAAATCTAATGACTGGTGTCTTTACAAGAGAAGGTAGAGAGAGATTTGGATATAGAGACATACAGATGACATAGCTGAAAAGGCCATGTGATGATGAAGTCAGAGATTGAAGTCACACAGTTGCAAAACAAGGAATTCCTGGAGCAGTAGATGCTAGAAGAAGCAAGGAAAGATACGTCTCTAGAGCCTTCAGAAGAAGGATGACCCTGCTGAGACCTTGACTTTGGACTTCTAACCCCCAGGACTTGAGAGAATAATTCTCTGTTGTTTTAAAACACCCTGTTTGTGGTAACTTTGTTATGAAAGTCTTAGGAGACTGGTACATGTCATAACACCGGGATAAAGTGTGATAGCAAAACACAAGTAGAGCACTGCTCACCACATATAAATATAGGAAAGAGCGAAACCTCTACATTTACCTTTGGTAGAGTGGAAATTCTACATACAAGTAAAAATGTATTCGACATCATTATACTATATGGCAGAAGCTCCTGATTATTTAAGGACTGGTTTTTCAGTGATGATTGCTAAAATGATAATTTGAGCACATGTACACATTCACATTTTAAATCACATATTTCCTCAAAAATAGTCATTTACTATCTTCTGAATATATTTGAGGAAATAAAAGCATATACATTTAACATCATATATTCATTATTTCTGAAAGAAAGTTGAATGCTATTGCAAGACATTCTTGGCTCCTGAATTTCCTTCATATCAATAGATGTGTCCTCATTACTTTCAGGCTGATTTTCTAACTTCATTAACACGGGGAGTAACTTCTAAAGAAGTACTCTATTTTACTATTATAATCCAGATTGTTACTAAGATTATTTTAGCTAAAGCAAGAGTAATGGGTTTTGGCTTCTATATTTGAATATCTTGGAAAGAGAGATGAATGCTTCAGAAGTTGAAGTCTGGAAAAAGATAAATTTTGACAAATTCTAAAAGCATTCTGAAGAAAATGAAAAGTGCTGGTGATGTAAGACTCAAATTGTTAACATTCATTCAGCAATTACATATGAATTACTCAACCTGTCAATATAGAATTGACATTTCAAATTAAGCTTTACAATCTGATTTTTTTAAAGCTAATCAGAATCTTTAGGGAAGTTAAACTGGTGAAACCAACTATAGTTGCAAACACATGGCAGTTTACTGAAAATTATTTGGACAGAGGAGAAAATGACTTCATTCATCACTTGGAAGATCAAATATTTCTGCTTGTGTAACTCACGATAGATAATAAAACAGTTTGCTTCAGTTTTCTCTCAGAGTCCAAGTGCATGCTAGCAATACTTTCTCTTAAGCTTCTGAAGTGTCTCTCCTATATTTTCTTCTAAAATCCTACACCCTCACCTCAAACTAAATTTTAGCTTCCTTCCAGTCCTATATCTGTACTCCCTTTATTAATAAGCTGAACTATGCAATTGATAAAATAGAAAACTGGAAGTCTTCCTTAGCTATTATTCATGCCTAATATCCAATCAGTCACTGAGCCCTGAAACCACTCATCTCAGGCAGTCATCTTGTCTCCATTTTAACCAGTGCTGCTCTAGGTAGGATCACATTACCCCAGTAATCTTGCAAGTGATGTCTAGGCAGTCATCTTTTCTCTATTCTAACCAGTGCTGCTCTAGGTATGATCACATTACCCCAGTAATCTCCCAAATGATGTCTCCCAGATATTTCTCTACACTGATGCCAGGGTGATCATTCTGAGTTACAAATCTGGTCAAGTTAAACCTTGCTTCAAATCTTTTAGTGTTCCCCGTAGCTTTCAGAATAAAATTCACACTCCTTATCCTAATATCAAAAGCCATTTATGATCTAGAACTTGTTATAGTTCAGCATTATTTCACAAGATCTAATCATAGTCTTTGGATTCTCTAATTGCACTAAACCACCAGATCAAAACCCAGGGGCACATTTCATTGGTCTTCAACATGTCTTTGCTCATGCTCTCCCCTTAAAGTGGGGCTACCCCTCTCCATCATGTATCATAAGCTGACAATAAGTTTTCCTACAAAATTCCATTCCCATGTCACCTCCTCAGTGAGTGTGTCGGCTGCCTAGTTTAGGCAAGCCAGATAGCCAGCTTAATATTTGAGCATTTAACCTTGAACAAATTAAGAAAGTATGGACTTTATGACAGATGTTTTAAATTTCATTCTTAGCACATATGATCTAATTTGTGTTAGACTATTTTTAATGCAATCCCTATGCATTGTAGTTAAGAATAGTGTGTAGGAGCATAGCCTCTTGAATCAGTCATCTTGTGTCATCTCCCACCATTTGCTAGCTGTGTGATTTGGGGGAAATATTTGTTTAAGCATCAGGGTGCAGTCAAGTAATACCACCAACTGATGGCCCAGAGCTCATATTCATTTTCAAATCACTCATGATTTAATGATGCAAATTCTAGAAATGTTTTTTTTTTAAAGGGAATAGGTTTATATGTACTTACAGGTAGTCTAGATCCTAAATGATGAGTTGAGAGACTATTGCTGTTATATGTTAAATATTTGCTACCACAGCCCCTGAATGGCCAAAATACAAATGCTAATAGGACTCAGCACCACCTAATGTTACATTGCTTACTGAAGCACCATTTCTTGAGAACAAATTACTGGAAAGAGAGGCAAGAAATGGACTCTGGTAAGATTCTCTTTTTGTCATTCCTCACCTGCTCTCACCAGGAACAGAGCCAATCTACTAGACTGGTATTTGCTACCTAAGGTTGCTATTTACTGTCTTAGCTTTATCAGTGAAAGAAATCCAAAGAATGAATTGAGGGCAGTTGTATCTTCTATATACCTGCATCTGATTAAAAAACACATATAATTAGAAGTTCATTTTTGTAGATTAAAGAGTTATTAAAATGGATATTTGATGCAATTTAAAGCCTAATACATTCTACAGATTAAATGATATTTTGTGTTGAATTTTTATCACATGAATTTATTTAAACTACAAAATTCTCAAACACAGTGAAGCATGCTGGGTTGATTAGCATTAGAGAGCAAAAATATCACTACATGTTATTTAAAGTAGAATCTCCAAACTATTTTGGTAAAATTTATGTACTAGCACGTTTTGCAGAAATATCATTCAATAATGCTACGTGATACAAGTGATAGAAGTTAAGCTGAATCATAAAATAAAACAGTTTTCTACTCAGCCGTTCTGAAAAGCCCAAATGAAAAGAAAGACTCAGTAGTTTGTTTGAATGTTTTTGTTCTTCTTTAAACAAGTTATAATATTTTTATTATTTTTCATGAAGTTCATGTTTTTGAGATGCGGCCCTAAGATGACTTACTGCCCTGTTCCTGCCTGACCTATATGATTTGTGCTTCTGCTGTACATTTCTTCCCTGCTCTCCCATACCCCAAATACAACACAAATATTCCACTTTCCCAAAAGGTGCAGACAAATCCTCAACAAATTGTTGTTAGTATTGCTTAAAAAAAAACAAAAACAAAAAACTTGTAGCAGAACATCAGCTTCCCTGTGATCTCAAGACAATATTAGGTGGTAATAAAGCAAAAGCATCGAGCTTCTAGAATTTCCTTCTCTACTATATTTCATAGGTCCATAGTCCTGCCTCATAAAATATATTCTTTTTTTAATTTTTTAATGTTTTATTTATTTCTGTGAGAGAGAGAGACAGCATGAGCAGGGGAGGGTCAGAGAGAGAGGGAGACAGAATCTGAAGCAGGCTCCAGGCTCTGAGCTAGCTGTCAGCACACGGGGCTCGAACCCACCTACCGTGGGATCATGACCTGAGCTAAAGTTGGACGCTTAACTGACTGAGCCACCCAAGAGCTCCAAATATATTCTATTATAGATAGATTTTGGATCTGACAAAGCCTATCCCTTGAACAGCATTTCATCAGGCTTCTCTCAGCCTTCTGTTGGAGTAGGCCTGACTCGGCTTTCACCTCTGTGTTTATAGAATCCAGATTGTGCAAGAATTCTGCTAATTAAGCTTAATAAAAAAAACCTTCTATTTTTAGCATCTGAGCATTCTAGATATCTGACTGAATTCCTAACCCCACACCCTCAATATCTTATCACTGTGGCCTGCCTTCAGCAGGAATTCTGCTGATTGCAACAAGAATCTCCTTTATCTGACGTTGCCTCTTAGTAACCTTCCATCCACTGATGCTCAGCCTGCTCCTGAGTTACAAATCCCTACTTGTCCTTACTGGACTTGAGTCCAATCTCTCTTTCCTAGTAGCTTCCCTTGAATACAGTCACCCTTACCATCTTTAACAAGTGTCATGAAACATTTATTTCTTTAGCAAGACCAAGCATTTCTTCTTTACTGGTCTCATAAAGTCAGAACACATTTCTTTAATGCTACAGAATTATAGAAAACTCTCTCTTGGTACATCAAAGAGGGCCTTTGAAAGAACGTGACCACATCACAAAGTCAAATCTCTGACATTCCATGGTGTCTACGCAGTTTCATAAAATTTTTACAGAGAATTTCTGAAGACAAAAATGATGCAAGCATTCAGTTTATCTACCTTGCTATTGGTACTGCCACATTACCTTATATAATAAGTGATAAAAAAATATTGATTGAGTGAATTTCAGTAGTACATTTGTAAGAAGTAGGATTGCCCATCTTATCATTTTCTCCTGTCTGAGAATGTTAGTTTTCATTCTTTTTTTAAGTGTTTATTTATTTATGTCAAAAGACAATAAGCAAGTCAGGGAGGGGCAGAGAATCCCATGCCCAACATGCAGGGAGCCCGATATGGGGATCTATCTCAACAGCCACAAGATCATGACCTAAGCCAAAATTAGGAGTCAGATGTTTAACCTACAGAGATATCCGGACACCCCATTAGTTTCCATTCCTACTTCAGCTCAAGTTTAATATGGAGTAATTTAAATAAGGATCTGTCTGCTTGAGATGGATCATAGATTTCCTTCTTACAATGTAATGAAAATGTTTTTATCCTACATAGAGTTAAATTTAGAATCATATTATGGGATTTGGATACCTATTTTATAACTTCCCCTACTATCATCGCATTCTGCAAATGAATTGGGAAAATAAAATATTATTCTTAAAAGTAACTCTCATCTGGAATTCCTTGTAAGTCTCATTTCTTCCAAACTACATATACCAAGACAGCATTCTTACACAGGTGATTACTTTATTTCGATCTGCTGATGTTTTGAAGTAGTGCTTGAAGAGAAAGTAGGACAGAAAAAGTATTTGGGGATTTAGTGACAAAGTATAGTAGTATGTGCCATAGTGAGGGCAGTCAAAATAGCATGACCTTAGACACGCACATTGTAGTACTGGAACCTTCATTTGATTTTCACACCTGCCCTACCATAAAGCTAAAAAGACTCTCAGCATGAGGCCTTCCTTTTCTTGCTCCTGACCTGTTCTCCCTTCTCTGGCCTGTAGTATCAGCAAATAAAATGTGCTGAAGGTAACATACTCTGTAGACCAAGTTATTTGAAAAGAAATCAACAAAATAGATTTGACAGCTATGTCTTACGAGAAGGGGCAAAAAAGAAAAGCTCTCATTTGAAGTCTACTTAATGAACAGTCATTGCACACCTACTATGTGTATAGCATTTTCAAACAATGTATCACATTTAATTCTGCATGGAAGGCCATGTTTGACATAAAAAATGAATACTCCAAGAGAGTAAATAAATTAGTAACCTTCGCAAATAAATATCACTACTCAAATTCAAACCTTTGTCTTTATGAGTACAAGTTTGCACAATAGAAAGAAGCAAATGCCAGTAATTACTAGCATTTTGTTATGTGTTTGTTACATTATCTAAACACAACACAATGAAGTGGATGTTTTTACTTCTAATTCCAAAATAAAAAACCCCAAACCAAAAGCAAACAAACAAACAAAACCAAAGGTGCAGAAAGATTAAATAAATTGTATGAGGTCACAAAGGCAATTGTATTCGCAAAGTGGTTGAATAAACATTTAATCCCATGTCAAACACTAAATCATTATTTTGTGTTGCTATATAACAAAAGATTCATGGACCCTCAGGACAGGACTGAATACTGTGTATAGCTACGAGAATATTAACAACAAAACCAACACTGGACAAAATCACTCAAATACTTCTGAAACAAGGCAGTCCCTCCAGTGTCTTTCCATTTGCTTAGTTTGGGACATTCCCTAGTCTTCACTTACAATAACAAGTTACTCCCAAAAACCTCTGTTGCAGAGAAAATAAGTAAAGGTTATTATCATTTTACTTAAGGAGAATTTAGTAGGATGCTCTTTCCTGCATGTGATTTTCTAAACTTACCCCATAATTAGCTGTAAAACTGAGACTGGAAACTCCTCTATCTCTGACAACCAAATTGTTTCTTAATCTAAGCTGTAACCATTACAGGAATTTAAGGCTTGTAGATCCACCATTGTTTTAAAGAGAATGCACAGGGGCGCCTGAGTGGCTCAGTTGGTTAAGCGTCTGACTTTGGCTCAGGTCATGATCTCACGGTTCGTGGGTTCCAGCCGTGTCAACACGATCTGGTTCTGTGTTGACAGCTAGCTCAGAGCCTGGACCTGCTTCGGATTCTGTCTCTCTCTCTCTCTCTCTCTCTTTCTTTCTTTCTTTCTTTCTTTCTTTCTTTCTTTCTTTCTTTTTTATTTTTTTAAAATGTTTTATTTATTTCTAGGAGAGAGAGAGAGAGAGACGGCGTGAGCAGGGGATGGTCAGACAGAGAGGGAGTCACAGACTCTGAAGCAGGCTCCAGGCTCTGAGCTAGCTGTCAACACAGAGCCAGATCGTGTTGACACGGCTGGAACCCATGAACCGTGAGATCAAAACCTGAGCCAAAGTGGGACGCTTAACCGACTGAGCCACCCAGGCGCCCCGAATGTCTCCCTCTCTTTCTGACTCTCTCTCTGACCCTTGCCTGCTCTCTCTCTCTCTCTCTCAAAAAAAAAAAAAAACATTAAAAAAAAGAGAATGTACAATTAGAACTTTCATTCTTCATTTGACATATCACCAAGACCCACTGACCTATACTTTGCAAATAATTGTGTTCATTGACTGTATCTTAGGTAGATAAACATAGAATGTATAAAGCAATTAATTAAACTATAATAGGCAAACAATAATTATAACTTTACATACTAATGTTTTATTCCAGTACCAATAATAGGTTTTAAAACACATTATGAATGGTGGGTAACTGTAGTAAAATAAATTGCACTTTTAATTTGTCAGCCTTGTGTATTTTCAACAAAGGAAATTTAAGTGTAATACCCTAAAAATCTGATTTCCAATTAAAAAATTTAAAATTCCTTGTATTTAATTAGTCTTCATATTATAAATATTAAATTTTATTTTATTTGGATCAAAAATGTCATTTGATCCTTAAAACAGAAAATGAAGTTTGCCTGGGTTGCTCGGGGTGGCTCACTCTGTTAAGTGTTAGACTTTGGTTCAGGTCATGATCTCGTGGATTATGAGTTTGAGGCTTATGTTCTCAGCTCAGCTCAGACCTGGAGCCTGCTTCAGATTCTATGTCTCCCTCGATCTCTTCACCTCCCCTGCTTGCACTCTTGTATCTTTCTCTCTCTCTCTCTCAAAAATAAATAAATATTAAAACAGCAAAATGAGATGTAAAAGACCAACTTTCCTATGCCCATTTAAAAATTGTAGGCACTCAGAATGAGAGATTCTAAATATTACAGCTGGGATATTAGAGCATCTGAGATTGCAATTTAAGTCTGACTACAAAACCATGTGGTTTTATTGCTTAAAAGCAAGAAAATTTCAAATTAGAGGGATCTTTAGATGTTGCTCTTAGTTGCATTAGATTGGTCTCTACATTGTATTTGAGAAGAGAAGAATAAGAGAAGAGAAGAATAAAATCTTTGAATAGAAATGTGCTGAAATATGTACAGATGATCACTCTGTTGGAGCACTTGAAGGCAAATTCAGAAGAAAACCTTTCTAGGAGATTGTACAATTGTCTCTGCAAAATATGTCTTTTCCTAGAAATAAAGCATTGATAAGAGTAGTAGCTACAGAACAGGAAACCTGACCTTTGGTTTTTCACAGCCAAGGGTTAAGAAACTGCACAATCAGTCCAATGATGCAATCTATTCTCTAGCTGTTTCTGTTTCTCCTTGTGTTAGAGAGGATCCTATATCCAGCTGTTCAGTGTACAACACAACCTTCTCAAGTCTCTCTTAAAAGGAGTAGGCATAGGCACCTACCTAGCATAGTAATCAGGAAATCAGTGCTCTGTTGATAGCAGGGCAGGCCTAGGACAGGTTTTGCTTACTTATCTCTGAAATGGCCTGCAATGAAAATCTACTCAAACTGGTGCTTCAATCCAGAGAGAACAACATTGGAATGTCCGCTGATTATCAATTCAAATAGTGTTTATGACAGTGTAGAAAGATTTCTGTATCTTTTACACTCATAAAAAATTTGTTAAGAATTGATTTTATTTGTTTTGTCTGTATGTTCAGGCATACAAACATGCATGCTTGGAAACAAGACACATATCGATATCTCTAGACTTTTCCCATATATTCAGTACATTTGAATGTTCAATATCTAAATGTCATTTACCTAGTTAAATGAGCAAAGAAGGTGTTTTACTCTAAGAAATAAGAGGAAAATGGTTTATTTCTCAATAACATTTCCTTACCATTGTCAGTGCTAGCATAATTTTCACCATTATTTGTTTGTTTGAAGGTGGTGAAGATATTGCCATGTGTGTTATTAAGATAGTCTGTATATGGTAATTTTCATAATGAGATTTATTGTATACATCTCCTGGAATAAAAAAGGGATTGTTCTATTCTAAAGCATTTAAATAGCTGTAGGATAGTGAGATCTGATTATTTTTAATGGAACAAAATTTGTATTCTGTGCTCATTAAAATACTGAATGCATTGAAGAAACAAGTTCTTTTCTTACATCACTGATGTAATGAGATGGTATGTAAAAAAAATCAGTTTTTTTGGTGTCTGAAAATGGATGGAATTTAAATGAATATAAATTAATAACAAATGCCCCATCATAGAATGCAGTGCCATTTTTTTCCCTGCAGTTTTTGGTAGTTCATGATTCCATGGCATATATTCCAGATTTACACAATTTCACCAAATAAATGTAGAGCAGCCACTAATTTTTGAGAGATTTAATTTTTTTAGTGTTTTTTATTTATTTCTGAGAGAGAGAGACAGTATGAGCAGAGGAGGGTCAGAGAAAGAGGGAAACACAGAATCTGAAACAGGCTCCAAGCTTTGAGCTAGTTGTCAGCACAGAGCCCTACGTGGGTCTCAAACCCACAAATCATGAGATCACGACCTGAGCCGAAGTCGGACTGTTAACCGACTGAGCCACCCAGGTGCTCCAATTTTTGAGAGATTCAAACAGCTTCTCATCTTTCATTCATTTCTTCATTGCCTCATGTGGTGTTTTGTTTATGATAGAAATATAACAAATGTCTGTTAATTTAAAGCAGAAGAATTTAAAATGCAATGGTATTGATTTACAATCTGACTGGACAATTTATTCATAAACTCTAAACCAGTGTCAAATGAATGGTTTTTATTTTCATTTTCTAACTTACTAAAATGAATGTAAAATATCTCTAGGGCAATTTACTCCATTTTCTTTCTTTTTTTTAAAATATGTTTGAAATAACTGATGAGATATAATAGGCACAAAAGACCATGACTATCTTCCATCTTGTTTTTTAGTTCTCTAGATACCAATTGCATTTATTGCAGTGATTTACTTTGTCAATCTAAGCTTCCTAATCCTCCCTTTTTTGCTCATTTCAACTCCATGTAGAAGCTTACCACTAAATATTTATAATATAGCTAATCTAGATTTTCTATATTTTTGCATCCAAATTTTAGCTAAGGCTAACTAAACCCAAGTTGACTTTTAGAGTATTGTTAACCTTAATGGCATATTATTCTACAGTGAACACGGTGTTTCCCTTTTCTCCTTTATATTTCTTTTTAGTAGCAAAAAATATAGAAGCTGGACTTTATCAAGCTTGTCTAATTATAAGATACAGGTCCTGAAACATTTTGCATCTTTATCCACAGTATTTTCTGCTTTTAGATATATAGCTAAATAAGAAGGGGAAGTATAATTTATCAAATTTATTGGCTACTGCTATGTCACAACAGTTATATGTGCATATTTATATTATTATACACACATATTCCACAATATCTCTGTAAGGTAGGTAATACTATCCTATAAAATTATGTTAGGTTTTTGTTGAGGATCATCGGATATTTTAAAATATAACATGGAATTTTAGGAGCTTTCCAATCCAATTTCAAAGCCTATGTTTGTTTGTTTGTTTTTTCTATCATACCAAGATAAAAACTCAAAATACAGTTTTGAAAAAAGCTGAGTGGAAATCTGATCTGGTGAAATCCATTTTTTGTTCAGTGAATTTTTTATTCCTCAACCATATTTATTTTGTTGACTTATAGGTAATACTAGATATATTTCACTTCTACTTTGTTATAATCATAAACATATTTATTATTGTAGAATACTTTCCCATTCCTTAACTGTCTATAAAAAAAAGAAGAAAAAACTCATGTGAACCTTATAGATATTGATATAAACAAAACAAGATTTACCAGTATAGTGTTTATAAACACTTTTGTGGTATACCACAAAACTCTATGTTAAGTGCACATTCCTAAATCTATAATAATCCTGAAAAAGAGCTTTACATATTGACAAACAGAATGTGTTTACTTAGGATCACCCTAAGTATATAATTTTATACCACTTATGAAGCGCATTTTTGTATGAAATTTTCTGTCAATGAGATTTTTACACTGATAAAGACTCTCTACATCCATTCTCTGTTTTACTTACTGTTTTACCCTAGTCTAACATCTGACAAGTAAACACTTCCCCCAAACATCCTCCAACTAGATAGTTGATAATTTTTTTCAGGTTAGGAGGCTTCAAAACTTTGCTATTAAAAAAATCTTAATGATAATATATGTAGAACTTTTAAAACAAAATTAACCTCAAGTTGAAAATAAGAATTTTATTAAGGTGATCTATAGACAAGTTAAACAATACAGTGATTGATCAACAACAACAACAAAAGACATTATTAGCCAAATGTGTGGTTTCGTAGGGGAGAAATATGTTAATAGTAAAATAACAGAACCAAATATGCCAGTTTTATCCCAAGAATTATAGCATGAATGTAAGTGAACAAAGTTGGATGCATGGAATTGTATTCAACCTAGTATCTACATAAAATAACATTGTATAAAATAACATATAAATCATAAATGCATTCACCAAATTACAGTCATTGTAGGGTCAACAAATCCCCAGGGCTCTCAGGGACAACACAACAATCCTTTTATGGGGAATCTTTGGTGAGTGAACTCTGGGATTTTGCAAATATTCTTGTCTCTTATTTTACTGAGCATATTGAGTTCATTAGGAATAAACTGCCTGTAAAATTGCACTCATTTACATCTGAATCTGCCTTCCTCTCCTTGTCTGCAATGTTGACAAAACAGGTGGACCTTCTCTAAGACAAATCTCTCCACTGTTCTTGGACACATATATTAATCTAGAACCCTGATCCAATGTTTATTTTCTATCTCAATAATAATGTCATCATATTTCTCTTTACTAAGCCATTTCTTTCTTTAAAATTTAAGATTTCTTAACTTCTTCAAAATTGGTAATCTTCCATGTTCTGTCCTCTGTTCACTCAATAGACCTGCAATGATGGCATCATTCACATCATGTTTCAATCTATACCTCTTTACTTGCAGTCTAGTAGCTTGAGCTAAGAACCCATACAATCAACAACCTGATGAATATCTCTTTTGAAAGACTCATAGCCATATCAAATTCAGTATTTCTAGAACACAGCTTATTATTTTTCCTTAAAACCCCTGTTTTCCCTTCTGAATTGCCAGTGTTGGAAAATGCAGACTCCCAAGCTGTAAACAAAGAGAAAATTCTATAAGGGTCTCCTTCTCGTACCTCTTTTCAATAATTAGGAATGGAATTCTGCTCATTTCACTGATTAAGCTTCATATTTGCTTTCCCTCATAGCCCATTGATATTGCCTTTATTTTTGCACTAATTGGTCTTCTGATTGGTATTTCTACATCCAGTCTTGACTCTTTAGACTTTATGCTCCACATTGCTGCTAATGTTATATTTAGAAAAAAATTTAATTTTGATCATCCTTTTCCCCATTCTAAAATCCTTAATACATCCTTATTTTCTGTAGGATAAAGTGTAAACTTATTTACCTGATGCATAAGTCTCTGTATAATCTGGCCTGTGCCTTAGCCTCAGTCTTATTTTTCAAGAATGATTTCTAGATTCTCAAGAACTGTGTTATTTCATGTTTCCATGCTAGTTTCCCAGTGATCCTTGGCACAACATACATTCAACCAACATTCATAAAGCCAAACACTGTAACCAAAGAAAATGTGGCAGAAACAGCATATTGCCTACCTAAATATGTGTTTTCTCTTCCCTAGTACAGAGCTATCACTAGAGAATCACCTTGCATCTTGCATTTAGTGTAATCAAATTCATGGTCCTCACCAATGGATTGGAAGTGAAACTCACATCTGTCACTTTTGAGTCAAGGATCATTTTGCTTTCTCTATGGTTTTTCTATTTCTCTTCCTATTGGCCAGATACAAAGAACAATGAGTTTCTAGGGAAAAACAAAACTTTAAGATGAAAGAAGCTTGAATTCCTGAGACAATGGAAGGAGAAAAGTTGTCTGCATTAAGAATCAACCACATCAAACAGTTAATTGAGGAAGACATAAACTTCTACTGTGCTAGACTACTAAAATTTTGGGCTATATTTATTACAACAGCCAGTGTAATCCTAACTAATACAAGAGACAAAAATGACTATGTAAAATGGAATCCCTGTCATTTAGAAGCTTTCAATTTAGGTGTGTTCTAGAGATCTTTCAATAATGTTAGTCAATTTAATACTTAATGGCTGCAAAATATTACACAGAATATAGATCATCATTGACTCATTCTCTTATCAGACATTCCATTTCTAATTTTTTAGTGACACATAACAATGATTAATAGCTTAGGGTATATAATTTGTTTCTTGTTCTGTATTACTTCCATAGTCTAATTCCCTTGAACAGCATTGTTGATCAAAGATTAGAAGATTTAGATGAGCCTTACCTCAATGGTTTGATCCAGTACAAAAACCTGACTTGTAAACATATTTCGCATCGGATGATTGACTGATTCTAGGAGATTGGATTTTAAAGATTATGACATTGACACACAACAGTGCAAAAACATTTTTATTTAGTTAAGTAAAGAAAATACGGCATTTTTTCTAAGTAAAGTATGATTTCTTAAGAATGCATTCTATTTGCTGAAGCCAACCCAAGTCATTTTCAAAACTATCATCTTTAAGATAACAAAAAATATATTAAGGTCACAAATCTTGATCAGTTACCTGATCAAGTGTTATACCTGAGATGATCCTTAATTTGGAATTAAAAAAGGCGACTTTGCCTTAATAGCAAATATATATATATATATACAATGTGTTATATATGGACATTGTATATATATATATATATACAATGTGTTATTTAGGGACTAGAGGGTAGCAGACTTCCTTGTAGTATTTGAATTAACTACAATGTTTGTTAAATCTGAATAAACCTGACAGAATTTCTAAAAAATCCAAAAAAAATACAACAAAAAAACATCATTAGGTGAAGTAACATAATTTTATCTCTTCTTACCTCCAAGCACTTATTTGTACAAAGAGACCAAACAGTACAGAAATGTATTAATGCCAGTATGCAAAGAGTTCAGATCTGTCTTGTACATCACTGCATTTTGGTTACAAAATTTCTTTTTGCTGGCAAATTTAAAAAAAAAATTTGAGATAGAATCACTTTTTCCTTTTATGAATACAGACCTAATTTCAAGATTTGATAAAAATATTTTGATCTATAGTTTACTCTTCTAATGCAGCACAGAGTATCCAGATAGTTTGTATTTTTAATCTCATTTATTCTTTATCATGATATAAGAAAAATTGTGGATAACAGTTACATGCGTGAAGGAGTTCATGATGGAGGTGAGCACCTGGTTGACATTCAAATGCAATGATAATCACCATGGAAAAACTCTGCTCTTCATTCCACCTGCAGGCTTCTAGATTCATGTGTTGATTTGTGCCAGCTCAATCTTCTGACTTTTCATCAAGATGTTCAATATACACTGCCTTCATTATGAACTATAGTTTGCTCTATCATTATAAGAAACACAAGTTAAGTAAGCTTTCCTCAAACATCAGTGATTGCTTTCAGGTTCCTGAACATGCTGCAGTAGGCTTGAAGAGAAGGATTGATTTATCACTTTTTAAATAGATTCTTAATCTGCAAATCAATAAAAATGTTTCACTTCAGCAGTGGCACAGAGTGAGTGACTCACCCTTGAAAGCAGAACAAACTGATGCTGCCTTTCTTCCTTCCTTAACATACTTGGATTGCAACTGTGTTTTTTTCTTTGTTTGGATTACTTGATAAACTCCAGTGTTTGAGAGGGCCTGGTATTTCAGCCTGTTTTCTCCATCAATCAACCAGGGATTGAATGTTAATCTGCCATGATTGCTACTTTAACTCTGTTGTTATCTTTGTCATGTAATGAGAAGGTTAAAATAAAAACATTCTCTAGCTGGCAAAAATAAAAATTAAAGGTAAAAACACACAGGACACGGCTATCACCTCTGGAAGAAAAATGTGAAGAGCATTTTGTACCAAAGTGACACACAGTGTTTTTTGGACTCAGAATTAGTAGAGATTTTAGGAATTAAGATATTGAGTAATTAGCTTGATAAAGTCTACCAAGGAGTGAAATTAAAACACATAGGCTCAATTTCCTGCTCTTCATACTTTTCTAGGGGTCCGGTACATTCTAAACATCTCTTCTTATGGGAACTTCTTTGGCAGGTCAGAAATCTGCCAAAAGTACTCATGAATTTTCAAAAGAGGACACATCAGCCTTATAATCATAAAAGGCATTAAATTTTTTTCTAGAACTAGTGAAAATTAAGACAAGAAAACCCAAACAACCCCATGTTATCTGTTTTTGATATACACATTTTGTAATTGTTCACATTTGAATTGGCAACATCTGTAATAATGTTTTTTTTCTGAAACAATCTGAATTAAGTAACTGCATGGTTTTATAAAGTCCTTTGAAAAATGGTAGTGACATTTTCACTTCAATTATATCACTGATACTAAGAAGAAAAATTCCTAAAATACATTATATGACAAGTCTAACTTTTGAAAAGCTTTGAGAAAGTGACCTCATTTTTTTTTTTGCCATATAGTTTTATTTGAAAAGAATAGAATAGTAATGGACTCAGCTTTAGGTAAATACATGTTGTTATTTAATCCTCATTTAGTCATAATATTTTAATACTAAACTGTTTTATTTAGGCTTGATTTTAAAAAGCCATATTTTCTTTTCCTTTCTTCTTCCTTTTGCTCTCATTTTTTTGATATCAATTTTAAAAGAAAGTCCACTTTTTGATGACCTACTTTTCTTCACCCATCTATCACCATCTCTGGACAGTGTGGGCAAGAAGGGAGGTGAGGTTGAGTATTGTGTTTTTATTTAAAAGCTTTGCTTGGTGAAAACCCCACCCAGTGGGGAGAAAACTTATATTTCAAGAGTTAAATTTATTCATGAAAATTCCCATTAAAAACTATATCACCCACAAAGTTACAGAAATAAAATAGGGAAAAAAGCAGGAAAGAAAATCAAACATTGCTACCGATGTTCGGTTGGTCTTCATAATCCTGACCATACTTCAGAGACATCTCTAGTATACACTGGTCCTTTGTACTTGCCCTCTGAGTGACACCATCTCATTCACTTATCTTGCATGATCTTATTACATACACTGCATAGCTTGAATAGACCTTCCTGGTGGACAATGAGCAAAATCACATGTGATTCAGGTCACAACAGTGTAGTAAGTATGTGGTGATTATATGTACATGCCTTTTAATTAGCTCATAGTGAAAAATCTTTATTGACTATATTTTCAAAGTATGGAGAATAAATATTCATATATGCACATAATACATGTGTTTGAAGACATGCCATAAAGACCTTCTATATAAGGCCTTTGAAGGAAGACTTTATGCTGCTGGTTGGCCTTAATAAGATAGCAAAGCATATCTTTGAGATCATGACCTGAGCCAAAGTGGGACACTCAAACAACTGAGCCACCCAGGTGCTTCTAACAACCTTTATTTTAATTAAACTGAGAAGTTTTATTCGTTTCAAATCCAGAAATATTCCAAATAAGACTTTTATCCATCTAAATCACCTAAACAGACTTCTTGTTTAACTAAGTAAAGAGACACTGATTGCTTTCAATACCTGTTAGCAAATAGTATGGGTCATGAATATTCAAGAGATGTAAGCCAATGGTCACAGTTCCATTGAAAACTATTTAATGAGAGTTTTTGAGAGCCCAGAATTGAGTTACAAACTGGCATCATCTCATGAATTAGATAACTTCTTGTAAAATCTAAGTACAATATGAAAGTATTAAAATTCAAACTATACTTTCTTATTTTTTCTCATGATTCTAACTATATAAGGCACATACATTATTCTGACCCCAAAAAAATATAAAACATATCTTTAAAACCCAGAAGTCATTGAAGATTATGGGTTTTTTAATTTATTATTTTTCTTTTTTCTCTTTGAGAGAGACAGTATGAGTGGGGGGAAGAGGCAGAGAGACAGAGATAGAGACAGAGACAGAGACACAGAGAATCTCAAGCAGGCTCCACTCAGTGCATAGCCCAATATGAGGCTAGATCCCAGGACTTGGGATCATGACCTGAGTCAAAACGAAGAGTTGGATAGCCAACCGACTGAGCCACCCAGACGTCCCAATGATTCTGTTTTTGTTAAAATGCAGTATATGAGTATTTGATTCTTTCTTAAAATCATAGTTAGGAAATAAAATATAGCAGTTAAAATCTTTAGCTTCAGAAACTGACCATTGTATATTCACATTCTACTTTCCAGTTTTTAGTAGCTCTGTAACATTAGCAAAGGAATTTATTTTCTCTTTCTTGGTTTATGCATTTGTACAATGGGAATGGCAACAGGGTCTGTCTCATATAGTTGTTAAGACAATTAAAAGAGATCATTCATGTAAGGTACTTAGCACACAGTAAATGTTTAATATATGTCTTCTATTTTACTAACTTTATGGTAATAGCTAATTAACTTGATTTTGATTGAGGCACTTTATTGCCCTCATTAAAATATACATTAATCTATCATCTAATATTTATTGGCAAGGCATTCTAGTTAGTACTGTCATCTTAAAAGTATTTGCCATAAATAATTACCAAATCATTGGAAATTCTGACTTCTTGAGGCTCGAATAGTTAAGCAGTTATTCTAATTATGCAGGGCTCTAAGTGTACAGATGAACTCATGACCTGGAAAATGGACATGGTTCTGAGTTCAGTCAACAAATGGTGTGAAAGATACTAGAGCTTAGAGATGTTTTTAAATGCTGCATACAAGTAGAGTCTTATGACTTTTAACCGTGAAATCTGTTACCCACATATCCTACTAAAATTCAAAATGGTGTTATTGCATATTTACTTTGGACCAGATATCGTGTTAATGCTTTATGTATATGGCTACATTTAAGTCATAATTTTCTTATCAGAAGATTATAGCTATGATCTCACAAATAAGAATGCTAAAATCCAGAGAATTTGCTTCCCAGTTACATAACTGGTGCAAAAGCTGAAATTTGGTCATGGTTTATATGTTAGACACATCACTGTATCACGCAACCTCTCAAATATTTATTCCGTATTTATGAGACCATTTTGGTGTCATCTTACACATTTGGCATATGTATACAGAAATAAAGGTCTTTGAGTAACATACATGCCTGGAGGACCTCAGCCATGTCATTCAAACCAGTGCTCTTTCTTATTAAATGAGTAAATCTTAAATTAATGAATAAATCTTATTAAATGAGTAAATGTTAAATGAATACAGTAGGTCCTTGGTTTGAAAGAGTTTAACATTTATAGTTTCAACTCTTTTGTAGAGATTTCAAGGTCCGTGGACACTAATAAGTTGTAATTTTGTCAAGGTGAAAATTAAAATATGGACGACCATACTAGTATGTCAGAGTGGTAATTTAGAAAGTGAGGAGACTCACTAAAATAGCATCTGCATTGTCACAGTGTTTCTGTGCACAGATACTTGGATCAAGTGATTTCTAATAATTTCTATTATTTTAAATTTTCTTTATTTAATAGAAAATAGTACTAAAGCTGGTGTGAAAGTCACTCTTTATTGTACTTTTTTGAACATTAAATTGAAATATTTTGAATAGAGCAGAAAGTATCATTCTTGTGAAGATGCTATTGTATTTTAGGTCAAGATTTGAGTATGACTTTCTTAATTATACCATTCAAATGGTTACTCTGTGCATTAACAAAATGATAAGAGCCAATCTGCTTTAAAAAAAAGGGGAAGGAAAAACTTCATATGCTTAGTCAAGTCAGTAATAATAATGCTTACAAACTACACTGAGATTTACAGTCTACCCAAATATTGTTCATTTATCATTTAATTTTATCCTTGAAATAATCCAATGAGGTATGTGGAATTAGAATTCTCTTACCTTTTAAGGTGAGAAAATTGAGACGTGGGAGTTAGGTAACATGTTCAACACTAGTAATTTAAATTGGATTCCGATGATATCACCTAACTCCAAATTCTGCACTTCCATTTTAATAATCTACTTTGCTGAGAATTTTTTTAAAGTTTTTAACTAATATATATATATCTCAAACCAATTTAAGAACTTTATACTACTCAACTCCCTAACCAAATCTACTTTAGTACTAATAATAGTGATCATAAGAACATCTGATTTTACTTTGGCAATTCCATACTCAGTTTCTTAAGTGAATCCATAACAACTCTGAGTATTTCACTCAAAGAATATCTTAACTGACAATGGTAATACCTAATAATCTCTCTGGATAACAGAAAATGGGAAATTATAAACTATAAAATTAATTATGCATTGAGAGAACACGCTTTCAAGAGGGTACTGAATAAAAAATAAACCCTTAAAGGATAATTAAATCTTCAAAACAGTATAATTTGTCATGCATACAGCTCTACCTTTATGCTCATTTTATCGATTAGGAAACTGAGATTTGGGTAGATTGAATGTTTTTCCTAAGATGGCAAAGCTAATAATTAGGGGGAATATCAAGATTAAAAATCAAATATTTGGATCTTTTATCTTCTAAAGTCAAGAGAAACAATGAAAAGCATACAAATTATTGTAGGAGCAATGTTTAAATAAAAAGAAAAACCATTAAAACACGGGAAGTAATTTAAAAAAAAAAAAAGGTGAGAAGGTAAGATACACAGAAAATGAAAGCTAAAAGAAAGTATATTGGAAAATAAATACCAGAGCAAGAAAGTAGGGAAGTCTAAAAGAGAAACAAACAAATATTCTAAAAGGTAAAGAAAAAACAATTTTTTTCATAAATAAACTATCAAAAGATACCATTCTAACTCACAAAGATATAAAGACAAGGAGTTAATAGCCATGAGCACCCCGTATATCTTGTCCCAGAAGCTAACCACTTTTGCATCAAGGCTTGTCACCAAGTAGCAGTGGCTCAGTCATTATTAGAGTGGAAGGGGTACATGCCTTTGAAAATGAGTCACAAAGACCCAGCAATAGCACTGCTAGGAATTTACCCAAGGGATACAGAAATGCTGAGGCATAGGAGCACATGTACCCCAATGTTCATAGCAGCACTCTCCACAATAGCTAAAACATGGAAAGAGCCTAAGTGTCCATAAACAGATGAATGGATCAAAAAGATGTGGTTTATCTATACCATGGAATACTACATGGCAATGAGAAACAGTATAATCTGGCCATGTGTAGCGACATGGATGGACCTTGAGGGTGTTATGCTGAGCGAAATAAGTCAGGCAGAGAAGGACAAATATCATATGTTTGCACATATAGGAGGATTAGGAGGAACTTGATGGAGGAACAAGGGGGAGAAGAAGAGGGGAAATGGTGGGGGAAAGGGAGAGAGGCAAACCATGAGAGACTCTTGAATGCTGACCAAAACTGAGGCCTGATGGATGTGGGGGGGAGGAGGGATGGGCATGGAGGAGGACACTTGTGGGGATGAGCACTGGGTGTTATGTAGAAACTAATTTGACAATAAACTATTTGTAAAAATAAATAAAGAAATGAATAAATAAATAAATATAAACAAACAATATAGATACTGTAAGGCTGACTCTAAATAGACTGTAGCAAAGGTGCGTGTTTGCTGGAAATAGCATCTCTGTCAGGTGTGGGTATTATCAATCTTGTACATTCTTGTCAATCATATGGACACAGTACTACTGCTTTTTTAGGTGCGTATTTCCAGGTTTATTGGCTATTGGATTTCTTCTTCACTGAATAGTATTTTCACATTCAGGGATGGGCATGAAGGAGGGCACTTGTGGGGATGAGCACTGGGTGTTATGTGGAAACTAATTTGACAATAAACTATTTGTAAAAAAAAAAAAATGAGTCACAAAGATAACCAGACAAAGTAAAAAGGAATGGGCCTGTGTTTACTAAGGAGGTCAATTGATTTCAAAGCATGAAGTTGTTCTACAGTTTAGCAAGAACAATCTCACACAGAATCCCTAGCAGAAAATGCTACCATTTACTGAAATTCATGGTAAATTATTAAGCACTTGGCATGGACTCATTTATATTGAGTAGGAGCAAAACGATTTAAAAAAAAAAATGTCCCACATGTGAACAGCAAGAATGTAAATTAAATCTGACTCTAGCACAGTCCTTCAATGCTGCCACTTCTTTTGGAATACCCCCTGTTCTGATCTATTTTTCTTGATAAACAATCAAAGTGTTAAATATGCTTGCTGTAGAGTTTAAGTAATCAAAATGGAAACAGTTATTTGACTTTTGCTCTAGCAATTTTTTTCCATCTTACATTTTCTTATTAAAAATATTTACATGGTGTGAGAAAATGTAATTAGGAGGAGCTTAACAGAGGACCAAGGGGGAGAAGAAGGGCAGAAATGGTGGGGGAAAGGGGGAGAGGCAAACCATGAGAGACTCTTGAATGCTGACAAAAACTGAGGACTGGTGGATGTGGGGGGGGAGGAGGGGTGGGCATGGAGGAGGCACTTGTGGGGATGAGCACTGGGTGTTATGTGGAAACTAATTTGACAATAAACTATTTAAAAAAAATATTTACATTTATAGGACAACCCAATACATTCAGTGGTAAATCTATGAATGTTTTCAAAGAAATTTGGAAGAATTACATGAAAATATATGTAGCAAAGCTAAGAATATGAAAAAAAACTTTAAAGTAACCATTCCCATGATAGATAATAGTAATATCTTCTGTTTATTCTATTTTTGTTTCCATTGCAAGATGTTTACTTTAGGAAAGGCAACAAATGAGGAACTTCAGCAATAATAATAATTAATAATTAATAATAATAGACTTTCATGTGGTTTTGTAATTGAGGAAATACAGTTAGAGTACTTATATTTTCATCAGATACTGTATTTCAGTTAAGTGTATTTACAGCATAGAATGTATGCTTGTATGTACATAGTGTTTATAGTTTATGTTGAGTGAAAATATGCTATTTTTGTTGAGCCCATTTAATATCACTCTGAAGTAATTAATTTTAGGTGAGTTTACATGATTCCACAAGACTGACTAAAAGTGAATTTAGAAAAAAAGGTGAGCTTTTAAAACTTAATTTTATGTTCTATAATTAGGGTTAATTATAAATAAGTTGAATGATGAAATTTTGGAGGAAAGGATGTAGCCAAGAGGATGATCACACATACTGAAGTCTTCCTTATGAGGAGGGGAAGAAGAATGATGTTCCTCTCACATAATCCATTCTTAGCTATATTTTGTGTCTGCTGCTTTTCCTCAGGAACTTTAAGGCATATCCAGCTTAATACAGTTTAATGTAAAAAGAAAAAGTATCCATTTCACCCTGTAATTGTAGTTTTTAAACTAAATTTCTGTTCTGTGGTTCAGATGCTTCATCATGTCCTTGGCTTTATATCTGCCAATTCAGTGTATGCATTCATTCTGAAACATCAGGGAGATTATGAGCAAAACTCTTCAAACTTCTTCTTCACCACTTTGGCTAAAGTGAGGGTTTAAAGATAGGGTACTATTTGACACTATGAGGACACATTTAATCTGTTTGTTTTCGGAAGCTATCCCTCAGATAATCATGAACTGTGGCTCTGGGAAAAGTCAGCTCTCCTCTTCTCAGAAGCTGTCCCAATTGTGGAAGAAAAATCTCTCAGTAAAACTTGAAAGCAAGAGAACTCTTCTCCCAGTTGGAATCAGAGGTAGGATAGGGACTGGCTATTTATTTTTTATTTGTAAATTCATGCCAAGAAGAATATATACAAAATCTGTTTTTCTCTCAAAGAAATGATCCAGTAATTGATGACAGTCTGTGCTCCTTCATTTCATCTTTTAATACCCAGGTTTTTTTTTTTAACTTTATTATTCTAAAAGAACACAGATTTCATACCCTTCACTCTGAAATAGCAGTAGATAGATGATAGCCTTATAAACAGTTTTGATGATGTCACTTGGTTTTAATTAAAATAAGTTAAATACAATTACATTGTTGCTATTCTCTGACAGGGTACACACAAGCCAGTAGTATAATCAAAAGCAACCTCTCTCAGTCCAATATCCACAGTCTGTTACAAGCTTAAAAAGAAGCAACTGACCAACCTTCTATATTTTGTTAGGGGATAGAGAGAGTGTGGCAGAATGATAATGACAATAATGAATACATGATTTCTATAACAAACTGGAGAAACATCCAGTATCACACTATGATTTAGAGGCTTGGTCTTCGGTAGTCGTTTCATCTTCAAAGATGACTTTAGATTTAAGGCTAAAGCTGTATTAATACAGATGGGTTATTTGGTAAGTTATCTTGGCCTCTGAGATTTAAATACAATTTTTTTAAACTTTTTTTTTTTTTTTTTTTTTTTTATTTCTAGGAGAGAGAGAGACAGCGTGAACAGGGGAGGGTCAGAGAGAGAGGGAGTCACAGACTGAAACAGGCTCCAGGCTCTGAGCTGGCAGTCAGCACAGAGCCCGACACGGGACTCGAACCCACGAACCGCGAGATCATGACCTAAGCGAAAGTCGGACGCTTAACCGACTAAGCCACCCAGGCGCCCCTAAACACAATTTTTGAACCCATTTGTTTATGTTCTGTATCAATCAATTCCTTCAAAGACAAGTCTTGAGGACCCTACATTCCCAAGTCACTTCTAGTTACTAATTCCTGTTAAAGGTAACAGAAAGTTGGCTTTTTCTTGATTTTCCCACCAGTTCTAACAAAGAGAATTCACGTACTCATCAGACTGAAAATTTAGGATGATGGAGTGGGTTTATGCCATAGGAACACAAAAAATTACAAATGAACAACAGATTTCCATGTCACTAAAACCCTTTAGCTGTAGTACTATTCGGAGTTACTCATTGACTGTCTTTTGCCTCAATTTTCCATATTCCTATGAAATATTGCCATGTTGTCTGACTTGATTCTCCATTTTCTTTTCTTCTCTTCCTTAAGCTCCTCCCACTCAAAATACATGTTCATTCCTTATGTAGATCAGTTTTCTTACTGTCTCCATCCAAACCACATGCTCAGTGTCTACCTTCTATTCGCAAACTATTTTTTAAAAAGTTCAATTTTGAAGAGGAACTCTTGATAGTAGCTGTATAAATATATGTATTTTATATGTGTGTATATACATAGTATATATATGAACATATATCATATATATAAAATGCATACATAAATTTTCCTCCCTACCTGCCCCAGCTTTTTAAACCAAAGCTTCCATCAATGAAATCAAGTAAAGTAGCCTTTTGTGATTAGTACTCTATATGTGTAATTAGAATGATGACTTCACATCAAATACTTTAATATATGGCCATATTAAGGAGGAAACATGTATTCAATATGAAAACTAATAGATGAATAGTAAATAAAATATAATATTATTAAAAATCTGGTCAGTACATCTTTAGTCTTTAATTGGACTAATGTAGGTTGAGGCTATTAATAATATATATTGATCCATTTTTATTAAACTTTGACAAAGAATTAATTTTACCCCAGTATAATCAATGCCCTTAAACAGAACCAAACTCATATATGGTATTGATTTCTAGGAAGGGAAAAGCCATTATATTTTTGCTTAGGGGAAAGTGCTCAATTATCCATAACCTGAATTTTAAAAAATACTAATTCACTTTTTTCTAGAAACAGACATGGGGAATTTCTAGTAATATTGATTTATAGAAAATTTTATGCAAGAGCATTTTGGTAGGGATGAGACACTTTAAAAATAATCTTTGATTTTGCAGCAATTAGCGAAGAGCTTTGCCTGCACTAGGTGCTAAATAAATGTTAGTGAATGGAATATACTGGGGCATTTGGTGGCATGGAATAAACAACCTAGACATGCTAGGTAAGATAAGAGTTGAAGAAAACACAAGACCAGGATTAGGACTGGAATGCTGTCATCATACATGAGAGAACTTTGATAACAAACTACATTGTCTATCTCCCTCAGGAGACACATGATATTTCCTCACATGTGTTCTGTCTCTGTCTCTCTATAGCCAGTGCCCATATAGTTACCACTCCTTTCTACCTATATTTTACATATGGCATAGATTTGCTACCATCTCTCAGGCTCTGTATCATACAGCAATTTTTAAATTTTTTTAAATGTTTTATTTATTTCTAGGAGACAGAGAGAGAGACAGCGTGAGCAAGGGAGGGTCAGAGAGAGAGGGAGTCACAGACTGAAACAGGTTCTAGGCTCTGAGCTGGCAGTCAGCACAGAGCCCGATGCGGGGCTCGAACCCATGAACCGCAAGATCATGACCTAAGCAAAAGTCGGACGCTTAACCGACTAAACCACCCAGGCGCCCCATCTATATCATACAGCAATTTTGATGTGTCCTGCTCTCTTCTACCCCTACTTCCAGTTGAGTGAGTTTTCTGTTTTCTAATGAAAAGTTTCTTCAAGTAGCAAATTGCCTTTTTGTTTTGTTTTGTTTTTGGGTAATTCATGGGTCACACTTCATTGGCAAGACTATGCACAGATTGATTTCCTTGCATTAGATGCCTGCCTGATCCCACTAGTTGAAACTGGAAGAGTAGAGCATAAGCTTTGTCAGAAGATCTCCCTTAAAAGGGGGTGTTGTCAGAACAGGCAGTACAACATCTCTCAGGAGAGTAAATTACTATGGATTGGTCTCTGATCAATAAAAGGGGCATGTTACACAAATCAGAATCCAGAGGACATTGCTTTGTTCAGATTCTTAAACTGAACCAAATAACCATGGCTAGCTAACACATATGGATAACACTCACAGAACAGAATTATCTTCTTGTTCCCTACCTCCCACCTCTTTCACACCTACTATCAGTCACTGAATCAAATCATCTCAAATAAGTAGGTGCAGTGACACAGCAGAAGAGGGGCATGTACAACAGGGGCTGTGCCAGGGTTTAGGAGATCAGCAGTCAGCCTGCACATGCATAATAATCAGTTCTTTTTGATATGCCCGACATCATAGCAACATCTCCTGAGGAGACCAGAGGGGGAGTTTAGGGAAAATTAATACGACCTTTAGTTGATGACTACAGAATACTTCCCCTTCTATTTTTCTTTCAATGGAGGGGATAAAAGGCTACATTAATTACACATTTGTTCCCTCTCTATGGAGTTTTCATGACAGCCAGTCTATTGACATGTAGAGATCAGGAGGTCTACTAAAGGATAAAGGTCTGCTAAAGAGGATAAAGTTCATACTGAAAACACTAAGTGGTAAAAATGTGGATATCGGACATGTTTGTATCCATCATTTATTTGACTTTCTTTTTAAGAGATAAAATGAAATTCAATTGGTCTTATGGGGAGAGGGTCAAAGTATAATTAATTATAGAAAGGGCAAGTGAAACATGTGTTTTTCATATTCACACAATACACTCACAATGAAGACAGCTTGAGGAAGTATTTACTCTTCAGATAGGTTGACCAATATGCCACTTAGTGTATATCTTTTTATCTAGTAGCTATCAATAACAACCACACAATATATTCAAATGAGCATGCAAAACAGACACCTATTATCACCAAATATAGAAAAAAAATGCAATAGTAGGGGAAAGAAAATGTGTCTCATTTGTGCTGGATATGAAAACAACAACAAAAAAAGAAAGCAAGAAATAAGAAATAAAAACTTCTTTGTACTGAGCTTGGGAGTCTTTCCCCAAAATGACGCTCAACATTTTCTAGCAATGCTAAGGATAGAAACAACCAGCTCTTGAACTTTGAAGTAATTGGTTCACAGCTGTGCTTATACTGAGATGGAAATATGGAAATGCATTTGTACAGAGGGAGGGTTTTTTTTTTTTTTGGTAGTTGTAATGAGAAAGTTGTCAAATTAAACCCAAACTGCTGTAAGTAAAATAAATTACATGTGGAAATTCAATTTCTGATACTTGCATTGCGTGGGTACATGTGCTATGATATTTCTAAAAAGAATTCTATTGTTATTCACAAGTTTAGTGTTAAGGAAGCAAAGGTGACTTAAAGTGATTTTTAGATATTTTTGTATATTGAGAATGTAAGACATCATATCAATGCAACATGGTGCACTTTAACGTTTATTAAATGCATGAATTCCTAGGGAGGGACACAAAAGGAGGCCACATTTCTGTCTACCAAAGTGTTTGAAATATACTTGAGAAAGCAAGATTAGCACATCTGAAAGAGGAACAATATAAAATACACAGATAATCAGAAGAGAAAGATCAATGGGGGCTGAAATAACAAAGGGCTTTGTTAAGAAGATAGAATAAAGGCTTAAAATAGTGACTACAGAGTTAACACAAAGGCAGAAAGAAGACATTTTAGGGATATATCATACAAGTCCATGTAGCAAAAAATATGAACATGTGTGTAAGAAGATAACAGCATTGGACAGCCTGGGTAGCTCAGCTGGTAAGTGTCTGTCTTCAGCTTGGGCCATGATCCCCTCATCTGTGGGTTTGAGCCCTACAATGGGTTCTGTGCTGAAATCTCAGAGCCTGGAGCCTGCTTCAGATTCTGTGTCTCCCTCTCTCTCTCTGTCTCTGTGCTCCTCCCCACCAGCACTCTGTCTCTCTGTCTCTCAAAAATAAATAAACATTAAAAAATAAAAATAAAAAGAAGAGAACAGGATGGAGTATGGATAGGGGGAGTGTGGCTTGTTAAGGGGGCAAGTAAGAAGTTGGATCTGGGAGGAACCAACGTGTACATTGGACTGCGTTTGACGAAAGTTATAAAGAGAGCTTTGGTTCTGTATGGGCTACTTGGAAACCCAGAGGTATGTATCAACTTCAATAATGCAGTGTGTGTTGGGGGTGGGGCCACAATAAAAAAGCTATGGCCTGGAAAGTTGAAGAAGGTCCAAAATGTGATTCTAGCTGTCTGAGTAACATGTTGTATAATTTTGAACAGGTACCTTGGTTTCTTAGCTCACAGACACTTGATGCAAACTTTCAACTCTAATCTTTACAAGTTTTTATTATATATTCATATGATGTTAAAAACAAAAGAAAAACACTAGTTATATGGCTAGAAAATAATTATGATAACTAAGATAATCAAGAAATTCTAACATTTAGCATGCATATCTTTTAAGAGAAATGGCACATATTATTTTAGTACCTGAGTATCTAATGGTGAAGGAGGGGACGTGCTGATGAACTAGAATACTTCAAAGTCCTTTCAATCCTTAGGGGCTCATTCCACTGGAGTACAAGGAGAATATGACTTAACCAGTCTGGGCTCCAGTTGTGTCTGTCCCATAGAAAGTGCTTAACTTGCTTATGTTGAAGGAATTTGCCTAAAAGCATATGCCCATAATTTATACTTTGATTTGAATTCCAATTGTTTAAAATTTATTAAAAGTTCACTACAAGATGATAATTCAATAATATTTGCATTAAAATAAAACATATGATCTCAATTGTATCTGTCCTTCAGGAAGGTATAAGTTATATAAGGAACACAGAAAACACGGCAGGAGCTAATATAATACATGCATATGTGAGGTACAAGTGATGATCCAGCGCTCAGCCCTGGGGAGATTGCAGCAGCAGTGAGCCTGCTGACTACTGCTCCTTTGTTTGGCACAGTCTTGTGGGTCTCACAAACACAAGCACATTGTCTTTCAGCACAAGATGTTGGTTGGGTCTTAAAATCTGGGTGCTAAGTGTGGGGTCCAAACTCTTGACTTCTTTCTTTATATATGTGATTATTTTTTATTTTTTAAAATGTTTCATTTATTTCTAAGAGAGAGAGACAGAGTGAGCAGGGGAGGGTCAGAGAGAGAGGGAGATACAGAATCTGAAACAGGCTCCAGGCTCTGGGCTAGCTGTCAGCACAGAGCCTGACATGGGGCTCAAATCCACGAACCGTGAGATCATGAACTGAGCCGAAGTCGGACACTTAACCGACTGAGCCACCCAGGTGCCCCTAAACTCTTGACTTCTTAGGTTGAAACTAGGAGTGGGGAGTTCCCTCCCAATTGCACTACAAAGATTGTGAGCTTTATGGTGAGTATGTGTCTCAGCATTTCCTACCTATCTTGATATAAGTATCTTCTCTTTTGCCTACTTTGGAGGAGTCACTAAACTGGTATTAGGATTTCTTTCAGAGGGCATTGCTCTGTGTAGCTGTGCATTGTTCTATCTGTGGGGAGAGGGGAGTTCAGGAAGTCTGTATGTTGCTGCCTTGTCTGACCTCTTCTGGATAAGTTTCTTTATCTCTCCATGCCTCTGTTACTCAGTTTGTAAAAAATATTTAATCATGCTACCTTCTTAATAGATAGATATAAAAGGTAACACATGCAAATCTCCTGGCATGCTGCCTGGCACATAGAAAATATTCAAAGCATAACAGCTTCGATGATGATGATGATGATGATGATGATGATGATGATGATGACAATGATTAATTACTTTCATCTCATGTTCAGAATCAGAGAAAACACACATTCTCCAAGGTATCTTTAAGAATGAATACATTACTACTTAGGGTGAGGAATCAGCATGAGATGCCTACCAATATAGGTACACAAGTGAAAAAGATAGCAATAATTTTTTTAAAGCAAACCCTTGTGAAGGCAGAGTAATTGGAAACCAGATCTTATGTTTCAGCTTACATAATGAGTAAGAGTCATCTGCTTCAAAAGCAGTGGCTCCTCTAGTCTATATGCTTTTAATATATGCTCATTTTGTAGTCAACTGCAGTCCCTAGGCTAATATTAATATTCCCCAAATGACAAAACTTCATCAACTGAAAATTTGGTTTCTGCCTGATATTCTGTGTTAGCTTTGCTATTTTAGACTCAAATAAGCAGTTTGAAAAAGCCTAAAAAAGTCATTGTCATTCCTGATTGCAGTTCATATTACATTACCTGTAGAATTTCATCCCCAGGTGAATTACTCATCACCAATCTGATCATTCTTCCATAATTAGACTCTTTTGGTGAAGGATAAACTCTGAATATTAATACCAGAAAACTAGATTTAGAACAAAGAACAGGATGGAAGGCAATTTTTGAATCTATCATTAAGGTTTTTAGCCTTAAAGTCAAAGAAACTATTTCTCACTATGTGCTTTTAATGGGTAAACAGTCTATAATAGATAGCAACAAACTCATCTTTTCACTTGTTATATTCAGCTAAGACATTTTCCTGCTAAGACTTTTTGATTTGGTCTTTCCAGAAATAGTCTCTTGAATGTGGCACTTGTTTTAAACTAAATACACAATACACAGGCCTTAGAAATTTAACATAGTGAAAGTAAATAATAAATTATTTTTTTTATTTTAATAATAAATTATTTTTGACCAAATGTTAAGCATAGCAATCACATATCTGAGGTTGGTTTCTTTTGTTTTTGTTTGTTTTATTGTTTTTACTTTTATTTAATCTCTTCTCATTCCTTTCTGACAAAACAAACAAACATAGAGGTGAATTGGACCTTAGAGACAACTTAATTCAATCATCTTTTTTTTACAAATGAGGCAATAGAAACTTGAAAAAAAAAATAGATCCTTAATTTGCCTTGAAGTCAAACTGGATTTCTGTTACAAGAGATACAATTTAGGGGCGCCTGGGTGGCTTAGTCGGTTAAGCGTCCGACTTTCGCTTAGGTCATGATCTCGCGGTTCGTGGGTTTGAGCCCCGCGTCGGGCTCTGTGCTGACTGCCAGCTCAGAGCCTGGAGCCTGTTTCAGTCTGTGATGCTGTCTCTCTCTCTCTCTCTCCTAGAAATAAATAAAACATTAAAAAAAATAAATAAAAAAAACCAAAAGATACAATTTAGTTTCCAATAAAATATAATGTATTCAAGTCAATATTGTCGAGTGTGATAACATAAGATTTGATTAAAATATTAAGGAATTGTATAAATGTTGATAAAATCTCTTTCATAAAAAATAAGAAATTAAATAATTTGGAGGTTTGGGAAAAAGAAAATACACAAACTCAAAAACAAGATATTATAGAGAAGACTCTAATCAATTTAACTCTAGGCGGCTGCTTGGAATCCAGTTTGAAATTTTAGTGTAAAGTGAACTACAAAAAATGTAAAAATATCACAATAATTTTATTTGCTAGGTTTTTAGTTGGACAATGTATATAGTTAAGAACTCAGATTAAAGATACAACACACACATAGGTCTTCTGTGACTTTCATTATCACAGAAGAAATATAAAGATATAACCTCTGTAACCTCTTCATAAGAAACACAAAGTCAGTATTTTGATATATGTTTCTAAAATTACTTCCTCCAGTTAGATTTACAAAAGTTGGCTTTAATGCCTTTATGAAAACAATGTGAGAGTGTGGTGATACAGACATGGGAATAATGCACATGTATTTTTCAAGAGCAGAATCCCTTGCCCATCTACTTTGCTACTTAGGGAAGGCTTTCACTCTATCAACTTTTAGACTCCTAACTAGAAAGTGTTAATTATAAATTTTTTCTGGTGAATATGGTCTGGGTTGTTGCACATTGAACTTAGTGTACAATCAGATAATGATGGTGAATAGGTGGCCTGAATAGTTCTTTAATACAGCACCAATTTCTTTCTTTTTTTTTTAATGTTTTATTTATTTCTAGGAGAGAGAGAGACAGCGTGAACAGGGGAGGGTCAGGGTGAGAGGGAGTTACAGACTGAAACAGGCTCCAGGCTCCGAGCTGGCAGTCAGCACAGAGCCCGACGCGGGGCTCGAACCCACGAACCGCGAGATCATGACCCAAGCGAAAGTCGGATGCTTAACCGACTAAGCCACCCAGGCGCCCCACTGCAACACCAATTTCTATTCCTTCTCTAATCCCTAAAGAATAAAAATAATCTTTTCAACTTTTCAGCCTGTATTAAGCAACACATACTGTATACTGGCAGGCAGTTAACAACTGTTAGTAAATGAAGATAATCATGTTGTATATACTGACAGCATACTTGGTCCATATAGAACTATGCCAGCCTTTTAAAAATAGTAAGTATTGTGAGATAATAAAATAATATATGATATAATAATTGCTTTACTTTATATATGTCTGGCAATCTTTTTAATGTTTATTTATTTTTGAGAAAGAGAGAAAGAGAGAGAGGGAGAGAGAGAGAGAATGAGCAGGGGAGGAGGAGCAGAGAGAGAGAGGGAGACACAAAATCTGAACAGGTTCCAGGATCTGAACTCTCAAAACACAGCCAGGTGTGGGACTTAAACTCGACCTCCAGAACAGTGAGATCATGACCTGAGTTGAAGTCTCAGAGGCTCAACCGCCTGAGCTACCCACGTGCCTGCCCCATCTAGTAATTTTTTGAAGTAAACTCTCTTTTTGGGTGCCTGCCTGGTTCAGTTGGAAGAGCATGAGATTCTTGATCTCAGGGTTGTGAGTTTGAGCCCCACACTGGGTGTAGAGATTACTTTTAAAAAAGAAAGCTCTCTTTTAAAATGCCTCTGAAATGTACATTTTAACAATTGTTATGTCATATATTATGATTAAGTTACTTGAGTATGAACCTTATGACATTTCATATTAGTGAAAGATTTTTCAATGATAGTTTCCTGTTATGAACTGTTATAGCTATTAGTATACTGCTCATTGTCATTTATGTTGCATTATAATCAGTACCCTTTTTTATTTTACAGATATCTTTAATAAGCTAATAATTTTTTTTGATAGGTATATTTAGGGGCTCTTGGGTGGCTCAGTTGGTTGAGCATCCGACTTCAGCTCAGGTCATGATCACATAGTTCATGAGTTAGAGCCCCACATTGGGCTCTGTGCTGACAGCCTGATGCCTGCTTCAGATTCTGTGTCTCCCTCTTTCTCTGCCCCTCCCCTGCTTGCGCTCACTCTCTCTCTCTCTGTCAAAAATAAATAAACATAAAAAATTAAGGAAGATACATTTATAAGTCATATTAATACAGTGTTTTCTTTTAAATACAGTATACTGCAAAAAGCAATCTATTAAAAGGAACACAGTAAGCAGCCCTGCGGATCACTGGAAACTTTCCTTTCTCTCTTTCCTAAAGAAGTTGGAAACAGGAAAAGAAAAACAATTTCAAAGACTGCAACTATGAAGCAAATAAGAGATTGGGACAGAAATATGTGATACCATCACTGAGTGACAAAATATGACCTCACCCCCAACCAACATAACTATAGAAACAATTTATCTTTCAAAATTTTGTCTGCAGTGTTATCAGAGAAAAGGGAAAAATCCCAGACAGGGATTAGCAGTGTATTTCTTTCTCCCAGTTACAATTCCTTCCTCAGGTATCCAGGGTTGTTATCATTATAGTTCTACCTCTCATTTTAAACTAACAAAGTATTAATTTTATATACTAGTCTCTGTGAATTTGCTTAATATGAATCTATCCATAACTGATGGACACCCTGACAAATGAAATGTCTGAATTTATAAATTTGAGGGTCATTATTTGTCCAGTAATGTCTCTGCCAAAAAAAATATTAATAGTAATTACAAATATAAAACAAAATTTAAATATTTTTATTTATTTCTAGGAGAGAGAGAGAGACAGCGTGAGCAGGGGAGGGTCAGAGAGAGAGGGAGACACAGACTCTGAAATAGGCTCCAAGCTCTGAGCTGGCAGCACAGAGCCCGACGCGGGGCTCGAACCCATGAACCGCGAGATCATGACCTAAGCGAAAGTCGGACATTTAATCGACTAAGCCATCCAGGCGCCCCACAAATATAAAAATAATTAAAAAAAAATTCTACTCTCTGGAGAACTTTCTGTACAGCCAATTGTCCTTCCTTAAGGACAAGCAACTTCCTGGACAATGTTCCTTCTCATTGAAATTGTTCCAGTTAGGACATCCTTTGCCATGTATTATAGGCTTTTCTACCAAAGGTGGAAGTTGTCTCATTATTTGTGTTTCTGCTCTTAACAGGCACTAAACAAATGGTTAAACATGTTGTGATGTAATAAAACACAACCATAAGTAATTCTAAAGCTGCAGAATTTTACTTTCATCATGTATATTTTACCTTGCCAAAAACAGATCCATTAAGAATAGGTAAAAACTTTGATCAAAAGAGTATCCTGTGTATTTATTCAGAAGACTGTTATATAATGCACAAATTTCTCCATTCAAGTGAAAGAGTACCTCAGAAAAATAACCTCATAAATAACAAAGAGTCATTACAGAAAAGCTGCTAATTTCCTGTTTATTTAGTGATCATCAAAGCCTCTGGAGTAATGTTCAGAATTAGTGTAATGAATTATGCTTATGATAAATATCTTGTTGCATCATAGTGAGTAGACAATAGCATACATTCATAGTTGTCTACTCTTTGTTGAGAATTTCATTCTGAAGACTATGTTGTCTGTCTGGCACTGTGTCACATTCAGAGTGTAACAAGATAGACGTTTAAAATAGTTATTAGGTAAACATATTTTAGATGTTTCAATTTGCCTATTAATGACAAACAATTTTAGGGTTTTAGGGGGAAAAGTTTTCTTTTTTTTTCACTTCAATGTTTTTAATTTCGGAAAATACTTTCCTGTTTTAAAAAGGGAAAAACTGATAGAGCATTATAGAAAAATAAAATTACTCAAAGACTAAGCAAAATTATTGGCATAAAATTAAATTTTCACAATGTTTTAGCATTTCTTTCCAATTTTTAAAATCTAAAACTCCCTCAATATTTGAATACTTATTTTCAAAAGTTCCCATTCAAGGGTGTTTTGTCAAAGATAACAAGTGAGAAAAATGGCAAGTTTTGTGTCACTTTAAGGATGCCAACTCAGCTAAGGACAAAGGGTCACCTCTTCTTTTGAGCCATCGATGGAAAATGCACTCTAATTCTGCCGATTTGCCAGTTGCTATTGGGGTTATTCCCATAGGCATGAAAACATGATGACCTATAGCTGAAAATAAACGAAAAAGAAAGTTTTTTGAATGGAGTCTGCATGTAAGACCTAGAAGAGGTATCATTGCTGGTTGAGTATGCAAGATACTGAAAGCTTATACATATTAAGATAGCCTTCATATCATCATTTCTAATTAAACATTTTTTATATTGAAAGGATCAAAAGTTTTCATTTTTAATATCTCCTTCAACAAAACAGGAGAAGTCAGTCTTTGAAATGGCAACAGATTCTCCTTTAGTTTTAGAATGCTCACTGCACGTAATTTGAAACAAGAAAAAGGAAGTCATGGTTTATGGCTTCAGGCATTAGTGAAAACTACAAACACATGGATGTAATTTTCAGGAATGCTTTATTTTTTCTTCCAATTTCGTGATGACTTTACTTTTAGCTAAAAAAAACCCCCCAAAAATGAAAAAACAAAACAAAACAAAAACCCAAAATAACAACCAAAAACTAAAGGAAACAAAAAGTTCCTTATTTTAAAGAATCACATTTTTGGTTTTGAAATTATGACTTGTAAAACATAAGAATTGTCATATCCATATACATGACTTGTTTGATTTGTTTAAATTGATAACTTTTATTAAAAGCAGGTGGCTAGCCTACCCATAAAAGCATAAATTGACAGGCAAACAATTGGTCGAATCCACTAAGCAATCAATTTGTCAGAATTTCTTCCATATTATCTCATAATTCCAATGTTCCCAATTGTCTTTTCTTTTTTTTTTAAAATTTTTTTAATGTTTTATTTATTTTTAGGAGAGAGAGAGAGACAGCGCAAGCAGGGGAGGGTCAGAGAGAGAGGGAGACACAGACTGAAACAGGCTCCAGGCTCTGAGCTGGCAGTCAGCACAGAGCCCGACGCGGGGCTCGAACCCACGAACCGCGAGATCATGACCTAAGCGAAAGTCGGACGCTTAACCGACTAAGCCACCCAGGCGCCCCCCAATTGTCTTTTCATTTGCTACCTTCCTGCTTCTGCCCCACCTCCAGTTCTTTTTAAACACATGCTTTTTCACTACTTAAGCTGAAGTTAATTATAGCACTGTGTCTTATCCATCTCTACATCCGATAATAAATGCCTGGTATAGTCCTGGCATGAAGTTGTTGTTTTAATACCTGTTTATAGAATAAATAAATATGTATTTATTTATATGTATTAGATGGTCTAGTAGTTTGACTCAATTATCTATATCAACTGGATTGGTATGAAGCACTTCAAACACTTAATATTTGCTTACTTAGCTAATTGAGTGGTTGGTTCTTCCAAATCTAAAGATTATTGCTTGTCTTCATAAATAATTACTTCAGGCTGAAAAATGCTTACCATGTTTAGACCATTACAGTAGAGAATATTCATGAAAGCCTTTATTACCAAATTGGAATACAGTGGATATAATAATATCATTTGTTTTTGGTCAGTTTATATCAATATACAATCATAAATATAAAGTTAAAAAATGTGAATCTATTTTGGAAGGCTTTATAATTCAGCAACTAACATACTTAAATTGGGTAAATTATATATAAATTTATTTCCCAATGACAGTAACTGTGGGAAGTCATTAACAATACAGAGTCTCTGTAAGAAAGGAAGATAAATGGCACTCTAGGAAGAATTGAAAAATAACAGATTTAATTTGAGCTAAAACACTCCATAAAACCACTAAAGATAATAAAGCAATACTGACCAACCAGGATGATTGATCAAGATGGAAGAGAATCAGCAATTAATAATTAATATATAAATAAATGTCTCACATTCAAAAAGGAAAATAGATGTTACATAAGGGAGTCTATGATACTACGTGTAAATCAGAAAATGAATGAAGAATCAAGATCAAACTATGAAGAAACTAAATTATTTTATTACAATACTGATGATTGCTTTAGAAGGGGGTTATATTATTTTGTGACTGCATAAATTTTTTTTAACTTTTCAATTATATTCATTATGCATCACAAAGAAACAGCACCAATGTAGGAATGCCACAAGATCCTGCTATTAGTAGTTAACCTGAAATGCATTATTCAAAGTTGTTCAGTTAATGGGATCTATCCCCATGTAATATATTAATTACTGCTAGAGACTTACTGGGTGTCTGATCACACTGTGAATGAATACATAATACAGAATTCAATATCTGTTAGGACCAAAGAGCTATGAATTAAGTAGGGTTGGCCTCAGCTGGAAAGCTGTTAGGCATATCGTGGGAAAACCATTATATTTCCTTACTAAGAGGAATTACTACCAACAGAATAAACACAAGTCTATTTTAGAGATTCAAAGTAAAAAGGGTGTATTAAAGATAAATATTTCTTTCACAAATAAACAATTTTTCTTGAGCTAGTAGATTCCTGGATAAAAATATATAGCTCTTTTACCTAGCTAACCATGACAGTAAATCACTAGTGACAAAAATGGTGATATTACAGGAGCAAATTCTGAGGCTAAATGCATTCAATTCTTCTAGTAATACATAGGTTCAAGTTTCATTCTGTTCAATAGGGAATGAGGCAGCATATGAAATATTTTCCTTTTAATAGGGGTTTTGAAAGAAATCTATAAAATTCTTTGTCCATTGTTTTTCAAATCAAGAAAGGGGTAATACAACTATAGTAAATAAATATATTACAAAATGTATATTACACTGTAGAGTGTGGCCATTTACAAACAAGATGGGGTTTCTAGCTTTCTTTGTAGCACCACAGGTATTTTTCCTTGCAGCTGTTCCATTTAGCCTCTATCTGTAGGTAGCATTTGACCCAGGGGCCTGAGATGAGCGACACTTTTGGTCAATGGGCTCTGAAAGAAGCCCCTTATCAGAAACTGTCAACTCACTTGTTGTTCCACTAAGACCTCAGCATTGCCTTGGGGCCCAGGCATTTGCTAACCATTCATCGCCTCCCTTGTGAACCCCAATTCCCACCAGCTACATCCCCATTCAATGCTTGTTCTCAGAAACAACCACTAACAGACTGAATTTCTGGCACTGGCTTTCTTGGACAGCTGATGTCAGATGGACATCTGTTCATTCCAGAAGTTTGGGCTTTCCCTTACTGCTCTACTGACCCTTTTTGAATTGACATCCTGGGTTTGGACCTTGAGTTTAATGCTTGGATAATAGTGCTTATATCCAACCTGAGTTTGGGTTGACCTTCTGATTTGGAAACTGTTTTTTGTAATGATCACTACTTGTACTCCTTCTTGTATTAAGGAATACATGCTTATACTTGCAAAAGAAAAATGGCAATTGGTAGATTGCCAGAATGCTCAAAGATGAAAAGAAGAAAGAGAGAGAGACAGAGAGAGAGAGAGAGAGAAAGAAAGAAAGAAGGAAGGAAACAAGGAAGAAGGAAGGAAGGAGAGAAAGAAAATCTTTCAGTAACACGGAGACAAGAATACCAAACAATATATTGTTAATAATGAAAAGAATGAGAGATATCTTGACCAAGTCGAGTCAAGTGATACTATGCTCCTTTTAGAACTCAGATATTTTTGGGGCGCCTGGGTGGCTCAGTCGGTTAAGCATCCAACTTTGGCTCAGGTCATGATCTCACAGTCCATGAGTTCAAGCCCCGCGTCAGGCTCTGTGCTGACAGCTCAGAGCCTGGAGCCTGTTTCAGATTCTGTGTCTCTTTCTCTCATTCTGTCCCACCCCCGCTCGCTCTCTGTCTCTCAAAATAAAATAAAAAGACATTAAAAAAAAAAAAGAACTCAGATATTTTGTTTATTGTAACATACTTCTCTGCAGTGATCTTCTGGGTCTCAGCTTATTTGATACCATTTTACTTGAAACTTAGAGGTAGTAAAAGTAGAGAAAAATAAACTTGTTTACTTATTTTTTTAAAAAATAATGATACATGATTAAAAGGAAAGGCTGGAAGAAAATGAAAACAGAAGATATGGTAGTAAATAAAATCCACTCTGGATTGAGACATATTTGGCTTTGTGCTTTCTAAATTTGTCAAAGAAATGGAAGGAACATGATTCGCGCATGACCTGTATACAGAAATAAATAGGAGACTCATTGCTGAAAGAAAAAGTACAACTTTTGGGAGGATGCTGAGTTCTATGGAAAACACTTCCCAGGAATCTTGAAAGAGTATTTGCTATTTAACAATTGTTGGTTACCCAAGTATCCATTAACCCAATTATCACAAACTGCATATCTCTGATTTTTTTTCAAATTATTTTGAGTCTATACAACTTAACAATAGAACTAAGTGCAAATATCAGAGTGTTTTTCCAGAGTCAATAAAATAGGCTAAAGTGTTATATCAAATAAGCAATATAAATGCTATGAAAAAAAATCCATTGGCAAATCATGAACAAGAGAATTTTTTTACCTCCTTTGAAGATTTCAGTTCTATTCTAGTGAAATGAAGTGAAACAAATATCCTCCTTTTAAAAATAGAGATGAAATTAAAGGGAAAAGGATTCTTCTCTTTTCTCCAAATCTCCAGTTAATGCTTATTTCCTGTGTTAAGTTATTTATGGCCTAATACCAATGAGACATAAGTAGGTTATCTAAATTCTTGGGAGACCATCCCAACTTTCCTTTGGAAATTAAATTCCTCACTTTTCTTCCTAATTGAGCTTGTATACATCAATGATATGTATTTTAATGTCCTATAAATATCTTCTAGATAACCAAGTATGTTGAAATTTCCCATCTCTCAGTTGAGCAAATGCATTAATTCTATGAAGGATATTTTATTACATTGGCAACAGATCTGATCAGCTTATATGAAAAAAGTTAATTCACTTTAATGAAAAAAATATGTATATATATTACATTATGATGCTTGTATTCAGCTTATATTCATGCCTTAAATTCACAAACTTAGAGAAAAAAGGATATCAGGAAGGTCTACAATGTTTTTGTAACCTGAAACTGAGTTTAACTTTAAAAAAATTAAAAACTTTAATATTTTATATACAATATTTAACACAAGATTGGGCTGATGACCACATGATGTCTGATATATTTTTTATTCTGATAAAGTTTTACATTTTATTCAAGAAGCCAAGTATTATTTAACACAAAAAATGTATATTTGAAACACACAGGAATTGGAAAAAAACATGAGATATACATATGATTGTTATTTTTAGAGGGCGATGCTTGTGTATTGTTAATTCCAACAATAAGAAAAATCTCTGTAAGAGCTAGAAATCCAGAGGATATTCTGAAAAAGCTACTTTGCTAGTATTAGTAGGTCTTGGGGGATTGTTGGAGAATACTTGATAAGGGACAAAATTATGACCTGGTATTCATATGAATCTTGGGCAGCAAAAGCATAAACACAGTCTCAAGTCTAAGCAATGATGGGAGGTCACGCACCACACATGCATAATAGGCTATGATTTTAACTTCCAAATTTCCTCATAAAATATAATTTTGTTTAACAATGTCATTATATAGATACTTTAAAAAAACTGTTCCTTAGAGATTGCTGCTGTGCTATGAATTTGTACTATTATAATCCCCAGCATCACCCTATCTGGTGAGATTAGTAGTGTAGCTAAAATAATCACGGATTCTGAAGCACATTACCTAGATGCAAATTTCTACCCTGATAGCTTCCCAATGTATGATCTTGGCAAATTATTTTAACTCTGTATTCCTCAGTTTTCTCCTCTATAAAATGGAAACGATGATACCAACCTCAGAAGGTTTAGATAAATTAATAAATATAAAACATTAGTTCATAAAACATTACATAAGAATTTCTACTATTTCTCTAAACAGTGGTTTTATAATATTTTAGTGTATCTCTTTATTCATTAATTTATCCATTATGTGAGCAGTGACACTCTTTTCTGAGGTAAAATTTCAGGTGAAACCCAATATGCAAAGAAAATTCTACTCTTGAAGACCCTAGAATAAGAACAATGTTTTGGAAACTCCCCCATATAGTGCCATAGAATCCTCTGGCTCCCCAGAGCAGACCTGGAAAATAAATTATTTTTAAAAATCTGAAATGCAGACTATATCTCCGTAGCTATAATCTCCTACAGTGAATACAGGAGTCTAATCTATTAACATGGATACTATGGAGATGGCATTTATTTTGGTAATTGTAAGTCTAATTGACACCCGATGCTATGTGACTTTCAAATGTACAATGCAGTGATTCAACAGGTCTGCACATTATGTTATGCTTACCGCAAGTGTAGCTACTATCTATAAATGCCATTTTAATGAAAGAAAATATTTTTCCAAATATTCAAGAAAGGATATTACATGGCAGATGTAAGCTTACAATAGAATAACAATACGGGAGATTGAATTGTCACATGACTCCCATATAAAGTTCGATCTTGGGAAGTAATTTAAAGAAAAGCAACCAAAATTAATTAATGAGAGGGATGTCTAAAAAGCACACAAAATCATTACCAGAATAATTATAAAAATACTAACACCATTAAAGAAATCTATACTATAATTATACATACTTATTAGTTAGTGAGGCTTATTTCTAAAATTGTAAAAGATAGGAGACTTCGTTAAAGTCACTTAAAAATACTTAGAATCTGTGTTAACTCTTGGATTGTTCTTAAGCATATATGTATGCATATAAAAAAAACCTCTATGTTGTTTAGCTATGTCTTATGCTCTTTAATTATAATATTCTGTTAAATGTGTTTTAATACTTTAAAAGAAAGTTGTTTAATATTTATTTTTGAGAGAAAGAGCATGAGTGGGGAAGGGGCAGAGAGAGAGGAAGATACAGAATCTGAAGGAAGCTCCAGGCTCTGAGCTATCAGCACTGGATGTGGGGCTCAAACTCATGAGCAGTGAGATCATGACTTGGGCCAAAGTAGGACACTTAACCTACTGAGACACGCAGGAGCCCCTAAATACTTTAATCTTAATATACCTTCCCTTCATTAAAGGGCACAGAATATGGTTACAGTTCTATTTTGCAAAGGAACTACTATTACATGTATTACTTATGCATTTATCTCTCTATAAACAGTCAACTTTACATACTTTAGATAAGTTGATTCTCTTTCTTGCATATGTATACATATGCATGCACACACACATGTGACTAACCTAAATGACATTCTTATAACACAATCTTCAAAATGAAGAATAACAATTTCTGTTCATTTCAACATTATATTAAAATATGTTTTTATTTTCTTTTTTTATCCCTCAGAGTAAAACCATTTGTCTAGTGGCCCATACTGCTCACAGATGATACAGAAGTTTTGTTTCTATTAAGCCTCTTTCAGTCATAAATTTTCATTTTCCTTTAGCTATTACAGAGAATGGGTAGGGGAAAAAAAGACAATATCTATGTATTTACTTTATATTTCCAGAAGAATATAACTATAAGTTAAATGTATAGCATCAGGTATGGGCAGGAGGGTGGGAATTTGAATCATGGTGCCCCTAAATTTCATGAATAGCTAGTAGGTTACAATGGTGTTCTTTTGCATTTCAACACTGACTGACGGAAAGTGTGAGTAGTGTTTGTTCAATGTGAGTAGTATTTGTTGAAATTCACTGATACTGCTCTCATTCTGTGAAGGCACTCCACAGGACTAGAAGAATCAAAATCATCATTACCTGAGATCACAGCTTATTAACATTGCTACTAAAAGCTCCCAAAGTCACCATTCATGTACCTTTCAGACACACCATAAGGAGATCAGTAACCACTGCTGCTTATAAAGGGGCAAAAATATCCAATAATGTATCACAAAATTTTATATTTCTGTTTCAGCATTTATATTCAAATCCACTTTGTTTAAAAAAGCAAAAACCATGCCTGTACAATCAAGCTTGAGAGCTGATTGAATATGTTGTTAATGCACTCTTTTCAATGTTCCCCACCAAAAAAACAGCATATTTGAATTTGATTTGATATCTGTTGACAGGAAACCACAATGTTACCTGTTATATAGGTGAGAACAAATTAGGTATTCTGCTGCTCTCTTTGGACGATCTCCATTTACTTAAAAAAATCATTTGGTAAGATACCTATAATGTCTTTGGCACTTAAAGTTGTGACTAGAAAATAGTTTTCTACTTTAGAAATAAATGTCTTGGCTTCACTCCAACATTTATTTTCAATAAATGCCTAAGCATTTATCTTGTAGCAGGAGACCATTATCCAGTCACAACGTTCAATTCCTTTGACATTATCTCTTAAGTAAAACAGTAGTGTTAAGAATAAAGGACTTGCAGATTGAAAGAGTGCCATTAGTATGCTGGGTGGGTGAACGAATAGTGTGAGTGAAGATCACACTCCCTCCTCCCCCATCAACATTGGAAGTAAAAGAAGCACATGTTTTCTTCTCTTCAGATACACTTGTGTATTCGGACTTCTAAAGAGCTTGACCAAATAAGAAGCCTAGAAAGTGAATTTTCTAGCATTTACTAGATTAAATGGCATCTCTCATATAATTTAATCTCCTCTGTTATTTGATAGCCAGTCTTGAATATTTGTGTGTAATGAAGGTCCACATGATTTGTATTAGCTCGGAGAGATCCCCACTACACTAGTTAAGGGGCAGTCTTTATGACAATCTTTCTGTAATGTGACAACCTGCATACTATTTCTCTTCCAATAATCTTTGGAGACTTTGGTTTACTTGAATTTTAATCAATTCAGGAGGCTAAAACCATTCTGATTTAGTATACCATTTCTAATCAAAATAGGTTTAGCCTCCTGAATTATGGCAATAGGGGTCTAGGTGCAGATGTTCATTATGAGATTTATTGTCTGCATTTTGTAGCCAATGACTATTACATTGGTGGAGGGAGTAGAGGCATTATAGAACCCTTGCAAAAACAATTTATTAGTGGAAATGGAAATATATTTAAGGAAAAAACAAATTCCTAGATACAGATCTGATTATATCACCCCTTTCTTTAAATATTTTACTTATTGAACTTCCTGCTATCTGTTAAAAAATCTTCTGAAATTCTCAATATATAATTACAAGGTGCTTCTTAACGTAGATTAACAAGGCTTGTCAAGCGCTGACTTAAATCTACCATTCTATCCTTCTTTGACAAAGCACTGAAGGATTATCAGCCACCTCATTATTATCCCTCATCCTGGATATGGACCATAAACTGATATTTTCTCTAAATAGGGAACATTGCAAATAAACTTTAAGACAAGTCCTCCTCCTTCCCAAGACCACTGTTACTGTTAGAATAGCACAAAAGTATTAACTAACTTGTATATACTTATAATTTTGGAACCCTATGCAAAGCGTAATATATTTGACTTTCTGTGGGTGAGTCCTGAAATTGGATTTTTCCTCATTTCCAAAATTGATTTTTTTTCATAGTAATGTTTGAGAATCATTGCTTCATGGCTCTGTTCAAATTATTTTTCTTTCATGAAACCTATACGCATCACCTCCAGTGGTAATGATCTTTCTCTTCCTTGATTTCTAGATCAATTTGTTTGTACCACTAAAGTGGCACCTAACACATACCACCCTGTGCTACAATTATTTGCAAATATGTTTCATCACCTGTAGGAATGAGATCTGCATCTTTCATATATTAACCTTTCAGCAGCATTTAGCTTACAGCCTAACATATTGTAGAAAGACATCTCAGATCACAGAAAAATTAAAAGGCAGTGTTGTCTGTATTCAACATTCAAATACAGACATATCCTGAGGTCTAGGCTACGTGGCCTATGTAGGTGTCAAGTTGGTCCCTGCACCTCCTTTTTCAGAAGGTTCCTTCCAGCGAAACAAATACATAAAAGCATCAATATTAAAAGGGATACAGGAGCAGGGTAGTTGGAAATCCTGTGATGAAAACTGACCTTCACAGTGAGGACAGCAGCTCTCAGGCTTGCCACTGTTGAAGGACAGGTCATCATAGAAGGCACTTCTAAAAACTCACTGAGAAGAAAGTGAAAGTTGTATGTTAGGTGTTCTCCAGCACCCTTGATTCTGCAGACCAATGATGGGAGTGAGCACACTGAGGTTGGCTAAGTAAGCTGACAAATGTTTTATATTATAAAAATCTCAGTGGTACCAGAAAATATTGTGATGAAAGCTGTCATAACCATCATTAATAATGAGGAAATATCCTTTTCCAACACAGCTTATACTGAAATACAAAAATTAGCTCATATGAAACTTCCTAGGTATCATTATAAAGCTCCTTCCCTGGATAATGTCCACCATAAAATGTATAAAGGATTCTAATGAGAATACCTGGCAAATATCTCTTTGTTTTTTTGTCTTAGCATGAAAGATCTGCTTCTTCTGAATAAGAAGCTAATTTTTATAATGTAGAAATATAATAAATCTTAGACTGAAGTCTAAGATGTTCTGATATTTCTTTGAATAATTAGAAAACTCAGAAGCAAATGGCAGCTTAACTCTTACAAGTGTAGAGGTATGTGAGATGAATTTCTGCATACTAAATTTATTTCTGTACTATAGCCCCTTACTCTGACTTTCTCAATAGTCTGATGCACCCCCTTGTACTGTGTGAACACTTTAGTAAGATTTTCCAAATCCTTTGTGTAATCACCTAAGATTCAAATAGACAACATAATATCAAATTATTTGCTTTCTCTTTTGCATCAAAAGTCTATTTTCTCCTGACTGCTAAAGTGTCATGGTCTCATTGACATGACACTTATATTTTAATTCCAATATAAATTGGTCCTAAACATTTCTGGTGATGAAAAACCTCATATATTATCTACAGGGCATTTACTTTAGAAAGGGACCAGAAAGTCATCCCAACTGCATCACTCTGATTATTCCTCTTTATTTTAAATGTGGAATTCAAAATGATAGATTTGAAAAGGAACTTTAAACAAAACACAATAGGACCATCTAAATTGAGCAAAAATTATCATCTTAAACAAATGTCATATTAAAATACCAAAAGGAAAATATCCTTCAGATGACTAGGTCAGACAATTTAAATCTTTTAAGATATTCTTTTTCTGAATGGCCAGCTGTCATCAAAAAATGAACTCTGACGATCTTTCAATTTCAGGGATTTGGAAAAAAAAAATTAAGGCTGCAAGTCATTTCTGTAAAGCTCACAGGACAACTGGTTCTCTAAAGTCAATTCTCAATTACCTTTGGAATGGGTGATAGGATTACATGGGCATTTGTTGACAATTTTCAGACATCCCTCATCCAGCTCTCTGAATATCTCCTATCACCAAGCCTTTCTTGGGAAACCTCCTAACAAGAAGCAAAATGTATAGATTTGAGTTGTACCTTATTTCACTTCTGCAAGCTTACAGAGGAAATAGAAATTTCTAAAGATATCTTGTAAGAAACAGAACATGAGGGGAGAAAACAAAGGTATAACAACATAAAACAAAAAACAAAAACAAAAACAAAAACAAAACAAAACAAAACAAAATCAAACTGGCACCTGAATTCTGAGTATAGCCTGCACTGGGACATGCACTAGAAAAATTCAAGTTGATTAATAAACACTTTCTGAGCTTGCCAAATAGGAAAGGGGGAAAGAAGGCAGTGCTTGAAAATGATAACAATACCTATGTATTTATTTATTTTAGCTCTTCAAATTACAAAGTGTACACTGTGTGAACCTACTTTTGGGGTTTCAGGTGATCCTCACTAGAGAGGAAGCATTATCAATAAGGGAGGTTTTACTTTAAAACCTTGTAACACTGACACAAAAAATATCACTGAGTCATTAGAGCAAGCCAAGCAACATGGAAAGACATGTGTTAACTGGAGAATAAAGAGCACTGATAAGCTTGTCATACATTCTTTTTCCAGTGTAGAGAGGACTGGATTCATGGCATGGCTTTACCTATTATTTTATGCTCATTTCTTAAACTTTCTCTGCCTCCATTTCTCTATCTGTCAAATGGGGAAAATATAAATACCTCATGTAGTTTCATTGCACTATGTGAGGGTTAAATGAGTTAGTGTGCTAGATAATAAGAAATCAATAAATGACAGCCAAATTATTCATATTAGAATACTATCTTAATCCTGATATACAAAATAGAGAAAATAAACAATAATCCTACAGGCAAGATAATCTTTGGTAATAATAAAACAAAACAAAACAAAACAAAACAAAAAACTAAAGTAATCAGCCAGACATTAAAACTGTTTATCTGTATGGTGGAATACTACATGGCAATGAGAAAGAATGAAATCTGGCCATGTGTAGCAACATGGATGGACCTTGAGGGTGTTATGCTTAGCGAAATAAGTCAGGCAGAGACGGACAAATATCATATGTTTGCACGTATAGGAGGATTAGGAGGAACTTAACTGAGGACCATGGGGGAGAAGAAGGGAGGAAATGGTGGGGGAAAGTGAGAGAGGAAAACCATGAGAGACTCTTGAATGCTAAGAACAAACTGAGGACTGATGGATGTGGGGGACGGGGGGGGGAGATGGACATGGAGGAAGGCACTTGTGGGGATGAGCACTGGGTGTTATATGTAAACCAACTTGACAATAAACTATTTGTAAAAAAAAAAAAAACTGTAATATTTGCACCCAGGATAAAAATGCAAACTATACTGGAAATGAAAATGAAAAGTAAAATCTATTTTTTGCATCCTTTTTCTTCCTTGTTGAGGATTTTTATGAGGTATTTCAGAAAAAATATATAAATGGTCATACATTCTTGTTACTTTTTATGAAAGTGATAAAATTCCATACTATCCATATTTTTCTGCACCTTGCTATCTGTCCCCAGATAATAATACATCTCTTAGAGCTGTCCTTAACTCCAAATACAGAGCACTATTCCCTCTTAACACCTGCATAGTTTTCCAGATCCAGATATAAAATGATTATTCTAAACAATTTTATAATGTTAGAAATTTAGGTCGTGTTGGTAGCTGATAAACAATCAGCATTGCAAAAATATCTATTTATCCATTACTTAAAATGTTTATTTGAGAGATTCTGAAAGCATATTCCCAGAAATGGAATTTCTAGATCAAGAACCCTCCAAAGACATATTACCAAATAAACCTCCATCTATACTCTCAACAAAATTTGAGAATTCTTCTCCTGGAATATATCCTAGCTTTAAGTTTCGCCAATCTGCTGGTATAAAAATTTACTAAATGCTTATTAATATTCCAACATGTTTTTTATGCTGGTTATGAGAAAACAATGCCTAGATTATAAACTATTTTTTAATGTTTATTTTTGAGAAAGAGAGAGCGAGGGAGGGGCAGAAAGAGGGGGCGACAGAGGATCTGAATCAGGCTCTGTGCTGACTAAAGATTTCTCAAAGTGGAGCTCAAAACCCTGAGGTCATGGCCTGAGCCAAAGTTGGATACTCAACAGACTGAGCCACCCGGATGCCCCAAACTATCTTGCATTATTGTCATTTTTAAACATAAATAATAAACATGGTAAAAAAAATAATGTTTCTTATAAAAGTGTGTGTTTTTTTTTCTCCCCATGGAAGGATTTTCAAGCATCATTATCCTATCTCATGAGATGTTTATGGTCAAGAATAGTCAATAACCTGGATGCAGAAATATTTCTCTTGCTTCCAAAATATTTTTTCCTAGGGCTTATATACACACATAGAGACACAAATATACCGTGCACACACATTATATCAAGCACAGTGATTTCAGTACAGTAGTAACCCAAGCATTATTATTTAAAAGAAACCTAATAGATTAAGAATTTAGTAATGTTTAACCCAAACTTAACTATTTGGGTCACTTAACCATTACAGATTTAAGATAAAAGCTAGTACATGTACATATGACATTTTATGTATCTCTTTCCATGGATCAAGCAGATTTTTCAAATTTGAGATATCTGTTAAATTTCCCCAAGTAATATGTATTTAACACCTCAGACAAAGTTACTAATATTTTCTCCTGAAAATTAAAAAAGCACCTCATTTGTTTTCATAAATTTTGTATCCATTTGGCTTCTGAAATCAGTCAGGAGACAAATTCTTCACTCTATGGCCTTCATGCAAAATGGCTTGTTGGTTTTTATTTGTAAATCTCAGTATGTTTCCAACCCATTCAGAAAAAAATATAGCAAACTTGGAATAATTCACTAAATGTAAATGTAGGAACTTTCATATGAACATAGTAGGTAAATGATTACTACAAATTATGCCTATATACTTCATATCAGAATGCCAGAAGTCTAGAAGTATCATGACTTTTCTTACTGTTTTAATGATTGTAAGTATCCGAGAGAAGAATCTCCAAATAGGTAGGAAAGGGACTGAGAAGATGTCATGCTTAAAAAGATTAGCGGTGATTCTCTGTGGATATATGATTTGAGTCTTTATTCAACAACTTTTTATAGAATAATTTTCTACCAAATAAGAAATTTAGTATAATTCTAACATTAACAAATAAAGTGCCACTTGTTATTTGTATTACTTCATGATGTATTATCATATCTTCAGTATCCTAATTACCAATCATAAAATGTGAATAATCCTTCAAAATTCCAATTCAAAGATAAATCATATGAGAGCCATCTGGTGGCCAAAGTAGTGTCATTAAATTTTCACTAGAGAGGTTTGGGAATGGTCAGAGGAAGACCCTACCTTGAAATTATAAAACTTTATTTGGCATATATTTTATATTGTAATATTTATAGTATGTCAATTCTGTTGATAGGTTATAAAGTGTCAACATATTTTAATGCCTGTTGTCAAACTCACACTGTAATATTTCACATACAGAATTCAATATTTAAATTGAATGGAAAAATATTATGTTTCAATGTAGAAAATGTAGAAAATTATAGGTTGCTTTAGACCAACAGAATTATTGAATCATAGAATTTTATAGTAGGAATAAATCTTAGAGTTACTTAGTACAATTTCCTCATTTAATGAATAAAAAAAATAGGTCATGGTAGGTTAAATGCTTTGCATATGGTCATAGAGTAATTACCAGGAGTGCTGGGCAAGAGCCCATTTCAATGTTTCAATGTCAAGTGGTGAGGTAAAAATGTGGTCATTTAACTATGCTTCATTTTTTTTTTCTATTTCCTGCACATAGAATTTTTACTTAGGTTACTGAACCTTGTTTTCATACTTTTAAAATCTTGCTTCTGAAAGTTTTTCCAGGTTAAGACATGAGCATCAAGTGATTTGAAATTTCAAAGTAAAGCAGTGGGGTATAAAAGCAGAAATGAAACAACACATATATGCAATTTTTATTGCTCTGTAATAGATTACCACACAGTTAACAGCTTAAAACAATACTCATTTATGAGCTCACAATTCTGTAGGTCAGAAATTCAGGAAGTGTGGCTAGGTTTTCTGTTCAGGGTATCATAGGCCTTGACATCAAGGTGTCGGCTGGGTTTTGTGTCATCTGAAGGCTCTGGGGAAAAAAATCTCCCAAGTTCATTCATCTTGGTGACAAAATTCAGATCTTGTGGTATAGGACTGAGGTTTCTCTTTCTTGCTGGGTTTTGGCTAAGAGGTTGCTTTCAGCTCTAAGGGTTCTTAATTCCTTGCCCCATGGCTCCAAAACTAGCAACAGAGAACCCTTTTTTGTTGAATCCCTCCCACATTTCAATTCTCATTTAAAGAAACTACCTGGTTCCTTGAAAAACTTTATATATATCTATATATATCTATCTATATCTATATCTATATCTATATCTATATCTATGGATATATATATATAAGGATATATATATATAAGGATATATATATATATATATATATATATATAAGGATATATATATATAAGGATATATATATATATATATAAGGATATATATATATAAGGATATATATATATAAGGATATATATATATATGAGGATATATATATATATATATATGGAAATGAAGAAAGAAAGAAAGAAAGAAAGAAAGAAAGAAAGAAAGAAAGAAAGAAAGAAAGAAAGAAAAAAGAAAACACAAGTGAAGGTCAAGAGATAATGAGAAAGCACATGTTGTGGTCTACCGGAGAGTCTAGATGAAATAGAATGCTGTTGCAGAAGGGTGACATGTATAACCTAAGTTTTAAAAGAGTCACTCTGGCTGCTTTATTGGGACTGTGGAGGGATAAGAGTAAAAACAGGGAGACGTATTAAGAAGCTAGTGCTGAAATCAGGCTAGAGATATGGTTTGAACTAAGGTTTTAGGAGTGGAGGTAGTAAAAATTATACTGACAATATATATTGAACATATTGACAGTAGAGCAAATAGCATTTCTACTGAACTCAAGTGTGACATGGGGATAAAGAGAGAAGTTAGCTAAGATTTCAAGGTTTTTAGTTTGAGTGGCTGAATAAATGGAATTATTTATTTATTCTGAATAAAATAATAGAGAAGGTGAGAAAGGTCAGAAACTTACTTTTTGGACTTGTTGCATTTGAGATGGCTTTTAGATATCCAAGTGGATGTCAAGTAGGCAACTGGGCATTAAATCTGAGTTCATGACAGAGATTTGGCTTGAAGATACAAATCTGAGACTCCTTTAGAAGACTCTCAAAGAAGGTTTTTGAAATCCTTGAGATTGGATGAGATCACAAGGTAGCAAGTAAAGGCAGAAGTAAAAGAAAACCAATGACTGAGCCCTGCAGCATTTTGACATTAGGAGGTTGGACAAAGATGAAAAAGAGATGGCAAAAGAAACCCATGAAAGAGAAGGAAAGCTAGACTATGTGAAGCCAAGAAGAAATATATCAAGAAAGCAGGAATGATCAACTGTTCCAAATGCTACCATAATATTTAATGAAGTGGGTTTTGAGGATGGAGCATTGGATTTAGCAATTTGGAAAACATAGTGACTTTGACAAGTTTTGATGGAATGATAGGGGTAGAAGACTGACTGAGGCAATTTTAAGAGAGAACACAAGAAGAGGAATGATAGAAAATAAATACAAACAACAGTTTTAGGAAATTTGCCTGGAATAAAAAAAAAAAGGAGCCAAGACATGCAGAGGGTATACCTGCAGAAAAATTGGAGTCAGTGGAAAGTTAGTATTTTTTGAATCTTGGAGAAGTTAGCAGCATGTTTTCATGGTCATGGAAACAATCTAGTAGAAATGAAAAATTGATATAGGACAGAGAAGAGAATTGTTAAAATGATGTCTTTAACCAAATGGCTGAGGGACATCTAATGTGGAGTATTCTTGTTGCATAATAACAATTGTTTTTCATGCCTATCAAACCCCTGAAGCCTATGTTACAATAAACAAACCAATTTAAGTATGAACATACATTTAAATTCTTCAGAGCATTTTTTTTATCATGAATCACATGGGTACTTGCTACCTTTTGCACAATGATTTTACAAAATACAGCTGACTTCCAGATGTCATTTTCTGTTCCAGTCACATGTAAAGAAAGTGAGTTATGTTGAAAGGGGGGGAGTACATAGGGTGAAGTGTGAATATTAATAAAGCTAATCATGTTAATTAGAATATGTATTTTAAAGAAGCATGATTGAAGAGCCAGAGGATTCCATTTTCAGCCTCCCAGTACTACTTCTCTGCTTTTCTACATTTACAAAGACAAATTTCTGTTTTATTTTTACTATATAACAAATAAATACAATGGATTTTTAAGATCTATTCTAATGAACTCAATACAAAGATATTCCCTGAATTCCTCTTGTATATAAGAGATAAGATACAAAGCTGGCATCACCTGGTGAAGAAGACAAAGTCACTGTGAATTAAGAAAATAAGAGGCAAATAAATCTATAAACTAGGGGAGTATTAGGTAGAAAGCATCCAAAGGAGATGTGATTCCACAATGGCCCTCCCTTGTTCCTTCTTCTCATTTACTGACACTTCAGGAAACTTCAGTTTTCTTGTGCCAGAATTCCTTTCTGATTATATATTTGAGAGGTTTGGAATTAGGAAGTCTATTATGTTAATAGTTTTCCAGCAATTGGCTGATTTAGATACCAGCAAAATCTGGTTCTATAAATACTGTGAGAATATATGGGTAACTGGAATACAGGCTGATGTGAACTGTTTTCTTTCTGTGAGGATTTGTGGCATGCCAGATATTAATCTTATGTTGAAATTTAAGTTCTTGCTTCTGCTCATGGAGCTCTGGGCTTAAACCAGATACAATTCTTTCCAGTTTACCTATTTTTCCCCTAAAGTTCTGTGGATTTCCAGTGGCCCAGTGTTACACAGGAACATCACTAGGCCTGAAATGAGGCAAGATTGAGGGCTTGTTGAATACTTTGAATGGCTTTAGGTCCTATGCCTGAGAAATCATACATAGGTCCCTTTGCAGCTTCCAGAAGACCTAAAATGTGGCCAATAATTTTTAAGGACAAAGATGAATCAGAGAATAGTTCTAAATAGCAAATGAATGAGGGAAAGAAACAAAGTAGTTAAATATAGTTCTTTTGGTCAAAGGTACTGCAGTATCACTATTAAATCAGAGGATGTGCCGTTCAATAGTCCTTAAAATAAAAAACATCACACAGTTACCAGGGCAATAGTGCAGAGTATTTTAGTATGACCCTGTCTCAAGCAATTGGAATATATTTGACATTATAAAGGCATCATAGACATATTTATTGATTTGAGATTTATGTCTTTCTCATTCTTTTTTGTAGGTAACGTCTTTACCTACTACAACTATTTCTCTATTTTCCATTTACTGTTATATTTCTATTCTGTGATTCTCTGGGATTTTTCACTTTCTTAATAGAGAAACTATTGCTAAACTTTCTTCTTCCTTCTTGTCAATGGACTATGCTGAGAAGAATAGATTTTCTATAGAGATTTATTTATTTTATAAATACAGAATTAAAACATGTTTCTGACCACACCTACTGGAAAATCTATTGTCCAAAGAGTTTTCCAAAAGAGTATATGCTCCTATTCTTTGCATTGTTGTTCAAAAGCATAGGTAACATTTAAAAAGATATCAAAGGGGTTCCTGGGTGGCTCAGGCTGTTAAACATCTAACTCTTGATCTTGGTTTAAGTCATGATCCCATGGTTTGTGAATTTGAGCCCCACATCAGCTTCTGCACTGATGATGCACAGACTGCCTGGGATTATATCCTTCCATCTCTCTGCTCCTCCCCTACTGTGTACACTCTCACCCTTTCTCTTTTTTTCTCAAAATAAATAAATATAAAAATTTTAAAAAATGAAAAGATACCAAATAAACATGTTTATTTTTCTTCATATACTTCTGAACTGGTTATATTCAGTCTGTCTTCTATTTATAAATTGTGATAGCCCCAAATGACTTACATTATATTATGTGCTTATTAATTTTCCAGATATTAAAATGGCTTTATTTCATTAAAGTTGTTTTTTTTTTCTAGGAGAGAGAGAGACAGCGTGAGCAGGGGAGGGTCAGAGAGAGAGGGAGTCACAGACTGAAACAGGCTCCAGGCTCTGAGCTGGCAGTCAGCACAGAGCCCGACGCGGGGCCCGAACCCAGGAACCGCGAGATCATGACCTAAGCGAAAGTCGGACGCTTAACCGACTAAGCCACCCAGGTACACCAAAATGGCTTTATTTCAAATAGCATGCATTATTTTTGTCGATTAAAAATATAATTGTTTCGTAAAGTGAAATCATAGAAATATACACAATATTTATATATGCATATATATCTACAATATTTTAATAAATATTCCTAAGAATACTTTAGCTGCAGGTCTTCTGGAAAGAATTTGGAAAGGCGCTTCTAAGGAGCTCAGAATTAAAATAAATATCAACTTTTTGCGTTCACAGAGAACCTTTCTAGTTGTAACCCTGAGTACGCACTTGTTAACCATGCCGATAGTCACAAAGGAACTGAGTGGCTCCCATGCTCTAGAAACAGATTTGTCCACAAGCTTATTAACCGCTCTATATCTCAAGAATCACTGCAGAGACTTAGCGAGACTAGAAGAAATAACAAGTACATACAGAGAAGAGCCTGTGTCTGAATCAGATTCAGACTTTGTGATTAATCCAACACCTTTGCAGTCTGAGTACCAATCATTAATGTCATTAAGCTGCTTGTTTCTTAATTGCATTCTTGTGTAGGAGACTCAAGGCAAAAAAGAACCAGCTCTGAAAAGTCCACAATCAAAGTTGATTGCATCCAACCTTACTGTTGCACCTCTATTAACCTACAAGCTGTGTGGGCAGGACTTACAAAAAGCACTTTGGAAGAAAAACCGGTTCCTTCAGATTTTGCTACACTTGCATTTATTATGCATTTTCTGGAAATTATGAGGTAGATTTGTTAATGACCCCTGTCATAGACAGTCATTATCTCAAACTGTGAATACTGGTTGTCATTTTCAGAGTCAACAGATGTTGACCTTAGGGTGGCAACTTTTCCTTCATTGTATGAACTTAATCAACATTATATCCTTCAGTTTTCTATAAAATGCACTATCCAATTAGAAAGTAAGCTTTTAAAAAAGAAAGGTCTGGGGTTAAAATCTCATTTAAGCTGCATTAAGCTAAATGTGGCTTTGGGCTATTTGTATTAGCAGGAGCTATTTATGATTTCTCTAAAGGAGAGGAAAGGACACTAGGGGACTACAAAGAAATGGACTTAATGGTATGCATGACTTCACATTCAATTTCTATAAAAGTGGCCCTTCATAAGGGGTTGTGACGATTTTTGACAATATCTCCCTTTTCATCTCTGCCCCGGTCTTCACAGAAACACTGTTTGCAAATATGTAGCTAAATACGTAGCAACGACATAGCTAAAGACAGTTCTGCAGTATAGATAGGAAACAGCAATTATTAGCTCTCAAAATTAAATTGGATTTAAAACCCACTAAATCTAGTCACTATTCCCATGGAAATGTGCTGTAAATTCCTGAGCCCAGTCAACATTTTGTGGAATTATATACTTTGTTCTAACTTGCTTCTAAGCTCATTTTCTTCACATGATTTTCCCTATCAGACTACCTTTGATGCTGATAACGGCTTTAATGACATTTAACTCCATTTGATTTCCATGTATCCATTCATTTATTTATTCACCAAGTATACTGTATGCCTACCATGTAGAGGCACTGTGCTAGGCTTAATTCATAGACCCTTAATTCCACCGCTTATAAAGAATAGAGGAGATACAGATCAAATTCCGTTTCAACAGAACACAATCAGAACTTTTAAAAAATGTTTTTCATTTTGCAGATAGTCTCTTACATAAGGATGCCTTAGTGACTTGGTTACAGTACATTATGTGAACTAAAAATTCCTTGTGTGTTTTCCTGTAGGAGTCAAGTTTCATAAAAATTCATTATGTTTTCAAATTTAATATTTATGGTAGGTATACAGTGTTTAGGTTTTAAATTGCCCTTTAATGGAAGTGATTCCTAAAATCTGACAGTTTGATATTTTTCATGTTGGGTATTAGACAGCTGAAGAAGACTATTTCCTGTAGACTGACAGTTGTATGACGGATGAGGAGGAGGTGGGGGGAGGTGATTGGTAATTCCATAAGAGAGAAAAGGTAAAAATTGGTCAGACCTTTCCGTCAGTGTAACAAGGAACAAATGAAAGGAAAAAAATCTGAATCTATGAAATGTTTTAGCTTGAAATTAGGCAAGATTAGGCAAATACCATCTCATTTTCTAAGGTAATGCTTTGGAAAATTCACATTAAATTCTTTTCCCTAAACATGACAGTTTGAAGAATTAATTATTAATTTGACAAGGTTAAGTTTATGTCTGGGCTGGTAGAAATGTGAATGCAAGTTTGTTTATATCTCTGAAACAGGTAAATTGGGAAATCATCTTAAAGTAAAATGGATGATGGGGAAAGCCTTTTAAAAATAAGCAGTTTGATGGGATGCCTGGGTGGCTTGGTTGGTTGAGCATCTGATTTCAGTGCAGGTCATGATTTCATGCAGGTCATGCATCTCTCAGCTCATGACTTCGAGTCCCAAGTTGGGCTCAGAGCTGTCATCTGAGAGTCAGGAGCCAGAAGCCTGGAGCCTGTTTCGGATTCTGTGTCTCCATTTCTCTCTGCTGTTCCCACGCTCATACTCAGTCTCTCTCTCTCTCTCTCTCAAAAATAAATAAACATTTAAAATTTTTAAAAAATAAAAAAATAGAAGTTTAAATGCATAAGATGCCAAATAAATGTAATAAAATAATGTTCACATGAAGTACAAAAACAATGTAGCCAAGATATGAAAATTAATATCAAAAGGTAAATGTTATTTAACAATTACAGTTTCTACTTTTAGTTTGTATAAGCTCTTTAAATAATGGTAAATTATTGCCTGATTAAGGATAGCTTTAAAATTTAAAAGATTAACATTTGTTCATTTTTGAGAGAGAGAGCGTCAGCTGGGGAGGGGCAGAGAGAGAGGGAGACACAGAATCCTAAGGAGGCTCCAGGCTCTGAGCTGTCAGCCCAGAGCCCGATGCAGGGCTTGAACCCACAGCGAGATCATGACCTGAGCTGAAGTCGGACATGCAACTGACTGAGCCACAATATATTGTGTATATACAATATGATTGTATATATACAATTTTTAATAATAGAAATAATACTAGGAAAAGACTCCAGATTGTGTTATATGAGGAAGTAGATTTGATAAGCTATTATTTACTAATGTCTTTCACTTGGTTACAGGGGAATTCAGATTAAGGCAAAGCACCAAAATGCAGTGTATAAATCACAGTTAGAAATTACCTTTATTCTACTGAAATGAAGTAACCAGACATAATTGCTGTGTAAAACAGAGGTGACCCGATGATGTTCTGATAGCTGACTGAATATTATTGTTAGTCTGGGGTTCTCTGGATACCCAGATGACATTCTGATAGCTGAAGAATATTGTTGTTAGTCCTAAGTTTCTCCAGTTATTTTTTAATAAAGGGATTATTTCCAGGAAAAAAAAAAAAAGATATGGTCAGTTAGGGCATACTTAAATGCATTTTATTTTCATTTGTTGGAAGGACCACACTATGGGTCAAATGCTCGCTCGCAACTAAAGTTTGATGAAATGCTTACAGTATGTTTTCATATAATCCTCAGGGTTGAAAATACTGTCATCCCTCCTTTCAATTCATCCTCCGCCTATTGCAAGATATAGGTCTTAAGATCGCCCACTCAGTTGTATCATACTGCTGCTTACTAATATTCAATGGTCTCCTGTAATATTTAAGGCCACATATGATTGTATCCTACAGTGATATTCTTTTATAGGTCTTGTATCTTGTCTTTCCCCAGAATTACTCAACTTTTTTTTCCATGTTTTTTCTAAAATATACCTTATTTCTTCACTGATGGACTCAATCTTAGTGTTTGTCTTTTTAAAAATGAGCTTATAAAAATAAAAATTATTAAAATAAAGAGGAGCTTAAGTTGAAATTGATTTCATATATGTATGGAAGATTTAATTTATCCCCTGGTATTTTGTTATATAATAAATCTTATGTCCACTATATGGTACAAAATTATTTATTGAGTGCCTACCATGTGTGAGACACTCTTCTAGAAATAGGCATGTAGAAGTGGACAAAAATTAAAAAAAAAACACCCTATTGTCCTGGTTATATTGGATACTTACACATTTACCATATTAGTCCATAAACTCCTTTTGAAAAAGCCACTTTGAAAAAGCCACTATAAGTCATTCTTAGTCAATCTAACCACAGAGAGTTTTTTTTTAGCTGAGAACAAATATGTTTTTTTAATTGAGTAGAATTAAAATCTAGTATTGACTCAGTTGGAAAACTCCCTTTTATAGCACAAACAGTTTTTGAATGGAGGGGAAATATATGATTGGGAAGTAAAGTTGCTTTAGATACTTATATAGTATTTCTATAGTTTTTTTCTTCAAAAGCTTCCTTAGTCATGCATTTTAGAGAAGTGGCACCAAATTCTTCCTTCAGCATAAAAACATATAGGTTATATAAAACACAGAGAAATATATATTAAATCCTAGAAAATATACTTATGGTTATTCACAGAGAAATATATATTAAATCCTAGAAAATATACTTATGGTTATTCCTTATACTTTTTTAAAGGCAAAGACTATATTTTAAAATATTAGCCAACTATAACAAACTTTACAATGTGGTATTAGCAGTTGAGAGATGGTGTAGTTCAAGGATGAAAAAGATGTATCTATCCCAGATGGATACAAAGGGGCATTATTATGTGCTCTTGAAATTCATTAGCCACTCTGACTGGCGTTTCCCAAGCCAGACAGAGACCCACCAAAAAAAGAGAACTACAGGCCAATATCCTTGATGAATACGGATGCAAAATTTCTCAACAAGATCCTTGCAAATTGAATCCAGCAGCATATAAAAAGAATCATCCACCAAGATCAAGTGGGATTCATTCCTGGGTTACAGGGCTGGTTCAACATTCGCAAATCAATCAATGTGATACATCATAGCAAAAAAAGAAAAGATAAAAACCATATGATCCTGTCAATAGATGCAGAAAAGGCATTTGACAAAATACAGCATCCCTTCTTAATCAAGACTCTAGAGAAAGTTGGGATAGAAGGAACCTACTTAAACATCATCAAAGCCATCTATGAGAAGCCTTCAGCTAACATCATCCTCAATGGGGAAAAACTCAGAGCTTTCCCCCTGAGATCAGGAACATGACAGGGATGCCCACTCTCACCACTGTTGTTTAACATAGTGCTGGAAGTCCCAGCATCAGCCATCAGACACCAAAAGGAAATCAAAGGCATCAGAATTGGCAAAGAGGAAGTCAAACTTTCACTCTTGGCAGATGACATGATACTCTACATAGAAAACCCGACAGACTCCACCAGAAGCCTACTAGAACTGATCCAAGAATTCAGCCAAGTTGCAGGGTACAAAATCAACGTACAGAAATCGGTTGCATTTTTATACACCAACAATGAAGCAACAGAAAGAGAAATCAAGAAACTGATCCCATTCACAATTGCACAAAAAACCATAAAATACCTAGGAATAAACCTAACCAAGGATACAAGAGACCTGTATGATAAAAACTATAGAAAACTTAGGAAGGAAATTGAAGAAGACACAAAGAAATGGAAAAACATTCCATGCTCATGGATAGGAAGAATAAATATAGTTACGATGTCATTACTACTTAAAGCACTCTACACATTCAATGCAATTCCAATCAAAATTGCACCAGCATACTTCTCAAAACTAGAACAAAGTATCCAAAAATTTGTATGGAACCATAAAAGACCCCAAATAGCCAAAGTAATCCTGAAAAATAAAGCCAAAACGGGAGGGATCACCATCCCAGACTTTAGCTTCTACTACAAAGCTGTCATCATCAAGACAGTATGGTATTGGCACAAAAACAGACGCATAGACCAATGGAACAGAACTGAGAACTCGGAAGTGGACCCAAAAGTATACAGCCAACTAATCTTTGACAAAGCAGGAAAGAATATCCGATGGAAAAAAGACAGCCTTTTTCACAGATGGTGTTGGGAGAACTGGATAGCAACATGCAGAAGAATGAAACTAGATCATTTTCTCACACCATGCACAAAAATAAACTCAAAATGGATAAAGGACCTGAACGTGAGACAGGAAACTATCAATACCCTAGAGGAGAAAGCAGGAAACAGCCTCCTTGACCTCCACCGCAGCAACTTCTTACTTGACACATCCCCAAAAGCAAGGGAATCAAGAGCAAAAATAAACTGTTGGGACCTCATCAAGATTAAAAGCTTCTGCACAGCAAATAAAACAACCCAGAAAATTAATAGGCAACCAACGGAATGGGAAAAGATAGTTGCAAATGACATATCAGATAAAGGGTTTATGTCAAGAATCTATAAGGAACTCACCAAACTACACGCCCGAAAAACAAACAACCCAGTGAAGAAATGGGCAGAAGATATGAACAGACACTTCTCCAAAGAGGACATCCAGATAGCCAACAGACACATGAAACGATGCTCAGCAATGCTCTTTATCAGGGAAATACAAATCAAAACCACACTGAAGGGCTTTTTTATTACAAGCAAATAAGTAATGTCTTCATATTACTGTGAAAATGTAAATAGTTGCCTAATTTGTGAATTTTCCAATTAATGCAGATATTTTCCTGCTTTCTGTCTTTAGCTGAGGTAATTCTGTAAAATTCCATTTACTAAAGTGTGGTATGGCCGAAGAAACCAAATGGACAACTCACTGTGTCAAAAGAGATTATATTCAAAAACTCTTCATAGATGTCTAAATTTTCTCAAAACAAAGATTACAGACTGTTAAACTAGCTTGAATAGATAAGCTAGGAAAAGATAAGCCAAGGTTTACCTCTTTCCTTTTGTGATGTTGACCTATAACTTAAATCAGTATTTGTGTCAGTCTGAAACAGCCATTTGCAAAAAGACCTCATTTCAAAATATATTCCTTGGAATGCCTAAATTGTAGAGACATACAATGCAGAATTCTTAAGGTAATGAATACAACGTAATGTATTCACTTGTTATAATTATGATAATTAAAATATTACAATAATAAAATCATTATTTAGATATAAATGCATCTCTGATCTGTGAAGATATTAAAATATAATCTGATTTCTTTCTTTTTTTAATGTTTTATTTATTTCTGAGAGAGAGAGAGAGCAGGGGAGGTTCAGAGAGAGAGGGAGATACAGAATCTGAAAGAGGCTCCAGGCTCTGAGCTAGCTGTCAACACAGAGCCCGACGTGGGGCTCGAACCCACAAACCGTGAGATCATGACCTCAGCCAAAGTCGGAGGCTTAACCAACTGAGCCACCCAGGCGCCCCTAATCTGATTTCTTTAAAATAATATTCTGAATATGATTCTGCTACTGAAGTTATAAATATCTCAATAAATATTCTTGGGAGTAAACCTATTGCATGAGAATTCAAATAGACCCTTTACCTATAGACTAACCATCAAATAATTCATAGAATTAATTTCTATAGAATAACTACCAGACAAAAAATTTTATCAAATACAAAAAATTAGATTCCCTTGGTTGTACAAATGACTTAGCGCTTAAATCTCAAGTGTTGGGGTGCTTTAAAACAGGTATTCTTTTTTGTGTGTGAGGATTTATGAGTTGTTTTATTTTCTCTTTGAAAGGTATTGATTTCAAAAACTGACTAAATAAACAGTGCTGATCTATCTATCTTGAATCATTGAGAGTAGGTCACCTGCGGATAGCAAATGACTTTTATTTCCTTGAGGTAGCCTTTCATGAAAAGAAAGCAAAAGCATGAGAAAGCTTAATTTATAATGTCAAAAAATTACTGAAATTCAGCATTTCAGTATTTATGCTGTGCAGAGCATGAGAAAGCAATAACTTCTGATCTGAAACAAATAGGCTGGTTCTATTTTAATTAGACAAAAATCCTGTAAAATGAGCCATAAACAGAACAATGAAATACTCCATAAAATATACACATTTCCTCCATAATCACACAGCTATGTTTCTTATCTGGTAATGATTTTAAAGCATAAGCTATATTATTTAAAATAATGAATTATTAAGGACATGGAAATATTTGTTTAATGGGAATAAAAATAGGTTATGAAAAGGACATTCTTTTATTACATACTGTCTGTTTTTAGCTAATATACATATAATGAAAATGTATAGAGCTAAATATATAAAAGTAACACAAAGGTCAACAGTTCATGGGGTAGGCAGATATATATTTTTAGACTATTTCTTGAATTATCTATTGACTATGTATTACTAATAATGGGGGAATTTTTTATAATTTTAATAAAAACTAGATCCTGAGATTCTTCAAAGTGGATTTAATAAATGTTACAATAAATTTTCCCAAGTTCCCTAGCAATAAACTATCACTATCAAAAATTTGAGGGGCGCCTGGGTAGCTTAGTCGGTTAAGCGTCCGACTTTCGCTTAGGTCATGATCTCGCGGTTCGTGGGTTCGCGCCCCGCGTCGGGCTCTGTGTTGACTGCCAGCTCAGAGCCTGGAGCCTGTTTCAGTCTGTGACTCCCTCTCTCTCTGACCCTCCCCTGCTCACGCTGTCTCTCTCTCTCTCTCCTAGAAATAAATAAAACATTTAAAAAAAAAATTTTGACCACAGGGCACCAGGGTGGCTCAGTCAGTTAAACATACGACTCTTGGTTTCGGCCCAGGCAATGATCTTATAGTCTATGTGTTCCAGTCCAGACTCAGGCTCTGCACTAGCAGCATGGGAGCCTGCCTAGGATCCTCTCTCTCTCCCTCTCTCCCACTCTCTCTGCCCCTTCCCAGCTTGCATGCACTCTCTCTCTCTCAAAATAAATAAATATACATTTTTAAAAATTTGACCAGGAGCACTTGCGTGTTCAGTCAGTTAAACATTTTACTTCAGCTCAGGTCATGATCTCATGGTTCTTGGGTTCAAGCCCCATGTTGGGCTCTGTACTGACAGCTCAGAGTCTGGAACCTGCTTTGTATTCTGTGTTTCATTCTCTCTTCTGCCTCTCCCCTGCTTGTGCTCTGTCTCTCTCTGTCTCTCAAAAAACAAATAATTGTTAAAAACTTTTAAAAAATGAACAAATAAAATAAAGCTCAGGATTGCATAATACATTAATCAAACATAAATTTTATGAAAAAATTATGAAAAAATAAACATCTTTAAGCTATAAAAATGATTATTTGGCCACAAATGAACAGAAAAGTTAATGTGACAACTTTTTAAATTGTATTTGTATATCATTACACAAAATTATATATCCTGATTAAATATTTTTTCAAATTCCCACAAGGGAAAATCAGAAGGGGTTTATATAAGTTTTAGTGGGGAAAAAGTTAACAATAAGGAAAACAAGTTCTTGCACAGGCAAAAAATATACACACATATATATATATATATATCAAGGACACTAGATTTTAATATGTGATAGCGAAAGAGGAAAACTTACAAACATATTTTTAGAAATGGAAAAGTTTCCTAAGGGGTAAGAGATGAAGATAGTCATATTTAACATAGTACAACATAGATGAACCTTCAAAACATTACATAAAGTGGAATAAACCAGACACTAAGGATAAATAATATATGAATCTACTTATATGAAGTAACGAGACTAGTCAAATTCAATGAAAAGAAAGTCAAATGTTAGTTACTGGGTGATGGAGAGACAGGGTAACTGGCAGATACTGTTTAATGTTAATGGAATCCAGTTTGAAATAATGAAAAAGTTCTGGAGATGCATAGTCATCCTAGCTGCACAACAATGTGAATGCATTTAATGCCAGTGATTTGGTTAAAATAGTAAATTCTACGTTATGAATATTGTACTACAATAAAAATAAAATAAAGTACTGTGAGGTTTGAGAAGAGATTCTCCTTGTAAAGGAAATGACATTAAATCATTTTCATAATGTAATGCACAAGGAAGGAGAAATAGTTCAAAGAAGATCTTATTATTAGATCTTAACATTTTATTGTACTGTGATTCCTCCTGATTATATTACACATTTCATTGTTTAAAACCTTTAAATAATCTCTATTAAGTGCACACGCTTGAAAAAAGAGTTCAGAGCTATTTTTCTACTATAACTATACACCTAAGTTATGAAAGGTTACATTCTTACCAGTAATTGAATGGTTGGACATCACGATTACAGGAGCATTTTCTGAGGTCTGTGTTGACTCAGTTTCACCCAGCTGCAAAATTTACCTCAGATATAGACAACTTAATCTACTACTAGAAACCAGACCTTCCTCTACTAATCAAATTACTTTTTAAATTAATATATATATATATATATATAATTATTTCATAAAATGTATTGACTCAAACAGTGTTAAGTACTATGAATTAAATTTCACTGATGAGCCCAAAACCACTAACTCTGCTTAAAAGAAATTTAATGTTAGGTATTTAATTACTAATATCCTACTGAAATTGGCATTTAATAGAGAAAAATATTTCCTAAACACTAAAGAGTTTTAAGATATTAAACAGTCTATGTCTTGGAAATGAATCTAGTATTAAAAGGGATAAAATTAATAGTCATGTTCAAAAGCCTTTAATAAGCTTGTAAGACTGAAATAGAACACTTTGCGTCTCTCACTATGAAGTAACATAACATTTTGCTCATAGATTTGGGGATAAAAAAAGAAAGCAAAGTTTCAGTGAAAGATCACATTATACATAGAACACAATATACAGAATATATATTCTGTAGCATTCCCTAATGCTCTCAGCAACTAATTTCAATAGATACTAACTTTTTTTTTTTTTTAATAAACAAGTAGGGGGGCGCCTGGGTGGCTTAGTCGGTTAAGCGTCCGACTTTCGCTTGGGTCATGATCTCGCGGTTCGTGGGTTCAAGCCCCGCGTCGGGCTCTGTGCTGACCGCCAGCTCAGAGCCTGGAGCCTGTTTCAGTCTGTGACTCCCTCTCTCTCTGACCCTCCCCTGCTCACGCTGTCTCTCTCTCTCTCCTAGAAATAACTAAAACATTAAAAAAAAAAGAAATAAATAAAACATTAAAAAAAATTTTTAAATAACCAAGTAGGTCCATACTTAGGAAGAACCCCATGTGATTTTTTTCTAAATCTCAAGCTAGAGGAAGAATTTGACCAGAAAATTGTACTATGTCAACATGGTTCTTTATTTATTTGTCTATTTATTTATTTTTAAAAATTTTTAAATGTTTTATTTTATTTTTTTGAGAGAGAGAGAGACAGCGCAAGTGGGGGAGGGTCAGAGAGAGAGGGAGACACAGAATCCAAAGCAGGCTCCAGGCTCTGAGATGGCTGTTAGCACAGAGCCTGATGTGGGATTTGTACCCACGAACCGCGAGATCATGACCTGAACCAAAGTCGGACACTTAACCAACTGAGCCACCAGGCCCCCAACATGGCTCTTTAATTTAAAAAGGAGATCAAATATAACATGTAGAATCTGATCCAATTATATATTTTATTGGGCAAAATAATCTAACATACATAGAGCAACACTGAATATACATCTATATGAACTCAATGTCTATGCATATTTACATTAGAAGGTGGAAGTTCTATATGACTTAAAATGCTTCCCTTACTAGGCTTACCTGGTATCAGAAATGCCACAAATAAAACATTTTTTATGATTCTCATCAAAGCATTCTTATCAAGCATACACATTATATTAAAATATAAATATTTATACCCTAGTAAAGATCAGAGAAAATAATAATAGTATTAGTTAACTTTTGAGCACTTTCTATGTGCTCCATACTATACATATATTATCTAATTTCAAAATATCACTCCATAAACATGATACCACCCTATTACATTAACATGGGGGAAAAAAAGTTCAGAGACATTAAAATTTTTGCTTTAGGTAATGTGGGAGCAGAGCCAGGATTCAATTTCCAGCATTGTATGACTCCAGAGTCTTTGCTATTGACCATTATGCAGGATGTCTTCAGACACTGCTTCTTCACTGATAGGCAGCAACCCAGTTAAAGAAACAGATATTAGAGACAGATGAAGAAAAGGGAAGTAGGGAGAGGATGAAAGTAAATAAAGTGAGAGGAGTGGCCATAGATGAGGGACAGTGAGATAGCAACTCTTAGGCAAAATTTTCAAACTAATAGTTTAATCTTCAACAGTGCACCTCATTCACTTGAAAAGTGAATGTGCTGAGAAATCATGCACACTGCTCTTTCTAAAGTTTAGTTTGTTCTTAAATTTCCCTGCGAAGTCACCACCAGACTGTTTCTATATTTCCAGAATCTAGAGATTGCTGTTTCAGATTAAAAGAATTTTTATGGAGCACTAATATTTTCCTTTTGTGATTTAGCATGATTCAGATTCTTGTGCTATTGACTAACTCATGTATTTCTCGTATGAGATTATATACTCTCTGAAGACAAGAAAAACACCTTAATTTTATTTATATTTACCCAATGACCCAAATAAAATGCTTTATACACTTAAACTATTTCAAAAATATTTGAGATTCTGATTTTATTTCTGAACACAAAATAATAAAACAGATGGCAGAAAGTTACAAGAATCTAAATGCCTTCTCAAACTCGAGTGTGTACCTTGTAGATACACATTCACCATCTTACATCCTTAAAAGAAGTTCGATGAAGCAATTGAAAAAATACTAAGTCAAGTCAGTAATTCTAGGATAAGAAGACAAGAGAACTTAAGTAACTTGGTCTTAATCATCCTGAGTATTTTAAGGAGGCATTGCCCTATTTGAGAATTTGTTAATGCTGTACATAATACATTATTAATGTCAAATGATTTGTCTAAGAAGAAATTGTACATTCAGATATTGACAATTTTTTATACTAACATTTACATTTATTTTTATGAAGAGGTTATCATAAGCTTTTACAAAGTACCTTAAGGTATTTCTTAGAATAGCCTAAGTTATGTTACAGTAACAATCAGGTCCATTTCTCAAATAAACATTTATTTCTCTTTCATTTTATAATTCCAGAATCAGCCTGCAAGGATGTTTGGCTCACCATGGTCACTTAAAGATCAAGACAGATAGTATAGTTTCTGCCTTAAATATTGACAGTTTTTGTTCTGGAGAGGAGCAAGCACTCTGTGGGTTTCCATAACATCAATTAAATGCTTGTCCCCAGAAGTGACATTTCACTGCTTACAAGTATTGGCCAGAACTAACCACAAGGTTCCACTCACTCACAAAATGTCTACTATGTATAAACCTGCATTTTGGATGTGTTTGGCACATAACCATATCACATGTAATTCAAGACATGAGACATTTTATAAACTTTTTACATATATTTTTTCTCATACACACATAACATGTATTTTTTTTAATTTTTTTTAATGTTTTATTTATTTCTAGGAGAGAGAGAGAGCGCGAGCAGGGGAGGGTCAGAGAGAGAGGGAGTCACAGACTGAAACAGGCTCCAGGCTCTGAGCTGGCAGTCAGCACGGAGCCCGACGCGGGGCTCGAACCCACGAACCGCGAGATCATGACCCAAGCGAAAGTCGGACGCTTAACCGACTAAGCCACCCAGGCGCCCCAACATGTATTTTAAAGACAAATAACATACATCTCAGTGGTCTACTTGTCCAACATCTTTCATCTAGTCAGCATAGAAATGTTAGCCCAAACTAGGTTAATCTGGATTTTCTCAATTTTCCAGGCTGTCTACTATAAGAATCTGTTCCCTGTTTACCTTGGGTATGAAAAATTTTATGTTGGAAGACAGTATTTGAACAAAAGATTAGGAATTTCTGTTTGTCAAAGATTTTCATACAAAGGGCTTATTCAATTTAGAAAGATCACATGTGTATAATTTCAGCAATGATTACTCAGTATGTTGAAATTAGGTCTTTGAGTTCTTGAAGTCAGAATCCACCATATTTCCATTAACTTGTAAAGTATGTTCCTCCCAGATCTTGACACTTGTAACAACTTTTCTAATTAAGCTCACTCCTAGAAAATAAATAAGTAGATTCCTTGACATTTCAAAATTGATTGCTTTACACCCTGGTTGTTACTATTTTTTGTAACTTGTAGTTGTAGATTGTTTGGCAATATTGTGCAATAAACTGAACTCCTTGATCACTGAGTATTATAATTTGGACTTTCCAGTATGATGAATTTTCTCATCACTATTTTTGTCATGCTTCACATTTTCTTTCATATTTTTACTAATATTTCTATTTGATGGCTGTTGAAAAAACAAGGTCTACATTGGCTGTGACATTAAAAAATAAAGTCTCTCTAAAACAGTTGTGCATCCTGAAACTCTCAAATAGAATTGAATTATTTACATTATATTTTCCCCTTAGGTCCTACCTGGGTGTTAGGAATTTTATTTCTCAGGTCAAGTTATCCCATAGGTTGAACAAACACAGGTCTTCCAAAATAATGCCATAAAGTAGACATAATATTGACATAAAAGGAAAGAATAATGAATCCACATGTTCAGTCTTCACTTAGCAAGCATCCTTATGTCTGAAAACCTTTAAAATTATTTGGTGTTTTCATCCATTTTCATCTGGACTCAACACTCTGAAGACAGCCAGGTTTCAGTAAAACATCTATTCACTACAGTTTTTCCCCGAGGATATAGATTTTTTTTCCTCTCTGTCTTTGATCAACAGCCTTCAGACATAATCCAACAGAGTAAGATAAATAAGAGGAAAGTGAGATAAACAAGAGGAAAGCAAAGTTCTAGACAGTCTTATTCAAGGAGCTTAAAATAGTTGTATATTCTGTCTTTGCTTTAAGCCTAACCGGGTCAGTAATCACAGCAAACCAATCCTATCACATGTATTTTCGAAAAACATGTGAAGTAAGCTTCCTGATTTTTCAGTGAGTACATAGTTCATACACAGGGTTTCTAGCTACTCTGCAGCATGACTTGGTGTGTGTGTGTGTGTGTGTGTGTGTGTGTGTGTGCGCACTTATCTCCAGACTTGACAAAATTTAGTGAAAGTGAATATGAATATTGGTAAGGAGAATGACTATTCTCAGTACACTGAGAGAGGGGGGAAAGCAATTAATCCAGCATCTTTCTGTGCATTTTATCTACATTAACCCATTTAATCTATACAACTTTGGAGCGAATGTCACTTATGATTTCCATTTTCCATTGGAAGACACAACCTGTAATTAAAGAAAATAGTCGAGAAATTCACAGAAAGTAAATGGCAGAGATATAATCCAAACCCATATTTCCAATCCTGTGCTCCTTTAAAATATGCTGTCTCATAAAACAGTTATGACCACTGACTACGGGTCTCGTTTGCATATTTATTCATGAACTTTAGGCACAACTATCAAGAAATTTCAGAAACCCAATTTGGCCTCATTTGTGTTATAATAAAAAACTTTTTTTAGGAAATATTTTAGACTAGTTAAAAAAAAAAAAAAAAGGAGCAAGTGCTTGTCTACCCAAAGCTTAGATGGAATGGATTTATATGGACTCTTGTTTGTAAACTAAGCTGCAAGGATAACTTTCAATGTACATTTTCAATGCCAGGAACCTTCTAGATTTCTCTAATCCTGTCTAAATGACTGCTCTGAGGTTTGTGAGCCTCTGGCAAGCAACTTAGAGGTTGAGGCAACACATGGAGATTTACCACGTAGGGCTGTTGACCTGCTAATCTGCCTCAGTTTGAACCAAAGAGATGTGCCACTGAGGCAAAGTCTCCAAATCTCCTTGGCAGATCTAGCAATATATTTTAAAAGTGAAGACTCTAGCAAATAAAACAGACTAAAGAGTGAAGGTATATGTGGAAAAAAAGATTGGCGGTTGCAACAGTCTTATTGGAGGCTTCACAGAGGGTGGTGGTGAGATTCTGTGAGATAATTCAGATTTGAACATGCTGTCAACCACACACATTAAAGGCTAACAAACATTTCACAGCAGTGGTTATAGTAAGAATCTGGGGAGGAGGAGGGAAAGGAACTGGAGTAAAATGTGTTTGAAATAACAAAACAGAAAAATTGAAACCTTGCCTCATTTTCTGAAAATTGAAACTTTTATATGCAAAAAAATCACACAAATATTGTGATTAACATTTCTGTGTTAATTTATTTTTTCTTTATTGTTTATTTTTGAGGCAGAGAGAGAGACAGAGACAGAGTGCAAGTTGCAGAGAGGCAGAGAGAGCACACACACAGAATCTGAAGCAGGCTCTAGGCGCTGAGCTGTCAGCCCAGAACCTAGTGTAGGGCCTACAACGCACAAACAATGAGACCATGACGTGAGCTGAAGTCGGACACATAACCTACTGAGACACAGGCACCCCTATGTTAAATTACTAGTTATCTCCTCTGAATGTAAAATTTTTTAAAAAAGCAAAACTTAATAAACACAAAGGCAGAAGTAGGTTATAGGTCTGAAACTTGGTGAACAGTTGGCTATTCAAAATATTATGAAATAATAAGAAACTTAGAAACTGCCTCTGGCTCCTTGGCCTCAACAGAGAAATTTCCTTTATCTAAAGGAGAAAAGAAAACCTCTTCATGTAAAATCTACAGGTTGGAGCTTCCAGGAATGTGCGTCTCAATAGAGCTAAACTGAGATATCACAGAAGGTATTCTGTCTATGCAGTTGTTCAACCCAGGAGGCACAGACAACTTTGGGTGTGAATGCAGGTGTGAAGGATGACAGGGAATTTGTTCTTTTCTTTGCACTAACCAACATGGCCAAAGACGAGGCTTACATTTGGATGAGTTTGGTGGAACAGTAAATGGAACATGATATTTCAGCCACTATGGCACTAATGTTTTCAGTACATGTTTATGTGAAATCTAGAAAAGACCTAGAATAATGAAGTAAAAGTTTTATCCATTCAAAGAGTGATTCTTTTAATAACTCAAGTTGGGTTACCATATTTGTTGAGGAAATGTCTACTAAGCAAGTGGAAGAATAGTCCAGGTCCATTATGTCTCATTTTGAGGAGCATGTATTATTATTTTTCCTCAAGATTTTAATGTGTTTTTTTTGTTTTGTTTTTTTTTTATTTCTAGGGGAGAGAGAGAGAGACAGCATGAGCAGGGGAGGGTCAGAGAGAGAGGGAGTCACAGACTGAAACAGGCTCCAGGCTCCGAGCTGGCAGTCAGCACAGAGCCCGACGCGGGGCTCGAACCCACGAACTGCGAGATCGTGACCTAAGCGAAAGTCGGACGCTTAACCGACTAAGCCACGCAGGCGCCCCAAGATTTTTATTAAATAATTTTGTTTGAAGTTAAAATTACTGAGGAGAGTTCACCTTTCCTCCTTTTACATCCAGTGTAAAAACTTTCTGAGGATATTACATATCTGTTTTAAATAGTTGAACATAAAATTTATTGTCCATGCTAGTCAGCTTTGAGATTATTTTGAGAAACTAAAAGCACATGTTATTATTAATAATTATCTATACACATTAATAATAATGCTGGGAAAACACATGAATTGGGACTGTTCAGGTAAACTAGGATGTATAGCTATCTTAGTTTTACGCATCAATCAGGTAATAAAGAAGGAGATAATAAAGAATTCCAAAGCTTCATTGCACAACTAGTTTTCAATCTCAGGCTTGTTCTCATTCACAGGATTATGAAGAAACATGATTCAAAAAAGTTTATTTTAACAGGAAAGGCTTAAATATGCTAGGATAAAACTGACATAAAAATTTAAAATGAAATGTTTTTATTCCTGTAATTATTATATGTATTAGGTCAAGAAATTGTGTAACATGTATATATTAATTCATTACTTCATTTCTCCAAGATAATTTCTGAGACACTCAGAAAGAATAAATTAAACACATGCTTTCTGAGATAATGAGTATAAAGGGATGCAATAATATTTCCATTATCGTGGAAAAATATTTCAAAGTAGGAGCCTTAATCAAGATCATTATGGAGAGTTAGTATTGAGCAATAAATCACAGTGTGAAATATATATAGTTTGTATTGTGATTCTACAGTAGTCTCAATGATGTTAGGCAAGTAACTTCAACATTCTGTGCCTTTGTTTTCTCACTTATGAAGTATATATAATAGTTCTTCCATTACAAGGTTTGTGAAGATTAAATTATACAATATATGTAAAGCATGCAAAATAGGGATGATACATAGTAACTACAATGGCTAGAAAATGGTTTTATTGAGTTCCCGAAAATAATAAAACTCTGATTACAGTTTCCAATAATTTTTATTCAATTGCAATAACTTTTGATTCCACCTCCTTTTGTTTGTCTCATGTAAAACGACATTTAGTAACCATTGACAAACTCTTTAATATAACTTTATGGATATTAATGTTGTAAAGAAATTATTTTGTGTTGCACTAACATGTAATCATTCTAATAACAGTGAAGTAAGGAATCTTTGGATAAGAAATATAGAATATTCATTAACTTGTGTGTATCCTTCATTTGATTATTCATTCATTCTTGCTAGTTAGTTACTGAGCTTTTACTCTGTTGAGGATATAATAGGAACATCCCATTCAAAGTCACTGACTTCTTGGGGCTCCTGGGTGGCTCAGTGGGTTGGGTGTCCAACTTCAGCTCAGGTCATGATCTCACTGCTCGTGGGTTTGAGCCCCGCATCGGGCTCTGTGCTGACTGCCAGCTCAGAGCCTGGAGCCTGTTTCAGTCTGTGACTCCCTCTCTCTCTTACCCTCTCCTGCTCATGCTGTCTCTCTCTGTCTCTCAGAAATAAATAAGACATTAAAAAACAACAACAACAAAGTCACTGACTTCTTATGGCTTATATAGATTGTAGTTGGAAAAGCTGGATGAATAAACACATTTGTAATAGGTATGATGACTAGGTGCCCTGGAGGCAAAAGAAGATAGACTAAGTGGGATAAAAAGAAGCAGAAGTGGGAGAAAGAGCACTGTGGTAAGTTAGCATTTGAGCAGAGACTTGAGGGAAAGCCACAGGCTATAGTACTGGAAAAACATTCTGAGAAGAGAAAGCAAGTTCAAAAGACTTCAGGCCTGAGATTGCTTAGCAGATTCCAGGGAGAGCAAGTAAACCAGATTAGTTTGAACAGGTGACAGAGGGAGAAGGAGATAGAGAACTGGGTGAAAGAGGAAGTCAGATCATGGGTAACCTTGAAAGAACCATAAGAATTTGGCTTTCCTTCTGAGTAAGATAAAGGAGACTTGGGTCAGGGAGTTGAGAAAAGATCAAGCAGAATTAGATTTACATACAGATGTTTAGAATTTTGCTTCTAATATGGTTATCAAGAGACATAGAAGATCTAATCTCTCGACTCCTTGAAGCACTAGCCCACAACAGTCAAAGGAAGATTTTGTACCAAGTTTCCCCAGGCTCTGTAACCAGTCTGATACTATCCTACAGTCTTCAGAAGACAGATTAAACATAAGCAAGAGGGGAAAGGGGAAGAAAAGAGGAAAGGTTTTGAGTTTGCATGGGTACAAGAGGATGACGGGTAAAGGAGAGGAGCAAGAGATGAGCTAATCCTTGTAGGGTCTCATTACAGCTTCCCAGATCATCACAGTTGCCTTAAAGGAGAGACTCAAGCAAAGGCAATACTGCATCTAGTACGGATCATAGCTACAGACTTACCAAGAACTGAGTTTCTTAGCTTTGCTGTGCAGTTATCATGTGCCCCTGGAAGAATCATTTATGCCTCAATTTCCTCATCTATAAAATATGGTAAATCTGGGGCGCCCGGGTGGCTTAGTCGGTTAAGCGTCCGACTTTCACTCAGGTCATGATCTCACGGTTCGTAGGTTCGAGCCCCGCGTCGGGCTCTGTGCTGACTGCCAGCTCAGAGCCTGGAGCCTGTTTCAGAGTCTGTGTCTCCCTCTCTCTCTGACCCTCCCCTGCTCACGCTGTCTCTCTCTCTCTCCTAGAAATAAATAAAACATTAAAAAAATAAAATAAAATAAAATATGGTAAATCTGCCTTACAGGCTAATTGTGAAAGGTAAGTGCCTGATATATAATATGCAAATGTAAGTATGTGTGTATTCTTTATGATAACGTTTATAATAAGATAGTATTAATTGCAAGATGATATTTATCAAAGTATCTTCATAATAATAATAATTGTCAGAGATACCATTAAGTGAAGGGTTACTTTATGGACAAATAACTTTACGGACATTAAATAACGAATTTATTTTTTTTAATTTCTGAGAGAGAGAGAGCGAGAGCGTGAGCAGGGGAGGGTCAGAGAGAGAGGGGAATTACAGAATCTGAAGCAGTCTCCAGGCTCTGAACTAGCTGTCAGCACAGAGTCTGATGTGGGGCTCCAACCTAGGAACCATGAGATCATGACCTGAGCCAAAGTCAGATGCTTAGCCAACTGAGCCATCCAGGCACCCCATCTAGTTGATTTTTAAATCCATTTACTTCTCAAATATGTTACAATGTTATTGATTTCATCTTTAAAATGAGAGTGATATGATTACTGAAAATTTTTAAATTGAAAAAAATTATTTGGCTAATACGTAAAACATGAGATCCAGTAGGTAAGACTATTTCTGCCATAAAATTACCTTAAATTAGAAACCACTAATTAAGTATGCACATGCCAAAATATGACTGCTTTAGCAAGTGATATATTTGCATATACAATGATTTTAATCAGAGGTACCTATTTGATTGCATAATTATCTCATTTACAAATACAAAATTTGAATTTTGTACATATGAATCCTCATTTGTACATGCACCAAATTATTTTGTTGGTACAACTTAGAAATCCCTATTTGATATATTAGGACATTAATTCTCTTCCATTTTCTCTTCCAGCAATATGGATTCAGTTTTTCTTGACTTTTGCAACAGTACTCCCTGAAATAACATGAAAAATGGATCCTGTTTCCTGTCATGACAGAGGAAACTAAACTTCCATTTTGTGCTTAGGAGAAGCAAAAACAAAATGAAAACAAACAAAAACAAAACAAAAAATCAATGGAAAACAAAAAAATCAAAGCAAAACAAAAACAAAAAAAATCCCACACATTTTCACACACACACTTTTGTTCCTTTCTGCCTTCTTATTTGGAAGTTATTTCAAAATTTACAAAAGGCTTTGGATTATAGGGAGAACTCTTGAGTGGTGATCATATTGAGTTCACTCAATTTTCCACATTGTTAGTCCCTAAATGATGGGAGTAAGCCGCTGATCTCTACTACTCTTAAGCAATAGAGAAAATTTAGAGCTGGTAAAAAGTACCAAATTTATAGTCCTAGAGACATATGTTCTCCGTGGAGCTCGTAGAGAGAAAAAAGGGGGGGGGACTGAAAAGCAGTGAGGCAAGACTCTTTATATTATAGCTGTTGGACAATCAAGATTCTCCCTTGGTCTGAAGTAAGGGTTGTATGACACAGTCTAGGAAAACTGTTCACCACAATGATAAAGTTCTGGATAAGCATAGCATTAGTTTTCTACCTAACTCATTCTGACAGGCCCATTGAGACACAAGGCTGTTCAAAATTCTGTTATTCACAAACTCATATTAAGAGGTATCTTCACATTTTAGATGTGCTATTGGGAAAAGCAGGATCCTTTGCCTTCTGAATCTTTCAGACCCTTTTTACATGCTTTGGGAGTCAATCTTGATGATTCAGCTAAGATCCAATTTGTTGGTAGTCTAAGTAGACACAATATCATTGTTGACACTTTTGTTGTTCTATTGTGTGCAAATGTGCATTTATGAAAATGAGGTCTTACATTAGGGGAAGAGCAGAAATCCAGTGTGTCAGTATTCACAATTTTGCCAACTATGTCTTGTCTGTATTTGGTAATCAGACTATGGAGAGATCCTTCCAAACCTCTGAATTCTTGAACTTTGAACCTTAACATCCACCTCAGTATTGAATCTTCTAAAATGAATTTCCTCTTGAGTACCTAGATGTGTTCATTGTTTTTGGAGTAAGGTCAGGTCAAATCTGCCTATGATGTCTCTTAAACAACACTATGTGGTATGTTCCTTTCCAGTGTTTACTTTTAATATCTCCAGGGAAGGAATATTCTGTAGTAAGTAAAAGCACAATGGCTCTTGGAGTTAGCCATATGTGGTATGGAAGACTGAACCATGCCTCTAGGTATTCGTGTCCTTGTTTGGTTCCTTCCTACATTGAGTCTGAGCTTGACTATGTGGCTTATTTTGACAAATGGGACTTCAGCAAGTATGTTGCAAGGTGAGGCACTTGTAGTGGGGCTTGGAAATGAGCTGCATGCTATGTGCAAGTCTAACTCATTCTGCTAGAGAGAAAGATTATGTGGAGGGTCTCTGGCAGATGATTTATCATGTAGGAAGAGAGGCCATCTAGAGAAATGAGAACTTCATGTATGCCCTAGTTGAATGTGGTCACATAAGTGGTACCAGAAAACATCAGGGAAAACAGAATAACTGCCCCCTATAACAATTATGAGGAATAACAAATAACTATTTTACATGAATGAGATTTAAGGAAGCTTGTTACATATTAATAGATAATTGATACATGGTTCCATTATTTATTTAGTTATGTGACTTGGATGATATATTTAAACTTTATAATCCTTTATTTGCCAGCTCTATATTTTGGACAATAACTATAACTACTTCATAGGATTGTGAAATGAATTAAATCAAATAATAAATATAAGAAGTTTAGCGCACAACACTTGAGCTACAATAAGTACATAATTAATGGTGATTTTAACATAAATTTCACCATCTCAAACATTGCCACCATTATGACAATCATCCCCACTACTAACACCAATGCCAATACCAACACCACTAAACTGCCCCCACACCTTCCTGATAACTGGCATTTTCATGATGCCCTTTCTGTCTATGGCAATGGGAAAATCAATCTCTTTCAACTAAGACCTTTTTTAAGCTAAACATACACACAAAACATTTTTCATTATAGTCTATGATGATGTAAGTAATCAAAATAACTCATCTATATACCCTTTCATATTATTTCATTGGATTACTAATGACATAAAGAGATTAGCTAAGATCACTCAGAAAGCAAATGGAATGACCACATTTGATGCTCATGTCTTTTTGCTATGAATTTTAAGTCTCTTAAAAAAATTATGGATCTGGGCGCCTGGTGACTCAGTCAGTTAAGTGTCCAATTTTGGCTCACGTCATGATCTCCTGGTTCATGAGTTAGAGGCCCGCATTGGGCTCTGTGCTGAATGCTTCTCAGAGCCTGGAGCCTACTTCATATTCTGTTTCCTTCTCTCTTTGCTCCTCCCCACTCACACTCTGTCTCATTCTACCTTTCAAAAATAAATAAATGTAAAAAATATTAAAATATTCTGGCTCTTCTAAAATTAAGAGCCTGTGTTTCTCATGATAAAGGAATCTCCATAAGGCATATATTTTGTTGTGCTTACTGATCCATTCCTAGCCCTTGGTGTATAGAAGCTGCTCCAGAAACATTAGATGAATATGTGGATTATTCACAGTTGATAGTTTAGGAGAGCATGGGGTCAAAAGCCAAAAAGTTTTTGAGTTTGAATTCCAGTTCTACCACTTACCAGCTATGTGAGTTTAGGCAGTTTAACGTTCTGATTCCCAGTTTCCTTACATGTAAATACAATAGCAAGAGTATATAATATCTAGGATTGTTTTAGAGAATATAAAACACTCAGAACAGTGCCTAACAAAACAGTAAGCACCATATAGGTTAACTATTGTTATTATTTTGTTATTATATTGGACCTCTATTGACATACGGAATAGTATACATAAAATGTTAAAGATGAGTACGTCTGTATATTACAAGAAGGCCAGAAAAAAACTATACACATTGTTTTAGTGTATAGTCTAAAACAATGGTTTCTAGGCTACATTCTTTTAAAAAATACTTCTTCATATGAGTATAGTTGACACATAGTTTTATATTAGTTTCAGGTATAGAATATAGTGATTCAACTTCTCTATAGTTATGCTATGGGACTCAAACTCAAACTTTTTGGCTTTTGAGCCCACATTCACCATAGGTGTAGTTACCATTTGTCACCATACAATACTTTTATAATATCATTGACTATATTCAATGACTGTGCTAGGTCTTTTATTTCCATGACTTTATTCCATAACTGGACACCTGAATCTTCCATTCCCCTTCAACATTTTGCCCATCCCCCATCTCCATTTTCTCTGGCAACCATCAGCTTGTTCTCTGAATTTATAGGTCTGATTCTACTTTTGTTTGTTTATTCCTTTGTTTTTTGTGTTTTTTTTTTTGGAGATTTTCAGTTCATTTTATTTTTTTTCCTTTTTCTGTTTTTTTTTTTTTTTTACAAATAGTTTATTGTCAAATTAGTTTCCACATAACACTCAGTGCTCATCCCCATAAGTGTCTTCCTCCATGCCCATCCCTCCCTCCCCCCCACATCCATCAGTCCTCAGTTTTTGTCAGCATTCAAGAGTCTCTCATGGTTTGCCTCTCTCCCTTTCCCCCACCATTTCCGCCCTTCTTCTCCCCCTTGGTCCTCCGTCAAGTTCCTCCTAATCCTCCTATACGTGCAAACATATGATATTTGTCCTTCTCTGCCTGACTTATTTGTTTCGTATTTTAGATTCCACATAGAAATAAGTTATTTGTCTTTCTCAGTCTGAGTAATTACCATGATATCCTCTAGATCCATCTATATTGCTCCAAATGGCAAGAGATCATCCTGTTCCATGGGTCTGCAAAATTCCATTGTTATATGAGTGTATATGTGTATGTGTTATACACACACATATACATTTACATACACACATATACCACCTCTCCTTATGTCTTTGTCTATTAATAGACACTTAAGTTATTTCCATATCTTGACTATTATAAATAATGCTGCAATAAGTATAGGGGTGCATATATCTTTTCAAATTAGTGTTTCTGTTTTCTTTAGGTTAATATCCAGTAGTGGAATTATTGAATTATATAGTATTTCTGTTTTTAAAGTTTTGAGGAAACTTCATACTGTTTTCCACAATGACTACACCAATTTACATCCTCCACCCCCCCCCCACCGCCAAAGTGTACAAGGGTTCCTTTCTCTCCGCATCCTCACCAACACCTGTTATTTTTTGTTTTCTTGAATTTAGCCATTGTGACAGGTGTGAAGTGATATCTCATTGTAGTTTTGATATGCATTCCCCTCATGATTAGTGATATTGAGTATCTTTTCATGTGTCTAGTGGTCATCTGTATGTGTGTGTTCTTTGAAAAAAAAATGACTGCTTAGGTACATTTTTAATCAGATTTTATGCATGTATGTATGTATATATGTATGTATGTATGTATTGGTGTCGAGCTGCATCACGTCATTATATATCTTGGATATTAACCCCTTATGGGATGTATCACTTGCAAATATATTTTCCTATTCATTAGATTGTCTTTTATTTTGTTGATGGTTTCCTTCACTGTGCAAAGGTTTTTTTTTTTAATGTTTTTTAAAAAATGTATTTCTGAGAGAGAAAGAGACAGCATGAGCAGAGGAGTATCAGAGACAGAGGGAGACACAGAATCTGAAACAGGCTCCAGGCTCTGAACTGGTAATCAGCACAGAGTCCAACACAGCGCTAGAACCCATGAACCATGAGATCACGACCTGAGCCAAAGTCGGACGCTTAACCGACTGAGCCACCCAGGCGCCCCTGTGCAAAAGCTTTTTACTTTGGTATAGTGTCAATAGTTAATGGTTGCTTTTGTTTTCCTTGCCATATCTACAAATATGTTGCTAAAGTTAATGTCAGAGTAATTAAAGACTGTGTTCTTTTCTAAGATTTTCAGTTTCAGTTCTCATTTAGTCTTTTTTCATTTTGAGTTTAATTTTGAGTACGGTGTAAGAAAGTGGTTCAATTTCATTCTTTTGCATGTAGCTGTCTAGTTTTCCCAGCACCGTTTATTAAAGAGACTGTCTTTTCCTCTTTGTATATTCTTGTCTCCTTTGTCATAGATTAATTGACCAGATGAGTGTGGGTTTATTTCTGGGCTCTCTATTCTGTTCCATTGATCTGTATGTCTATTTTTGTGCCAGTACTATACTGTTTTGATTACTCCAGCTTTGTAGTGTATCTTGAAACCTGGAATTGTGACACCAGTAGCTTTTTTTTTTTTTAATCAAGATTGCTTTGGCTATTTGTGGTATTTTTTCCATACAAATTTTAGAATTATTTGTTCTAGTTCTGTAAAAAATGTTGTCGGTATTTTAACAGGGATTATATTGAATCTATAGACAGTTTTGGTTAGTATGGACATTTTAACAGTTAATTTCTAAGCCTCATTCTTAATTATATCATCTGGGACAATTATTAAAATTCAGATTCCTGCCAATTCTACCCCTCTTTCTTGATCATCTATATTTGTAACAATTGTACCACATAATAATATTTGAACATTCAGTTTGAAAAGCAGTTAAATGAAATGAATTATAATACTGCAAATTCAGGCATCATATTATTTCATGAGATAAGATATTTTAGAATGCAAGAATTTTCCATTGCCTTTCAAATTCAATCATGGGGGAATTGAATATTCTACACAAATCTACACCATGTATCACTTTTGGATGTCCTTTTTCTCCTTTCTACTTCTTCCCTTCAGTCCCTTCATCCTTGGATAAAAGATAACTACTACCAAATAATGCTGACCATCCTGGGACATGTGGAAAAACTTAAGGGGGCTGGTAGGCCTCTATTACTTAAACAGTGGTCATGGACCAGTAACATCAATATCACTTGGGAACTTGCAAAAAATTTTCAAGCCCTAATAAATGACACTACTTCTCAACCCCAGTTGCTCCTGGACTCACCAGCAAGCTGAAGCATCATACTAAGCTCTACTCAGAGAAACTGAATTAATTGGTCTGGGTGGGGCCCAGGTATTAACTGATTTTTTTTTCAACACCCCACTTGATTCTGACATGTCATTTGGGTGAAGAAACGTTCATTTAGAAGAAAGGTTTGAGCAGAAAACTTCAGACTGATTTTAGAATTTCTCCTTCCATGGTTTTCTACAGGCTCCAAGGGGAATCCAGGTTTCAGAAAAGCTTCACATTTCCTGCTAAGACCGGACAACTAAGCCTCTTAGCTTCATTATGTACTGTTACTGACCCAACCAGCCTGGTCTGACTTCTATCCCGCTTTCTTGATAATCTCCTTGAAATCTGAATAAGCCTAACAATTAGACTGGATAACATTAATTAATGTCAATGTAATACGGTACAAAACCAAGGACATCCTACTACATTTTGAAGACAAAAATAAAGTACTTTCAAGCACACCAATAATGATAATGTTTACTTATGTTATGGTTAGGTCTTTCTAACCCACACAACCACTATTGTTTTTTTAAATTTTGACTATCGTAAGGTGATAATAGGACAGCATTTGCATAGACTGTACTATTAAAAATACATTTATTTTCTGTAAAATTTTACATCTCATACACTTGAAAATTATTTAACTGAACCAGATTGACTTTTTCTGACCCTTCACAATTTATTCTGAAATGATCAGTTAATTAGAGGGGAAAGCAAAACTTGGAAGCTGGCAAGAACCAGTTTTTCCTTCCTTCCTTCCTTCCTTCTTTCCTTCCTTCCTTCCTTCCTTCCTTCCTTCTTTCCTTTCTTTCCTTTTCCCTTTTGAAAGTATAGTGTTGCAGCAGATATTTCATTATGATCATTAATATTATTTTCCACAACATTTAATACCTTGTTTCATTCCGCAACATAGAATGTTGCCCAATAGAAGTCCACAAAAAGAGCCACAAACAAGCATGTTTCTAACAAGGGCAGAAAACCATCCTTTGATTTCCACTGCAGTATACTGATTCAACTAAAACAAAGTCAGGTTTAGTCAGCTATGAAACTGGAAAAATGAAAATCAGCTTGTGTGTACATCATGGCCATGATCATTAACACCTCTATGAAATACGAGGGAAAAGAGAGAAATTTCAGCTTCTTACTAAACTTCCATATAACTTTAAATTATATATATGTATATATATAAATTATATTTAAATATATATATTTACTTAATATATAAAGAAAATATACATATATATTTTATATTTCTTTAAAAGACATTCTGCTGCCTTTAGTGATGTGAACTTTTGGGTGTTTTCTCAGAGTCATCCCTGGGCAAACATATGGTGCACATTCAATGGAAAACATTTGGACAATAGTGCTACTCCTATACACCTGGTGAACATGTACAGGATACTTTCTGATTTCCAGTCTTGGCTCAGTTCAGAAGTAAAAAGGGAGAGGTAAAATATCTGGAAAAAATCTAGCCAGCCGCAGGGCATGCTTCACTTTCAGTCCATATAAGTGTTCATGTTTTTTACAGATTTCATAGGCAACATAAATCCTTTTGAATATCAGAAATAAAACATTCTACACAGATTTGAGAAGAGAAAAACCAACTTACCAGTGTTGCTCAATTAGTTGACAGGCACCATCATCTGAAACAAAGAAAATATATTTTGATATTGCAATCATAAAAACTACAAAAGACTTTCAAATCGTCTTCAAACACAAATTGTGAATTTATCTACAGAAGCAAAATTAAATAAGCTATAAAGATACATAGTCTGATCTCAATCATTTAGTTATTTCATATGAAAGTGTTTCATTCTCACCACTTTAGATCCAAATTAGATAGCTGGTTGTCTTTGAAAATATTTTGTATATGCATGCTGGCAAATATGTTTTGCAACCTTATTTTATTCTGATGTTCAAGTTTAAAAGTACAGAGAATCCTGTATAATACAGTCTTTGTCCTGGCATGAACATAATCATGAAATCTTATCCTAATACACAGCTCTGATGATGCCATGTAAATCACCTTGCTGAGATAAAAAATCTGCTCCATTGTTTGTACAAGAAAAGATGAAGTATTTAGCATAGTGTTCAGCGCTTTCAGTCATCTGCTCCTGTTCTACCCTTCTAATACTTTTCTCCTAATTCTCTGATTCTACCTCTCAAGTTTATCTCCTACTGTTTTCCCCTGTGTCCTGTACTCAGGTCATATCTTAAATACAATCTTTTTTTTTTTTTCTTAAACAATACTTTGCTTCACCACTTTTTCTCTACCTCCAGATTCTTTCTACCCATTCTTTAGAGCCACTTCAACTAATATATCAATATACTTGTTTTGACACCCAGTGAAGGAATTACTCCTCCTTTTTTAGATATTTCCAACATATTTTGTACCTCTCCTATAGTACCCAACAGATTGTCTCTTGTATTATAGTGGGGTATTTATGCCTTGACTGTGTTCATTTTTGCCTACCCAGAAGACTCCCTGCTATGTCTTTGGCATGGATGCCCAGAAGATGATGCATAAGATAACTGGAACAACTTGTTTAATATAGAGGTAACATGTTGTGTACGTTTTTCTCATGTTCATCGGCCATCCTTTAAAAGTATTGTTGCATTGTCCCTGTTTCTGGTAATAAAGCTTGCATTTTATTTTATTTTATTTTTAAAATGTTTTTATTTATTTTAGAGAGAAAGAGACAGGGTGAGAAGGGGAGGATCAGAGAGAGAGAGAGAGATACAGAACCCGAAGACCAGCTCCAGGCTTTGAGCTAACTGTCAGCTCAGAGCCTGATGCAGGGCTTGAACCCATGAACTGCTAGATCATGACCTGAGCCAGAGTAGAACGCTCAACCGACTGAGCCACCGAGGTGCCCCTAAAGCTTGCATTTTAAAGAAATAGTAATCTTTATTATGAATGAAACCTTTAGTTTCATGAAAAAATAAAATTAAAGAATTTAAATTAAAGAAAATTTATTCTATTAATAAATGGCTTCTTAAGCAAGTCCTTTAAGATATTTTTCTTATCATATGGAAATTTATTTTATTTTGCTTTATTTTATGTTAGATTAAAAAACATTTTTTTCAGGCTTGAATTTTGTGTGGAAAGGTGATAATACTTTCTGGCCCTCTATTAGTACAGCATATGTTTGAAATTAGTGTTTTGAGGAGCAGTGACAGATTTGCCTGGAGCCATTAACATGATCACCCCAGCAACAAGACTGAAATTAGTAACATCATCTTAGAAAAGGGACTCTATGTTTTTTTATAGAGAATAAAATGATAACATTGCCTTGTTTGTAATTTTGTACACCTGACAAAGTTAACTATGTGAGAGAAGATTCTGCATGTGCATTACACTCTTACACAATGTCTTATCCTTCATTCTCCTTCTAGGCCCATAATTACTTTAAGCTTCTAAAAGTTAACCAATCCTGTGCAATTATTCATATCAGTTTTTTTCCCAGATGATTATAAATGGGCTATTTCTTCATCCATTTTATGTCTTTCTGTTTTCATGTAATATATTAAATTCCAAGAGAAAGTGTTCTTGAATAAAATCTTAAATAATTGATTTATTTTTTAAATATTTTTAATTTTCTAAAATTTATTTCTGAGAGAGAGAGAGGAGAGAGAGACAGCATGAGCAGGGGAGGGTCAGAGAGAGAGGGAGACACAGAATCTGAAGCAGCCTCCAGGCTCTGAGCTAGCTGTCAGCATAGTGCCTGACCCGGCGCTCGAACCCACAAACTGTGAGATCACGACCTGAGACAAAGTCGGACGCTTAACCGACTGAGTCATCTAGGCACCCCTTAAATAATTGATTTAAAGATTTATGTGAATATTTAAAACAATAGCAATGCTTCTTAATTTGCGTGTTTATCTATCAAATTCACTGTCTTTATTGATCCAAATTTCCTTCTTTCTTTCTCCTTTTATTCCCCTTTTCCCTTTCTCTCTTTCTTTTTTTCTTTTCATTTCTAAATATCTTTCCCATTCCTTTTTTCTTCTGCATTTTGATCAGGTCCTAAGAATGTTTTATATAAAACAGATATGGTCCTGTTCCATATAAAACAGATAACTTACTAAGTAGATAGCGAATTGATTGAAGGACAAGAAAAATCTTATAAAAAAAACTTTGGAACTTTTGTTTTGATTCCAGATGTGCTGGCATGATTATGGGAGAGGAGTCATTCTAAATAAGATAATTTATAGATAGCACATACACCTACAAAATTCTTTTTCTTAAAAGAAGTTTTTAGAGGTCTTTTCATATGCAAATGTATTCAAATAGTACTTACAATTAGCCATCTATCTACCTCTCTATATTTGACCATTTAATTCTTATAAAGAGCATCTATTTTCTATTAAAGAACACTAGTGTTTGAATGCAGGAGCAGAATACTAAGTAAATATCATTCCAATATTGTGATTATATGATTTGTGGGAAAAATAAGAAGAATAAATTAAATATGTATTATTGCCTTCTCTGTATATCTGTACTAAGCAGGTGGTAAGAATAAGCCAGCTATTTCTGCATTTACTTATAGAACCAATTATAGAAATAATTATGAAAACAAATGCAAATAGGTACCCACTCTGGGCATACAAAATTATTTTAGCAATGAAATTCTTGAGTTCCAATAATAATATCACTGAAATACACACATGCATATATAATACATACATATATGTATATATTTTTCTGACAAGTGTACACACATGCATACAGATACAGGTATATGCATAAGTGGTCAGAGTGATTTTGCCCTTTTCTAATTTTGTCAGATTTCTTTCTTTTGGCATTTCCTTTTCTTCATACAAAAACTCAAGTCCTCATTTCTCATATCAGTCATGAGGAAGTCCCGGAGTTGAGCTGAAATGGCACAAGAATGATAACAGGGAAAGAAACTGAGAATGAAAGGGAACTGGCATGACTAAGCCTCATGACTTATTTTCTTTTTTTTTTCAATATTTTTTATTTATTTCTAGGAGAGAGAGAGAGACCGCGTGAGCAGGGGAGGGTCAGAGAGAGAGGGAGTCACAGACTGAAACAGGCTCCAGGCTCTGAGCTGGCAGTCAGCACAGAGCCCAACGCGGGGCTCGAACCCACGAAGCGCGAGATCATGACCTAAGCGAAAGTCGGACGCTTAACCGACTAAGCCACCCAGGCGCCCCACCTCATGACATATTTTCTATAAACAGCCCCTCAGCCAAAGTCCAGAATAGTCTTTGTGTGTGTGTGTGTGTGTGTTTGTGTGTGTGTGTGTGTCCATGGGAAAAGAAAGGATACATATTATATGTCTTACTTTTTTTCTCTTGAAATACAAATGACTCTTGTTTTATTCATAATTAGTTGCATTTTTTTTTATTTTACAGAACCAAAATAAAAATTGAAATTAAAGTAGCTCTATTCTCATCAAAAATATACATCAGATATTATAAGGCCAAAACAAAGAATCTTATCTAAAAATATGAAAACTAGATAAAGTATGACAAGTATTACTTGAAATACAAAACTCAGAGAAATACATTAAGGAAATCTTCAGAGTCTGAACTGAAGAAGAAAAAGTGGCAATGATTGATAAGGAGTCACTGATCTTTTGGTTCTCTGGACATTTATGAATCTCTGTCAAGAGACTTGGGATTTTAAGGACAAGAGATTGAGACATCTCCCATGACAATCTTTTACACAGGTATGGTGGTTGAATTTATACTACTAACAAAACCAGAGAAATTTGCAGAGAGGATTTAACAGAAAAGTATTTCTGGATTGGTACCTTGTGCATTCAGTTTCTAAAATTCTTTGGATAGCACACCCCCAACAAAGGATTTAGGAATTATGAATATAAAGCCAAGCTAAGCAGTAGTTCAAATCCATAATTATCAAATAAATGAGCAAATCTTGAGTGAAATTGAATATAAAGATGAAAAAGCAAGATTAGAGTCACCAAAACATTCCAATAATGAGATTAGTAACATACATTAGGAAATACTTAAAATCATTAAAAATGAAAGATGGGGGAGAGAAAATATATAAAATAAATAAGATGTTAGCAAATGAACAAGAGCATGTCCAATGAGTGTTAATTATAATCTTACAAATAAAAATATAATCGTTAAAACTATAAACAGATATATTAAATATAGCAAAGAAATCATTAACAGGAAGAGCTGAATAAAATGTCCACATTACAGAGAAACAATGAGGAAATAAAAATAATAAGAAAGAGCATATGAGACATAAAATAATTGGTGAGAAGGTCCAACACATGTCTAATAAAAGCCAAAAAGATGAGCAGAAGTTAAAAAAGTAATATATGAAAAATATTCAAGAATTGTGATATTACCTTAAAAAGTAATATATGAGAAATGTTCAGGAATTGTGATTTAGGATGAACTTAACAGAGGACCATGGGGGAGAAGAAGGGGAGAAATGGTGGGGGAAAAGGAGAGAGGCAAACCATGAGAGACTCTTGAATGCAGAGAACAAACTGAGGACTCATGGGTTTGGGGAGGGGAGGGCGAAATGACCATGGAGGAGGGCACTTGCGGGGATGAGCACCGGTGTTATATGGAAACCAACTTGACAATAAACTATCTGTTAAAAAAAAAAGAAGAAGAAGAAGAAGAAAAGGAAAAAAAAGAATTGTGATATTAATATACATATAACTTGTGAAAAGTACCTATATGTCTATATAAATTTATTTATATAAAACTACCTATTTACCTATTTCTTCAGGAAGTTAAATGAATCTCAAAATAAATCCAATAAATCTCCCTCACAATCAAACATAAACATAAATTTAAAAATAGCTACAAGACAAAATAGGTATTTAAACAGGAGCAGATTTGATTTACAGCAAATTTTTCAACAAGAATAGTAGAAGATGTAGAATAGAAGAATCATATCTCAACTGTGCTAAGTGAAAATAACTACTATATCAGGACTTACCTGTCTACACTAATTTACTAATGAATGTTAAAAGAGTTGTTTCCAGAAAAAAAATCATTAGTTTCTACTACCTCCTTTACTGAGGGAAATCTAAAAGATATAATTTAGAAAAAAGTAACCTGAATTCAGAAAAAAAGGAATGTAAGAAAGAATGGTAAGACACTCATTCATATAGGTAAATCTAAAAATAATCACCAACTATATAAGATAATAATATAATATAGTAATATCAATAATGTACAAAATACGATAATTTAATATTAATAATCAACTTTGAGTTAAAGTGACTGAAAACATTGGACATCTAGAATATGCAAAAGGTTGGTGGGACATTATAATTAAAGTGTTCTAAAGCTCCAATATTGTTTGGGAGAAGGGTAAGAATATTCATTAGCTTGTTTTGTTAAGAGAGGTATCAGCATTAAAACTTAAAGGTAACCACACAGATAAATTTTTTTAAAATACGATATGATATACAATTAAGTAGTAGGGGAAAAAGATAAAGAAATGACTACAAAAAAGAGAGAAATATCATGCAGAAAATAGCTAAGTAAAGGGGCACCTGGGTGGTTCAGTCAGTTAAACACTCAGATTATGATCTCGTGGTTTGTGGCCCTTTGTGCTGACAACTTAGAGCCTGGAGCTTGCTTCAGATTCTGTGTCTCCCTCTTTCTCTGCCCTTCCCCCAACAGAGCTCTGTCTCTCTCTGTCTTTCAAAAATGAATAAAAATGTTGAAATAATGATAAAAAAAGAAATAGCTAAGTAAATTAAAAACAACAAAATAAATAAATACAACATGTCAGTGTTGTATGTGTTGGATCACAACCTCATGAGTTCTCCAGGTGAAATCTGAAACTGTCCCCTTGCATAGAGGGCAGGGAAAGACTGAATAAGAAAAATGCAGACCACCCAGACTGGCAGGTGGCAAGTTATTAACTAAGGAAGGAAAGTTACATATGAGGCTTGTCTTGGGTGGCTTCAAGAGGGGTGGATCCCTGCACTTGCCCAACAGAGCTTAACGATATAGATAGAGGTCTCAACAAGGTTCAACCCCATACACAGTCCAGATGGTCTCGACAACATATTATTCTGTCAAGGCTGTGTCCTTTAAGAGACTCTAGCTATGGGAACAGTGGGCGAAAGTACATTCCAAAGACTGGAGAGGGCGTAATGAGTGCCGAATACTTGGATCCAGCTCATAGGTCAACTGATGGTCATGGTCTCTCAACAACCTCCTCCAACAAAATGTTAATGAACTCAACTGCTAGTTAAAGATGGAGATTCTGATACTCTCCTTCCTCTTCTTCCCAGGATTGTATCACCCTTCCTATTCACTTTCTTAAGTCATCACTACTCAGGCTCAGTGGCATCCACTTCTTTTCTCTTAGTTCCATTGAAAAGCAGGAGAGTCTCACCCATTTTCCTCTCTCATATATTTTCAAAACCAACAAAGCTATTTTAGTTTTTAAGGGCTTCTATTTATAGAACTTGATAGGAAGGAAATAAAAGGGAAGATATTAAAAAATATAAACAGCAAGAGAAAAAGTCCTATTTTCAACTAGGTTGACCAACTTGTCTTGGTTTTAAAATTGAAGTCCCAAGACTAAGGAATCTATCTCACCCCCATGAAAGTCTCAGAGAAGAAAGGATTAACCAACTGGATATCCTAGTGTTTCAACTGGCATCTGCTATGTGTTATGTCTCCAGGATATAAAGGGCTATAGAGTTTGATCTTTTTCTTTCTTCTTTGTGTCCCTTTCTCCTCTTAGACTTTGAGATGCCTCTCTGGTCACTCTACATACCTTCAACCACTTCCTTAACAAAGACTATCCTGGTGCTCTTTGTTCTCTTATGTAAATATTTTACACTACAAAAAAAATACATTAACCATGTGATGAAGTTGATGAATCTACAATTATGCAGTATCAACCAAATAACAAAATAGTGAGTTAAAATGAGTAAAACACACCTTACATCTTATTTTTTTCTTTAGGTAAAATAATTATTTTTTAACATTTATTAAACAAGTATTTTTAGCATCTGCCATGTGTTGTGTGTTCTCACTGGGGTACGGTGGTAGCCATGTGGATATGTTTCTGACTTAACATTCTTTTTTTTAAACAGTTTGTCATCAAGTTGGTTTCCATATAACACCCAGTGCTCATCCCCACAACTGCCCTCCTCCATGACCATCACACCCCTCCAGCTCTCCCCACTCCATCTGCCCTCAGTTTGTTCTCAGCATTCAAGAGTCTCTCATGGTTTGCCTCCCTCCCTCTCTCCCACTATTTTCCTTCTTCTTCTCCCCCATGGTCCTCTGTTAAGTTCCTCCTAGTCCTCCTATGCATGCAGACATATGGTATCTGTACTTCTCTACCTGACTTATTTCGCTCAGCATAGCACCCTCATTCTTGAAGCATGGAGGGGTGAGGCTGAGAAAGAAAATAAGCAACTAAACAAATCAATAAAATAATTTCATGCAATTAGTGAAATGGAGAAAGTGAAATAAGTAATGAGGTTTGGAGGAGGAATGTTTTGGATGGTCAGGCCTATTAACACAGAACAAGATGGCCATGCAAAATAAGAGGATAAAATGTTCACGTAAAAGGATAGAGAACACATATGGATTTGTATGAACTTATATTCAAGCAGCAGAAAGAAGGCCAATCAACCTAGAATTTAGTGAACAGGAAAGTGTGGCAAAAGATACATTATAGAGGCAATTGCGGCCATATTGCAGATTGGATGTAGCCATGGCTAAGAAGTTAGATTATATTCTAAAGGTGATGGGACGTCACTGGAGGGTTTTACACAGTAATGACATTGGATGATTTTGTATGAAACATGCCTATGGCTATTAAAAAATGGAAAGTAGAAGCAGAGGTAAAAACTGAGAGATCAGCTCTGAAACTTCACAGGGAAGGACTTGTAGTGTTTTAGACTATAGCATATTTGGTTGGCTAGAAAATTGGATAGAGATCTAGGTTGACCTAGAATGCATTTCAATGGTAAAGTCAACAAAATTTACTGATATATTGGATGTGGGTCGTGACTAAAAGAAAGAGATAAAGGATGGTTACTGGTGAGAAATTTAGTAGTTGAGTGGATGTTGGTGGTATATACTTAGAAGGACAAGACTCATGGAGAATATAGGTTGAGTTAGGTGTGTGTATCAGCTGTGATGATTCAATTTTAGCCATATTATGTTGAAGCGTTTCTTAGCTATATGAGTACAAATGTTAAGTATGGAGTTGGGTGTAGTAATCAGTAGTCAGGAGAAATTAGGCTTGGGAGATATGTATTGGGAATTATTATCATAGAGATGGTATCCAGAGGCATGCGAATTGGAGTGTGAGTCAGTAGCAAAGAGTGTATAGCTTACACCAGAGTCTAAGGAATCCCAATATTAAGAGTGAGAAGTGAAGGCAAATTACAATCAAGTTCTGTGCAGCTTAGCTAGAGAGTGAAATTGAATTCTATCTTTACCAAGTACTTACTTAACAGTATATTCTCTGCTAGGTGCCTCAATAAACAAAATTGACTTATGCCTCATGTGGCTTATGGTTTAGGTTCAATGAAATTATATTTTTTTCTCCAGCATTTCTGAATTCACGATAACATTCCAGTGGCACTTTGATCTGTCAATTTCAACCCGTTCTCTATTATTCCAGTACTAAGCATTTCTTATAACTACCACTCTCCTTTATTTCCTTCCAATTCCTTTCAAAATCTAAAGCCCACAGATTAATTCAATAGGAAAATAAATGACATCGTGATATTGTTTTTCCTTGAATCACACATTTCAGTGAAAGGAGATATAATACATTCACAATGAAATTGCAGCTTAATGTTGTTCTATTTACTTTCTTTGACCCTCTTTTTTTGCAAGTTATAACTGAGCAACATGGAAAATCACAATGGCTTTTCAGGAAGAATGAGTACAGTGATGAACTCTCAGATTGCTTGAGAGTTACCAACCACTACAGAAACTGTAGTCAAAGTAATAAAATGTGCATCTAACACCAGTAGAATGAACAAAGTAAAGATAGAAACAAATCATTAGAATCTCTTTAATCTTAAAGGAAATATGTAGATGGACACAACTTGAAGCAAATTTCATAAGCAGCTTCCTGCTATTGGGGAATGGTTTATAGCATTAGAATGAGTAAATCTGGTTGGGTTTCAATTAATAAAATTATAAATTCAGGATCTGTGTCATAGCAAAGTTATACTCTGGGTTTGTGAAATGTTAAACCATTCTTTGTTATGGAAAAATAAAGCTGTAAAAATAATACTCTCTCAAAGACTTGAATATGGTTGGTAAAAATTGAATTTTTATCCTGAAATTCTGGGTAGACTGTTACTTAACAAAATGAATTTTTCTCCCTTATTTATCATTGTCTCTACCTATCTTTTTTTCCAATGCTAAAATCATTTTTATGTAGCCTTTGGAAATTGTACTAATGTTTGTCCTTTGGCTTTTCTCTTTCTTTAGATAAGTTTTAATTTGCTAACACATGGCAAACACTACAGCTTTGCATATTTTCCTGCACGTTTAATCTGTTTGTCCTAAAATAAATGTAGTGAAGTGCTATTTAATTTTGCTATGCTTTTCCTCATACATTAAAAATGTTTTCTTTGGATAACTTCTGTTTCGAATATGAAGTGCTAATGTAAAACCTACCTTTGCATTCTGTTTAGAAAAGTATATTGAGAAGATTGAATAGCTAAAATAGGATTTCAAGGAGAATTTTCACATACCTAAGAAGATAGGTGTTTTTGAAACACATTAAAATTATTGTCTGGAAATTGCCATTACAAAGAAAGGACCAATCCCTGCTATTGCTTTGATTTGGAAGTAGGGACAGCCAAATTCAGCCTTCTTTTACAGCCTTTTACTCTTTAGTAGAAGTCTTAGAATGTTAAACTTGAAGTACACACAGAGTTATGGGTTCCATTCAATAAAGTCAGTAAATTGATGAATAGACAAGATAAGAGAAAAAAGCAGAGGAGATTAGAGAACAAAGTAATGAGGTTGAAAAATATGAAACTTAGGTAGTATTAAGAAAATTACAATTCTATATAATAAGAAAATATATAATATGTAACTTAATAGTTTTCAAATGTATACATTCCTAGTGTCTTACATGCCTGACTTTGTTCATGGATCTGTTTCTTCAACTTCCCCATATTAGAGCTACGAAGTCTACTTGCTTGGTGGGAGTTAAGGAAATGTTACTAACATGTAAATATTCCAGTTGGAGTCTCTGTCTATTCTTTTTTTCTATTTCCCTAGTAAGTGCCCCATAGTAATATGTACTTCCCACCTACCACACTTTTTCTTCTTTACCTCTTATTTCCCTGATTTCTACTCAAGGTCAAATGTATCAGTATGTAGGTCAATGTTTCTCATAAAATTCCGTGTAATTTCTTGGCAAATCCTCTATTCTACTGTAGAAAAAAATCAGCTTTTCTACAAAGTTCTATCTTTTCACTCAAATAAAGATTTCCACTTGCAAAATTCACTCATTTTTCCAAGGGAGGTTTCCCTACACACACACACACACACACACACACACACACACTTTCTCCACAATTTACAAATGTTGGGAAAAGAAGAGAAACCAGTAGCAGAATTGAAAGGGAATGTTGTAGTGTAAGAGGACTTTGATAAACCTAGGTACTTAAGGAAGGTGTTCTTGGGGACGGGAGAATGATTAAGGTACGAGATTCTACAGGAGGTAGGAGGGAATAGAGTTGAGGAACAATATGACCTTTAACATAGATATATAATAGGACCACCTGGGTGGCTCAGTTGGTTAAGCATCTGACTTCAGCTCAGGTCATAATCTCACAGTTTGTGAGTTCAAGCCCCACACTGGGATCTGCACTGTCAGTGTAGATTCTTTGGATTCTCTGTCTCTATCCCACTTCCCTTTCTCCTGCTTCCTGTCTCTCTCTCAATAATAAATAAACATTTAAAAAATAAATAATATGTGATATAAACTCTCTCTCCACTTTGAAATGCCCCCATTACCATTCACTCATTCTTGTGAGGAACTCACAGGACAGTTTGATGATTGCAAATTCTTAATTAATGTGCCTCGATTTTGAAACTTTTTAATGATTAGATCATTCTCCTGATAGAGAATAGATCTTCTCCTGATAGCTCTTTTCCTTATACCAAAGCGAAATATTTGTCTGCTTCTTTTCCACTGTAAAGCTAAAAACTTAATCCCTGGAGCTAGAAATATTAGGTTTGAATTAAGAATTTCCCATTGACTTCATAAACATGAGAAAATTAATAAATTACTTAACTTCTCTGGACCTCAGTTCTCTTACCTGTAAATGGGAATACTGGTACTCATTTCAGAAAATCTGCTTTTGCATAGATTAGATAAACTCAGCATAGATTTGACTTATGAGCACTGTAACAATCTACTCACCATGTCATTCTTTAGCCACTCCTCTTCGTCCTCATCATTCTTCCAATTATCATATCTAACATTCGCTAATATCCTTTGTTCCTATTTTTGCACCATTTTATTCTTCCCCAAACAAAAAATAAACATTGTCCATAATCTTGGAATCGTGTGACAGCCTTTTCTTGAACATTTTAATCCATTAACATGGTTTTAAATATTTACAAAGACGAGACTTCCTATTACTTATAGCTCTCACCAAAACTTCTTCCCTCATCTTTAACTTTCTGTGGGACTTCTCCATTCAGACATCTCACTGCCAACTAAAAGTTAATTAGTCATAAGTCCATGTTCTAACTTCATATGTAGGCTTTCTCTTGGTTTTGCCCTCCTCTTGTCACTGACTAACTTAAAATTGCAAAGTTGACCTTTCTTTCTCTTTTGGTACCTACATAAAACAATTTCACACTCTTGTTCAATTTTTACTATCTCTTCTTTTCATTCTCACCACCATCATATTAGTTCATGTCCTCATTACTTGACTTCAAACACCACACACTGACGTGTCTGTTTCTGAAATCTGCATAAATGAGTCATAGATTGTGTCTGACTGGGTGTCTGGCCTTTACTGCTCTAAGTTTGTGAGTATCAGCCATGATGATATATATAAATCTATTTTCATGGATGTGTAGGATTCCAATATGTGAATATACAATGACTTAATCATCTATTCTACTGTTGATTATATTTAGGCTGCTTCTATTTTAGGATGATTATGAATAGTGTCTCCATAAGCAAACTTGTACATGTTTTGTGATGATTCACTCACAGTTCTCTTGTTTGTGTGTATATATATGTACACACACACACACAAAGAAGGAATAAATATCAAATACACAGAAAAGACATATTTATTGAAATATGAGTGGTTGCCTATGGGTGGTAGGATATAAGAAAATTTTAGTCTTATTCTAAGTTTTCTACAACAAAAACAAAATTTGAAAATTGGCATACCATAGTTATTTGGAATATGAATTCACGTGTCAAAAAGCCTGATAAAATTCTAGTACCACTACTGATTCCCTCTTATTTTATTTACATTTCATTAATTAATTAATTTATTTATTTATTAATATTTTATTTCAAGTTATTTAACCTTGTTGAGGCTGAATTTCTTCATTTGTTCATCTTTAAGGTTGGGGAATCATAATATTTCCTTCATAAAACTGTTGCAAAATAAATTACATATCATGTGTAAACTGTGTCCAATACCTGAAAAAAACTAATTATTCAATACGTTTTTGTTGGAGTTGTATTATTATATTTATTATAAGAGAATACTGTTTCACCTCTTATAATTTTCATCTCACAAAATTTGGGTAAGATATATAGAATAATTTTATAGTGCAGTAATTTAAAACTTAAAAAAAATACTGGAACAGTCAGAAGAATGTTTAATTTTTATTGACACAGCACAGAGTAGCAAACTACCTGTAGGTTAAGTTAAGTTACTTAGAGGGGGGGCTGTAAATCTTTGAACCAAAACCACTAGAGTAACAATGGCAGCAGAGAGAAGAAACATGCAGAGAATTTACTGTACAAGTACTGACTGAATCATTACCGATGCTTCTTAGGTTTCTGTTTTTTTATTAATTAGCATTCATAAGAATATAATTATTTGTGCAAATTGGGTGTCCTTTTCTTAAAATTTTGTATCAGTTGGGGATTACACTCAACTGAACCAGCAAAATCTGAAGCAAATAAAATACCATTTACAAGGAAGCATTTAAGACAATTGCATGTATGACAAGCAGTTTTTTCCAACCCATATGGCTCATCTATGATTCTAAAATATGTGTGCTGCATTTCCAAATGTGCTTAATTGAGATTCATACCTGCACTGCTTGTTTGTTCAGAGTCCTAGAACATTATAATAAAATGAAAACTTAACATCACTCTCAAGTTGAGGATTCATTTTAATTAAGAATAGAAAATAAGAGAATAATTTCCCTCCAGTTCTACTTAATTCTTAGTTAAATCACAGGGCACCTGGGTGGCTCAGTCGGATAAGCTTCCAACTTTGGCTCAGGTCGTGATCTCACTTTTCATGGGTTCGAGCCCTGTGCAGAGCTCTGTGCTGACAGCTAGCTCAGAGCCTGGAGCCTGTTTCAGATTCTGTGTCTGCCTTTCTCTCTGACCCTCCCCTGCTTGTGCTGTCTCTTTCTCTCTCTCTTAGAAATTAAAAAAAAAAAAAAATTAAAAAATTCTTAGTTAATGCTATAATAAAATGTAAACAAAATTATTAAACTAAGAGGTTATATTAAAGAATGAATAGAGATTGGAGTTTTAGATGGAGCCTAGTATGAAAAGCAACACCATTGTTTACTAATATTAAACTTTGGGTTAGTTTTCTCATCTATAGAAAAGGGTGAATGTGATAATTAAATATGAATGTGAAACACCCTCACACTGCCTGACAGAAAATGTGTCTTCGTGATATTATATTTCTGTACCTTGTCACTCTAGTATTAAAGTTGTTTCCTTCAAATAGAAAATTCCCAATTTTGTTATTTTGCCAGACTCAGCAGAAACTTTTTTGGTATCATTCAATATATCTCAAGATTATTAAAGGCTTTTGAAATCAATATTTATCAAGAAAGTAGAAGACTACAATTTGTTGACCGAAACTTAGACACAGATGCTACAACTTTTCTGAAATGCATCTTCACATTCATCCCTACCTGACAAGGAGAGATGTGCACTATTCTCATATGAGGCTATCTGATTTTAATACAAAGATGAACATACATATACTGAACTTATCTCAGGATACTATCCAACAGTATTTTTATAAAGTTGAAATTATTCCACCTACAACAGTATTTTAGGTCCATCCACTCCTGCCACAGCCATAGTCATCTATAATAATACCCAATATGATTTTTAATTTATATTTCATCAATGGTCTTCCATTACTGGGCTTCAGGTACTTTTTGTAATGCATCTGAATGTTTTTGTATACCTTGAACTTCTCCAAAGGTGAAACTACTAGCAATATGGTCTACTAAGTTGATACGGAAATCCTTTTCCAATTCGGATATGTAGCAGTGCTGTATTAAGTATTACTTTTCTAGGAGCCAGAAAAATCACATTAAACTAGTTCAAGACCAATAACATATTTCATGAGTTAGAAGAAAATTCCAAACAGATCTGAAAGAAGGCTGCCACGACTAGCTGCATATAGTATATAAAACTTCCATGAAGAAGACCTCTCCCTAAAGATGAGAGCACCATGTAAAAACTATGGACCACAAGAGTAAAGGAACCCACAACTAGGAGAAATCAGATACCGGAAGGAGAAAAATTGGCATTCCAAAAAATAATAAAAAAGCCCACAAATGACTATTATTTCAAATCCTAATAGAATCATAGGGAAGGAGTTGATTTTTGAGTTTACTGGATGACTGATTACAAAGATTTTATTCCATTATATGAAATAATATTTCAAGTAAAAACAGTAACAACAACAACAACAACAAAACCCCCACAAATCCTAAGTTTTCAAATATTTTGTTTGGTATACGTGATATAGTTGAAAGAGGGAAATCATTGCTTAATATTTGTTCCAAATCAAAGCTTGTATGTAAAAATATATGGAATGATTGAAATATGTCTTGGCGTCACTAACAGCCATCCTTCACTACCTGCAAGAGGAAAATATGAATACAAAAAACTCATTAAAAATCTGTTGTCAAAAACATTTATGAAGTAATATAGAATAATTAAAATTACAGAAAGGATCATGAAACAGCCTTACACAAACTCAGCACTTGCTAGATTTCTGTAAAGACAGCATCCACTGTTGATATAAATGAAGTGGACTTCTAGATCAGAGGTTATTGGCACAAATCAATATGCTGAAATATGTATTCTGTCCATATGGTACTTCAGTAATGGGTGCTTGAAATTCAGTACACAGCTTTGCTATAAATCCCAGGAAGAAGGTATATGAAAAGAAAGTTAGTTCTATGATTTGAACTCAGAAATCAATGGAAATGTACACATAAGATATTTTTAGACATATATGTCAAATAAAAAATGGTTTCTGTCATTGCCATTCATAATTCATATTTTTGTTTCTTATGTCCAATTTAAGTTGGATTTTTTCCATGTCTTCTTTTCCTTGCACAGGCAGCCTTTAAGTATATAAGCATTCATGCTGGGAAGAAATCCATACATGTGATACTTATTAAAAATATAAAAACAAAAAAATCCAGATTAGCAAGAATCTAAAATAAGAAAGTCTTCAACTTGTTAGAGAATGTAGAGAAGGAAAGTATTCCTTTCTTCCCTTATAGATTTGTTTCTTGGCCTGATGATTAAATTGACACAAGGCAGATTAAAGGGGAAAAGCAAATTTAATTTTGTACGTGTGGAGCTCCAATGATATGAACCCCCAAGAAGTGACCAAAACAACCAGCTTTCATGTCTTTTGTACAAAAAAAATAGTTTGGGAAGAATTGAAAAAATAAAGAAGTTTGGGCATGGCATAGCAAATTAATGAAGAAATACCAAGATGAGTTCACACAGACTTCTTGCCCTTTGAATTCCCTATCTCAGGCTAGACAGATGTCATCTACTGTCCAGGTGCAGGGAGGGCACCATTCACCTGCCTTTAAGGGAGCAGAGAAAGGTCAGTACGACCTTCTTGCACTGAGTGTTTCTTAGTAACTTTAATGCAAAACAAACAATATATCAGAGTGGTATGTTTTAGAATGGCCTTCCTTGAACCCCATCAAGAGGTATTTGGGGATGGCTGGGGGAATATTCTACTTCCAAGAAAAAAAAGATACACAGTATGAATGGATGCTTATGTGATGAGATCAAATAGATATAGAATCGCATACACACACGTGCACATGCATACACACTCATTCATACAAAATCTCTATGACTGGATTTCAGACAAGAAACAGCTAATTCTAGTGATGTGATGCTGAAAGAGTTTTCTGATACAAATGGGGCTTTAGTAGGATTCTGAAAGGATAGAATTTTGAGAGATGCCAAAAAATTGGGAGGCACTTTATGCATGGAGACCACCATAGACAGAGGAATAATCTGAGGGAATAAATCCCATTTTTAAATTCATCTAGTTTGCACAACAAATAAGAGAAATAAGAAAAGATGTCCCTCCTTCTGTTTTTCTTCCTTCCCTTCTCCCTTCTTTCCTTCCTTCTACAAATTAATTACTAAGCCCCATCATGTACAAGGGTCTAAGGATACAGCTATGAAAAAGTCCTTGTTTTTGCTTTCAAAGAGTTCATGGTATAACAGAACAAACAAAAATGTATACCATTTATTAGAGTAACATGTGACAAATTCAGCTTGTGCTGTGGCATGGGGACAGATTTGTCAGACCATAGGTGCAGGGTACACACTAGGGAAAGTAGGATTAAGTTGTGTCTTTAATGAGACTGGGTAGGTAAGGACCAAGATAAACTAGCAGCAGGGCTTAGAGGTGATAAGGTAGAAGGAAAGAAGAGAGATTTAGCAATTATTAATGGGAAGAGATACCCATAAAAGAACTGGGATTGTGGTTAATTTAGTCTTCATTTTAGTATGTGTGTATATACACATACATACACACTCACACTAGATATGAATATCTACCATTATTTTACTATTATCTCTTAAAACTATTATCACCGCACACATAGACCCCCAAACTTCTGCTTGCAGACACACACACATGCATACACATAACAAATAGATTAAGCAGACTTCTGTAAATGCAGTCATGCTAGAAGCAGAAGCTGCCATCATGAACTGACTGGGTAATGTTCAGTGACCTAAATTGGGGCTTAGAATAAATGTAGGTGCGTGCGTGATTTAATCGAATAAAAAGTAGGACAAATTAATGTGTTTATACTTTTTTTTTTCACCAAAGCTGAGAAACCTCTTTGTGTGTGTGTGCGTGTATATGTATGTGTGTGTGTAGATGGCTACAAAACTAAAAATACCATTAACCTGAAAATGAAATGAACCATAAAGTGGGATTCTATCAAAATAGACATGAAGTGGATTAAAAATTAAACTCCAGACTGGTACGTATTTCTGTGTTCCTTTTCAATTCCCAATAATGCATCAGGATACATAGTAAATCCCTTAGGACACGTGCTGTTTGCCTGTCCTTTTCATGGTAATCAAGGCAGGAGGGCTGAAGTGGGGGGTGAACAAGGACTTTTGTTTCAGAATTGTGCCTTCTAAGATTAACACCCACATACAAAATAATTCCTAAGCTAGCAAACATATGTTATTTCCTGAAGAATTGTGAGCTATTTCTGTGGGTTTGTATTGAAATAATTCCCATGAATATCGTCATCCATATCTGGAGCTATGTAAACAAAAGCTACCAAATTACACTTTTTCTCTAAAGTATGGTACGATATCATACAATCCCACTCACCACACGGCGTCATTGAGATCATTAAACCTGAAATGGAAATAGCCTTTTGCTAAGATTTCTAAAAGGAGAGCTAAATCATCATAGATGAAAGGGGGGGTATTTGCCTTCTGATGCCTGAGAAAAGAAGTTAGGCAGATCACTTCCTTTACCATCAGAGTAGTGGATGGGAAGACTGCCTGAATGTTAGACTGACAATGTTCCTTTTAGTATTTTAAATTAAGGAAAGAATTCACGATACACAGAATTTCAACACTATGCAGAAAAAAAATCCCTAAGGAATTAAATGTGAGTTTTTGAAAAGGTTCTGTAGGCAAGGAAATAAAATGCTAAATCTGCAATAAGCTGCTGAGACCACAGGGAAAAGGGACATTTGAAATCACTTGAAGCACAAGTGTCATTTTACAGTGAAGAAAGTGAGGCCAGAAGAAGGTGCGTGAACTATGACAGTGAATCCAGTCTTATGTCTGCTATATCTGACTGTCCCAACAAGCAACAAGTACAGAGAAAGGAGATTATGTAGCCAAATTTCAGATGTAATTAATTTTATCCCCCAAATCATGCATATACAATCTTTTTCATTTTTCTTTGCTCAGATGCCTGGAATCAATTTCTGGTTTACAAATAGAAATTTGGCCCACTTTTGTGTCTTAATAGTTATATATTATTTCGCATTATAACACATTCATTTTTTCTAAATTTGATATTTGTGGCTTTACAGTAAGAGACAATGTCATATCATACTACCCAACACATCAAACACTCTGGCCTTTAGTAGTTATTGCTTCATTTGTTATGTCTGTGGCCTCCTATCACTTTATTTTTATTACCAAGACATCAGCCTCTGTGACCACTTTCCTAACAATCAACCCTTATGAGTCTGAGCATGGAAACACAGTCTCTTCTCCCTGATGTGATCACTACCATATGCAGCTCATTCCTTCTTTATTCACCTACCGTCTGCATTTCTCATATCTTGAGCCTCTCTTGTCAGGGCCTTTATCACCCATGATGGCAGAAAGACAGCTTAGTGCCCCTCATTTCACCAAATCTAACATCCTCTCTCAAATTTATAATCACCACAACCATGATCACCCTCTTAAACATATTTTTCTTACATTTACTACTCCCTGAGAACCTTGCAGACTTCTGTTCTTATGTGTGATCCTTCAAACACTGTCTTTTGCCACAAATGTTCACCTTTTTGACAATAAAATAATCTAATAAATTGATGGGTTCTGATGGAAAACAGTAATAGCAATCTCTGGGTCCACTTCTACACTCCCCCAAGGCCTTCTGAACACAGGGCCTTCAAACAGAGAAATGGACCTAATTAAACATCCTTCAGAAAGATAATATCTTTCAGAAAAGGAAAAATCTGTTGAGAGGTATAGTTTTGGCAGCAGGCTTAGCAATGCACTTCAAATCATACCAGAAGTCATCAGATATTCCATCCTGACATAGGAGTGATAACTCTGTGGAGCCATTTATGATCAGAAAGTTCATTTTGAGTAAGCAAGTGATAAAATATCTTGAAGCATTTAATTTTAAGTCACATCTCCTTCTTCAGAAAAAAACAAATTATTTACAAATAAAATGAAATAGAGCTTTATTATAATGAACTATACTGTCCAAATTTTAACTATGATGAGGCTACTCATAACTTTCTGAAAAAAACAAACAAAGCAAAGCAAAATTAAAAATTATCCCAGATGTAAACTCTAATCAGATAAAAACCAGAATGGCCATATTATATACTTGCTTTCTAACTGACATTTGGTTTCAATCTTGGCTCTGTTTTTTGTTTGTTGGTTTGTTTTTCTTTGTTTGTTGTGGGTTTTTTTTTGTTTGTTTATTTCACTTTGTGATCTTTGTCATTGTTTTCAATTTCTTTAAACCAATTATTCTTTATTTGCAAAATGGAGGAGGGGGTAAAGTGCATCTACCTTTAGATTGTTATGATGATTAATTTAGATAATATTTCTCACGTAGTTAAGCACACTGTGTGGCACATTATAGCCACGTGATAAACAGAGATTTTATTCCGTTTTAGGTATGAGTTTGTTCTTTAAAATTTATAATGTAATCAGTAATAACAATCTGATTTTCGACTTCAGGAGAAACATCCACACTTATAAAACTGAAAGGGAGAATTTCCAGGGAAAGAATAGAATTTTCCCATAAAATACTTTTTATTTCCCTTTCTTTAGAAATGGGTATTGCATAGCTGTATTGAGATATCACCTCCTATTATTTAAAACAATGTTTGATCGGATTTAAACTATCTTCCGACATCTTCTCAAAGGACAATCCAAACTCTTCAATTATCTTTTTCACATACATCTCAAAAGGTATTTTGAGTACCTGAAAGGGCATAATTCTTTTTCCCTGAAGTTTTGAATTCCATCTGATGAAGTTATTATGCTTTGTGAAGTAGAACCATGTCACAGAAACAATAGCATGCATTAACCTCTTATTGCCTTCAGTCAGTTTCTTTCTTTTCCTTCATAAAAGTTAATTTAATGCTTTTGAAAGAAGCTAGATTGGCAGGGATAGAGAATTAAGGTCTACGTCACAAAATAGGTACTGACGAGAATAAATCACAATATTCTTGAAATTGTTGGCTATTACAGAATCTCAAATGCATTTAGGAAGGACTGCCTTAAAGGAGTGGTAGTAATTGAGTCTTCCTGGTACATTCAGCTCATGGACACATCCTAGAAATGATAATTAAAGCTATTCAACATGGTGAGTGTTGGTTTTCAATTTAAAAAATCACTCTCATCTTCTCTGGGATACACTGTGTAGCCAAGATTAGAACCACTGTGTGACATTACATGGAGGAAAGGGTTTTGTTAGGACAATTACCCTCAAAAGTTTCAAAATGTGGAACTCCAGTCTCAAATCATTTTTTTTTTTCTTAAAAAATTATGAGGCAGCTACTCTCTGCCACTTTTTCTCTATTGGCACTGGGGATAAGACAAGTATAATTCCTACTTGCTTAGAGTTTAATGGAAAGGAAGAGAGATGTAAAATAAATATATGGATTTTTTTTTTGTAATTAAGCTTTATTTTTATTTTATTTATTTATTTATTTAATTTTTTTTTTTTTAATTTATTTCTAGGAGAGAGAGAGAGAGAGACAGTGTGAGCAGGGGAGGGTCAGAGACAGAGGGAGTCACAGACTGAAACAGGCTCCAGGCTCTGAGCTGGCAGTCAGCACAGAGACCGACGCGGGGCTCGAACCCACGAACCGCGAGATCATGACCCAAGCGAAAGTCAGACGCTCAACCGACTAAGCCACCCAGGCGCCCCTAAATATATGGATGTTTGAAAGATAAATTCAGACCCATGACTGGCCTTGTGTACATATGACCTGTGCAGTTTAAGGATCCAGTTAAGTTCGTTTAAGTCTCAGCTACCGGTTTCCTGAAATTCTTAGTAATATTTTTTTAAACAAGAGACTCCATTTTAATTTCTATCACTGGACTCTGTTAATTATGTAGCTAGTCTTTCTCAGAAAATAGTAAGTAGTATAAAGAAAGTAAAACAAAATAATGACAGAGAAAGAGAGGGGTCATGAGTTATAAAACTGCTTTAGAAAGGAATAAAAAAAAGACCTGTCTGGTGAGGCATTTTATGAGCCATGAATTACAATATTTACTAAATTAGTGAACTTCATACACTGACAGAAGACTAAATTTATTTACTCAAATTCAACAAATACTGATTTAATACCGCTGATGTGCAAGAAGCCACCAGATTACTCTTTAAGCAAAAATAGGACACAGTTCCTATCCCCAGTAAACATGAAGTAGAAAAATTAGTACATAGGTAATTCTCCATATGCTTTTCAAGAGAGACATCCAGAGACATGAGGATTCCAGAAGTGCAAGATACTGCAGAAGCTTTGGGACAAGAAGAGCTCCCCTGAAAAGCAGGAGAGGTAGAGCATCTCTCTGCCACAGTGTAGTAGGGGGGAACAGGGGTGGGTGACTTCTCTTCCAGGCAGAAGAAATGGCCTTACTGAAGCCTCAGAAGACAAACAGATTGCCTATGAGGGCAACAGTGAATAAGTGTAGCTACCGTATAGGATGGATGTATGAAAACATTAAAAGCAAAACCAAAACAAACAAACAAAAAACTCATTTGAGTGCATCCTTATCTCTTGTCTTTTTTTTTTTTTTCCACTTTCACCTAATAAACTGCTAAATCTTACTGACTCTGTCTTCCAAATATCTAGGGTACCCTACTTGTAGCTCTGATCAACTCATTTCTAGTTACTGGTTTCTCTGTCTCCAATTAGGCCTTTTTTCCAGATCAATACTCCTCTCTGCAATCAGAAGAGTCTTTCTAAAATGAAAATCTCATCATGCCACTATAGGGATTGAAATATTTAAATGTAGTGGTTAAGGTTTGGTTCTGAAATTGGGCCTAGCCGGAGTTGAATTTTAGCTGTCCTACTTACTCTCTGTCCTATCCTTTTGTTGTTTTGTTTTGTAAGCTCTCTGCCTGTGTGGAGCTTGAACTTAAGTGGCCCTGAGTTTAAGAGTCACATGTTGTACAAATTGAGCCAGCCTGGAGTCCCCCCAACTGTGCCATATTCATGAGTTTCCTAGCCTGTCTGGTCTTCAGTTTCCTCATGGGCTGGTTATGTTAATTCAGTAAAATAATGTACACTATCTGGTTAACACAGAAAGCACTCAGTAAATGTAAAGTCAAATTCCTTCCCGTGGGATTAAGACCCATAAGTGAACCCTTCTCTAGCTTTCTCTGTAGTGTCATTCCCTGGCTTATTCTTTATTTCCAAATATTCAACTACATGATATGTTCTCCCTTGTCTCCAGGACAGTAACATGCTATGCTTTCTCTCAGGAATGATTCTCTTTCATTACCTATCTGTCTCATTCCTTCATCTATTGTTGTTATTCCCATTTGCTAAGTATGAAAACTCAGACCCTGATTGTTTCAATGACTTCTTCAAAGTCATACCAAGTAGAAGAACACAGCCCAGACCCATTTGTATTGGTTCAAATCCTGTGTTCATTTCCCTGTACTCACTGCCTCACAAATGTCAGGTATTCTCTGGGGAAAGATTTCTTTTTTTCCTCACTACAATTATTATCAAAATATATACTTTGTCTTCTGCCTTAACATTTACTGTCCTCTTCCTTTGATTGAGAATGAATATTGGTTTCCACTAACAGCATATTTATGTCAACTAAAATCAGAAAGCAGACAAATAATGAATGAACAAAAGCCTGACATACCCCATCCCTTCCAAGAATAATCTGCAGTCCTTGGGTTAATGGCCTATTACCCCATTGTTTGGAGGAAAATTGAAACATTGATTTTCAAGTATCAAACATAGAGTTGGTACTACAAAATTGTCACTGTCATTTTTAAAACATTTAGGGAAAGCTGTCACAGATAGAAATTTAAATGGAATGTTAATCTGTTTGGTGAAAGTAAACTTTTAATTTAGAGTCTGGCTAATTTAAATTCAGATTGTTATAGATTTACTCCATAAACATCAATAATTTTCCATTATGTTAAAATCAATCCCAGTTTCACATTCAAACAACAGATTCAAGTGAAAACCTTAGAGGTTTGTATTCTGCTACAAATATTCTTATTTTGGGTCACTGTGAAAATAACTAGATGCTCCTCCGAGGAAGGTACAATTCAGGTTTGATGCTCCATTCCTAGAAAAAAATTCAGTTCATACATCCTTAAAAAATCCAATCATGCTTTCTAATTAGCCATTACAAGTGATTTACACTTAGAGGCTCACAGGAAAGAAAGAACGAAAGAAAGAAAGAAAGGAAGGAAGGAAGGAAGGAAGGAAAAAGGAAGGAAGGAAATAATGAAGGGAGGAAGTAAGAAAGAAAAGATAGAAAGAAGAAAGAAAGAAAAGATAGAAAGAAGAAAGAAAGAAAAGAAGAAAGAATGAATCTTGAGGGAAAACTGTCTGGAAATGGTATATGTTTATAGCACTATATGATATGGTTCTCAATCTTAAACAGAGTTGAGTTTGGGAGGTCATTTAACCCCTACAGAATCCACATTTTCTCATTTATAAAATAAGAACAATGGTGTCAACCTTGCCCAACTCTTCAAAATTTGTGTGAAGATTAAATGAAATAGCCAGTGTAAAAGCACTTTGAACATATATTTACAAATCAAATGTAATGTGACATCATTTCATACTGGGAAAGACATATAAACCCTTCAACTATCTTTCAAGTGGTAGAAAAAATCACTTAGGTTTTTCTCAGATTGTCACTTGAAGTTTTTGTCTCCTCTGGAATGTTCTTTTTTCTCCTCTCTACTAAAATTCTCTAAAAATTCATTTCATCCATGAAATGCTTCCTAAGATCTATAACCCTTGCTTATCTCTCTCACCTAAAAACCCTTACTTCAAATTTATATAAGAGAACTTTTACAAATTCATTCAATGTTAGTTTTGCTACTTACATCTAGTTGGCAAGTCCTTTAGGACAGAGCTAGTCTCACATTGCCTCCAGGTGCCTGGCACTCTGCTAAGCACAAAGGGAATGCTCAATATTGAATTGCTGAATGGATTAATTCACTCTTTGGGAAGGCTGGCTGGCTTTTCTATTTAGCCATCTTGCTGGTTATTTATAGGATTTTATTTGTTCTGTCTACAAAGAATCTAGCCTAGAATTAGGCATGTGGAGATTAACTGGTATAGGAGAAAACAGGCATATTTCACTGGTTGTATAATTTTTCAAAGTTCCCTTGCACTTTTCATTTTTAATAGTAAGAGCATTTATCTAATGATCAATCTTCAGTAGGAAATATTCATAAGTGTAGAGACTCTGGAATTAGCCTGACATAGGTTAATGTCTGACATTTTCTAGTTATAAACTGTAGCAACTACTGAAAGTTACTATCTTGTGCCTTGATTTTCTTATCTATAAAATAAGGATGCTATTACAAATAGTGCATATACTATTGACTATAAGTGCATCAATTTCTGTATCAAGGGTACTTCAGATACTCATTTATTTATTCACTTGCTGAGTATACAGAGATGGATTAAATATAGCCCTTATTTTTGAGGACTAAAAATGAGATGAGGGGTACTAATAAAGGTATGTTTGACCAGACTGATAAAGGAGTGCAGGAGAAGAAATGATTACTTTTCTATGGAACAGGAAAAAAGAGATATGACAGAAGAGCCATTTTATTTCAGTGCTTACTTAATAAGCAAGATTGTTCTAGTAAGTAGAAAGAATGTGATGGAGAAGAAAAAAAGTTTCCAGATAAACAATTGATAGGTACTAGGTCTTGGTTTTGTAGAATGTCTGTGTAAAAATCTAATGAGGATAGATGAAAATACTACAGGAAGATTTTATTATAAATCTAGGTGAGCCTAGCTTTATGACTTCTAAAGATACTCCCTTTTACTACATATACATGTAATATGTCTACACACATACATATATATGGCCTATTATTGCCTTTATCATTCATCTCTATCTCTATTCATCTCTATGCCATATCATGGCATACACATTGAAAATGAAATCTTAGTCTCATTGTAAAAACAGAATAATTCGTTGAGATAATTAGAAACTATCAGATTTAATCAAACTATTCCTAAAAATAAAATAGGAGTAGTAGTTGACTTTAAATTAGCTTATGATCTAGTTGTGTACCTGTATCTAGTTGATATGCCAAAATTTATTCCAATAATTCTTCAGTATTTTTAAATTTTTTGATAAGTGGAAATTCATCTATTGAGAAATAAAACCCAAAGTGTGAAATCAGTCCCATAAAACTTGGAAGGTCCAAGAAGCCTAAAATTCTGCCTAGAAATGAATATATAAAGAGAAAAGCCCAGAGAAGCCTGGGTGGCTAGGTCAGTTGAGCCTCTGACTTCAACTCAGATCATGATCTCACTGTTCTTGAGTTCTAGCTCCCTGTTGAGCCTGCTTCAGGTACTCTGACCCACTCTCTCTCTGCCCCTACACCACCTGTGCGTACTCTCTCTCTCTTTCAAAAATAAAAATTTTTTTAAGAGCCAAATATGGGGCTTAGTCGGATAAGCGTCGGACTTTCGCTTAGGTCATGATCTCGTGGTTCGTGGATTCGAGCCCCTCGTCGGACTCTGTGCTGACTGCCAGCTCAGAACCTGGAGCCTGTTTCAGAGTCTGTGACTCCCTCTCTCTCTGACCCTCCCCTGCCCACGCTGTCTCTGTCTCTCTCTCTCTTCTAGAAATAAACAAAACATTAAAAAAAATTTAAAACCCAAATATGTATATTGTTTAAAAATTCTTATTTTTTGTTTGTTTGTTTGTAGGGGAAGGGGCAGAGGGAGAAAGAGAGAGAGAATCCCAAATAAGCTCTATGCTAAGCAAGGCTCAATCCCACGACCCTGAGATAATGACCTGAGCTGAAAGAGTCGGGTGCTCAACTGACTGAATCACACAGGGACCCCTAAAAATTCTTAAAAAGCAGTATATCACCCCTTTTCTCTTCATGGCTTTGGTGATATAACAAATATAAAACATAATTTATGAGTTACTGGAATATGTCAAGGGTTTTTATGGATAGACCTACATGGGCATAAATAGTAAGGTGTTGTCACAGATAAGTTCATTTATAGCAAAGAATACTTTATGAAGATGATTTTGGGGAAATAAAACAACTTGCAGAGATGTTTGTATTTGAAAGTGATAAAATATTTTTTTTAAATTTACATTAAAAAAAACGTTTCATGGTTAAAAAAAAGCATTGTGCCTTTTTTAAAAATCAACAACATGGAATTATAAATAATACTGAAGATATTATGGCATTGAAATACTCCTAATTGTATAAGATGCAGCACTGACATAATAAGATATAAGGCCTTTATATGTAACATATAAATGCTGATGGTAAGGGAAGGCAGTAACTTAAATTTTTTTTTTAATTTTTAATTTATTTGCATGAGAGAGAGACAGCATGAGCAGGGGAGGGTCAGAGAGAGAGGGAGACACAGAATCTGAAGCAGGCTCCAGGCCCTGAGGTAGCTGTCAGCACAGAGCCCAACGCGGGGCTCGAACCCACGAGTCGTGAAATCATCACCTGAGCCAAAGTCAGACGCTTAATTGACTGAGCCACCCAGGCAACCCTCTGAAAAAAATACACAGAGATGCTTCTTGTAGTAAATGTGACCACAAACATGTTAATTTTTCTTTTAAAATAAGCTTAGGTTAATAACTGTAAAACCTTATAATATAGATTGTGAATTTATATGTAAAATTCAAAGAGCAGTAAATTTTCTCCTCATCCAGTCAGGCTAAAACTGAACAGCAGTTTAATCACTATTATGTTCAATAATACTATAGAAAATAATTCCAATGTTTATTATTTACAAATATAATAAAAGATCAACGGATATTTATTAGATGTGACATATGAGCTATTTTCATTTACAGCACTTATTAGTTTCACTTTATGAACAAAAATATTTACTGAAGTTTTTAAATATAAAGCATATTTCTTCATTGTCGAAATTGAGGACTAAAACATTGCAATTCTGTAGGCAACTAGCTAGTACTACCTCCCATGTTTGTTATCATGATAGGCTCCATCACATTTTTGTCATGGTTTTTAACACAATATTTGTAGACTACTGTCATATTTTAAAGTGCCGACTTTCAAATCTGGCAGCATACATCAGAAGTTTTACATATGTGAGTAACTTTGATCTAGTAATTATATTACGATGTAACCAGATTGGGGACCTGGGTGGCTCAGTCAGTTGAGCCTCCAGCTTTGGCTCAGGTCATGATCTCACTGTTTATAGGTTTGAGCCCCACGTCAGGCTCTGTGCTGACAGCTCAGAGCCTGGGACCTACCTGGGATTCTGTGTCTCTCTCTGTCTCTGCCCCTCCCCAACTCATGCTCTCTTTCTGTCTCAAAAATAAATAAACATTAAAAAATAATTGAAAAAAGAGTGTAACCTGATAATACAGATATGTACATACACTAATGTTCAAATGCATGGTTATGTATATTACTGAGACCTGGAAACAGCAAGTATGTATCAATGGAAGACTGAGCAAATAAAGTACACAACTCTGCATGCATATAATGACATGCCACATAGCCACTAAAATAATGATGCAGCTCAATATTTATGACATGGTGTGATGACGTATTAAGGGAAATCAGTATATCAAACTAGAGATTTTATTTGTGTATGTGTACATTTGTACATATTAAATTCTCTTCCATAGACGCACGTACTTTGGTGAAATATGCAATAAACGCTTGAAGTGATCTTTTTTCTCTCAATGGTTTAATTTGTGTGATCTCTCTTAAGAGTTTTATGCATTGCTAAAGCTACAATTTGGTAGTTTGTGCACTTTCTTCAAGCACTTTACTTCTACCTGTCAGAAAACTGTCATATTTCATGGACAATTTTTTTTTGTAAATCCAAAATTTACACTTGCTCAAACAGTGGATGATACTGTCTAGAACTGTCCCATGTATAACCTCAAGTCATACACAGTGGCTGGTTCTTTATTATGCCTTTAAAAAGTAATAAATATGCTTTTCTATGATAAAAACACTTTGAATTTTAAAAAGTAGTAATGTCCTTTCCTTGTAAAAATTTTTACAAAACTTTTATGTAAAATATAAACAAATACTAGGTGTGTGGATAATGTTGAAATAATAATAACGCATCAACCATATAATTCTCAATCTTTTCCCTCTCCCTTTCTCATAGGAATTAGAACAAAGACTCTGAGAATGAGGAAACCATAAAAATATATCTGAACATGAGTAGCTAAAATTTGAATTGTGTAAAATGTAATTGTATGCCTCACCTGTGATACTCCCAATTTCAAATGACACAAAAATGTTTTCTCATTCTTTGTTCTGGGCCAAAGATAATTGGAGCTTAGGAATACAACCCACACCTCTGGCTCAGCAACACACCACTTGGGATTTAATGTTCTTTTTCATATAGGTTTTTGTCACATCATTTTATATTGAACATTGAACTGGCTGAAAGGTGAAAATGATGCTAATGTAAAGAAAACATTCATAAACACAATCAGTTGTACTCTTGTTAAAAGTTTTACTTGATATTGCAGCTAATAAGATTTGACTCTGGCCACCCAGTCTTCCTGAAACCTTCTTGACACATGGCCGATCTAGGTCTATTGGAAAGAATAAACAGCCCCAAAAGAATGTAGAGGACACCAGTGTTAAGACAGAAGATAAACAATGGAGAATGTGAAAAAAAAAATAACGAAAGCTTTTAATAATTAAGAAAGAGCACTTAAATCACCTGTTTGGGAGTAACATGTGCAAATAATTATTGAGCTTGTTCTAGGTGTTTGATGCTGTACTGATAGCTTTGTATCCATTGTTTTGTTTCATATTCAAAAGTGTATGAGCTAAATACACTTATTATATTCATTTCCATGAGAGATAACTAAGGCAAAAAGTGCGTAAGTAGTTTGTCCCAGGTCACACAGCTAAGTTCAGTTCTGCATGATTACAGGTCCTTGGTTCTTAACCACTGCACTATTGTAAAGAGTGTGAGATGGCAATCAAAATATGTGTTGAATCATTTCTATTTCTAGCCATGATAGTGCACCTTAAAACAGAAACAGTCTACTGGTTAGAACTACTAGAAAATCTATATAAAAATACACACATATAAGAAAGCATCCTCTTGAAAGTACTGAGGAGCTCTGAGTTTGCTATGACTTTATGGGCCAAGATCCTGGAGAGAAGAGAATCTCATTGGAGGTAAGACACATAAATCCTTGTACATTTGTTAATTTATAAGTAGCTACTGGCTGGAGACAGATGCTGCAAACAATAGAAACTGGCAGAGATTTCTACAGTGTCAAACAGCCAGAGAGACAAAAATTAGGGTTTCTATCAACCAAACTTTTTATTCAGGAACCAGGATTTTAAAGAAAAGAAAGAAAAAGAGATGTTAACCCTGTACTTTGAGACAGTTTTCCTTTTGAGACCTTTTCAGTTCTTATCATTTACAAAGCAAAAAGGCTAAGAAGCCAAACAAATGGGCAGCAGGAAAGCTGAATGGATTTTTTGGCAGCTTTAGATTATTAATGAGATAAAAACTGAATTTGAGATGCCATTAAGATTAGCACCTTGGGGCACCTCAGTTGATTAAGCATCAGACTCTTCATTTAGGCTCGGGTCTTGATCTCATCTTTTATGGGACTGGGCTCCACCTTGGGCTCTGTGCTAAGAGTGTGGGGTCTGCTTGGGTTTTTCTCTTTCTCTCCCTTTCTCTCTCTCTCAAAATAAATAAACATATGTAAAAAAGATCAATACTCTGAGTTTTAGTTTGGTTCTCTTATGGTATACTTCAAAGTAAAGAAGAATCAGAGATAAATTGAACCCCATCCACTAGTCTGTGCATATTTGTTCCTACTCTACTTGCCTACCGGAAGATAGAGAAAATCGTTCTACAGCTTCCATAAATTTTACACAATGTCCAGTGTAATGCACTGAATGTTTGTGTCCCCCACTCCCAATTCATATTTTTATACCTTAAATCCTAATGTAATGAGTGGAGTTGGGGCCTTTGGGAGATAATTAGGTTTAAATGAGGTTATAATGGTAGAGGCTCCAGGATGAGATTAGTATTCTTATATGAAGAGAAAGAGAAACCAGAGCTCTGTCTCTCCACCTTATGAGGACATAGCAAAAAGGAAGTCCCCTGAGGAAGAGAGTCCTCACTGAGGAACTGAGTCAGCTGAAACCTTGATCTTAGACTCCCCAGGCTCCATAGCTGTGAAGATAATTCCTATTGCTTAAGCCACCCAGTCTATAATATTTTCTTAGGACAGCCCAAGATGACTAATACTTGCTGTCTTAAATCAAATATCACTGGTTATAACAAGGGAACGAAGCATAAATATAGAGTAGAATAGACTTATAAGTATATCTAGACTTATAAATCTAGATACTGTAATTTTAACATATGTACTTAAAATAAATATTATTAAAATGTTCAAGATGACAATAAAGAGAATTTCATCAGAAAATGGAAACTATGATAATCCAATAAGATTCTTATATATAAAAATGCAATAACTAAAGTTAAAAGCTCCACATATATGTTGAATGACTGATTGAATTGGACAGAAATGCGATTAAGTGACTTAAAAGAAGAGTCAGTAAAATAATATCCTGATTTATGTACAGAGGAAAGAAAGGATGGGAAAAAATACAGGGGGTAATATAAGTGACACAGGAGACACAATGAAGAGAATACACTTCTACCTGGAATCTAGAATAGTTTATACCACCACCATAACTCAGTTCTCCCCCTCAGGACTAATGTATTCATTTTCCAAGATGCTGGAAATGTTGGCAAGCCAAGCTTCTTAGCTAAATCCTGGTCCAGAAACTTCCCTGAGCTAACGAGACATAAACTGCTCAGTCATTCCCACTCTCTGAAGACTGGCTGATAGAAAGGCATAAAGTCTGGTCCACATGAAAGGATATCCCAGCTCAAGAGGGCTTTGTTGCCACTCATTGCAACTCTACTCTTCCTCTATCCTACACAGATGTTGGTTCCTCAAATCCTTATTTCAGAGTCTGTTTCCTGGGGAACTTGTTCTAAGACATTGAGAACCAAGAATGTTCCAGAAAAGCAGACACCAAAACAATATTTGGGAGTTGAATCACCTACCAACTAGCTTCAATGAAAAATCCATCACTAGTAGAGGTAAAGTATAAAATAACCCATGGCAAGCTGTCACAGAGAAATTGTTCACTGTGATGAACTGGGATGGGACATCAGTAGAAAAGAATGCCATCACTGGTACAGTAGCTCAAGCTGTTGAGAATTAGAAGAGGTACTGATTATAAAAACAGTAGGATTAGAAGGCTTTGCTAAGTAGCAATAATGCCATGCAGAAAAATAAAACATGGACTGAGGATAAATGATCACCAATTAATTAAAGGTGAAAGTCAGAGGCCTTCATATAATTATCTATCTGGTCTAAAGGATCTCTGGTGAAGTATTATAATTAAATAGTAAGTTTATCAAGGTCACTAGATACAAATTCTATATAAAAGTTTGTATTTCTACATATCAGCAAAAAAAGCATTTAAGAAACAAAATATATGTACATTTTATTATATATAATGGCATATATTTTACATATTTAATGGTAGAACAGCTGCAGAGATGGACTCCAATAATTTCTTCATCCCTGTCTGCATATGCCATTCTGTCCATCAAAAATTAGACTCTTCCCTCCATTTGAATCTGAGCTAGATCTATGACTTTCTTTGACCAACAGAATGTGGCAGAAGTGTCATTATATTACTTGAAATTTAAGCTTTACAAATCTCACACTGTTGTATTTCCTTTTGGATGTAAGCTACTATGTATAGAAGCTTGTTCTAAACCGCCTCATGATGACAGACTCCATGGAAAGAGTGAGAGGCCTTGTAGAGAGTCAATCAGCATTTAGGCCCCAGTGAGGTCATCCTGATCTCAGAAGAACCACAGCAGCTAACATCTGGAGAAAGGAGAATTCAAATATGCTGGGCCAGCAGGAAATCCTGACCTACATAATCCTGAGCAATAAAATGGCTGTTTTATGAGTCACTACATTTGTGTGAATATGTGCATGTATACTATATACATATGGTATCAGTGGAGTAGAATTAGAGTTCAGAAACTAACCCAAAGAATGTGAAAGCAGGCATAGGTAAGAGTCAACTATGGCATAAATTTAAATTAATAAATTTTGTATTTGGAATTATATTTAATAGTAATGCAGACAAAATCTTTAATAAAAAAATGTTCCTGGAGTATTTCCCCATATAAATTCAATTACATTTGGTTAGAAAAATCATTTTCTTGAACCAGTAGTAAAACTGAAGTGTCTTCACCACTGATTTTAGAAGCAGATATAAAAAATGATATTGAGTTATTTTATGTGATATAATGGAAAGACAGAAAGAAACACACACACACCAAAAAAAAAAAAACCTAAAACAGCGAGATTGAAAGAAAGAAGGCACAAATTGTATATGTCATGTATTATCTGAACTACTTTAATCATAAAGTGGTGTTCATTGAATTCATTCTGAATCAAAAGGAGAGAGTAAATGAGACTAGAAATATAGCAATCTAGGATTAGAAAAAGAAGGCCTTCTGAGGCAGACACTGACTTACCATTTCTGAGGCAGGTAAATTTCTAATGTATACAGTCAACTGACCACATGTTTGGCCACTTTTCCTTTAAGTTCCTTAGGAACTTAAAGTCCTTAAGTGAACTTTAGTTCACTTGCCTAGTTAACAGGGTGAGGCAAAGGAGCTAAAAGACAAACTTACAATGTTTTAAAAAATGATTCCCTAAACAGTTGGCTGAATGTATTATTTGTAGCCCAAAACCTCAGTTTGAAAAAGGGAAATATTGATCCTACAAGAAAGGTCATAATTTTATGATTTACTGAAGAGCATTTTTATTTACTCTGAAGCTCTCTCAGAGGATCTTTTGTTCCTTTGAATAACGTTGAAAAATAAACCCAACAGCACAGACCCACGCCTCTGCCTGAGGGGGAAATGCGTTGTTCAAATAAAAATTAGCTATCATATTTAGGATTTCACAATACTAGGTAATATGTATGGAATTTCTAAAGTATCCTTTAATGAATCATGAAGCCCATTTAATACCTAAGAAAAGAATAAGCTTTCAAACATTTCAAAGAGTCAATTTAATTTGATTTCTTATATTTCCTGTGGCATAACAAAGAAAGGATTACAGTTAACATTGAAGAGAGAAAGTGGAGTTTTAACAGGATCAGGAAATCACTATAATTCCACACTTTTAGACAAAGCTTTGCTTTCAAATATTCACTAAGGGCGTCCCTTGGTTTCACAGGCAATTGAAACAGTCACTAGAGTAGAATCAGAGGAAGATAATACATGTTTGTGGGCAGGCAGAAGCATATGTGTGTGTGTCTGTGTTGGGGAGGACTTGCAAAAGATAAGATGAGGTAGGGACATGGGGAAAAAGAGCAAATGGAGAAAGACCAAGAGAACACACAAAACAAACACATGCTTGATCCTTGGAAATGCATCACATTGCCAGGCATCTTACTGGCATGTTTTTCGAAGGACTTCAGATGCCTATATGCTTAAAGCAAGTTTGAATCTCAGCAGGCACAAGCTTATTGAAGCTTATTGAATTGTTGATCCTGGATCAGCAGGAAATCAGTTTTCTTTTCAGAACTGAGCTGACTCATGCACCTGAAGTTGGATCAGAATTATGTTGAAGAATTTCAAGGGGTAAAGCAGAACCACTTTTCAGAAAACTGGTTTAGTTTACATGGCTTTATTAAAAAGGCTAATGCAGATTGGTTACTCATTTAAAGAAATTCAAGAGGGATCCTTATAATATTTGATTGTTTCATTTGGTTTCAATTTAAAAAAGATGAATCCCCCAAAAGTGGAAGATTTACATATTATAAGTAAAACTGTGTGATTTTTATTTGAAAAATTTTCCCCAATCCAGGAGAAATCAACAATGACAAAGTTTCTTTTTTTTTTATTATCAAACGCTGTAACTATCATATTTTCCTTATATCACCCTTTAATTTGAAAGTTAGTGAGAATTGAAAGCATCATGTGTGTTATTAACCTGAGACAAGATTCACAATGATTTCTCATAAAAATATTTCCAAGCTCACAGATAACTTTCTCCTTGTTTACTATAATATTTACAAGAGCCAAAAGAAAAAATATGGCTTATAAAATTGTTTTTTTTTCTTTTTAATTTTAGTACTAAAATCTCCACTGATATCAAGTGGAAATTTTAATATCAAACAAAGTTGAATCTGGTAGAAGCAAATCTCCACCATTCTCAACAATCTAATTTGGCAATATATTTGATTACTTTTAAGCTCAAAAAAGTAATTCACATTATTTTTTGACATGGGCTAGCTAGAGAAATTACTACAACTATTTGCCTACACAGAGGAAATTTTAATTGCAGAAGTCCTAGAATATTGCTTTACCAAAGGCCTCTCGGCAGTCTTTAGTTATGCGTTTAGTCAAACTATACTCTCTAGAATACGGCCAACAGTTGGCTTTATATATTGAAATATGGGTCTAGAAGTAAAAAGTGGCACAGCAAGAACATGGATTAAGCATTCTAAATTAATTTTTATACACATACCACTTAGACTTCTGCAAACTTACTTACTGGTAAAGAAAAAAAATCCGGGGGATCTGCTTTCAAAATAGTGTCTCTAAAAATAATGTTAATCAACATTTTATTTAGGTTACTCCATTGGCTTTGGTCTCAGTAACTGTCATTGTAATCCAAAGGCAGATAGTATGTTCTCATCAGACTAGTCCATGTTCTCATTAGAATTTAATAATAATATGTTTGTTCACAGAATTGCCTGCCACTGAAAAAAAGGGAATGTTAAAAGGCAATTGAAAAAATATTTAGTTTATATTATGGAGTAGTGAAAACTCATAGATGTAGAGGACTTTTAACTTTCTTAAATTATTTCCTAAGAAATATGTCAAATTTTGGGCTTTGCTTTATAGGAGTGCTTGGTGGATTGATTCATTGATATATTTATTAGTAGTCTTAAAGAGCTAAGAATCTAGTTCACTATACTTTATCACCTTTAGTCAAAGTATAGATTACTTTTTTAAAAAAAGTTTATTAATTTTGTGAGAGAGAGACGGAGAGGAAGGGTGTGTGCACGTGAGCAGGTGAGGGGCAGAGAGAGCAGGAGAGAGAGAATCCTAAGCAGGCCCTGCACCTTCAGCCCAGAGTTGGACATAGGGTTCCATTCTATGAACTGTGAGATTATGACCTGGGCTGAAATAAAGAGTTGGTTGCTCAACCACCTGAGTCACCCACACACCCCTAGACTACTTTTATTAAACTTTTCAAGTGTCTTTTACTAATATTTTCCAGCAAATACATCCAAGAAGAAAATGTACATAATAAATCATGATTTTCTTTGAATTTTTAGATCTAAAACATGCCTATAATATTAATTGAAATAATTGTAATATTAATATTCAATTGTCTTTACTCTTTAGATCAATATTTAGCAAAATGTGTGTTATTACCAGCCTAAAAACAATTTCTTCCTTTAAGATTTGTTTTTAAAATTGTAAAATTTTACATAAAATTCAGATTTTGAGTCTTTCCTAATAATCAGGATGTGGCAATAAAAGGCCATTGTCCTTACCTAGCAAAAGTGGGCTAAAAGGGGGCCCCTCCCCCACTCACACTATCTCTCTCAATCAAAAAGAAATAAATATTTTTAAAAAATCTCCTTCTGATAGGGGTCTGTTGTCCTAAGTGTTGACAATCTAGTTAACTCACCTTAAAATGGGTTTTCATTCCTTCCTGATTTCACTCCTTCCATAAACCTATGGACAGTAGATTTGATTTGCCACAGTTGTCACCAATCACTGTGATCTCAGTTCTCTCCCCACATCATTGATATTACCTATCTAACCTTAGAAAGTATTTGGCATGAGGAATATGATGCAAAAATTGTGTTTACACAATCTAGCCGCATTTCATCTAATTTCTGCACAATCCATTCCTGTAGGTATGTACCTTGAAAGCATCTTGCTTATTATCCATATTCCTGCACCTGACTTCCTAATCCTCCTAGCACTCAACTAGGAGTAATCTAAAACTGCAAGGTAGGCATTATGGGGGGGAAGGCAGTGCCTGGGTGGCTCAGCAGGTTAAGTGTCCAACTTCACATCAGGTGATGGTCTTGGTGGTCTGTATGTTTGAGCCCTGCATCAAGCTCTGTGCTGACAGCTCAGAGCCTAGAGCCTGTTTCAGATTCTGTGTCTCCCTCCCTCTATGCCCCTCCCCCACTCATATTCTCTCTCTCAAAGGTGCATACATGTTAAAAAAAAAAAATCTAAATTGCAAGGGAGTGAAATTCCCATGAGGACAGTCTTGGGTTTATAGAGGATAGTAGTTGGTAAATAAAAGCTTCCTCTCCTATCTTTTGAGTGAACAATTCTGACATATTTTTATCTTTAAAAGATTTGACATATTTTTATCTGTAAAACCACCTAGGTGGTTCAGTCAGTTAAGCATCTGACTCTGACGCAGGTCATGATCTCATAGTTCATGAGTTCAAGCCCCTCATCAGGCTTTCTGCTGTCAGCACAGAGCCTGCTTCAGGTCCTCTGTCCCCAGCTCCCTCTGCCCCTCCCCCACTCACACTATCTCTCTCAATCAAAAAGAAATAAATATTTTTAAAAAATCTCCTTCTGATAGGGGCCTGTTGTCCTAAGTGTTGACAATCTAGTTAACTCACCTTAAAATGGGTTTTCATTCCTTCCTGGTTTCACTCCTTCCAATACTGCAACTCCTGTTCTCTGGGGCCATTGCCCAAAATAAACCACCTTCAGTTAAGCCCATTATTGGATTCTATTTTTTCAATGCAAACAGACTAATTCATTGGATATGTTGAATCCTTTACTTAGAGTTTTTAGCAGACATTGGTTAGATACAGACTTGGTGAGGATAATTCAACTCTCCTGAATTTCATCCCTAATCTTTGGATGGAGTTAATAGAAGCATTCAAAAAGAATTTCATTTAATTCTCTTAGTAAGATGAGAATATGTTAATAAATTTGCACTATACGTCTTAAAATATGTTAAAAGTGAGAAATCTTGTAAAAGGCATATATGTATGTTGTCTCCTTGTTCAAAATACAAGGTTTCAGGAAATTAAAACTATATGAAGGAAGCAGACATTGGACAATTTTGTGAACATTTAAATATTTAGCAGAGTCATTAATTTTACACAGCACATATGCATACATTTTTAGTCATGCAGATCTATACAGCTGAATTTTCCATGCTGGTTCCCATAGATTTTGGGCTGGTGAATGCGTCCCTTGCTGCCTGTTAACTCAATAATGCACTAAGACAGGAAAAAGCCTATCTGTGGCACCTAAATCATGGCTATAACATAGAAAAAGAAAAAAATGTCAGCATAGCCACCACCCCTCTCTTTTTCTTCATCCTTTTCTCTATTCTTTGTACTATACATAGTGTGATGTAGATGTTTTCTTTCATATATATTTTTTGTATATTACATAATGTATATATATTATAATAAACACTAATATTTTTTAGAGCAGCCAGAGTCCTTGGAGTTCTGCATCCCTATGCACATGCTGCCTGAAAGTATCAGGGAATAAGCTCTTCCACATAGCAGATTTAGTCAGATGACTAAAGATAACACTCTGAAATTCTAGAGTTTTATTCTTACCTCCTTTCCTTGGAAATCTTTCCAAAATGTATTATTTCTTATTTTACTGATGTCTTTCAGAAAAAGGGCTGAACACAATTTGCAATTTTTGATGGTAATATCACTAGAAATTATTGACTGAGTGATTGTAATCACAATGATGTCCTCTGCAACTAATGAAGTATGTCAGATTTTTATCCCTTTATCAAAGGGTCCCAGACTGCTGGGTTTGTAATAATTGCATTTCAATTTTTCTCTATTCTTTCCTTTATTATAAGGTAGATTTATATGGTTAGCCCTGCTTGAATTTTCTTCCGTTTTAGGAATTAAGTGTGTCATAATTTTTAGAATCTGCTAAACTTCTTTGAAAATATAAATTCTTCACAAACTTATGACATATTTTTAATAAAAGTAGATTGTGATAGTCCCTGCAACCCATTATTCATGGCAGTGTGGTGTAACAGAGGGCTGAGACTTGCTGCATTAGGGACAAACTTCACAGCTGACTTGAGGTAAGATGCTGGCACACTGGCAAATGCTGACCCCTCAACAAAGACTTGATAACTGATTTACCCATTTTGCTTCCTCTTCTTACAGTGTTGTCTTACTTTGCTAAAATTACCATAACAAAGTACTACAGACTGAGAGGCCTACACAAGAGAAACCCACTGTCTTACATTTTCTGTAAGCTAAAAATCCAGAAATAGGGCGAAAGCAGGTACATTCTTTGTGTGGTCTGTGAGAGAAGGGTCTGTTCCAGGCCTCGTTGATATGTAAAGGGCCGCTCTCATGTGTACAGGGAACTCCCCCCACTCTGTGTGTGTGTGTGTGTGTGTGTGTGTGTGTGTGTGTGTGTGTCCAAAATTTCTCTTCTTAGATGGCCATCAATCATAGTGGAGTGGTACCCATTCTAATGAAACTTTTAACTTGATTATGTCAACAGAGACCCTATCTCCAGCTAAGCCCTTCACCCCACAAATACAATTTTTCAAGGCACCTCACCTACTAGAAGGTTCAAGCAAGGAAGAGCGCGCTCTGATAAAGCAGCTCTGCTGCAGAGGATAGACAAATAGTCAAAAGGCAGTGAGCTCTGGGAGGCTTACTTGCTTTCCCTCACTAACAGTTTATCAGGTAGAACAGGTGAAAAGGTGGAAAACATGATCAATTCTGCGGTATTAGTTTCTCTGTTGACTTCAGTCTGGGACAACCTACTGAAAAGGGGATTGCTGGAAAAAGACCATTTTGAGCAAGGTCGGAACAGCATGTTGAGTAAACACAGCAGGAAACAATTTCGTCAGCTCTTTCCGCTTCTTGGATTAAGAACTCTTTCATTTCCCTGGAAAGCAAGAAAAGCTAACTGCATTTGGATCCTCCGCTTCAGTGTCTGATAAGATCAACTTTTGCAGAAGATGACTTTGGCAAACCATCAGAGATACTAAGTTCCTCTGCTCAGAGGCTGTATCTATGAAGGTGAAGAGCATTAATACTCCTACTTCAGTTGTAACCTCACTTTATCATCTCAATAATTTAGGAAGTTGATACACTTATTAGCCTGTTTTATAGATGAGGGAGCTAAGTCCCAGAGTGGCTAGATAATTTCCCCAAAGCCATGCCACAAGTCAAACCTAAACCAAGTAGTTATATGCCAAAACGCAGCCTGTTGACCAGCATGATCATGACACAGTAAAATCACTACAAGCCCATACCTCCAAAGTGTACAAGTAAAAAGCTACCTTCTCATGAAGTCGAGGAATCATGCAATTTCTTCAACTTTATCTAATTGAATTATGCACTTGAATATAGTCTGATGAGTATACCATTAAATGTAACTATTAAATCAAAATTATCACTCTGACTTCATGGAAAGTAGAAGTAATATTTTTGCTCTAGCTCCTAACTTGTTACCAACTTCAGTTTAGTTTATAAAGATATAGCTGGGAATCCAATTTCTATACACATAAAAATTCTATTTTTCCTTTGTTTTTCTTCACTCATTTTGCTTAGTTTGTTTCCTTCTCTATATTTCAGGCCTATTTAGATATTGTAAGTTGCTACATAGGATAGCAGAAAAATGGAAAAGTTAAACTAATTTGCATAGTAAGGAAAAACACAGTCAGGCTCAGGTTCAAAAAGGATGTCCAAGAGAGTCAATGGAATTTGCAATAAAGCAAGGTCAATATTTCATACTTATCTCTTAGATAGCGAGTGTGGTGCAGAATAGCAATTTTCACTGATAAGATAATTTCAGATAGATTTTTAAAAAGTCACCAGAGAATGATACAGTCAGCAACATCTAGTTATCAGTGATAGAAATATATTCTTTTTTAAAAAAGTATTATTTCAGACATTCATTTCTGCATTAATCCTCCCATAAATTAATTCAGTATTTATTGAGCATCTACTGTGTGTTGCTTTTCTTGAAGATTAACTTCTTATAGAAACTAGAGATGAACAGAATCACAACATTGTGTTTTAATTGCAATGGTATGACAAGATCAAGGTAAAATAATGCATAAATACATCTTAGCATATTGGTTCCTGTGAATCAGAGTTTAGAATGCAGAATATGTATCAGGGAGTACCCTGGGGATCAGTCCCTGTTCAAGGGAGAAAAAGTAGTAGGCCTTGACAGAGGGTGAACTCGAACTGTTTTGCGGGGATGACATTAGCTTACAAGGAGCTCTGAAGCTAATGTCCTATCAGATTTGTCCCCATTGGAAGAAAATGGCAGGCCTCTATACCTCCACCTCAGTTGGTCATTACATGTAGGTCACCTCACATTGGAAAGACTGTGACCTTGGGTGAAGTGGCTCTCTGGAGTTAAAGTGATACTAAAGATGCTGTCAGCTGAAGGCTTCCTGCTTTCAGGACTCCAAGCATCTGGGCACTGAGTCCTTCCTTGAAAGGTGTTCTGGGTGACACATTATTGTCTATTACACCAGATTCTAAGAAAGCTAAATTTAGGAAGCTATAAAGGCATAAAACCTTCGTAGAAGACATTAAGCTTAGACTGGAAAGATGAATAGCAAGAAGTCAGATAAAAAAAGAAAAAGGAGGAAATAAATTTCCTGACCAGAAACAAAAAACAAAAAAAAAAAAAACAAGCTTCAAATTCTCTAAAGGAAAGATGACACTCTACATTAAGGGAATAGAATGTACTGGAGTTTAGCCAAAACAGAGAATGCATGGGCAGGAGTTGATGCCCAAGAGCGAAGCTAAGGCCAGAAATTAAATGACTCACCCATTCCCCGCTGTCCATAAATGAGATACTTGTTTCAGGAATACCAAGCTGCTTTTTCCATAATGACATAGAAGAAAAAGGGGATCGACATTTTATGCTGAAATCTGGTGGTGGCTTTGGAATTACTTAGATTTAAAATAGGAGGAGAAACTTCTTTTCCAAAATGGTATTTAGCATCAATACCACTTTTTAACATCTTTGTGTAAAATAAAATGTCATTGCATACAGTGCTATCAGGTATCACCAAACCTTCTGAGAAGGTTGGACTGAGGAGGATGTTGTAAAGTGACTGGTGCAACCACCTGTATGTCATGGTATTTTAGCAATAATAGGGGTATTTTCCTGTGTTTGAGATCTCCTACCTACTAACCAAAATACATAGAGGAACACATTTCCAAATGTATTTTAATGGACAAGTGCTCACTTCTAGAGCTTGAGCACAGAAGTCATATGTTCTTCCAGAGTTAGGATTCTGCAGTGCTACCAGTGTCTCTTAATTTTATTATAGCCACAATTCTTTTGCCTCAGCTCATTACAGAGACAAATATCCGTTAGTGACAGGTAACTTTTCATTCAAATGTGCCTGTATTACTGATGTCTGGGCCTCTGTGATATTCTATTTTGCACCTGAAATTAGTTTCTGTGTTGCAGCTCTGAATGTGTGATAAGAAAAAAGATACAGTAATTTAGATAAACTCCACTAAATGGCTTGACTGAAATAAAGCCAAAATGAAGGTATAAATGGCTGAAGTGATTAAGACTGTCAAGTTCTCTGGGGTACTGGTAGAAAATAAAATAGCTGATGGATTATTATTTATCCATGAATGTGAGTTTGGGGGATTTAATTAAAGATGTTCTATTATATTTTTCAAAGCCTATTTGAAGCTGTAAATCAAAAGCTGCAGTAACAGAGAATGTTGCCACTGATCAAAAAACTGGATCTCTCACTGTATTGGGAAAGCTCTTTTCAGAGGTGCCTTTAATGTTTCTATTTAGTGTTTGATCCTATATATAAATTTAAAGAAGTAAAATATTATTGGTATAACCATTTCCTTCAATATTGTTGAGCCATTATATGGTTTATGTGTGTTTGTGTATTTATTTATATTTCTACGTATACATATTTGTGCTTATACATGTATATGTGTGTGTGTGTGTGCGTGTGTGTGTGCATGTATGACATACACACATATATAAATATCCTTTTTGCTCTGTGAAAAGTACTCTTTCAAGTGGTTTTAAAAGTAAACACCGGGGTACCTGGGTGGCTCAGTTGATTGAGCATCCAACTTCGGCTCAGGTCATGGTCTCACGGTTCGTGGGTTTGAGCCGCGCCGTCGGGCTCTTTGCTGACTGCCAGCTCAGAGTCTGGAGTCTCTTTCAGATTCTGTATCTCCCTCTCTCTCTGACCATCCCTTCTCTCTCTCTCTCTCCCTCAAAAATAAATAAAACATTAAAAAAATAAAAAATAAACCCCCAAAATGCACTACCTGTAAAATTATGATACAAATTCTGTATCATAGGACAAAACCTAATTCAATATACAATGGATTTTCATAATAAGACTATTTTATATACTATAGTCTTCACCTCTTTTTAGGAAAATTTACCTGTTAAAAAGTATGATGAAATTGTCACAAGGGTTAGCAAAACTGGACCAAACATATTGCATAAATGAACAAATAGTAGGTACGGATGTGATCCCAAAATATCAAGACTTCTATTTGTACTCTGTTCTCTGCTTCTAATTAGGAACACTCTGTGTATATTGTTTTAAATTACTTCAGAAATTACACATGAGCATCTATTTTATAGAGGATTAAATATCATAATTATTTGATATTCCTCATAGTGAAATGTTGGGTATACTTTCTCTTGATTACAGGTGCTCTGTGATGGCTTTGACTAATAGAATGTGGCATAATTGATGATTTGTCAGATCAAGGCCTCGTCTATCAGAGGGACTAATATCTTCTGTTTTGGTTTCTTAGAGCCCTAAGTCTGACCAACATGTTGGAAAGACCACATGGAGAGGCCATGAGAAAACTTGGAAAGGGAGAAGGGCCCAGGTGAGCCCAGCCTTCCATTCTCCTTACCAAGATGCCAAAATGTCAATTAATCATCTTGGATCTTCTATATGAGCCAAAATGTGTACATATATCGATTAGTGTTTCTGAATTGATAGTAACTTTTTTGGTCTACTGTATACTATGCCAGATTCTTTAATTATATTTAAAAAATAATACTGTGTGGATTTTGTCTACATTATGGCCTGAATCAAGGAAATACAGATATTACTACTTTTTGTTCTAAGTAAGCCTATCCAGTCAAACATGGATAATAAACTTGATACAATTCAATTTCTTAGGTTTTGTTGCTGACTTACACTATATGCCCCTCATTTCTTTGGTTTTGTACTCCTTTTTGTTCCTGAACAATTGATCTGATAGAAGAATATGATATAACATTGTTTCTGTTTATAGAAATATTAGTTTTATTTTTTAAAGAAATCAGAAACTGTATACAACAGTGTACCTAAAAATAATAAAATCACTCAGGCCAATATAAAAAATACCTGAGCTTATTTTTTCTAAAGCTTTCACCTATGTTATTAAATAAATGTTTTTCAAATCATATTCCCTTCTTTGTTTTCACATATTTAACCCCCAAATCCATAGGACTCAAACTATGTTCTGAGATGTTGTGCTTAGCATTTCACTTCAGTGTTAGCAGATGTTCGATAGATTGGTAGAAGAACTAACTCAATTTAAGTGATGGTTTACACTGTAGTTAGTACAGATGTTTTTATGGACATGACATTAAGGTGTATGAGATAATTCGTACACTTGTCCCTTTCCTGGTCATTCTAAGGAGACTTTCAGACTTTAGGTAAAACTGGAATAGAAGTTACAAGTGATAAAAAGCAGAATAGCCTTTTGTCTTTTCTCAGTAAGAAACTCAAGAATATTTGCTGTTGATATAGTACAACATTGTTTCATAATTTATTTTTTTAATAGTTTATTGTCAAGTTGGTTTCCATATAACACCCAGTGCTCATCCCCACAAGTGCCCTCCCCCATGACCATCACACGCCTCCAGCTCTCCCCACCCCATCTGCCCTCTGTTTGTTCTCAGCATTCAAGAGTCTCTCATGGTTTGCTTCCCTTTCTCTCCCCAACTATTTTTCCCATTCTTCTCTCCCATGGTCTTCTGTTTAGTTCCTCCCAATCCTCCTATACGTGCAAACATATGGTATCTGTCCTTCTCTGCCTAAATTATTTCACTCAGCATAACACCCTCAAGTTCCATACATGTTGCTACAAATAGCCAGACTTCATTCTTTCTCATTGCCATGTAGTATTCCATTGTATAGAGAAACCACATCTTCTTGATCCATTTGTCCGTAGATGGACACTTAGGCTCTTTCCATGTTTTGGCTATTGTGGAGACTGCTAGTATGAACATTGGGGTCCATGTGTCCCTATACATCAGCACTCCTGTATCCCTTGGGTAAATTCCTAGCAGTGCGATTGCTGGGTCCTAGGGGAGTTCTATTGTTAATTTTTGGAGGAACCGCCGCACTGTTTTCCAGAGGGGCTGCACCAGCTTACATTCCCACCATCAGTGTAGGAAGGTGCCCGTTTCTCCACATCCTCACCAGCATCTATAGTCTCCTGATGTGCTCATTTTTGCCACTCTGACTGGCATGAGGTGGTAGCTCAGTGTGGTTTTGATTTGTATTTTCCTGATGAAGAGGGACGCTGAGCATTGTTTCATCTGCCTCTTGGCCATCTGAATGTCTTCTTTGAAGAAGTGTCTGTTCATATCTTCTGACCATTTCTTCAATGGATTATTTGTTTTTCAGGTGTGGAGTTAGATGAGTTCCTTATAGATTTCAGATACTAGCCCCTTATCTGATATGTCATTTGCAACTATCTTTTCCCATTCCGTTGGTTGCCTATAAGGTTTATTGATTGTATCCTTTGCCGTGCAGAAGCTTTTTATCTTGATGAGGTCCCAATAGTTCATTTTTGCTCTTTATTCCCTTTCCTTTGGGGATGTGTCAAGTAAGAAATTGCTGCAGTGGAGGTCAAGGAGGCTGTTTCCTGCTTTCTCCTCTAGGGTTTTGATGGTTTCCTGTCTCACATTCAAGTCTTTCATCTATTTTGAGTTTATTTTTGTGTATGGTGTGAGGAAATGATCTTGTTTCATTCTTCTGCATGTTGCTTGTCCAGTTCTCCCAGCACCATCTTGGAAAAAGACCCGCTCTGTCAAAGATTAGTTGGCCGTACATTTGTGGGTCCAATTCTGAGTTCTCTATTCTATTCCATTGGTCTATGTGTCTGTTTTTGTGCCAAAACCGTACTGTCATGATGATTACAGCTTTGTAGTAGAGGTTAACGTCTGGGATGGTGATGCCTCCTGTTTTGGTTTTCTTCTTCCATATTACTTTGGCTATTCAGGGTCTTTTGTGGCTCCATACAAATTTTAGGATAGTTTATGCTAGTTTTGAGAAAAATTGTTGGTGCAATTTTGATTGGGATTGAACTGAATGTGTGGATTGCTTTGGGTAGTAATGACTTTTTAACAATATTTATTTTTCTGACCATTAAGCATGGAATGTTTTTCCATTTCGTTGTGTCTTCTTCAATTTCCTTCCTATGTTTTCTATAGTTTTCATCATACAGATCTTTTACATCTTTGGTTAGGTTTATTCATAGGTATTTTATGATGGTTTTTTTGTGTGTGTGTGCAATTGTGAATGAGATCAGTTTCTTGATTTCTCTTTCTTAACTTTATTGTTGGTGTATAAAAATGTAACTGATTTCTGTACATTGATTTTGTACCCTGCAACTTTGCTGGATTCATGGATCAGTTCTAGCAGGCTTCTGGTGGAGTTTGTTAGGTTTTCGATGTAGAGTATCATGTCATCTATGCCAATTTCCCTAATTATTCTAATAAGATAATGCCATGTGGATTTTATATTCATTAAGGTTTGAATTAGGGAAATATATGATTTAACTGCTTTTTGACTAAGTAAGCCTGTTTGTTCAACAATGGATAATAGATTTGATACTATTCAATTATTTTACATATATAATTTTTTATTATATTTATATTATATATAAATGGATATAATATTATCTATACATTTATTCATTATAATTTATGGTGGTTACAAATTATGCTCCAACTAAACAAATATTCAATCTCTAGAAATGCCATGTTGATCATTTAAGGAATAATAATGTTGTATTGGAGATTAAAGGCAAATTTATCTTATTTTCTGAACTTGCTCTGTCCTCTACATACAATTTGATAAAAAACAATTTTTATTTAATTTTCTTGCTTTATTACATTAGCCTCTAAATACGTTTTTAAAGTACATAAGTAAATAATGAATGAAAAAAAAACAGATAAATGAATGGGCCATTGGTATGACAATTTGGGAAGTATTTACATTTGTTGATATTTTATAACTTTAGTTCATGACTTGTAATTGGTATTAGCTTGTCAGTTAGAGACTTGATAAATGAGTGAGTCAAACTGCAGCCTATCTCCGTGTCTATGACAATCCTAGATCCACGTGCTAATGCCTCTGACCAAAGTTAGATTTTCCATTCAATATTTATCCCTGCATATGAACAATACTAATTAATGCCAGTTTGTTATAAATGTATAGACCACTTATATTTGAACATAAGAAAATGATAAAAATAAGCTTAATTTACCAAACTTTCCCAGTAAGTCAATTCTACTGAACATTAAAAACTACCTTTTAGGGGCGCCTGGGTGGCTTAGTCGGTTGAGCGTCCAACTTCTGCTCAGGTCATGATCTCATGGTTTGTGGGTTCGAGCCCTGCATCAGGCTCTGTGCTGACAGCTAGCTCAGAGCCTGGAGTCTGCTTCAGATTCTGTATCTCCCTCTCTCTCTCTGACCCTCCCCTGCTCATTCTCTCTCTCTCTCTCTCTCTCAGAAGTAAATAAAACATTTTTAAAAACTACCCTTTAGACATTACAAGAAATGAAAACTACAGACTAATATCTCTGATGAATATAGATACAAAAATTCTCAGCAAAGCTTGAGCAAACCAAATTCAATAGCACATTGAAAGGATCATACACTAAGATCAAGTGAGATTTAACCCTCACATGCAAGAATTGTTCGATATATGCAAACCCATAAATTTCACACCACATTAATAAAATGAAAAATAAAAAGTATGTGATTATTTCAATAGATGCAGAGAAAAGCATTTGGCAATATACAACATCTTTCATGATTAAAAACTCTCAGCAATGTGTATGGAAGGAACACATATCAACACAATAAAGGCTATATACAATGAAGCCATAGACAACATCAAACTTGACAGTGAAATATTAAAAACTTTTCCTCTAAGATCAGGACCAAGACCTGCTCAGTCTTACCACCTTTATACAACCTAGTACTAGAAATCTTAGCCAGAATACCCAGGCCAAAAAAAGAAGAAGAAGAAGAAGAAAAAGAAAAAAGAAAGAATGAATGAAAGAAAGAAAGCATCTCAAATCAGGAAGGAAAAATAAAACTGTCTTTGTTTGCAGATGATATGTTATATGGAGAAATTCCTAAAGACTCCACACACACACAAAAAAAAAACCTATTGGAACTAATTAACGAATTAGTAAAGTTGCAGGGTACAAAACAAAAATACAAAAAAGAAAGTTTTTCTATACATTAACAACAAACTATCTGAAAAAGGGAATAAAATAATTTTATTCACAATAGCATAAAATACTGAGAACTAAATGTAACCAAGCAGGTGAAAAATCTGTACCTCTAAAACTACAAGGCTTTACTGGAAGACTTTGAAGAAGACAGAAATAAATGGAAAAATATGTTGTGTTTATGAAACCAACATTAATATTGTTAAAATGTGGATATGACCTAAAGCCATTGTGTTGAAAAAAATTCCTTTCAAGATTCAGATAAAATTTTTCACTGAAACAGAAGAAAACATCGAAAAAAATCTGTATGTAATCACAAAAGACTCTGAATAGCCAGCAAAATCCTGACAAAGAAGAACAAAGCTGAAGGCATCACATTTCCTGATTTCAAATTGGACTACAAAGCTAAAGTAATGTGAATAGTGTGGTATGGGCATAAATACAGACTCAGAGATCAATGTAACAAAATTAAAAGCTTAGAAATAAACCTTTGCAATAATAGTCAACTAGTATTTGACAAGGGGGCCATGAGTATCCTATGAGAAAAGGATAATCTTTTCAATAAGTGGTATGGGTAAACTGGATAATCACAGGCAGAAAATAAAATTGGACACCTACATTTATGACAGAAAACTGAACTCTAAATTGATTAAAGACTTATATGTAAGACCTGAAATTATTAAAATTCCTACAAGAAAACATAGGGAGAAATCTCCTTGACATTGATTTGAGTAATGATTTTTTTTTGATATGACACCAAATGTGTAGGCAACAAAAGCAAAAAATAAGTAATACTGCAATAAAGTTTTTAAAAATTCTCCATAGCAAAAAATTAGGAAAATGAGAATGCAACATACAGTGTAGGAGAAAATATCTGCAAATTATGTATCTTACAAGAGGTTACTATCCAAAATATATAAAGAACACATACAACTCACCAGCAAAAAGACAAACAATCCCACTAAAAAACAGGCAAAGGAAAGGTACCTGGGTAGCTCAGCCAATTAAATATCTGACTTCAGCTCAGGGCATGATCTCATGGTTTGTGAGTTTGAGCTGTATGTTGGGCTATTTGCTGTGAGCACAGAACTGACTTCAGATCCTCTGTCACACTATCTCTTTGTCCCTCCCCTGCTGGTTCTCTCTCTCTCTCTCTCTCTCTCAAAATAAACGAATAAACTTTAAAAAAAAGGCAAAGGAACTGAAGACACTTTTCTAAAGAAAATATACAAATAAACAACAGGTACAAGAAAAGGTGCTCAAAATCACTTATTCTTAGGGAAATGCAAATCAAGACAACAATGAGATATCACCTCACACGTGTTAGAATGGCTAGCATCAAAAAGACAAGAGCCAACAAGTACTGTGCATATAAGTACTGTGTATAAGAATGTAGACGAAAAGAAACCATGTGTAGCACTGTTGGTTAGAATATAAGTTTGTACAGATGCTATGGAAAACAGAATTGACATTCCTCAAAAATACACACACACACACACACACACACACACACACACACTCACACACACCCCATAATGACCATATGATGCAACAATCTCACTTTTGTGTACATGTCCAAAGGAAATAAAACAGGATCTGAAATAAATATCTGCATTTTACTGTTCATGGTAGCATGATTCACAATAGTCATTACAGGTAAACAATCTAAGTGTCCAACATATGAATGGATATAGAAGAAAAAATATATCACAATGGGATATAATTCAGCCATGACAAAGAACAAAATCCTGTCATTCGTATCAACATGAATGATATTTGAAGACATTATGCTAAACAAAATAAGTCAAAGAGAGAAAGAAAAATACTATAAGGTGTCACTTATATTTAGTACTTAAATCACCCAAACTCATCAAAAAAGAAGTAGAGTTGTGGTTACCAGAGCCTAACAGATGGCAGCAATAGGTATATGTTGGTAAGGACTACAAATATTCAATTATAAGATGAATAACATTTGAGGACCTAATATAGAGCATGGTTATTATAGTAACAGTAGTGTATTACATACTTAAAACTTGCTAAGGGTAGATTTTTAAAAATAAATGTTTATTCATTTTTGAGAGAGAAAGAGACAGAGAGAGATAGAGCATGAGTGGGGGGGTGGGGGCGGGCAGAGAGAGAGGGAGACACAGAAACCAAAGGAGGCTCCAGGCTCTGAGCTGTCAGCACAGACTCTTAATGTGGGGCTCAAACCCCTGAACCGTGATATCATGACCTGAGTCGAAGTAAGACGCTTAACAATTGAGGTACTCATGAACCCCTAAGGGTTTTAAAACATCCTTTCAGGAAAGCAAGGCTGTAAAGAATGATAGAGTATTTATGTATTTGATATTTGCACATGACGCCTTTCAGATATTTCTCAAACAAAACTAGACGGTATACTATGTCAAGAAAGCCAGTCTCTGGGGCACCTCGGTGGCTCAGTTTGTTGATAGTCCGACTTCGGCTGAGGTCATGATCTCACGGTTTGTGGGTTCGAGCCCCGTGTCGGGCTTTGTGCTGACAGTTAGCTCAGAGCCTGGAGCCTGCTTCAAATTCTGTATTTCTCTCTCTCTGACCCTCCCCTGCTCACGCTGTCTCTCTCTCTCTCTCAGAAATAAATAAAACATTTTTAAAAAGCCAGTCTGTGAAACATTACAGTTAAAATCTCCTTACAGTAACAATAACGTTAAGTTTCATTCAAATATCTAAAGAACTCATAAGAATCTGCTTTCTCTAGTTCTAATAGTATACTTAAGATAATATTTCTTCCCAGATAAAATAGAGACGAGAGTACTCTATCTTCCATTGCAATTTATCCCTGGGACAAACTTACTTGAAATATCAATGAGGAAAGAAATCCCCCTTTTGTGATGGTATGTCGATCTTGTGTCTAACCTGCTTCATACCCTCTGTGACTTTCATGGGGTTTTAACATTGACAATCAATGCACTCTTTGGCAAATCACTCGACCCACCTGGGCCTCTAGTTTTTCATTCATCTATTGTTCTAATCTATTTATTGAGAGCCTATTTTGGAGCATCCAGCCAATGTTATTTTTCAATGGTTACACAGAGGGAACAAAATGGGTAAAAATCCCTGTCCTCAAGGGACGTCTAATGAAAAGGAACAGGTTGAAACAGCTCAAGAAATAAAACATCTCATTTGGTGACAGTTGCCATGGAGTGCTGGGATGGGGTAGGAAATTTGCTATTAAATATGTTTGTCAGGTAAAGCTTCACTGAAAAGGTAACTTTTAAGCAAATACCTGGAGACTGTGGGAGAGCTAGGAATCTGAGGGGGAGGTGTTCCAGGGAAAATAAAAACTGGGCCTAAAGGACTGAGGTAAGAATATGCCTGCCTCGGTTTATGAAACAGGTAAGAGGGCAGTGTTCCTAAGGCAGATTAAAGAAAGGGTATAGTGGTAAGAGATAAGGTCAAATAGATGCTCAGGGGCCAGGCACTAGAGCCACTTGGTGGCTACATTAGCTTTGATTTCCATGAAGGGGGCTGCCATTGAGGGTCTTTGAGCAGAAGTAACAGGAGCTGACTTCTGTTTTAAAAAGATCACTCTGCCTCTGTGATAGAAACAGGCTAGGGAGATGAAAGGAAGAAGCAGGAGACCAGGTGGAAGCCTTTTGTTTTTAAAGTAGGGTAGAGCAGTGGAGGCAGTAACGTGAGTGGTAAAATTCTAAAAAATTAAAGGTTTGAACCACATTTATTCATTTGGTCAAAAATAATTTAATAACTACTCATTATATGCCAGACACTGTTCTAAGACTTAGACATACACTAGGGAAGACCAGAGAAAAACGCTTTTCAGTGGGGGAAATAAAAAGAAACAAACACATATAGTGATTTAGGTTGTGATTAAAAACCAGGGTGGCTGGTGGATGATGTTGCTAATAATTGCCTGATCTTCCGTCAGCATTTCTATATGAAGCTAGTGAAAACAGAGAATGGTGTATCTAAAAAATGTTAATCATCTGCACAGATGTCTGCTCTTTCTGAGGAATTCCTATCCCTGCTTTCAGCCTTGCAAAACATGTCTCTTTATGGACCATGTTATTAATGAAATGGAAAAGAATGTGCAAGAAAGCCTGCTGTTGTCTGAAATTATCTTTACTTCTATACTGCCACTGGCAATAACTGTCTTTTCTCCAGAATTCCGGAACAGTGAATTCTTTCTTCACCAGATTAAAAGCAAAAACAATAAAAGCAAAACAGAGCAACAACCACAGGAGAAGAAATATCTTACCATTATGGAATTATACTTTTGTTATCGTATTTGAGTTGGGCTGATATGTGCAGCTCTTCAGTAACACAATTTGCTTTTAATAATCCAAGATTATTTTGAAGATTATCAGCAGAGTATCTGATGATTAAGACAATTCCCTGTATTGCTTATTATCCCAAACTGAATACGTCGGTAAGAAATTTGAAAAGCTATCATTTTCTAAGCTATCAGTACTGAATTTCAGCTGCCATGTGGATGTCTCCTGGTAAACAGCAAGTCATCATGGTGTGGGAAACTGAGAGGATATAAGGCTAAGAGGACATAAGGCACCTGCCTTGATGATAGATATCCTTTGTGAGGGTAGTCATCAAGATTTCTATGAAGTCCTCCAATACTCTGTCTAGAACCAGAGTCCTTGCAACCAGATACGGCAGAATCAGAAGGGTTTCACATTTTCTCATTTACAATGGTTAAGAAACTTAACATTAAATTGCTTTCAGCATATTTAAATATATATTTAATATATGTATATGTAATATGTATGTGTGTTTACATACATGAATATACATGCATATATTTTTAAAATATATCATTGAGCTGAAAAGAAATAAAGACTCAGAAGATGTAAAAACTGATGTAAAAGCAGAAATCCTGGAAGGTTAGGAAATGCCCAAAGTTAGTATTTGACTTCTTGGTATTTCCAAATCTTGATAACTTTGAGTTTCTCTTTTGACAAAGTCCAGGATATAGGAGATAAATCCCAAGTTTCCCCCATATAGGGAGGATATTTTAAAAACTTAAATAAAGCTGGGACTCTGAAGAATAGCAAGCTAGCATAAAGTTTAATCAGAACTAACCACAGAATTCCACAAGAAAAAAATGTGCCTGTCGTGACTCTGTCAATGAATAGAAAGATTGAGCAAGCCAAAACTGAAACAAACAAAAGAAACGATAGAATTTTCATAATCACAAACTCTCATGCATGCAATTACTTAGTTTCTGTTCTAGGTTTTATGCTACTTGTTTGAGCATAAAATATCATGGGGAAAATTTAAAGTAGATACCAGTTCGGTGAGATCAACTGGTAACTATGACAGCAATGCCAATTTTTTATTGAAGAAATGCAATTTCAGTAAATCTCCAAATAATTTATCTAGAAAATGTGTCCCAGGTAAATAAGCCTGCAGTGAAAACATAATAAAATAAATACAGAAGTAGGCAGCATAAATTAAAGCAAGTAGAAATAAAAGATAAAAGAATCAAACTTACAAAGACTTTTGATATCAAAATTAACAAGCCAAATTAACAAACTGATTATATTTCAAGAAAAGCTTGAAATAATTAGCAAGAAATTAGAGAGCACTGAATCAATAATATACACTTAAAAATAACCAAATAGAGGGACACCTTAGTTGCTCAGTTGGTTAAGCATCTGACTCTTGGTTTCAGCTCAGTCCTGATCTCACGGTCTCTCTTCAGTTCTCTCTACCCCACTCCGACTTGCATAGGTGCCCTCTCTCTCTTTCTTTCTCAAAATAAATAAACTTAAAATAACCAAATAGATATTTTGGATTAGAACTGACTTTTAGAAGTTTCATGGAATGGATTAAATTTCAGTATACATAGAACTTTTCCAAAATGCACTGGCCAATTAAACTAAACAATACTTTGAAGACATGCTTGTTGGTGTAAACTATTATTCAAATATCTTTACAAACCATTTATTTCACAGCTTTACATGTTCAGCCTCATTTTATAGTCCTTATACTGGGTTGCATATTCAAAGTTTATCATATTTGCATTAATAATTAATATTGGATTATTTTGTTTGTTGGTTTTGAGAGAGACAGAGAAAGCACAGAGAGGGGAGGGACAGAGAAGGAGGGAGAGCCTGACACAGGACTCGAATTCACAAACCATGAGATCATTACCTGAGCCAAAGTCTGATGTTTAACTGGCTGAACCATGCAGAGACTTATTACTTACTCTAATAAGTAAATACTAAAAGTAACACAAACTCCTTTAGATTGCGGAAAGATTTAGGAGCTCCAAAGGGCATATGTTATAATATCTTATAACATTTTACAAAAATTATTGAAACCATATGTAGTTATAAAAGTGTGACATACAAAAAGAGATAAAACATGATATGAAAGGACTGAAATTATATAATAATAATAAAAGCACACTTTCTCAGTTTTACTCCTTCATTAGCCTCCTTTTTTTTTCTTTTTCTTTTCTTTTTTTTTTTAGATGAAAGCAAATGTATGCTTGGGAAACTATTCATGTAGCATAAATAATTTAATGAAATGTTTTATGGATGCCAGTCTTCCTTATTAGATTATAGTCTAAGGGGACTCTTATTACAAAAGACAATTACTGCTAGTTACTAACATGGAAAGAAAATAAAATAAAACTGCAATTAATATCTAAATCAAGCACAGGGATGTTAGTGGTATATGATTGTTTATTTAGCTTAAATAGACGTGGATATATCAAAGGAGAAGGTTTCAAATTTTTATTTTAAGCATTTCTTTTAGTGATGCATCTAAGGAGATATAAAGGCCTAAAAGGGTTTTTAAAAGAAAGTTAGAAGAGTAAGATTGTGAGTGTCACATTAGTCTTCAGTCCATCACTGCTCCATTTGTCATGTGTAATTCTACATGAGACTCACTGCTAAAAATGTCTCCAGAGTACTTTGTTCATCTGTGTCTGTCTTACTTCCATGTTTCCTCTCTTTTCCTTAATATTTCAGTTACTCACTTTTTATTTTTTATTGCCTATGATTTCTGAAAGAAATTACAACAGAAATATTATAGACAGAAAATGTATTTGGAAATGTTTAGTATGTGAAATATGAAAAATGAACTAACAATTCTTAAAAGCGTATCCAAATTAAGCATTTTGGATTATTAAATAGTTCCCATGTGAGGTGGGACAGGTTGGATAGTTAACTTGATGGGGGCAGGGAAAGCCTAATTTGTAGCATTTACTCATTTCTATGAGGAAGTATTCTCAGTGTGGTTATTTTCAGGCGTCTAATGTGAGGTTACTGAACATGGAATTAGGAAGAGACGCTAGCAACGTAGCAGTCTAGTACACACCAGCTCCACACACCACTGCAGTATTTTGTCTTAAAATATCTATGCTTCTGATGACTCTGAGGTCACTAAAGTGATTGTATACAAAGATTGAATGATTATGTCCTGAACAAAAGTTCTATTAAACTTTGATACAATTGTACTGAATTCTTTACTGCTAATCAAAAATTCAGGTGTTCCCATTAGTTCAGTAAGAATGCTCAAGATAAGGATTTTAGGATTGCAGTACATTTGAAATGACCAACTAAAATTCTCTGTACACCAAAATAAAACCCCAAATAGAATATATTCATACAAGTCTAACATGTATATTACATATATAGTTTAGTTTTAACTGTGCATATCTGTGTAGCCATTCTGTACCATAAATGCGTTGTGAAATTCAACATTCCACAAACATTTATTTAACACCTACTATATGTTCCAGTCCTAGGTGTTTGGATAAAACAGCTGAGTAAAATATAAATAATGCAATATATATTTTATGCATAAATATATATACTTTATATATATAAATAATGTCTTACACACACACGTACACATTTTGCATACTAACTATAAGCATCTTTCATTGTTTAAATAGAATCCATATAATCATTGCCTAAGTGAACAGTTTGAAGCAATCCCTAGGAAAAAATGTATTCCAACAGAAAGAACAAATACTGCGTTTTTTCGTCTTTTTCTTCATTTGTTAATACAGTTTTTATGGGCAATGCTAAAAAATAAGGGTATTTAAGGATCTATGTTTTTGGTCTAAAAGCTTCACTTTCATAAATGCAATAACATCTGGAGGTAGCCTAAAATTAAGTACTTAATTTTTAGTTGACATTCTGGGTCATGTTGTTTCTATTTACTAGTTACATTAGGTAACTGTGACATATATAGATAGGTAAATGACATAATTAGATCCTTTGCTATAATTCACGTAAGAAATGTCTCATTATTTAAAAAATAATATACAGCATAAGAAGCATACAGTGAGTGAAAATTACACATTGCATATAATTGTAAGTTCCTATAATTTCATGTTTATTTTATGTATTATACATTATAATTAAATATATTATGTATTATACATAACATTTTATGTATTATTATATGTATTATGTATTATATATGTTAAGCATGTGTATCAGATGTATTATATATGTGTTAATATATGATACATATATTATTATATATACATATAATGTATAATACATATACATTAGGTATATGTAACAATATCAACAGCATTGAATAATAACAATACTCGCAAAATATTAGGTCAAATAACAGATGGGTGAGCTTATCTTCCTAGGATTACTTAAAAAATCTGGAGTTTACATTATCCATGCTCCTCAAGTGGCTTATCAAGATCAATACTCTCGGGGCTCCTGGGTAGCTTAGTCGGTTAAGCGTCCGACTTTCGCTTAGGTCATGATCTCGCGGTTCGTGGGTTCGAGCCCCGCGTCGGGCTCTGTGCTGACTGCCAGCTCAGACCCTGGAGCCTGTTTCAGAATCTGTGACTCCCTTTCTCTCTGACCCTCCCCTGTTCACCCTGTCTCTCGCTCTCTCTCTCCTAGAAATAAATAAAAATTAAAAAAAAAAAAAAAAAGATCAATACTCTCACTACCCTGCTGTGTTTATTGGTGTATAGATCTCAGAAGCACCGGTAAAGATCCTAATGACCAAATCAGTAATTGAGTTTTCTCAAAGGAGAGAAAGGGAAAATCGTGAAGTTTATAATTTTTGTTTTTGTTTTTGTTTTAGTTTTTGTATAAAAGGGTAAAAGAACATGACATGGGTACCCTCCTACACTGTTGGTGGGAATGCAAACTGGTGCAGCCCCTCTGGAAAACAGCATGGAGGTTCCTCAAAACCTCCTCAAAAAGTTAACAAGAGAACTCCCCTATGAGCCAGCAATAGCACTGCTAGGAATTTACCCAAGGGATATAGGAGTGTTGATGAATAGGAGCACATGGACCCCAATGTTCATAGCAGCAGTTCATATAATGTTCTCCACAGTAGCCAAAACATGGAAAGAGCCTAAGTGTCCATCAACAGATGAATGGATCAAGATGTGGTTTATCTATACCATGGAATACTACAAGGCAATGAGAAAGAATAAAATCTGGCCATTTGTAGCAACATGGATGGAATTTCAGGGTGTTATGCTGAGCGAAATAAATCAGGCAGAGAAGGACAAATACCATATGGTTGCACGTATAGGAGGATTAGGAGGAACTTAACTGAGGACCATGGGGGAGAAGGGGGAAATAGTGGGGGAGAGGGAGAGAGGCAAACCATGAGAGACTCTTGAATACCGAGAACAAACTGAGGACTGTTGGGGGGGGTGGTGATGGGCATGGAGGAGGGCACTTGTGGGGTGAGCACTGGGTGTTATATGGAAACTAACTTTTGGTAAAAAAAAAAAAAAAAAGAACATGGCATGGGTTTCAGGAAAAAAATCTTTTACCTTCTGTATACTAAATGTTGTAAAAATGATAAGCACTGTGAGATAATTTTCCATAATGTTCAAACAGAATAAATTAGCATTAAATGGTTGTCACTGGAGGGGAAAAAGAGGAACCACATAAATGAAGTGAGCCAGGAAGGGTTTAAGGTACAGATCTTCTTAAGAGTACTCTTTAGCTGATTGATGAACTTGACTAATTCAAGTTCAACCTGACTGATTCATTTAACACTTTACTATTATTTTTTTCTATTTAGTAGGTAAATTTTGCTACAGGTAAATTACCAGCAACCAAATATTAAATAAAATAATAATCAATTATAAAATCTTACATTATTTCACTCACCTGTTAGAAAATGGAATAAATTTCCAAATCAAGCACAAGCTCATAGCATATAATCGAAACTTAATTATGGCAATAGTGCACATGTAGTCACACCTTAAGAATATAACTCAGTTCTAATGAAATTATTTCAAACAATAATGAAACAATAAACTAAAGGGCTTGGAGTCAAGTGACCTCATAATAATCTACAAAAACTACTAAAAACTACAGACATAGATCCCTAAAGAAATTTGTTGTTTTTTATTCAAGTATATTTAACATACAGTGTTCTATTAGATTCTTGTGTAAAATGTAGTGATTCAACAATTCTATAAACATGACACAGTGCTCATCAAGATAAGTGTACTATTTTTTTTTCTAAATGTTTATTTTATTGAGAGAAAGAGAGAACATGGGTAGGGGAGGGGCAAAGAGAAAGAGAACAATAGAATCCCAAGAAGGCTCCACTCTGTCAGTCCACAGCCCAACACAGGGCTCAACCTTAAAAACAGTGAGATCATGACCCAAGCCAAAATTAAGAGTCTGATGCTTAACCTACTGAGCCACGTAGGCACCCCAAGATCAGTGTCTTTTAACGCCTTCACCTATTTCACCCATTTCCTCCACTCAGCTGCCTTCTGGCAACCACCAGTTTGTTTTATCTATTTAAGAGTCTGGTTTTTTTTAATTTATATCTCTCACTCTATCTTTTTTTTAAATGTTGTTTATTTGTATTGTTTCTTAAGTTCCACGTATGAGTGAGATCATGGGTATATGCCTTTGTCTGCCTGACTAATTTCACTTATATTATATACATTAGGTCCACTCATTATTGCAAAGAGCAAGATTTCATTTATTTCAATGGTTGAGTAAAACTCCATGTTGTGCATTTGCATGTATATGTGTGTGTGTTTATATGCGTATATGTATTTATATATATGTGTGTTTATATGTATATGTGTATTTATATACACATCTTCTTTATCCATTTATCTTCAATGCACATTTGCAGTGCTTCCATATCTTGGCTCTTGTAAATAATGCTGCAATAAATAGGAGTACATATATCTTTTTAAATTAGTTTTTGTTTTCTTTGGGTAAATACTCAGTGTGGATTTACTGGATCATATGGTAATTCTCTCTTTTTTTTTAATTTTTGAGGAATCTCCATACTGTTTTCCATAGTGGCTGCACCAATTTGCATCTCCACTAACAGTGCAGAACGGTTCTATTTCTCCACATCCTTGCCAGTACTTGTTATTTCTTGTATTTTGTATGTTATTTTTATTAGAAAGAGAGAGAGAGAACATGAGTGAGGCAGGGGCAGAAAGAGAGACAGAGGATCCAAAGGCTTGGCACTACAAAGTTTGATACAGAGTTTGAAACCATGAACTGCAAGATCATGACCTGAGTCAAAATCAGATGACTATCCAACTGAGCCAACCAAGGCATTCCTCTTGTGTTTTATTCTATCCATTCTGACAGGTGTACAGTGACATCTCCTTGGGGTTTTAATTTGCATTTCCCTGATGATTAGTGTGTTGAGAATCTTTTCATGCATTTGTTGCTGACCTGTATATCTTCTTGGAAAAATGTCTCTTCAGGTCCTCTGGCTATCATAAAATCATATTATGTAAGGGTTTTGGGTTTTTGTTTGTTTTTTTTTGTTTGCTGTTGAGTTGGATCAGTTCTTTATATAATTTGGATACTAACCCCTTATCAGCTATGTCATTTGTAAACATCTTCTCACATTCAGTAGGCTGCTTTTTAGTTTTATTGTTTCCTTTGCTTTGGAGAAGTTTTTATTTTGCTGCAGTCCCAATAGTTTATTTTTGCTGTTAGTTCCCTTGTCTCAGGAGACATACCTAGAAAAATGTTTTTAGGGCTGCTGTCAGAGAAATTGTTACTTGTGCTCTCTTCTAGGATTTTTACGGCGTCACATCTGACGTTTGGGTCTTTAATCTATTTTGAATTTATTTTTGTGTATGGTATTAGGAAGTGGTCCAGTTTCATTTTCTTTGCCTATAGATGTTCAGTTTTCCCAACAGTATTTGTTGAAGAGACTTTTTCCCATTGTATATTCTTGAATCCTTTGTCATAGATTAATAGACCATAAAAATGGATTTGTTTCTGGACTCTCTGTTATGTTCCATTGATCTATATGTCTGTGTTTGTGCTAATACCATACTGTTTTGATTACTATATCTTTGAAGTATATCTTTAGACCTGGCATTGTGTTACTTCCACCTTTTTTTTCCTCTTTCAAGATTGTTTGGCTATTTGTTTTTTTGTGGTTACATAAAAATTGTTAGGATTATTTGGTCTAGTTCAGTGAAAAATGTTGGCTTTTAAAATAAGGATTGCATTAAGTCTGTTGATTGCTTTAGATACCAGACATTTTTAACAATATTGGTTCTTTCAAATATTGTTTTTAAGTTGTTTAAAGTTTTATTTTTATTGTGAGAAGATGTTTGTTATTAATGTGTGTTAGTGTCTTCATACTTTAAAGGAATAACCAGGAATAAAAAATATAAATTAGGAAAACCATAGATATTGCTTTAAAATTCAGTTCTTCCCCAAACTTGTAAATGACATGGGGATAGAGGGCCAGTCTTAACTTGTTTCATTTTATCTGCAGCTTCCCTGCTCTCACTTATTTTCATTATAAATAAAATAAATTATATTTAGCAAAACTGAGTTAAAGCAAGTAGAGTTATAAATGCATTACTTACATGTGTGAATGCTTCTCTGAAGTCACATTAGGTCTCTCTCACCTCCAAACTTTAATAAGGAGTATTAGCTAAATGTATTCTGTGCTTACTGTGTGCTATACCTGTACTAGGTATCTGTATTATGCCATGTAATCCTCTTAACTGTCTAAATGGCAGATAAAATTTATATTTCCAATTTATAGATGAGGATACCAAGGAACAAAAAAATTAAGTATCTTACCCAAGGTCACACAACTAGGAAATTTGGGGGTCAGAATTTGAGCCTCTGAAGTTTTATTCCAGACATTGAACTCTTAAGAACATATAATATTTTCAGAGCAAGGAAGGCAGATAAAAGGCAAGAAGAATCAATGTTAAGAGTACTAAAGAATAAAAACCATGATATAACATAATACTACTTTAATGCTGGTGTGACAAATTTGGAAAACTGTTCAAAATGACATTGCCATTCTTATTCTGGAAAAAAATAAACTGTAAAACAAAGACTGTAACTAGAGAGAAAGAAGGACACTAATAATAAAAAGGACAATTCAAGGGTAGGATATAACGATTATAAATATTTATGCACCCAACATGGAGGCACACAAATACATAAAACAGTTAATAACAAACATAAAGAAAATAATTGATAGAAGAATAGTAGGAGAACTTAACATCTCACTTACATAGATGGAGAGATCATTCAAACAGAAAATTAACAAGGAAATATTGGCTTTGAATGATAGAGTGGACCAGATGTATTTCACAGACACATTCAGAAAATTTCATCCTAAAACAGCAGACTACACATTCTTTTCAAGTGAACATGGAGCATTATCCAGAATAGATCACATATAAAGTCACAAAATAAGTCTCAACACATTAAAAAAACATCAAAGTCATACCATACAACTTTTCTGGCTACTGTGCTATCAAATTATAAGTCAACCATAAGAAAGAATCTGGAAAGAGCACAAATACATGGAGGTTAAATAACATGCCATTAAAAATGGCTGAACTAACAGAAATCAAACAAGAAACAAAAATATATATGAATATACAATAGTCCAAAACCTTTAGAATGCAGCAAAAGTGGTTCTAAAAGGGAAGTTTATAGCAATACAGGCCCACATCAAAAAGCAAGAAAAATGTAAAATAAGCAACTTAACCTTAAACCTAAAGGAGCTAGATAAAGAATAAACAACAAAACCAAAATCCAGCAGAAGGAAAGAAATAATACAGATTAGAGCAGACATAAATGATACATAAACTACATACCCAAACCAATTCAACAAACTAAAACCAAAAGGCAGATCAATGCAACCAGGAGCTGGTTCTCTGAAAAGATCAATACAATTTATAAACCTCTAGATAGACTCATTAAAAAAAGAAAAAGAAAAAGAGAGAAAGCGAGAAAGAGGATATAAATTCAAAATTGCTGATGAAAGATGAGAAATAACAACCAACACCAGAGAAATACAAACAATTATAACAGAATATTATGAAATATATGCCAACAAATTAGACAACTTAAAAGAAGTGAACAAATTCTTGGAAACATATAACCTACCAAAATGCAAGCAGGAAGAAATAGAAAATTTGCACTAACCAATTATCAGCAATGAAATTAAATCAGTAACCCAAAGAAACTCCCAAAACAAAAGTCCAGGACCAGATAACTTCACAGGTAAATTCTACCAAACATTTAAAGAAGAGTTAATATCTATTTTCAAACTGTTCCAAAAAATAAAAAGGGTAAACAACTTCCAAATTATTCTGGGAGGTCAGTATCCCCCTAGTAACAAAAACTGGTAAAAGCAACACAAGAGAAGAGAACTACAGGCCAATACCTTTAATGAATACAGATGCAAAAAGTCTCTACAAATTATTGGTAAACAGTATCTAACAATACATTGGAAAAATCATACACAATCAGGTGGGATTATGCCTGAAATGCAAGGAGTGTTTCAACAATCACAAAACAATCAATGTGATATATCACATCAATAAGATAAAGTATAAAAACTATATGATCACTTCAATAGGTGCAAAAAAAAGCATTTGGCACAGTATAACAACCATTTATGATACAAACCCTTTGCAAAGTAGGTCTAGATGGAAATATCACAACATCATGAAACTTTATATGAAAAATTCATAGCCTACATCATACTCAATGGTGAAAAAAATGCCAAGGAAAGAAACAAGACAAAGATGTCTACTCTCACCACTTTTATTCAACATAATACTGGAAGTTCTAGCCAAAGCAATTAGAAAATATAAGGAAATAAAAGGCATCTGAATTGGTAAGAAAGAAGTAAAACTCTCACTATTTGCAAACTACATGATGCTATATATAGAAAGCACTAAGGACTTCACCCAAAACTACAGAACTGATAAATTAATTCAATAAAGTCATATTAAAAATCAATGTATAGAAATCTGTTGCATTCCTATTCACTAATAATGAAGCAGTAGAAAGTGAAACAACCCAAATTCAATTGCGCCAAAACAATAAAATATCTAGGAATAAACTTAACCAAATAGATGTACCCTGAAAACTATAAAATGCTGATGAAAAAAATTCAAAACATGGAATGAAAAGGAAAAACATTATATGTTCATGGATAGACTATACTACCTAAATATTGTTAAAATGTCTATACTACCTAAAGCAATCCCTATCAAAATGCAAACAACACTTTTCACAGAACTACAACAAAAAATCCTAAAATTTGTGCAAAATCACAAAATTCCTCAAGTAGCAAAAGCAATCTTGAAAATAAAAAGCAAAACTGGAGATATCAAAGTCCAGATTTAAAGTTATATTACAAATAGTACTAATTAAAACAGTACGGTACTGGCATAAAAATAGAGCAATGGATAGAATATATCAATAATAGAAAACCCAAAGATAAACCCATGGTCAGTTAGTCTTAAACAAAAGAGGAATTAATATACAATGGGGAAAAATCTTCAACCAAAAAATGAAACTGGACCACTTTCTTTCAACATGCACAAAACTAAATTCAAAATGGATTAAAGAACTAAATTTGAGACCTGAAACCATAATAATCTTAGAAGAAAACACAGGCAACAATTTCTCTGACATTGACCATAGCAACATTTTTCTAGATATGTCTCCTGAGGCAAGGGAATAAAATCAAAAGTAAACTATTAGGGCAACATCAAAATAAAAAGCTTCTGCAAATCAAATGAAAGAATCAACAAAACTGAAAGGTAATATATTGAATGGAAGAAGATGTTTGTCAAACGATATATCCAATAAAGGATTAGAAGCCAAAATTATAAAGAACTGATGTAACTCAACACCTCAAAAATAATCAAATTAAAAAGTGGGCAGAAGACATGAACAGACATTCCTCCAAAGAAGAGCTACAAATAGTCAAGAGACACACGAAAAGATATTCAACATCACTCAACAGGGAAATGCAAATCAACTATAATGAAATATCTCCTCACACTTATCAGAATGACTAAAATCAAAGACACAGAAACAACAGTGTTGTGGAGGATGTGGAGAAAATGGAACCTTCAGGCACTATTGGTGGGAAAACAAATTGGTACAGCCACTGTGGGAAAGAGTATGGAGGTTCCATAAAAATTAAAAATAGAACTATCATAGTATCAAGTAATCACACTACTGGATATTTACCCCCAAAACACAAAAACATGAATGTAAAAGGTTACATGCACCCCTATGTTTACTGTAGCACTGTAACCAAACTATAGAAGTAGACCATGTCATCCATAGAGGAACTGATAAAGGGGATGAGGTATTAAAAAAAAAAAAAAAGGAGATGAGGTGTATATATATATATATATATATACATATACATATACATATATGTATATATATGTATATATGTATATATATGAGGTGTATGTATATATATATATAGTGGAATATTATTCATTATTCATTATTCATTATTCATTAAAAAAAGGAGGTGAGGTGTATATATATATATATATGAGGTGTATGTATATATATATATATAATGGAATATTATTCAGCCATAAAAAATGAAATCTTGCCATTCCCAACAACATGGATGGAGATAGAGAGTATAATGCTAAGTAAAATAAGTCAGGAAAAAGAAAATACCTTATGATTTCCCTCATGTGGAATTTAAGAAACAAAACTAATGAGCAACAGAAAGATAGACAAATCAAGAAACAGATTTTGAACTATAGAGAACAAAATGATAGTTATCAGAAGGGAGAATTGTAGGGGATGGCTATAATAGGTGATGGGGATTAAAGAGTACACTTATGATGCAAAAAAAAAAAAGGTTTACTTAATTTAAATTAAAAAAAAAAGTCATTGCCCATTGCATACTGACTGTGTAAAATCAATGAACCATTTTCTGGGGTCTGTAAATATCCCAGTCAAGTAAAAACTGCAGTAGGGTCACAAACTCCATTTTGAAGGTAGGATATTCAAATATGGATTAATGTATAAGATTAATGAGGAATTCTTTATAATTTGATGTTTAAAACTATGCACCACATGTAAGCTTTTACCTCAAAAGAAACCATATAATTATGTTAGTCTCTTTCTCTAAACAGAAAATGTATTATCCAAGGGCTGTCTTTGATGCATTGTATTTTCTATTTAACTCAATATTAGAATTGAACTGAAAGTTTAATACTGACTGAAAAGTGTAATTCTGTCTTCTATATCTCAACCTTCATGTTTAAAGCATGGAAAATTAAACATTTTGAACATCAGAACAACTGAGGAATCTATATACACATTTCAGACACGATCTACCTTCTTCTCTGAGGTAAAATTTGTCCCGTTCTATTTGTGTTTTATTTTTTTCTTTTCGGTAAATATTCCACTATGATATGAGTTTTAGAGATTTATTTTCATAGAAACGTTCTTTTTTACAGTATGTTATGTATATTTAACTCTAGTTAGTAACAATTCAGGCTTTTCCTACATATCTGTTTTCCATATATAATATTTGTATATATATAGTGTGTGTGTGTGCTCCCTTAGTGTCTTAGTTTTATCTATTTATTTGTTTGTTTGTTTGTTTTCTAATTTATTGTCAAGTTACCTCACATACAGCGTAGTCTTGGCTTCAGGAGTAGATTCCTGTGATTCATCACTTACATACAACATCCAGTGCTCATCCCAACAAGTGTCCTCCTTAATGCCCATCACCCATTTTCCCCACTCCTCCAAACTCCCTCATCCACCCTCAGTTTGTTGTGTTTATTTAAGAGGCTCTTATGATTTGTCTCTCTCTGTGTTTGTAACCTATTTTCCTTTCCCTCTCCTATGGTCTTCTGTTAATTTTCTCAAATTCCACACATGAATGAAAACATACGATATCTGTCTTTCTCTGACTGACTTACTTCACATAGCATAATACCCTGCAGTTTCATCTGTGTTGTTGCAAATGGCAAGATTTCATTATTTTTCATTGCTGAGTAGTATTCCAGTGTGTGTGTATGTGTGTGTGTGTACTACAACCTCTTTATTCATTCATTAGTTGATGGATGTTTGCACTCTTCCCATAATTTCCTATTGCTTACAGCGCTGCTATCATTGGGGTACATGTGCCCCTATGAATCAACACTCTTGTCACTCTTGTATCCTTTGGATAAATTCCTAGTAGTGTTATGCTGGGCAATAGGGTAATTCTATTTTTAATTTTTTGAGGAATATACACACTGTTTTCCAGAGTGGCTGCACCAGTTTGCATTCCCATCAACAATGCAAGAGGATTCCCCTTTCTCCACATCCTCGCCAACATCTGCTGTTTCCTGAGTTGTTAATTTTAGCCACTCTGATCAATGTAAGGTGCTACTTCAGTGTGCTTTTGATTTGTATATCCCTCCAGATAAGCAATATTGAGCATCATTTCATGTGTCTGTTAACCACCTGGATATCTTCTTTGGAAAAGTTTCTATTCATGTCTTCTCATTTATTCACTGGATTTTTTGTTTTATGGGTGTTGAATTTAGTAAGGTCTTTATACATTTTTTATTATAACCTTTTATCCAATATGTCCTTTGCAAATATCTTCTCCCATTCTCTTGGTTGCCTTTTAGTTTTGTTGATTGTTTCATTTGCTGTGCGGAAGCTTTTTATCTTGATGAGATCCCAATAGTTCATTTTTGCTTCTATTTCCCTTGTCTTCAGAGACATGTTAAGTAAGAAGTTGCTGCTATAAGATCAAAGAGATTATTCCTTGTTTTACCCCTCTAGGATTTTGAGGCTTTCCTACCTCACATTTAGGCCTTTCATCCATTTTGAATTTATTTTTGTGTTATGGTGTAAGAAAGTGGTCCAGTTTAATTTTTCTGAATGTTGCTATCCCTCCCAGAACTATCTGTTAATGAGACGGTCTTTTTCCCATTGGATACTCTTTCCTACTTTGTCAAAAATTAGTTGGCCATACATTGTAGGTCCATTTCTGGGTTCTCTATTCTACTCCAAATATGTAGTTTCTACTGCTTTCATTCAAATAAATAAAAGGAGGAAAAGAGGGGAAAAGTAAAAGGGAAAGAGTGAGGAAAAAAGAGAGGGAAATAGTTGTGACCAAGACAAATTAGGTCATTCTTTTTTTAATTTTTAATTTTTAAATTAAATTGTTCTCTAATGTTTATTTATTTTTTGAGAGAGAGAGAAAAGAAGGGGAACAGCTGAGAGTGAGGGAAACACAGAATGTGAAGTGGGCTCCAGGATCTGAGCTGTCAGCACAGAGTCCAACACAGGGCTGAAACTCACAAGCCTTGAGATCATGCCCTAAGCCAAAATCAGAAGATTAACCGACTAAACCACTCAGGTGTCTCCAAATTAGGTTATTTGTAAGATTAAGATTAAGGCATTCTGCTCCATCCTATCCCAGGGGACTTTTTTCCCTCAAGGGGAAATAGAATAGGGTGCAGTTTGCTGTAATTATATCCCTACTACTACTTAGTCTTTCCAGAACAATACACATTTAAAACTCATTTTTTACACTACAGGGGTCTTGAACTCATGAACCGAGAAATCACAACCAGAGCCAAGGTTGGCTGCTCAACCAGCTGGTGGCTCAGTCAGCTGAGCATCTGACTTCCGCTCAGGTCATGATCTCACGGTTTGATCCCTATGTCGGGCTCTGTGATGATAGCTCGGAGCCTGGAACCTGCTTGGGATTCCGTGTTTCCCTTTCTCTCTGTTCCTCCCCTGCTCATGCTCTGTCTCTCTTTCACAAAAATATTTTTTTTAATGAATTTTGAATGAATACTGTTTCATAGACAAATAAATAAACATCGTGTTATATTATGATTACATATGATGTTTAATTTACAAAAGGTGGGGGATAACTGTGCTTCCAGAGAATTGAGTGAATGTAGTCAGACTAAAATTTTGAAAAATGTACATTAGTACACACTTAATCCTTACAGGGTCTTTGGAATATGTAAATCATCTAGCTATGATTCATGATTAAAAAAACATTATAAAATGAGACTTTGGTTAATGTGTGAATAATAAAATACATATAAAATTGGAAAAGTTATTTTTCCTAAGCACATTCATTTTAGTAAAGAAAAGTTTACTGTATTTTAAGAATTAAACTGTCAACTATTAATTCATTATAATACCACATAAATGCTTGCTAAGAATTTTGAGATATGATTTTATTTTTGGACTAAATTTGCACATTAAGCACACATGCGTTTTTTTCACAATGGATGAGAAACCGGAAAATCTTATGTGTCAGGAGGAAAAATTATAAACATTCTCTTTTTACTATTTTTTATTAATGTTTATTTATTTTTTTGAGAGGGAGACAGAGAGGAGCAGGGGAGGGGCAGAGAGAGAAGGAGACACAGACTCTGACCAGGCTTCAGGATCTGAGCTGTCAGCACAGAGCCCAGTGAGGGGCTTGAACTTATGAACTGTGAGATAATGACCTGAGCTGAAGTTGGATGCTTAACCTACAGAGCCACCCAGGTACCCCATAAATTATAAAATTTTCAAATAAAATTGTAAGATATTCCAGGTGTAAAGAAGTTGGTTGTATTCTTTATTGCCAAAATATGACTTAATTACCATAGCAAAATCAACCTCTTTCACATCAAGCCTAGGGAGAAGATTTAATAGAATAAAATAAAGAAAATAAGAAATAAGGAAATGAATAAACTTGTAAGGTAAAATCAGAAGGGGAAGAGAGTTGGTATGAAAAGAACTCTTAACTGTTTTGTACTATCTAAGAAGATGGTAAGGAATAGAGTTCTGTTTTACAAAAATTCCCATGCAACTATCTCTTAAGATTTCTAAACACTGCGAAAGTGTATATTGTTTCTAGAGTTACCCAGCTTCATCAAAGTTAGTCATATCCTCCAGGTCAGAAATTTCTGGCCCGGATCAAAGATCCAGACCTAGGGTAAGGGTTGGATGTCAAAACTGAAAATGATAAAATATAAAATATGAAAATAAAAACATAAAACTATACAATATGTGATATATAAAACTTATATAACTATACAAATATAAGAGTATGCAAATATGACCTTCTTATAATAGAGAGTCCAAGGGTACAACCTAACAAACTGCTTAAAAATGATAATTATACAGATTTTATTGCCCCTATAAATGGACCCAGTAACAGTGGTGAAGCTAAAGCTACCAGCTTTGTCTTATTACTCCAGTTATAAAGACTGATTAATTAATCCAAATTCATGAAGTTTTTTGCTAGAGATTGAAATTATAGTTCCAGGACCCACTAGTGTAATTGCGTGGATCTCAGAGAGAAGTAAAGAGGCTCACTTGCTTAATGGATGCCAGTCATATTAGGAAATAAAATTGCCAAAGGAATCCTAGAATCCAGAAGTCAGTATTGGGATGCAGGACAAGCTTCTTCCCCACGCAAGGCAATGCCTTTGGTCATATCCAGATTGCTTACTTCTAAAGAATCCCATAAACTAGTCAAATGCAAATGTTCTCCTTTGTTGTGGATATTGCTCTTATATAGAACTCGCATTCTACTGCATTTAGTGGTACCAATAGAAGCCATGTTTAAATGAGTCTGTCTTGAACTGTGTCCCAAATTATATGCCAGGCAGAATGGCCCTCTCTGTGTAATCAAATCAGGCCAATCTGGCTGGGTGGTTTGTGCTATAATGATCCTACTACAGTATTAATGGGTACAAACCCCAGATTGCAAAACTACCACGCACAAAATGTCCCTACAATTAGGCCATCACTGTGTCCAGGAACTATATGCATTATGGATGGAGTCCCCACAAAGCCCACGGATAAAGCGTACTCTTTTCCAAGGTACATCTCTGATAATCTGATGGGACTGAGATTTGTTCTAGTAACAGTAGAACCAATACTTGTAATTTAGTCCTGAGCTGGGTCTCTAGCATATATGCTTATAATCTAATATCAGCCAGTCACTCCTACCCTTCATGGATCTACCCTTGGGCAGGTCACCTTACTGCTGGTTGGCCTTCATCACCCCTAAGTACACTATCATCTCATTCAAAGTCTTTTTAGCTCAAGAGCTCCCCATTGGAGATGTCTGCACCTCAGAGGTGAGGCCACACCAAGAGAACAAGGAGGTTGACAGCATGACCCAATTTTGCTGGACATTGGGATTCTGCCCCACCCCTCCACTACCTTTGTACCAGGGGGGAAATGGCTATGGTGACTGTCAACCAGGAGGCCAAGATGCAATTATGCTTGCTTTTGAACCTTGTTTTTATCAGAACACTTGTAGAACCTTGTGTAAGGCCCCCAATATCTACCTGGAAGCACTAGATATAGATATAGATATCATTTCACCCTTATGGCAAGCCAAGCCATGTATTCTAAACCACACTGGCCACAATAAGGCACTTTCTCACAACACCCCTAGCTTGACTGTTTAGATTAATGGTTAGGGACCTCTTGCTTCTATGGCTGCCTCTCAGTGTCCAGATTACAGCTTTTCCTTCCCATGATGCATCCTCCATGACAGACTCTACTCTCATCATTTCCACAACCTCTGCAGGTACCTCCTTCATACCCCAAGCTGCCACCTCTCCACACAAGATCCTCCCTGTTGTATGTAATGGCCCTGCTCTACCCTACAGCTAAGTGGACCAAATTCTACAGATCAAACATTCCTATGAAACTCTAAGAGAGAGACCTAGGCTTTACAAGTAAAATATTATATCTATCTCCACAAAGAGCCAGACTATATAGTTCCATCTCACTATCTATCCTGATGATCTTCCTAGTGATCAGTCCCTTGTGCTAATTTCCTCTACAATATAATTAACTTTATTGAATCTTAACCAAACTCACCCTTTTTGGTCTGTACTGATCCATCTGCGAATGGGAAGGCCAAATCAGTCTTCCAAAAGGCCCCTATTAGAGGCATGTGGCCCAGGTCCTTCCTTGTTCTCTGCTTTCATTGTTGCCTTGATTTCCCAGTGTGGCCCCTCAAGGTGTGCTATATATGTTCTCCAGGGACTGTTAGTAATAAACTCTATGTCACTTTCCCTTTTGATCATTGTTGAACACTGGCTCATATTGGACAAGACCATGCTCTACTTAACAAATGTTACTTTAACATTTCTACAGCAGGGAACCTGGGGCTTTTCTACATTTTGTTCTACTATTTCTTCTGGCTGACTTCTTATCCTTCAGGTCTCCATTTAAATATTATTTCCTCAACTTCTTTGACAATCATATGTAAATTAGAACACTCCCTCATTCTTCCTTCCAGAAATAGTTTTTAGTCAAAATATCTTTTTTATGAAAAATTTAATGTTTATTTATCTTTGAGAGAGAGAGACAGAGTATGAGCAGGGGAGATTCAGAAAGAGAGGGAGACACAGGATCACAGTCTCCAGGCTCTGAACTGTCAACACAGAGCCAGACACAGGGCTGTAACCCACAGGCTGGCAAGACCATGACCTGAGCTGAAGTCAAGTCAGATGCTCAATCAGCTGAGCCACCCAGGTACCCCTCAAATTATCTTGTTTTAATTCATCATTGTATTTATCATAATTTACTAACTAGTTTACTTCTCTATACTAACTAGTTTACTAACTAGTTTACTTCTCTGTTCCACTCAATTATAACATCTGCATCATGTTTATTATCCAATATGTGGCACAGTGATTTGCAAATAGTAGACTCACAATAATTATCAGATGAACTAAAAAGGAATGAGTGAGTAGGCTCTCCATATTAGAACTATAAAGGACTTCCAAATATCTTCTATACTATAATTCCACCTTCAGATATCTTTTGGGATTTTGAAGAGGTAAAAAAGAGAATTTAAGCTAGAGTTTTAGAAGTTTGGTGATTTCTGCCAGTGCATTATGCACTCAAGGAAGGAACATAGGAAATGTGAAATAATGGTCCTCATTTGTCAAGATTTTGGGTATTTGTATTTATGTATTTTTAATTAAAATATTTTGCAGAAAGATAATAAGTAGACAAGAAGCTATCATTATACAATTATATATATATATATGTGTGTATGTTTTTACATTTATTTATTTTTGGAGAGGAAGAGACAGAGCACAAGTGGGGGAGGGCCAGAGAGACAGGGAGATACAGAATCCCAAGCAGGCTCCAGTCTCCGAGCTGTCAGCACAGGGCCCGAAACAGGGTTCAAACCACAAACTATAAGATCATGACCTGAATCCAAACCACAAACTATAAGATCATGACCTGAATCCAAGTCGGCTGCTCAACTGACTAAGCCACCCAGGTGCCCCTATAAAATTATATATACATATATATATTTAAAAATTTTTTTAATGTTTTACTTATTTCTGAGAGAGAGAGAGAGAGAGAGAGAGAGAGAGAGAGAGAGAGACAGCGTGAACAGGGGAGGGTTAGAGAGAGATAGAGACACAGAATCCGAAATAGGCTCCAGGCTCTGAGCTAACTGTCAGCACAGAGCCCGATGTGGGGCTCAAACCCACGAACCATGAGATCAGGACCTGAGCCAAAGTCCGACGCTTAACTGACTGAGCCACCCAGGCAATCCCAAATTTATGTATTTAAAGCCACTTAAAATTATTTTAGATTAAAGAATACAGATAATTTAAGTCTGGATTTCACCCTCCTCCAAAGTTGTTAATTCAATCAAGAGTAGATACAAAATGATGCGATAATAAAACTATGCACAACACTTTTCTCTTCCAAGGCAATTTTCTGCAAGTCAACTGTTCTACAGATCCATCCCTCATATGCTCAGGCCCTTTCTTTCCCTTTCCTTCCCATTTCCCTTAATTTAAATATTTTCCCAGTTTCTCAAGAATAAATAGGTTTGTGGGGCACCTGGGTGGCTTAGTCGGTTAAGCGTCCGACTTTCGCTCCGGTCATGGTCTCGCGGTTCGTGGGTTCGAGCCCCGCGTCGGGCTCTGTGCTGACTGCCAGCTCGGAGCCTGGAGCCTGTTTCAGTCTGTGACACCCTCTCTCTCTGACCCTCCCCTGCTCACGCTGTCTCTCTCTCTCTCTCTCCTAGAAATAAATAAAAACATTAAAAAATTTTTAAAAGATTGTTCTTTAAAAAAAAAAAAGAATAAATAGGTTTGTGACTCTAAAAGAATCGTAGGAATGACACTACACACACTAGGAGTTCTAGGAATTGACACAGCAGATAACAAACACAGATGGAAATTTAGGTGCTTTCTTGGGACTTGTGCATTCTAAACATTTAGAGACACTTTCTCCTTCCTCCACCCCCTCTTCCTGTCAGCACAGCAAAGAGGAAAGACTGGTTGTATCAATTGTCTTTGTTATCCTTTGTGCATTATAAGAGATTTAAATATGATTTTCAGATACAATGCTTTAAGGATCTGATTACTAAAAAATAAATAAGATTGTTTCTGGCATCTAGTTTCCAAGATATTAAATGAGAATGGAAACTTCTATGGCCCCTTCAGATTAAACCACATGTACTGATATTAATTCAACTTCCTGCCTTGGGTATTCCAATTGTGAGGTGATTAGGCTGAAGGATTACAGCAACATTCCTTTGGAAATTTGCTTTGAAAATCAGGTAGCTAAGGATCACAGAATCCTTGAAGTTTAAAATTAGAGAGGCAAACAACAATGACCATAACAAAAAAAGAAAGAGGCTACATTTACAAAATCTAGTCTTTTTTCTGTGATATCTATCTTTACTTAACTTTCCCCTAGAAAAAGTGTGTGTGTGTGTGTGTGTGTGCGCGCGCGCGCAGGCAAAGGAGATAAAAATTAAAAAAAATAATAGTATGCACTAGGGGCACCTGGGTGGTTGAGTTGGTTAAGTGTCAGACTCTTTATTTCTCTTTTTTAATGTTTATTTATTTCTGAGAGAGAGAATCAGAGAGAGAGAGACAGCATGAGCAGCGGAGGGTCAGAGAGAGAAAGAGACACAGAGTGCAAAGCAGGTTCCAGTCTGTGCACTAGCTGTCAGCACAAAACTTGATGTGGGGCTCGAACCCACAAACCATGAGATCATGACCCGAACCGAAGTCGGACGCTCAACCGACTGAGCCACCCAGGCTCCCATGACTCTTTATTTATCTTCAGGTCATAATCTCATAATTTATGGGCTCAAGCCCTGCATCAAGCACTGACTGCCATTGTTGAGCCTGCTTGGGATTCTCTCTTTCTCTCTCTCTCTCTCAATCTCTCTCTCTCTCTCTCTGCTTCTCTCTTTCTCATAATAAATAAATAAACTTTAAAAAAAACAGTATGCATAATGGGGTTTGGAATCTCTTTCCTATTATTGACTTCTTTTAATTTCTGAGAGAATATTGAAAATTTATAATCTAAAGAAATATTTTAAATCTTGTGATTAATCCTGTAACAACTTATTTTTGCCTACTTTTTATATTTACTTCCTTCAATTTTAAGATGTTGAAATATAGAGACAAAGTTAGCTTTTTACGATTATATATGTATTTCTAAGTGTTTAAAATTAAGTCTTTTGCATGAGTTACCTCCAGTCTAGCACAAAGACATGTGCATTAGTGTATTTTATTGCTTGAGTCATGAAAGTTTCATGTTGTTCCTGCTTTTCCCAGTTCTTAGGTCTAATCACCTTAACTTTGGAGAGTCTATCAAATTCCATCTGTTTGTTGATTCCCACCCTGGGAATCACATTAACCAACCAAATATAAAACGCATCTGTAGCAAATGGAGATTTTTAGCAACCAGTATCTTTCACAGTGACTGTTCTTCCAGTGTTTTATAAGTGCTTTCTTATCCTATTTGTAAGGGTAGAGTAAAATGTAACCCATGCTTCTGACTTCCATGGGCTTGCCGTATAGAATGCTAAAATAGCATGTCCATAGCAAGCATCTAGAACAGTTGTGACTTCAAATATTATGTACTTATTTTACATATTTGAGGGCAGGGACATAAGGTACAGATTAAATTAAAGTTTCTTGTGGGATGATTGCATCTTGGTTAGTTTAATGGTGTTTTCCATAATGTTTGCAAGCATCACTGGCTATAATAATCATCCCCAAATGACTAAGCTCTGACTCTTCTCCATTGATTCTTTTCTGCAGTTTTCCCTAAACTCTGTATGATTTATATGGTAACATATAACTAGATAGTTTAACAAGCTGATGAATTATACCAAGTGATTACCAGGATGCCAACTGAAAGTTCTCAGTATTAAAGGACACAATCTATCTTTCAAACAACAGTTAAATAACTTACAAAAAGGACAACTCTTAGAACCTCCAAATTTTACAATTAGATAAACAACATCTACTTTATTTTTAAAATATTTTAAGATATGAAATATGTACAGTGAATTTGCTTGGGTATTGAATAAACCTTTCTTGGACATAAGCAATATGAAGGTTTTATAGGGATAACAGCCAAAAAAAAGAAAATAGCATGATATTGTGTCAGATGAGGCATTAGTCAAGTACAGAATATAAACATATGTATCAGGTACATTGTAATGAGTAATAACAATACAAATTAAAATTTGTATTTCTTTAAATTAATTTTTAATACATTTGCCTTCCTCTACAGCCAACCACCAGTGGTTTTTGGTTCTAAAAAGGAGACCAAACATTTGGTTTTGTGAGATTTTGCTTGATGAAGCCCTTTACAAGCTGTCATTTCTTAACAATAACTGTGTTGCTGCATCCCAGAGGGAATTTCCTTCTGTAGGAATCAAGGCAGAATGTTGTTAGTTAGGGAGTGATATGTTGGCAGAGCACTGGATTTTGGTGATTTACTTGCAGAATTCCCATTAGACTGCAACCATTGAAGTAAAAACCAGCCACAGTGACTACAATTCCAAAGACTTCACAATATAATTAAATTGTACACAATGTGTATATGTTACACTAAGACATACAACCTAGTTGCTCTTCTTCCCAACAGTGTTTTAAATAAAATTACTGATATTGACCATACCTTTCACATTCACTAACATTCATCTATAGTGAAACTGCAGAGTGCAAATCAGTCTAAAGAAGATAATTTGGGGTTCATTAGAAATTTCATATAATTTAATTGAGCCAAAGGTAATAATGGAGGAGTTATTTTCACTTAATTAAGATAATATATTCAAAACAGAAACTTGGGTTCATACTTATTTTTGACACCAGTTACCAAGCCTTGTCCATTTTAGATCCTTAAGAAATGTATATATTAGGAGGTAGATATTTTATTCAATAGTTAACCCTTTCCCCACATGTTTAGAATATTATTTTTGTTTTAAAAAAAAAGTTCCCAAGTCTTTATTTTCTGTTTATTTCTCTGTCACTCTATTTGTGCCAAATATCTCACCAATTTTAATTGCTATAATTTATGATGCATCTTCTCCATCTCTTCATTATCTTCAAAATGGCCCTTGCTAATCTATAGTTTTTCTTCTTGCATATAAAGTTTAGGACTAGCTTATCAAGTGCTTACAAAAGAGTCTGCTGCAATTTTGATAAGAATTGCATAGAATATGTTGATTAATTTGGTGGAGGAATTGAATATATAATTTCCTGAGTCTTCTTGCCTATATAGTAGATATGCTTTTTCATATCACTGAATTCAATAGCTTAGGCAGTCTTTTTTTTTTTTTCTAATGTTTTATTTATTTCTGAGAGAGAGAGAGAGAGGGAGACAGTGTGAGCAGGGGAGGGTCAGAGAGAGAGGGAGATACAGAATCTGAAACAGGCTCCAGGCTCTGAGCTAGCTGCCAGCACAGAGCCCAACATAGGGCTCGAACCCATGAACAATGAGATCATGACCCGAGCCAAAGTCGGACACTCAACCGACTTAGCCACCCAGACGCCCTGCTTAGGCAGTCTTATATCTTTAAATAACATTTTTATTTTTCATGATAGTATCATATAAGTTTGTTAAATAAATTTCTCAGTACTATTTTTTCACTCTATTTCCAATTGTTGCTGATATAAAATAATGCTACTGAATATTGTACATTGATCTTGTGTCCACCACTCTGTCCTGGATTTGTATGTGCACAATCACTTCAATTACAGATAACAGTTTTGTTCTGTTTTATTTTCTTTGTAAAGCCTAATTTTTCATAATTTTTTGTCTTTTTTTGCTTTAGCTGACATTTATCATAGATACTGAACAGCACTGACAATATTACTTACCTTTCATAAGTAAGTATAATTTTCCTGTAAATTTTGGTAGATGACATTTTTCATTAAATATTTTTCTTTTATTTTAAATTTCTAATATTTAGTTTTTGTTTTTAAAACATCTTTGATGGGTGTTGACTTTTCTGTATTTAGGAAACCATATACTATTTTTCCTTTCACTATGTTATGTGGTTAGTTACACTAGGACATTTTCTAAGATTAAACTGAGTAATTTTCTGTAAAACATTTGGTAACTATTCATTTTTTTTTATATAAAATGTTTTCTTTATTTCTAGGAGAGAGAGAGACAGCGTGAGCAGGGGAGGGTCAGAGAGAGAGGGAGTCACAGACTGAAACAGGCTCCAGGCTCTTAGCTGGCAGTCAGCACAGAGCCCGACGCGGGCCTCGAATCCACGAACCGCGAGATCATGACCTAAGCGAAAGTCAGACGCTTAACCGGCTAAGCCACCCAGGCGCCCCGGTAACTATTCATTTTTAAATGCATTGCTGGGGCGTCTGGGTGGCTCAGTCGGTTAAGCGTCTGACTTCAGCTCAGGTCATGATCTCGCAGTTCGTGGGTTCAAGCCCCACGTCGGTCTCTGTGCTGACTGCCAGCTCAGCGCCTGGAGCCTGTTTCAGATTCTGTATCTCCCTCTCTTTCTGACTCTCCCCTGCTCATGCTGTCTCTCTCTCTCTGTGAAATAAATAAATAACATTTAAAAAATAAAAGCATTGATATATTTGGTAGGACAATCTTTAAATTAAAACTTTGCCTATATGTTCATAAGTGAGATTGGCCTATACCTTTTATTTTCTGTAATTGTCCAATTTTACTACCAAATATTACTAGCCTTTGAAAATATACAAAAATGATAAATTTCCCAAATTATTTTCTGTAACAGTGTTGACATTTTGTCTGTAGCCACTTTAAATACACTTTATTTGTATACACTTTATGTGTATTCAGAAATTTCACCTCCTTGGGGCGCCTGGGTGGTGGCTTAGTCGGTTAAGCGTCCGACTTTCACTTAGGTCATGATCTCGTGGTTCGTGGGTTCGAGCCCCGCGTCAGGCTCTGTGCTGACTGCCAGCTCAGAGCCTGGAGCCTATTTCAAAGTCTGTATCTCCCTCTCTCTCTGACCCTCCCCTGCTCACGCTGTATCTCTCTCTCTCTCTCTCTCTCTCTCTCTCTCCTAGAAATAAATAAAAATATTTTAAAGAAAAAGAAATTTCATCTCCTCTAAGATTTCAAATATATTGGCTAAAAGTGGTTTCTAATATTATCTTTAGATTTCAAAATATAATCTCTACTACATCTACAGTTCTCTCTCTGTATAGATGTGTGCATATATGTATGTATACACATATCTATAAACATATTTATTTGTGCATCTGTTATTTCTTTCTTCACCCTCCTTGTTAGGCTTTTGCTATTTCTTTAGTCTTATGCTATGTTTTTCCATCTTAAATAGAACAGATTAATATTGAGTCTTTATATTCCATAAACATGAATTTAGCTTATATGTTTCCTTCTCATTACTATTTTAGTGGATACTCCCAGTATTTCTGTTTTTCTTTTGTTCAAAGTAACTGGAATTTTAAGTTATAATTTACTGCTAATTCCTCAATTTGTTTAATAAGTATATATTTAGTTTCCACATATATTGAAAGATTTGTCTATATTTCTGAAATTAAATTCTAATTTATTTTTCTCAGACAAAGGCATGTTGGCAGGTTTATTATTAATGCTTATATTTATGCTTAAATATGTCCTTTTTCTAACACTTTATGCCACTAAACCTGAGATATAGAGTATATTGTCATGTGTGTCTGGAGCAAAATATCCCCACAAAGGAGTTTCATCAGAATCTTACTGGGAAGCATTATCATTCACTTCTCATTAGTTGTTCATGAATACATCATACATTTAATAGTGTTATGAGTTATTATAAATCTTTAAAATATCTGGTTCAAATTAAGGTGTATTAAATGCGTGAAATAACACACATTTAGGACTCAAATGAAAAAAGTATCTCATTAATATTTAAAATACTATGTATGAGTCAAATGATGATATGCTGAACACATTACACTAAATTAATTTTGTATATTTCTTTTTAAATTTTTTTACATTCAGCTACTAGAAAATTAAATTCTATTCATGGCTCATATTGTCTAAAAGATAATATTGACTTAGAAAGAAAATGAAACTCTAATGTTTTCTTAGGAACCATGATTTAAAGAATAAAGCTGCCAATATTTCTCAGAGGCTCAGAGGTCAGATTTTTCAAAATGGCTAACTGACTATTGCATTGCATGGTTAGTTGGGTTATAGAAAGGCCTCTGTGGATTAAGAAGATTCTGAGAGTGAGACAGAGGCTATCTACCAAATGATGCTTTATAGCAACAACATTTCCTATTCCAAATAATAGTGTATGGTGGAAAAAATGGTTCACTGATAATAGAGGTAAGGGACTTTTGATTGCTGGTAAGTAGTTTAAACCAAGTTCTATTTCAGGAAATTTCATAGTTGATGCACAGTGGAGAATAATATGGAGTTGGTGCTAATTTTCTTAGGTTACTTTCTTAAATTTTTTTTGCATGCTCAAATCTGAGTCTAAGCTACTGAAAGGAAGACTACCTCCTCTTATTATGCTTTGTTATATGTAGGCTGGCTTGCTTAAATGCTTGGAATATAATGAAAAAGTAAATTTAGTGGTGATATATGTCCACTTAGGTTCCTGGCACAAAATTTGAATAATTTAAAGTATTCATTAATTACAGATGCTAAAATAGAACTTGTTTCAATCAAATGATAAAGTTGAAAGGGAAACTTTTTCAAACATTGTTCATGTAGTGGATAGTTATTTTGAAATGAAGAAAGCAGTTCTCTTTTCAAAAGATTTGGCTCCATTTGACCAGAATGAAACTATATTAACCTAAATTTTCAATTCAAATAAAATAAGCATGGGGTATGGCTACATTCTCCACTGTTCTGATAAATTGCCATATAGATTGGGTTGGTATTCAGAGGATAGGAATTGGAAATAGATGCAATAAAAGTCTCATTCATCATTAGTGCACAGGGACTAGAATCAATGTGAAGGTGCCATGCTGTCTCAAATAGCTAAACAGTTCATGAGAGAAAGTTTACAATTAGGCATAGTCAAACTCTATAGATTTGATGTGAAAAGGTTATTCTTCTGTCATAAATGATTGCTAAGATAGGAGTTTAGACAACAGTATCTGGATCTTTCGTATGTGACCAGAATTCAGATGGGTGCAGTCATCTATTACCATGTGAAATATCAAGTTATAATATCTAAATATTGGGATCTAACATGAGGATTGATAAATATATAACATTAAAAACATTAGTACTTTGTGCCTTAGTGTATTTTTTATCCTTCCTTGCTTATATAGTTGAAATGTAACATGTTATTGCCATGAGATGTTTTAATTTACAAATTGATTACTATATATATATATAGCTTATGTAGATATATAAACAACACAATACATACATATATGTACACACAGTATGCATACACTACTATACACACACACACACATAGGTCAACATACACATATGTACAGGCATACCTATGATGCCCATACATGTAAAAGCCAAAAGGATCTAATGGATCTTTCCTTTACCTGAGCTATTCAGAGGCCAATAGTGATAAAGAAGCTTCTCATGGAGCATTCTATAAACCAATCATATTTCAATGATGACAACCAGAATCACAAAACTTCAATTTTAAATAATAAATCAAATTGTTGACATTTACCTAAATCAATACTCCTTTCATTTCAAAGAAAAAAACATGAGTGCTCCCTTAAATAAATATTAAATAATTTATTGCTTAAGTGGAAGAGTCACAATAAAAAAGAAATGTCAAAATTGCTCTATTTGACAATTGCCCTTATTATGTCCTTGTATTTCTGACCAAGTTTTCTAATCTCATTAGATTCTGATTTTCAAATTTGACTGTAGGAAATGTATTGTTTCCATGTACCTATTTTGAAAAATTCAATGCATTTGAACCACTTTATGTTTTTTTCTTTAACAAACTTTTAGTTTAATTGGAGAACACTTTAGATGCTCAGAAGTTATATTTCATGAAAAATTAGATTCAGACAGCATTATGGCAGTCACTATTTTAATGCAAGCATTAAGTTGTCACAATTTATGTTTTGAAGGGACAGGTATGTCTTGGGATTTATATTTTAATGATATTTTTGATCACAGTTTTACATCTAAAGTCATGTTTCTTATAAATGAAAAGCATATTACAATTACCAGAAAATTCCATTTATAAAATGTAGCCCACTGACATGTATCAAATATTTTATACAATTATCTGATATAGTGACAGACATGGGATGGTGATCTATGTGTAGATTTTAATTTAAATTTTCTATCTTACTTCATTACTTTAATTTAAAAAGTATGCACTTCTTTGCAAGTTAAATAATGTATAGGCATATAAAAAAAAAAGTTGATATTCTATCCCTACTTCAACCTCTAGCCACGTTCAATTCACACATTTGAGATAACCAAAGCTCATCACTCAGGGAGCTGCTTTCCACAAGGTTCCACAGCCTTTTAGGAGAAAAAAAATACTTGGTACATTTCATGTTAATTACAATAATAATTCGTAAAGTTGAATAATGCTTACTGTGACCAATTATCACTGTAAAGCAGGTGTTAAACATTATTTTACACACTAGTGCAAAACAACTCCATCTTATTCTATTAGAGTTTTGATATTTTAAGTTCAAAGGCTCCTAATTATTCTAGAATCTTGGAAGGGTTCAGTTGAAAAGAGCTTTTGCAGCTCATTTTTTCCATCCTTTCATTTTTATTTTATTTTTTTTAACTTTTTTTTTTAAATTTTTATTTATTTCTAGGAGAGAGAGAGATAGATAGCGTGAACAGGGGAGGGTCAGAGAGAGAGGGAGACACAGACTCTGAAACAGGCTCCAGGCTCTGAGCTGGCAGTCAGCACAGAGCCCGATGCGGGGCTCGAACCCACGATCCGCGAGATCATGACCTAAGCGAAAGTCGGACGCTTAACCGACTAAGCCACCCAGGTGCCCCTTTCCTTTCATTTTTAATATAACACTTAGACTGGCCAATATAGATTAAACATGAAAGTTTTTGTTTATTTTCAAGATTCTAAAATATTTCAGAGGTGATCATCTCAAGTCAGACCATGATTTCCTTAATACACTTTCCAAATATTACCATTATGTAATAAAACATATTTTTATTTTACTCTCTCACTCTCCAGAAGAGATAGCAGTAGCTTTAATAATGAAAAACTTGCATTTAACTAGAGTAGATACTCAAAATATAAGCAGCTGATATAGAATGGACCGTGATCATCCAAAACAAATATCAGGTCACCAATCAATTAGAGGAAAGGATCATAAACAACCTGTATAGCCTAGCTGTTTTTTTCAAATCTATAGGGATAGCAGCCTTTGTAAAAAAAACAAAACAAAACAAAACAAAAAACAAAACAAAACAAAACAAAACAAAAAAAAACTGGCCCAAACTCTACATTAGCCGAGACATTTACAATTGGCAGAAATCTTATTTAGAACAAGCAAATGTAGATTTTTGTTGACTTGTAACTCCCAGAATAGTGCCAGTTTCATATATGACTGGATTGATTAAAGGGATCAAACAATGTTATCAGGACTCAATCTTTAGCATCCCTTCTCCTAGTCTTGCCCACTCTGTGTTAGCTTTATACTCAGAGTTTACCAAAATGGTGTGTACATCACCTCTATTTCTCTGTAGATACTCTTGACTTGTTATGTTCTTGAAAAAATAATGTCTAAATGTTGGTTTTCATTAAAGTTATATGGATGCTTGTTTAAAATAATCATTCTAAGTTTCCATGGAGATCTAGGCTCACTAGGTCTTGGGTAAGACTTGGGAATCTGAAATTTCAACACACATTTCAGGTTCCTCCAAGAAAATACTGCTCTTGAAACAGATTTTGGCCTCTGCTCCACATATGCTAATGCTGCACATATACTTCTACCTTCCATAGTGGTAGTGTCCCCACTTTTTAAGGGAGAGAATTTTTTTGAAGTGAAATCTTTGTGAAATTCCAGTATATTAGAGGAAAGCAGAGTTTCATTGATGACATATTAAACATATGAATACTTTAAAATGGATATTTAGGCACATTAGAACTAAAATTTAGAATCACAAGATAATTTAGAAATATCTAAATTCAAAATCTTTCATCTTTCAATGATAAAATGGACAGAGGATTACTCCAAATTTGCTAGCTCTCAGAACAGAATTTTGATTAAATGTTTATAAGTTTATTTATTTATGTTGAGAGAGAGAACACAGCAGAGGAGGGGCAGAGAGAGAGAGAGGGACAATCTCAAGCAGGCTCTGTGCAGTCACACAGGGCTTGAACTCACCGTGAGATCATGACCTGAACCGAAATCAAAAGTCAGAAGTTGAACCAACCAAGCCACTCAAGGGTCTCTAGTTCTCAAATTAGAATTTCCAGTGATCTGTTAACACCTGTGTGTCCATTCCTTCATTCTTCATGATGCATACATTCACTCTATATATTTTTAACTGGATTGAGAAAATGGAAGAGCATTAAGAAAATATTTTTATTCAGTCTGTTCATTTTGTCTTTTCAAATTGTTAATTACATGGTATGAATAAGTCAAGCCAAGGGCCTGTTCTTTGAGATAGCAGTGGCAAAGAGTGACAATATACAGTGAAGTAAATAAACAAACAGAATGATGGAGGAGAAAATGAATAAGGTGATGTGTTAAGAGAATAAATGAGAGCAGAGGATAGTTAAATAGACTTCATTTTAGTTTACATATTGGTCCCATCAGCTTGATGGGAAGTTCATTGATAGCACCTTTACTTTATAGTTTCTAGTATATAATACATGTGTCTGAATGTTTATTGGATTTTCCCTATATATAACTTTTGTTCATATTAATCAGTTTACTGATGAGAATGTGGTATTTGATATAAGAAGTACATAATAATCATAACTACTGATTTTTTATCATTCCATAACATAGTTTCTAAACCATACAATGGCAATGCAGGAAGGATATTGTTTACCTGCAGTTTTTAAATGAATTATTGGGTAAATGTTTCAAGAATATGGATTATTGGAAGACACAATACTTGAAACAAGGGCTCCAGGTTTCACTGCAACCATTAAACCAAAGTATTCCTCAGTAAAGTGTTAATCAAATGTAACTAGTCACCACTACTATCTCTAATCATAAAGTACGGATGGGCTTATGAGGTTCCAACCTATGTTGAGACTGAAAGCATTTTCCGAAGATTCCCATAACCATTATAGGCAGGATCATCATGTAATTTATCTTACACACTGGCACTTTTTGAGAGTAAAAGAAGTGATTGTAACTGTGCTGTGGCAATAGGAGTAAACAGAGTTTATCTCAGGCAAAAGAATAGGTATGGTTATTCCACTAGGAGGGAAGGCAACAGGGGGTTAAGCTTTTCAAGTCTCCAAATGTTCATTTTCATGCATCATTTCCTTTCTTCTTTTATCAATGATGTAAGGCAGGTGTTTTTATCTTCATTTCAAAATTGAGGGAACTGAGGCCCAAAACAAGTATGACGATGATTAGTAAGTGAAAGCACGGAGATTGTGTAATGACCTATCAGACACTGAAACAGATCTTCATTTCTCAGTATCAGAATAATGATAATAATGATAAAATTGTTTTGGTCACATATTATGTAGCACAAAGAATATGAAGTTAATGAAGACTATGGGGGGGGGGGAGCTACTAGGATTGCACAGTTTCATTACAAATGTGCCTCAAAAATAGCACCAGAAATAAACATTAGTGGAAGTGGATTGATGTTGCTCAGTCTTTGGTAACTTTTACATTGGATTTTATAACTTCTATAAAAATTCTAAAAACGTCATGGTAAGGATTGATTTCTGTATCTTCTAAAAGTTTGATAAACGCTAGTCTGAAAAAAATTGATGACACGAGTAATGGAAACCTAACAATTATCATCCTGAAAAATTTACCATACTAAAAAGAATTGGCTTGTGTTTGTTTCAACTGTCTCAGAATTTTTTGCATTTCCTTCTTATATTATGTGTAAATATTCTTTAGAACTGTGGTGGCTTTAGCAATGAGTAAACTACTCAACTTGGACAGTCAAGACCTTTGTGTCTAGGCCTCTCTAATAATGATGAGATTTACTCTATAGATTGACATCATGTGTATCAAAGAAGGCACCAATGATTAATCAAGGTTAAGTGACTTCAGGCAATAAGGAAGGAAGTAAAAAGCTGTCATTTTCTTAGTTCTGGGAATGCCTTTAAGAACTTGGATTCTGACATTCTGAAGGGTTAATAGATTAATAACAACAATAGTAAAAACCAAAACAATGCCATTTATCATTTATTAAGCCCATGTTATATGCCAGGCCTAGTGCTAACATTGCATTTAGTATCTCTAATTCTTAGAACACACTTCCTTTTTGAAAGAGAAACCTAAGACAGATTGGCTATGTACATTGCTCGAGGTCATGCAGCTAGTGAACAATGGATCTTGTCTTAAATTCAAGTCTGACAGTTAATTTCCTACCCCACCCCTATTCTCTCCATCTTAAATAGTTAACCGTTTCTTAAGAGTTAATGACAACAAATTTTGTTTATAGAGCACTGAATAATGTCTTTTTGAAAAGGCTATCCTTTGAAATGTTAAAAAAGATTTAAAACAAGTTCCTATGTCTTTTTTTTTTTTTTTTTTTTTTTGTTAAATAAAGATGATGTGGGGCTCCTGGGTGGCTCAGTCTGTTAAGTAACTGACTTCGGCTCAGGTCATGATCTCACGGTTTGTGAGTTTGATCAAGCCCCGTGCCAGGCTCTGTGCTGACAGCCAGCTCAGAGGCTGGAGCCTGTCTCAGATTCTGTATCTCCCTTTCTCTCTGACCCTTTCCTGGTCACGCTATTTCTCTCTCTCAGAAATATATAAAACATTAAAAAAATTTTTTTAAATAAATAAAAAACAAAGATGGTGCTTGAGCGTAATCTTCGGGACCCTGCCTCTGCTAGAAGTAAACCAAAAGTGCAGGTAAATTCTTTCTGGTATTTACTTATACTGTTCATTTTGGATCCACTTTTCCATACTGTGAAAATAATTATTTTTTAACTCCTGGTCTGTTGTAAACTTTGAAAGATAATTACATCATGAGATATAAAGACACAGGCTGATTTGATGTGCCTTCTTGGAGTCTGGGAAATTATTCCCACAATGGTTCTTAGGTCTATTTTATTTATGCTTCTTTCTGTAGGAGTACATACTTTGTTTATTGTTTTTAAAACATTCCTCCACTTGGGAAGACTATTCATTTTCTGTCATCCTAAAATATTCCTTATTGGGAGGGGGAGATAGTAATTGTCACACACACATCCCTTTCACATTTAGTATCATGAAACATTTCTAGCACATTTCATTCTCATTTTCAGAACAGCTAATCAAACATCTCAATCCTTTAATGAAATATGATAACTGATTTAAAAAATATTCCTCTTTTTAGTGGACCTTATGAAAACTAAGTCAGAATATATCCCAAATAATAATCACCAGTTATTGCACACTTGACTCTACAAACATTACACTATTTAATTCTCTGATACCATCAAAAGGTGGGCAGTATTGTTATGCCAACTTTATAAGTGGTAAAAATGTGGCAATGAATTTAGTTAACTTACTTTGTCTAAAAACTTTAACTGAGACTATTAAACACTATTATACACAAGTTTCCCAAAAAACAGAAATTATTTGACTGGTAACAAAAGATGGATAATCACTCTTGTTTTATAGATTGAAAACTTTAAGTAATTGAATCAATGGCTAAGTTGAAAATTAAACTCCCATATGTCATCTTTTGAAAGATATAGATTATTTCTAAAGCATTGATGTTTTAAACATAAGTAAATATAATGTAAATTTTCTTATGAAAACTACTGAAGAATTAGACAAATTGACAAATATTGAGTAGGTATTGACAAATATTGAATAAGTATTTTGTATATGTTTAAACAAAGACAATAAATCTGACAGGCTACTCGAAAAGATTGTCATTCCATGCACTACTACAAACAATTATTTCTCTTCTCATGAGCAAAAATAATGATAACATTTGATGGTAAAAGTACTTGGGATCAATTGTCCTGTCACAGGATTTTGCTATCAAAAATACCATGAAAAGAGTGCCCACAGAATTTATTCCTGGGCACATTGAGTAAGGACATTCATATGCTTCAGGGATTAAATCTATCAGTCCAAGGGTGCATGAATAAAATGTGAATCATTCTGTTGATAGTGAAGGAGACGGTGATTCGTGGTATTCACACCTTTCTTAAATCATATGCTGACAATACAGTAAGTGTATTTTTTCTTTTAGGTTTTTCTGCTTGAGATGTTGCTCATAAGGGAGAAAAGGTAAAATTGTTCTCTTAAAAGAAAACATACACTCCATTAAAACTGAAAGTATGTTTGAAATATAAGTTCCTTTTCAAATTTAAAAGAATATTTTTTCAGATCTCAGAACATAATAAAAGATTCATTGCATATTAGAAATATGCCAGGCCATGATATTTGCAGTGGTTCCTTTTAGTTTTCATAATTTCCTACTATTTCTCCAGCTGTAGTGACATATTTTATTCAAAAAAGAGATTCTATATAATACACGAAAATATATGCTCTGTGTTTTTTAGTAGACGCAGTACTGTGCCATAGGTGATCAACCTATCTCCATGATGTAATGGTGTTGAGGAGACAAGACTAACATCATCAATCAATAATTAAAGAAAAACAAATAGAAAAACAAAAAGCATATGCCAAGATGCTAAAACATGCGGTGTAAAGATATGTGATATAAAACTTGAGAGAAGTAAAGATTGTTAACTGTTAGAAGATTATTCATGATATCTGCAGACCCCCTTCATATGTCATTCTTTGAGTCTACTACCTGCTACCTGAGTCAATTTGAGCAAGTTTTTATACTTCTCTGGGCCTTAGTGTCTTTACTCTCAAAGATGTGTAATTATGCCTACATGATGGATTTTATTTTAAAGAGTAAATAAATTGGCATTAATTAAAAGTACATTCAGTGCGTACTTCCATGTTAAAGAAGATGATGATGGCATGATTCAGTTAAGTAGTAAAGTGTGGAATATAGAATGAACAGTGGGAAAAATGGACAGTAGACATTAAGGAAGATGAGTATTTTAAATATTTTCTACCAAGAAAAAATATTGGACTTAGTCAAGTGGAAACTAGAAAGTATCAAAAGTCCAACACAGGTGGATTTAATAACTTTCACAATTATCATTACTTCTGTGTTCAAGCAATTTAATTAGTCTAGCTGATCCATTTTCTCATCATGGAAGGAATTTACATCACAGGAATATTTTGAAGGGCATATGAAAAAACAGCAAAAATATCTGTTGTGTTCAACAATGCTAAGTTTTACTTTAAGTGCAGTAGGCATAATGCTTAGGGCCCACAATACATTTAGGAGGACACAAAATGCTCTAAGTTTATTTCTTCTAAAATCAGAATAAATACTGTATTTAAAAATAAATATATAATAATAAACCAGCCTGATTTATATTAATTTTATAGCAATTTAATTGTAAATGTAATTTTTAATGTGTGTGTTTATGTACAGATAGATTGATCGATCCATCCATAGATAGATAGAAAAATAGAAATAAAGATTGAGAGTGAGAGTGGTTGTTTTTTGTTTTTGTTTTTTTGTTCCTGTTTTTTATTTAATAGAGAAAGAGCACTATGAAGGCAAAATGACTAGGGTCCACACAAGTCAAAATGTCATAATGGGGTGTGGTGTTCAGTTCCATTCTTGCCCCACTTTATACCTAGTCAACAGAGGAGGGACAGCCAAGAGAAACACAGAAACACAGACTTTGAACTCTGATGCAACCACACCTGAAGCATGACAGCCCCCCGTCCTTGAAGTTATATAAAAATATACTTTGCATTTTTAAATTTAATTTTCACTGTGTTTTCTGCAACCCAACAGATCCTAATAGATACAATTAATATTCATCAGTAAAGCCTGCTTTAATCATCACAAGTATAATTCAATGTTTCACTTTCACCATAACTGAAATGTTTTGGATTAATATTTACATACAATTAAATATTTCAAGAATAGAAAATCAACAAAAAACAGCTGTGCTTGATCAAAATAATGCTTTGAAAACCATGACTCTAGGAGCCCAGGTTCAAAGAGCTCTTGTATTTAAACTTACTCAGCTTAGGGGCGTCTGGGTTAAGTGTTCACTTCAGCTCAGGTCATGATCTCACCATCTGTGAGTTGGAGCCCTGTGGCAAGCTCTGTTCTGAAAGCTCAAATCTGGAGCCAGCTTGGGATTCTGTGTCTTGCTCTCTCTCCACCCCTCCCCTGCTCACATGTTCTCTCTCTCTCTCTCTCTCAAAAGTAAATAAACATTAAAAAATAAAAAAAAAAATACTCAGCTTAAATAGTCATTTCAAGCTTCACTCATTTTCTCTTCAATTATATAAGTAATTGATACACAGGAAATCTTATTAAAATTTCATATCCAGGGGCACTTGGGTGGCTCAGTCGGTTAAGCGTCCGACTTCGGCTCAGGTCATGATCTCATGGTTCCTGGGTTAAAGCCCTGCATCAGGCTCTGTGCTGAAAACTAGCTCAGATCCTGAAGCCTGTTTCAGATTCTGTGTCTCCCTCTCATTCTGACCCTCCCCTGCTCACGCTGTCTCTCTCTCTCTGAAATAAATAAATCATTTAAAAAAATAATGTCACATCCATTGTTAATTGGTAGCACGTCAAGTCTCCCTCACCCTTTCCTCTGGTGCCACAGTAGTCCCCTTCCCCACCACCACCCCAGCGTGTGTATGTGACTCTAGCAATCCCCAGAGACAGTTTTTTGGAGAATTTGCAGCATGTTATTCATGGTCCAAATGCTTGAGTAGAGGGAGAGCTAGTATAGGAAAGGGAAGGCCTAAGAAGCACCACAAGTAAATACACTTTTGTCTGGCACAGAAGTACAAATAGGATCAAAGTTCAATATCTACTGCCCACTCTCTTCTCTGAGAGCATCAGCTAAAATTATTAAATGGGAATAGTTCCAATCAGGGCATTAGTAGCACACCTATAATGCTTAGCATGTTAGTTCTTAGAAAGAAATTGTAAGTACCTCTGTAAAATTGTTAAGACTATAAAGATGAAATAAGGGTCCACTCCTTAGGATAGCATGTGGTTTTCTTCTATATTTTTCCTGGAGGGATTTAGCTAACAATACCATTGTTATCCTTTAAAGAATTGTTACATTTGTACTCTGCAAGTAAGTTTAACTGTCAAATACCTCTAAAGTTTGGACCCTACTCTCTTTTAATTGTTCCTGAAGTCAGTAAAATAATTGGCAAACTATCTATTTACAAGTTGATTTTTCTTCTCGACTAAAAAGAATGATTTTACAGCCTGTATTTCTCAGATAAGAAAAAAAAAATCTGCATTCACTCAGTCTGACTAAATGCCTTCTAATATATCAATATCAAGTAAGAACTATCCTCTAAAAGCATTGTAGCACAATGAACACTTCTTTGTCTTAGGATCCATGCATAGAACATGACAGCAAAGAGAGTCAGTGGACACAGACCACTTTAATTTTTATTGATAGTATGATCACGGGCACATTTTTAATTACCATTTTTAATACCACATAGCTTTCCCCATCAACTGTCACTAGTTATTTCATAGAACAAACATGTTGCCCTTATGACATTACAGAACACAATTTAGAGTCATTTAGGATGCTTGTGTATTGACAAGTGGCTTCACCTTTTTATAGAATACAACTAAGAGAGTCAATGGACTTAGAAAATTAGATGCCAATCATCTTTGTAATCTAGAGGTGAGGGGCAGCATGAGCAAGGTAATCAAGAATTGAAGTTGTCTGCATTAGTTTAGGGGCTATGGCTAAAATCATGTAGTCTCAGGACACCTGGATGGCCCAGTTGGTTAAGTGACTGACTCTTGATTTGGACTCAGGCTGTGATCTCACAGTTTGTCAAATTGAGCTCCACAGTGCTGAGTCTGCTTGGGATTCTCTTTCACTCTCTGACACTTCGTGCTCACTCTCTGTCTCTAAAAATAAATAAATAAGCATTTTTAAAAATTTTAAAAATCACATAGTCTAAAGAAAAAGTAGACAAAAATGTGTCTCATTGACATCAGTTGTTAGATAGGGAGAAAAACATGATATTTTAGTCTTTTGCTCTGTAACAGGTCTCACAGAATCCTCAATAACTGGTGCTTGCAGTGATAATACCCAAGAATAGAGAAGATTTTCAATGCTCTGAACCCAATGAATCAGTGATTAATTTCCTGGGTTTATGGAATCACAGATAAAGAAGAGAGTGATGTTTATTTTTTTAATAATATATTCCTGTCTGTAGAGATTTGTTTTCTATTTGGTATATATAGGAATCATCTACTTCTTTGAGGTTAAAAAGCAGCAAAACAACTCTAAAATTCTTTTATATTTTACTATGTTTCTTTTGTTATATTTTCTGAAAATATAACCTGGGTTATAGGTCTTCGTGTTAAAAGAACGAAGAAACATCATTGGTCTTTACTATTTTCTCTGGCTAAATTATTTTTCTACACATTAAAAAAATAACAAACAGCTGCATTTTATATTACAGTGAAGAAATTTATTTAAGCATTGGAAATTAATAATTAGTTAATAAAAATCTAATTTAAACAACCCACATGTCAATAGATAGACAACTGAATTTTTAAAATGTGATATATCCATATAATAGAATACCATGCAACAAAAAGAAGAAAGCAAACTTACTAGCACATATATTAACCAGAAGACTCTCAAAACCTTCTTGTTGAATTAAAGGACATTCACAAAAGTGTACACACTCTTTGATTCCAGTTATATAAAATTTAAAGGAAGAAAGAAATTACATTATGGTGATAGGGTTAGCACAGTAGTTAGCTCAGGAAAGTGGGGGAGGGGCAAACTTTTAAGGAAGGAAGACAAAGGAACTCTCTTTGCACATGGAAATGAAATAGATCTTCATTTGGATGGTGGTTACATTGAAATATACATATGTAAAATTTGTCAAGGTGTACATGTAAGGTTCATATATATTGCTAAATCCAAATTATACCTCAATTAATCAAAAAGTTGAAGAAATATATTTCTTCTTTAGTATTGGCTAATATTCATTCAGCACTTGCATAATTTACTTCCTATAATCCTCACAATAACCCTATTGTGAAAGACACTGTTAGTGGTCCAATTTTTAGTTGAAAAAGAAGGCACAAAAAAGATATAAAGCTTTCCAAGTTTACATAGCTAGTACATTGCAGAACTAAGATCAGAATTCAAACTATCTAGTTTCAGAGCCTACCATCTTGACCACCAAGCCATTTTTTTTTTTCCCAATCAGGTTCCTATAGGTCTGGTTTTAATTTGTAGAGGAGCTTCATATAATAGAAAACAGCAACAGGGTTGTACAGAGAAAAAGAGTCATGAGAAGCACCAAAGCAATGGGGCCTGAAAGCAAAAACTGTCAATGAATAGGTTTCTGGGCTTTAAAGAAATTTCAGTGTATAAATTATATATATGAATGTGTAATGCTTTTAAATGGTAAATATCACATTGTTCCCCAAGTGTATTCAAGATAAGGCATTTGTTGCAATTTTTGAAAGATCAATGGATGTTAAAATGTGCCAAACAGCTGTAGCTTTAGACTTCTCTCTTCACTTTTGAATAATCTCTACTACATTATCAGGACACTTTCACATGTCCTGAAAACAAATATTATGGGGGTGGGGGTAAAATTGAAACATAATCCAGTATTCTAGGATTAATCTCTTAGCATTATTTACAAAGTAAGAAAATATAACTTTATAGCCCTAAATAGAAATAGATTTTATATTGTAGGGTACCAAATTTGCTAAATCCAGAAGAGATATTCTGGAATGAAAAGTAATATCCACAAGTGCATTTGGTTAAATAATAACATTTACTACACTTTCCCCAGCTTCTAATTTCCTAGGTTATTTGGCAGCTAATGTGGTTCCTTATTCAGAAATAATATTAAATTAAGAATTTGCTCAATGTTGGGGCGCCTGGGTGGCTTAGTCGGTTGAGCGTCCGACTTTCGCTTAGGTCATGATCTCGCGGTTCGTGGGTTCGAGCCCCGCGTCGGGCTCTGGGCTGACTGCCCACACAGAGCCCGGAGCCTGTTTCAGAGTCTGTATCTCCCTCTCTCTCTGACCCTCCCCTGCTCACGCTCTCTCTCTCTCTCTCTCCTAAAAATAAATAAAACATTTAAAAAAAATTAAAAAAAAAAAAAAGAATTTGCTCAATGTTCTGCCGTAAATCTACAAAATTCCCTACCTCTCCCGCTATGTCCCACATTTTATTCTTTCTTCCTATGAAGTAGTGTCATTCTGGTACAAGATTTATATCCCCAACTTTACTCTGGACCTATCTAATCCTGTCTGCCCCTGTTATTCAATGGATTAGTGTCACTTTGCTATTCCTGACATCCCACTTCCTTTTATTTGCCCTTTCACATCAGCATTACACCTCCCCAAAATCTCATCTTAAAACTCTTTCTTGGATTCAAGTCTCCCCGTGACATCCCCACTGCCATTCTGTTTTCCTTTCACAGAAAACCTTCTTGACTATATTGTCAACATTCTTTACCTTTACATCCTCAAGTAAGGATCTCAGTCTTCTGCAGTCTCTTCCAACTCATGACTTCACTGGAAACATTGCTCCCCTCCAAAGGCACCAATGTTTTCCTTATTGTTTCCTATGGACATTTTTCACTTATCCTTCTGATTTTCAGTATTATTTGCTGCTTATCAACAACTTTCTTCTTGAATACCCCCCCACCTTTGGTTTTAGATACAGTACATTCTCCTGGATTTTCTCTTGAAGATGTCTAGAGGCATTTTCATAGGAAGTTTTTTTTTTCTACTTCTTTTTCAAATGTTCAAGTCCTAACTGTTTGTAAGCTTCAGAATAGTATCTCTTCGTGATATCAGGCTGTCTCAACACCAGATTAAATGACGCTTCTTCCAAAAGGCACTTTCTGAATCTGGGTTATACAACTTCCATAAGCTCTCTTAAAATGTAATATTTCCCCTATTATGATATTTAACATACTATATTATAATTGCATCTTTTGCCTGTATCTTCCATATTCTTCTCCAGCTCTGTAAAAGTACGGATCATGCCTGTGTTTCATTTCTAGATGTATTCACTATACTTAGCACAGTGTCCTCCAAATGGAAGGTACTCAAAATGTCAAAAGATATTTGTCTTTTCTGGTGTCAGTACCATATTATTTTAAGTGTTATAGTTTAAAAATAAAATACGGAAATAAGACCTCATTCATTTTTCTAATTCAAAAATATTTTAGTTTATCATTCTTTATTCCCAAATTTGCTTTAGGATAAAATTTCCAAGTCAATTAACTAAACCCACTGAGATTTTGACTGGAGTTCACTATATCTATAAACTAATTTAGAGCAATTGTCACCTTCAGGGTAAAGTATTTAGTTTTCTCATTCAAGATTGTGTCTTTCCATTTATCTATGGCTTTTATGTTATAGTAAGAATGCCAGAATTTTCTTTAGATAGGCCCCATACATCCCTTGTTAATATGTTACGGGCTTTATTGTTATTGTAAAGGGTATTTGTCATTACTTTTACCAGTGAGATGCTTTCCTTGTATACATGTGATATAACTTAGTGTTTGAGAACATATGCTTGGAGCTAAACTTCCCAGACTTAAATCTAAGCTCTTGTACTTACATATTGTACAGGTTTAAGTAATTATTTAACTTTACTTTGTGTTTTTTTCCCTAAAAAGTTACCTAATACAGGATTGTTATGAGAATTAAATTAATAAAATTTTTAAAATAGCTTAAATAGTGCCTAATATTCAGGGAAATTTTCAATAATGATAATGATTATGAACCAGCAATTTTGCTCAAATCTTACCTATTGCAGGTTTCATGGTGTACTCTCTTGAATTGGGTAGTAAAAGTAAGGCAGGTGAGCAAATGGAGTTTTTAATCTTATTGGAGAAAATGTAGCAGCCAGTGATACATGCACCACAACTATCCCATGTATTTACACACTAAGTTCTATCAATCAATGTACTAAAGGCTACTACTGGGGCAGATATATGCTGATGTGATAAAGGTCAAGTCAATACTAGCAAGACGCCAATAGACTCTGCTATAGTTATTTACCTGATATATATATTTACCTAATCTTTCAAATAGATATGATAAACTAAATAGTATATATTTCAATTATGCCTAAGAGGTGTTTTTGTATTCTTAGATTTAAAATAAAATAATGGTTTATTTATTTTTGAGAAAGAGAGAGACAAAGTGTGTGCGGAGGAGGGGCCAAGAGAGAGTGAGACAGAGCCTGACGTAGGCTCCAGGCTCTGAGCTTTCTGCACAGAGCCTTTTGTGGGGCTCAAACCCACTATAGGATCATGTCCTGAGCCTAAGTCAAATGTGACTGAGACACCCGGGTGCTCATTTCCAAATGAATTACATGAATTTTACTTAAGATTTTTTCCATCTAAATTTCTAAGGAAAGATGACCTTTTTTTTAATGTTTTACTTATTTCTGAGAGAGAGAGAGGCAGCATGAGCAGGGGAGGGTCAGGGAGAGAGATATAGAATCTGAAGCAGACTCCAGGCTCTGAGCTAGCTGTCAGCACAGAACCCGACGCGAGGCTCCCACCCCCGAACCGTGAGATCATGACCTGAGCCAGAGTCTGATGCTTAACTGCCTGAGCCATCCAGGCGCCCCTAGATGACTTTTATTTTTCTTTATTTTGTTTTATAAAGGTCATAGAAACTGTAACAAAGTTCAGAAAATAGTTAAAGATCATATGAAATATTTACTACTTCTTTATCATAGTATTAGTATACCTTAGGAAAGTACTAAATGAACCAAAAATATGTATTTCATATATATATATGTATATATATACACATATATATGTACTTATGTGTATACGTATATAATTTATATCACTATTTATAACTGAGGAATGTCTTGTTAAAATTCACAGTAATGCTATGTAAGGCTAAGTAGGACCTGAATAGGACTGGTCTTGATATACTACAAAAGAAGGAATCTTCAAATGAATTTATATTTTTATTCAAGATTATGCAAGTATATAACTTTGGTATATTTGACCAATAATCTAAAAATAGTTTCCATTATTGAAACATAGATAACAGTGGAATCTTTAAATTCTCATTATTTCCCAAAGTAATAGCCATTCATTGTATGAACACAGATCAGTAAAAGAATTTTGAAGACTGCCTATTCCAGTAAGCATATTTTCTTCCACTGTTAATGATAGTCTTGATTCTTTACAACTTATGTAGTAACCATTCCAGCTGCAATTGTGTCCAGGAAGGGTCCATTGCCTTATAAAATGGATTTCCACTTCAGTTTTACCTCAGGTTCAAAACTAATTGATACTGGAAATTTTCTCTAACAATGCCTACTATTTGATATGCAAAGTTTAGAGTCAAGTCAAACTGATGACTAAAATGTGCATGCACTTTATAAATTGGAATAGAAAGTGAGTTCTTATCTATATAATACCTTGCAGTTAAGTGACATCTTAGCATTTGTGGAAGTGCTTTCTCATGGGGTATTTATATTGTTTACCACCATAAACCTTTGTGGTAGTTTTCTTTTTTTTTTTTTTTTTTGTTTTTTTTTTTCATTGTAAGGTAAGTCGATCCATTATTACTGTTCTCCTTATTTTGCAGAATGAATGGAAGCAGAAGGATCATAGCTAGATCTGAATCTGAGTCTTCAGTGCCATAACTAGTGTGAATTCCACTACACTGTAAGGTATTTCTCACCAATATGGAGAGGGAGGCATTATTCAACATCCTGCCACTCTTTGGAGTATAGGTACTAGTAAAGTAATTCTTTGGAAGCAATTCCACAGTATAATGGATGGTGACAAAATTACCTCTGCCACTCTTCATCAAAACACCTAATTAGACACTTCATTTTTGATTAGACACTTCATACTTTTTAGTATATACTAAGAGCTACTCCCTTTAGCTTGGCTTTCCCACTCAGTAGTATTGAGAAGCAAGTGAAGAACTTTGTTTCTTCTTTCATGTTCTCAGTTAGCTTCCTGAGCTCACAAGACAATGTAATTCTCAAACCTAGATGACCTGTCAACCTACTGTTAGGTCTTTAATTAAACACAATGAGTCAAGTGTTTGTCTGTGACACAATTTCATTATCTGCCTAATAGATGTGACAATATATGCTTGTTTGAGTGCTGTTAAAATGGATGGCATGACTGATTTAGCAGGCTACAAAACACATAGCCTGCTCTAAATATATGTCATGGTATTATATCATGGCAGTAATAAAATAGATTCGAAGACCAGCAACATGACAAAGCAAGAACTCTGGGATGGGCCCTCGATCCTGTCAGATATTAACTTAGACTTTCAGTCAGAACCTTCATATATGAGGGACTCAGTTTCCTCATCTGTAAGCCAGGCAGGTTAATTGTGATGATTTTATACATCCCTTTCAGTACTAGTATTCTGAATTTATATATAATGAATGACATCTTCTGAGTGCCTGAGACAATAGTTCTGTTTTGCACATTAGAAGTGTTTCCACTGAAGTCCATGATTGAGCCAAGAAACAGTTTACTTCCTGAGAGAACTTTTGTCTCCTAGCTTCTTCCTTCTAGTAGTGCCTGTCTGTTTAGCTGTTTCAGTAGTTACAGTTCTAGGATTTCAAATTAAAAATAAAAGTAGGCTATTGAAGTGGCATTCTACAAGAAGAGACGTGATTTTATTGCTGAAGATCCCTCCTGTATTTTGCAATCTTGTAAGTCAAATATGAATGTTGACATAAATGATGTGTTGCATAAGTACAGGCGTCACTGATAGAGCTGTGACTTCTAAAGATCCAGGAAGATAAAAAGTAAATCCGTGTTGTAATTTAAATCCAGGTTATAAACTTGGACTCCACCTGGGGTTTAGTTTAGGTATAAATTATCATATCTCAACTCAAGGAACTTTCTCCAGAGACTTTTATTCTCACTTCATTGACATTTCAGTAAATAGTATTTAAGAAGTGAATATGAAATTCTACTTATTTGGCCTTTGTGACAGGCAGATTTACTAAGGGGAAAAACATCTTTAAATGACGAATATGGTATAAGGAAAGTTATTTTGAGATTGCAGAATTTTATATAAATATTTATTTGGACAAATTTAAATATCACATTATAATTGTCATTCAGGAACATTATGCCACTGATTTGATCAGTAAGATGTTACACAAATAGAATAATGAATATGGGCACACTAACATGTAGTGAGTAATTATATGATAGGAAATTGTCTTTGTGGTAAATACAGAATGATAAGACAATTAGAACATATCTGTGTGTATAACCTGAAAGTGTCCTTTATAAAAAACAATTCACACCTAATCAGATCTATAAATACTTTGTTTTGAACTTCTTTTTTTTTTAATTTTTTTTTTATTTTTTAATGTTTTTTATTTATTTCTAGGAGAGAGAGAGACAGCGTGAGCAGGGAGGGTCAGAGAGAGAGGGAGTCACAGACTGAAACAGGCTCCAGGCTCTGAGCTGGCAGCCAGCACAGAGCCCGACGTGGGGCCGAACCCACGAACCACGAGATCATGACCTAAGCGAAAGTCGGACGCTTAACAGACTAAGCCACCCAGGCGCCCCTGTTTTGAACTTCTTATGCTTATGTTCTGACTGCCTTTTTCTTTATCAATCGTTTTCCTTTGAGCTCAAAAGAATTGTTATTATAGCCATCATTTCAAACTTTGGGAAACAGAACTAAATTCAAGACAACTTAGTAAATCAATATTGAGCACACACTAGAAGAAAAATCATGTTACTTCTCTGCTATGATAAACGTGGCACTCAGATAGTAAAGTACTTCACATATGCTGACAAAACACTCTGATGTAATCAAACCATCATATGATCCCCTTTCAGTAGATGAAGAAACAGTTCTACAAACTGAATAATCTTCTCAAATATGTGTTCATTTTAAGAAGCAAAGGGAGATCGTGAATTCTGACTTCTAGTTCTGTGTACTTATTACTATAGCACACTTTCTTTTCTTCCCTGTTCTCCTATAAGACAAAAATTTCCAGGGGTGCCTGGGTGTCTCAGTCATTTGAGCAACCGACTTCAACTCAGATTATGATCTCACAGTTGGTGGGTTCCAGCCACATATCAGGCTCTGTGCTGACAGCTCAGAGCCTGGAGCCCGCTTCAGATTCTGTGTGTCATCTCTCTCTGACCCTGACCCATTCCTACTCTGTCTCTCACAAAATAAATAAACATTTTACAAAAAGACAAAAATTTCCAAATATATTGAATTCTATTTCATCCAACAGAAATCTACTGTTATTACAATCTTGACCATACCACATGTTTTTGAGTTGTGTTGGCATGTATAAAACAACTTATTCATTTTCACACATCTAAAATTCAGACATTGGGGCACCTGGGTGGCTCATTGGTTAACTATCATACTCTTGATTTTGACTCAGGTTCTGATCTTGCAGTTTATGGGTTTGAGACACAGGTAGGGCTCCGTGTTGATAGTGTGGAGCCTCCTTGGGATTATCTCTCTGCTCCTATCTCACTCTTATTCTCCCTCTCTTTCTCTCCTTCTCAAAATAAATAAATAAATAAATACATAAATACATAAATACATAAATAAATAAATAAACAAACTATTATACCACTATTTTTTTTTTTTAATCCAGACATTATTTTTGGAGTGAAATTGACCGTTTTAAAATGCTGCTGGATTGGGGTGCCTGGGTGGCTCAGTCAGTTAAGCTCCAACATTGGATCAGGTCATGATATCTCAGTCTATGAGTTCGAGCTTCATGTCAGGCTCTGTGCTGATGCTTGAAACCTGGAGTCTGCTTAGGATTCTGTATCTCCCTTCCTTTCTCTGCCCCTGCCCTCTCACACTCTGTCTCTCTCTCTCTCTAAAAAATAAGTAAATATTAAAACAAATTAAAAAAAAATAAAATGGTTCTGTATTAATTATCATTTCTTAGTGAGGTAAACTGGTATATGCGCAAACACAGTACACAGCAGGCACTCCAAAAACAACAACTGAGTTGTTGAACTGAACTGAATGTTCAGAATACAGGAGTGTTCTCATTCAAGAGTCCTGAAAAAAATACATTTAAACAAATACTAACAAATAGTGTTAATACACTCCAGTATACAGAACTCTCCCAATGAAAAACAGTGCATGATTTGCTGCTTTCATTTGACTCTATCTCACAAATAAAAGATAAGAGGGTAATGAATTATAGTTTATAAACATTAGAGCCAAATAATAACTGTTGATTGCTAATAAACTGCAGTGAAAATTGATCCATACCAAGCAGAAGTGATACTGCAATAAACATTTAAGAGACAACTGTACATTAATAACAATTCTTGGCTTGTCCTTTGAATATTAATTCTAATGTGCATAGTTTTGTTTAAAAGAAATTTACAAAACTTTTGTAGTAGAGCTTTAAAAACCGGTCAGAAACTCGCTTTTCCTTTATTTCTCAGTTGCTTTCCTATTCCTGATATTTTTCAATTACCTTTCATTCAGAAATTCTTTTATGAAAAGAAATAAGCTGTTAAATGCTACCATCTAATATTAAAGTGTCGCCTCTTCTTTCAGCCATGGTAGATAAAGTGGTATTGAGTATACCCTCCTGGTATAAACAATAATAAAATTTTGCAAATCATACAAGGAGTATATTTTCAGCATTGGACAACACGCAGATCAAGACCATGAGTTTTGGGGAAGAACAAATGCTCATTTTAAATGATAATCAACTGATCAGGCCAATGCAGGAGAGGAAAAGCAAAGAAACAAATAATTGAAGGGACAAAAACCAATAAAAATCATGAGGTAAATGTTTAAATCTAAACATATGAATAATTACATAAAATGTAAATGAATTAAAAGCATTCCTACTAAAGATCAATGATTGTCAAATTGGACAAATAATTTATCACTCAAATACTTTGTCTTAACAAGATAATACCTTAAATATAGAAATGCTGATAGATTAAGACTAAACAGATACAAAATATATACCATGCAAGTAGCAAGTATAATCAAAAACAGTAGCTTCTAAAACAAGGATTATTAACAAATATAAAAGTGAAATCTTTAATAATGATTAATAGTTCAATTCATCAGTAAAACATAACAATGATAGATGTATATGCATCCAATAACAAAGTTTTTATATATGTATGTAGACACGTGTCTATATATGTATGCATATATGTGTGTATATAATATGCATATAAAACAGAAACAAAACATAAATATCCAGATTAAAATGAGAATAAACAATACCTCAACAATAGATATTTTAACTTTTGCAGCATTTACACAAATAACTAGTCCCTCCAAAAATCATTAAATATATAATTTTGAAATTGATGTGTATAGAATACATGAAATATTTACTAGAATAGATGAAATACCAGGCAATAAAACTCAACCTTACAAAAACCTTACAAAACCTTACAAAAATTGAATGTTATAGAGTATATTTTCTTACCATGAGATAACTAAGTTATAAATGAGTAAAGACAAGAAATCAAGCAAGACTAAAATTTCCTGGAATAAAAACATAATTCCAAATATCTATACATCAAATAAGAAATCATAAAAAGAAATAAAATTATTAAGCTGAAAAATAGTATACAGACACACACACACACAAAATTTGGTATGGTGACTCGGAAGCAGTCATTTAGAGTGAGCAACAGGAAATCTTATATATTGCTATTGGGGATATAAATTTATAAACTAATTTTAATAACTGTTTGGCACTTTATGAAGTTAGACATTCACTGAATATATGCCTCAGCATTTCCACAACTAGGTCTTGAACCAAAAAAATAAAATATATGTTCACAAAAAAGAATTATAGAAGAATGTACATAGCAGCTTTTTTCATTATTACCCCAAACTGTAAACAATCCAAATGTCCATCTGCAAGATGGTAGATAAACAACTTGTGGTATATACATGAAAAGTTTATTTAAAATGGAGCAAATTGATAATATATAACAATAGGTATGTATTCTAAAAACATTATGCTGAAGGAAATAATTCATTCATAAAAGAATATATAATATATATAACATATATATATATATATAACCTTCCAGAACAGGAAAAATCTATTCCATTCTATGATGATAGGAATTAGAACAAAGTCGCCTGTGATGATGGGGACTGAATGAAAAAAGGCTCCAGTGAACTTGATTGGGGGTTTGGGCAGGTGTATATATTTGTTAAAATTCCCTAAATTATGGCCTAGGACCTTTGGGCAGGTGTATATATTTGTTAAAATTCCCTAAATTATGGCCTAGGACCTTTATATCTCACTGGGTGTAATTGTTTTCTTTCAATTTAAATAAATAAAAGAAGAAGTAAAGTCTAAATAGGGACTTCTGTGGAAGCTATTTTAAATATATATTGCCAAATTTGTTATTTGCTCCAGATAGTATTTTCTGAAGGTTATATTTTAGTTATATCTTTTAGTAACAGCATTGGGTTTTATATAGATTGGTTTCACTTCTGGCACTTATTCAGAGAAGGTACTTTTCTATTTCTACCCTTATTAGAGGTGTTGAAGCACACCACACATTTTGGATGAGATATGAAGGTCATGCTGTGGTTTAAAAAAAAAAAAATTAAAATTTTCAGTGGTTTAATGAAACAAAATTTGTTTTTGTTGTTTTAATATTTATTTATTTTGTGAGAGAGAGAGAACACTGGCAGGAGAGGTGCAGAAAGAGAGGAAGAGATAATCCTGCACTGTCAAAGCGAAGCCTGACTTTAATTCAACCTTCATGGCAATTGCTGTATAAGAATCAAGGGGGCTGTAAAACCACCAAACCTAGGAATACTGGACAGGACTGTGGTGGAGTGCAAACTAAACAGAGTGTAGTTTAAACCTTTTTCTACAATTTACAAAGACATTTCTAGGTGGAAAAGCTTTTTATTTATTTATTTTTTGCTGTTATTTTCTTTTAAGATTTGATATCTATATTCTTATTTATTCAGAATATGCTTTACTCAAGATACATTGCTCAATTCTGAATACCAGGACTGTGAATATAAAACTTCCCACTCCACTTTGTAGGTGATTCATATACTTTATGATATCCTGAATCATATGATTCTTGTTCCCTCTATTCCAAACCCATCTCCCAACACACTTTTACTGTACTTCAGCAGTGCTTTTTCATATCATGAAAAAGCCCTCTCTGAGGCTCTAGGTTATTTTTTCTCTCAGCTAAAAGTTTCTCCACCAATACCTAGCTCCCCATTTTCACACTTGTCTCTAATTTTTTACCTTGTTAGTGTAAGTCACATTGTTCTGCCCCTCCACCAATATGCTTTCTTAAAAGCATCATCTATGTCCATGAGGACAGAAACCAGGTTGGATTTATTCTCACTGACAGAGAAACAGGATACATAGGCTCTTGAATGAATAGGTATAGGCAAACAAAAGAAAACTCTGTGAGATAATCAGGTGCAATCAAATAATCAACTCAGGAATTTATCTCAATAATAATATCACTCTATAATTGGAAAATAATGATTCTGAGTTTTAAAAAAAATTTCACTAGGCCCATCATACTTTATTTTTATAATATCTCTTTGAAGCAGGTAGATTAGCATAATTTTCTACATTTTACATGTCAATAAAGTAAAGCCTTTAGAACTTCTTAGAAATAAACATTTATAACTTGTGACAGACTATGGCTTAAAAACAAAACCCATTTCTTCCTCCCATCCCCCTTGGCCCAAACCTGACTTCACTTCCCAGCCTCTTTTGCACTGGATGTGGCCCTGTGTCATATCTAAAAAACAGAATGTGTGAGAAAGTGAAATACTTCCAGGAATAGCCCATTATATTCTCTCATGGGCTATCTTCCACCATTTTTTCCTTGGTGGAAAGCCAGCTTGGTACAAACAAGTGCAATGAACTTGAAAACCATGGGATAGCTTTAATATAGCTACACTATAGAAGAAGATTGGATCCTCAAAACACCACTTAATTGAGAACTACCTACCAGTTAAGAGCATGTACTTTATAATTTATATGTCAAGAAATATAGTTCTATTATGTTTAAGACAAGTTACCTTACACATAGGGTTAGAATACAGCCCATCGTCTGAAGTTCCTTTCAGTAGGTGGTTGTTGTCTGATTCTGGCATCTGAATGTGTACCCACTCCTAACATGGACACACACACTTATATGTATTGCAGCTGTGGCAGTTACTAAATGCACTTTACAGACTTTTAGTACAGAGACTGACTCTCTTTGACCAAGAGGTCTAGCTGTTGTGCCTTAAAATCCATTGTTTGATTTGCATAGTCGATGACTTAGTGCAGCAGATACTTGAAAAAAAACAAAACAAATAAACAAAATCCTAGAAAATTCAGGACTCCTTTCTTAATAGAGTTAAACTCAATGGCTCTTAGACTAGATGGTGGTCCAGGACACTTGCTTTAAACTGCTAAGCCTCTCACCTTTACTCAGGGCCAGGCTAGCATCACAGTTTGATGGCTCTTTTTAGATTTTCTGAATTTCTCCCAATTTCTTTTCATATAGATATTTCCCTAATAAAATCTCTGCATGCTTAATCCCATCTTCACCTTTTCTCAGAGGGCATGGACTAACAAGAGGGATTCATTCAAGGCTAGAGCAGCTGGCCCTCACTGATTACAGAATTAGTCAGTAGTAGATCCATTTCTTTATCTTGTTTTATAACAGCTCAGTTTTTATCTTTATGAATTTTTTAGTCATTTTAGTCTACTTTGGCATGAGGACTTTCCTTTTTCTCTTACAAAAGTGATACAGATTAATTGTTCAATATATAGTCTAAACTGTTAGCATCCAGTGGTCAGAAAGATACTCAACTACACAAAATAGCCTGAATTCTGAAATAAATTTGATACCAAATACTTTGTCAAAGATATTTGCAGCTATTTTTATTATGTGAAATATAATCAAATACTTAATAAGATTCGTTTTAGGAACAGTTCAAGAAAAAGGGACATATCTCTTGTCAAGTCAATGGCCAAACTCTGCATTCTAAGGTGGATGGCAAGGTTTTATCTAGGTATGCTCCCACAAGAATCAAAACAAAAATAGGACAATTATCTCAGAGCAATAGTGTGTGTGTGTGCTCATCAAGTTAAAAATGTTTCTGAAATTGCTGTTACAACTGTGATTGGTCTTCTGAATTTCTTTAGGATCCCAAGAAGTAACTCATTTCTAAGATAAACCTATATTTTTCTTTCTAATATCATGGTTTAGAACATAAGGGACTACAGATAAAGGAATAATTATCAAGAAACCTCAAACTCTTAAATCTGCAATATTTCTACATTGCTAAATAGGGATAAAATGTGAAATAGAAAAGTCCTCCAATTTAAGGATATAGGTTTAATTTTCCAGATTTAAGACATAAGAGCTTAAATGGTTAAAAAAAAAAAAAAAGGTTTAAACTGATATGGGAAGACTGTTTCTAAATGAAGGCAAACTGCTCTAAAATTTTCTAGTCTTTCTATGCTATCAAAACAGACTTGAATAGATTTCAGATATAGTATTTAACCCACAGAGATTAAAAAAAATAATACCATGACAGATGAATCACTGAGATCTACTCCAGAAGCCAAGACTACACTGTATGTTAACTAACTTCAATTTAATTTAAAAAAGAAAGGTGATAGGGAAAATAGTCACATGACAACTTATATATCTGTCTCCATGTTTATAATAAATTGTTTTATATAATATGTTTCTGTTTTTCCATTCATACTGAAAACAAAAGAGAAGTTTGTAAAAAAAAAATCTTGAAATTTTTATCTTAAAGGGAGATATTCAGGGAGGAAGAGCTTATTACATAGTAAAAAAAAAAAAAAAAGATGTTCATAAGAATGGGGATATCTTATTCCTTGGAGATTAGTTCCAGTGAGATGGGTCCCATTAATCCTTAGAGTCCTGCCTTTATATCCTTCCTGTAGTATGATTCTAAGAATATCCCTCTTATGTGGGCCACTTGGTGTGAAAGAAATGGGAGGGTTGTTATTTAGATAACATCTAGAAGATAACAGAAATGGCCTGGAGATGAAATATCAGATTGTTTCCAGATATCCTTTCTGAGCATATTCCTTTTTTTCCCCCTTTTGTTGTCCTTGGGATGCACAATTTGAGATGACTTAGACTCACCCAGATAGAAGTTGAAGAAATCCATACATTTTAGAAGTATGATCTATTAAGAGGTTCTCTGGAGCAATGAAAATTATATGCCTCTGGTTGCGACCTCATCTACCAGTGTTGTTTGGAAGTGTTTCTTATTTGGATCCTGAGAAAGAATAGGTTGGAAGAGTCACAAGAACCACAGGAGTTGAAACCAAGACTGATTATAAAGAGTAAGAGTTGAAAAATAAATAATAAAATTTTAATACCATGGTAAGCTGAGTAGCCAGTAATTCTACTTCTAGAAATTAATTTAAAGGATGTCCTCAAAGATCGTGCAAAAGTATACTTGTCTTAGTGTTTTACATAATAATCCCAAAACATTTAAGTAATGTATATGCCAATAATAGAGCCATGGCTAACAAATTTTTGATCATGCAGAAGATGGAAATTTAGAAAATCTTTAAAAATGAAGTTTTAAAAGAATTAGAATGACATTAGGAAAATGATCATAATATAACATTAACTGATAGAAAGCAGGTCAAACATTATAACCAAAATTTTAAAATAGAAAAAAAAAGATGCATAAGCTATATCCATTTTTCTATCACACAAAAATACAGTCATACAAATGCAGAAGTATACATTAAATCTGCTATATATTTAAGGGTGCTAATTTGGTAATAAGATTAAAATTGTTGATTACCTTCTATATATTTTCTTGAATTTTCTGAACTGTATGCAATAAAAATGTAAAGCCGTATAATAAGAAGAAAACATAACGGTAATAAGAAAAAAATAATACTCAGCTAAAAATTGTTTGAAAAAGAACTCAAGGTAAGACAAATTCTAAATGGTTTCCATATCTCCCCTGTGGAAAGGGGATATAGAAAGTACTAGGATGATGAATAAAGAAGGAAAGTAATGAATCCTTTATATTTCTCACTAATTCATTGTGACCACTTTTGTAATTATACAGAGTTTTAAAATATTTCTCATCATTAGTAAAGGCAATTGGGCCATTTCTGCTATAACAGTGAATGATTAACCATATAAAGTAAACATCTATAGTCTTAGTGTATACTCCTTCTGATCCAGATGTGTATCAAAAACTGTTTATAGAAATGCATATTGGATATACATTCATTGTTCAGGTTGCTATGGTAACTATAATCCCAGTGTACCTTCCTAAACCAATGTCTATTTGATTTTTGTCATCCTTGTCTGAGAGAGCTTCAAACTCTGAGCAAATTTAAAAGACATTTGAGGAGGGGGAATTAGCTCTAAAATCTGGACCCTTTATTATTGTACCTATAGCCTAATATGTCTGCACTATGACCCATGCAAAACTTCAGTGTTTATTTGATTAAACACTAATGTATTTTAATACTTATAAGGTGTTTTAATAATTTGTAAGAAATCTCAAAAAGCTCACACTTCAGTATTTCCACTGGTGTCATTTGTCTCTAGCTCTTGATCTCTCCCTTTCTCTCCCAACCCCTCCCCATCACATACACATACAGCATATACATAGACATATTTGCAAACTTACCAATGACTGTTTTTGTCAAAATATATTTTATGTTTGTGGTTTGGAACTCCTCCTATAGTTTTCTTATATTCCTTTATATTTTCCTATATAAGCAGTGCCTCATTGACCCCTGGCTTTGATTACCAATACATAGGCAAGAAAGAAAGTAGATTTCTTCCCCATGCATCATTTCTCCTACTTCCTGCTCAAACCAAAGGATCTTCACTTAACAAAAATTGGGGGGAAGGGCAGGGCGCCTGTGTGGCTCAGTCGGTTAAGCGCCGACTTCGGCTCAGGTCATGATGTCACAGTTCGGTTCGTGGGTTTGAGCCCCGCGTCGGGCTCTTTGCTGACAGCTCAGAGCTTGGAGCCTGCTTCGTATTCTGTGTCTCCCTCTCTCTCTGACACTCCACTGCTCACGCTGCCTCTCCCTCTCTCTTTCTCTCTCTCTCTCTCTCAGAAATAAGTAAAACATTAAAAAAATTGGGGTTGTTTTGTAGAATAGAAGGAAATACAGCTAAATTCTCTCTCTGATCCCTGCTCACGCTGTCTCTCTCTCAGAAATAAGTAAAACATTAAAAAAATTGGGGTTGTTTTGTAGAATAGAAGGAAATACAGCTAAATTCATGTATATTTCAGCGGAAAAAATGAGACTTAAGTCAGAATGGATTTTTCTCCATATATATGCCTTACATTTTACTTACCAAATCTGCCAATATACAAACCTAATGATATCATTCTTAAATTTTTGATGACTCACAACTTATTCCTAGATAAACCCTACGTTTTATAAACTATTTGTTCATTCTTTTTCTCTCACGACATTTGCAATCTTCTCTGAGCTCCCAAAAGTACTTTCTTCCATTCTTTTCAAGATTTTCCTTGTGGGTCATCCTACCTGTAACAGTTTTCATCCACACCAAGTTTCTTTCTCTTCCTTCCATCCTTACTTTTACCTAGCCTTCTCTTACTCTTCAGGCCTCAACAATATGTGAAAACTACCATGAATTATTTGTCATTGATAAGGCATCAGTGGGTGGTCTTCCTGTGTACTCCAAAGATACTGAGTATCATCCTTTATTGAATTTATATCAGCTTACTAAAATTAACTCTTTTACGTATTTTCCTGTTCTACCCAACAATTTCCAAAATCATTTGTCTATTTGCTTTAATTATCTGGCTTCATTCCTTCTGGTCTGTATCATATGAACTGCATTTCCCAGGTTTCCTTACTAACAATTTTCTGAGAGTCACTGAAAGGAAAAATTAAAAAGAAAACAGAGATTAAAGCCAGAAAAATTTCCCTCTCTCTCCTTCCTCAAGCGACCAAATGTCATGGCAGTCTTTGCATCTCCTCTGTCTCTCCATCTCCCTTGAGATCACCTCTATTTCCTGCTGCAAATATCATTACCTTGGTTCCCTAGGGATGGAGTAGCTCCTGTTTTCACTAAGTCAGATTGCTTCATCAATCCCTGTTTAGCTTCTCAGCTCTTTCTTTTTATCCCATGTAAGTCCTTCTATTGGAAATTCCTAGGAAAGTATCTTTTTAACTGATCAGATCCTAAGAGATATAAATAAAACTTTTTCAAAGCAGAAAATGTCTTATTCTTTGTATAATAGGCAATCATTATATATGTTTTGAATCAAACTGTGTTCTATAAAGCAAAAGCATAAATTTCTGAATAAAAATATAGATATTTAAATTAATAGGGGTATTTAGTTGATTTGATTTTTAAATGATAATAGTATGTGTCTAGGCAATTAATTTTCATTTAAAAATATTTGGTCTCAAAAAGAATATCCTAATTTAATAAGCATCTGGTCCTTTATTTTTTTAATGTTTTATTTATTTTTGAGAGAGAGAGACAGAAACAGTGTGAGCAGGGGAGGGTTAGAGAGAGAGAAGACACAGAATCTGAAGACAGGCTTCAGGCTCTGAGCTGGCTGTCAGCACGACTCAGGGCTCGAACCTATGAACCGTGAGATCATGACTGGAGCCGAAGTTGGATGCTCACCCGACTGAGCCACCCAGGTGCCCCTGGTCCTTTATTTTTAAATATTTACTGCTATCCTGTAAGAAAATACAAAGTTATTTTCTTTTGCTTTTCTAGAAAAACAATTGTCATTCACTTTTTCCCTGTTGGCTTTGCCCATCCATTCGAGCATTGGTCTTTCCTTCTGGAGCAACTATGGATCCTTGAATTAAGTAATAAAGTAAAAACTGGAAAACATTTCTTATATCTGAAAAACAAACTAAATGACCTAAAATGTTTACTCATTTTGCTTAACTGACAAAATGTCCCAAAGTTTAATCACTTTTGGTTTTAATTTTCTCCATTTTGTTTTTCTAATTAAAAATGGAGGATGAAAGCAGTAGGACCTCTGGGAGACATTACAGATGGCTACGTTGCCAAAATTAACAATGTGGAACAAGATACCAACCCAAACAAGACTCTTTCGTATAACAGAATCTATGAACAATGGCCATGGAAAAGTTTTTCAAAAGAAATATGTCCCCTTTGGAGACAACTTTTCATTTGGCTTTTTTAAAGGTTGGACATGATTTCATTTTGTTAAAAAAAACCACATTGTACTTCCTGAAAAATATTTATGATTGTGTAAGAAATGGAAACATTTTCCAAGTATTCTCATCCTATAAAGTTTAGAGTGGATATGTTGACTTATCCACAAGCCTTGACAAATTGGTTACATGCAATGCAAATCTTTTAATGTGAAAAATAATCTGATAGAACTGCAATACAGCTGTTGGCAGGAAGCTCATTGCTGATGCTAGGTCAAAGAATATAGGTTGGATTTTTGGCTATCAAGTGGCAAAATAATCTATTGTCTATATAATGAATATCCAAGCTGATAGACATTTAAAAATGTTTTTTAATGTTTATTTTTGAGAGAGAAAGACAGAGAGACAGAGTGCAAGTCAGGAGGGTCAGAGAGAGAGGAAGACACAGAATCCAAAGCAGACTCCAGGCTCTGAGCTGTCAGCATAGAGCTCAATGAGGGGCTCAAACTCACAAACTGTGAGATCATGACCTGAGCAGAAGTCGGACGCCCAACCTACTGAACCAACCAGTAGCCTCTAATTTTTTAATTTTTTTAATGTTTCTTTATTTTTGAGAGCCAACTTGATGGATGTTTTTAATACATATTGTTTGCCCAGTCTAGCAACAACAACAAAACAGAAATCAAGTTTCACATAACTCTTTGTGTTCAAGGGAAAATAACACTTTCTCTGAAAATTTACAGGTGTCACTATTTAAACAACTGAATAAAATGCAGCAACAGCAACAGCTAATCTCTTGTTTTGCTTTCTCTAATTCAGTATGAATTATCATAACGAAAGAAAGAAGGAATTATATTGTCACATATTAAAATTTTCCCATATGTTAAGTAAATCTTTAAATACGTACCAATACTTTTAAATTTGCCACACTCTATAATTGAAATGGTCACATTTAATACCAAGATCCATTTCATTATTTTAGGCAGTTCTGTAATGTAGGCCAAATGCTCAAAGACAATTAGCATAAAGCCAAAGTTAGACCATTTCTAAACAATGTGACATTTCCCCCCAATAGTCAACAATCAAGTTTAACAGGAGAACCTAAAATTGCCACTTCCATTCTTCTTGTTTATTCTTCTCTATCAGATATAAGGTACAAAATCTAGTATGCAGATCATAAATGTGACCTTCATGAAACTTCCATCCAGGAGAACAGATCGTGACAAATTTTGGAAGCAACTCTCAGTCTAGTTTCTATAGAGATGTGCATTTCATCTCATCTCATCTCACTAGAAGTTTAACAAGAGGAACTGCTAAGGACTTATTGAACTCATGCTCTCTCTTATTCAAATAGGCCCAACAGTGTCTAGGAAAGACATAATTACATGATTAGCTATTGAAAACACAAAAGCCATCGCTTTAATTAGCATGCAAGCTTTCTTCTGACAGAATAAATGTAGAAATCAAAAATGATTGAGCAGGTGATTATTTCTATTTTTCTGAGTACATAGATTAAGGGGTAAAAGGTTATTTTTAAAAAGCTCCTTATCAAGAAAAAAATCTTTTTAAAGCAATAAAATATACCCCGAAAATGGTAGAAGGGTTATCCTGGCATAAAATAATAGTCTTTTAATCAAGACAGTTACTTTTTAGTAAACTGTCACTATTTCTTTTAGCTTATAGAGAACATCTAAGGGCATTTCAATGATAAAAATACAATTTCACTTTCTAATCAAAAAAGTTAATATTTATCTTTCTTCATCTCATTAATCTCTTCTTGACAAATGTATATATACAAAGACAGTAAAAATCACTGCATCTTGTATTCCTAGAAGTTTCTTCTTTAAAATTTTGAATTATAGTAGATACATTAGTTTGTACTGTTTCTCTATTCCTGGAGATTAGACATGTAGACTATATTTGAGGCTGCAGAGATTATTTAATTGATTTATTCAATAATAGGATTATTGATTTAATTGATTTATTCAATAAGGCCCAAATATCCATCATAAGGCTACAAGTTGGTTTCTGTGCTATTCTCTTTACAGTGCAAGGCCAGAAAACTTGTTTTCCATGGTGAAGAAATAAAATTCAGTAATAATCACTTCTGATCATCATTAATGAGAAATATAAGAAATTTTCATTCTTCCCTTCAATACCAATAATGACTCAGGAAATTATTTTTTTTCTTTTTTATTTCTGGCAAATAAAATTTTCCTTTAGGGATATGAATGTGTTACTGGCCAACACATTTACTGCTGACCTTTAATTAGTGATTTCATAAATCCTAGCACATGGACTAACCTTCTAACCCACTAAAATAACAAGAAAGTATATGTTTGATTATTTCCTATTAAACAGTATCAGTAAAGGGCCAAGATATATAACTCTACATAAAATCCAACCAGGGCTTCAAACAACTATAAAGCAAAGTGATGACATTTACAGATAAAAATATGTAAGTGCTAAAGGATCTTGCATAGTTTGATAAATTAAATGTTCACAGTTTAAATTAATACCTTAACCTTTCTTTTTCTTCCATGCAATCCTAAATTGATTATTTTGCTATGCATTATGATTTACATGACTATATTAAAACCACTGAAAAAAGAAGATATTATTAGTCAAAGTGTTTATTGAAAAATAGATCTATTAAATCATAATATAAACTATGTATTTGCTATATGTAATTTAGCTTTATATATTAACAATTTGCTTTTTCTTAAATGTGTAAAATTATTCATATATATTACATTTAATCTTCAAGCACTCAGTAATAATCTGATAAAGATATATAGCACACATACACACACACACACACACACACACACACGTGTAAAATAGGACCAATGAATTCATTTCTCAAAGGTTAGGCTTCTCTGAATAATGTTGCTACAATTATCCCGCAAGTCTTTTGTGAAACACATCGGGACACATAGAATTGAAGTAAATAAATATGATTATTTAATAGATAACACCAAAATCTGTAAGAGAAAATTATATGCAATTAAGTTAAAGAAGAACAGGATTTTATGGATAAGGAAAAAACAAACTACACTTGCTTTTTCCTTCTTTTTCCCCTTTTTTTTAAGGATTTAAATTTAACATGTCAGTTTTCTCCTCAGATTAAAAAAGAGTATTGAAGGCAGATGAATGCTGAAGGTAGAAGACAGTAGAAACAGTCTTGGATATAAAGGCCAAAGGGATGAGAGTCAAATTGTTACCAATTTCAATCCCTAAAAGAAGCTGTGAGCATCTGCTTTCAGAGAACAGACTAGTTTTCTGGGAGCTCTGTTTCTCTGTCCAGTTTAAGTCAGTGATAAGCAACTCCAAACAAGAAGTCGCTTGTATGTGTATTTTGAATATTATGAAAAGGTCCCAGAACTTCTCTTGGCCTTCTCTTGGTACATTACAGAAATAGAGATTTCCTTTTTAGGAAGGAAGTGTTCTCCTCTGGAATAAAAACTACCTCAGATTAGAGTGCCACATAAGTCTCATTAACACAACAACATGACTGAATATAATACAGGCTTTACTAGGTTGAGGAATAACAATACCCACAGATGAAACCTTTTATGAACTACAGGAAACCTAGATGCACAGGGGTTCTGGACAGTTAAAAATAAATGGGAAGGATGTCTGTTTGCAGTTAGTATCTAAAATACTACACAAGAAGATGGAGATCAAGACAAAATACAACTACTTGCAATCACATGCACTGTGATTAAACTGCTCTTTAAGTTGATCGAGAGGGCCAAACTTCAATGCTGGAGAAAAAAAAAATCTGCCATCTGAGAATTTCTCAAGTGATAAATGTCCAAGTCAAAATTGCTAAGTCCCATTAACCTTCATACCTTCTATTTTTAGTAAAAATTGCCACGTCATATTCTTAAGGAGAAACAGATGTAATTAGGTACTTCAATATTCATTTTTCACTGGCATACAAAGTGTGAAAATTAAGGCCTCTATCACTGGTAAATTTCTCCAAGTATTTTATTAATGGTTCTGCTCCTCAAGATACATGGAAGTCTTACACTCTGAGGTTCTAATGGCCTTAGAGTCATTCAGAAATAACTCCACTATGCCCAGTTCTCTCCTATTGGTGTCTTCCCAGTAAACCGTTTTGCCTAAGACTGAGTAGCCTGAAATTAAGTCCTCCATTAGAAACAATCTCAGGCTGCAGGTAGTCCCAGTTCCAGGAAAAGCCTCAGTTGAAGCCACCCTCGGACCGCCCTCGGATCCGCCAATCAGAAGAAATGTGTAACATTCCTGTAATCTTGGAAACAAGTCAGGGCTGGGAACTCCAGGTAGTTACTTTGTACAAACTTGCCAATCAATCACTGCTTTCAGAAGCCCCAGGTAGATTCTCTGAACCCATCTTATAATTGGTCATTTTAAAAGACTCTCAAAGGTCATGATTGGATCCCACCAAATGTAACGGAAGCCTTGCAGATACTGAATGGTCAAAACTGTTACTATGCTGTTACTATGGGCATTGTACAATTATGATTGGTGCTTATGTAATGATGCAAAACGTACAACGTGTGCACAGTAACACCCCCACTCTTCCCCCATAAAAACCCTGCTTGCCACTGTTTGGGGCTTCACTTTGCTGCTGCTGTACCAGTAGACAGGTGAGCCCCTGCTAGAGCTTGTAATAAAGACCCTTTTGTTCTTGCATCGGTGCCGGCTCCTTGGAGGTCTCTGGGGACTCGCGATTCGGGAATAACAAGGCTTAAAAATACTTATGTGTAGGCAAACCATGAGAGACTCTTGAATGCTGACAAAAACTGAGGACTGATGGATGTGGGGGGGAGAGGGGATGGGCATGGAGGAGGGCACTTGTGGGGATGAGCACTGAGTGTTATGTGGAAACTAATTTGACAATAAACTATTTAAAAAAAAATACTTATGTGTAAAGTGTCCAATCAAGATCTAGTTTAGAGGCATTTTATTGCCTCTAAATATTTCTCAGTACAAATGATTACAACCATTTTATCATTTATTGACTTTCACTTCAACACTGCATACACATACTGGGTAATTCTTAACCAAAGCCAAGGTCTGTTCTGCTTTCTTTCTGTCATAGTTTTTATAGTTTGTGGTAGAAAAGACAGCATAGATGCATTTTCCAAACATTTCAATCTTAACTGTAGCTGCAGCTCTCATGAGTGGGTACCGCCTCACATTCTACCTTAGTAACATTGCTCACCCTTCTGTTCATGTGCAATGTCAGGTCTTACTTTCCATTTGATTGAAGGTTCATAGGATTTAAAAAGTGTGTAACTCATACAATTAATGACGCCCTAAGAATAGTTGATCAAAAGAAAAGGAAATGAAAAAAACAAGAAAAAATATTAAATACAAAAATTCAATTCATTTTTAATTGTAAGAGGCTACAGTGCCCAAGCAGACCATGAGAATAACTAATTTCTAGTTATCCAGCTTTGTCTTCTCTTCATAGGCAGGCTTTCAAAATGCATTATCAGGGGGTAAAATCTATGTGTTTAGACTTGTTATACATTCTCTCAATATAAGAAAGAATGGTAAAGATGTAAAAATGTTCTCTTGGGCAGGCTGTAAAATATATTATTTATACTTTACAATTATAATTAGAAGTTAAAGAACGACTTGAAGAACTGCATCAGGTAATAGTAGATCCTAACAACCATAATGCAAAATAAAATTATATCTATACTGAGTTAATTATACAAACAGGCACACACTTATTTATGAAGGACTGACAGAAAACAGAAAAGAGTAGGATGCTCTAGAGTGAGTAAATAAGGATTATTTTGCTCTTTACATGCTCCCTGTTTTTGTTATAATTTTATTTTTAAGGTAATTCAGAGTTAAAGAAAAAAGGAATTAGTAAAAATAAAATCATACTTTGAGGAGATCAAATATTGCCCTCAGCTAATTGTCATGAGAATACTTACTATATTATACTCTTGGAAGACTAATTTCAAATAATTAGTTGAATGTTGAAATTGTAGAATAATTTTCCTTGTACCCAAATGCAAACACTCAACCATCATACAATATTTAAACTTTCTGTTTGGCCTTCATGGTTCCTGGGATAATTTGCCAATGCTCTACCTCTAGTCTTTTAAAATTAAAATTGATTTTCCCTCACAGTCTCCTTGTATCACTACACCTTATCATTTAGTTTATTCCAAAGGAAAAATAAAGAGTACCCAAACATAAGCAGGAGAAAAGTTACTTCTACAGCTCATCTTAATATATCCATACTCAATCTATTTTTTAACTTCCACCTATACATACTTCAGCCAAAATGATATATATTAATTTGGGCAATAACATTGTCCAGCTGTTATCCTTTTGCAAAAAATGACCCATAACACTCAATACACAGACAGTTATGATGGTCACTTCTTTGCATATACTTAATCAAGAACAAATGGAGTCAAACAACATTTTAATGAAAACACTTTACATAAAAGATTTAAAAATTCTTTAATGGAAGCCAACTCTATGGGGGATTACATTTACAAGGTAATAAACCTGCTTTAACAAATTTATTATTTAGGCCCCTAAAATTAAATCATTTCAGTCCATTTATACTTCATTAATAAATGATAATAGTTATGGACTTACACAAAATCAAAGAACAAAACTTTACAATCACTCCATCAACTAAGACATCAACCAAGACAGAAAACGAACAAGAAAACAAAGGATACAAATAAGTAAATGTTCTAAATTGAAATAAATTGCAACAATATTAAACCACACAATGAATCTAATCTAAAATAGTTAAAGTAGATCAAAAATATTAGCTCAATGATTATGTATATTAATAAATTATATACTCTAATAATACTAATTTATGCTAAATTATGATCACTTAATTATGAAATGTATACATATTTATCATTATTATCATAATTTGTGAGACATTTTACTAGGTGAGGGAGAGAAAAGATTTACAAGGAGAGTCACTACCAAACTGCATAGCTGAGAAAACAGAGACAATAAAATATGAATACCACATAATTTTGTTTGTATGGGGGAGGAGATTCTCTGGAAATAATGGTGTTTAATTTTTAAAATTTAGTAAAGAAATAAACTCCATAAACTTTATAAACCCTTTATGAGGGAATACGTTTTCTGTGAAGATAGGTGAGAGAATATGCTGTAGACATTCTAGGCAGAGAGAACAGCCTACATAAAATTACTGACTTAAAGACAAGTTTGAGTTAATTAAAGGTGACCCTTATAACATAGTATCTCAGTTTTTACACCTTTCACTTTTTAAACCGCACTTTAATGAATAAATGTCATAAAATCTCTTCCAACAACCATAGTAATAATTAAAACACCTAAATGTTAGAAACCTTTGTAGCTTGAGATTTCCACTGAAATTTTAAAATCCCATTTACAAAGCACTGCAAAGACATTACTGAAGTTAAGGAGCAATTATTGAAAAAATAACCATTTAATTTTTCAGTGTGATTTACTATACAAATATTTCCAGACCCATTAGTGCCTATTAAATGGTAATGATAATTTCAAGACATATGACCCTACTTTTGAAATTAATTATAAGCACTGGGTGCCAATAGACTATGTCTACACTTGTTATAGAAAGATTTACCCTAAAACTAAGACTTCCATCCAAATTTCTTTGAATACCAATTATACAAAATTTAACCTATGTCATGTACATATAAAATACTTTAATATCACTCTTATTAAATGTTAATAATTTAGAAAGTATTCTTTTTTATACTTGATGCATTAGTATCTCTCTACATTTGCTATTTTTTTTAAGAAAAGTTGATACTTTTATAATAATGAATAAGATATCCTGGAATTAATGACTCTGCTCACACAACATTAAAATTTTCCTCACAAGACCTTGTTCTGAGATTTTTATTTTAATAGTAGTAAATTAGGTGGCAAGTTGGTGTCTACTGTCTGTCTGTAATACTGAATCATAAATATAAGTTAGGGACCAAACAAATCATGAAAGTTTTTTATGCAATGTCGAAAAATGTTTGAACTTTACCCTTCAAATGATAGGAAGATATTTGTTTTTTACATAGATAACAATTTTTTTTTAGGTTGAGGGAAGATTTTATTCATAGAGATGAAAGTATAGCAGCACTGCCAAAAAGTTTAGGTGGATATAATTTGTGGATGCACATGAATATGAAATAAATGCTTGTAATTTTTATTATATAACGAAATGTACAAAGTTTCACAAAGCAACTTTATAAGGCATGGTGGTATGATTAATGAAGAAATTGATATTCTGGCAATACAATTAAGGCTGAAAAATACTGTATCAATGATTTCCCTATCTCCAACATGGTGGAATAAATAACAGAAATTAAGAAATTGAAGGGATATTAAATATTTTCCTCATAGAGGACATTGTTCTCCACTATAAAAAATTAAAGACGGCAGGCTTGTATGATGGATTTTTAACATAATGTGTGTCAGTTTAATAGAATTGACACAGCAGAATAGCAGAGTTCTAAAGAGGAAGGAAAGCATAACAAAAATGATACTCAATCAAAGATAGGTAAGGAAGATGCACCTGGGAGTCAGGGATTTCTTCTTATTCTTTCTCCCTGTTTACATGTTACACTAAAAAGAACTTTATCGAATATGAATATGCCCCTCCCTTGACTAATTTGCTATCTTCTCTATACTTGAAATAAGCATATGTACATGTATTTTATCATGAACTGTTCTTTTTATATTCACCATTAATCATTTCTCAACAATTTTCAAAAGATTGGAATCATATGAACTATAATTACAGTGCAGTTAATCTAAACATAAATTGGGGGAAACCCCCAAAAAAGTTTCCATGTGTTTGCAAATTAAAATAGCTCTAAATGATCATGATATAAAAAAATAAACTTTACATACAATTTTAAAATATTTTAATCATATGATAATGAAATAATACCTATCTAAATATGTGAAATGTATCTAAATCAGTCTTATTGGATATTTTGAACTTGATATCCATACATTAAAAAAAGGACGGGCTAAAAATAAATGATCATAATATGCATTTCAAAAATAAAGTGAAAAATAGCGTAATAAACTTAAAGAAAGTAGGAGTAGCAAAGAAGTACAGTGGAAACATGCTGAGCCCATAAACTTAAAGAAATTGGAAGAAAAACAATGAAGAACAGAAATACATGAAATAGAAAAACAAACCATAGATGGGAGGAACTGACAAAGTTACAGGTTGATTCATTGAGAAGATTTATACAAAGTTGATAAAACTTTGTAAAGCTGACCAAAGAAAAGGAAAAAAAAATACTGGCAGAAATAATCAATACCCAGGATAAAAAGAAGACATTAATGTCAAGACAGTAGACATTAAAAGCAGAAATCTAAATTATGCATATGGGTATCCAAAGATATTTGAAAACTTTGGTAAAATAAATTCCCAGAAAAATCAAAACACACCGACCTAAGAATAACTGAAATAAGTATTACAAAAGGAATAAATATCAAGACACAGAGTCTATACAACATTGAGAGGAATTTAAAAATAAACAATAGATGGAGTTATATAAGATGTTTCATGGCTTGAAAGATTCAATATTACAAAAATGTTTATACAAAATCTATCTTTATATTCCATAAAACATAATCAAAATCCTAAGAAATATTTTATGAAACTATACAATAAGTTATATTTTAAATGTTTATTTATTTATTTTGAGAGAAACAGAGAGCTTGAGCAGGGGAGGTTGCAGAGAGAGAGATGAGAGAGAATCCCAAGCAGGCTCCGTGTTACCAGTGCAGACCCCAACACTGGGCTTGATCTCATGAACAGTGAGATCATGACCTCAGCCAAAATCAAGGGTTGGTGGCTTAACCCAGCCACCCAGACACCCTTAGACAATAGATTCTATAATTTATATGGAAATGGAAATAGAAGAGGTCTTACTCTAGTGATAATAGTATCATACTACAAAGTTACTGTAATTAAAAGTGTGGCATTGGTTCAAAAATATACCAAATAATGAAAAAATACACCACCTGAAAAATAAACCTACACATACATGGGCAATTTTATTTAGAAGTTGGCCCTGTAGAGCAGTAGGGATATGGGGGAATGACTGCTAAGCCAAAAGCATATCCACCTTAAAAATTAGAAAGAGGGGAGCCTGAGTGGCTCAGCTGCTGAGGCATATACTTTTGATTTCAGCTCAGGTCATGATCTCAATGGTTCACAAGTTTCAAGCCCCACATCAGGTTCTGCACTGATGGTGCATAAGCTGCTTGGTCTGCCTCTCTCTGCCCCTTTCCTACTCTCTCTCTCTATTCTTCTCTCTCTCTCAAAATAAATACATTTTTTTTAAAAAAAAGGAATGTGATGCTTATGTCATCATACATGAAATTAATTGCAAGATGTAGTAGATGTAAGCATCAAAGGCAAAATAAAACAAGGCTTCTAGGCCATTACATAAAATATCTTCATGACTTTGATGTTTTAGTAACAAGTTCTTAAACTAAAAGCAAAACAACTAAAGGTAAAGAAGGAAAATGATGGGGCGCCTGGGTGGCTTAGTCGGTTGAGTGTCCGACTTTCACTTAGGTCATGATCTCGTGGTTCGTGGGTTTGAGCCCCGCGTCGGGCTCTGTGCTGACTGCCAGCTCAGAGCCTGGAGCCTGTTTCAGTCTGTGACTCCCTCTCTCTCTGACCCTCTCCTGCTCACACTGTCTCTCTCTCTCTCTCTCTCCTAGAAATAAATAAAAACATTAATTTTTTTTAAAAAAAGGAGGAAAATGATACACTGAACATTCAAGGCAAGCAGGGAATATTCATATATTCTGTGCTTCAAAAGAACAATAAAAGTGAAAGGGGAAAGATATTTACATGTATAATCATAAAATAATTTGTACCTAGAAGTAATCTATTAGAGAAAGAAAAACAGACATTCTATATAAGACATGGGAAAAATATTCACAAACACTTCATACAAGATAGTCAAATAGCCAATAAATCAAAAAGTTTTAATCTTACTATAAGTTAGAAAACCACAAATTAAAATCACATTAAAATACAACTACTTTCTCACAGGAATGCTTAAATTAAACAAATAATAATATGTAGGTTACTCAATGTGTGAAGTAGTAAGAACACTCCTACACACCTGGTTCAACCATTTTGGAAAACCAGTTGATATTATCGACTGAAACAAACATATGCATACCATATGACTCAATAATCCTCCCCAAGCATAAACGTGGCCCACTAGGAGAAAAACACAAGCACAATCAAGACAGAACTGAAGCAAATCATAATTAGACTTACTAGAAACACATTGCAATAGTAATCTTGAGTCAGAAATACCTGGTTTCGAATTTGATACTGCTACTTTTCAGTCACATGGCCTTGGGTCACTTATTCAAACTTTCCTATTAGTTTTAGTAGCTACAAGAGAAACAATGTTCCACTCATCTTACAGTCTTCCTATAAAGATTAAATGAAATCAAGAATATAAAGTGCAGGGACACCTGGGTGACTCAGTGGGTTAAGCGACACACTCTTGATTTCAGCTCAACCATGATCTCACAGTTCATGAGACTGAGCTCAACCATGATCTCACAGTTCATGAGATTGAGCTGTCAGCACAGAGCCTGCTTGGTAGTCTCTCTTTCCTTCTCTTTAACTCTCCCCCGCTGGCTCACTTGCACTATTTCTCTCTCTCTCTCCCCGAAAATAAATAAACATTAAAAAAAGATTATAAGCACATATTATATTGGGTACTTATTCAATTTCTAAAATATGTTAGTTACTTTTCTTATTGGCCAAGAGCTTTGCATTTTATATACTTTTGATTTTCTAAACAGAATAGATTTCTCTTCATTCAAGATAACAGTAGTTCATCAATTTTTTAAGTATTTTTTTTATTTTTACCTAACTATACAAGAGAGAAAACTGAAGTAAAAGTGTTGTCCTTACCTCAATCTGCTTTATAATACAGCTACGGTTTCTGTTGAAATATAACGCTTCACATTTGTTTTTAATATAATGTTCTCTGCTCAGGGCATACAACTTTTTATATTTAAATGCACAAGATTTTAGGGATATGCATATTACAAAATATATCATAATCTGGGAATTTTGTACATATACAAATACTACTACAGGATTCTATATATATTTAAACCTGTTCGAGCACAGTACATGAACAGTTAACAACATATGGAAAATGCATTTCCATTAAGCTGAGAAGGATAGATTTAGTCTTAATTTACATATTGCCATGCATCCTGAAACTTTTGTTTTTTATTGTAAGAAATGGTGTGTTTTTTTCATCTCAGCTGTTTAACATTTCATGCTTCTTTCCTTCATAATAACTTTCAAAGAAAGCACAGACTAAATTTGAATAAATGTGGTCAACAGTTATCAAGATCTAAATTATTTTCCATTTTTTGGTATAGTCTTGAAAGTAGTTGGCAGCTGGAAAAATTTTTTATAGACAAACAAATTCTCTCCTTTTAATTGAATGTCAATAAAACTTCCAGTGTCAGCATGTATTACAGAAATAAGGGATTTCAATAAAGCATTCTAAAAGTCATAGTCAGGGGTTTAGTACTATTTAAACACATATCAGCAGGCAGCAAGTGTTGTCTCTGACCTGAAGGAGGGAATCTCCAAATCCTCTGCCAATGTCTCAAAGTGGAGTCCCAGATAAACTGCATCATATTCATTTGTGAGGCTTGTAAGAGTACAACTCACATCTGAATTAGGGGATGAACTACAATCTTAAAAAAAACAAAAAAACAAAAAACAAAAAACAAAAAACAAACAAACAAAAAAACCCCAACCACTTTGGAAAAGCTTCCTAGCTGATATGTATACACACTAAAATTTAAGAATCTAGCCCCTAACCTTTTGTTTGGGAATGTTAGATTAATTAAACAAGGAAATCATTAGACTGAATTGGCTCCAATGCTGTAGCAACCTATTGAAGCAAGCCAAAATCTAACCTTATAAATGCTTCAAGATTATGAAACTCAACTACTTAAGGACAACCAATCACAAACAGCCGACTAGGTTTTAAGCTGTAGCCAACCAAATAATTTCCTTTTTTTGCTTCTGCACTTTATATAAATTGTTCACCTGGTTCCTGTCAGTGGAGTTGCACCTGACCATTTCTGGTTTGATCTTCCCAATTAGAATCACATACTTTTACTCAAATAAATTCTTAAAATCTTAATATGCCTCTATCTTTTAAGAAGAGATTCAGAATTTCTTCATAAGTACTCAACAATCCAAAAGCCAAACCAATACTCTGGCTGCCTGAGAGATGTTTCTGATTAATTCTGACTAGTGCTGATGATTTTGGTTTTGGCTCAGGTCATAACCTCACAGTTTGTGAGTTTGAGCCCCCCATCAGGCAGTGGACTGAGAGTGCACAGCCTGTATGGGATTCTCTCTTTCTCTATCCTTCTCCCTTCTTCACTGCCCATCCCTTCCTCCCTCTCTCTCTCTCTCAAAATAAGTGAATAAACTTTTTTTAAAAATTTTTTAATGTTTTATTTATTTCTAGGAGAGAGAGAGAGAGACAGCGTGAGCAGGGGAGGGTCAGAGAGAGAGGGAGTCACAGACTGAAACAGGCTCCAGGCTCTGAGCTGGCAGTCAGCACAGAGCCCGACGCGGGGCTTGAAACCACGAACCGCGAAATCATGACCTAAGCGAAAGTCAGACGCTTAACCGACTAAGCCACCCAGGTGCCCCATAAGTGAATAAACTTTAAAAAAATTTAAAAAAGAAAAATATAAATGAGAGATCTTCCAAAAGTAAAAATAATAAAATAAGATAAAATAAAATAATAAAATAAAATGAGAGATCTATGCTGATAAGTGACAGGCACATGGTCAGAACAATAAACCATTCTATTCAAAAAGGAAGTTTAACAAGTGAATAGTATGATCATTGCTACAAAGTGACATTGTTATTTTATGGTACTAACTGATGTGGGAAATAAGGCAAAAGAAAAAATATTAAATTCCCTTTCAACTGACAGCCATTGACAGATGTCCTTGACACAGGCAGAGAACATTTCTTTAGGATCTCAGCTGCTTCAATGATGATACTTTTGCTAAGGCAAAAGGGAATCTTAGGTTAACATTATTCCAACCTCCAGGATCCTGTAATTCTACTTTAACATATAAAAACTCCTTTACAAACCTCATTTATCTCTAACTGCCCCCTACCCCAAGATATATGTTGGCAACCATACTCCATGCTTACGGCTTCCTGATATACATCTGAAGGTCTGATAACTGAGTTTTACAGTAATAAGTGACCTTCTCCTAACAGCAGCTAGCCACTCAAGGTCCTGGAAACCTTGTTTCCAAACAAGTTTAGAGATTTATGCTATCCCTATCCCCCTTCCAATCTGAAGTGTATAATCAGTCACTTCTCATGACCCCGGTGCAGCTCTTTCTGCCCCTAAATCTTGTCCCCAAACTTTAATAAAACCACCTCTTTGCACCGAAGACATTTCAATAATTCTTTCCTGGTTGTAAGCTCTGAACCCCAATTTTCTCCACATCACTAACTATTGCTATTGTATGGCATTGAAACCATCACCAACTTGTGTTTTTTTGAGGCTTATTTTCACTGAAAGCAAAGGCTGTCTATTCAAATAATGTTGCATACTGAGCAAAAGTCGATGGCCTCTGAGTTAGATCTTTGTTATTTCATTCCAAGTACTCTCTGCTGTTTGACTAGTGAATCCAGGAAATAAAGGTAAAGTTCAATTTTTAGCCAAAAACCCATAATATGTAGGAAGGTGTATGGTGTGTGTGTGTGTGTGTGTGTGTGTGTGTGTGTGTGTGTGTGTGTGTTGGAAAGGAACTCTTAAGAAACATTTCTGAAGGAAAATAATCTGGATGTGATAATAGTGGAACCCATTTAACCAGAACGGGTAAGTTCAACTGCGGTAAGTGCTTAAAAGGACATTGCTGGTGTGTTGGCAGGCAACCCGTAAAACTTTGTATATCACTATCAAATAAAAATAGATTCTGCAGAGTAAGTATCTAAGGAAACAAAAGCATCTGAATTCTATCTAAGTGTTTGAGCAACAAGAAAGAAAAAAGCCAAGGGAAACCCATCATGCCTGTTGGTGCAATTTCATGCCCTCTCCACTCACTCACGGGGGGGAAACAAAAAGCAAACAACGTTCATTGGATCATAAATGCCTTAAAATAGAGGAAATCAGCTAAGAGTTATGAATTGTGAAACTTGAGACTCCTAAGGTTTTTGAAGCATCTGGAGGGAGCAACAGCAAGATGCTTGGGGAGCAGGGGGCATTCCTCCAGCTGTGCCACTGTCTTCTATAAGCAAGTTCCCTTACACTCAGAACTTGAACCAGCTACTGTGCAAAACCACGTGTGATGAGGAAGGAGGAGGGACTTCAATGCACAACTTTCTGTCAATGGAAGATAGGTTTATGTGGCAGAGAACAACATAACTACTAATTACTTTTTTAAATTTTTGTTGAGTAATTATTTTTGAGAGAGAGGGACAAAGAGCAAGAGAAGGAAAGAGTGACAGAGAAACAGAATTCGAAGCAGCTTCAGGCTCTGAGCCCTCACCACAGAGCCCCAATCAGGGATCCAGCAAGAGATCATGACCTGAGTTGAAGTCAGACGTTTAACCAACTGAGCCACCCAGGCCCCCCAAGTCACTATTTTTAAAAAGTAAACTAAATTAACAACAATTTCTTCACATTATTTTTTAATGTTTTTTTTTTATTTTTGAGAGAGAGACAGAGCACGAGTGGGGTAGGGCAGAGAGAGAGAGACACACACACACAATCTGAAGGAGATTCCAGGTTCTGATCTGTCAGCACAGTGCCTGACAGGACTCACTGACCACAAGATCATGACCTGAGCCAAAGTTGGATTCTTAACCAACTGAGCCACCCAGGCACCCCATGCAATTTCTTCATATTAAAACAGGCCTCTCACAACTCTCTTTTTACAACCCTCCAAAAGAAGCAAAAATCCAAAAAAAATAATAAACTTTGGGGTTTATTTTTAGAACAATATAGTGTCATAAAATAACATGTGGATAATTGTTTCTTTAGGCAAAGAGTATATTTAAATTCTATTTTTTATTATCTCCTGGCTAATATATTCCTATATATTATTGGGGAAAAAAAGCAGTTACCACTTGCATATGAAGAATCATAAATGCTAAATATTTATGCCTCCTGGTAATTGGAAGAGACATATTTTATTTTATGCAAGAACAAACGTTAGTTTCATATATTGAATGCAATTTGCTGAGGGCATTCTAGTAGCAAATAAATATACATTTACTATGTTTAATCTTTCATTGACACAACATATTCATCTAACTACTGTTCCTCTCTTTTGCTTATCTACAATTCTTAAGATTTTTCCTTGTCTTCAAAACAATATTGTTAAAATACTTGACTTTCCATAGCACTTTGAAGGACTGTTTTCAGTTAGACTCATTCACTTGAGGCACTTGGCACCCTTGACTGACTTCCCCTTAAAATTTTCTTCTTCAACTTCAGAGACAACTTATCTCTTACTTTTCCTTACAGCAGTTCTGTGATTTCTGTATTTTGCTTCTCTGTTCATCCCCTGATTCCTATTATTTTCTCGCTAGGGATGAGCAATGGCCTTTTCTTTTGCAGCCATCTGAAATAAACTTTCAGTCCATGTGCTTCCAATGGGTTGACTTCAGGAGTAAGCAGGTGTTCCAGTATTGGCCCACCAGAACCCTGAATCTCCTTGTCATAATCAATGGTCATTCACAGATGCACCAATGATCCAGGGCAGTGAATGTAAAAAAGGATCAGAATATTGCTGAAATGTTGGTTCCTTTGGACATAAGCCAGGGAAAATCGGTCTGTTGTATGTCACCAGGAGAAAAGAGCTAACTTGGAAAAAGCCAGCAACGGGAAAAGTCTGGCTGGAAGATCGAGGTTGTGGGGGGTGAGGAGATTCAGTTTCTTGAGGTTGATATAAAACCCTTGGATCCAGCTGCGCCTCGAAAGTGTGCCAGGCTTTCACTTACCAATAGTTTATTTTCTTTTCTTCCTTCCTTTCTCTCTCTGTCTTCTTCTCCCCATTTCTTTCCTCTCAATCTCAAAAATCATAGTCTAGGAGAAATTGCTCCTCGCTTGCCAGCTCGACCTGGAGGGGATGCGGCGGCTCCTGAAGCTCAGCAGCTGTGCTTCTGGCTCAGCTCCATTCCCAGTGTGGAGGCAAGAGGCTTGAAAGTGCTCTGAAGGACTGGGCCTGTGGGCTTATATTTCGGGCAGTATCAATGGGGTATGAGGACTAAGATCTGGAAAAGAGGCCCGGCTTGGGATATAGCGCATGGCCCACCGTGGCTATGTCCATGGCACAGGGAGATCAGACCCAAAAGAGTGCGTTGCAATGCTTGGTTCAAGAAGGGACTGGGGCACGCCATTTTTCTCCCCACAACCAAGGCAGGACCTCACTGGAGGCTAAGACCTGCCTACACCAAACCAAGCCCATCCCTGCTAGAGAGCTGGTTTTGTTTTTTTGTTTTGTTTTGTTTTGTTTTTTGTTTTTTGTTTTTTTATCCAAGACCAACATGGATGTACTGCCGTGATTAATTCTGGTCACTGGCTTGCTTAAACAGTCACATTTAATCCATTCTCTATGTGTATATTCTACACCTCCAGCGCTACCTTTTTAGCTCTCTCTGGAGTAATCAGAATATATAGTTTCTCTAAGTAACATTATATTCATTTCTTCCTCCTAACCTCTAATGATATTCTACTCTTTCTCTCTCTGAATTAAGCCTCTTAGTCTCTCTGCCTGGTCATTTCATTCCCAATTTCACTTCCTGTATTTCTCTCTTTGTATAGGCTCTTCCATCAACACTGCATACACCCGGCTCTTTATTTGTAGCTGGGAATTCTGGTTTTATGCTTTTAAACGGTCCATTTTCTTTTGGGGTTTTTTCTTTCTTCCTCTCTTTTCTTATTTTTTATTTTTTGTTTATTTTTTATTATTCTTATATGTCTTCCTTCTTTCCTCTTTTTTTTGTTTTTGTTTTCTTTGTTTTTTGTTTTGTTTTGTTTTGTTTTTTTGGCCCCTTCCTTTTTTTTTTCTTTTTCTTTTTCCCTTTCAGTTTGTGTGTTTGTAGGATTTGTCTCTGCATTTGTGTGCCTTTGTTCCATGTGTGTTTGTCTGGCTGTTTTCTTTTCCAGGACTACCTCAAGAAAAAAGCCAGAGTACACATGGTGGAGAGTCCCAAATACCACTACAAGTAGGGAAATAAAATAACCAAAATCTCAACAAGAGAGACCAAGAAACACATTCAAAGAACACTGGACAGTCAAAAGCCTTCTTTAATTCAACAGTACTTGCAGTTGCAGAGTGCATAACAAGCTTTTAAAAATAACAAGAGATAGAAAGCTAACCAAAATGACAAAATGGAAGAACTCTCCTCTAAAGAAATTCCAGGAAGAAATGACAGCTAAAGAACTGCTCAAAACAGATAAAAGCAACATAACTGGCCAAGAATTTAGAACAATAGTCATAAAATTAATCGCTGGGCTTAAAAAAGGCATGGAAGACATCAGAGAGACTACTGCTACAAAGATAATGGACCTTAAAAATAGTTGTGATGAATTAAAAAATGCTATAAATGAAGTGCATAATAAAATGGAGGTGTTCAATGCATGGATTGAAGAGGCAGAGAAGAGAATAGGTGAATTAGAAGACACAATCATAGAAAACGAGGAAGCAGAGAAAAAGAGAGATAAACTGATCCAGGAACACGAAAGGAGAGTTCCAGAGCTGAGTGATACAATCAAACGGAACAATATCCATATCATAGGAATTACAAAAGAGGAAGAGAGAAGGAAAGGCGATGAAGGTGTCCTTGAACATTTTATAGCAGAGAACTTTCCCAATCTGGGAAGGAAACAGACATTGAAATCCATAAGGACAGAGAACTCCCCTCAGACGTAACTTGAATTGATCTTCTGCATGACATATCATAGTGAAACTGGCAAAATATAAGGACAAAGAGAGAATTCTGAAACGAGCTAGGAATAAAAGGGCCCTAACATACAAAGGGAAACCTATCAGAGTGGTGACAGACCTATCTACTGAAACTTGGCAGTCCAGAAAGGAAAGGCAGGAAATCTTTAATGTAAAGAACAAAAAAAATAAGCAGCCAAGAATCCACTATCCAGCAAGCCTGTCATTCAGAATAGAAGGAGAGATAAAAGTCTTTACAAATAAACAAAAATTGAAAGAATTCGTCACCACTAAACCAGCCCTACAAGAAATCCTAAGGGGGACTCTATGAGTGAAATGTTGCAAGGAATGCAAGGTACCAGAGACACCACCACAAGCATGAATCTTACAAAGGATACAATGATTCTAAACCCATATTTTTCAATAAGAACACTGAATATGAATGGGCTAAATGCCCCAATCAAAAGATATAGGGTAGCAGAATAGATAAAAAATAAAATCTATCTATTTGGTGTCTACAAGGAACTCATTTTAGACCTGAGGACACCTTCAGATTAATAGTAAGGGGATGGAGAAATATCTATCATGCTTACTGGAAGTCAAAAGAAAGTTGGAGTAGCTATACTTATATCAATCAAACTGGACTTTAAAGTAAAGGCAGTAGCAAGAGATTAAGAAGGGCATTCTATAATAATTATAGGGTCTATCCATCAGGAAGAGTTAACTACTATAAATGTCTATGCACCGAATACGGCAGCACCCAAATACATAAAACAATTCATCACAAACAGAAACAATCTTATGAAGAAGAATGTGCTAATATGGGACTTTAATACTCCACTTACAGCAATGGATAGATCAACTAGACAGAAAACCACTAAAGAAACAATGGACTTGAATGACACATTGGACCAGATGGATTAGACAGATATATTTAGAACTCTACATCCTGAGGCCAAGGAATGCAGTTTTTTCTCAACTGCGCATGGCACATTCTCCAAGATAGATCACCTACTGATACATAAAGCAGCCCTCTAAAAATGTAAAAGAATTGATATCATACCATGCATGCTTTCATATCACAATGCTATGAAACTTGAAATCAATCACAGGAAAAAGTCTGGAAAACCTCCAAAAACATGGAGGTTAAAGAACACCCTATTAAAGAACGAATGGGCCAATCTGGCAATTAGAGAAGAAATTTAAAAATATATGGAAACCAGTGAAAATGAAAATACAACAATTCTAAGTCTGTGGGATGCAGCAAAGGCAGTCCTAAGAGGAAAGTACATTGCACTCCAGGCCTATTTAAGAAATTAGAAAAAGCACAAGTACGAAATCTAACAGTGCGCCTAAAAGAACTAGGAGAGCAACAAGAGCACCCCAAACCAAGTAGGAGAAGAGAAATAATAACAATCAGAGCAGAAATAAACAATATAGAATAATAAAAAAAAAACAGTTGAACAGATCAATGAAATCAAGATTTGTTTTTTTGAAAAAATAAACAAAATTGACAAACTTATAGCCAGACTTCTCAAAAATAAAAGAGAGAGCACCCAAATAGACAAAATCATGAATGAAAAGGGGTTATTACAAAAGCAACATGGATGGAACTTGAGGGTGTTATGCTGAGCAAATTAAGTCAGGCAGAGAAGGACAGATACCATATGTTTGTACGTATAGGAGGATTAGGAGGAAGTTAACGGAGGACCGTGAGGGAGAAGAAGGGGAGAAATAGTTGGGGAGAGTGAGGGAGGCAAACCATGAGAGACTCTTGAATGCTGAGAACAACCTGAGGACTGTTGGGGGGGGTCATGGGCATGGAGGAGGGCACTTGTGGGGATGAGCACTGGGTGTTATATGGAAACAATCTTGACAATAAAATATTTGTAAAAAGATAAAAAGAAATATAAGCAATTATCAGGGAATACTATGAAAAATTATATGTCAAAAAACTGGACAACTTAGAAGAAGTAGACAAATTCCTAAACACACACTCACTACTAAAATTCACACGGGAAGAGATAGAAAATCTGAACAAACCCATAACTAGTGAAGAACTTGAATCAGTTATCAAAATTTTCCCAACAAATAAGAGCGCTGGGCCAGATGGCTTTCCTGGAGAATTCTACCAGACATTTAAAACAGAATTAATATCCATTCTTCTCAAGCTTTTCCATAAAATAAAAATCAAAGGAAAACTTCCAAACTCATTTTACGAAGCCAGCATCACTTTGATTCCCAACCTGGACAGATACAGAGGAAATAAAGAGAACTATAGGTCAATATCCTTGATGAATACGGATGCAAAAGTCCTCAACAAAATACTTGCAAATCGAATCCAACAGCACATAAAAAGAATTATCCATCATGATCAAGTGAGCTTTATTCCTGGTTTATAGGACTGTTTCAATATTCTCAAATCAATCAATGTGATACATCACATTAACAAAAGAAAAGATAAAAACCATATATCCTATTAATAGATGCAAAAAAAAAACTATTTGACAAAATACAGCATCCCTTCTTTAAAAAGACTCTCAAGAAAATCGTGACGGAAGGAACTTACTTCAACCTCACAAAAGCCATCTATGAGAAGACCTCAGTTAACTCCATCCTCAATGGGGAAAAATGGAGAGCTTTCCCCCTGCAATCAGGAACACAAGGATGTCCACTCTCACCACTGTTGTTTAACATAGTGCTGGAAGTCCTAGCATCAGCAATCAGACAACAAAAGGAAATAAAGGCATCAGAATTGGCAAAGAAGGAAACAGACTTCCACTTTTCGCAGACGACATGATACTCTACATAGAAAACCCGACAGACTCCACCAGAAGCCTACTAGAACTGATCCATGAATTCAGCCAAGTTGCAGGGTACAAAATCAATGTCCAGAAATCTGTTGCATTCTTATACGCCAACAATGAAGCAAAGAAAGAGAAATCAAGAAAATGATCCCATTCACAATTGCACAAAAAACCATAAAATACCTGGGAATAAACATAACCAAAGATGTAAAAGATCTGTATGATGAAATCTATAGAAAACTTATGAAGGAAACTGATGAAGACCAAAGAAATGGAAAAACATTCCATGCTCATGGATCAGAAGAATAAATATTGTTAAAATGTCATTATTACCCAAAGCAATCTACACATTCAATGCAATCCGAATCAAAATTGCACCAGCATTCTTCTAAAAGCTAGAACAAACTATCCTAAAATTTGTAGGGAACCACAGAAGACCCTGAATAGCCAAAGTAATATTAAATAAGAAAACCAAAACAGCAGGCATCACCATCCCAGACTTTAGCCTCTACTACAAAGCTACAGTCTTCAAGACAGTATGGTATTGGCACAAAAACAGGCACATAGACCAAGGGAATAGAATAGAGAACTCAGAATTGAACGCACAAATGTACGGCCAACTAATCTTTGACAAAGCAGGAAAGAGTATCCAATGGAAAAAGGCCTCTTTTTTTTTTCAAATAGTTTATTGTCAAATTAGTTTCCACATAACACCCAGTGTTTATCCCCACAACTGCCCTCCTCCATGCCCAACCCCCCCCCACATCCATAAGTCCTAATTTTTTGTCAGCATTCAAGACTCTTTCAAGGTTTGCCTCTCTCCCTTTCCCCCACCATTTACCCCCTTCTTCTCCCCCTTGTTCCTCAGTTAAGTTCCTCCTAAACCTCCTATACGTGCAAACATATATATTTGTCCTTCTCTGCCTGACATTTCATTCAGCATAACACCCTCAAGGTCCATCCATGTTGCTACACATGGCCAGATTTCATTCTTTCTCATTGCCATGTAGTATTCCATTGTATAGATCTTCTTGATCCATTCGTCTGTTGATGGACACTTAGGCTCTTTCCATGTTTTGGCTATTGTTGAGAGTGTTGCTATGAACATTGGGGTACATGTGCTCCTATGCATCAACACTCCTGTATTTCTTGGGTAAATTCCTAGCAATGCTATTGCTGGGTCATAGAGGAGTTCTATCATTAATTTTTTGAGGAACCTCCACACTGTTTTCCAGAGGGGCTGTACCAGTTTACAGTCCCACCAACAGTGTAGGAGGGTGTCCGTTTCTCCACATCCTCGCCAGCATCTAGAGTCCTCGGATTTGCTCATTTTAGCCACTCTGACTGGCATGAGGTGGTATCTCAGTGTGGTTTTGATTTGTATTTCCCTGATGAGGAGGGATGCTGAGCATCGTTTCATGTGTCTGTTGGCCATCTGGATGTCCTCTTTGGAGAAGTGTCTGTTCATATCTTCTGCCCATTTCTTTGCTGGGTTGTTTGTTTTTTGGGTGTGGAGTTTGGTGAGTTCCTTAGAGATTTTAGATATTAACCCTTTATCTGATATGTCATTTGCAACTATCTTTTCCCATTCCGCTGGTTGCCTATTAGTTTTGTGGGTTGTTTCCTTTGCTGTGCAGAAGCTTTTAATCTTGATGAGGTCCCAGCAGTTTATTTTTGCTCTTGATTCCCTTACTTTCGGGGATGTGTCAAGTAAGAAGTTGCTGCAGTGGAGGTCAAGGAGGTTGCCTCCTGCTTTCTCCTCTAGGGTGTTGATAGTTTCCTGTCTCACGTTCAGGTGAAAAGAGGCCTCTTTAACAGATGGTTTGGGAGAACTGGACAGCAACATGCAGAAGAATGAAACTAGATCATTTCCTCACACCATACACAAAAGTAAACTCAAAATGGATAAAGGACCTGAATTTGAGATAGAAAAACATCAAAATCCTAGAGCAGAAAGCAGGAAACAACCTGCTTGACCTCAACAACAGCAATTTCTTACATGACACATCTCCAAAGGCGAGGGAATCAAGAGCAAAAAAGAAGTATTAGGACCTAATCAAGATAAAAAGTTTCTGCACAGCAAAGGAAACAATCCATAAAACTAATAGGCAACCAACGGAATGGGAAAAGAGTTGCAAATGACACATCAAATAAAGGATTAGTATCCAAAATCTATAAGGAACTCACCAAACTCCACACCTGAAAAACAAATAATCCAGTGAAGAAATTGGCAGAAGATAAGAACAGACACTTCTCAAAATAGGGCATCCAATTGGCAAACAGACACATGAAGCAATGCTCAGCGTCCTTCATCATCAAGGAAATACAAATCAAAACAACACTGAGATATCACCTCAAGCAGGTCAGAGTGGCTAAAATGAACAAATCAGGAGACTATAGATGCTGCCAAGGATGTGGAGAAATGGGCACCATCCTACACTATTGGTGGCAATGTAAACTGGTGCAGCCCCTCTGGAAAACAGTGTGGAGGTTCCTCAAAAAATTAACAATAGAACTCCCCTATTACCCAGCAATAGAACTGCTAGGAATTTACTCAAGGGATACAGGAGAGCTGATGCATAGGGACACATGTACCCCAATGTTCATAGCAGCACTCTCAACAATAGCCAAAACATGGAAAGAGCCTAAGTGTCCATCAACAGACGAATGGATCAAGAAGATGTGGTTCATCTATACTTGGAATACTACATGGGAATGGGAAAAGAATGAAATCTGGCCATGTGTAGCAACATGGATGGAACTTGAGGGTGTTATGCTGAGCGAAATAAGTTAGGCAGAGAAGGACAGATACCATATGATTGCACATATAGGTGGGTTAGGAGTAGCTTAATGGAGGACCATGAGGGAGAAGAAGGGGGGAAATAGTTGGGGTAAGGGAGGGAGGCAAACCATGAGAGACTCTTGAACGCTAAGAACAAACTGAGGGTTGATGGGGGTGCAGGGAGATGTGCAATGAGGAGGGCAGTTGTGGGGATGAACACTGGGTGTTATATAGAAACCAACTTGACAAAAACTATTAAAAAAGAATAAATAAATAAATACATAAATGAACTAAAAAAATCAAAGTAGTATCAAATATGCCTGTGTTTGACTTTTGTTTTTTGTTTCTCAAATTCTATCTCATTTATTTAAATATTCTCCGTAATTCCCAGCAAATAAACTAATGTCTAACACAGATAACTCAACTTTTCTATTTCATAAGATATAGAAACATCTCCCTCCGAACATCTCTAGCAGGATCTTTCATAGATCTCCCAATGTAATTTGAGTTTGATGGTCCTATCTACCCTGTTTCATAGAAGAAATACTATCTCACGCATTGAATTTCCTAACCTGTGCATTTTTTCTAGTTATGATTTAGATGGAAGAAATCAAATTAGCATCAAAAATTCCTTGATAACCATAGAAATAAATTAGCAAATCAATTTCAAGATACTCCAGTAAAAATTACGGTGGAACTAATATTATTAGTTATATTAATATTTTTTCTGTTTTACGATGTAGTAGTCACTGTTTTAGATGCTTTTCATGTGCTACATCAAAATTGCACAAAAATCCTATTGATTTTGCATCACTTATTACAAAATTTCTAATATCAACTAGTATGCATAGTTTTCCTTTGCTAGAAACATGCTGGATTATTAGATTGATCTCAGAAGTGTGATGATTTAGATTATTCTTAATTATTTTGTTTTCATTTTTCTTTGATATATCTTTGATATTTTGTTACAATATTGATTATTTTAGATTTATACCCTCTATATTTTAAGAAAACTACCCAAAGAATTTCAATCCTATCCATTATTTACTATTTTTTTGATTCATACTTGGTGGGTAGGAATTCTTACGGAAATTACATATGATACATAAATCTTACATCACTGTTTTATTTTTAATTTCTGGACATGTGAACTTCTCACCGACATTCATCGTCAAAAATCTTATAGACCCGGATTTTCTGCCTTTCTCTCTGCAGCCTATATTCCTGCCTTTACTTACAAAGGATAGAAGTCTTCCATCTCTTATTCTTATTTTAATCAAATAATGACTACCCATTAGCAAACATTGTCAAAGACAATATAATTTGATCTATTTGCACTGTTCAAAAGGCAATCTTAATAAATTATAAATAAATAACAAAAATATGGGCGCCTAAGTGGCTCAGTCAGTTAAGTGTCCTACTTCAACTCATGATTTTGCAGTTCATGGGTTTGAGCCCTCCATCAGGCTCTATGCTGACATCTCAGAGCCTGGAATTCAGATTCTGTGTCTTCCTCTCTCTGCCCCTCCCCAAATTGTCTCACTCTCAAAAATAAACAAAAACTTAAACACTTAAAGACAATTACATTATATATTTCTATGTCTTACATCTTTATCTCAATTTATATTTTTGAGTGTGGTGGTAGTTAAATTGTTTTTATAACTCTTTAATATAATATTTTAATGTAATACCACAATTTATGTATCCTGTGGATTGATGTATGGACTTTATCCTCTAATTTCAAACAATTTTTAAAAACAACTTTTATGAAATTTTATATATACATTTGGGTGCATACGCACATGAGTTTCTCTAGGGAATTTAAATGGACTAGGTCACAGTTTATATCTAGTCCAGTCTTATATCGATTAAGACCAAAGAGGGGCACCTGGGTGGTTCAGTCAGTTAAGTATCCAACTTCAGCTCAAGTCATAATCTCGTGGTACATGAGTTCAAGCCCTGCGATGGGCTCTATGATGACAGCTCAGAGCCTGGAGCCTGCTTTGGTGTGACTTCTGCTCTCTGCCCCTCTCCCACTCACACTCTATTTTCTCTCTCTCTCTCTCAAAAATAAATAAACATTATTTTTTTTAATAGACCGAAGTGCTTTCTGAAGTGTTAGGACCACAGCATAATATAATTTAAGATATATGTTTTATATTTACTTCATAAAGAAAATTACTATAAATGTAGAGAAGATATCTTAAAATACAGACAATAGTTTCTCTGCAGATAATCTAAACTTGAGGAATAATGGATAGTTCTCAGGAACATATAAACAAACTTGGTCTATACTGGGACATAGTTTTAATGCCACAACAAATAGAAAATACCTGATGGTGTCATTCTTATGTCTTTGAAATGTCCTTTCTCTCCAAATTTCCTTCTAAAAAGATGTAATAAATTATTTTTAGAAGTTAAATATTTTTCTCTGAGGCATTTCCAAATGGGCTTAAATCGATAATTATTCAACTTTTTCAGAATCATGAACGTGATTAGCTCTATATTTTTCCCGATCACTTGAAGCTTGGCAATTTAAGTATAATGTATAATGTTCCAGAAAAGCCACAGTTTTTTTTTCCATTCAGATGTTCATTTATATTTTTATCATAAAGTTCCTTCATCTTCCAATGACCTATCAATCAAAGATTGAGTCAAGGATATATTTTAATGTATAAAATTAAAGTTCTCAGTTTTATATCTGTTTAACAATATTTTTTACCTTACTAAGTGAAATATAATGTTCAATAAATTAGTCTATTAAAATTCTTTTTGGACAGACAGATGATTTAATTTAATATCACAGTTCAATCATTTTATATATATGTATATATATATACATATATGTATATTTGAATGATTAAATTTTACTTTTATGAAAGAACTATAGATTATTCTCTTGAACATCTAATATACTTAAATGAGCTGATTCCTCTAATTATTTTCAGTAAGCCACAGTATTATACCCTCGATGCTCCTTTTGTGTGAAATTTACGCCTTGTCACTGTGTATAAAAGAAGGTGTATTTCACAGTACAGAATTTAATGACAGTGAAAAATAAGTTCAAAATGATCCCTCCTGTCTAGACGCCATTTGAATCGTGGGCACTTGTTGTGGTACCATGTCACTATCTTGTCAGCAGGCACAAATATCTGATACCAACTGTCACCAATTGGAAAATAATATCCTTTTAAAACTTTTCAATCAAGAACTTGCTGAATATTTAGGGAAAAACGTCGCAGAAACTTCTCTAAGTACGAACCAATTTTCAGGACAACTCCAGATTTCTTAAAACTCTGTCTTATTATTTAACATAAAATTTTATTTCTGTAAACCTTTTACGTATAATTTTTCAAGAATTACACCTTTAATATTTTGCTTTTTAAATATAATATATAGTAATCAATAGTAATATATATTTTAGTAATGTCAGTAATATAAATGATAGTAAGTATATCACTTATTTCTCTACTTTCAGTGATTATACTTGCAGAAATAATTAAAAATTTAGCTCCTTCTAAGGATTATGTTTGCCTTTTTGGACCTCTTGCTATATGTTCCACCAACCAGTTAAAATCAACATGTTGAATAAGACTAGAACTTTGACCTCTTGCTAGCATGAAGTAGCAGAAAACTTTCTGTGTTGAACAACTAGACAGCAGACAAAATATAACTAACATTTTTCAAACATTAGACAACAACCAGCACAAGAATATGATCCCTGAGATAAAGCAACCAAAGAAAGATGAGCCCTTCAATTGTACCAGCCAATAAACAAGGTTAGCTGTAACAGAATCAAACCATCTTGCTAATTTGCAGATATAGAGATTACATTTTGGAGAAGTCAAGGAAACTGGATTTGGCAGGTCAGAATGAGAAGGAAGGATGGGCTGCAGAGACAGACAATTCTGTAAAACATCAGGGAATCCTCAGATTCTGTCACTGAGTATTGTTCTGTACATTTCATGAGAGGAAACTACGAGAGGCCATGGAGCCATAAGAAAGGAATAGAAGAATTCCTGGAACTCTCAAAAGGCTGAGGATAACTCATGTTGCCACTTGCGGCAGAACAGAAAGACCTAGTGATACATAGGGCATCAGGAAAAGTCCTCAGGTTATTGCCTTAGCATTGAAGCTAAATTAGGGTAGGTATAGCATTTTCTCAGGACCTTCCTTACCAAAGCTTAAAAACAAAGGACTTAATATATTAACAGTGTATAAATTTATGTAACTGGATTGTTAGAAAATGGAGGACACAGGGAAAGAACAAAATATTTGAATAACTAATAGATTTTTTCCAAGTTGCTGATAATTATACACACAGGTTAAAACCAACCAACAAACAAACAAATATAAGGGCCTAAACAGTATTAAAAATAAAGTACCTGAGGATGTGTCAAGTAAAAAATTGCTGCGGTGGAGGTCAAGGAAGTTGGTTCCTGCTTTCTCATCTAGGGTTTTTATGGTTTCCTGTCTCACGTAAAGGTACTTTATCAGTTTTGAGTTTATTTTTGTGTATGGTGTGAGAAAATGTTCTAGTTTCATTCTTTTGCATGTTGCTGTCCAGTTCTCCCAACACCATCTATTAAAGAGGCTGTCTTTTTCCATTGGATACTCTTTCTTGCTTTGTCAAAAATTAGTTGGCTGTATATTTTTGGGTCCAATTATAAGTTCTCAATTCTATTCCATTGGTCAATGTGTCTGTTTTTGTGCCAATACCATACTGTCTTGAGGATGACAGCTTTGTAGTAAAGGCTAAAGTCTGGGATGGTGATACCTCCCGTTTTGGTTTTCTTCTTCAATATTACTTTGGCTATTTGGGGTCTTTTGTGGTTCCATACAAGTTTTAGAATACTTTGTTTTAGTTTTCAGAAGTATGCTGGTGCAATTTTGATTGGGATTGCATTGAATGTGTAGATTGCTTTGGGTAGCATTGACTAAGTGTCCATCAACAGGCAAATGGATCAAGAAGATGTGGTTTATCTATATGATGGCATACTACAAGGCAATGAGAAAGAATGAAATCTGGCCATGTGTATCAACATGGATAGACCTTGAGGATGTTATGCTGAGTGAAATAAGTCAGGCAGTGAAGGAAAAATACCATATGTTTGCACGTATAAGGGGATTAGGAGGAAGTTAACGGAGGACCATGGGGGAGAAGAAGAGGGGGGAATAGTGGGGAGAGGGAGAGAGGCAAACCATGAGAGACTCTTGAATGCTGAGAACAAACTGAGGACTGATGGATGTGGGGGGCGAGGGGGGAGATGGGCATGGAGGAGGGTACTTGTGGGGATGAGCACTGGTTGTTATATGGAAACCAACTTGACAATATTTGTCAAAAAAATTTTTTTTTGTAAAAAAAATTAAAAAGAAAGAAAGGAAGGAAGGAAGGAAGGAAGGAAGGAAGGAAGGAAGGAAGTAAAAAGTTACCAGACTGGCTGGCTCAACAGGTGGAGTGTGTGATTCTTGATCTCGTGGTTGTAAGTTTGACCCCCATACTGGGTGTGGAGATTACTTAAAAATAAAATCTTTAGGGACACCTGGGTGGCCCAGTCGGTTAAGCGTCTGACTTCAGCTAAAGTCATGATCTCACAGCTCGTGAGTTGGAGCTCCACATCGGGCTCTGTGCTGACAGCTCAGAGCCTGGTGCCTCTTTCCGGTTCTTTGTCTCCCTCTCTCTACCCTTCTCCCATTCACGATCTCTCTCTCAAAAATAAATAAAACATAACAATTTTTTAAGAATTAAAAAAATTAATAAAAAATTAAAATAAATAAATAATTTAGGTCAATAAATAATATAATGAGATTACTGAACTCAGTGATAAAGAAAAAATATTAAAGTAGAATGATAAAAAAGAAACATTAAATATAGATTAAAGGAGGTGACAAAGCAAGCAAGAAAAGGAGAAAGGGAAGAAAGGAAGGAGGCTCATCAAGAAACTGTCCAGGCCAGAATGATAATGGAGAGACACGTTTATAATTTTAGAAAGAAAAAAGGACCTGTCACGCTAGAAATTTTGACAATCTTGTGGCCACGGATCCAGGAGTTTCTTAGGCTGGACAGTAAAAGCTCCAAACATTAAAAAGGTGATAAATTGGCCTCATCCAGAGGAGGAAGACTAAACTAAAAAATGTTTAGTCTTCATAAGACACAAGGAATAAAACATGAGTCTATGACTGAATGAATATTTATAATACATATGTGCGATAAAGGGCATGTAAGTTGAATGTCTAAATAATCTTATAACTCATTAACATGAAACCAAGTAATTTAAAGTGGGGTTTTGTTTTTATTACACATTTCACCCACTGAAGATAGAGGAATGGAAAATAATTAAGATAGGATGCTCAACATCAATAGTCATTAGGAAAATCCAAACAAATTCACAATAAGATAGCACTACATGTTCAGGAGAATGGGTAAAAATAATAAGACTAACAATACTAAGTTTTTTTGAAGATAAGGAACAATTGGAACTCACTGTTAGAAATGGAAAATGCCATCGCCACTTTGGAAAATAGTTTTGACAGTTTCTCATAAAGAGAAACATAACTGTCCTCATGACCCAGCAATTCCTCTTGTAGGCATTTGCCCAACCAAAATGAAAACATATGTTTATACGAATAAGTATATTAGAATATTTAATGCAGCTTTATAAATAATAGCCAAAACTTGGGCATAAAAGTAAAGCGAAACTATTTTCATATATCACAATACTACTTACTCAGCAGTAAAGGGAATATACATTCATGCAAAAAACAGATAAAATAGAAAAGTAGTGGGAAACAATTTATCCCACAGACATGGCAGAGACAAGAACATGGAGGGGTAAGAGAATATGTGGCATGTATATATTCATGCATTTAAGTACCTGTTAGATAATTGAGTAAGTTATGGTTTCTCTTTTTGAGAGATTTGGTTGGAACATTGAGTCAGAAGATACAGGCATCTCATAATACAATTCCGAGTTTGATTTTCTTGAAATGTTTATAAGGATTTTGACAGCTTGGGCAAAAATCTTACATTGATATTGTGATGATTAAGTAAGTTCTTAATTGTGAAGTCCTTAGAATAGAGTTTGGGACAGAGTAACCACTACATAAATGCATGCTATTATAACAATTAAGTTAAACAAATTTGTCCTTTAGAAAGACACCTCATCCAAAAATGTGCAGGATGTTATATTAAAACCAATTTGACAATTAACTATTTGTTTAAAAAAAAAGGACCAAATATCAGAGAGCTTTTACACCATTGGTTGAAACCAAAAATTCTTAACTTTTCTTGATATCTTCAAATGCACATTGAAGTGCACATTTTCAGGCTTTCTATGGAAATAAATTGGTACACTTTTGAAACTGTAATAAATGAACACGGAGCAGAGTGAAAAAATGTGCAGGATGTGTATGAGTGGGTGCAACTATACACTGGAAAACATTTAGCAAGCTATTTTCAACCATTCACAATGGAAGTATTGAAATCCTGAAACCATCTTGTTTGTATACCTGGAATGTTCACCATTCTCTTCTGCTAGAGTAAACTATCAGAATTCTTCTAGACTTATGTGAAAGTTTTTGTATTTTTCAAAACTCTTCTACTTCATATTCTTAACATAGTCCCTCCTTAGTAATATTACTCCATTTACTTGACACTTTTATTTTTGTGTGTCTAATTCCATCTATTATATATTTAATTTATGTATTGATACTCTCCCTCCAGAGACATAAAACAGTGAAGTAATGATTATGTCGGTGTATGATCTATGATGCAATGGCAGATAAAGTACACTTTTTAAATAATTTCCTTTGAAAAATTTAACCTTATCAAATATTTATATTTCCAGTATCTCATAAAAAACTGCCTTTCTGAAAGAGGAAGTCCATCAAATTAGTTATTATAATGGAAAAGAAAGAGATAGGTGAACTATGGATAACAATGAATCATTTGCACTAAAATAATGAATGATTTGGGTATATTTTCATTGAGGTAGAGCACAGATTTCAACAGACTGAAGCTTCCTTAAAGTTAATTTATTTAAGTAAGTCATGTGAACTAACTATAACTGGAAGATAATTCTAGAAAAAGTGGGGAGTTCAATATTTTGAATTTTTTTATTTCTAGTTATATTAAATAGCAATTCTGGGACAAATATTTTTGTTGTAGTAAAATATACATAAAATTTACCATTTTAACCACTCTCAAATGTAAAATGTAGCATTTACTGCATATTTACAATGTTGTAAAACCATCATGTCTATCCAGCTCCAAACATTTGTATCACCCCTAAAGGAAACCACCTATCCATTACTTTCCCATTATTTTGTCTCCAGTCCAGCCCCTGACACCACAAATCTGTTTTCTGTCTCTCTGCATATGTCAGGATAGATATTGCATATAAATAAAATTATATAATATGTAGTCTGTATGTCTGGCTTATATAATTCACTTATAAAATTTTCAAGCTTCAGCTATGTTGTAGCATGTGTTGGGACTTTATTATTTAGATTGCTGAATAATATTCTTCGTAAATATTATGTCACATTTTGTTTTTCTGTTAATTTGTTGGTGGACATTTGGGTTGTTCTAACTTTTGGCTATTGTAAATTGTGCTATGAACATTTACATACAAATTTTTATTTGAATAATGCTTTTCAGTTGTTTTGGGAAGATTTCTAGGAGTGAAATTGTTGGATCATATTCTATATTTAACTTACTGATCATAAGTCTTTTTTTTATTAAGATGTATTCTTTGCTGCATTGATATTATGGGTTGTAAAGCAGATAGAGATTATATGTATATATATATATATATATATATATATATATATATATATATATATATATATATATATGGAGATAAACTTCACATACAGATATATGTGACACGAATAACATATATGCATACACTTATATATAGAGATATATATTACATATAATATGACTGAAAAATAATCTGTTAATAGCCACTGTTTTCCTAATATGTATTAATTAACTTTTAGTGCAAATGATTAATCACTATATGCCAGATTTTAAGCACTAAGGATTTGAATAAATAAGGCAGTCATCTATGTGGTTCTTGCCTTAAATAATTAAATCTAAATGAAAACAGGAAAAAAATACCAGAAGGCTAAGGACATATAAAGGATGAGTCAGATCTACAGTGGGATGGAAAAGAACTGTTAGGTATTTAGACTTATTATGTGGTCTTCAAAATTTAAGGTACTTACATGAGGAGAAGATGTATAAAATTAGATCATTCAAGTGCCATGTTTCAAAAAAAAAATCAAGACCTGGGGCAAGTGAAAGTTGAATTGCTTTGGAACATAGACATAAACTAGCAAATTACTGAAACTAGATCCAAACTGGTGTCCCACCCAACCCCCTCTGAAGCTAGGAACTGACTTTTCTGCATGCTACTCTCAAATATGTAGTCATGCTTTGCTTAGGCCCCTACCCAGATGGAAGCACAGGGGCAGCAGTGGTTGAAAGGTTCTTCTGAAATTAACAAGCCAGATTTCCTTGAGATTCACGAAAGCTACATGAAAAGGTTTTCCAACTCATTGCAACTTTTGGTCTCTGCTGCTGTTCCCTATGAAACTAGGAGAGAATATTAGAGTAGATTATGTGGTGTAGATCATTTTACAGGCTGGTGGAGTTAAAACCCATAGCAGATGGATTTTAAATAAGCCTTCCATTTCAATATTGCATCCCAATCTTCCAACCCAGAAGTACATATTAATACTCTTGGTGCAATCACTTGAAAAAAAAGTACTTACTGCTGTATAATCAGCTGCAGAATAACTTGGTATAATTTATATGACTGGCTGCTTATGAACTAGCAACATCTCTATAGAAATAACCATGTGTAACTATTTAAATATTTTGGTTTCACTACATTCTTCCGTTCAGTTGTTTAATAACTATCAAATGGCTGAAAATGGTGGAGAACTTCAAAGAGGTGGTCAGCATCCCTGCTTTGGTGTATGAATACAAATTTAGACATGGGTATAAAACAAATAGGCAGCATTGACAAGCATTTTGTATACAGATAGACAACACTGCTATTACTTGTTTATAATTTTTCTTTCTCTTGATAGAATGAAATCTCCTTAAGGAGATTTATATTTTATTCATTTTTTTAAAAATCCAAAACACCACGAAAGTCCCAACTACTGGACTATAAATGACTAAGAGTGAGTGAATTAAGATATAAACTCTAGGTTTCTTTCTTTCTTTCTTTCTTTCTTTCTTTCTTTCTTTCTTTCTTTCTTTCTTTCTTTCTTCTTTCTTTCTTTCTTTTCAGATAGTTTATTGTCAAGTTGGTTTCCATATAACACCCAGTGCTCATCCCCACAACTGCCCTCCTCCATGCACATCTCCCCCTCACCCCCCACCCATCGGTCCTCAGTTTGTTCTCAGCATTCAAGAGTCTCTCATGGTTTGCCTCCCTCCCTCTCCGCCACCATTTCTGCCCTTCTTCTCCCCATGGTCCTCCGTCAAGTTCCTCCTAATCCTCCTATATGTGCAAACATATGATATTTGTCCTTCTCTGCCTGACTTATTTCGCTCAGCATAACACTCTCAAGGTCCATCCATGTTGCTACACATGGCCAGATTTCATTGTTTCTCATTGCCATGTAGTATTCCATCGTATAGATAAACCACATCTTCTTGATCCATTCATCTGTTGATGGACACTTAGGCTCTTTCCAGGTTTTAGCTATTGTGGAGAGTGCTGCTATGAACATTGGGGGTACATGTGCTCCTATGCCTCAGCATTTCTGTATCCCTTGGGTAAATTCCTAGCAGTGCTATTGCTGGGTCATAGGGGAGTTCTATTGTTAGTTTCCTGAGGAACCTCCACACTGTTTTCCAGAGGGGCTGTACCAGTTTACAGTCCCACCAACAGTGTAGGAGGGTGCCCGTTTCTCCACATCCTCGCCAGTATCTAGAGTCTCCTGATTGGTTCATTTTAGCCACTCTGACTGCCGTGAGGTGGTATCTCAGTGTGGTTTTGATTTGTATTTCCCTGATGAGGAGGGATGCTGAGCATCATTTCATGTGTCTGTTGGCCATCTGGATGTCCTCTTTGGAGAAGTGCCTGTTCATATCTTCTGCCCATTTCTTTGCTGGGTTGTTTGTTTTTTGGGTGTGGAGTTTGGTGAGTTCCTTATAGATTTTAGATATTAACCCTTTATCTGATATGTCATTTGCAACTATCTTTTCCCATTCCGCTGGTTGCCTATTAGTTTTGTGGGTTGTTTCCTTTGCTGTGCAGAAGCTTTTAATCTTGATGAGGTCCCAACAGTTTATTTTTGCTCTTGATTCTTTTGCTTTTGGGGATGTGTCAACTAAGAAATTGCTGCAGTGGAGGTCAAGGGACTTGCTTCCTGCTTTCTCCTCTAGGGTTTTGATGATTTCTTGTCTCACGTTCAGGTCCTTTATCCATTTTGAGTTTATTTTCGTGTATGGTGTGAGAAAATGATCTAGTTTCATTCTTCTGCATGTTGCTGTCCAGTTCTCCCAGCACCATCTGTTAAAGAGGCTGTCTTTTTTCCATTGGATACGCTTTCCTGCTTTGTCAAAGATTAGTTGGCTGTACACTTTTGGGTCCACTTCTGAGTTCTCAATTCTGTCCCATTGGTCAATGTGTCTGCTTTTGTGCCAATACCCTACTGTCTTGATGATGACACCTTTGTAGTAGGGACTAAAGTCTGGGATGGTGATACCTCCTGTTTTGGTTTTATTCTTTAGTATTACTTTGGCTATTTGGGGTCTTTTGTGGTTCCATACAAATTTTAGGATAGTTTGTTCTAGTTTTAAGAAGTATGCTTAAATTTTTATTTTGATTGGGATTGCATTGAATGTGTAGATTCCTTTGGGTAGTAATGACATTTTAACTATATTTATTCTTACAATCCATGAACATGGACTGTTTTTCCACTTCTTTGTGTCTTCTTCAACTTCCTTCACAAGTTTTCTATAGTTTTCATCATACAGATCTCTTATATCCTTGGTTAGGTTTATTCCTAGGTACTTAATGGTTTTTTGTGCAATTGTGAATGGGATCAGTTTCTTGATTTCTCTTTTTGTTGCTTTATTGTTGCTGTATAAAAATGCAATTGATTTCTGTATATTGATTTTGTACCCTGCAACTTTGCTGAATTCATGGATCAGTTCTAGTAGGCTTCTGGTGGAGTCTGTCGGGTTTTCTATGTAGAGTACCATGTCGTCTGCAAAAAGTGAGAGTTTGACTTCTTCTTTGCCAATTCTGAAGCCTTATTTCCTTTTGTTATCTGATGGCTGATGCTATCTCTTCCAGCACTATGTTAAACAACAGTGGTTAGAGTGGACATCACTGTCGTGTTCCTGATCTCAGGGGGAAAGCTCTCAGTTTTTCCCCATTGAGGATGATGTTAATTGAGGGCTTCTCATAGATGGCTTTTATGATGTTTAAGTAAGTTCCTTCTATCCCGACTTTCAGCAACATGCAGAAGAATGAAACTAGATCATTTTCTCACACCATACACAAAAATAAACTCAAAATGGATAAAGGGCCTGAACGTGAGACAGGAAACCATCACACCCCTAGAGGAGAAAGCAGGAAACAACCTCCTTCACCTCCACCGCAGCAATGTCTTACTTTACACAATCCCAAAAGCAAAAAAATCGAGAACAAAAATAGACTGTTGTACTTAATCAAGATTAAAAGCTTCTCTTAAGCTTTTAATTAAAAGCTTTATTAAGGGTCTTTATTAAGAAGCGATGTGTTTTGTCAAAAGCTTTTTCTGCATCTATTGACAGGATCATATGGTTTTTATCTTTTCTGTTGTTGATGTGATGTATCACATTGATTGCTTTGCGAATGTTGAACCAGCCTTGTAACCCAGAAATGAATCCTACTTGATCTTGGTGGATAATTCTTTTTATGTGCTGTTGGATTTGATTTGCATGTATCTTGTTGAGGATTTTTGCATCCATATTCATCAAGGACATTGGCCTGTAGTTCTCTTTTTTTGCTGGATCTCTATCTGGCTTGGGAATCAGAGTGATGATGGTTTCATAAAACGAGTCTGGAATTTTTCCTTCAATTTCTATTTTTTGGAATAGCTTGAGTAGAATTGGTGTTAATTCCATTTTAAATGTCTGTTAGAACTCCCCTAGGCAGCCATCAGGTCCAGGGCTTAGGTTTCGTAATGTTTTGTAGTTGTTCAGGTCATATATTTAAGCTTTTCTTTCCATTTTATGACTTGTTATTTATAATGTGTTCATTATATTACTATGATATTAGTTTTTTTTATCAAAATGATTCAGGAAATTATCTGATTGTCTCTTATTGTGCCACAATTTTTTGTTTTGATTTTCAACTTCTTGGTGTTTTGTTTTGCCTCTTTATTTTCTTCCCTCTAATTATTAATGCCTATTTAAGAAATACATTATTCAGGATTGTTTTTCCATTGGACAAATGAGTAACATGTGGAATGATCTTTAGATTTTCCAAAAACAAAATATGTTTCAAACAATATCTAATTCCAAATTATTTGCCATATTTAATTAAATTTTTTTGTTGCTTTGCCTGATAAAACTACGTTCATATTAATGATGATGCCACCTTACAACCACTAACCATAGAAATGATAAATGCCGTTCCTAAACTATGACCAAATGATGATTTTAATTTTGTCTTAATAATTATGTTCAAAGTAATTATGTATATGCGTATGCTTTGTTCTAAGGAAGGAGGGTAGAGTAAAAGGAAGAATAAAAACAGATTCAGAACATTTTTAACTAATGTATGTTGAAAAAATTAAAATCCAAATGTTTATGCTCCTCTTTTTCATTATCTTTACTTAGGATGAAACTATGTTCATAGTAATTCTTCTATAAAACAATAAAATGTCTTAAATTCATAACTTTTGTCAAAATAGTAATAAAATTGCTGCATAAAGTCACAACATAACTAGAAAGAAAACACCCATACACACAGCCATGCATTAAATAAATAGCCATGAGGGGTGCCTGAGTGGCTCAGTAGGCTAAGCGTCCGACTTCGGCTCAGGTCATAATCTCAAGGTTTGTGTGGTCAAGCCCCATGTAGGGCTCTGTGCTGGCAACTCAGAGCCTGGAGACTGCTTCAGATTCTGTGTCTCCCTCTCTCTCTGACCCTCCCCTCCTCAAGCTCCCTCTCTCTCTCTCTCTCTCTTTCTCTCTTTCAGAAATAAATAAAACATTATATATTTTTTTAAAATAAATAGCCATGACATCATAGTTTGAGCCAGGAGGAAATTTAAAAATAGAAGCAAAAAGTAGTTCTCTTATAAATTGTTGACCTCTTCATACATCTTGTCACTATGTTAGTTGTTTTGCTTAGAAAGAAGAAGGATCATTCTGACAGCTACAACTTGTTAGTGTTTCTCTATAAAATTGGACTAGAAATATTATAAGATATCCTTATGATCCTTTTGACATTTTAAGAGTATTATTTATACAATACTGAAAGAATGAGGACACAGCAAAATAATCATATGTTCTTCATCTTACCAAAATTGGGCATTCTCAATTACTTCCACAGTGGTATCAAAGCCATTTTTAATTTGGGTTTGTATAGAGAAGTAAAATCAACTCATTCCCTCACCATCAAGGGCCATAAATTCCAACTGGGAAGTAGAGAGTAAGCAAGACCAAGTGAGATGATATTTATTGTCAAAGAAGATAACAGCTTAATAAGATAGCTATGACTTCAGGAATAAATAAGTTTGTGTTATATATGCATCCCTTATACAATATGAAAATAATGTATTACTTACATAACATAATAATATACACTAACTGATACATCAATTGTGTATATATAGTATTGTTTTTTACTTACTTATGTATATACATATGCATACATATATATATGCATGTGTTATATATAAGGGTATGTATGTGTGCATAACAGTTAGGAAGAAGTTAGAAACAAGCAGTCTATTTTAAATGTAGGTCCTAAAGAATATTCTAAAACATACTTCATTTACTATCTGAGATTTGACTTGGAGAAATACTTGAAAGTTTGTTGCTGAAAGGTAACATATTATGCATTCCCAACTTAATACTAGTTAATAAATAAGGTAGAGAAAAGTGTTCATGAAGCTTCCTAGAACTTTCTGCTGTATTTATCTAGGATCACTTTTAGTTATCTATGCCCTCCTTATCATTTTTAGTTTTGCCTTCCAAAATAGGGATCAGTATATATAAAGTTGACTTCACTGTCTGGGTAGAACTCCAGTCTCCCTTTTCATTCACAGACCCTAAAGACATGTATTTGATTAGTGAGCTAGTATTTGCTGAGTGCTTACTGCTGGTCCAGGAACTGAGATACAGCTGAAAATATAATGAACAAATTCCCACCCTCATGAACTTAATAGATTAAGGTAGACAAGTAAATGATCAAAATAAAATATAAAATTTAAGTGGCAGCATCTATAAATATGGAAAGTAGGTATTTTCTTAACTTAGAATGGCCAATCTGCATATATGCAGCCCTCTGGGCTGAGACAAGGGGCTCTGGAATTCAGCCAAGCCCATAAATGATTTACTCTGGGAATTTGCTAACAGAGAAAGGACTCAGACATGTGGCTGATTCATTTTTGGAAACTTTTATTGAAGATGTAAGAGACTCTTTATCTTTATTTGCTTTTATGTAGAAGTCAAATATTTTTGAGGCTGCAGATTATTGCAAACAGAGTTTAAAACTATCCAAAGGCGTTAAACTTGATCAGATGCCCTGAAAAGATAGAATGACACTTGAAAGTCAGTTGCAAGGCTGTGAACCTATTATCGTTTTCAATTTGAATACTGGTCTGTGGTTTGAAATTAGTGTGAAAAAACAAATACCCAGTGATTAAAGCTCAGAGCAGCACTGCTGTGTTGCTAACACACCACTTCAGAGGGGAAGGCTTTGAAAATCCCATACAAATACATTCAAAAAGAGATTTATTTTTAAAAAGTAGTAAATGTGGTAAAACCTAAGTTTTTCCTTTCACAATGTAAACTCTTTTAAATGCTCTTTACCTATATGCTTATTGTACCTATTAGAGTTTAATGTGGAGAAACTTGCTGAGTAGAAAAGTCAGCCCATCGTAAGGAGCCTGGATGTGCTACAGCAAAGGTTTCTCAAAAGGGAATTACTTTCTATATATGTCGTTAACCACAGAAAGATACGGGACACTCCAGTGTACAGAGAGTTAAGGTGTGTGTGTGTGTTCAGGGGAGGAGTGGCAAAAGTGAGGAGGAATACTAATTGTAAGTCCTCAAAAAACTTTCCATTTTTCCTATAAGATATTCTATTTGAATATGCATATTCAGCTGTTCTTAAGAGAAATCTTATCCCTAGCCAAGAAAGGTAATGTCATATCAATATATGTATATTCAGCCATACATTGAATTTGCTAAACTTGTAATTAGGAACATGGATAGTAGTTAGACATGCACTATTTCTGTTACTTGCTTCCTAAGAGATATCAAGATAATTGCTTTTTGTGCTTCAATAATATTCTATGCATAATATTTCACTCGCTGCATTATTTTATAATTACCTACCTCTGTATACATCTCCCTGCTTGAGAATGGGGACTCAATTGCCCTTCTATTTCCAGCACCTATCTTCGTGCTTGTCAGAAGTTTGGCACACAATGTTTAATTCAAGAAATGACTATGTTTTTTGGCAGGCCAACCTCCTCTATAAATCGTCGAGCACATTTTTCTTGCTTTAAAGACTTGTTAAATAGAATTTACAAATTAAAGAACAAGAATTAACTATTAATAATTTGCCTAAGAAATTAAGTCTCTAGAAGACATAAAACAAATGCAATCAGTAACATTCATGCTTCTGTTGAAGACCTGTCAACGTTGATAAAATTTCAAATAACAATCTGAAATGTGAAAATGATCAGCTAGAGATTATCAAAAACACTAGGCTGGACAGAGCAATATGTCAGCACTTTTGCCCACATCCACAGCCTGGAGGTGTTCGAAGGTAAGCAGCGCCTTCATCATTCTGGCATTCTATTTTAGTCTAAGTCTACATCAGAAGCCTGCCAGGGCTCTGTGCTGATAACAAAGCACTATCGCTTTTCTAAGTGACAGAGCACAGTGACATATCAACAGTAGGACTTAAATGAAAAGCCCCTTCTAATTTAACTGGGAAGCTGCTGAAGCTGTATTCAGCCCAGCACTCTGGTTTTCAATTAAAACTTTCTTGTAGTAAGAGAAAGTTTGGCATATCCTTTCTTTTATTTTGAGGCAGTTATGGAGTTGCGTGGAAAAGACAGTGCAGTGTAGAGATGGCCCAGGAACAGCTAAGTACATATCAGCCTTTTTCATCCACTAATTGCAGTTCCTACAGTTCAACAAAAGTTTTGCCAAAAACTCATACTGCTGAAAGGATCCTTTCTCTCACTACAACTCTTCTTCGATGAATGTTTTTTCTGATACAGAGCATAAGGTAGCAAAGGGAGAATAATGTATCAATTACTGAGTACCTGCTATCTGCAGGGTACTATCAGTATATGAATGGGGGAAGGACCTCTTACCTATGCTATTTCAAGTATATATTGCATGTGATATTTCATTCCTACTAAGGTATATGTGGTAGATATGACATTTTTGTTTATATAGAAAAAGAAACTCATGAACAAGAAAATTAAGTTGCTTCTGTATGGTCACACATCTGTTAAGTGGCGGCATTGAAATATGAGTGTACAACCATATCCCATTAGTCTTGTATATTAACTATATAAAATTTAAAAGTGGAGAATTACGGATAACATCAATGTGCTGACATAAAAATTTATTTATTTAATGACACTCCCAAATTGCACTTTCCTTAAATGAATTCTTGGAACATTTAGAGTCCATAGTCTTTTACCTTAAAACCAATTAATGGTTTTCTATCTTTTCTTAAAGTTTTTATTCAAATTCCAGTTATCATACAGTGCAATGTTAGTTTCAGTGTACAATATAGTGATTCAACACTTCCATGCATCACCCTTGGCTTAAAACCAATTCAGAAAACACCAGCATACTGCAAATTTCTTACACATCTCTACACCACGTTTTAAAATCTGTATTTTAGAATTGCATTGGTGCCTCTTATTGTTTGGCATGATTCAATAGAATCCTCACTGTTGAAGGTACAGATGTGGTTAAGGGTATGTTCAGATAAGAACTATGTCTTCTTTATGAAGCCATATAACATATTTTTCTCAAACCTCAGTGCTGAGTAAAAATTTTTACTTTTCTTAAATAATTGATATTTAAAACCTATCTATCTCATATATACTGAAAAACTTTTTCGTTTCTGCTTCAGTCATGAATAGTATCAAGGGCAAGTGTATTACCCAGTTTCATAAACTTCTGGAAAATTTTTTCATTATTAATTTTAACCTTCAGTTCATTATAACATTTTATAAAAATTCTTCATGCCTTCAACATTCATTTCATTTTATTATGCACACTTCTAAAGTTGCCTCTATTATTTTTCTGAATGAGATGAGTTATCAATAAATAACTAAACAGAATTTGGACTAGAGCCAGAGGAAGAACCAGAAGGGCCAGACTTCTTGATGGATTTTTTATACCATTAGATCATAATCAGAGCATCTTTCAAAGTATTTCCTCATATTTGTTAGTGGTGTTTCACATCACTAAATTACAACACTAGGTTTTCAGATTCTTATCAGGGAAAGAATACACTGCCCTACTCCAGGGGATAAAAGCCTTCAGTACTGTTGATAAAGAATAATTTTAGTCACACACGAACACAGTTAGACATTTGGAAGGAGAATTTCCTTTTAGGGATAAAAGAAATTTTCTGGCAATTTGTCTCTGAGACAACCGTTAAGTACATATACATACACATATACATAAACATATACATATATACACACACACACACACATATATATATATACATATATATATCATGCTTATGCTTAGTGATTTTATATATATATTCGCATAGCTTATGCCCTCCATCTTGGTGCTTAGAACACACTTTTCTTTAAGAAAATCTTTTAGTGGACTTCCTCCACATCAAATCCATATCTTCCTCAAAATGGCATGAGTCAGTCAGTCATCACTTGATTGATAAAACTTGGACCAAAGAAGGGCAGCCGTATGGCACCAAACTCAATGATGCTATGTTGCAAAATAGAAAATCTGGAATCAGCAGATGCCAAGAAGTAAAATGCTTGGTGGTATATGAATAAATGCAGGCAGACATGAATAAAAATATTGATGCACATTCAAACTGATATTGATGCATGTATGCCAATGAATAGTCATGGAATCATTTTAGGTTTCCAAACAAATGATCTAAAGAGAGATTATAAAAATTTGATTTATAAAGTCAGTCGGAATTGAATATACATTTAAATGTATAGTCTTATTGTTTTACTTTCTGTTTTCTGTCCTTTTGCAATGCTGTAATCAGATCAGTATCACAGATATCATATGGCTAAATGATTCAATCACTCTGAATGTTTATTGAGTTCTTGCCAGTACCAGGTGCTGTTCTAGGCTCTGATGCTATTGTAGCAAGTAAGATAGCTATGTTACTTTATGGAGTTTAGGTTCAAGGTGGGGAGACAGAATACAAATTAATTAATGCACAAGATAATTTCAGGTAAGTACCAGGAAGAAAACAATGCAGAGTGACATGGTCAGGTAATGGGGGAAGTGAAAAGAGTTACTCAAGAGAGAATGCACACGGTAACATATTTGTAGAGACCTGAATGAAGAGGTATCAGTTATGAAAAAAAAAATGGGAAAAGAACATCTCTTATAGAATCATGAGTATGTACAAAGACCCTTAATGGGAATGACTTTAGAATTTTTGAATGCAGAAGGGAAGCTTTTGTGTCTTGAACATAGGGAGTGGAAAGGGGGAGTTGGCTATAGAAAAGAAAGACATCCTGACAAGATGGAAGGCTTCTGCTGTAAACTACTTCTGTTCCTTGTACAGGCAAAACTTAACTTACTTGGGTTTTATGTTTCTCTTAATCATAAGCTGACCTTTGAAGTCCCTTCAGATCTAAAATTTTATGTTAAAATACTTCTAGAGTGCTAGATATCCTTTGGTAATTCATTAATATTAACCATTTCTGGCATTTATAAATACACACTCCCTGCCTAAAAGGGTTAAAACATCTATTTGTGTTGGTAATGCATTGAATTTTTTAAAGCACTAGATAAAAATGCATTTGAAAATTAGTTCTCCCAAAGTGCTCACTGCCATTAACTGGGAGGATTGTCCATTTTTGGAAACTGCATTAAACTCTTTTAGGATATTAGGATGTTACTTAGTAAATTGTTGCTTTGCTTCAGTGAATAGAAAGAGCATTTCCAGTTAGCTAAAGTCTAAGCACATACAGAATATAAAGAACCAAACTACATTTAAGAATCTGTTTTTTAAATCAATGTTTTTCAGCTTTCCCCCAAATGTCATGTCATTCTTATATACATCCCCATCAGTAATATTCCTCAAGGTGTAATTTGAATTACCCCATGAAGACATTTGAATGATTTGGTATCCTTTGGGGAAAAGATCCCTCATAAGGGAATGCCCTCCTTTTTGTTCTCCTTTCCCAAGAATCATTCTTCTACAGTTACTAATTATACAAATAAAATTCATTAAGCTAAAAAAAATTACCTACTTTTTACTCCTGCATGTATTGCCTTGTTGTCAAAACTTGGGCCACTTACTGTTTCATCACTAAGCTAGTATCTTCCAGCCAGGGTTTGCAACATGCTGGTGTCACATGATCAGATTAGAGATGCATCAGTCACACACCTATGTACTGAACACATTGTTATTACATATGCATTTAGTGCTGGACATTGTGCTTGGTTGGGTATAAAACCACAGGGTAAAGAGGTAATTTCTGCCTCACAGAGCTCATGGTCTAGGATGTGTGTATCTGTGGAGTCATTTATGGGGTTTCATACAAGCTAGTAGTTAAGTACAATATGCAGTGAGAATGTCAATGATGGAAAAGAACTGAGTGAAATATAAACACCAAAGAATGGTATCTATACATGTTCAATTAACCAGAGGACACACAGAAGAAAGGGTGTCTAGATAAATATTAAGGAAAAGATAGCAATAAGGCAGATAAAGTGGGACTTGAGAAAAAAGATTTCCAGATAGAGTCTAAGAGAAAGGCTTGGTGGTAAGAAAATAAGTTCTATTAGTTTATTTATATTATATTTGCTGCATTTACAGGTCTGGTGAAAGGAAGATGAGGTAAAACCTTCTCCACAGGTTTCTGCTTCCTCTGTGCAATCAGTAGATAAGATTATCCACTTAGCCTAAGGGGGAAAACTATGGGGTCCTGAAGTATTAAGAATAGTGAGAAAGTATGAAATACAAACAGTGGGCATTGGTTGCACTCAGAGTTTGGATGTAAAAAAGTTGCAAAAACTTTTTACTTCCATCTTAACTGTAAAAACAAATAATCTACAAAACCATACCTTTCAGTTTTTTTTATAACTCCTTAGATACCTGAGGATACAAAGGAAACTAAAAAGATTAAATAAGAAAATAAAGATACATTTCTATAGTTGTTTCCATTCCTTGCTAAGTGGTGGGAGGATCTGCTTGCCATAGATCATCAGGAATAAGGAAAAAATGGCCATGGTGGTCTATGACGAAGCCACCTTCCTTATCTTACTATATGACTTGCTTTGGTGAAGGCAAAGTTACAAGTGTTAAGTGCCTGCACAGGAGTGCTACTCCTTTTAAAATGCTCCCTATTGGAACCTGGCCGCCATGATATAAGGAAAGTCAGGTTACAATGCTGAGAGGTCACATGGAGAGGCCAACGATGAAAAACCACCATGTGAATATAGAAGCCATGTGGAGAAGCACACTGACTGACAATTTTTATTTGTACCAAGGGTCCAGAAATAGGAGAGAAAGCATCTCGAAGCTTCCAGCCTAGCCTAGCTACCAGAATAAGCCACCATCTTGTGGAGTAGAAAAACCTCATAACAGACTCATAACAAATGTTGAGGTTTAAATTATCATTTTGGGGTAGTTTGTTACACAGGAATACGACAAAAGTTAAACTTTTAACAAACTCCTAATTACCAGATGTTGAATTACATTGACAGGAAGACATTACAGAACAAGAGTGAATCTAGCCACACTCTTTTTTCCAAGGGCATTTGCCAAGTGCACAGAGTGCACTGGCTGATAGCTAAAGGGAGGAGAGAAGAGATGAGGGACATCTCACTGAGGCAAGTTTAGTATTTCCCAAGTGTAAACCAATGCCAGCTGAGGAGTGTCAACAATGCAGCAATGCAATATTCCTTATGATGGAATCAGGGCTTTGACTGAGTGCAACCCAGCATCTAACATCAATGAGCTAAGGTTTTGTAAAAAATAAATAAAACCAGAGGGGGTGTCTGGGTGGCCCAGTTGGTTGAGCATCAGGTTTAGCTCAGGACATGATCTCACAGTTTGTATGTTTGAGTCCCATGTCAAGCTCTGTGCTAACAGCTCAGAGCCTAGAGCATACTTTGGATTCTGTGTCTCCCTCTCTCTGTCCCTCCCTTGCTTTGGTTCTGTCTCTCTCTCTCACTCAAAAATAAACATTAACAAAATTTTTAAAAATTAAAAAAATTAAAACTAGAATAGTAAGAACAAAGTAAGAAAATGATGTAAATAATAACAGAGGTCAAAAAAATAGAAAAGCAACAAATGAGCAGAAAAAGTTAACAGACCCCCAAGTTAGTTCTCAGAAAAGATCAATAAAATTGATATGGTCTGAGTTATGCTAATCAGGAAAAAGGGATATTAGAAGAGAAAGAATGACAACAGGAGATTAAAGCAATTTACGAGTATCAGGTATGAAAGAGTAATTATCACATCAAATCTATAGACATTAAAAGAATTATAAGAGAATATCATGAACAAATTATGTCAACAATTTGTAGAACTCAGATAAATTGATCAGATTTCTTTAAAAATTAAATTGACTTTTACGTCACTTAACACCAAAAATTAATTTGTGGTAGATCATACATAAATGTAAAAGCTAAGAGTGCCCTGTGGATCAGCAGTTAGGTGTCTGACTCTTCATTTCAGCTCTGGAGATGATCTCACAGTTTATGAGACTGAGGCAGGTGTTGCTGTGCGGATAGCTTGGAGTCTGTTTGGGATCCCCTCTCTCCCTTTCTTTCTGCCTCTCCACAATATGTGCATGCGTGCATGCTCACTCACGCTCTTTCTCTCTCTCTCTCAAAATATATAAACAAATATGAAGAAATCTTAGAAATAGAAATAAGTATAAAAATTAGAAGTATATAATTTAATCAGAATATTATATGTACATGAGACACATTTCCAAAAAAATAAATTAGAAGTATATAAGAGAATATCTTCAAAACTTGGATTAGTCAAATATTTCTCATACAGGGTACACAATTTTCTTTTACCCTGGACATAAAAATACTAACAATAAAAATATACGTTAAATTAAAATGTTAAATTGAAGTTCATCAACATTAAAAATGCCTGCCCATCAAAATATATTAAGAAAGTTAATAAAGTAGTGACGCTACAGAGTGGGAGCAAATATTAGCAATTTTTATATTTGACAAAAGATTTCTATGCAGAATATAGAGATAACTCTGGTAAATCAACAATACAATGAGAAACATCCCCATTAAATATGGACAGAGGACTTGATAGACACATCATAAAAGAAGATATATGAGTGATCATCCATCCTATTAAAAGGTACCCAATATCATTAGTCGTTAGAGAGATACTAGTAAAACCACAATGTGATACTATTTCAGTTTACTAGGATGCCTAAAATCAACAAAACAGACAATTCCAAATGTTAGCAAGAAAGTGGAGTAACTGGATTTCTTACAAAATGTGAAGGATTAGCTTGGTAGGACTATAAAGTTATTTAATTATTTTGGGTGATTTCTTTTTTTAAAATATTTTTATTTATTTCTAGGAGAGAGAGAGAGAGAGACAGCGTGAGCAGGGGAGGGTCAGAGAGAGAGGGAGATACAGACTCTGAAATAGTCTCCAGACTCTGAGCTGGCAGTCAGCACAGAGCCCCACGCAGAGCTCTAACCCATGAACTGCGAGATCATGACCTAAGCGAAAGTCGGACAATTAACCCACTAAACCACCCAGGCACCCCTATTTTGGGTAATTTCTATGTTTTATAAACTAAACCTAAACCTTCCCTAAAATCCACCAATACCACGAATAGGTATTTATCCCAAATATACAAAAACATATGTTCACAAGAAGACTTGTATGAGAATATTCATAGCAATGGAAAATGACTGTCTACCTATAGGAAAATAAACTAATTATGATATACTCATACAGTGATATACCACCCAGCAATAAAAAGGAATTGGCCTGCTGTTAAACACAATACTTGAATGAAATTCAAAATTATTAATTTGAACAAAAGAAACCATGCACAAAAGAATGTACATTTAAGATTTCATGTACATAGATTTTGGGAACAGGCAAAACTAATTATGAGAGTAGAAAAAAGAAAAAGATTGCTAATGGAGATACAGAACTGACTGGAAACTTGTACAAAGCAACATTTTATAGGGTTGCAAATAATATATATTTCACTTCAAGTGGTAATCCCAAAGGAATACACAATTACCAAATTCATTGGACTTAATAGTATATCATGTCAAGAACACAATTTATATAACTGAATTTTATTTTATACAAATTGTATTATAATAAAGTTTAGCCAACTACCTAAAATATAATTAATAAATAATACCTTACTTTTCCATATTAAAGTATATTTAATGATATACTTCTTTGGTGATGCATAAAGGAGATACAAATAACTTGTCAAGAATATTGCAAGTCTCACATCTATAAGGAACTCACCAAACTCCACACCCGAAAAGCAAACAACCCAGTGAAGAAATGGGCAGAAGATATGAACAGACACTTCTCCAAAGAGGACATCCAGATGGCCAACAGACACATGAAACGATGCTCAGCATCCCTCCTCATCAAGGAAATACAAATTAAAACCACACTGAGATACCACCTCACACCAGCCAGAGTGGCTAAAATGAGCAAATCTGAGTACTCTAGATGCTGGTGAGGATGTGGATAAACAGGCACCCTCCTACACTGTTGGTGGGAATGTAAGCTGGTGCAGCCCCTCTGGAAAACAGTGTGGAGGTCCCTCAAAAAATTAACAATAGAACTCCCCTATGACCCATCAATAGCACTGCTAGGAATTTACTCAAGGGATACAGAAATGTTGATGCATAGGAGCACATGGACCCCAATGTTCATAGCAGTACTCTCAATGATAGTCAAAACACAGAAAGAGCCTAAGTGTTCATTAACGGACGAATGGATAAAGAAGATGTGGTTTATCTATACCATGGAATATTACATGGCAATGAGAAAGACTGAAATCTGGCCATGTGTAGTAACATGGATGGACCTTGAGGGTGTTATGCTTAGTGAAATAAGTCAGGAAGTGAAGGACAAATACCATATGTTTGCACATATAGGAGGATTAGGAAGAACTTAACGAGGGACTATGGGGGAGAAGAAAGGGGGACTAGTGAGGGTCAGGGAGAGGCAAACCATGAGAGACTCTTGAATGCTGACAAAAACTGAGGACTGATGGATGTGGGGGGGAGGGGGGAAATGGGCATGGAGGGCACTTGTGGGGATGAGCACTGGGTGTTATATGGAAACCAACTTGACAATAAACTATTTAAAAAAAAGAATATTGCAAGTCTCAGAGTTCATCTTAGGTCATAAATAGGTTAAAATTGATTATTACAGGAGACAAACATAAAGGAATAACACAGATAAAATAATTTCAGTTTGGGGCTTCTTCTTTGTAATGTAGTCCCTATTATTGCATTGTACACTTGACTTTTCCATAGGGTATTATCTTAAAACTTGAAATAAGTTGCTACAGTGGAATAAGAAGAATATGTTTATTAAATGCATATTATTAGAGGCATGCTTGAGTGACTCAGTAGGTTAAGCAACTGACTCTTGGTTTCATCTCAGGTCATGATCTCACAGTTCATGGGATCAAGTCCCATGTTGGGCTCTGTGCTGACAGCATGGAGCTGGCTTAGGATTCTTTCTTCTTGTCTCTTTGCCCCTCCCCTACTCATGCTCATTCTCTCTCTCTCTCTCTCTCAAAGTAAATAAACAAAAATGTATATTATTAGAAGCTACCATTTTCCAGAGCTCTTAACAAAATTTGCTCTGAGTCCACATTTTATCAGGCAACTGTCAGATTAGAACCTGTACTTTCAATTTTGTAAGCTATTCCAAATTTCACAAAACTGAACTTAATCTGTTCTCTTGTAGGAAATGTATATAAGATACTGCCCATATCTTTGTGATATACTTCAAAATAACCTTGGTTTCAATTAATCATACTGATAAATGGTAAGCATTTAGAAAGCCTATTAAATACCAAACCAACACCAAACTGTTTCTTATGAAAATATACTCCCTTTTATTTCATTAAGCCTGTAGTTCTTCTCTAAAACCTTTTTCATAAGAATCAAACATATGATAAGCAAGTGTTATTAGCCATGGTTAAAACAAGTATTTATGACATTTTAATTGACTGAATTAAATATGTTCTTTAATGCTTTTATCTACAAATGTCTTTTATTTAATAAAGTTTTCCATGTACTACTTTGTTTAAATGTTTTAAATTAGATCTCATTTTCATTTGCCACCTACATATGACACAAATTTTTAATTCCATTAAGGTTTATATATTCCATTAAGAGATATTTCTTTCACAGTATTCTCTTTATAGGGTATGCACTTAATCCAATTATGCTTTAAATATTTTGAGAACTTATCTTGAAATTGCCTTTATGAAGGCACAAAAGAATATCAGTCACCTTCTTTTATAAGAGTTTAACCAAAAATATAATTTTAATATCTCAGTGCACTCTTTGTGTTCATGCAAATTATACCTATAATGGCTGTTTTCTATGCATGTTAATAAAACTTACCTTGGATCATTCACTTAAAAACATTTAGACTGTTTATAGACTAGCACAATAGGACTAATCTTTATGCATTTTATTATAATTTTCATTTAAGATTTTAATTTTAGATATTTTATTTTATCATTTTATTACAACTTCATTATGAAAGGAAATTACAAAGTAGAAACTCTGAAGCAAATTCTAGCCCAAAATTCACATTTCTAATTAGGATAGGATTCTGACAAACTCCAAATAAGTTTGAAAGTTCCAGCTAACTTAAATCTTGTACTGTTTATAGCAAAATCAAATCCCATCTCTTTTGTTGCAAATTCTCCTGGATTTCACTTATTTTATTTTTTTGTTCTTCATTCATGTTTTAAATTTTTCTAATTAATGTACTTTTTAAATTTTCCCTTAGTTTTGAAATAGTCTATTTTTTTTCTTTTAATTTCATTGTGGTACCCTTTTCTATGTTTTTCCTATATTAATTTTCACTAATATCTTTTTAGCTCTTCTGTTTTCCCAATTACTTATTATTTTAAAGATTATTTCCTTTATATTTAAAATACTAACAGCAATGTCCAATTTAAAAATGTTCTTCCTTTGACCACTAGATTCCATCTTTATATCAATGATAATAATTGCTTTTATCAACTACTTATGTCAACTACTCTGCTAAGTGATTTATATGTATTATCATATAGCTGTCATGAAAGACTGAAATCTTTGAGATTCATAGAATATTTATAATCTAAGCAAGCATGGCATTTGAGATACTTGAAAACATTGTTTCTCAGTGAGAGAGCATTGAAAACATCGGATAAATATGGGAGTCTTATTTAAAACATAATAAGGTAATGGTGGTTATGGGCTCAGATCAGGATTCAGTAAATTTTTCATTTGGACCCATCACCAGGGCTTAATTAGCCCTAAGACCCAGTTAAACTCTCAGAAGTCTCATCTCGAAAATGTGAATAATAATAGAGTCTACTTTAGACTGTTTTGAGGATTAAACACAGGCAAAATACTTCATTCAGTGACTGACACTCAGCTACTAATGGCTCAGTAAATAGAAGTTTGTTATAGCTTTGGAATAGCATATTCTGGGGTATTTATATCACCAAAATATGCATTTTGTGTTTCAGCATATGTAATCCTTCTGGTGATCCGAAAGAATGCATCTCTGTTTGAGTTTTCTCTTTTGATTTAATGACTAGAATTAAAAACCTAGATTAGTTTTCATTTCTAATGAGGAATCTCAGAACAATCCAAGAAAGATAACTGGCTTTTTCCTCCCAATTGTTATTTTACTTTTTTTCTTTGTACTTTTGAAATTTCTTTAAGATATGAGATCAAGAGCTAAATCTGGTAAAGATATTTATTTTCTGGCTTAGATGAAGTATTTAAACATTCATTGGGCAAGTTAAAAATTCCAATTTGGTGCTTAAAAAATACTACATTTGATAAATAGGTCTTGTTTCCAGTAAACTCGCATAGCATTCCATTTATTTACCTGACTTACTTGAAAAATGAATAATCCTTGAAGAGAAAGAAAAATGGGTATAGAAATGAGTTATGCACAGAGTTAGAGAATAGGAAACCAAGAATAGCTATGGAGGAGTTTTGAGCTGAATGGAAATTCTTTAAGTCACACATTGCTGAAAGGAATTAGAATTATTATCACTCAGAGTGCAGACACCACTGTGAACATGATAGCCTTTTAAAAGACATTCCAGAAAGACAAGGAATTAGGGGTAAAACTACTTGGCTTTAGCATAAGAGCTACTATCTAAAAACCTTAATAAATTCTTAACTTTATACTTGTAAAATCATGGGGAGCCACCAAGAAATTCACTGATGCATTAAATAATCTTTAAAAGAAGATAACATAATCTATTTTCTCCAAATCATATCATTGTTCTGAAATAATAGGCACACAAGCAAAAATTACTAGACATGTATAGAAACAAAAGAATATGTCCTGTATCCATTAAAAAAAGTCAATAAAAATACCCATGTTGGAATTGTCAGACAACTTTACACCAGAAATTGTAAATGTGATCAATAATTTAAAGGCACCATTCATTTAACAAATGAATACATGGGGATTCTTAACAGAGAAATAATTCTATAAAGAAAAGAAATGGGAATAACAGCTATACTACACACACACACACACACACACACACATACACACACACACGTAAGCAAGGCAGTAGAAAATGCCCAACTGAGGAACACAGAGAAACAATGGTTGACATACATCTCAGATACATATAAAATCATATCACGTGGCATAACATACATTTAGTTGAAATCTAACAAAAAAGAAAAGGTTAGAACAGAAAAAAGTATTTTAAGAATATTTTCCAAAACTTTCCCAAGTTTCCCCAATTTAATGAAATGTATCAAACTACCAATACAAGAAAGCTCAATAGACCATAAGCATGATGAATGTACACACACATACACACCCACATGTGCACATACACACTTACATGTACACAGACATCAAGAAACAGCCCACTGTATATTATAAACAAATTGTTCAAAATGAAAGATAATGAGAAACATTTCAAAGTGGCTCAAGATAAAGACTTATTACAGTAAAAACAGCTATGATAAGATTTTTTTTGACTTTTTCTCAAAAACAAGACAAGCCAAGGACAAGGGATACATCTTTAAAATGCCAAAGGAAGAAAAAACAAAAACGAAAAACACTGTCATCCAAGATTTCTTTTTCCAGCCAAAATAAAAGTTAAATAAAGTCATTTGCTGAGCATAAAATATAAAATAATTTATCATCAGCATGTATGTACTTTAAGGAATAATAAAAGGAATTATTCATGCTGAATAGAAATGACATGAAATCAAAATTAGAATCTACATGAATGAAGATAAGGGCTGCAAATCATAAATAATGTTTAGGACAAACTGAAAACAAATAACAAAAATATAAACTTAAACCCACATCTACCAACAGTTATATTAATTAAAAATATATAAGCCTATACTCTCAGTTAAAAGGCAAAAACTATCAGTACATGACATGTTAAGATGCAACTATTTGCTGTTTAAAAACACACATTATATAAAGACTCTAATTGGTTAAAAGCAAGCAATGGTAAAAACCTACACTTCTTGGGCACTAGTCATAAGAAATCTGGAGTGCTATAAAAGAAAAAGTTGACTTGAAAACAAGGAACATTACCAGAGGTAAAGAAGGATATTTTATAATAATAAAATGGTTAATTCCTCATGTAGATAACAACCGTTTTGAAATATAAATGAAGCAAAAATTAATAACATTTGAGAAATAGAAATCATATCTGATTTTTTATGCTAGTTTCCAGCAATTAACAGAAAAATTAATTAGAATAGAGACAATTTGATCAACACCATGAAATATTTTGACATAATTGTTATTTTTAGAACACTATACCAATAACTTCAGAATGTATCTCCTTCCTGAGAAATTAATAGTCAAATATCTTTGGAGTAGTAAAAATAAATTCTTACATAGACATCCAAAGCACAAACTTAAAAGAAAGAAATTTAAAAAAAACCTGAGCTTTGAAAGTTTTAAAATTCTGTATATTATATATAATACACATGACAAAGGGCTTATACACAGAATATATAAACATCTCCTATAATCCAATCAGAATACAAACAACTCAATTTTTTAAATGGGCAAAAAGGTAGATGATTCAAAAAGAAAGCTACTGGAATAGCCAATAAATATATTTAAAATTCTCAAGTCCATTCATTACCAGGGAAATATAAATTGGAATCATGATGAGATTTCACTATACATTCAATGTGAATAAATAAAATCCACGAGACTGATGTCACCAACTATTTGGGAGAATATGTTAAATATCAATTATACGCTATGATTCAGCAGTTCCATGCCCTGGTATTCACAAGAAAAAGATAGAAACACCAAAAAATGCTTTGGCAAAGCAAACGCAAACAAATACACTCCATTGATTTCAGACAAAGGTACAAAATTAATTCAATGTTGGGGGTGCCTGGGTGGCTCAGTCAGTTAAGCGTCCAACTTTGGCTCAGGTCAGGATCTCACTGTTCATGGGTTTGAGCCCGGAGTCGAGCACTGTGCTGATGGCTAGCTCAGAGCCTGGAGCCTGTTTCAGATTCTGTGTCTCCCTCTCTCTCTGACCCTCCCTTGCTCACACTGTCTTTATCTCTCTTAGAAATAAATAAAACACTTAAAAATATTACAAAATTAATTCAATGTTGGAATTATTCAACAAATGGTGCTTGAGGAATTGGATATTTATAGGTAAAAACAGAACCTCAACTAAAGCCTTATATTGTATACAAAAATTATCTCAAAATTTCCTATAGACTTAGGTATAAAACAAAGTACAAAACTTTCAAGAAAAAAACCACAGAATATCTTGGGGACCTATGAGTAGGTAGATTTCTTAGATGGGACACAAAAGCATGATTGAAAAAAGTAAATAATAAATTGAACTTGTGATAGTTAACTTTTTGTGTGAACATGGCTAACCTACGATGACTAGTTTTCTGTTCAAACACTGATCAGTGTATAAGGTTTATTCTTTGATGTAATTAGCCATCAGTAAACTTTAAATAAAGCAGATTATCCTCCATAATGTGGCAGAACTATTCCAATTAATTGATAGCTTTAAGAAGACTTGTTCCCTAAAGAAAAAAGAGGTCTACCCTAGATTGCAACAAAGAAATCCTGCCTCAATCTTTAGCCTTCAGAGTTAAGGCTACAATATCATTTCTTACTTGAAACCCCAGCCTGACAGCTTGCCCTATGGATTTCAGACTTGCCAGCCCTCACAATCACATAAGCCTGAGACTGTAAATAAACACATTAAAAGATATTCAATATCATTTACTATCAGGGAAATGTAAATTATAACCATGATGAAATATCACATACACACTGATCAAAATGACTAAAATAAATGTCAGTGACAACACCAAATACTGCAAAGAACTGGAAAAACTGAACCACGCATAAATGTGCTGGTATGAATGTAAAATACTGCAAGTCATCTAGTTTGGCAATTTCTTGTACAATGAATCATACAAATACAGTATGACCCAGCAATTGTGCTAAATATATAAATCTTTGTATATTTCACAAAAAATAAAACTTATGTTCAGATAAACATTTTTATATGAATGGTTCATAGCAGCTTTATCTGAAATGACCCCAAACTGGAATCTGTTTAAATTTAACAGGTGGATGGCTAAACAAATTGTGACACGTCCCTATCACTACTGGACAGTAAAAAAGAATGGATCTTTGATACACACAACCATTTGAACAACTCTCCTGAGAACTGTGTTGAATGAAAAAAAATTCCTAAAATGTTTTTACTGAATGATTCCATTTATATAACATTTGAAATGACAACACTTTAGAAATGGAGGACAGATTGGTGGTTGACATGAGTTAGTAATGAAAGGTTGGTTAAATAAGTGATAGAGAGTGGATTGAAGAAGGATGTAAGTGTGATTATATAAGAGCAACATGAGACATTGTGGTGTTAGAACTGTTGAGTATCTTCAGTGTGGTCATAGATATACTAACCTACACAGGTGATAAAATTTCATGTAACTTAATACACACACATACACACAGATGTGTGTACAAGAAAAACTGAGAAAATCTAACTATTGGAAGTAGATTGTATCAACATCAAAATGCTAATTGTGATATTATGGTATATTTTTGCAAATACAGGAGAAAACCTGGAGGAAGTTTGGCAAAGTGTGCAAGGCATCTTGAATTATTTCTTGCACTTGCATGTGGAATCTACAATTATCTTGATAAAAATTTCAATATAAAAAGACACAAGATTGATCACAAAAGACTTCTTCACAATATGCAAAACACTGGAAACAATTGATATATAAATTGTACATATTCACATAATGGAAGGAGGATATATTAACAACATGTGCAAAACATTTTAAACCATAAAACCTTTATGTTGAACTACTAAAACCCATATTGATTGTATGATTCAATTAACGGTAGTTGCTTCTTAGAGGAGCAGAGATTGTCTGGGAAGCGAAATATGGAAATATTCCAGATTGATGGGAATAGTCTGTGTTTTGACAAGGATGCAAAATAAACAGATATGCATGTTTGACAAAACTCATCTATGTACTTCAAAAATAAAGATTTCACTATATAAAAATTATTTCTAGAATAAAAGCATGCAAAAATTAACATTCATGTAATTAATTCATAATAATAATATATATAAACCAAATTTAAAAAAATGTACTTGGCAATAAGACAATATTCAAAATCTTGGAGTGTGTGTGTGTGTGTGTGTGTGTCCAGCTCTCATTTTCCAATTTCAACTGTAACAGTATTTAAAATTATCTTTGTCTTTCTCCTGAGAAAGCAGTACAGTTTAGGAAAGCAAATGATATGAATGGAATACAATCTTTTCTTCCCAATTCATGATAGGTCAAAGATTCTCAATTTAGTGAATTTCTAGACTTTCTTAAAAACGACTTATTTTAAGATTTCAATTAATGTAGTAGATTGCATGATTCTTTTGAAAGCAACTTCTTTCTTAGCACAAGTATACTTTCTCTATATGATATCCCTTCTGTGGCACATGCAATACTACAAAGCAAAAATGGACAACAGAGGCAGTGTCTCCCCAGAGTGTTAGTTTTGGTAATATGTACATAGTGTCATCCCCCTGAATGGCTATAGACACATGCTCAAAACTATAAATTAGCTTTAACTAGAGTCCCACATCAGTATTCTGTATACATCTAATCTGATGGTATTTCAAGGAACGGGGGTAAGATGGAGGGAATCATTTGTAATGATAATCAGCCCGATCTTTCATAAAGTTTATACAATTACAATAGAAAAAACACTAAGTGCTTAAATAATTGAAAAATTTCATAAAGCTGACAAATTGAAATCAAGCCTTAACCTTTAGAAATATGTTCCTTAAAATAAATGTCTCTAATTATTCAATAAATCCATTACATGTCCAGTTTTCCAATGTTAGTATTAGGCAGTATTATTTCTCTTCAATCCTGCATCAACACAGATGCTTTCTTCTACACATGATTACATGTAACAGGACCGGGAGTGGGACAGATGTGTCATGTATATAAGGTTTTATTATAAATATATCCAAAATGTTGATGTATTCAAATTTTAACAAATATATATCAGTTCAGCAAATTCACTCTATATCTACCTATTAGAGTTCATGAAACATGTTCCTATGAAACTAGATATTAATTTTGGGAGCTGAGAATATTGCATTAATGTTTGGCCATTAACACTTTTCACTATATCCTCTGCCTCCTTTCATTTCAATTTTTGAAATTTAGCGGTAGACCCATTTTCATCGCGAGTACTTACCAGTCTTGTTAAATAAAGCTAGTAATAAAAAGCTGACCATGTAACTCTACCAATCAGGTTCCAATAGCCTGGACCAGGCTGAGGCACAATGTTCCAAGTCAATTTATATATCTGTCAGTGTCTTAGAAGTAGGGTTTTGCAAGATGGTAATCAAAAGAGAAAGAATGACTAAGTGAAATATTGAGATCATCTCTCAGGGAATTTGAATTTAAGACATGCAGAAAGATGCCTATGATAGTTAGCCAAGGCAGAATGTGGAAAGAGAGAGACAAAGAGAGAGAAAAGTAATCTGAAACCATGAGAAAGAAGAAGCAACAAAAACACAAAAAATTATAAGATACATAAAGTTTAACTGCTCATCACAATTACCTGGAAGGATTTCTAAGTGTATGGATCTGTATGTCCCAATTCAGAATCTCCTCCAAGTTTGAGAATCATCAATGCTTAAAATATCATTTACCCTTCATAGAATACAAGTATGAGTATTTCACTTTTACGAATAAAAAAACTGAAGCTCAGACAGGTTAATTAATTTTCGCAATCTGACTCCAAAACACATGCCATTTCCTTTGCTCCAATAAATCTCTAAAACAAAACAAAATTGAAGGGGAACAATACACAGGGAGTACGCAAAAAGAGGGAAATGATTTTAATTTGAAATCACAAGTCAGTGCTATTGCCCCTGTGGATGAATTTCATTGTCAATTGCCATTTTCCAAGTTACTAAAACCCATTTTTTTAAACTCTAAGCAGTGAGTTTTTCAATAAAATCCTCAGTAACATTGAACATCAAATAAGTTTACTTAGCTTAGCTATACTTTATAATTTAGTTCTGGTTATGACGTGAATTGTGCCAATTTGTAGTAGGGTCTCCTTAATTAATGTGTAAACACTTATTTCTCGGTGATGAACCTACCACAAACTTGTTCTATAAAATGACGTAAGAACACTTAGAGATTTTATCTCCTGATTTTCAGACATTGCTCAGGCTCAAGATTAGTGCCTGGGAAGACTCTAGAGATTCTGCATTTTTATCGAGTAAAATCATACTGTGACATGGCTTCTTTTCAAAGGTGAATGCTTCATTCGGCAGTTTGCTTCACTTCCTAATACAATTGAAAAGTCATTTGCTGACAGTAAACCAGTGGCAGGTGCGTTTTGTGTTGACAGCTGCAGTTCTGACATGGATCACAGACAAGCTCTGCCAGCAGGGCTAGAACATCTGGAGCGTTTGGGCTGCTTTCAAAAGCCAATTTGAGAGGACTGTCTTCTCCCATTTCAGAAAATAAAATAAGTAATGGACACTGGGGCCAAATTTACATTGTGGTAGGACAACACTCCATTAGATCTCTTATTTATTAAATATGATGGCAAAGGCCACAAAGTATACCAACACTTCTAATAAAGAGGAAGATGGTTTATAAGATAGATTATTGCAACCCTTTGCTTCTCTCAGGATTGTCTTTGACAATTTGAAAGCACTTGATTGGTAGGGAAAAAAACAATATTTAATTCTTAGAAGTCTGTTTCTGGGAAATTCTTTTACTGATTTGCTCATAGAAAACAATACTTCAAAATTGTTAAATATTAACTGTTCTAATATGTATTCAATGAGTTGAGTTAATTATTCTTTTCAAATTTCTTATTAAGAATAATAGTCATTGTTAATACACTTCATTAAACACACCTTATTAAACACAACATTCTGCCAATATTGGACAAAACAATGTCACTTAATTTCCAAAATCATCTTGCTATATAGTAGCAAATGATATCATCCCCATTTAACAGATGAGACTACTTACACTTAAAGAATTAAGGCAATTTCCCAAGTCCCATAAATAGGAAATAGAAAACTGATATTCTTTCCCAATTTGGAATTCCAAAGTTCTAATGGCATTACATATACTCTTAGCTTGCTGAATTTATGAAGTTAGAAAAAAGAGCATAGAACTTCCTTTTACTACCAAGTAAATCAAAATATACCAGACAATATTATCAACAGTAAGGAATGTCCTACCAAAATAGTCATGATGTGACACATTAGCACCTGGAGTTTTTTAGAAAAATGATGCAAAGATGCTTAATTTGTTCCAACATTCAATAATTACAGCTAGACTAAAAGTAAATAAATAAATAATGCTCACAACTTCTCAACATGTATCAATTATTTAATTGGTGATTATTGGGCCTTGTGGTAGCAAGGAAGTAAAATTGACAGCTTCAGGCACACACCTCCAAAAACCAGAATTTATACATGGGAATTTTGTTGCTGCTGCCAAATTCTATGAATTTTTAAGGGAATTAGCTAGACCCTGATGGGAACATGACATCTGAGAATTAATGTCATTTTTGAACATTCTGTTATAGACTAGGTAGTAAATCTAAATTCAAACTTCACTTTCCACTTTTTCATATTACAGGATTTCAAAAGATAAGTGGGCAAGAATCCAAAAAGATTAATTACAAATGCCATTAATGTGCTCATGTGGGTGTGTGAAATACAGGAAACACTACCAAGTAATTTATCTTCAATGATATGCCAATAAGGATATGACTTCTTGTAGTCCACATGCCAGAGAATGTCCATTCAAATGATACTTGAACATTTTATGGATGAGTGTGTGTCTAATGGATAGAGACTAATATATTCCCTTTCCTCAACATTATTGAGATCAGAGTATTTACTTACTAGTGCACATGGTGACAAATGATGCTGTTTTATTTTTTTTTCCTTGATCCAAGCCACTCATTTTTTAGATTACACTGGTAGCTATTTAAAAAAAATATATCTTGACATGAGTTTTAAGGGGGTATGTCAAGTAAATAGTGTAGGGCAAAATATCTTGAAAGAAATGCATTCTGGCACCACCCAAGAGAAAATGAACAATCATACCCACTCTGGCACCTGAAAATGTTGGTTGATGTTTGGCACCTGAAGAAATTACCCATGAAATGAACACTTGGGGCTGGATTCATTAGAATTCAGCTCCACTGTCTTCAAATGCATAAGAATCTCTACACAGATACTGAGAAATAGAGATAAAAAGAATCACAGAGGAAACGACAATGCTTCTTAACTGCAGGAAACTTAGATTTAATGGAATTTGCTCCATAACATACACAGTATGAAGGTACGATTATAGGCAAAAAGGTCATAAGTTTCAAGCCAAAGAAACCATATATATTTAATTATTCAATGAAATATAGCCAATCAGAAAATATGGATTTCAATTTAATTTTCTTGCTTATAGCTTGTATTTTGTGTATTTTACAAATTTTACTTTATAATCTAGTCAAACATGGGTTGGGATTTTTAGTGTTTATGTAAAGAAGGACATAATACTCTATACTTGGGACATATTTCACAGTTTTGAGAGTGAGTTTTTAAGAGAAGGATTATGTAACACTGCCAATACAAATGCTTCACAAATATATTGTGTTCATTTTCTGTAGAACATTCAATATGTGAAATACTAATTTCTTATTCACCTAGAATGATATCTAATATAATAAAATATTTTATTAAGGCAGTTATATGGCTATGTTTTCTGCATTATTTATTTATGTAAACCTAAATTTTCCCCATACTCATTGACCCAGTTAACATTTTATGCAACACCTCACATTATTGACTAGGTTTAGTAGAATGAGGTAAGTTCATTAGGTATGAAATGACATTTTTCATTGCATTGTATGAGAAAATAATAAACTCAAGTCTGATTGCTTTATAACATTTAATATTAATATTATTGAATGATGATATGAAAAAATAAAGACAAATGCAAAACTAATAAATGACTGCAAAGTTTACATATAGAAAAATAAATTAAAGAACTTCTGTTTCCTATTACATTTATTATTGTGATCCTAAATTATTCCTTTATATGGCCTTCTATTATGCTTGCTATTTCACAACAATTGACACTCCTGGAGAGCTAAAAATTATGTTTCACTCTTTGATGTTAACTTGTGTCCAATTTTCTTGCTCAGTGCCTTGGCACATTGTAAATAATAGGTACTTTTTACTTAGTTATTGATGCTAGGGCCCTGCATCAGGTGAATGGATACTTTAAAGTATATATATTTGTCTTTATTTTTTGAGAGCTAACAAAACCTGAAACTGTCCTATCTTAGATGATTAGGCTATTGGATTAAATCAAAGCTTCAGGGTATGATTCCTGGTGAGAAATAGAGAATTCATAGTTCACCATCTTGATGATGAGTAAGTGAAGACTTTGAGATGCTTAATGCTTAGAAGGTTTCTCAGGTACCAGAAAAAAAATAGAAGACTAGAATCCAATAATATAACTGTAGATGAAATATTCAATTCTACTGTAAGAAAAGCATAGGGTTGAATGAATATGCACTTGATGGTTCCACTGGTTACTTACTGTTACCTTAGGTAATAACCTATCTTAGACTTGGTGCCTCAACCAAAAAATGTTGACTGAATGATTACTGTGAGTATAAGATATAGTGTCCACAAGTGAAAGGAAGAGTATTCCTCCAGCATATTGTCTGACTCTTACTACCATTCAATAAGTGGTCATTAATTGTTTGTCATAATATTTAGGGGAAATAGGATTTTCAGAAAGAACAATCAAATGACATAATATTCCAGTATTGAAAGAGAATATCTTCCTTCTATTTTCACAAATACAGTGAGGAATGTGGAGGGGACAGGTACTTAGCCTATCCCTTAACTAAAAGGGACTCTTCAGTTACTTTCAAAAGAGGGAGGTTACTAATTTATAGAACGTCTGTGTTGATAAGTCCTCTTCTCACACGTGGAGATCATTTTCTTATGGCTTCACACACAACTCACTTTTGGTTCTCTCCTATCTATAGGTTATATCTTCTTAGTCTTCCATGTTGATTCCGTCTCTTCACCACAAACTCTTAATGTTACAGTGCTGCGGTTTCAGTCTTCAGCATTTTCTTTCCTTTTTTTCTTTTTGCATTTTCTTTATATATATCCACACTACTTTAAGGATGTTCTCCCATCTTACGGTTTTAAATACCATCTCAACATTTATATTTCTATCTTTGGCAATGGCATACCTCCTAAACCCTACCCTTATATATCCAAATTACTATTGATGCCACAGTTAAATAAGCAAAAAAACAAAACAACAAACCAACAAAACTGAAAGAGTTCATCACCACCAGGGCGCCTGGGTGGCTCAGTCAGTTGAGCCTCCCACTTCAGCTCAGGTCATGATCTCACGGTTTGTGGGTTCAAGCCCCGTGTCGGGCTCTTTGCTGACAGCTAGCTCAGAGCCTGGAGCCGGCTTCAGATTCTGTGTCTCCCTCTCTGACCTTCCCCTGCTCATGCTGTCCTTCTCTCTCAGAAACAAATAAAAAAACATTAAAAAAAAAAGAGTTCATCACCACCAAACCATCCTTACAATAACTGCTAAAGGATATTCTTCAATCTAAAATAAAAGGCTGCTAATTAACATCATAAAAGATATGAACGTGTAAAACTCATAAGTAAATCTAAAGTAAAACACAAATTCTCTGATATTGTAATGTTGATGTATAAATCACGGCTCAAATTTAAAAGGTAGGAAAAAAGTATTAAAAATGATTATGGCTGCAATAATTTGTTTTTGGATACCCAATATTTTTTAAGATGTACATTATGATATCAATAAACTAAAACGTAAGAGAGTAAAAAGTATAAAATTTATGAATGCTTTTGAAGTTATCACTTTAAAATAAGATACTTATTATAAGATATTTATGTAAGTGTCACAGTATACACACACAAAAAAATCTGTAATAGATACATTAAAGATTATTATCAAGGAGTCAAAGCATACCACCACAAGAAGTCATCAAATAGCAAAGGAAAACAGGAAGAGGGGAAACACTGTACAAAAGAACTGCAAAAACAGTAAGAAAACAATTGACAAAATATTTATGGGAAGTACCTACCTATCAATAATCATTTAAAAGTAAACTGATTATATTCTCTAATCAAGAGACAGACTGACTGAATGGACGCCTATTAAGAGACTCCAGCATTAAGGGCACACACAGTCTGAAAGTAAGGGGAAGAAAAAAAAAGATTTTTCAAGCAAATGATTAAGAAGAGTAGGAGAAGGAAGTGGAGAAGGAGAATGGTACCTTTGTTTAAATTATACAAAATAAACTTTGAGATAAAAATAGTATAAGGAAGAAAGAAGGTCATTATATGATGACAAAAGGGTCAATTTACCAGATAGATTGCATATTTTAAATAGTTATATGCCCAACATAGAAGCATCTAACTATAAAAAGCAAATACTAACTGTAGAGGCCACTTTAGGCAAACAGCCTTGAGCAATGGAATGCAAAAAGGGTCTCAGTAACCCCCGCCTGAATACAGGGAGGCCCATCAGGTGACTCACCTCAGAATATTCATAGGCCCTAACTAACTAGTGGACTATTTACAACCAGTCGCAATTACCAAAAAAAGGGAAAACTCCATATGTCCCCATACCTGTTAACTTTCCCCTTTTAAAACCAGCCACCACCTACTGCCTCAGGGCAGACAACCTCTCCACTCCATTGTGGTGTATTTTGTAAACTTCTATCACCTGTGTTCTGTCTTAGGTGAATTCTTTAACCTCCAGTTTCATGAGAGCCTGGAGGCTCTCATCTGCTCAAGAGATGTTATACCCAGATCACAGTATCCTAAACGACCAGAGACCATCAGGGAGACCGAGTCACGCATGCAAAGACAAAGGGCTTTATTACGGCCTCAAGCTTTGGCTCTCAGACCTCACCAATGCAGTGGATCCATGCTGAGAGCCCCGAGTAAAGGCAGAGTAGGGTTTTTATGGTGTTTGTGACAGGGGAGTTACAGAAGTTGTGGCAGGGGAACAGTGATCCAATCATAATTATACAACATCATTGACAGCAGGTTTGACCATACACATTGTCTAGAGTATTCGTTACTTTTGGCGGGATCCAATTACAACATTTAGAGTACCTTTAAATTTAACCAATCACAGAGCGAGCCTAGGGTCTTGTTCAGCGACTAACAGGTTAACTTTAACATTAGGTAACAGGGTCCTATCTATAGTTTCCATCTCCAGGCCTCTCCCTTAGTAATGTGGAGGGTGGTTGCTGGCCTTTCCTGATTGGGTGTTGCTCCTGCCTTGGGCAATGTGTAACTGCCTGATAGTTTCCGGGAAGCTGGAACTTAGGCCTTCTAGTTTAGAGGGAAACTTAAAGCCTGTCATGGAGTCAGTTTGGTTTAGACGTTTAGACTTGTGTCCTTACAGAGAGACACCCCATTTAGACACCACACTAACATAACTAAAAGGAGAAATAAACAGCAGTGCATTCTACTTAACATTCTACTTTCTTTGGGAACTTAACATTCTACTTTCTCTAACGAATACTAATCATCTAGACAGAATCAAAAGAAAACAGCAGATTTGAACAACACTATAGAACAAATGGACTTAACAGATATATACAGAATATTTCATCCAACAGCACCAACTAACATATTCTTCTCAATTGCACATAGAACATTCTCCAGGATAGATTGTATGTTGGACCATAAGACAAGTCTAAACTAGTTCATATATATAAAATTTTATGTAGTATCTTTTGTGAATAAAAAAGTTTGAAATTGGAAATCTGAAAAATTAACAAATATGTGGAAAGCTGAAAGCTGAAAAATTAACAACTATGTGGATATTAAGTAGCACATATCTGAATGACGACTAGATCAAAATAAATCTAAAGGAAACTTAATATATCTTGAGACAAATGAAAATAAAAACACTACATATTAAAACTTACAGAATGAAATTAAAAGAATTCTAAGATGGACGTTTACAGTGATAAATATACGTCAAGAAAAAAGAAATCTCAAACTACCTAACTTCATATCTCAAGTCATGAGAAAAAGAACTAACTAAATTTGAAGTTAGTAGAAGGAAGAAAATAATAAAGAATAAAGCAAAAATAAGTGAAATAGAGGCAGAAAAACAATAGAAAGTATTTGTGTTTGTTTGTTTTTGAAAAGATAATTGTGACAAAGCTTTAACTAGACTAACCAAGAAAAAAAGAGAGGACTCAAATTAATTTATAAATGAAAGAGGAGATATCAAAACTGATATCAAAGAAATACAAAGGTTGAAAGAAGCTATGAACAATTATATGTCAGGAAATTGGATAATCCAGAAGAAATACGCAAATTCCCTGAAATATACACCTACCAATACTGAACCAAGAAGAAATAGAGAAATTTAACAGATCAATACTGACAAAGGAGATGTAAGCAGTAATCAAAAACTTTCCAGCAACAACAACAAAAACAAAAACCCAGTATCAGATGGCTTCACTGGTGAATCCTACTAAACATTTAAAGTAGAATTCATGCAGGGCGCCTGGGTGGCTCAGTTGGTTAAGCGTCCAACTTCAGCTCAGGTCATGATCACACGGTTTGTGGGTTCAAGCCCGGCGTTGGGCTCTGTGCTGCCGGCTAGCTCAGAGCCTATTTCAGATTCTGTGTCTCCCTCTCTCTCTGACCCTCCCTGCTCTCTCTCTCTCTCTCTCTCAGAAATAAATTTTAAGAAACATTAAAAAAAATTAAAAAAAATAAAGTAGAATTCATGCTAATCCTTCTCAAAGTCTTACAAAAAATTGTAAAGGAGGGAATATTCCCAAACATACTTAGAGGCCAACATTACCCTCACATCAAAGCCAGGTAAAAACACCAAAAAAGAAAGCTACGGGCCAATATTCTTGATGAATATAGATACAAAAAAAAAAATCTCAACAAAATCTAGCAAACCGAATTCAACAGTATAGTAATGAATCATACCTTATGATGAAGTAAGATTCATCGCTGTGATGCATCCCCGTGGTGGTTCAATATATACATATCAATAAAGGTGATGTTTCCCAATAGTAGTATGAAAAAAAATCTTTTAAAATCATATGACTATCTCAATCATTGCTGAAAAAACTATAACAAAAATATAATATCATTTCATGCTAAAAACTCCTGATAAATTGGATATAGAAGGAATGTGCCTCATCATAATAAAGGCCATATATGATGACTAAACCATAGATAACATCATACTTAAGATGATGAAAGGCCATATCTAAACCATAGATAACATCATACTTAAGAGTGTCAAGTTAGACAGGTTAAAGGAGATATTTTTACCGTAAGATCACAAACAAGACAATGATGCCTATTCTCACTATTACTATCCACCATAGTATAGAAGACTTAGCCAGAGCAATCAGGCAAGAAGAAGAAATGAAAGGTGTTCAAATTTTAAAAATGTCTCTGTTAACTGTTAACATGACTTATAGAAAATTCTAACGAATTTGTCACAACTGCTAAAACTAATAAATTGATTCAGTAAAGTAGCAGAATACAATATCGACATATAGAAATCAGTTGCATTTCCATACAAGAATAAGGAACTATCTGAAAAATAGGGAAGGAAAGACATTCGTAATAGGCTCAAAAATAAAGTTACTTAAAAACAAAATTAACCAAGGAGATAAAAGTTCTGTATACTAAAAATTATGTCATTGGTAAAAGAAAATAGATAAGACAGAAAAATGGAAAGACATCCTATGTTCGTGGATTAAAATAATTATTATTGTTAAAATGTATTAACCAATAAATAAATAAATAAATAAATAAATAAATAAATAATAAAATGTAAGAGCCAAAGCAATTTGAAAAGAGAAAAAAAGGTGGAGTCATCATTATTCCTGATTTGAAACTATACAACTTAGTTATAGTAATCAAGAGGGTTTGTTATAGACATATAGATCAATGGAAGAAATTCAAAAGCCCAGAAATAAACTCCTACATATGCAGTCAACTAATATTTGACAAAGGAGCCAAGAATACTTTTTGGGGAAAAGCCAGTGTCTTCAATAATTGGTTTTGGAAAAACTGGATATTCACATGCACAGGAATGGAATTGAACCACAATTTTATCCCACTCACAAAATTAACTTGAAATGGATTAACACCTACATGCATGACCTAAAACCATACTATGCTTGGAAGAAAGCACTGGAAAAATTATCCTTGATATTGGTCTTTGCAATGATGTATTACGTATGACATCAAAATCACAAGCAACAAAAGCAAAAATAAAATGAGATTGTATTAAATTAAAAAGCTTCTGCACATCCAAGTATACCTTCAACAAAATGAAAAGGCTACCTATGCAAAGAAGAAAATATTTGCAAGCAGTGGTTAATATCTGAAATATATTTACACATTATTAAATTCAACAGCAAAAATATAAAAAAATAACAATTTGACTTAAATGAGTAAAGGTTCTGAATAGACTTTTTTCCTCCCAAAGAAGATGGCCAACAAGTACCTGAAAATTAATAATTTCCCTAACATTACTAATCATCTGGGGAATGCAAATCAAAACCACAATGAAATACTACTTCATACTTGTTAGAATTGCTATTAGGAAGACAAGTGAAAACAAAGGGCAAGTGATAACAAGCTGTGATGAAGATGTGGAGAAAAGAAAATCCTAGTGCACTGTTGGTAGAAATGTAATTCAATAAAGCTACTATGGAAAATTATATGTAGGTCTCCTCAAAAAATTAAAAATGGAACTACCATATGATCCAGGTATCCCCTTCTGGGTATTATCCAAAAAAAAGAAAAAAATCACTATCTGAAAGAGATTTCTGCATTTCCATGTTTATTGCAGCACTATTTACATTAGCTAAGATATAGAAAAAACCTAAATATCCATAAATGGGTGAATGGATAAAGAAAATTACATATATGAATATCATTCAGCCAAAAAAAGGAAACTTACTGTTTTTTGAAAAAATGGGTGAACCTTGAGGACATTATGCTTAAGTGAAATAAATTATAAAGAGAGACAAATACCATATGATATCACTTATATGTGCAATCTAAAAATATAAAAATAAAACAAAATATCCCTGGGGTGCCTGGGTGACTCAGTCAGTTAAGTGTCCGACTTCAGGTTAGGTCATGATCTCACGGTTCATGGATTTGAGCTCCATGTTGTCCTCTGTGCTGTCAGCTAGCTCAGAGCCTGGAGCATGTTTCGAATTCTGTGTATCCCTCTCTCTCTCTGACCCTCCCCTGCTCGTACTCTCTATCTCTCTCAGAAATAAATTTAAAAAAAAACATTAAAAAAAATATCCCAAACCAAGCTTATAGATACAGAGACCAGACTGGTGTTTGTCAGAGGCAAAGACTGAGGGGTGGATAGATCTTAAAAGTTTTCACTACACACACACACACACACACACACACACACACACACACACACACACAAACTGTAACTATGTAAGGTGATGGATGTTAATCAGACTTATCGTGGCAGATCATTTTGCATTATATACAAATATCAAATCAAATCATTATGCATTATATACAAATATCAAATCAAATCATTATGCTTTACACATGAAACTAATGTAATGTTATATGTCAATTATGTTTCAATATCAAAAATGACCATGGGGAGAAGGGGAAAAATAGTTGGGGAGAGGGAGGAAGGCAAACCATGAGAAACTCTTGAATGCTGAGAACAAACTGAGGACTAATGAGGTTGGGGGGGAGTGGATGGGGGGGTGATGGACATGGAGGAGGGCACTTGTGGGGATGAGAACTGGGTGTTATATGGAAACCAACTTAACAATAAACTATTTTTAAAAAAGAAATAAAAAAATGAATATACAGCATTTGTTTAAAATGCAAATGAATGACATCTAGATTTCAAACTGTTTCCTATTAACTATCTCAACTTTCTGTAATATAATAAAAATAATTTTAATAAAGACATAATACTCAAAGATTAAAATTTACTAGTAATATTAATAAATACTTTCATAAACCGAAAAGGATTGTCTACATTTGCAATGGTGAAATAAGATATTTGTTAATTTTCCTCTCTCTTTGCCACGATAACCATACATTTTTAAGTCCACTACAGTATGCCTTGATCTATTTTGATAGGAATTTCTCTGTACTAAATCAATATGCGGTCTTTCAATATTACAATTTTGAAGACAATGTAGTAATGGAGAAACATTTATTATGAGTGAAAATATTGAGCCTTAATTTGAGAAGAAATTCTTATTTTGAATGATTGTATCTACATGTGAAGCTGTACAAGGACTGGACAGAAAAGCATGAAATTGTGTCTCGATCACTTCACAATCTGCATCCCACAATGACAGATTTAATGACGATACTCCTTTCTTTAAAATAAATTTTTTTTTCTTGATTTTGAAAAACTGGTTCCTAATATTGCAAACTAGTTTTGTAATGATATGAGAATGAATACTTTAGATATAAGAAATAAAAAGAAAATGCTTCAAATATCTACAGAGGTCAAGAACATTTTGTTTTTTACAATCACTTTTACATTTTTTTCTACCATATTCCCAGAATTGTTTATATTATTTATATTTTTGTGAAATTATAAAAACAACCATATGTCCTTGGTGAAAACAAATGTAGAAGATTAAACTTTGGCTCTGCTTCCTCAGATTCTGAAGACCTATGTGTTTGATCTGTCAAGCATGCCATGGAAAGAAATGAGATAAATGACAATGACCAAATAACCCTCCCTAAACTCCTTCGTTGATGGTGTCACCTATAGTAGGACATCTATAATTTCAGTTTTCAGCCCTCTGATAGGCCAGAGATGTCAGATGGATTCATAAATATGCTACAATAGATACAGAATGAATCATTTATTGTCTGCCTCCTCATTTGAGATGACTCAAATGGTATGCTGTTAGGAACTGCTTTTATTCTTTTTTTTTTTTTTCCTGCAGGTTTTTCTTCCCAGTGGTTTCATCTGCAGATTTTCCCCCCAATACTTGTCTAAAAGAATCATAATCTACTAGTACTTATATATATAAGTGGACAATACAAATCAAGCTATTTTTGTATTTCGAAGACTGTTAATTATGTGAGCCCCTGAATTCAAGGAGAGTAACATAATTTGCATATGTTAACTTTTTCAAAAATAGTTATATATGAAGGTGAATTATGGTAATATAACCATAAATATTTTATTTGTGTGTTTGTTTAATGAAGTAAAAATAGTTACTCCTCCATAGCAATTAGTAATGGTATTGTGGACAAAATGTTGTATCTTTATTGCCTTGAATCTATGCTTCTTGATTATAGAAGTCAGCCTCTTGAAGAATATATAATAGTTTACCTAGGATATCAAAGTAAACCAGGTGATTCTTTCTGGATATTAATTTTACATAATAATACATAAACAATAGTTTATGCTAAACAAATCCTGAATATCATATACTCTAAAATACAGATTTATCAGGGATTTAAAAGACTAAACACTATAGAATATAAAATCAATATGGTATTAAAAGATCACATACTCCATTTAAAGAAAGTTTGCCCTTGTAGTAGGTCATTACTAATTATATTCTATAGATTATCACTTGGTAGAACAACATTCTGGATAAGGAAACATTTTGACATTTGTGAAAAATTTTGAGAACTTTGAGAACTTTTCTAGGATCATTATTCCTTATGATGGGAATAGAAAAAAAAATGTCCAACTATTTGCTTGGTTTAAGTCCACTGAATCTAACACCATCTGTTGCCCAGACACACAATCTTGCAATCACACAACAACTTGCCTTATGCCAGTTAATATAGACTCAAACACGAAAGCAGCAAGGACAACAGCTTTATCCTGAAAACATGTAAAGTTTGATGCAGAATGAAATCACCACGTCAATGTAAAGCCATAAAATAATCAATCTAATAGGAATTAGGTCAAAGATCAAGGAGTGAATGGAGCAACAGGTCACCTGAGGGTTTGTGAAATATTTCAGAGGAAGTGAAATGTATTACTAAAATATGAAGGAATTAAGGAAGAACCTCTCTTCCATCATGTAAGTATGCATGAGCTGGCCAGATACAAGAAAGAATTACAGGGAGGATTGGTTTGAGGGGGTTGACAGTGCTAAGGGTATGATTATTGTGTTGAGAGAACCACGTGAGAAATGATGCAGCTAGAAAGTAAATGGGGTATTTTTGCATGTGGTTGTGGATGGGAACAGAGTTGTGGAATTCAGAGACAAATCCAATCTTTATTCTGTACATTATTAAATTATTCTATTGAAAATGAAGACTCAAAATAATTTGGAGGAAGAATGTGAATGTAAATAATAATAATTGCCTACTTGGTAGGAAATCACCTATTCAATTTTATTTGCATATCCCTGGAGACTTTGCATTCTAAAGTGGACCCACAGTTTATCTGTTTTGTCCTCAGGGAATAATTTTCATCTAGGAAGAATACAGTACCCCAACAAAGCATAATCAGTATAACAGATACCACTGGATCCTTGGCTAAGAACCATTCTTTCTTTCTTCCTTTCTAAAGGAATTATATATAGGGGCGCCTGGGCGGCTTAGTCTGTTAAGCGTCTGACTTTCGCTTAGGTCATGATCTCGCGGTTCGTGGGTTTGAGCCCCGCGTCGGGCTCTGTGCTGACAGCCAGCTCAGAGCCTGGAGCCTATTTCAGAGTCTGTGTCTCCCTCTCTGATCCTCCCTGCTCACGCTGTCTCTCTCTCTCTCTCCTAGAAATAAATAAAAAATAAATAAAGGGATTATATATATGTATATATGATATATATCAAATATATGTATCAAAGTTCTTTCCTTCTCTGTGCTGCCCTGAGCTTTTATGGAAGCGGGACCTATTTTCAGATGCAGAGGGTAAACATGATTGGTTTAGGCCACCTGTAATTGGTTCTTTTAGGCTGGGGCATATGACACATTTGATCAATGAGATGTGAAGAAATATTTGCTGACAGTAGGCAGTCAGGTGGGACTTTTCAAAATAGCTTCTTTAATCTTAAAAGACAAACAAAGAAGGCAAAGTCCCTTTTCCTCTACTGAGTATCTTGCATCTGGATGTGAAATTTAAAACTATGACTGACATCTTTCAATGTTGAAGGAAGCTGGCCAAGAACAAGCCTATGATAGGAGATAGAGTGCAAAGACAGAAATAACCTAGGTCCTTAATGATACCCATGGGTTATCGATATCATTAATCATTTGTGATTAATCCACAATCATCATTTGTGGAATGATGCAACTGCTCAATTTATTATGATGTATGAAAAAAACTTAAATAAATAAATTTCCTGTTACTTGTAGCCCAAAATATCTCAGCTATATAATAAGAATACTTAAATGTATTGCCCGAAAGGATGCGAAAGTCACACTGTACAACCTTCTAAGCTGATATTTGAACAAAGGAAAGAAGTGAGAAAATAAATGACTTGTGTGATTTCTCTCAATTAATTGTAAGTAGAGTTAGTCTTCCTAAGCCCCACAAGTACTCTGATAACTTATATATTTCATTTTTATCTCAAAAAAAGTATTCTTTTATTTGTATAAAATCATTCAGCAGAGTGTGGTATGTAATAACTAAGTGCTCAGTAAATATTGATAAGTGCTTGACTATAAGTCTCTATTTTCAGCTTTGTCCAACAGTTTTGATGTTAACCATCCAATTATGACAATGAGGATCATATATGCTACTTACACACAACTAAATGAGTTGCACATCCAGGGATGCATAGGTTTTGCTGCTTGCTTTTGGCCTATGATGTTATACACACTTTCTATAGCATCATCAAATGCCATGTCTTATAACCCACTGATTGCAACTTATTTTTAAGTAACTCTTAATTTTTTCTGTTAGATAGTTTAAGTTTTCATGGAGTGACAAGAAAATATACAGCTGAAAGAACTTCCTAGGTGATGGCCCCTTCATACCTGGAGGATGACCTTAAACCTGGTAAGTTCTCCTGAACTATACATTTCCTGCCTATTGTTTATTAGTTTTCCAATATTAGCAAAATTCCTATTCCATACAAGGGTTTAATGTGTTGTTTTGAATTAATACACAATAGAAAATGTGGATGTAAACCAAAAATGGATGAACAAAAGAGAACAAGGCAATGACACTGGGGAAAGTTAGCTGAGAAAACAAAAATCTATCAGCTCTCTCATTTTGTTATGTACCAAGTTTGAAGTAAATCCTCGTTCTTAATTCTTACTCTGACTTGTCTTCATCTTTATCAAATAAAATAAAATAAATAAAATAAAATAAACAAAACAAATTGATCTATGTGAAGTCATATAATGCCCTAGTGATTTTTAGAGTATACTAGTATAAAGAAACTGAAACCATTAATTGAATGACACAATAATTTCTTAAGAGCAGAGAAAAAAATTGATTTAAAAGAACTAACTGGTCCATAAAGTAAGATTACTTTTAAAAATACATTTGAGTTTCAAGCTTAAAAAAAGGCCGTCACCAAAGATTGGTATCAAGTGATAACAGTGGCAGCTTATTAATAATCTGTCATGTAAAGCTGACATATTATAAGCTGAATTCTGCTCAGCTTTACAATGAAATCCCTTCCATTTTATTACTACCAAAATTAAATATGTTTGGTTGAACGGCTTTAAAAAGCTTAAATATGATTTAAAGCTCTTTTTTTTTTTTCAATATATTTACTGCTTCTCTACTACCTCAACAAGTCAAATCAACAAGTCTAATCTTGATTTTCCCGGATATCCATGGTATACCAAACAGGGAGCAAGATAAAACACACAGGTTTATAGAGGTTGATAAGTTTGCCTTTAGACAAATAGAAAAGTCTTAGCAACTAAATTACTTGTTTCTGACATGTTGGGAGCAGGGAGAAGGTTAGATATAGTGTGGAAATAATATAGAGTAAGTATTAAAAGTTAAGCTTAGAGAATTCACAGATGGATAATTTATTTAATCAGAATTAGGTGTTAGCTAGTCAGGTAGGAACAATCTATTCAAAGGTGTAAAGAGGTGATAGTCCATATGTATTCAGACTAAAGGATTTAGATGGGGCATTTTATAAGTAAATATCAATGAGCCAGATTTTCATAAATAGTAGTTGAATATGCCCATCAGAAGTTGAACTTCATTTTTTCTATGTATTGTTCAATTTGGCTATGAAGGATTCTGTCACTACCAGTTACCTAACATATTTTACATGAACTCTGTTCATCTGAGGCTTCCAAAAATATGCTCTGAGGATTTGAGGAGAGATGGGCTAAAAGTCATATGATATGCTCTAGTTGATAGTAAGAGTAAGAGTTGGTACACAAACCACTGGGCTGAGTTCAGAGATTTTGCTGTAGGATTTCGCATGACAAATCAGTAAAGAAATAAGTAACACCTTTTACTACAAATATGTTGAGTTAAGAGTACTAGTTTTCATCCATTAGAAAGTTAAAAGTATTCTTGGGGCTCCTGGGTGGCTCAGTCGGTTGGGTGTCTGGCTCAGGTCATGATCTCACAGTCTGTGGGTTCAAGCCCCATGTTGGGCTCTGTGCTGACAGCTCAGAGCCTGGGGCCTGCCTCAAATTCTGGGTCTCCCTCTTTCTGCTTCCACCCCCCCGCTCACTCTCTGTCTCTCAAAAATAAAAGACATACGATTTAAAAAAGAAAGTTAAAAGTATTCTTATTACTAAAGACCATAATCTAAAATTCACTTTTCTTTATTCCATGATTAAAAAGTTTTCAAATGATACTTGAAAATTATTGTTTGTCTGTTTCTAAAATTTCACAATTAAAATATAAATGCTCCAAGAGATATTAAACTTTAATTTCTTTCACTGAAAATATTAATCACCAGGAAGCAATATTTTAACACCTACTCATGATAAGAGGACATGGGAGGAGTGGAGGGAAAAGGGTGCCAGGCAATAAGTGTCCTACTGAAGAGAAAATTTTGCCATGGATAAAAGAAATACAAGAGTGTGTCTCACTCATTGGAGAAAGTGTTATATAATAGTACTCATTAATAAATTGCTAAAGAGAAGAAAGTTAGAAGTTCAAAAAAAGAGTAGAAGGAGAAGAGAAGCAGTAGAGGAGAAGCATCAGTTTTCCCTGTTCTAAATTCAGGTAATGGGAAATGACGGTTGTTAATGTACCATAGTTCAATGAGAGACAGTTTTATCTACATTTCCATAAATCATAATTGACTCATCATAACTGGCTAAGTGGCTAAAAGTTTACTCACAATATGAATATAAATGGTAATTTTAGCCAAAATAAGAGTTTATTTTCTAAAATAATTCTGAAGATCAAGGTGAGTATTTCTGAAAGAGTTGGATCTATTGGCAATATGTGTGTACAAAGCGATAAGGAGAAAATACGTAATGTTGGATTTAGGAAAATCTGGGAGCATTCATGACATAAAGATTTTAGCCATATCTATGGTCTTTAATTTCCAAGTGGCAAAGATCTGTGGTGTGTGTGTGTACACATGCACACAATGGGTTGTAATCCATTGATGATTGGGGTTGTATTTCTTTTTGTATTTTCTCCCCTTTTTTAGTTCTTAACCTGCTACTGGCACTTGCCTTTTAGGAAGGTAACTAACACAAAACCTTGTTAGCTTCTCTTTGAATTGTTGCTTAAATTATTTCTTTTTTTCCTGTCTTACCACCCTCACCCCCTGCTTTGCCACAATTTCACTTGATATAGTGAAGATAGCAGGAAATTTGGAGTCTATAATGCTGGTAACATACCGAAAAATCATTAGTATCTTAGAGTCAAAGACATTCATTCTATGAGATATAGGTAATAATGCCTCTCACAGAGAAGAGATTAAATAAAATAGGAAGGGATTCCTTTTAACTAAGTATGTCAGAACTAGAGTCCTTATCACTGCCTCCTTCTTCACATTATTTAATTCCTTGTTTTCTCCCCATTGTGCTTTCATATAATAATATACTCTATTCTTCATTCCTCTCAGAACAGTTTCCCCCAAAAAATATTCTAAAAACAACCTGTGTCAGAATCACCTTGGGATGCTTGATTAAAATGTCACTTCCCAGGCTTTACTCCAGATCTTACCAAATCAGACACCCTGGATGGCATGGGTACCTGAAAATCTGTGTTTTAACAAGCTTGCTCTGGTAAATGTGCACACTAAATTTGCATTCACCTGATCTAAACCATTATGCTTACACAATGGTTTTAACAGTCTTGTTTTATGTTCTAGCACCTCTTTTCTAAGAAAATCTTAATCACAAATGGCAGGCTGCCTTCTAAATTTAACATAAGAAAAACTAAAAGTGGGAAATGGAATTAATTGCATTTCTCAACTCAGCCTGGACAGAGATGATGGTGAGAGTAATTTATCCACTCAAGCACTCACCAGTAACCTATGGTTGACTCTCCTTTTTGCAATTTGTGACCTTTATTCTGAATTCTTTGTATACCTTGTCACTAAAGACTAATAAATGTATTGCTTATTAATCTTTTTTCTATATCCTAATTTTGCAGGAAAGGTATCTTCATATAGTGCAGAAATTAAAATGGATGCTGTTTATGGGTTAGACAACCATTTCATCACTCTTCTCTGAAAAACTTGAGTATTTAAGTAATGAAGCTATTTAATATTTAGTATAATGAAATATTGTTTATATGTCTCTGAATTTGCAAAAAAAATCTGCCTTAGTATTTGTGACTACTTATTTATTATAGATGAGGATAAAACTGCTTATTACTATAAAATACAGCATACATTTGATGTAACAGTGCATCATTTCAAACTACAAATTCAATTATTAGTGGATGCAAACACATAGGTACATTGAGTCTAGTTCCATAAAGATAACTTTTTAAGACTGTATAAGAATACTGCCTGGGTCTTCAGTTATGTAATTATTTTCTCTAGGAAATTCACAGAACTTTGAACAAATGAATGGAATACACTTGGCTAAGCAGTATTTTAAAATCTCTTTTGTTTCAGATAAAGTCACTGACGCTGACTGCACAAAAATAATCAATCAATCAATCAATCAATCAATAGCATCACCTTTTAATTTTCTAGTTTCCTCTTCTCAGAAAACATGGGAGAACTTTGATTTTTTTGATAAATGGAGAGTAACATAGGCTTTAGTAATAGAATAATTAATTATATTTCTTTACAATGTAGTTCTAGAAATTAATAATGGCTATTTTAACTAGGCCAATCCTGTAGTAAAGTAAAAGGTCAAAGGGAACCCATAAAAAAAAAGTTTCTGAACTCCTCTTAGTATTCTTGTAGTGAATCTGCCAAAATGCAGTAGTCATCATTAGTGATGTGCTTTTTGATTAGAAATGTCGTCTGTCAGCATCAAATAGCTAAGCTTATACCGTTCCAAAACTGGACAGGCAATTACGGTCTTCCTCCCACATTATGTTCCTGCTGTATTCTCGGATGATTTTCTTTCATATGTAATTTCTCCATGGAACTTTTTCATACTTAACTTCTTTTAAAATACATCACTAGAAGTCTTTTCAGGTTTCTTTTCTGGTATAATTATAGTGTTTAAAGCACAAATTACAAAAAAACACTACTTCATAACATATAAATAGGAACATCCCATGGTCTTAAAATGAATTCCAGTGCTTTTTCATTGTTTTTATTTTTTCTTCCACCTAGCTTTTTTTTTTTTTTAATTCCTTTGGCTTGGTAAACAGTATTCATGAAAATGTTTATATCTGTATTATTATTATTATTATTAGCAGATAACAAATAGAATACTCATGTAAACAAACTTTATTACACAACTTCAAAATTAACCTTATAGTCATATATATTCACATAATTGATAGATCAGTTTATCGAAATACTCATTTACATAATGATCTCAATATGATACATGAATAGCTAAGGTTTCAATGGCATTCTCTTGGCTTAATAAATTGGTTCTTTTCTTGATGCTGTTGTTGTCACTAATTTTTTTGTTTTGCACTTAACAGTCATTTAGGATTATTATAACCTTCTTGGATGAGAAAGAGTTTTAGCTGTGATTTGAATAAAGATCCCTTGGCTTGAGAAACTACTTGCTTCCCTTTTATTTCTCTGAAATTGTGCTCTTCTATTTCTCCTCCAATGTCTAAACTTTATGATCTTTCTTCTTTCTATAATAAAAGTCATTCATTGACAAGATTTATTTTTCTTTTTTAAGTTTACTTATTTATTTTAAGTGAGAGAGAGAGAGAGAGAGAGAGAGAGAGAATACCAAGCAGACTCTACACTGTGTAGAGCCTGACATGGAGCTTGAAATCATGAACTGAGAGATCATGACCTGAGCCAAAATCAAGAGCTGGATGGTTAACTGACCGTGCAACCCAGGCACACATTTGAAATCTGACAAGATTTCAAATACCACACTCAAAGTCATGAGTTCCACTGGCACAGCTTTAATTCCTTACACCAAGGCATACTTCTGCAGGTCTAAAAATGTCGCTGACTCTTGCAATAATTCCCAACACAAAAACATTCTCACTTAATAGTTTGCACTTTAATTACCTTGATGTATGTGATTTTAATTATTTTGGATAATTAACATACATATAAGTGCAGATATATTTATATTAATAGGACCACCATACATGTATTAGTCTTTCCAGCTATGTGGGCGGTTAATGCTCTGATTCACCATACTAACCTCTGTAAATTCATTTCATTCTCCTTCAGATGAGAACAGAGGTTTTCCAAGTGTTTCTTAACAATCAATTATAATAATGTATTATAAATACAGATGATATTGGAAAATGTTTCCTAAGCCTTCCTAACAAAGCATCTAGACCCTGTTCACTCAATGTTCCATAAAGAAAATGCCCAAGGTAAAGGGGGCATATAACAATAGCCTTTTATTTTTTTCTAAATTCCCATCTCCATTGGCTTTTCTGGGACCCTAAGTGGCTGTCAACACCAGCACTTCACAATATCTCTCTAGAAGCTGTAAATACCCTGACTTTTCTCTTGTGACATTGGGAAATCCTTCTAAATCTAAAACATGAAAATTTCCCAAAGGATCCATTAAGAAAGGTAAAAAAGCCCTAAGCCAGCAGTAATTGGGCTCATGGAATACAAAATACTAAGCTATCAGCTACTACAGACTGGATAGGCTGTTCTCTCATATGTAACTATCATATTTTCTACCATGCTCTTTTAGGGGGAAAATTCTACATATAAGTAGCTATCTTTGAAGAAAACAGATGATGTTTTATCCATGCACATGATAAAAGAAATCTTTCTTCTTTTTGTAGAATCAGTGATATATTGTCAAATGTCTCAGATGCTTCAGCATTTGCTCAGAAGCCTCCTCTTTTCTTTTTATGTAGAGTAAAAAATATATAGCATAATAAAATTCCAGAACTCATTAAAACCTTAGAAATCATGTTGTCCCACTATCACATATTATAAATGATAAAATGAAGGCCAGAAAGCTATGGAAAATCTTATTAGATGGAAACATTCCCCTTCTCTACCTTCAACCCAGTAAACCTCATATTCTTTCTGTAAGATATAGCCCAAATTTTACATCTATGAGGTAGGATATCTTCACAGACTTCCATAGGCATTTATTATTATCCTAGCCTTTCCTATAACATTTGTTTCATATTCTTCTAATATGATATATCATCTCTGGTACACCTCTCTCTGGCCATGATGCCTTGAACAGATTTCATACCATCTCTTAATCTTAATTTTACTGGAATAAACAATATTCTTTCTTTCTCTAAGGGGTACTTTAAGGATTAAAAGAAATAATCATTGTAAAGGATTTAACATATTGCTTGGCACACTGAGCATGCTCAACGAATCTTACTGTTGCTCTTAGGGTGATATAATTCATGTATCCACATGTACATCCCTTTCACTAATTGGGGAGTTCCAAAATTAGCTTTTATTCAGTTGGTAGTCCAATGATTGACACTGGGTTGTGCACACTTTACCTTCAAGAAGCCTGTGCTGAATATGTTAAGGAATAAATATTCTCACATGCTTGGGCTGTAGTGAAATCCTTTCTCCTCATGCATCTTTCAGAATAAGCACAATGCCTATATATACACACTTATTTCCAAAACTATAAAATAAAACACTGACAAATCCACAAATGGGTGCTTTTGTTATGTGTGTCCTTAGCAAAGTCAGGTTTTCTGGTTTTACTTGAGAAATTTCATACCAAGTATAATAACCACACATATCAAGTGTGTCCTTCTATGAGTTCTCAAGAAGAAAATGTAGTCCCACCCAAATATATTGGATTTTATCCTTAATTTATATTCAACCTTTGCCTGGTGCTGTGGTTTGACCTGAAAATTTTGAAGTTATATCTCTATTGCATGCGTGGGCAAATGCTCTAGCAATAGTATTCAAAACAATTTTGCATGGTAAGCTTTTTATTAACATTTTACCTGTCACGCTTGAAATTTACATTAGAAGAACAATTCACCTCTTTACTTAATGATACCTTTAAGGAACTATGAAAGTTCATGAATAAAATTATATTTTATGAATAATTTGAATAAACTTACTTTAATGAGTCAGTTAATAATATGTATGTATTATAATTATTTTCGATTTTGAAAAAAAAATCCATGAAGTGAAAAAAATCAATGTTCACAATGATAAACATGTTTACTCTGTTACTGGAAACAGACTCACCGTAAAATTATGATGCTATAGGAAACCATCTCTATACCAGATTTATATCCTGGTAGTCATATAGATCCTATGAAAATGGGAAGCCACTGTTATTAATAGGACACATGTAAGAACCCCTTGAGGTTAGAGAGAAACCTCACAAAGATTTTTGCTTGAATTAGATATCAACTGAATATAAATGTTATCACTTATAATAAAAGTCCACTTGAATATCTTACTTCTTGGCATCAGAGACTTATCACAATAAAAGGCCCTCTTAGTTAATATTTTTCATATAACACTTTTAGGGAAAGAGTTTACCTTAGGTAAATTCATTTTATAGATTATATAGTGGAGGCAAAAAGTTCATTTTATTTTTTAAACGTTTTATTTATTTCTAGAGAGAGAGAGAGAGAGTGAGCAGGGGAGGGTCAGAGAGAGAGGGAGTGACAGACTGAAACAGGCTCCAGGCTCTGAGCTGGCAGTCAGCACAGAGCCCGACGCGGGGCTCGAACCCACGAACCGCGAGATGATGACTTAAGCGAAAGTCAGACGCTTAACTGACTAAGCCACCCAGGCGCCCCCCCAAAAACTCATTTTAAAGATCAACACTTAAGAAAGAAAATTAGCATTGGCCCTAAATTATAGATGTTTATAGCTTATGATTTCTCCATTGATTTAGATATTAAATAGCGTTTTTAAGTTGGAGAGAAGCGTAACGGGAAGTTGGATACTTTTTCTGCTGCTTCAAAATATTTAGAGTATCTGTAATTTTTCTCTCTGTCTCTCTCACTACACACACACACACACACACACACACACACACACACACACACTCCATTATCTCTTATAAATATAAATATCCAGCACAATAGAAGTATCAACAGAATAATTATTATTATAGCTGATCAAAGTTGATATTTATTTTAGAATAATGATAGATTTTCCTCAACCTCCTCAGCCTTTCTCCACTGTCTATCTTGTTCCATTTTCTTTTACAATGGAACAGACGACTGACTATCTATCCCAGAGGACTTGGCTAGAATGCTGGAAAACCAGTGGAGTTTCTATGCCAAGTTCTTACAGATATTATTGTAATTTCTTACGACAATTTACTTCTGAGCTAAAATACTCATGACCTTACTTTAAGTCTGGCACCTTAGACCACTCAGCCATCCTGACATGACTCGTGACCTACTTTGAGTATGTAACAGAGACTTATGAATTTACGGTAAAAATATATTTAACTCTCCGAGTACAGTAAAATAAACATCTTATACTCTTAAGTTTATTTCAACATAACAAGGTATTCATAAAAAACATTATCTTTCCTTATACCCCACCAGATTGGAACTGATGAAATAATTGAAATGAATCCATTTCTAGTGTTTTTTTTATATTAAAAATAATACATTTACATTTTAAAATAATTATACATTGAAATAAACTCACTATTCAGTGAACCATTATTACAAGTAACAACAGATTTAAAATAAGCATGCTTAGCTTATTTACTTGAATGTGAAATTAAAAGTTCAAAATACATTTCCATAGCTTACGATGGGGTTAGAACCTGATTAACTCATCATAAATTGAAAATGTTGTAAGTTGCAATGCTTTTAGTACACTTAACTTACTGACCACCATAGCTTAATTTAGCCTTCTTTAAATGTGTTCAGAACACTTACATTAGCCTATTATTGGGCAAAATTCTTTAATAGTGTTGAAAATCTCGTGTAATTTACTCAATACTGCACCAAAAGTGAAAAAAAAAAAAAAAGATTGTGTGGCTACAGAATGGTTGTGAGTGTATTAGTTGTTTACCCTTGTGATGGCATTACTGACTGGCAGATGTGGCTCACTGCCACTGCCTGGCATCATGGGAGAGGATTTTGCTGCATACTGCTAGCCTTGGAAAAGATACATATTCAGGTATGGTTCCTACTCAGTATGGATAGCATTTATGAGATTGTAAGAAGAGGATCGTTTTCACATATAATTAATAGATAAAAGTTCTGAGATAATTAAGGTTTGCGTTTTACCATATCATAATCTTCTGTTGCTGACATAAATTCTCATTATCATGAGTAAAGAGGAGCTCTCTGAATAAGAGGTTTTATGATAAATTCCAAGTTTTTTCTGTATTTATTAATCATGGCTAAATATCATATGCAGTTCTAAAGATTACCATGAGGGATATGCTGGATTAAAATGGAATAGGATGATCTGAAGTAAATTTAAAAAATTCTTCAGGTCAGCATTTCAGGTAAAATGTGTCAGAATATAGGTCAGTGTATGATAGTGCAGGTAGTGATGAATTATGATAGAATTATGCTTTTAAAGAAATGAAATGAGGCAGCAGGGATCACAATTTCAAGGCAATCAGGTGTCCCATTCACAGACGAATAGATATAAGGAATTACAGGTTTTCCAAAATCTTCAGCTTTGTCCAAAAAGGCAGATACATATGTACAGAAACCTCTTTGCAAATTAATGTGAGATAAATGCTCTGTTTTCATTTCTCCTCTTATCAGATTCCCTCAAGTATACGGATGTGATTTCCTAAAGATAATGATGATGATAGAAGTTCATAGAGGTCTTTCAATTTCCACTAACTTTAGTAAATTCCTCTTCCCATATTGTTCCTACTAGTGCACATGTTCAATAGTGAGAGGTCATGATAAAGTTAGAAAGTCTTTGCTTAATGAAATAGCCTTTTCCTATTTTTCCCCACCTGTTTCTTTAAAGAATACCCACCAATGCTACTCCTTTCCATTTCTCCCTTCCTCAATCTCACTGTAGTTTCATTTTGTAATCCTAAATATTGTTGAAGTCTGTTGTGTTAAAAATGTATTTAATCTCAACCTTATCCCATACAATGCTTAGTCCCAATGATTACCATATACCTTTGCAGTGTCAATTCATACAGAATTCTACATACATCAACCCAGGACAATTAGCTAGAATAGTCTGGGTTGCTAAATCATTGGCCTGAATGAGTCCCTATAGTGTCCAGTATTGAATCATTATTTCCTACTTCTAATTTGGTTTTCAACTGAGGTAACAATTACAAATTGCACTCTAAGAATAAGAAGTTCAGACAATACATTCTTGATCCCAAATGGAGTTATCAAATCTTTTACTAGAGCTTCTCTCCCAATTTCAACTTGATCAACTCAGTTGTGAATGGTTTTGTTATACAATCAAATGCTATAATCTAGGAATCATGCTCATTGTCTCTTTTTCTCTCACCTTCTACATCCAGTCCATGGTTAAGTCCTTTCAGTTCTGCCTCCAATATAGGCATATATAGATTGAAAATACATTTGTGTTCCCATCCTTGTCCAGGATATTACCTCTTTCTTTTTTGGAAATCTTCAAGTGTCTCCTCCTAAATTATCTTCCCATGTCTAGTCTCAGTGCCCACTAATTCATTCTCCACAAAGCACTTATCTTAAAACATAAATGGAATTACCACACACTTTTGTTTAAAAACATTCGATGGCTTCCAATGGCATTTATAATGAAATCCAATATACTTGTCATGGACTTCAATGCTTACTTCATCTCAAGCACCTCTCCTTTTTAATTTTTTTCCACTTAACTCCACTTATGTACTTCACTACAATAGCATTCTTTTATTTCCTTGAACATTCCAAGCTCTTTTCTTCAAAGTCTAGAAATCCTTTTATACCCCCTTTCTCTTTCCATTTCCTTATGTGGTGAACTCACCTTTCATTTAAATCTATTAGCTTAAATACTAATTCCTATCCTCATAATTCTATATTTGAGAATGTTTTCCTTTATGACATTAATCAAATATTTATTTTGCATGTTTATTTTTCCCATTAGATATGAAATATATAAGGTAAAAACTTTGTCAGCTCCACCATTGTGATATAAGTCAACCATTTTCTTTTCTTTTTTTTATGTTTATGTATTTTGACAGAAAGGAAGAGACAGACAGAGTCAAAAACAGAAGGAGAGAAAATCTCAAGCAGGCTCTGTGCTGTCAGTAGGCTGACCCTCCCCCCAAGTCACTCCAAGTTAGTCATTTTCTTAGCAAAGAGTGAGTTTTTCATTTTTGGAATTGGAAGGAGAGAGAGAGAGACAAAAGAAGAAGGAGGGAGGTGAGTGGAATGAGGAAAGATAGGCTAGAATAGGAAGCAAAAGAAAGCCTCTAGCTTATATACAATTGATTTTCTAGATACCAAATACTTACAGAGCATCTGCTACAGCCAGATATTATGCCAGGAGCTAGAAAATATTTCCATTTGGGGGGAACCTTAATATTACCTTAACAGTTTAATGAAATAAATTTATCACTGAACAGGAAAACAAAAACAAGTGAAAAATTTGAGCATTTTGTATGTCCAATCGTTTTATTATCAAGTTCAATATCATTAGATTACCAAAAAATTTTAGTCATATATTTTTTCTATCTTTTTTTTTTGCCTTTTTAAAGGATGTTCATGCTCTCAGATTATAATTTTATTGCATTATTCAGTCTTTTAATTTTGAGTTCAAACTGTGCATAATAAAACAATCTGTTTATAATTCTTTAGTTAGTATCTTTTTCCTTCATACAGCTCGTTAATTACATGTATTTGAACTTTATTTGTCCCTAAGCTCTGTTATCTCTGTGAAAATGAAGTAAAGTGTATTTAACTGGCATCATTTACTTGTATCAATGTGTCTCAAATTCATTTTTCCCTTTAACTAACATTTACCTTCAGGGATACCTTCATAAATTAAATCCTGAAGTTTTTGTGCAAACTATGCTGTATTTCAAAGACAAACTCATTAATAAACTTGTTATTTAACTATATGAAATGGCCAGTGGAAGATCAAACCTATTAATGCTACGTAAAGTGTTTTTACCAATCTGGAAGACACTTTTCTATGGTTTATCTATGTTTTATTTCTGTTTTTCCTGCTCTAATTACCCTCCAGAGAACAGTAATTAAGTAAAGGTGAAAGCCACCTATTATTTTTTAATTAGGGCACACTCCGTATTTCATCATCTTTGGCTACCTAAAATAGACAAGAAAGTCTAAAAGGAAAAAAAAGTTCTGATACAAACCCCATATTTTCCAAATACATGAAAATTTATTAAATAGTACCTTTCTTTTGCTCCAAGGATTTTAATCTATGAACCCTACATTTTCTCATCAGATTTTTTCACTATTATAAAGATATAAAAATAACTAATTATTAAAAACAGCCTATTATAGGGTTTGCATTTGTACTTCCATTGTTTGAGTTAAGAGTTACTCTAAAGTGGAGCGCCTGAGTGGCTCAATCGGTTGAGTATCCTACTTCAGCTCAGGTCATGATCTCATAGTTCGTGGGTTCAAGCCCTGCATTGGGCTCTTGCAGACAGCTAGCTCAGAGCCTGGAGCCTGTTTCAGATTCTGTGTCTCTCTCTCTGATCCTCCCCTGCTCATGCTCTCTCTACCTCTATCTCAAAAATAAATAAAATATTAAAAAAAAAGAGTTACTCTAAAGTTAATTAAATGACTTGTCTTATGGACCTAGAGGTTAAAAAGAAATGATCAAAATTGGATATGTGAATATGAAATCTTTGAACTTTCTGTTTTCAATAATTATTCAATTACATTGTTTTTCATTATATCTCTCAAATATTTCTACTGTTATGGAGACAATTTTTGGTATTTAAATCAGATGATTACTTCAAGAGTAAAAATCAGACAGTTCAAAAACCATCCATAATGGGACAATACAATCTATGGCAAACAGATATACAATTGCATAACTGACTCAAAGTTTTAAGGATGAAATAAAACTGATTTTTATACTATCGTTTCTATCAATCACAAAACACATATGTGATATGCTTCTCTGTTTGTCACGGAAAATATTGTACATACATATGTCTATAAATAAATCTCAAGGCAAATAAAATCTCAGTGTAGTACATATAATAGTATTCTGTTGTTAATCTTTTAGGCTGTATTTATTATGACTGTTATGTGTTTAAGCAACTTATTAAACAATATATTGAAGGCAACTAAATGCATTTTAATAAAAATTTTAGTTGAATACTAAACTGTTAGCTTAATTTATAATTTTTAATGATTCTGTAAATTATTTATTTTGCAGAATTTGCTTCCCTTAATATATGCTTAAAATAAATTATCATAACTCATAATGGTTAAAGTCAAATATAAATTTTGTTATGCTGATGGATATTCATTTCAAAATTATAACTTATGGCCATAAAACTAACAGCAGTATGTGACAAAAAGATAATACATAAATACATATCTAAATTTTATAAAATCCTATAAATTGCTTATAAACAGTGACATTAAATTATTACATAAATATCAGCATCTTCATATTTATTTATGAATTTTACACTAAAAGTTAAAATATACACAGATCAATTACTATTCTAATGATCAACTTTCCAGCAAACTATATTAAACATACAAGAAAATAACAATATCCTTACAATTTAACAATATAATATTCTTAAAACCTAGAGATCATTACATGTAAAAATTTAAACCATAAAGCTTTTATTGAAACCATAGGAAAATTCCTTAGCAACCATGGAAAAGGCAAATATTTATTTAAAAAATATAAATAGGACACAAAAAGCCCTAGTCAGACAAGAAACAAACCTAACTGAGAATTTCTATTTATCAAAAGACACCACTAGGATAGTACTAAGAAAATCCACCAAATGGTTAAATATACAAAACAAATATCCAGTGGTATGACAGTAAATGTTTAACAACCAACTCTCCAGAAGAAAGGATAAAACCCTGTTTTTTGTGTTTGTCTGTGTGTCTGTGTGTGTTGCGTAAACACTTCTACCATGGCAGATTTTCAAACTACCAAATAGCATCCAAAATTCCCAACTCTTTAACAGTTGACTCTTGTGAATCAGTTTGAGCCAGCTTCATCACAGAGAATTCAGTAAACTTATATGGTATATGGTGTAAGAAAAATAGGATACACAGTATGGTGGAAAAACTGCAAGTCTTAGCCACTTAAAAAGGAGAATAATCATATGAGTGTCATAAAAAATATGACAAATAATCATAAGTATTTTATATCATCAACCTTTAATATTCAAATTAAAATATTTCTATAAACATACTAGAATGACAGAAATAGATGAATGTAAAATTATAAGTGTTAGTGAGTATATGGAGCAACTCACTCTCACATACTGCTTTGAAAAACCCATATAACCACTTCAGCAGACTATCAGAATCTACTAAAGCAGAACATATGCGTATCCTATATATCCAACTAATTTCATGCATGTGTTTCCTAAAAGAGATGTTCCAGATATTCATATAACCACTATCCATAAGAACCAAAATCTAGAAGTGACTCAAATACTTATCAAGAGATGAAGATCATAATTTGGTACATTAACACAGTTGAATACCACACAGCAGTGAAAATGAGTGATTTATCACTGTATATAATCTTAAAAATGTAATGCTGAGAAAAAGAAGCAAGTAGTAACTACTGTATGACTTCATTAATAGAATTTAAAATAGGATCTATCCTTCTAAAAGTCAATACAGTGCTTATGTTCCATGGAGATAGTTTCAAGAAGTGCCCTATGTAGTGGACTTCAAAGTATTCTAATGTTTTATCTTTTTTCCTTCCTTTTTTCTTTTCTTTTCTTTTCTTTTCTTTTCTTTTCTTTTCTTTTCTTTTCCCTTCTTTCCTTTCCTTTCCTTTCCTTTCCTTTCCTTTTCTTTTTTTATGTAAGAGCTACTTATAAGGGTGTGTTCATTTTGTTATAATTCACTGAGATGTTATACTTAAGATATGAGATAATAAGTATGAATGTACATTTTAAAAATATTTTGGCATATTTTATAAGTTGAATTGACTTGTGAGAAAAGTTCATTTGGATAGATTTTAAAAATATGTTATAACTTAACAGTACTTACCAGGAATAAAATTATTGCTATATGCATATCCAAATAATGTTATTTTATTAAAAAAATGCCTTCCATTATCAACAGAATCATCTTGGTATAGCAGTGGAATTCCCCTTGCTTCTATGTGACACTTGTCTTTAATAATTGTATGTTAAGTGTCTCAAAAGAAAAAAATGAACCAAGGAATATACCTTACAAAGAAAGCCCAGAGCTGGTTATTGCCTATAGTCACTTAAAACTTCTTCAAGATATATTTAAATTATGCTGTATTACCAAATCAACAAGTTTTACTTAATCATTTTTGTGTTTCCAAAGCTATCATTTTCCAAAAATATAAAATCTATGACATAAATGTCCATATTATCCACATTTTATATATCAGCTACAAGCTGATAAATCTTCATCATGTTTACAATTAAAGAAGTGATAAACTGAACATTCTCAATATTCTTATGTTTATGTTTCTTACATTCTGTAGTAGTCAATTATAAATGGAATCCAGATTCACATTTTTAACAAATGTTATTGGATACAGTTAACCAAAGAAATTGGCAAGTTAATAAGGCCCATAATATCACCTTAGAAGTCATTGGGTTATTTCTTATCATTTCCATTTCCATAGTTACGTATTTTACTTTCAACTTTATAAAGTTTACTTTCAACTTTATAAAGCCATTTCAAGCTTTCATAGAGGAACCCAATTTTGATAAATCTTGACAGGTGATAAAATAACTTTTCCTTTCAATAACTCTTTGCCTCCATTCATTGTCATCAAATAGACCTCACTAGGAAAAACTTTAATATATAAAGTTGTCATTTATGTCCGAAAAAACTTTTTTTTCAATGGTATAAATCTTACATTTCTGAACAATGCCTTCAAATTCACCTAGAACCTATCAAAGACTATTTTGAATGACTATATTACTGTAATCTACCCAAGAACATAAACATTTGGTAGAAAGTATCACATATCAAGATTTTTCTAAAAGTATGGTAAAGTATCAAGAGAACTATGTGTATTATCTTTATATTTACTGGATACTATCAAACAGGGATAATAAAGGGGAAAAAAACTCAAAAATTAAATATATTAATTATAATCTTACCATAAGCTCACAGGTTAGGAATTCGGAGAAAAAATTCACCACCCTGAGACCTAGAAAAGTATAACCAAAAATATTTCTATAAGTACTGGCATTGCATTTTAATTCAAGCATCACAAAATGTTAAAGAGTGATTCATATTATGAAATATTTCATAGTATGAATAATTAGTATACATATAATTTGACAAAAATTTTGACTACAATATTTGAAATAGCATTATCATTGCTCAGCTCACATCAAACTATTGATTTAAGATTAATTATTCTAATTTGAGCTCCTTAATTCAGGATGACAAACAAATAGAACATTTTTATTGTTTCTTTTGCTTCTTATGGGACTATCTGTGATGGGCACATCTGCAAGAAACTTTTATTTTGCATATGTTACAGAACCTTCTTAGTTACATTCATTTCAACAGTTTCAAATATGTATACCACCATACACATATACACACACTATGCATGTGGGCTAGGATATACACATATACAAATGTAGTTATACTACTATAATCCTACATTTATCTTTATCTATTTAAATCAGAGATAATATATGACTTTCCATGAATTTAAATATTCTCTAAATTTTTAATTATATATAATATATAATCATAATTTAAAGATTGTATAGTACTCCATAGTTTATTATATGCCTTAAATTACTTAAGATATTTCACTTAACAATGAGTTTATAATATTAATATTATCATCTTTAAATTGAGCCATTTAGTTACAATCACATGTAACAATATTTAAAAGTTAATGTATTCTGCAAGAGTTTTAATATTTTGATGCAGTGCTGACTTACTAATTAACACATATTTATTAAACCCTTGGATTTGTTTACTTCTAGGCAGATTTTGCTCTAAACAAGCAGAAGTATAAACTGAAGATTCAGTCTTTTGCAATCATGAAGAAATTAGTAGCATTTATGAACCCTTCAGAAAACTATGAATGACTGGTATATAGGCAGGTGTTCTATTGTGTGATGTATTACAATTTAAGTGAATAGAAGAGAGAAGACATAACAGATTGAATCTAGTATGTCAATGTCTTAATGAGTGGTGGTGTTTTTAAGGATAGGTTTTTCTCAAAGATCTATGCATTGAATTATTCCAACCATTTTCTATTGCAATTGAAGGAAACATATAACATAGTTTATCTGACAAAAGAATGATATTTAACTCTTAGGAGGAATTATCATATGTGGAAATGAGTCTGAGACTATAAGAACCACTTGATGATTGAAATGAAATTTTTTAATATCCTTCTGATGAAATATTAGCAGAAAAAAACATTACTATCACTGAGAAATGAACATTCACATTAAAATTTCTTATTATTATTCTTCCAATTGAAATGCATGCATGCAGTAAAATCTTCAGTAATGAATGCTCAGGCTTTCTTAGTCAAAGTCACTGAATTGGGCACCTGGGTGGTTCAGTCAGTTAAGCATCTAACTTCAGATCAGGTCATGATTTGGTGGTTCAGAGGTTCAAGCCCCATGTGGGGATCTGTGCTGAGACCTCTTTCTGCCCCTCACATGCTCATACTCTGTCTCTGTTTCTCAAAAGACAAATAAACATTAAATTTTTTTTTTAAATTTCAAAGTCACTGGACTAACTGGTGGCAAGGACTTGACTTCATTCTGAGTCTTTGATTCTGAGTCCATTGTATGTCACTCCAGGCATTGGCCATTATTCCAGTTCTCCTTGTTCCCAAGTGGGTAGACACTGCTTCCCAGCCTTCCATGGGTGTCTGTCCCACCTACTCCTTTGACAAATTCCAGTGCACAGAGATTAACCACGTGAACATGCTATTCATTCTCTACTGCAATCTGCTTTAATTTTCCCTGCAGGAACAAGAAATGAGAAAATGACTTCAAAATATCTACTCTTGGGACACCTGGATGGCTCAGTCGGTTAAGCACCTGATTCTTGATTTTGGCTCAGGTCATGATCTCAGGGTTGTGAGACTGAGCCCCACATCTGGCTATGAGCTGAGTGTTGAGCCTGCTTGGGATTCTCTTTCACCCTATCTCTCAAAGTAAACAAATAAACATTAAAAAAAATTTTGCTTTCTACTGATACTTGCTAAGGAGGAAACTTTTCCCAAGAATCTACTGTGATCTGAATGCTTATACTTCAAGTCAATCAATAAACTATATCGAGACCTTCCCCTCTGCTCTCTGTTTTTATCAAGAGGTGCATGAACTTAAATTGAGGGTAAATGTAAAAAGGTTAAATGTTAGAATCTATTTTTGATTGAAGCAAAATATTATCATTGTAAAATGAGTGCCTGGGCTACCTATATTAAAATTTTTAATTGTCTTTACTATTTTATTATTAAAGTTTTTTTTTTTTAATTTTTAACGCTTATTTATTTTTGAGGCAGAGCACTAGCTGGGGAGAGGAAGAGAGAGAGAGGGAAACACAGAATCTGAAACAGGCTCCAGGCTCTGAGCTGTCAGCACAGAGCCCAACGTGCAAGCCAACTGGAGCCACACAGGAGCCCCTTATTATTAAAGATTTAAAGTCAAGCTTTAAAGTTTCTTTTTTTTATGTTTTATTTTTTTCTGAGAGAGAGAGAATGAGAGAGAGAGAGAGAGAGAGACAGCGTGAGCAGAGGATGGTCAGAGAGTGAGGGGGCTACAGAATCTGAAGCAGGCTCCAGGCTCTGAGCTACCTGTCAGCACAGAGCCCCATGGGGCTCAAGCCCAACAACCGTGAGATCATGACCTGAGCCAAAGTCGGTCGCATAACCAACTGAGCCACCCAGGCGCCCCTAAGGTTTCACATTATAATGCAAGAACAATAATTTCATGTAGCACTATCGGATGCTAGATTACTCCTGCAGGCACTATGTTGCATATCTGCAATATTAAGCTAAAGTTTTAACTGAATAATAGAATTTCAACATAAAAAGCACATAAGGGAATTTATATCTTCCAGTTACATGTAGGATGTTTATCTATAGCTAAATGTGAATATTTAGATAATAACAGTAAGTCCAAAGAACATCCTTGTTTGGATTATGGACATTGTTATATTGAGTAGATATGTTAGACCCGCAGACTATATGTCACTACCCATGTGTAAATGCTGGAATTTAAGAAATGATGTTGATCACATTTGGCTAGTTGGTCTTCAAAGCCAAAGCCGAGCCAAAGAGGTTATTTTAGGCATATAAGAAAGCCAAAGCAGAAATATGGCTCACCCAAGCTTCACTCTACTTTCTTTTTTAAATTTATTTCTAGGAGAGAGAGAGACAGACAGCGTGAGCAGGGGAGGGTCAGAGAGAGAGGGAGTCACAGACTGAAACAGGCTCCAGGCTCTGAGCTGGCAGTCAGCACAGAGCCCGACGCGGGGCTCGAACCCACGAACCGCGAGATCATGACCCAAGCGAAAGTCGGACGCTTAACCGACTAAGCCACCCAAGCGCCCCAGCTTCACTCTACTTTTAAAAAATGATTTACATGGCCTACTCAGGCAAGAATACTGAATATTAGGACAGTTAAAGGGGAGAAAATAAATTTTAACAAGATGTGGTAAAGAGAACTATTTTTAGGGAAAAGCTTATAGTGATGGATCAGTAATTAAGCTATCAGTGACATTAGCACTATGTTAGAGTTTTCTCATTGATGCATTACAGGAAATTTTATTTCATAGATAAGATTCTAGTAAATAGATATGATCAGATATACTCCTTTCATTTCTACTACTTGTCCATGTAAGGATAACCATTCAGAAAGAATTTATGCTGATGAAGTTAGTAGATCACAACAAAATTGCACTTTTGGTATATCTGAAATTCTAATATCCCCGACCTATCATATGTCTACATAGCTGTCAAAGTACTGCAGAAATCTTGGGGCACTTGGCTGGCTCAGTCATTTAAGTGTCCGACTTTGGCTTAGGTCATGATCTCACAGTTAATGGGTTTGAGCCCAGCATCAGGCTCTGTGCTGATAGATAGCTCAGAGCCTGGAGCCCGTTTTAGATTCTGTGTCTCCCTCTATCTCTGACCCTCCCCTGCTCATGCTGTCTCTCTCTCTCAGAAATAAAATTACATTAGATTTTTAAAAACATTAACAATTTTTAAAAAGTATTACTTGAATTAATATTTCTATAAATTAATTAATGTTATTAATGAGTACATTTATAAGAAATGTGTCTCAGAATTTGAAGAAATTAATGAATTAGCATTTCAAGTGGTGATTTTCTCTGATGCTAAAAAGAATTAGTGTTCTCTTTTCCTGACTTACTTTTGACAGGAATTCTATATTTTGAAAGAAGCTAGAGGAAGTTGAATTTTAAAATTATCTGGAATCCTAAAAGTTGTGAAATTATTTTAAATATTTATAAATAATTTTAAATAATAGTAAATAATTTTAAAGATTAGTTTGATAAGTTTAGGGAAATCATAGTTAATAAGCAATAGTTAAATAGTACAGTGCTAAGATTTCTACACTCTTCATCATGTATCTTATGTTGATATTCATAAAAGTCTCTTGTATTAAAGATTATTTTCCATATTTTCAGATAAGAGACTGGAAGCTAACAGTTGCTAAATAAACTCCAACTGCTAATATATTGTGGAGTCAAAATTCAACCCTAGTTTAATTAAGTCTAGAATCCCAATTAATTCATATATCAAGGTAGGATAATATTAACAGATAACGTATACCTAATATATAGTATATGTTATGCACTGGTCTAAATGCCCATTTTGTATGAATTAACTCATTTAATTATTACAAGCAAATCTCTGTTTTCTAAATGAACTGAACTCTCCTTTATTTTTCTTTCCCTTTCTTTCTTTCTTTCTTTCTTTCTTTCTTTCTTTCTTTCTTTCTTTCTTTCTTTCCTTTCTTTCTTTCCTTTCTTTCTCTCTCTCTCTCTCCTTCCTTCCTTCCTTCCTTCCTTCCTTCCTTCCTTCCTTCCTTCCTCCCTCCCTCCCTCCCATCCTTCCTTCTTTCTTTCCTTCCTCGTTTCTTCCTTTCTTCTTCTTCTTTTTTTTTCCCTAAACACAGAGATCATGGCCTCAGAGACTGCGGTATGAATCATTTCATAGTAGTCTCTACATGATATTAGATCATTTTGCAGTATTTTATTTTAAATTATTTATTTTAAAGTTTTATTTTAATGTTTATTTATTTTTGAGAGAGGGACAGGGTGCAATCAGGTGAGGGGGAAAAGAGAAGGAGGCACATAATTTGAATCAGGCTCCAGGCTCTGAGCTGTCAGCACACATCTCCTGACTCGGGGCTCAAACCCACAAACCATGAGATCATGGTCTGAGGCGAAGTTGGACCTTTAATCGGCTGAGCCACTCAGGCACCTCTCCTTTTGCAGTATTCTTAAAAGCAGTATTTCAATGCACGTATTTACTTCTTTTTTTCAGGTTTGGCATCATGCACATGTAAATACACATGTAATGTGTGTCTACCAACACCTTGGTTGGTTGGTCCTAGGTAGTAATAATAGTTAGCATTTATTGAAAATAAACTGTGTCAGGAAGTATGGTAAGTGCTATAAGTTCATCTCATTTAATTCCTATATCACTTCTAATAGATATCACAATCACCCTTATCACATAAATAAGAACATTTACTAGAAAACTTAATAAACGTGCTCAAGAGCACAGAGTAAGAAAAAGGCAGAGTTGAGTTTCAAACACAAACTCCCTCATATGATGCAGCTTAGACATTCTGATTCTTCTAATGGGGAGGAAGTTGTGAAAGAAATTAGAGGCTTTCCTTTTATTTCATTTAGAGAGAAACCTAAAACTTCAACTTCTTAAAGTAGAGTTATGACTACACCCTAATTTTTAAATAAAAAATCTGTAAGAATAGCAAATAGTCTTACAATGTCATTAATTGTAGGTAGTTACAGCTCCTCAGTCTCTAGCTCATTAAGTGTTAAACTAAAATTATGCATTATATAGCAGACATGCTGATTTCTAGAATTTTCTGCCAATAAATTTGAGAATGCATGAGATTTTACAAAATATGTAAATGTAACGTAATATATGCACAATTTTGGTAGGGGTTATCAGAAACGCTTACTTGGAAAACCAGATAGCCTTCTATTCATTTAGAAAAATGCAAATAATGTGTAAAAAAAAACAACTTTGAACTCTCACTTCTTTTAAGACTGCCAAGCTTATCATCTCAGAAACACAACTCTTATTATAATTATAGGCAACATGTTTGGAAAAAAAATTGGCTGTTTCAGTGAAACTTGGCATATTACAAACTCCCAATAAATAACTAAAGAATACCTAAGTGGTCCAATAAAGAAATGATCATGAATAGGCCCTTAGGAAGTAAACTTTCCTGTATTTAGGTGATAGATTTCACCTCAGCCCAGGACTATCCATACTTTCTCAATGTCATTTCCAATACCTAAATCATTACCTTCAAAGCATTGTTTTCAAAGATCATTTCTTTCTTAAATCCTAGGGAAATTGGAGTGACAGGCAGTGACAGGTTTTGGAAGTATCATCTCCTCCCATCATTAGTTAATCTATGTAAATCTCTTGTGTAACTGCAAATATATATATATTATATATGCATATATAATATAACTTTGCATTATTAATTTAGTAATGAATTTGTCTATCCAACAGATATTTATTGACCAACTATGTGACAGGCACTATTATACCAAAAAGTGAGGTTAAAATGATAATAAAAATATGGCCTAGTCTCACAGATTTTAAACCCAGATTAGTGATATTGCATTTAATGAGATACAATATTTTGTTGCCACTATCAAAAACCACTAGATACTCTACCATGATAGTCTATGCACTTTTGTAAGGATTGCTCTTTAGATGTTTCAAATTTCAACATAATAAACTTCATTAAGTTCAAGAGGGTTTAATGTTATGGCAGAGCATTATGGTTATCCCTTATTCATATAATATTGTTTTTGATAAGAGAACCACTGATTTTAGTGAGGTTCCTGGCCTTCTGGAATAAGATTATGACCCAGACTTGGTGTTATGAGACTAAGTCCTGGCAAAGCATGTATATGGAAGCAGACTGAGTGACTTCTAGAAAGTGTGGCTGAATGTAGAGTATCCTTGTCTAAGGATTAATTTCTAGCTAGAATACAGAACAAAGACCTGGAGCTCCCACATTTATTTTGTATCTAACAGACTATCCTCACCTCCTTGCTCTGTTCTCTGAAGCAGAGTACTAAAATGGGAGAAGACTGTCCTGACAATAGGGAGTGTCATCTCAGGCTTGGAAGAATTATCCCTTGCATATGAGCAAGAAATATATTCTATAGAGACAGAAAGTAGATTGAGGGATTTTAGGGACCAAAGATGAGAAGAATGTGAATGACTGCTAGTGGGTACAGAATTTCTCTTTGGATAATAAAAACATTCTAAAATTAGATGGTGTTTGTACAATGTCAAATATACAAAATCCACTAAAGTGTGCTCTTTAAAAAGTTATACAAAAAATGAATTTTAAAGGTATGTAAATATATCTCAAAAATGTTATTAAAAACATGTATGTGCCTTATATTACATTGTTAGTTTAATTTGATCTTAAAGAATTTGGATACATTTTACTGTGCTAGAAAATTGTGTAGTATATTCTTCGGGAACTCTAATTCAGCTGAATTTATTAATTTCCTACTATTCATTAACATGTTTGTATAGGTTAGGTGAAATAAAAATGACAATACAGAAAACGACCTGTCTTCCATAATATACAACCTACTGAGGAATGGAGCTGTTTGTGAATTAACTAACACCGAGACCAATTATTACCATCCAGGACTTCTGTGAGGATTTTATCATATCATGGGAAGTTATTTGAAAACTACTTAATCACACAATTTATTATTAGAAAAACAAAAATTTCCCAGTAAACATTATAAGCTGAAATTTGTGTTTTAGCCTGTTGGCAGTGAGTGGTGCCTTTGATAACTTTGGAGTCTACTTGAGATTCTCATTCTCTCTCTTTCTCTCTCTCTCAAAATAAATAAATAAACATTGAAAAATGTTTCCTGTTGATGTGCCTGGTCAATAAAGAGATCCTCCAAACTTTCTATGAATGACACCATCATAATTTTCCTAAGTTGACATTCAGCCACACTAATTTGTAAAGTTAAAAAAATAATAATATTGTCATAAAAGTTTGAATGAATTCACAATATTTTACACCTGATACTCATGGAGAATGTATGTTAATGATGCTGGAATTTAAAATAAAATAAAATTATAAAAAAGAAAAATGTTGCTATGCTATAGATACGTCCACATTTGATAAGAAATGTAAATTAAATGTAACTCCCAGCATCATGTAATGATTCTTCAGTTACTGGAGATGCTTATACTGGAGAATCTGTAAGAATGTGTTAAAGTTCACAGGATTGGCTTAACCTTTATGTGAATTAATTGGTTACTATAGCAACATTAATTTTTGTTTTACTTCAACTCTTACAGTAGCTCAAATCAGCTTTGGAGCTTCATTCAGTTTTATATCCATTGGAGATATACCTAGAAATGGGATTTCTAGATCACATGGTCATTCTAGTTTTAATTTTTTGAGAAACTTCCGTCTTATTTTTCATAGTAGTTGTATCAATTTACATTCATACAATGACACACAAGGATTCTTTCTCCACCATATTTTGCCAACACATGTTATCTCTTGTCTTTTTTTTTTTTTTTACAAATAGTTTATGTCAAATTAGTTTCCACATAACACCCAGTGCTCATCCCCACAAGTGTCCTCCTCCATGCCCACCCCTCCTCCCCCCCACATCCACCAGTCCTCAGTTTTTGTCAGCATTCAAGAGTCTCTCATGGTTTGCCTCTCTCCCTTTCCCCCACCATTTCCTCCCTTCTTCTCCCCCTTGGTCCTCTGTTATCTCTTGTCTTTTTTAATATGTCCATTCTAACCAGTGTGAGGTAATATATCAGTGAAGTTTGATTTTCTTTAGTGATGTTGAGCATCTTTTCACGTATCTGTTGGTTATTTGTAGTTCTTCTTTGGAAAAATGTCTAATCAGCTCCTCTGCCTATTTTCTTTTATTTGAGAGAGAGAGAGAGAGAGAATGGAAGAGAGAGACAGAAGGAGAGGAGGCAGGAGAGGGAGAGGGAGGGCGAGGGAAGGAAAAGGAGGGAGGGAGGGAGAGAGAGAGAGCGAGAGAGCGCAGAGGTTCAGAAAGAGAGGAGGTTCAGAAAGAGAAGGTGAGAGAGAATTCCAAGCGGCCTTGCATTGTCAGCACCGAACCCGATGTGGGGCTCGAACTCATGAACTGTAAGATCATGACCTAGGCTAAAGTTGCACACTTAACCAACTGAGCCACCCAGGAATCTCTGCCTATTTAAAAATCAGATTTGTTTCATTATGTTTATCAAGTTATATGAGTTCTTTGTATATATGGGATATATATTTACCAAATCAATGGTTTGCAAATACTTTTCCCACTATGTAGGTTGCCCTTTCATTTTGCTAATGGCTTTCTTGGCTGTTCAGAAGCTGTTTAGTTTGATGTAGTCCCATTTATTTACGTTCTACCTTTCTTGTCTTTGGTTTGGGTGTTATATCGAAAACAATACTTGCTTCAGCTCAAAGAGTTTTGTAGTGATTAAAGGGGAAAGTTTCAGGTATGCTCTGAATGGAGGCTATTAGCCTGGAAAAGCTGGAGTGGGCTAACTACAAGGAGAATATCCTATGATTGATTTTGGGAGCCTATTTGGCTTTCTCTGGTTTGTTAGCAGACAGAAGTATAAGGAAAGGAATGGAGAATGAAAATTAAGGAAACTGGCTCTCATTCTCCTGAAAATATCCTGTACTCACTAGATTGCCTGACCATTCTGATCCAACTGCTCTAGAGGCTGTGATATGTCTTTCTAGGCTTATTGATCAGAGCACTATTATCATATATGGTCTGGCTGTTGTTTATTTGTTTATTAGTCTTGCGTATCTTACTTTTCATTTTCTCCTCAAATCACAGAAGCATCACTCAACTCAGCCACTAGTTACATTTTATATTGCATTCTGTAGCCATGAGGGTTGGTTGTCTAAACATCCTATCATCAAAGGAGAATATAATATTTGAGAAATACATAGGCTCAATGAATATTTAATACAATAAAAATCTAATATAATTGTCATAGGGGGGATTATTGTGTGGTTATGCATAAGTAGTAAAATTATATGGGTTGAGTTTTGTGTATCAAAGCATCTGTTATTTTTAATGTTGAAGATATTTTATTAAACATTTTTATTTATTCTAATTGTCAATCGCTCAATATGAAAACTATACAGAATATATTAAAGATAATTTATTTGGTCTCAGGATACAACATTATTTCCCACAATTATATGAGGTACAACACATTTCTTTCAACTACTTAATACCTGGTTTCTGTCTTTCTTTTTATTTAATTACAAAAAAACATGAATATTTGTTTATTTCTATACCACTTCTACTAGATAGATTGAACATTCATAAGTGAAAGGATACATGTAAGTTTATAACCTTGTTTATATATGTAGGCTATTCTGACATATGCCTATGAAAAATGAAGGGAAAATATTTTTATTTAATTTTGTTCTTTAGTCTCCAATTTCACCATCATAGCATACTTATTCCACCTTACTAACATTTGAAGAAAGATTTAGCACAGATTTCTTCTTCCTCATCAATTAAAAGTATTAAGTATCTATTATATGTCTAAATATAATATCAGATATTGGGAAATATAAAGCATTAATCCCTCTCATGATGTTTAGTTAACAAGCCCAGTCTATCATATGAATGTTAAACAATAAAGGAGGAGGAAATGTATGTGTATATAGGAGACAAAGTGTATGTTACAAATAAGAATCATATACAGTAGGGAAAGGGAGGAAGAACAGACCTTCCTTTAGAGAAAGACAAACTTAGAAACAGATTCAAGCCATATCAAACCTAAGATTAAATTTTTGTTGTATGGCATCTGGCGAGTTATTTAACTTACTGAGGCTGCAGTAATAACAATTATAATTGAAATAATAATGATCACAATCACATAAGAATTACAGGTGTTCTAGAATTTTTCATACACTAGTCAATTTAATTAATACTCCTAATGATCCAAAGTCGTAGGGCACTTCTATTATATCTATTTTGTAGATAAATTAACAAAGAAAAAGAGCAGCTAAATAACTTGCCCAAGGGCATAGATCTAGTTAGGAAAGGAGTCTGCTAATGATACATTCTTGTATGCTTTTTGAATTTATATGGAGTAATTCAGTTGAAATGGCCACTATGGTGACTGATTCTTGGTAGCTGCTCAACAAGCATTGGTTTTCTTCTTTCCAATTGAGTATAAGTTACTACAGTGCCTCTCAAACTTCAGAACACATCAGAATGGCTCAATCATCCAAAGATAAATGGCCCATTCCCCCAGAGCTTCTGATTCATTAGGTGAGGTATAGAGTACCCAAATTTGTATTTTAACCAGTTCTCAAAGGTTGTTGATGCTGCTGATCAGGACACCCCACTTTAAGAATCATGGAGTCTATGCATACTAAACAGAATCTCACTTATGTAGTCTTGGCCTCTCAAGGCTCATGATCTCATAAAGGCTGTTTTGAGAACTAAAGATTTACACAAGCAAATAAAAATAGAATCCATATAGATTGGCCAGTAAAACTAAACATCACCATGTAAGTTATTCACATTTTTAATAATCAAGTCTGATTAAAATGTATAAAATAAAATCTACATGGAAATAAAATCCAATTGGCAAAATATATTATGCCAATCACTTACTGTGGGGTGTTTGCAATGTTTTTACATGTTAAAATACATTTACAAATTAGAACCATACAACAAATACTGTTCTATAAAGAATTTTATTCAAGGTGCTATATAATACGATCATTTTCTCTACTCTACTAGAATGTGAGTTTTACAACAGTCAAGGATTTTTGTTCCCTCATTTAACATATCCCAAATGCTTAAACAGACGCTAACATGTAGAAGTTGCTTCTAAATATTTGCACATCATTCACTGATTCTTTTGGTTAAGAGGAATTACAGAGTCAAAAGATATGAATGGTTTTACAACTCTGGATTGGCATTCCCAAAATCAACTCCAGGAAGAATGTACCAGATTCTACTCCCATTAGCTCTGTGTGTTTGTGCCTATTTCTGTTGCTCATAAACACCACTTCATATATCTGCCAATAGTAACAATTACGGCTACATGTGTTTACCATATGTTGTTTTTCAAATTTTAACATCTCTAAAATCAAGATGCACACCCAATGGGATAATTTAGTTTTTTTTTTCTTTGTAGAACTCCATAAAAATAATGATTTGTCTCACAGCTCATGGTACTTTAGATTCAAAAAAGAAAAACCTACTGACACATAAATCTTAGCGCTGTATTTGTGAATACTAGTCATAATTACTTCAAAAGCTATGTAATGCTGTTAAACATTTTGAAATATCACTGGAACACTGTGTGTTGAATGTTGTCTTAGAGCTCTGATTAATTACCTAAGAATATATTCTATTTTCCATGGGCTTACTGACAAATCAGAAACACACAACTTGTCTAAATTGCTACAAATCAGCATTACTTGTCCTATATTTAAAACAGATAAAAGGAGACCATGTCACCATATTTAAATTAACAAAAACATTTGTAAAAGAAAACACATATTAGGAAATAAATGGGGGGAAAAAGTAAATATATCTGTAATCAAAACTTCAAATTTTTCTATGGAAGACATGTATACATTTTTAAAAGATTTTAGGGAAGTTATATGCTATATGCTACTATGCTGTGATGTTTTTACTCTCAAATATTAAGAACTAATCACATATCAAGTAAAACTATTGTATTTTTCCTCACTATTACATAATTTTAAACATTTTAAATCTTTAGGAATAAATATTATGCCAATGGCCTAGAAATAAGAAGGATGAGATGGCATGTATTGCTTCAAATGACCAATAAGCATCATAAAATGGTCAACTTTATTAGTAATATATAAAAAATAAAATCGAATAAATTTTGAGGGTCACGTGGATGGCTCTGCTTGTTAAGCTTCCAATTCTTGATTTCTGCTCAGGACATGACCTCACTTTTTGTGAGTTTGTTTACAATTTTTTTTAATGTTTATTTAATTTTGAGAGAGAGAGAGAGAGAGAGAGAACAGGGGAGAGGCAAAGAGAGAGAGAGACATAGAATCCAAAGCAGGCTCCAAGCTGTCAGCACAGAGCCTGACAAGGGGCTTGAGTTCACAGACTGTGCAATAGTGACCTGAGCTGAAGTCTGTCTCTTAACTGACTGAGTCACCCAGGTGCCCCTCATGTTTGTGAGTTTGAGCCCTATGCTGTGTTCTGCCCTGACAGTGCAGAACTTGCTTGGGATTCTCTCTCTCTCTCTCTCAAATAAATAAACATTAAAAAATTAAAAATTAAAAAAATATATAATTGGATAAATTTTTGCCTCAGGACTGGACATACATTTTTTGCATATAATATTGAAATTCCTCTTTTAAGACCCAATTACTCCAAATGGAGATACAGAGTTTATACTTGATTGCAAGGACTGACTAATAAAAATGCATGTAAAGTTGTGTATAAAAGTCCTGGCTCAAAGTAAGTATACACCAAATATCAGCTATGATGCTGCTGCTGATAATACAAAGATTTAGAGAATAAATCTATCCAGCTACTGCAACTAAGGATTTCTCTTTTTATTTTTACTTCTATAGTGAACAGTTGGGAGATGCATAGTAGCACTAGTGAAATCACCCATCTTCATAAACATGGTTATAGAAAAAATATTAGCTTCAGTTTCTCCACTGCAGAGGGGACAAGGAATACAAATATGTGTATGCACACATGAGTGTGTATGTAATATTATATCTGTATGCACCTCTGCAAAGGTTTGAATATTGAACTATCGTTCTCCTTAAAGAAAGGGAGACATGGTTTTGTTGTTGTGGCTTGGATATTAATAGTCCATTAAAGACTTCCTATGAGAGAGAATATGATAAAGGGGGTTGTGGCAAGAAGGAATACCTCTGGGGAAATTGAGTATGTGAGAGAGAGAGTCACTCCAGATTACAAGATTGTGAAGGACAAATGCCAAGAGATTGAGTATGGAGACATTCACAGAGAACATTCTCAAGAGTGGAGATGATTTTCCTAAGTGAGAGCTCTGTCCTAAAAGCAAAACCAGGGGAGAGCCAAGGTTAAGGTCATTGGGGAAGTTTAGTCATTTTCTCTCTGATCATTAGCCTTTGTTGAAGACATTTAATTGTTACCTGGAGAACTCATCCCTTCCTCATTTTTTTTTACATATGAGTTAAAGTTACCACCTTTTAAGAGAAGTACTCTTTTCCATTTTATAGATGAAGAATTCAAGTTCTGAGAGGTTAGGTGACTCATCAAGCCTGTGGGGTTGAGACTTGAGTTCTGATCTGTCTGATTCTGAAGGCCATGTCTCATTTCACTTATCCTCTTGCCCTATCTAGAGAAACAAAAGGGTACTAATTTTCTTGGACACAGAGTCTGGATTTCTGAATAATTATCTGGGGGGTGAGGGGGGGGTGAGCTTGGGGGGGCGAGGGGGCTTATCATTCTCGTGGGGCCTCACCCCGCTGTCCCACCTGGAACCCGGTCTCCGACCACCAGGGTTCCTGGGATGGAGGGGGTCTGGATCGCCTCCAGGGCAAGGGGAGTCCTGAGCTCCCGTCCCCACAGATGAGGGGTGCCCCCCCACCTCCCGATTTCAGGCGCCCAGCTCGGGCTGGGAAAGGGGAAACACCACTAGGAATGCTTTTTCTGTGGAGAAAGACCATAGCTTTTAATGGATTCTCAAAGGAGTTTGTGACCCATGACAATCAAGAGCGCAAAGCTGTTTCATTTTGTTGCCCCCACAGATCTTTCTAAGTGAGACAGCCCTGTCTGAGGTTACTACTAAAGTGGGAAATTTATGAGACTGTATTTTGCATTAGCTATTGCATTTGTTCCTCTACCTCCCTCCCACAGCCATTAGGACAAGACTGGGGAAAACACACCAGGCGGATTGCACCGCTACGTTCCCCTGTGGTCTCGCTAAGTTAGTAATCTTGAACACACACGCACGGCAGTCTTAGCTCTGTGCGATACACTGCACACAGAGAAAGAACACTCTGTTGCAGAGACCACACCTGGTAGGTTCTCTGTCTTTCTGTGAAGACCCATCACTAGAGACTTAATGAGCCTGAGGCCCCAGCTTGTAGGTTAAAAACCAGCAGACCTGTGAGCCGCACAGTGTTGGCGCACACCGTGATTTTCTTTTTTCCTTTTTTAAAATGTTTTATTTATTTCTGAGAGAGAGAGAGAGAGAGACAGCCTGAGCAGGGGAGGGTCAGAGAGAGAGGGAGACACAGAATCTGAAACAGGCTCCAGGCTCTGAGCTGGCTGTCAGCACAGATCCTGATGTGGGGCTTAAACTCACAAACCATGAGATCAAGACTTGAGCCAAAATCAAGAGTTGGATGCTTAACCAACTGAGCCCCAATAGGGCAATATTCTGATAATTTAATACATTCAAGTTTAAAAAATATTTAAATTACAGAACTTCCTTTGAATTTACTCAGCCAGTGACTATAAATGACAATATTCAAGGAATGGTTTTGGCATTTTTTAGAGACTGTACTCTTCGGAATGTTCATTAACCCATGAGCACATATATTCTTTGAAAAAGCTTGCATTTAACTAGGAAAAAACAGAATAACTATGGTACATATATTCATGGACCAAGGAGTATGTATATGTACATTGTTTATTATAATATTGATGTTTAATGAATATCAATTTATATAGTGTTTATCTTAATATTTGAGTCACAATAACAACCTAAAAAGTTGGTAATATTAGAGGTTTCTCTAGTGAATATTTTTGGAGTAAAAATAAATACCACGCCAGTAGAATAATTCTTGTCTGTGTGTTCTACACATTACACATGATTATATGTTAACACTATTACATATTCAATAAACTATTCAGAAGTACTTTTTGTATTTTCTTAATGGTTCTTGGAGGGATAATATCATACTATATTTTTCCCATTGTTCACTTTTATTTAGAGAGGTCAACTGTTATTGTTAATACACAAAAATATTTTTAAAACATCACCTCATATATCATTTATGATGTTAGCCTCATTTTTCTAAGACTTACAAAATGTAGAAGAAGTGATTGATTGTAAGGTTTTTTTAGATGATACAGTGACAAACAAAAAGCCAAAAAAATGTTATCTAGGATGTGGTTAAACATTAAAGACTTTACAGTCCATATTCTTTAAACTGGTATCTAAATAGCCTAATGGGACTATGTATAAAAATTAGATAGTCCCTTGAACTATTATTAGCTTAAATTCACTCTAAACATTTGGACACAAAGAAATATAAAACACGTTTTGCCCTTAATTTAAAATATCTTTCAAAAATATAATTGTTATAAGATATAAATCACAAATCAAACAAGTAAGTATACAACCTTTGTCATGAATAAAAATTGTGATCCATTATTTTGGCAAAACTATTCTGCTATGAATAAATTGGGTGGGTCAGAGAAAGAAGGCTTTAGGACTAAGAACAAAGTAATTAGCAGGAATGGAAATTCATTGACTTGTGTCAAAGTAGCGGTAGGTGAGAAGCTCCTAGTCTTTGAAAACCTAAGGGAGATAATGAGAGACAGGGAATAGGCCCTTAAACATCCGCCTGGCTCTAACATGGAGGGAGGAAGGCAAGGAGGAAGATCAAAAGCATACATAGGCAAAAACAAACACATGTAAACTCCCTCATTGAAGGGTATCAGCCCATTTAAAGGAGAAAGCGAAAAAGATAGAACCTTAATCAAGGTTAAAATGTTCATCAGGGGCACTTGGGTGTCTCGGTTGAGTGCCCAACTTTGGCTCATGTCATGAACTGACAGTTCGTGGGTTCAAGACCTGTGTCAGGCTCCACACTGCCAGTGTGGAACCTGCTTGGAATTCTCTCTCTTTCTCTCTCTCTGACCATCCCCCACTTACTCTCTCTCTCGCGAAAATACATAAAGTTAAGAAAGTAAATAAAGGAAAATGCTTATCACTATAATAGATAAAGGCATATTAATTGTACTGATTTAATAGCATTTTATACTTGAAAGCAATTAAACCATGAAAGATGGCTTAAATTCCATTTAAGAATAAAGAAGTAAACCACAGATTAACCATAAAAGGAAGTAAAAAAAAACTACTAAAGTTACTTTAAGATGATAACCCTTGAGTATTGATTATTCAACATGATGATTACAGAAATATGCATCCTTAGAGAATTATCAAAAGTAAAAATACTGTAGAATGGCAAAAACTAAGGTGAGAAAGAATTTTATAAAGGCAGAGAGGTAGTCAACAGTGCTGAAAACTCAAAAAATAGGAAAAGTAAAATGATCAATTGTGAAAACTAAAAAAATAAAAAGATGTATCATTGATGATAGTGGAGAAGATAGTTTCAGTTCAGTAGTACAAGTGGACAGGAAGAAACAAATGCACAAGATATAGAGGGAAAGATAAAGAGATAGTCGAAAATTTTGGAAGGAAAATAGCATACAGAATAGAATATAGTATGCCAAATACTACATTAGCTGAGTTGACAAAACAACACAATTTTCCTCGATATCATAACTGATATTTTTGTTAACATCTTATTGTTTTCCTTCATGCCTATAAAGCTGATACACAAAAGCCATGAATTAAGATTAAAGATGTTTTTTCTAAAAATTGTTATACACGCAACACTTCAGTATTTTAGTGAAAATTTCAATTAGCTTTCTTAGAAATCAGATTTTACAGGATTATATTTTGTTCCTCTAAAATATAATATGATTTTGCCTTAAATCCACCCCAATTTTTTTGTATTTGCTTACCAGAACAGACAGTATTAAATATGTAATATGATCTGCTAGATCCCTAATTATACCTGTTCCTACTTTGGGATGTATTTGTTCATGTATGTAGGTACTAACACAATATATAGCAGTCTGGTATTCTACAGGGTTCTGAGTACAGAAATAGGTTTGAGTTAAATATTCAATGTAGCATAGTAATATTTAATCCAAATTATAAGTTGGAAGAGTTTGGCTAAAATATTCTAAATTTGAAAAGTTCTTTTAATTATTATTTTGCAACTAGTCAAATGAATTAACTATTAATTTGTAACTGGTACAATTTAGAACTAGTACAAATTAATCATGTTGCTCTCCTGTATTCCAAAAATGAACTGTGGGATTATTCTTTAAATTACCTCTCTATACATAGCATTTTAATTTTTCTCTACACTTGTATGCAAATAATAAAAAGACAGTAGTCATTTGAAAATATGTCAAAAAATTATTTGAGAGTCCTCTCTTCAAAGGTAGGGATAAATATCCCCTTTCTTGAGTGTTTTGAAGGAGTCACTGCCCAAGTGCTGATTCAGTACCTGAAAGGTCCATGGTATGATAAGCAATAGAGCCAAGGAGAAAGGGAAAATGATATTCTGCCACATATGTGCTGCCACTGGGCTTGGGCAAACAGTTAACTTTTAGGGCCCATATTCTCACTATCCCCACCTTTTCAATCCTAGAGATTAATTTTATGACTATTGTTCTAAATTCTTGGTCAGTTATGTTGCTTATATCTGTTTTGAGCAATTCTTTAGCTGTCATTTCTTCCTGGAATTTCTTTAGAGGAGAGTTCTTCTGTTTTGGCATTTTGGCTAGCTTTCTGTCTCTTGTAAGTTTTGAAAGCTTGTTATGCTCTACACCTGTGAGCTCTGCTTTATTAAAGGAGGCTCATTGACTGTCCATGGCCTATCTGTTCAGGAAGTGTTCTTTTAATGGTGACCCTTGGCCTCTCTTGTTGTCCCTTTGCTTATTGTTTTTTCCCTGCTCACAATGATATTTGGGATTTCCACCATGTATACTTTGTCTTCTTTCTTGAGGTAGCCCTGAAAATGAAAACAGACAGACAAACACACAGGAAAGAAAAAACGCAAATGCACAGGCAAATCAAACAAAGAAGCAAACTGAAAGGGGGAAAAAAAGTGGAAAAAAACAACAAAAGACAAACGACGTCTAAAAGCATAAAACCAGAAATTCCAGATACAAATAAAGAGCAAGGTGGAGGCAGTGTTGATGGAAGAGTATATACAAAGAGAAATTACAGGGGTGGGGACAAAGTGAAATAGAATATTGACCAGGCATAGAGACTAAAATGCTTAGTTCAGAGAGAAAAAGAGGAGAATTTGGTAGAAGGTGAGGAGAAAGAAACGAAGATAATGTTACCCAAAGAAACTATATAATCTGATTATTCCAGAAAGAGAGAGAGAAAGGAAGGTAAGGAGGGAGGTGTAGGATATGCATTAAGAGAATGGATTAAATGTGACTATTTAAATGAACAAATGACCAGAGTGCCCATTTCAGTGGAGGGTGGAGATAAGAATGAGATAAAGGAAAATATATCTGAATAGAAAAAATGAATCTAGAGCTCATCACAGCTCTAGATTCATCCTGTGCTCCGTTAAAAATAAAAAGCAGCTTTCCAGCGTGAATGAGCATGGTTTGGTGTAGGCAGATCTCGCCTCCACTGCGGGTCCCTCATGTCAGTCCCTGAGGCCCCACCTTGGTGGTTGTGGGAGAAAACTGGAGGCACTGCAGTTCTTCTCAAACCAAGCATTGCAAATCACTCTTTTGGGTCCAATCTTCCTGTGCTGCAGGCTTAGCCAAGGTGGGCCATGTTCTATGTCCCAAGCTCTGTGTCATTTCCAGATCTTTGTCTGCACTTTTTAATGATACTGCCCAAAATGTAATCCCACAGGCCAGGCTGCTTCATAGCCTGGGATCATGTAAGGAGAGTAGGGGATCAGTTTCTCCTGGTGCTAGGATCTTTCTCTGAATGCCCTGCAGTAAGAGATGGGATGATAGGATTCTTCTCCATCCCAGGCCGAAGTTTTCTCTTCTCCAGGGACAGTTCTATGAGCAGTTTCAGCCACTCTTTCTCTTTTCTTCATCTCTCTTCTGTTCTCTGCGGAGGGGGCTCCCTCCCCTCTATGTTGCTGGCATGAAGAAAGTATGGAGCTCCCTACGTCTCCACCATCTTGCCTCCCCAGGTGTTCATTAATTTATGAAGTTTTAATGGGAGAACTGGGGACTAGTTTTGAGATACGTATCATCAAAATTTTTATACTGCATTCTGTAAAGTTATCTTCAAGTGTGTACAGCTGTCAATGAAAATATGTGCATTCAGATACCACTCTGTTCCTTTATTTGATACTTTACAAGAGACCCTCAAAGTAGGGATAGAAAGTATTAATATCCTTCCTTTATAATGATGAGCTCACTTTGCTCAAGGTTACCTGATAATTTCGTTGTAAATGTCAAACTAGACTCAGAGTTTTTTAGTAGATCCTCCGTAGAAATGCATGACATGAATAAAACTCACAAAAATACTTTCAGCATCCAATGATCCCTACACTACAGATTTATTTATGGACCATCCATTTTAATGCATAATTGACTTAGGTTGTACAAGCAAAAGCATATGAAGTTTCGTCCCCTATTAATATTAGTAATGAAAAAGTGGGCTCTAACGTCCTCAGGTTGGTTTGAGACCATCTTGTCTGCATTATGGGCACGGAGATGTGTAGCCAGGATATGTTTCCCTGCCCCTCAGAAGTCCTATAATATATAGTGATATGTATTGAAATAGATAAGGGACATTTTTGAAATAGATAAGGGACATAATTACCCATAAGGGTAATTATGGGTCATTCAGCATGATTTTTCCAGAAGCCTTGCCATAAAATGAAAATTGTTTGGTCATTTTCAGCTATGAAGAATTTGTTTGGATCTTAATTTTCATGGTATGTGAAATGGGCTTATTTTATCTCTGCCATCTCCCATATACCTTTCTTCAATCTCTGTCTTGTGTTTGGAAAGACTTGTAGAAATGAAAACTCAAGATAGAAACTAAATGACAATGTAGATGTTACCTGGGATATTTTGTTGGCTTACATGGACATGTAGAATTAAATATGACCTAATTCAAATGTTTATTTTCTTTTAATATTTTGTCTTGGGATGGAACCTCCAAAGTGCTGGGAAACAAGACCTCACCTATCCTTTTTGTAACTGCAGCCCATACACACCTTCAACTACTCCTTTTGCTCTTCCTGTAGAATCATCTTTAGGTACCACTGTTTTCTATGTATCTAGTATATATCTGACTTAGTTTTAAGATTTTTACCAGATTTGGGGTACCTGGGTGGCTGAGTGGGTTAAGTGGCTGACTTGAGCTCAGGTCATGATCTCAAGGTCCATGGGTTCAAACACCTCATCAGACTCTGTTCTGACAGCTCAAAGCCTGGAGTCTGCTTCGGATTCTGTGTCTCCCTCCCTCTCTGCCTCCTTGACTTGTGCTCTGTCTCTCTCAAAAATGAATAACTGTTAAAAATTTTTTTGGAAAACAAGAGAAAAAAAGAATTTTCCAGATTCTTCTTAATATGCAGTGCTCAAATTCCAATCTTGCCAAGTCCTGCACTGGTTACATATAAAACAGAAGTTTTATTTCTCTGTATTGTTCAAAATGCAATTAAAGAACAATGGACTGGGATCAATGATATTAGCGTTCTGATCCCTGATCTACCATAAAATAATGTGTCCCCTTGGGAAAATCATAGTTATTTTGGGCCTCTTTCCTGTTCTTTATTTTGACAGAGTTTTGTCCTAGATGATCCAAAGTAGCATGTGTACTCTTTGAGTACTAGTTTAAATGTTACTGGTACTCTAAACAAATGAAGGCAACTGTGCATAAAACTGTACATAGTTTCTGTGACTATGGTTTTCAAGCTGCCTCCATTTTACAGATGATAAGAAGACAGAGCTCAGCAGAAGCAGATTATTTAACCAGAGGCTCCAAATTAGATGGAACTAAACTACAAGTTTCTTCTTTATTTCTTCTGAAGCTCATTTAGCCAAAACATAGGCCACTGAATATTAAGGTGTGGAGCATATTATCAGTATGTTTAAGGGAGGCTATTCTTATGGGATTGCCAATTAATACCAGGAAGATGATGTAATCTTGTGAGATTTACAACTCTGTTTACATATCAAGCGAGTCCTTCCAGTGTCAGGTAATCATCTGGATTTCTGGTTGCCTCTCTGAACTAAACTTCTGAACCTCTTGAGATTTTCTTCTTGCTATTTGAAGTTTATGCCAGAATAGCCTTTTTAAAGACTGTACATTCAGGTTTCTAGACTCTACATAAGCAAGAGAGATTCAGTGAGTCAGGGTAATGGTTAAGCCCTCCTTTTCAGAGTGGTATAATATTTTTGAGAGAGAGAGAGAGAGAGAAAGCATGAGCAGGAGAGGGACAGAGGGGAAAGGAGACAGGGGTGACACAGAATGTGAAGCAGGCTCCACGCTCTGAGCTGTCAGCAAAGACCTCCAAACAGGGGCTCAAACCCATGAACTGGTGAGGTCGTGACCTGAGCTGAAGTCAGATGCTTAACTGACTGAGCCACCCAGGTGCCTGAGCATGCTAGAATTTAAATTGCCACTCTGAAACATTATAAGGCCTTGGGACAAACTACTTTCCTAAACATTTTTTCCTGCATCTTAGGAAAATAATAACCTTGTCCAAAATGACCATGTCCTAATCTCCAGGACCTGAGAATGTCACCTTAAAGGGCAAAAGGGATCTTGTAGATGGAACTGTTAAGGATCTTAAGGTGGAGATATTATTTTGGATTATCTGATGGGTCCCAAAAGTAATCCCAAGTGTTCTATAAGAAAAGCAGAAGGAGATTTTACTATAATTAAAGAGAATGTGTTCATGAAACAGGGATTAGATTATTGTGGCCAAAAGCAAGGAATGGTAACAGTCACCAGAAGCTAGGAAAGGTAAGGAAATGGAGCTTCTAGAGGGAGCACGGCCCTGCCAACTCCTGATTTCCGTCTAGAAAGAATAATTTTGGATCCCTGACTTGGAGAATTCTAAGAGAATAAATGTGTTTTAAGCCACCAAGTTTGTGGTGACTTGTTACAGCAGCCGTAGGCAACTCATACCTCACAGAACTGTTACTCCAGAGAAAATGTGTGACTGGTGGTTCGTGAGTTCAAGCCCTGCACTGGGCTCCATGTTGATAGCACAAGGTCTGCTTGGGATTCTCCTTCTCCCCATTTGCCCCACCCCACTTTCAAAATTAATAAGCTTTTAAAAAATGTGTAACTGGTAATACACTTAGTAATGCGTCTAACACACAGTAAGGATGCTATAAAATTTATGTCCTGCTTTGAAATTGAAGTTTGGTTTGAGGGATCATTGAAACAAGTACAATGGTCACCATTTTTTAATGTATATTTTTTACTGTTTTAGTTACTTTCGAGAAGCAGAGAGAGACAGTGACCATGGGGGAGGGAAAACAGAGAGGGAGACAGATCTAAAGCAGGCTCCAGGCTATGAACTGTCAGCACGGAGACTATGGTGGGGTTCAAACCCACAAACTGTGTGACCATGGCCTGAGCTGAAGTCCGAAGCTTAGCTGACTGAGCCATCCACTAAGCCCCAATGATCAGCATTTTTGTCCATCTTCATCCTGGTAAAAATGCCTAGACACCGCTAGGAAGATCTCTCTACTCCCCCACAACCCCACGTGTCTCCTAATTCCTAGAGGGGAAAGATTCCTTCTCCTCACTTAAGTCACATTATTATTTTCCTTTCTACATTTTATTTTCATTACTCTTCATTCAACCAGTCTTTCTGAACTTTAAAGAAAACCAAGTCATTTCTCAGCAGATTCAGGTGCTCTCTTAAATGAACATCCCAACCAGCACCTTATTATTTCTATGATTCATTACCAGAAATTTCTAAATGTAGCTCCTCTTCAGTTTCTGCTGTCATTCATTTTCTCCTTTCTCCCTTTTGCTTTTAGTTCATTCTTGAAAACTTAGTCTTTCCCCTAAACACGACTTTTAATAAGGTAACACAGCAAAGTGACAAAAGTCTAGATGGCCTGGTTTCAAATCTTGGGTTTTGCCATCTACTTACTGTGTGACGTTAGACAAGCTATTTAACCTCTCTGGTTTCTCCCAGAAGTGGATATTAAGAGTGATACCTACTGCTATTGTGAAAAGGAGTTGATATTTGCTAAATCATTAGAATAGTGCTAGTCACAGTGCGAGCACTATAAATCTGCTTACCAGCAACGATGAATGCAAAGTTCAAACATGTAAATTCTCAGCTTTGTCATAACTTCAAGATATGTATTTGGTGAAATCAATGTAAGTCTTTTCAAGGGAAACATAAAGATATTTCTATCCAGGAAAATAGTTTTCAATGTTTATCCATATGGTGAGTTAAGGTGTTTCACCTCAGTGTTTCCAAATTTCTATACGACAGAACCTGGGTTTAGTCCAGAGAAAAATAAGAAACTTGAGCTTCTGTTTGATACCTTTTACCTTAAGTCCTCCCACCCTCATTGCTTTGCCCGTTAACTTTCATGTGTCCTCCACGCTATGAAAATCTACTTCTAAGAAAGTCTCTGATGTCCACCTTAGCATGGATTTAAGACAAAGGCACTATTTACATGAGAGAGATGAGTTTTCAGGAGTGGCTTTGTCTTGCTTTGTCAGAGGTAGCCTTGGAGCATATATGGAGATCCATGTCGTGGCTCTAATTCTTAGCACCTGTTTGATTATGCGAGCCTCAGTTCTCCTCCCTGGAAGGGGTGTCTGAGGGCAATTCTCTGTCTTTGGGTCTGCTAAAAAGAACATTTCCAGCTCAGGTGTGAACTGCTGTCAGGAAGCCTGGTTATATCACATCACCCCAGGATCTTAGCAGGGATTCAGTCAGGAAGGGCCTGAGCAGGTTTATCACAGTCAGGTAGTTTCTAGATCTCTAAAATGAACATATTTAGGGCAAGAAAGACATCCATCCAGGAGTCTGAACTACTGAAAATTTTCAAAAGCTACCTTTTGGTTTTTGAAGAATAGACGTAGGGAAAATGTCCTGGTTATTGCTAAAACTTTTAGCCCAAAATGCTATAAAAAATTTTTAATCTTATAAAATGTTTAGAGCCTTTGATGAGCTCTCACTTAAGGCCTAGTCCAGTGTTTGGTACAATGTGGAATGTGGACTATCTGGAGTACTGGCTGAAATCCATATTGTTGTTTCTCCTACAAAGCTACCCAATTAAGATTTTGGGGCCAGAATTATGCATTTTTCATAATTAGTGACTAGTGAGCACTTTTGGCCTAGCCTAAAGGCAATCTGAGGAGTTCTTCTCTTCCCCTTTCTTCTTGGATCATATCTTTCCCTGTTATAGCTTCCAAACTGAGGAGGAGAGGTGCAAGCATTCTAGAAAAGGAAGGGACACAGCCAAGTAAACATAATAATATCAGACTTGAAAATGAAATATTTTTAATGTGCAAATAGTGTAAGAATTAAAAGGGAGAAATAGTTCAAATGTTAGGAAAAATAACTTAAAATATGGGAGAAGCATAAACCCAACTAAACTGTAGCATGATTTTGAACAACTAATGTTAAAGACAAGAAGGAGCACTATACTGTCAGAGTAGGAAATACAATCCAATCGCACTATTTTCCCCAGGACTAAACGATATTTTCTCAATACAGCTTATTGGTTTTCAACCCTTAGAGCCAAGCTGTGGATGAACACAGAACAGTTTGCTACACCTGTATGGCAAAATGTAAATGCTAACAGCACAAATAAAAGCAAGCATGTATTCACAGAAGGTGATTTGTACGAGGAGAAAGGAAAGGCAGAGGGGCTACAAAGCACAGCCTCATGCACTGAGAGAATCATGAGATAAAGGTGAAAGTTAATAACACAATATATAAATAATAGCTGCTAGTGTTTCTTGAGCTCTCCTGTGTGTTAGACACTAAAGGCTACCAATGTATTCTTAGTCGCATTATCACAAGCAACCCCATAAGGTTGCGAGGAATCCTTTCTCCTGGTTTATGGATGAGAAAACAATGGGCACGGGTAGGATGTGAAAATTTCACAGGGGTACAGAGCTAATAAAAGTTGAAGAACAAGGATTCTAATTCAAGGAGTCCATCTCCAGGACCAGTGCTTTTAGCCCTGTGCTACCACTTCCCTCACCAATAGAGTCAGCAAAGTTACATGAAGTTACAAGAGAGAAGCAGCCAAATTAATTAAATATGACGTATTGGAAAGGAAGAGGGAGGGAAAATAGGGGGAGTTGAGTTTTGTCTTCCTCCATCATGATAGAGTGGTAAAATATTGTTTAAAATGAGTATGTCATGATACACCAAGATAAGCATAATGTTTAGAATTGAGGGGATGACATCAAAGGAGCAAAAAACCGTCTCTGGAGACGGGAACTCAGGAGAAAAGGGCTACAGTTCAATATGATTCAAGTTGCTATTATGTTTATGTATTATTTTCATACCAATAAAATATTTCTGTTCATTTAGAAATTGTTTCTAGGGGGCGCCTGGGTGGCTCAGTAAGTAAGCGTCCAACTTCAGCTAACATCATGATCGTGGGTTTGAGACCCATGTCGGGTTCTATGCTGATGGCTCACAGCCTGGAGACTTCTTCAGATTCTGTGCCCCCCTCTCTCTGGACCTCTCCCGAAATAAACATTAAAACAAATTTAAAAATTAGAAATTGCTTCTACTGTGTAAGTGCATCAAAACATGAAATTCAAGTGGCACTTGGGTGACTGAGTCAGTTGGGTGTCCAACGTCGGCTTACGTTATGATCTCACGGTTTGAGTTGGAGCTCCGCATTGGGCTTCTGCTGTAGCTCAGAGCCTGCTTCATATCCTCTGTGTCCTGTCTCTCAGCCCCTCCCAAATTGTGCTCTCTCTCAAAAATAAATATTTGAATACACATGAAATTCAAAATCTTCTTTACATCTATCACATATTTGTTAAATGTTTGTCTTGTCAGGATATAACTCTTAGCTTGAAGGCTTAAAAAAAAAATCAGCAGCTATGAATGTTTAAAAGTTGTCTCTGTTAATATTACCAGGCATGGCTGAGAGAGGGTTCAGAACTATTAGAAGCAAACTGCATTTCAACCTTGCTTCTGAGAGGCAGTTCTGACTACAAAGGACAGGTGATTCTCTGCAGTCGCAGAGCAGGAGCAATGCAGTGCATTTTTAGGCTCTGTTATCATAGTTTTCCATGTGTTTACTTCATAAAAATAGGCACTTTTATGCTCCTTTAAAATGGTATCTCCTATTCGAATTGCCTGGTGAAGGCAACTGAATCATTATTGCCTAAGAAACTCATTAAGTGTAGATATATAGATCTCCTATCTCCATCCATGTATGTATGCATGTTTGTATGTATATATCTATGAACTATGCATCTATCCTTATTTATAGAACAAAATAGCAACAATGATTTATATTAATTTCTTATCTTATTTTATTTTGGCCGTCCCAAAATCTTGCAAGGTAAGTAGGCAATGGAAAAAGCATTGAGTTCACCGAGACACTTGAAAGATGGCTCTACTGTTTGTCATTGTGCAACCAATAAATGGTGCAAGGAATTCAACCCACATCTTCTCATTTTCCTCTGTCACTTCCCTTTCCTGACTTTATTTCAGGCATATTAGTTTATAGTTGCTCCTTGATGATATCAGGTACCTTTCCTCTGAGCTTTTTCAGTGATTATTCCAGTTATCTGGAATGTTCTTTCCTCAGACATTTGTTTCATTCACCTCCTTCTAGTCTGTTCAAATCCCACCTTCCTAGTGAGGCTTATCCTGTTCACCATTTAAATTGAACGCTGTTATTCTGCCTATAATCTCAATGCTCCATATGCTGCTTTATTCTCCATAACATTGGTTAATGGCTAACCTATTAGATAATTTGCATGTTTGTATTTCTGCTCCCCTGTACCTAGAATGTAGACTCCACACAGTCAAGAATTTTGCCTTTTTTAAGTCCAGTGGAGATCCAGAAAAAACAAGTCTAGGGTCAACCAGAACTGGGCACAATTCTAACCTGTGTGGTTTGATACTTTAGTGATTTAGATCAGAGCCGGGCCAGTTACTAAAGAGGATCTCTTCTACTGCATTTAAGCAGCACAATGAATGCAAAGAAACTGAAATTTCCAGCAATTACAGAGCAGGTATGTACTCTTTCTTCCTTCATTCCTCCCTGCTCAAATCTATCCTCCCTGGGTGATAAGAGAATGTGTATGAATGATTGGTCTAATCCTAAATTAAATATTAAGACATACAAGAAAACATTTAAACATTTCTTTAAGAAAACAAAATCATTGAGTTGTTTCCTTGGACACATCACGGGTTATGTAGCCTCTAGTAAGGTCATAGTGGGGTGAGAGAAGAGCAAAACAGAGGGAAGAGGCAAGGGTGAGTCAACTCATCTCTCCCTCCTTTGTACCTTACTTCCTCCTGGACTGTCATCTCTTACACTCAAAATGCAGACTGCAGACGTCAGCGGATGCAGGTAGAACATGTAGCCACTTCCACATCCCAGTCACTGTGACATGGGAAATTCTGCAGCCTTAAGTCTGGCTCAACCCATCACCTTTCACACAGGTTAATGTTTTCTCTACTGCTGAGTCAAAAAGACACACGAGTGAAGGCAGATTAATAAGAACGAAGTTTTATACACATATGTGTATAAGTACACAATGTGGGAATGATAAAAGTCCATCGAGGCGAATAGGTTGGGGAAACCACTACAGACAGCAGTGGTGTCCTGCTGGTTCCAAGACCAGAGAAAACTGGCCAGGAGCTTGGGTCAGCCAGGTTCACGGTCATGCCAGGGATGGCACAGTTGATGACTCATGCAGCTGTCTTCTATTTTCCACCATTGGAAATTCTTGAATCTCATGTCGTTCTGGAGTAGTTCTAACCTGGGGATCATGTGCCTTCTCACCCTCCAAAACACACACATGCACAACACAAAAATACACATGTGCACACAATGTACACACTTGCTGTATGAAGAGATCAGGTTAAGTTTCACTTAAAGGGGTTGGGCCCCTTTCTGGTGCAACAAAATCCATTTCCGGTTATATACAATTGGTAGAGGAATATTTGGTCCTTATTTGTTGAGATTCATGACAAGAAAAAGACTTCTCTGATGAAGCCCTAGGCAGTTTATGAAGGTGCTTTAGTCATGCCCAGAGCACAAGTACAGTTGACCAGGATAAACACAGTGGTTGCTCCTCCAGAGGAGTACTTGACTAGGATGAGCCCAACTTCTGTTTAAAATGTCATGGTGCTATCCTCCATCGTATGACCTGCACTGTGCTTACTGGGGGCACATGCTCTCTGTGTGGATGAGGGACCTTAAGTGTATCCAGTGATAGCAGGCATGGGGTTCTTCCCCGGAACACCACCTGTGTTAGAGGTAAGTGAGCTCCCAGAGTTCTTTGGGGGTGGGGGGAGTGCTGACAGAGAAGCCTGCCATCGTAGATGTGATAGTGTCTACATCTGCTACAGCTCTTGTTGTATCTGCAGTGGGTTCTCCACAATTACTCTGCTCTGAAGCAAAAATACCAGGTCCTACCATCCTGGGAATGTCCTTGTGCCCTCCATGCTTAGTGACTGTTTGCCGGGCAGGTGGACCACCGTTACTGGGAAGGAACATGGAACTTCAAGTGGGTCCAGGGACAGAGTTGATGCTGCCACTTGCAACTGCAACTGAGAGAGTGTGGGCCGGCAAGCTGCAGGGGCTCTGTGTCTAGTGAACACACACGTCTCTTGACACACGTGTCTTCTCCAACATAGAGGTTCTCCCACATGGAACAATTTGTTTTTGTGTTGATAAGTCCCAGAAACACTTACGGGCACCAGAAACAGCTGAGTCTCCATCTCTGGAAACAGCGTGGCAGTCTCCCACTACTCCACCACCTGAGTTGTTGACGGTTGGCTCCCTGCTGCTTGGATTTGAAGAGGAGACTGCCATGTCTTCTGACACAAAATTTTCCCCCCAGATTAGTGGCTCTTTCATGTGGGTCAAGCTCACTTGTGTAGAAGGGTTGCAGTACGTTTATGGGAACAAAGAACAGCTGAGTCTCCATCCTTGGGAACAGTGTGACCCTCTCCCACTACTCCACCACCTGGGTTTTTGACGGTTGGCCCCCCTCCTACTACTCAGATTTGAGGAGGAGATTTCCATGCCTCCTGACACACCTCTTTTGTCCAGAGTGGTGGCTCATTCACATGGGTCTAGTTTACTTGGTGTAGATAAGTCTGTGACATAGAGGCCTGCCATCATAGATATGATAATGTCTACACCTGCTACAGCTCTTACTGGGTCTGCCTTGGGTCCTCCACAATTATTCTGCTGTGAAGCAAGAGTACCAGGACCTACCATCGTGAGAATAACCTTGTCCCCTCCACGCTTACTGACAGTATGTTGGGCAGGTGGACCACCGTTACTGGGAAGGAATGTGGAATCACAAGTGGTGCTGCCACTTGCAGCTGTGACTGAGGCAGTGTGGCCTGGCAAGCTGCAGGGAATCTGTTTCTAGTGAACACACAAGTCCCTTGACACATGTATCTTCTCCAATACAGTGGCTCTTCCACATGGAGTGATTTGTTTTTGTGTAGATGAATCCTGGGACTGCTTACGGGTGCCAGGAACAGCTGAGTCTCTGTCTCTGGGAGGACTGTGCCATCTCCCACGACTCCACCACCTAAGTTGTTGACAGTTGGCCTCCTGCTGCTCAGATTTGAGGAGGAGACTGACATGTCTCCTGACACACCTCTCTTATCCAGAGCAGTGGCTCTTTCATGTGGGTCAGGTTTACTTTGTATAGATGGGTTATAGGTACCAGGAACAGCTGAAACTCCATCCCTTAGAGGAGCATGTCCGTCTCCCACCTGGGTTTTTGACGGTTATCCCCTAGCTGCTCAAATTAAAAGGGAGGCTGCCTGATCTCCTGACTGGCACCTCTTCTCCAGGATGACAACACATTCAGATGGGGGACATTTTCTTTGCCTGGATGAGCCCCCAGTACACTTATAGGTCATGGAGACTGTAGAGTCCCACCTGTGGGCATGCTGCATTTCCGCCCACTGCTTCACTAACTGGATATATGGGTGGGCCCTCAGTGCCTAGATTTAAACTGGAACTAGCATGGAGTCCAAATGCTACCTGGGCCCAACAGTACTGCTACTGGATGGTGTCTTCTCAGAACCAGGAAACACTATGTAAAGTGGCACATGTCCCTGGAGACAAGGGAGGAATAGATGATGGAAGCCTGAGATGAAGTCCATGGCTTCACTGTCAGAAGCTGAGTTGCAGTTTGCAGGGGGCTTGCCTCTGGAGTGGAGGTGACACCAGAACCTTCAAGGGAAAAGCTAGTGGAAACAGCAACACTTGGTGGTAAAGATGGAGGAACAAATGGGCTTGGGGGTCTGGAAGATTGGTCAGCAAAGTCCGCTGTAGTAGTAGGGACTTGGACAGTGTTAATACCTGAAGGCAGACAGGCAGCAGTCTCTGTTGCAAGTATGGAGAATGCAGGGGCAGGCAGAGGGTCTGAGCAGGCTGCTTTGATGTCTCTTCTGTCCCCCAAGATGTTGTTCCTCTGACATTTGGTATTCTTTGCAGTGTTCAGGTTTTTGTCCATAGCTATGCAAGGAAGCTTAGGAGGTGGGGGTAAAATCAGAGAAGGTGGCATGGATCTCTTCCATTTGTGGGCCTATCGCTGGCAGCCACAGGGGTCAAGGAGCTCCTTGATGAGATGCCTAAAGTCTCCTTAGCCTATTTCTCTTTATTGCCAACACGCTGATGATTTTCACTGGACACTTCCTTTGTTGACCTCACACCCGAAGCCTCACCACCTCGAATCTCCTACCTGGATAGGTCTGATGTGCTCTCAGAAGACTGATGGGTTTCACCAGACACTTTCTTGGTTGATGTCTCCTGCAGTAGGGGCAACATGGGGCTTGGTCAGAGAGCAAGGCTGCATCTGAATGAGGCATGGCATCTCTGGCAGGACCATGCGACGAGTGACTACATGGCCTTCAGGGGAGGAGTTAATCAGAGCCTAGTGGCTTATCTTCCTCAGATTGTCTTCTGGAGGATTAGGATGGAGGTCCAAAGTTGCAAGGCTGCACTGCTGGGAACTGAGAAGTCCACTGGTTTCTAGGGGACTAGATATTAACCATATCCCGGTAGCTATGGGGGGCTCTGTTCCCACCATTCCCCCCTTTGGTCTCTACAGGTTCCTCCGTCTTTTCTGTGGGTTCTTTTCGGGCTTTCTCCTCTCTCCCATTTAGGCACAGAAGTGGGAGATACCTGGACTGGACTGCTCTGTAGCCCCCCTCTCCAGTCTCAGGTGGCAAACACTGGAGAGTTAATTTGCGTCTGGGAGGAGGGATTCTGATGGTTCTGGAGTGCCCAAACATCATTAAATTACGAGAAGACAACACAGGTTTTTTCGGTGGGTTACTCCAGTTCACCAAGGGGAGGATGCTCAGAGAGATACATACAGACTGTTGGACGGGGTATCGCCTCCTCAGCTCGACATATAAACTGACTGGAAAAGGCCCGCTATTCCGGTGAAAGAGCCTGCTCCCAGGGTCCAGGGCAGGTGAAGGAGCAGCGGGGTGGCCCCGCAGGTGGTGGATGGGAGTCACAGGCGGGGAGGACCAGGGGCCGATCAAGGCCAGGTAGGGGACGGCAGCAGTGGAGTGGGAAAGGTAGACTCTTCCTAAGGAGATTGCCCCTGTTGAGCTGGTTGTGGGCCGAACAATCTCGAGGTTGAGAGTCTAAAAGCTGGAAATCCCCTCCGGAGCTTTTGACTCCTCTCAAGGTCGAACAGGCACTGAGCCTGAATGGTCCAGCCTGGCCTTAGTGACACATCCTTAGAACACGTCACAAAGAAGGGCGCACATGTGCAGCACCGCAAGAGACCACAATACAGGGCAAAGTGGAGGCCCCAAAGCCCTGCCCGTCAGGCTCCAGTGGCTGGGACTTCCGGTAGCTGGTGGCAGGGTATAGGCTGCCTGCTACCCGTGGACAGTGCACCCCTTGGCACGTGTATACAACCAGCAAGGCCACTATGTGGGGACTGGAGGGGAGTGCGGTGGTTATTGGGCCCCTCAGGTCCTCATTGTGCGTCACCAACCTTTCCCCCAAGAAAGACGAGTACTGGGGTGCTCCCAATGCTGTGAGGAAGTGCCCCTCTGCCCCCAACCCTCTCTGCTTCCATGCGAGGCTTGGAGCCAGCTGCATCTTCGCTAGGGTTGTCCAGGCTTTCAGCATCGCCCTTCAAGACAGTGGCGGTTTCCAAGCAGTCGCCAAACCCTAACATGACTGGATGCTGCGCCCCAAGACCTTCCTTCCTGGCAGGCAGATTCTTGCTTTTTCCTTCTGAGGAGTTTGGCAAAACAACATTTATAATTTAGACCATTCCTCAGGTCACACAGGTGGTGGTGGCTTAGTTGGGATTCAAGCCCAGGATAGTGACTCCCAGAGCTCTTACTCTGGACTATGGTGCCTCCTTACCATATATGCATTATGTGTTACCATGTTTTCTTTTTCTTTTTCTTAGTTCTTAGATACCATATTTACAGTGAACACAGGCACTGCCCTAGACCAGGCCTTCGGTGAACAAAAGCACAATTCATAAATTAATCAGGGATCACAATGGGTTCTGCTCTCAGAAGATGTAGGTCATGGACCACCAGTGGTAAGCATAGTACCATCCCACATTTGTAACTGAGCCTTGCAGCCCAGATTTTCTCTTTGGTCTACTCTGAAGAATCCAAATACGTACAATTATATGTAAAGACTATATATGAAAATATAAAAGATTATAATCTAGAAAGGTTGTGGTCTACCTGGAAGAAATTCACCTGTGGATTATTCCATATGGATTAGAAGCCAGTTTCTCTGGCCTTCTAGAAATATGTCTAGTAAGGCATCTCACTAATTAATGTCTAGAAAGCAAACGTGTCATTTATTCTAAGTTAAGAGTAGAACAATGTATTGGATTAAAGAGAGGTCAACACAATTTGGTCGTTGTGAGCATGCCAGCCAGGTTCATTCTTCACTCACATTGTTGGCACTCAAACAGAATTCTAGAGATTCTCATGACCAAAGAGGGGAGAGAGATGCTTGGGTGCCTGGCAAGAGAAACATGTATTATTGTCTAGGACCTGAAAGCTTCAGCATGAGGAAGAAGGTTTGAAAAATCTTGGCCTACATGTGGCTTTACCTGGCTTGAATCTCATTTCTGTGGGTTACTTCATTGAAGTGTTTTCTCTCTCATGGGACTGATGTTGCATATCTGGGATATGACATGCATAAGTTTCAGAACCAAGTATCCTATAGATACTTGGAATGCAAGTAACTTTTTCTACAAGTGTTCTGCAGGACAAGTAGATATTTCTGATAAATTTTTACTTGAGAAACAAGTGATGTCTTGCAATACAAGGAGTACAGGATGCCAAATGTCACATGACAACTGAGCCAATGGTTCTCTCTCTCTCTCTCTCTCTTTCTTTGAGTCTCTCTTTTATTTCTCGGTGGAATTGTGGGTGATCATCTCCCATGCTCTGATGCTCTGTCTCAGGCCATGGTATTTGGCAGAAATCAGTGATTTTTCAAAACATTGGAAGGTGTCCACAACTGGCACTGGTGTCTTTTTTGTCACTTCAAAGCACCTATGGTCAGTCCTTTGCTTTTCCATACAAGAGGAAGTTTAGGAATGCTTTGCTTCATTCTAGGTCAGCTGCCTGCAGATATAGACCCTTTCCTCTGCTGCCTTATTGCCAGTTACATTAAATAGAGCATATGACAAGAGCTTATTAATACTGTAGAGTAGTCAACATGCGTTAGTGATAATGAAACTCATCTTACACAATAACCACTTTTTTTCTTGTCTCCTCACCAGCTACGAAGGTTTTCAAATGTAAATACATGTTAATTTATTTTTCTTTATACTTTGTATGTTCTTTACCATTTTGTATGAAAATGCAGTATTGTAATGATTTTTATATGAATAACTTTGGGTTGTGGAACAAATCATCTGCGTTTCCATTATTTATTATGGGGAAGTTTGATAGACAAGTACTTTGGATTAAAGCATGTTTCCAGGACAAATTATGCTTGTGAACCAAGGCTTTACTGTCTTTATTTTTTCATATTCAAAATAGTACTGGGCATAATTCACATATTACAAAATTACCTTTACTTTTCTGGTTATGAGAACTTTAATCGTATATTAGAGCAAATTTGGACTTCCAACCCTAACAAACTTGGGTGTTGGTAGGACACAAAAGGTTTTGCTCAGACCCTAATTCTGTTTTTTTTAAAAAAGAGAAATATAATAAGCCCTTTCTAATCTCTCTAAGAGCAAAAATGATTACTAGATAAGACATTTAAACACAAGTCCTTTGATATCATTTGAGTTCAGTAAGGAAGAGCTTCTTGGCAGCGTTTGTTTGAACAGAAATAGCAAGACTGTACAACTTGTGGGCAAATATTTCTTATTACAACTATGAAAGAGATGATGATGTCAGATATATTTGAAAACTATAAGTGACAATCATGTTATTTCCATCGTTTTATTTTCAAGGGAGGAAAAAATTAAGCATATAATGTGTGTTGGGGCTTCAGGACAATACAAGGAAATTTGGATAAGCATATCCAAGAAAAATCCCCCTCTTGACTTCTCTTGTAAATAAGAGTAGGCAGATAGGATACTTTTTAAAAAATATACACCATTCTCTTACTTGTCCCTACCAAAAAGTATATTAGTTGGCAAAGAGTTATTCTGAGATGATATGCCTGGGCAGAAGCAAACATGTTGAGACAGAATTTGTTAAGAAAAAAATATTTTTATTAATGATTAATTTAATCATTAACAAAAATATTTTGATAATAATCACAAATTATAGTTGCCAAGAAGATTCATTCTCATTTGACAATTTATGAAGCAAGAAATTCCAGTTATAGTGCATGAAGCCATGGGTATGTAGACTTGGATAGAGTTGGTAGTAGTGAAAATGAGCCAGAGATAACACCCTGTAGTTGAACACTACCTCCCTGTTCCCTTGTCTTGCTCACCAACAATCTGCTGTAAGTCCTACAGAGTTACTATGGGGGAAGACAGTGACCCATGTAACTCATTAAATAAACGTTTTCCTCCTAAAATAACTTTTATCTCATTGTTTTCAACCCCTATTCTCTCTTCTCTTGATTACAAATAGGGCTCAGCAGAATTAGATAGGCCGTGTGCAGCCCCTTCTCTGTACAGTCTTTTCAAAAGAGACCAAGGGCCATTAAAAGAACACTTCCTGAACAGATAGGCCATGGACAGTCAAAGAGCCTCCTTTAACATAGCAGAACTCGCAGGTGCAGAGAGCATAACAAGCTTTCAAAACTTACAAGAGACAGAAAGCTAGACAAAATGCCAAAACAGAAGAACTCTCCTCTAAAGAAATTCCAGGAAGAAATGACAGCTAAAGAATTGCTCAAAACAGATATAAGCAACATAACTGACCAAGAATTTAGAACAATAGTCATAAAATTAATCTCTAGGATTGAAAAAGTCATGAAAGACGACAGAGATGCTATTGCTACAAAGACTATGGACCTTTAAAAAAGTTGTGATGGATTAAAAAAATACTATAAATGAGGTGTATAATAAAATGGAGACGTCCAAAGTATGGATTGAAGAGGTAGAGAGGAGAATAGCTGAATTAGAAGACACAATGATAAAAAAAAAAAAAAAAGAAGAGGAAACCAAGTAAAGAAGAGATCAATTGATTCAGGAGCACGAAAGGGGAAATTGAGAACTGAGTGACACAATCAAATGGAACATACCCATATCATAGGAATTCCAGAAGAAGAAGAAGAAGGGAAAAAAAAAAACAGCCAAAGGGGTACTTGAACAAATTACAGCTGAGAACATCCCTAATCTGGGGAAGGAAATGGACACTGAAATCCAAGAGGCACAGAGAACTCCCCTCGGACGTATCTTGAATCTATCTTCTGCACGACATATCCTAGTGAAACTGGCAAAATATAAGGACAAAGAGGATTCTGAAAGCAGTTAGGGGTAAAAGGGCCCTAACATATAAAGGGAGACCTATCAGAGTAGTTGCAGACCTATCTACTGAAACTTGGCAGGCCAGAAAGGAATGGCAGCAAATCCTCATTGTGATGGACAGAAAAAAAATATGCAGGCAAGAATCCTGTATCCAGCAAGACTGTCATTCAGAATAGTGGCTGTGATAAAGATATATTGGCTAGTGATGTTATAGACTTTTTTTTATTTGCATGTTTCATGATGCATTTGGTTATCAGAGGGGCTTTTTTAGTTCTTGGTTTTTTCTCACCTTTGGTAATGAAACTTGGATATTCTAATTGAAAAATGGTCCAAAAAATATAAGAGAAAGGGCACAATGCTGGAAAGCAAAATAAAACAATTAAAACCTATTGGGCGCCATTCTGAATTCACTAGTTGAAAAAACACCTTGTGAGGTTAAGGGAGGTTTGCAAGACCTCTTGCTGTCAGATGATGATCAATATCAACCCCCCACTCAATTGTTTCTGCTTGAGCAACGAGCCCCAAGGCACCTTGTTGATTGGTATCGGGAGTGACTTGTCCCCTTATTCTGGCCCTGATATGCTGATTGCACCTTGTGAAGGAACTTATTATAGGAACTTCTTCTTTTGTGATTAAGGGGGCAAACATTGCATTTCCTGAGAGTCCTGTTTTTCCCCTTAAGCAAAAAAGCTATTCACCCCTGCTCACAAAGAACTAACTTTGCCTTTGCTATGCTAAAAGCATTGTCTTGTTTGTATATGAATGCTAAAGATACCTTCCTTCCCCATATAGTAAACATCTAAATCACCTACACCAATCACTATTGATATAGGTTATGCATGAGTCTTTTACAAATCTATTTCTGAGAAATTTTTACATATCAAGGATATTTGTCATCAAAAATCATTGTCTAAGGCAAATGCTACTTCTGTGCTGTTCCCCATACACTTAACCATAAATAAAGCTGAGTCTCAGTCACTGCAGAGATGCCTGCCTGGTGACCAGAAAGAATCTCCTGGCTCTCTCATCAGTCTCTCGCTGACACCATGCATCCTTCAGGGAACCCCGGGCCTGCTGGAGCTGGACTCTAGCAAAAATTAATAAACAAATCAAACAAAAAACATAAGTATTATCCAGAGAAAATACATTGGGGAAAAGGATTTTAGTGTGTGTGTGTGTGTGTGTGTGTGTGTGTGTGTGTGTGTGTGTGTAATTGAGCATTTATTTGTGTGCGTGTGTATAATTGAAAATTTATAATATTTGAGTTACGATTACTTTTGATAAAATTTTTCTTTTCATTATGAAGTTATAAGAAATCAATTTACTCCTTAAGGAAACTTGTAATCCAAACTGACACTTGACCATGACATTTGATAATCCTCTGGGAAGTGATGGCTTTGGTGTCCACACTCTATTACTAAATCAGGGAGCAATCTGTGGAGTAATATAAGTATTGTATCGTTATTATAAGATTATATGTTCACTATTTCATCCTAAAATATTACAAAAGCATGCATGATGTATTACTTTTGAAAGGATGAAATTAGATATACAGATCAACAATTCAATGCAAGTTTCTTAAATTCAAATTTCAGATTCTTATTCTTAGTACAAGATATCTAGTCACATAAATCTATTGGTTCAGGAAGCAATGAGGGACTGCTTCATGTCAGAAATGTATTAGATGCATTATTGAATATAACAGACCAAGATCATTGCCCTGGTGGAAGCTGCGTTATAGGAAGTGAAACAGAAAATGAACACATGTGAGTAAAGTATATAGTATGCTAGATGGTGAAAAATGCTAGGGAAAACAAATAGAGGAGGGTAAAGGGAGATTTGGAGTCCTTGTGGGTAAGCATAAAAATTTTAGGGAATAAATAATAATAGTATCTTGGGTCATCATAAATCTGTGGATTCTATATTTCATACTACTGCATACATAAAAGTGATTTTCATTGATTGAAGATTGGAAGATTAGTGTGTATGCACACAGGAATCTTCTAAGAAGGTGATCTATTACTTCCATCATACTCTTAAAGAGATCTTATTCCCAAACAAAAATGCCTGATATTTTCAATATTTTGTGTTTTCACAAAACTAGATAACATTGTTCACTTTCTACTTCTACCTTTGTATTTTGTTAAAAGTAATCGTGGAAGCTAGACTTTTCAGAAAATATTATGTTATCATTACAAATGTTAATATTAACATTTAATCTGAAAATTTTAAGTAATAAAATTAATGATACAAATTATCCTTGTTTCTTTTTCTTTAATTACAGCCCTTTCCAATTTTAAAGAGAAAATGGACTTGTAATATTGAATGTGACCACAATTACTGATCCCACCAATATATTGCATTTCTACATTTAAACCTTTGGTCCTGTAAAACAACAGCATCTAGAAAGTGTTAAGCACGTGGTGAAATAATAATCATCAATTCATTCTAAACAATTGTGATTTTATTCTATATAAGATTGTGCTGCACTAATTATTTACATCTATTCTTTCTTTTTTCAATTTTTCATTTAAATTCTAGTTAGTTAACATATAGTGTAATATTGTTTTCAGGAATAGAATTTAGTGATTCATCACTTACAACTCCCAGGGGGCATCACAACAAATGCCTTTTTTAATACCTATCACCCATTTAGCCCATACCCCGGCCCACATCCCCTCTAGCAACACTCAGTTTGTTTTCTATAGTTAAGAGACTCATGGTTTGCTTATTTTTCCCTTCCCATATGTTCATCTATTTTGTTTCTTAAATTCCACATGTGAGTGAAATCATACGGTATTTGTCTTTCTCTGACTTGTTTTGCTTAGCATAATACACTGTAGCCACATCCACATATCCACATATCTGCAAAGGGCAAATTTTTATTCTTTTTGATGGCTGAATAATATTCCATTGTATGTATGTGTATATATGTGCATGTATGAGTGTACACAAACACACACAAACATACACAAACAAACCACATCTTTATCCATTCATTAGTTGGTGACATTTGGACTCTCCACAGTTTGGCTATTGTTGATAATGCTGCTATGAACATCAGGGTGCATGTACCCCTTAGAATCTGTTTTTTTTTTTTTCTATTTGTATCTTTTGGGTAAATACCTAGTAGTGCAATTAGTGAATCATAGGATAGTTCTATTCTTTTTTTAAATTTTTTTTGAGAGAGAGAGAGAGAAGAAGAAGAGTGTTAGAGAGAGACAGAGACACAAAACCCGAAGACAGGCTTCAGGCTCTGAGCTGTCAGTATAGAACCCATCTCAGGGCTCAAACCCACTAACCATGAGATCATGACCTGAGCCAAAGTCGGACACTCAACTGATAGAGCCACCCAGGCACCCCAGAGTAGTTCTATTCTTAAGTTTTTGAGGAACTCCATGCAGTTCTCTAGAGTATCTGCACAAGATTGCATTTCTATCAACAGGAGAAGAGGATTCCCTTTCTCTATATCATTACCAACATCTGTTGTGTCCCTTGTTGTTAATGTTTGCCCTTCTGACAGGTGTGAAGTGGTATATCATTATGTACTTTTGAAGTACTTACTTTTTTTTAACGTTTACTTATTTTTGAGAGAGAGAGACAGAGACATAGTATGAGCAGGAGAGGGGCCAAGAGAGGGAGGTACAGAATCCAAAGTAGGCTCCGGGCTCTGAGCTGTCAGCACAGAGCCCTTCGTGGGGCTCCAACTTAAGAATCGTGAGATGATGACCTGAGCCAAAGTCAGATGTTCAAATGACTGAGCCATCCAGGCACCCCTGAAGTATTTACATTTAAAGTGAAGACTGTAATTCCTGACTTGAAAGACTGTTACAGGTGTTAAATGATGCAATATAGAAGTAAACTTGTCCTACATCATGTCCCTTGCTTTTGTTTATAGGTTATGTGTAACTGGTTTTTTTTCATTATTACAAAAGAAAAACATACATATAAGGATTCTTTGCCCAGATGGATTTTTCCTTGACATGTGGTTTCTCCAATGTTAGTGTATTTTAATTTTTTTTTTTTTCTAGGAGAGAGAGAGACAGCGTGAGCAGGGGAGGGTCAGAGAGGGAGGGAGTCACAGACTGAAACAGGCTCCAGGCTTTGAGCTGGCAGTCAGCACAGAGCCCGACGCGGGGCTCGAACCCATGAACCGCGAGATCATGACCTAAGCGAAAGTCGGACGCTTAACCGACTAAGCCACCCAGGCGCCCCAATGTTAGTGTATTTTAATCTTCCCTAGATAACCTGAAAAGATCTTTCATTGAAAGAAAACTTCTTTCCCCATATTCTTTCTCTACCTTTTCCTAATGACCAGTAATTCCAGTAAACCATTACTGGTTTATTATCTCCCTCCAAATCTATCTTTGTGTGAGCATTCAGCTATCTCATATTATACAGTTCTCAATGATGTGAATGATAACTTGTGTTACCCCTGGAGAAAATTATTTTTTTAAAGGTCCCCAAATTAGTCTCTATGTGTTTTATTTTTATTTTTATTTTTTTAATATTTTTTTATTTATTTCTAGGAGAGAGAGAGACAGCATGAGCAGGGGAGGGTCAGAGAGAGAGGGAGTCACAGACTGAAACAGGCTCCAGGCTCTGAGCTGGCGGTCAGCACAGAGCCTGACGCGGGGCTCGAACCCACGAACCGCGAGATCATGACCCAAGCGAAAGTCGGACGCTTAACCGACTAAGCCACCCAGGCGCCCCAGTCTCTATGTGTTTTAAATATTAGTTTGTGTTACAAAATACATGAGAATAAGAGTAGGTGAAAAAGATAAGATTTTTAATTAATGATCAAGTGTAATCTATAAGAATAATGATTAGGTTAAAAGGCTGCAAATATTTGGTTAAAGGGGGATTTGGAGAGGGAATACATAAATGAGACCCACTGCTATATAGGATACTTCTAGAAGAGTAAACATCATGAATGAATATCTGCTGCAGTCTTGATCAGTGTCTTTGTGTTGACTGTGTAAGGCGGGGGTGAGGGGACAATGAAATCCTTCCACTCAGTACACAGACATGAGTAACTGACACTTGGTCAGATAAAACTAAATATAAACAGGGCCCAAACAAAATGAAGAATGCTAAGATGTTTAAGTACCAGGTTTTATACCCTGCTTTGGTGTTCCAAACTTCAAAACTATGAGAAATAGTGAATAATATTTATATATATAAGTCATGCTAGGCTATAAAATGTATGGAGATCTCAAAACCTTTAGGAAAAATAAAAATTTGTTAACTACTTTTGTATATCATAAATTGCAACTGATAGTAAACAGGATATGCAAGTGATTTAAAAAGATACTTTATTTAATGCCTGCTGTAAATCATATTTTTTAACTGCAAATACTATAGCATTGATTTGACTTACATAATTTTGTTTTTATTTCTAAAATTCCATTTTAATGGGAAACATAAAGGTGTATTCACTAAGAGTTGATCCCCAATTTTTCAGTCATTAGCATTAAAACAAAGAACTATACTACCTCATAAACACTGTAAATATACAGCACCATCTCAGTGACAAATCCTTAACTGTAGGTGTAAACCCATGATTAAATAATCTAACTGCATCCAGTAATTCAATACTGTTTCAGTGAGAACACATTCCATGGAAATCCAAAAAAAATTTAAATGTGTTTTTTTTATTATTAAGACATGATAGGAACAACCTTGAAAATCAAATTACATTTATCAAATTCAATTAAGATTCTAGTTAAGCAAAGGTATATTCAGATTTTGTGAAGGGAATGTTTGTTCTTTGTCATTTAAATGATTTATATATGAGAGATCAGTGAAATTTTAGTTCTATAACAAATTAATGTATTTGTATGTCTTAGAATGAATGCTTTCTGTTAAAGAAAGATGTTCTTACATTTAGTATAAGAAATTCTTTCAAATCTAAAAATAACTATGAAAATTCTTTATGATCCATAAAGTGTGCTTTGAACAGGCAATTTTGCACTGGTCCCTCCCCTAACTACATTCATTTCCCCAAACCATATCTCCTTTTTCACAGCTTGTTATATTTAGAAATGTAAATCACGTCTATACATATGAGTGGCAAATGTTCAAGAGCATATGTTTAAAAAAGCCAAATATGATCCATTTCCATGCCAAAAACATTTACATTCCCAGTCTTTAATCACATTGTGTAGTTTTTCAGGGTACTACTAAATGAATGTAGCATAGAAGAACATTTGGTGACCAAGAAATACTTGTAAGTCACAGAAATATGCAGATTCCAAAAGAAAATAGAACAAAACTCTAAGTCAATATGGATGGAGAGGTAGATTTTATTACTTTGTTAAAAAAGTCACAATTTTTTTCAAGCAGATGTTGTCTCTAATATTATATATGTAAAAATCTAATGATCCAGAGCTTATTTTCAACTGTGGAATATACATTAGTAAACACAGAAAATATACACACTGGAATCTTACCCTAACAGCATCCTGACTTTTTATGGAAATTCTGCATTAGACAATACACTTGTCACACTGCAATAATGTTTAGAAAATTAATTTTGAGTGGCTACTATACTATGATTGAAAATATTTAATACATATGAGCCATTAAAATGTTTTTCTTACGTCTATCTGGTCCCTAGCCTGTATTATCTATGTCACTGGGAGCTGTGAATTCTTCACATGGAAAAATAAGTTAGGAAATAAACCTAGCAAAAATCTGTAGCATCTGCTCCTCCCTATATTGTCATTGCCTTATGAATACATTATTCATATTTAGTGTGTATACATTTTATAAAACCTGATTCCCTATAAGCAGTATTTTCTATACTGTATGGTTTGCAAATGACTTAGACTTTAACATGAAGGCAATAAGGAAACACTAAATGTATAATCAGGAAAAGGATGTGATGAAATTTGTGGTTTTGCTCATCAATAGAGATGAACTGGAAAGAGTTGAGACTGGTGTCAGGGAGTCAGGGTGCCAGAGAGAACAATTAGGAAGTAAGGACAATGATACAAGGGCAGGAACTATATGCAAAAATCCTTTGTAAACTTCAAAGCCCTTACAAATGCTACTTATTATTATTAGTGATATTAATTCTTCTGGTAATTAAACCTCCTTGGATTAGGAGCAAGAATGGGCTGCATTTGACAGATTTCCTGACATAATGGGGCTTGTCATAATGAGACTCCTTTATGTTATAAGTAAAGGCCAAAGTGCAAAACTAAGCCTCAGCCCTGCTTTGCACTACAATGCCCAGCTGTCTTTATAAATAACTCTTTTGTTAAAAAGGAATCCCTTATTATACTAATGTCTCTTGGTACTACAGAAAGCCATCTCAAACTGTTCCACTAGTCTGTTTTAAAAGCAGTCTTTCCACGATGACCCAGAATGAATTTTCCTAGATGTACCCTAATCGAAATGGCATATAAATCTCCAATTTGCCATTTGCTATGTAGATAACCATAAGCACTCTAATAAGAAAATGTAGGTGTCATTACACTTGGTCAAATTTACTATTAAATGACTAGCTAATAGAGTTGGAAAATTTTACATCCTTTATCAGTGGAGATGTCATTAAAAATAGACCCTGGAGCTATTTCCTGAATTTCATTCTAAAATCAAAGCACATTATCATTATCTAGTTCTGTCTCAATATAATTAGTTTGGTCTCAATACAACAGCAATTCTTTTAAAGCTTATTGTATGATAGAATTAAATCTGGGGATTTTTTTTAAAACTACAAATAACATTCGGTTATATCCTCCGTCTATCCATCCCTGTTCCTATATCTTCCATTACTAAATTGGTACATCACGTGGCTAGGATGAAGCTTCCCTGGTATTTGGGGAGTTATGCTCCTGATAATGTCTGTTAATCTTAGAAAAAAAAGTTATAAACTTATATGTCAAGCAAAAGATTTTCTGATCATTAAAAATTTTTGGAAAAAGCCCTAACATCCCTAATTATAGACTTCAGAAAGGGGTCTTTATTATGTATTTACAATATCTACTATCCGTAGATATTGGATAGGGTAACATATATCCCTAAAACTAAAGTTATCAGACATCAGAAAAACAACTGAAGTCCTTATTAAAATAGTAGATTTAGGTGTACAAAGAAATTTCTTAAAGCCTAAGACAATGACTGATTGACAAGCCCACATAGACTATGTCTAAGTATTCCCAAAACACATAGATTATGTCTAAGCATCCTCAGCAAGCTATACTTTGAGTACTATTCTAATGTTTAAGGTAGACTGAACTATCTGGGAAGTTCATTTTGGTGGAGAAATCTGACTCCTTGGCACTGCTATGAAAGATGTATTTCTGCCATATCATAAGGTAGCATGGTGCAACATTAGTGGTGTAGTGGTGAGGATAGCTGCCTTTCACAGGGCAACATAATTCAGAGGAATTTATCCTCAAATTAAAACTCCCTAATGCAAAGCAGATGACTGATAACTCCCTTTATACAGACTGAATGTAATGATTTATCACTTATACATATTAAAGCCCTTTGAAAGTAAAGGGAAGAAGAATAGACTGCCACAAAACGCACCACTCTGGCATGTGGACTGTTTTGAGCTGAAGGCAACCAAGACAGTGGATTCAAAGATCTTTACCTCTTTCTTAATTGTCCTGAAAATTTAGAGGCCCCGGTCCAAGAAAACAGGTACCACCAGAGATATCCACAAAGAGTATAGGGTAGGGTAGGTGTGCCAAACTAAGAATTCAGCAAAACATCTTTGTTCAAATTCCTCTCTGTGCCCCACTGTATCTGCAGAGCATGACAAACATTTGTTTACCAAACATTTGCTCTTACTATCTTTCTGTTAAGTGTCTTCATTTTGAAGCCCCAGATCCCCACCCCCTAACACCTTAGCTCAGGATGGCATATAAGCCTCGATTGCCTGTCTTGAAGTTTTTTATGTCTTTGTGGGGCTCCTACAAGTTCAAAGTTAAATGTTTTTCTCTTGTTAATCTTTTTTTATATCAATCTAATTAATAGACCAGCCAAAATAATCCAGAAAAGTTGAGAAAAAATTCCTCCCCTACAAAAGCAAATAGTAGAAGAGTAGCAATGATTTTAGATTGATGGCATAAATTGAACAAATCACAAGTAATTCAATCACATTTGAACCTGGCATCCATCTGGTCAGTTCAGATGAAAGAATGAACAATAGAGGTCACATCGCCCTCAAGCACAACTGGACTGACCAAGGAACCTGTAGGAATGCAGCCCCACTGGTTTACACATAGTCAGCACTACCCTAAAGATATAATCACCGGATGTAACTAGTGACATTTTTAGCATAACGAAGAAAGATATTTTTTCAGATTCCAAATCTCTTGATATGGAGGAGACCTCGGGGACTCAATGAAATGTCACCAGACCATTTGCTAGCATGACCTCACAGGTCTCCGATCAACAGTGTCCACCTTCTCAGGAAGTCCCTGCTCCAAATTTTGCTCTTAAAAATCCTCAGTTACTAACCACTGGGGTGTATAGGACTTTTGAGCGTTAATTCCCTGTTCTCCTCGGTGTTGCCATGCCATTAAGAGCCTATCTTTCTTCACTGCAAAAGCTCAGAGTCAGTTTTTATTGGCTTGCTGAGCCTTGAGTGGACAAACTCTCACTGGGTTCAGTTACAATTTGATTAAAGCAGCATAAGTATACCTTCTCAGTCTTGAAGAGAATGAGGGAGTTCTTGGGGCTTTTAGTCATCAGGTGCATCCTGCAGATTCCTCATTTGAATAAAAGACCAGGTTGGCAAAAAGAACAGACCTTCTATATTGAAAACTTGGATGAAATATGGGTTAGAATCAGACTTGGCTGCCTACCAGGCAAACATCTAACCAAAATGGTACTCAGAGAGGTTAAGATTACTATCTCCTGAATCAAGCTGATGAGGTTCAATCCCAGCTTTGCCACTTATTCTTTATTTCCATATCTGAAAAGAGATGTAACAGTAGTAGATAGCTCACAGACTGACATAAGGATCAATTAATCAAGTCATGGGAGACACTATTTTTTATGGTATGTTGCTTACCAAGAGTTACTACAATTGCTGCTGTTGTCATTGTTATATTAAAATAATAATGTATATAAATTTTGATAAATTAGGTAATACATGTGATTTTAAAGCCTTTGGAGCATGAAATTCAACCTTATTAAAACTTCCTCTTCCTAATGACTTTATCCAAAATATTGTACTAATGTTTTTGAATCAAGGTTGTCCAGTAGGAGGCATTTTTTTCCTTCTTAACATTAGGTAGATACTCAAGACAAACATCTCTCTAAATACCTCCTTCTCTCATAAAGTAACCAAGAGCATCCCTATCAAAAGACTAATAGGAACACCACTTGACCACATAGGTATTCCATGAATAGAATGCAGATGTGTAGAAAAACAAAATGTCAACACTGAGGCTGTTGATCTGAGTAAATATGGCTTCAGAGTGTCAATGATATGGAATTATCCTCTAGTTTCTGTGTTTTTGGCATTGCATCTACTTAGAATTTCACCCTGTCCTCTGGTGACAGCTGTGGCACAAGAGCTGATAGTATTGAATTTGCTCTATGATTTCCTACCCAGAGCTTCATTAAGAGTTTTAGATTTATTAGATTTAATAGAGTTTGTTGACGCCTTGGTAGATTATTTTATAATTACTTTATAAGAATTGCCCCCTTCTCATGACTCAGTGCCTTTAGTTTATAGTCACTAGGGGTTGGTTTATAGTTTATTCTTGGTTTGGAAAAAATCACTTCCCATTGTTCTGGTTCTTTATTTTCCCTGTCAACTTTTGAGATGCCAGAACAGTATACGTAGTATTCCAAATTCAAGATTTATTATATGTTGCATTTTCTTTAAAAATTAGATTATAGATCCAAGAGTATACATTGCTTAAGAAACAAAAGATTGGATGTGTGATTTGTGTGCATATACTTAATTTCCTTATATTCTCATCGAGATTATCCATAAAAATTATGACTCTACATTGATTTATTATAAAATGAAACTTTAAAAGCCTAACAATTAAAAAATCAAGCATATATTTAAAATGATAAACAAAATAGAGCCATCTGATTGAATATCAATAAACTTAATGACAATTCAGGTTGATGATATTTCTTTTTTCATTTTAATGTTTTATTTATTTCTGAGAAAGAGAGAGACAGCATGAGCAGGGGAGGGTCAGAGAGAGGGAGATATGGAATCTGAAACAGGCTCCAGGCTCTAAGCTGGCTGTCAGCGCAGAGCCTGACACGGGGCTTGAACCCACAAACCATAAGATCATGACCTGAGCTGAAGTTGGATGCTTAACCGACTGAGCCACCCAAGCACCCCGGGTTGACAGTATTTCTATATACATACATAGAAATTCTAACTCTCTCTTTAATTTTTTTCCTTATGCTATATTTAAAAACAAAATAAAAAAAGAACCAAAAATCCTATATCAAGAAGAGTGTAACAAATGACAATGTGCAAGTTTCATAAGCTTGAACTCTATTTATTGGGAAAAAAAATCCAATTGGCTAGTATGCTGTGTTTGGTTGATTAATGTTTTTTCAGTTGGGAAAATTTTCTGGGGTGCCTGGCTGACTCAGCTGGTAGAGCATGGGACTCTTTATCTCAGGGTTGTGGGTTCAAACCCAATATTGGGTATAGAGATTACTTGAAAAATAAAATCTTAGAAGTAGTTTTCTAATTTATTAAAAAATCAGAAAAATTAGGCTAATAGTCTTGATTGGAAAGATTAGTTGAAGCTGAATACTGGTTGTCCCTGTACTCATGTCACATGTTCTCCAAATGTTTCTTGGTCCCCTTCTTCCCAGACTTCTCTATTCATTCATGTTAGTGGACTAGTCTCTGTACATACTTGTGCTTCGGACCACTGACATAGAGATGTCAAGGGATGATGTGCTAAGATCTGACAATCAAAAATGTATAATTCTGTAGAGGTAAGGTTAGGAATCCATCAACAGGTTTTATGATGTGGTTTACTTCAATATAATAATAGCCATGATGAAAATGAGAATAATTACCCACTTAGTACTTGAACAACTATAACATTATGCAGCCATTAAACATGATGGCTTCACAAATATTCTATGAAAATTTAAACATGATTTGGTTAAATGATGAACCCACAGATCATACAATTGCAGGTAAATTAGTGTTGAGTTATATTACAAAGAGAATTCAAACTAGATGTGCACTATCAAGGCACTACTCTTAATGGATGGATTATCACTTGGAATCACAGAGCTAAATTGGACCAGGCAAACCAATTTCAAGACCAAAGATTCATATTAATGTATGAATTGCAACTAATTATATTTTTATTGAACTTATTTTAGAACAAATTAGCGAGACCAGTATGCTTCTTTTGAATAGAGGAGAAAAAGCTAAAAAAAAAAAAAAGTAATAATTATATGAGTATTGTCTAAAGTTTAAAGTCCAGAGGGAATGGTTGAATACTTGAAAAGGACTAAGGATTAGTCAGCACTGGTATTGGTACTACAGTACTATTTAAGCAACCTTTTTAGTGGTATAATTATTTTTCTGTTAGTTTTTTTGTATTTTTCAGTATTCGTATTTTTGTTACAGTAAAAGTAACTCATTTTCCATGTATGTGTCTAGAAGAGAGAGAAACATAGAAATAAAATACAGCTCACCTATAATCTTACTTTCAACATTTTACTATTTAAAGTTTCAATCTTTTTGTTTCTTGTCCTTTTACTGCTAAAATATAAGCTACATAAAAATGTAAGCTATATATGGACTAGGAGCCTGCATTTTTCTCACTAAACATCCAAATACCTACACAGAGCTTACCAGAAGTAAATATGTATATATATGCACTTGATAGTAATTGTTTGAACTTGTATGTTCAAAATTGGAGTTCTATTGTTCTTTCAATCTTGTGCCTTGTTTTCATTTAACTTTATATTGTGAGCATTTCCTGTCTTTAAGTGTTGTAACAAGATACTTTTTAAAATGGCCACATGAAGGGCGACTGGGTGGCTCAGTCAGTTAAGCTTCTGACTTCGGCTCAGGTCATTATCTCATGGTTTGTGGGCTCTGTGCTGCCCGGATCAGGCTCTGTGCTGACAGCTCAAAACTTGGAGACTGCTTCAGATTCTGTCTCCCTCTCTCTCTGCCCCTCCCCGGCTCATACTCTCTCTCTGTCTCTCTCTCTCTCTGTCTCTGTCTCTGTCTCAAAAATAAATAAACATAAAAAAAAAAGAAAATGGCTACATGATTGTGACATAATTTCTATTACTGAATATTTAGATTGTCTCCAAATTATCACTAACACCAAAATGCTTCAGTAAGCATCTTTGCACAGAAAGCTGTTAGTATAAATATCTGGCATACCAGATAAATACCAGCAGTAACCTGAGTTTTTATGTTGATTATAATTTTTGCAAATTGTATAGGAAAAAATGGTATCTAATTATTTTGATTTGCAGTTACTTGATTACTGATAATGCTGTATATTTTTGTGTATGTCAGTCAATGATACTATATTTAAATGGAAATATTTATACTCTAAAAACTTAATAGAAATCCAATGCATAAAATATTTGATCTCATTTAATCTGTAGATAGCTATGGAAACATGGACACATATACCTTTTTGTTATGTAGTTATATTATGCATTGCACATTAGGTTATATCATGATTTCAAATTACATGTATACACGCACATGCATGTGTATTAATTGTACATTTACTGACATATACATGTATTTCTTATCTGACAACATATACATATTATTAACCGATGAAGAAATTTTGAAGAATAAAAATACTAACACAGCTATAGTCTTTTGAAGTATAGAATATTAATTTCTGGTCTATCTCACTCATCAAAATATAATCATTATATATTCAATATACATAATTTATTCATCCGATATTAAACTATGTTCATTTTCTTTTTTTAAAAAATTTTTAAATGTTTTCTTTGTTTTTGAGAGAGAGATACAGACAGCATGAGCAGGGGAGGGTCAGAGAGAGGGAGACACAGAATCTGGAGACAGGCTCCAGGCTCTGAGCTAGCTGTCAGCAAAGAGCCCGATGCAGGGCTTGAACCCATGAACCCTGAGATCATGACCTGAGCTGAAGTTGGATGCTTAACCGACTGAACGACCCAGGAACCCCTCATTTTCTCTTTCTTTCTCATGTGTACACACACACACACACACACACACACACACACACACACACATTCTGAACTGACAGAACAATATCTGCCTTAGTAATTCCCTATATGTAAGACTTGACCAGTACCCTATTGCATCACAAAAACTTAAAGATATTACATATTTCTGAGAACAAAATGTAAGAAAAAAACCTAACATGTTTATTGTGATATACTTTAAACTCTTAGTTTGAGGGGGTATCACTTATGCTATTTTGATGAATTATTATATATATAAATAAATGTTGATAAATATGTAAATAAATATATAACGGTGTGAAATAAAATTGAATGTGTGTTTATTTAACATCCCTTTTCCTTTTTTTTAGACTTGGAGAAAGATGTTTAATTATGCATTCCTGCAGGGAGGAAAAATCAGTATTTAAGCTTCTGAAATGAAGTTGGAAAGGTAGACTTGATTGAATGCTCAGACAGAAATAGCACAGCCTAGAAGTATCCTGACTATTCAAAGAAGCCCTCCACCTTGCCACCTCAGGACACAAATCTGCTTGCTGCTGGCCATCTTTCAAATTGAGACTCATGTAACCAGTGGCAGATGTGTGTGTCTGTGGCTGCGATGGGATCCATCTGCAGTTTGCACCTGTTGTTTTGCTGGGGCCAGAGTGGAGGTGTGAATATAAAAATTCAAAGGGCAAGTCAACAGCAAAATTAAGGAAATGGTGTCTCCTCTCATGATCATGATTTCTGCTATTCTTTCTTTTCTTCCACCTCAAGGGTCAGGATGCTGATGGGATAATAACCCATGGTCAGCGTCAGCCAATTATCCTAAGTCAGTAATTATCATAATTTTTCACTACAACATCTTAAAGAGGGAAGATGATATAAACAAATTTGAAAGCCACAAAAAGAAAAAAATATAAAAGGTTTTTCAAAGGCAGCCTCTGCTTGGACAATTTTGATTCATGTTGATAAAGGAAACACTTTGCTGACAACATAAACACTGCTACTGTGTGATTACATATTCACCATTTCTTTCTTTTTTTTTTTTTTTTTTACAAAACATATTTGGAATAAACGTATTTTATTTTATTTTAATGTTTTTTTATGTATTTCTAGGAGAGAGAGAGAGACAGCATGAGCAGGGGAGGGTCAGAGAGAGAGGGAGTCACAGACTGAAACAGGCTCCAGGCTCTGAGCTGGCAGTCAGCACAGAGCCCGACGCGGGGCTCGAACCCACGAACCGCGAGATCATGACCTAAGCGAAAGTCGGACGCTTAACCGACTAAGCCACCCAGGCGCCCCATAAATGTATTTTAAAGAACAACACTGTGGGACTTTTTTTTTTTGTGATTTTTAAAAATTAGACCTTCTGTAGAGCTGTACTTTTCAAATATGACTATGCATAGGAAACCATGTGTTGGTATTGTTTAAATGCAGATTCTGATTCAGAAGGTCTGGGTTGGAGCCTGACATGTGACTTTTTAACAGGCTCTCAGATGGTGCTGATGCTGCTGGTCCACGCACTACACCCTGAGTAGCAAAGATACAGATTTTATGTATGAGATTTATTAGCATGCAAAATGATTTTGAAAACTGTAAACAGTGATCTTTCAACAAATATAAATGAGTATTAAAATGTTTGTATGTTGATTTACATGGGCAATAGGTGTAACTAATTAAATTAGTGATAAACCTAAGAAAAGGGTTTTTTTAATACAATTTAATAATTGTCACATTAAAAGTTTAAGCACTCTTCTACCTTGAGGGAAAGAAGTTTGGCTTGAGTTATAATGATAATTGCCTCCAGAATTGTTGTTCCTAGGCATGCTTCCATGCCTATATATAAGTATCCTTTTTTTGGATAATCTTTTGTCATCATTTTCTTATTCGATTTTTAAAAATTTTTAGATACTTATCTTTGAGAGTCACAGAGCATGATGAGCAGGGGAGGATCAGAGAGAGAGGGATGTAAAGCAACTGAAGCAGGCTCCAGGCCCCGAGCTGTCAGTATAGAGCCTGACATGGGGCTCAAACTCACAAACCATGAGAACATGACCTGAGCTGAAATTAGATGCATAACCAACTGAGCCACCCAGGTGCCCTGATTTTTAAACCCTTTGTTTTACAGCAGTTTTAGACTCATAGCAAAATTGAGACAGAAGTATAGAGATTTCCATGTACATCATGCCCTACAACAGGCAGAGCTGCTCTCTCTCTCTCTCTCTCTGATCATCAACGTCACTCATCAGAATTGTGTATTTTTCCCATCAAGGATAAGCCTACATGGGAATATGATCACCCAAGGTTCATAGATCATATTATGTTCCATTATCAATATTTACATTCTATAGATTTGGATAAATTTATAATAGCATATAGCCATTATCATAATATCATAGCATATGTCAGTGCCCTGATGAGAACAAAAACTGTTCATCTTCTCCCTACATTCCCAGTGACTATAATTCATCTTGTTATCATGTCGAAAGTTTTGTCTTTTCTAAAATTTCATATAAGTAGGTTTATATAGTATGTGACCTCCCCACATTGGCTTCTTTCACTTGGTAATTTGCATTTAAGTTTCCTCTATGCCTTCTAGTGGCTTTATAACTTATTTTTATTTTAGTGCTAAATATTTCCTTGTTTGTAGATATTACAGTTTATCCATATACCTATCGAAAAACATCTTGGTTCCTTCCAAGTTTTGGCAGTTATGGATAAAGCTCCTATAAACATTCACATAAAGGTTTTTGTGTGAACATAAGGTTTTAACTCCTTTGGATCAACACCAAAGAGCTGAAATCTCCACATTATTTCAATGTTACTAATATCTTGGTCTGTTCCAACCATATTGTCTCTTACCTCTTCTATGCTACATATGGTTTAGAACCAGTAATATAGGCAATGAATGAGAGCTTTTTAGAATCTCGACTCTCACTCCAGCTAACTTGATAACCAGTGTGAGTCATTCTAATTCCGTGTCACTTTGCTAGAACATAGCTATTCTTAGCAGTTAAACTAAGTTTATATTTTCAAGGATTTTTAGTTTTCTTCTAGCATCACGCTCAGCATAGTAATTTTTTATATCATTTTCTCTGAGAAACATGTTTAGGTAAAGGGGAAAAAACGACCCTTCTCTTAGGATACATCAAAGAAATATAAAAGACTGTTTAAAGTATATTTCTTTTAAAACACATTAAATGGGTCATTATTTATATGAAATCTTAAAAAATCGTTATGACCTATTGTGCAGATTTTAGATGGACACTGAATAGGTAAATTATGCTTAGATAGTTTTCAAAAATTGGAGTTTTGAATCAATAGACCATTGCACCTCTTTGATGTGCTATTTTGTCATTCATTAAATTATTTTCTGGCGCATGCATAGTTATTATGATGCTAATGGGTTTTCATATTTAAATTATGAACTAAAGCTACCTTTACTTATATAAGCCAAATTTTATATCAAAAAGGTTGGAACTGAAAGAGCTATAGAGCAAGACACAGTATATGAACACATTTTTATGGTGTTGTGATTTCTAGATTCTCATTGTATTTGTTAAACCGATCTGCTATGTCAGTTATCAATTTATTGCCATTCAGTTCCAAGTGCACCCTTCAATATGGTAAACAACAGAATTTGTCCAAGCATTTCTCCTTAAAATGTACAGTTACCACTTTCTCAGTAGAGGGCAGAGGGGAGATCTAGCAGGAGGTAGAGACTTTTTATAATTTGCAGCACTGGCTAGGAGGTTCAGCGGTGTGGGTATGAGAATATCTGGTAAGGAAATACTCAGCGGCCACAAGCCTGGGATGTAGTCCTTTGATCTTTCAGCCCCATCGTGGCATTAACGTTTCTACAGACAGCCTGGACCCTTCTGACAAGCCATGCACAGCCTGGATGCAGCCACCTGTGTCCAGAGTTCACACACCAAGTAGTCAGTCCTTCTTCAAAGAGCAAGCTCTGTCAACCTTTCACCCGTGCTGGCAGCGGGATTCCCATTGCATTCCCAGCCACCATTTGCTTATCACCTGTTCTTTATATTGTGGAAGGTGGCCTGTTGTTTGCACAGCAGCTCCAGACCACTTCTGGCCTCGCCAAACTAGTGGTCATCTCTGCTAAAGGGGGTCTGAACTCTTTCTAAGTCAATCCTTCTTTGGGAGCTTTCTCTCAGCCTTAGATTACTATATAGAATTTCTTTATATCCTATAGTTATGTTTATTATAGTAGAAAATTCTTTGTATCGATCTAACTCACTTTTACCTACTGTGTGGTTTCTGTCTCCTGACTGGACTCAGAGAGCTACCCTTGCTTCTACAATTAAAAGTAAAACACGGGGCGCCTGGGTGGCTTAGTCGGTTAAGCGTCCGACTTTCGCTTAGGTCATGATCTCGCGGTTCGTGGGTTCGAGCCCCGCGCCGGGCTCTGTGCTGACTGCCAGCTCAGAGCCTGGAGCCTATTTCAGTCTGTGACTCCCTCTCTCTCCGACCCTCCCCTGCTCATGCTGTCTCTCTCTCTCTCTCTCTTTCTCTCCTAGAAATAAATTTAAAAAAAATATTAGAAGTGAAACTTAGTCTAGAGATCATTTTGTTACAGAAATGGCTACTATTCATTGTGAACTATGTATGTGTCAGGCTCTTTACAAATATGATTTCATTTCATCCTCACAGAAATCGTATGAAGTGGTTACTTCGTTTTACAAATGAAGGAACTAGGCTTATAATTAAAGTAGTTTACTCAGGGGCAAGTCACTGACTCAAGATTTAAAAACCAGTTCTCTCTCAATACTATGATTATGCTTATCACTACTATCCTAACTCATAAGCATCATAAAAAATTAACCAAAATGCCCATGAAACTTTACTTTTTTTGAATGATCGACAAATATCTTATAAAGGTTTATTATCCAGATGGAACTTAAAATATATCTTTGGAAATCATAACTTTCCACATTATATTTGAAGCCATGAATATAAATGGAATCATCCAAGGAGAATGTACAGAAGAAAAAAAAAGTAAAGAGGGTTGGTTGGAGAAGACTCTGGGAAACACTGTCACTTAAGAAACAGAGGTAAAGGAACCTCTAAAGGTAACTTACAATATACAGATACTTCTTTTTTCTTTTTATCAAAGAGTGGACAAAAGCAAGAGAGAGTAGGATACAGGAAGCAAAGAGAATTTCAGATATGAAATGCTGGAGAAAAAAACAAGAAGGAGAATGAAAAAATATGTGTTTTGGCTTTAGCAACATAGAGGACAATGGTTAGAAGAGCCAAATTAGTGGGACTAAATTTCATATTATAGTGGGATGAAGGCACAAAAGGTGAGAAGGTATAAACTTTGAGTAAAACAAGTGTTTCAAGATACTTGCCCCTGGAAAAAGATGACTGCTATTATGACACATAGGGCCAAGGTGGGATTTTGGGTTGTTTGTCATTAGATGAGAGAAACCTGAAGATGGTGAAGTTGACACGTTCTGAGAACTAGATGTTTAAGATACAGGAAAAGGGAAATAAATGATAAAATAAAATCCTCAAGGAGACAGGAAGTATAAAAGGAGGTTTTAAACAGTGTATAAGGTGGTTGATTTAAATAAATTTTAAATATTTTTGTATCAACTCTAACAATCACTGATTTGGGCATTATCCCACCTGAATCATTTGGAAAAGGGGCATGGAGAAGTAGAGAGATAGTTTGTTTTCAATATATGGAGTTAGCTTCATTAATCTTTCATGGTTTTCCTTAGGTTTAAGGTCCATCTGATAGAAAGTTCCAATTCTCGGGGCGCCTGGGTGGCTTAGTCGGTTGAGCGTCCGACTTTCGCTTAGGTCATTATCTCGCGGTTTGTGGGTTCGAGCCCCGCGTCGGGCTCTGTGCTGACTGCCAGCTCAGAGCCTGGAGCCTATTTCCGAGTCTGTGTTTCCCTCTCTCTCTGACCCTCCCCTGCTCACACTGTCTCTCTCTCCTAGAAATAAATAAAAATATTAAAAAAAAAAAAAAGAAAGTTCCAATTGTCTGGAAGCTATGAAGTCATCTTTTGACATTTCTGGTTCCTATTGTGTGTGATAATCTCTGGGCCCTCTAGGAAGTAGAAGCATAGGCGTGTTTAGACTTGCACAGCCCTACTGGAGAGAAAGAAGGATGCACATATTTCAGAACATAAAAGGATGTGGATAACGACATTCAAGTGGGCTATCAGCACCTTAAAGGGAAAAGCAATGTCAAATCACTCTTTTATCCATTAACTATCCTACTATTTCACACTGGGTAGGTATATAATTAAGATAGTTTGATAACCATATTCATCTTTAGCTAGTATATTGGGTGGTTTGGCTTCCAAAATATTCTGTATAGAATGGCTGTGTCTATCTTAACTGATCTTGGGGCACCTGGGTGTCTCAGTTGGTTGAGTGACCAACTTCAGCTCAGGTCATGATCTTACTGCTTGTGGGTTTGAGCCCCACATCCAACTCTGTGCTGACAGCTCAGCGCCAGGAGCCTGCTTAGGATTTTGTTTCTTCCCTTCTCTCTACCCCTCCCATGCTCATGTTCTGTCTCTCTCTGTTTCTCGGTAATAAATAAATGTCAAAAAATATAAAATAAAAATATCTGAACTGATCTTTTCCAATTTTAAACTAAACAAAATAAAATATTAAGCATTCTGTCACTGTGGAGTATTCCAAGTGTCACTATATTTCTCATTGTCTTTTAAGTCTTTATTCTCATTCAACCAATTCCTTCCCACCCCCTGTAGCTTTCCAATTTGACCTTTCCATATAAATGTGAATGCTATAAACTAGCCCACATTTGGATAACTCTTTTGCACAATTTCAACAAATTAAAGTAAGCTCTAGCTTTAGACAAAAAGTAATATATGTTAGCTTTTCATGTTCTTCTAATTTTTGAGGTTCAAGTGATCCCATAGTGCTTTATCATTAGCTACATCAGCAGTTAGCTTTGCCAAGTGAGGTTTCTAGCTCTTCTAAATGCAAATTAAAAGAGAAGAGAAAAGAAAGGACCAAAGAATTAGGAGGCAGCAAAATAATATGGTACATGGCCAACAAGGTAATAGCCTCTATTGCACGTCAGTGCTCCAGAGATTGGGATTATCTTGTCAAAGGTGTTAAATCTAAGACCAGGTTTCACTTACATTGATGTCTGTGGAGGGCAGGGATGGGGATGGGGGAGAAAATAAAGAACTGCTTACTAAACTGGTACTCAGTATCCTTCTAACAACCACAGAGGAGGTCTTAATATCTGTAAGAGTTGCCACTGTCCAGGCTGTGAGGCTACAAAGAAAGAAGTGTGTAATGCTCATTTATTCTAACTGTGAACACTTAACACTATTGACAACCAGAAGAATCTGCAGTGTCCTCTCCATTCACAAAGGACACTATGACTATATATTATTGAACAGTGGATATTATAAGAACATCTCATCATTTTTAGAGTTTTATTTCATGTTCATAAAAACATTTCCATTTTTCTCTTCCTGAGGAGCACCTCTTGAACTGAAACTGCCTGTGACTTTCCACATCCCTCATCCTATTTCATTACAGAAACACTCATAAAGACTCAATTTTCTCCTATCAATAAATATGTTTGATGTTCCATTGAAGTTCTATGTAATACATGCAGAACAATGGAGTCAGACTCCAGGATAAATTATTATCAAAACAACTTGAAGCGATGAGCATACCTCTGGATGCTCCCCGGTAGATGTGATGTGGGTGTTCAGTGGAAAAGCAGAATGAGCAATAAAGCCCATGTGTAATAATCATAAATCCCAAACAGGCATCACCCTTTCTTAAGACATTTTTAAACACCTTGAGAAAGAAGACTATAAGGTGCAATCTGGTTTTAGAGGCATTCTATTTTTCTAATACATTTAGTTTAAGTTTAAAGTGGAGTCTGCCTGGACTGGGTGGCTTTCTCATGCTGTGGACTCAGCTGGCAGCTCCCTGTGGATGACCACAATGTGACTGAAATGCCACCTGAGCTGTTGGTGGTATTCTGAGCAGATCCACAACATTTTCCTAACATGAGTTTGTTTTAATTTTACAACCTATTTCTGTTAAAGTTTCCTCGAGTCTCCTAGCCAACATGTGTCTCAAAATACAGAATCTAAAAAAAAATTAAAAGTGCAGGCACACTTGGGTGGCTCAGTCAATTGAGTGTCAGCATCTTGATTTCAGCTCAGGTCATGCTTCTAGGGTAGTTGGATGCAGCTCCATGTCAGATTCTGTGCTGAGTGTGGCTCCTATGTAAGATTCTCACTCCCTCTGCCCCTCCCCTGTGTGTGTGTTCTCTTGCTGTCTTTCACTCTTTTCCTTTTTTCATTGTCTCTAAAATTTAAAAGAAAAATTACAAAATCTACATGGAAAGTGCTTGGGAACATAGAATACTTTAGTGTAGCTTATTCATAGGACAGGAAACACAGATTCTATAGGGTTAGCAGTCAGTAAATTCAAAGTTCAGGGTACTGACTGTCCAGATATATAGGCTTGTTTTCTGCTTTTCATGTTTTCTCACATGAAGGCACATATGCCATGAAATTGGGTAGTATTTTAAGAATTAGACATACTGTGTGAGAAATACCATATTGGGTATATAGTATTGATTAATATATAGAAGTTATATGTTTCTTTCTTTTACTTCTCATTATTTTGAATCACACATTGCACAAATATAAAAATAGTACATCTCAAAGGAGAAAATCTACAAAAGTATTAGGCAACCAAAGTTCTAGTAATTTATCATGGAAATTTTCAATATGCTACTTTCCATGAACCTCATGCAGGTTCAATGAATACTGTTGAAGTTCACTGTCGTACAAACTTTGGATATTGCTGGGATATAAGAAAACAGCTCATACTGTGCATTCTGAATATTGGTATAATATAGTTACAGTATTCAAATAACAAGGATACAGTGAAGGATAACCCTACTCCAGTATATTTTACATAGTGGATAAAGAGATAAGCTCTTCAGGTATCTCAGGAAAGGGATTTTTATTACTTCTGGACATTGAACTAATTATTTAACAGCTACTATAGTCTGGAAATATTTTAAAGCTCAAGTAACGTGTCATTAGCACAGAGCCTCCTACAGATTGCATGCTACAGAGACAGGCAATATATACATCCTTCCATGGAAATTCAGATAGAGATATCTAATTTGCAACCCTGTGCAGTAAGGAAGGTGAGCTGAGGCATCCAGTTAACACACTGAATAGGGCTGGGCAGAACTAGCTATCTTTATAAAGAGGGGAGCTTTATTTAAAAATATTTATAATATTTGTATACATATTAGTATTTGCATATCTATTGCCTTTCACAATTTACCAGCTTATTTTCATATAACTCATCTAATATAACAATTATATAAGAGGTAAGACATTATTTTTTCCTATTTTTGTTATCACTGATCTGTACACTTATCACCTTAATAACACCTAAGTATTATTTTAAATGATGTTTTTTACTTTATCAAAGGCCTAATTACAATTCATGCTCTTTGAAAGCATATAAAATGCTTTTTCTAGTTATAGTGTCCATATATGTGTTACACACACACACACACACACACACACTACTATAATGTCCAGGACATGACAGCCACTCATTTGATGCTGAAACAATGAAACACTAGGTGAATAAAAGAATACTGGGACATCTGGGTGGCTCAGTCAGTTAAGTGTCCAACTCTGGCTCAGGTCATGATCTCACAGCTTGTGGGTTCGAGCCGTGCGTCGGGATCTGTGCTGACAGCTCAGAGCCTGGGGCCTGTTTTGCATTCTGTGTATCCCTCTCTCTCTGCCTCTTCCCTACTCACACTCTGACTCTCTCTCTTTCATTAACAAATAATAAATAAATGAATAAATGAATGATTTCCATTGTCTTATTTCTATTTAGCACTTTTGAGTGTTAAATAAATAAATTTATTAAATTTTATTTATAATTTATAAAATAAATTAAATTTTATTAAATAAATTTATTTCAAAAAATAAATTCAACTAATTTATTACTAAATACCCAACACTGTGTCACACTGTAGGATACAAATGATACAGCAATCAATTAAAGGTTACTCCACAATGTGGTCCAATGATCCACCTGCTGCCATCTGGATGCTTGTTTAAAAACTCAAATTCCTGGGCCCAACCCCAGATTTTCCAAATTAGAATATCATAGATACTGAAATTAAAAAAGAAAGTTGACAATCTTCTTGCAAAAATAGGTCAATGGATTTAAAAAAGTCATATTCAAGAAACAGTGTTTCTTGCAATCATTCTACAATATTCTTTATATGTGATCTCTCTTAGTAATAGATTGGGTGAAACTAAAACTTACAAGAAATGAAAAACTACAAACATGCAAGTGAAAGTGCAAAACAAAGCTAAATTGTGAACTAGTTTAGTGGGTCTGGGACTTCAAAAGGAACAATCACTCAGGAAACCCAACTTGTGAGAAGTATTGATCATTAGAGCAAAATCACACAGGAAATCAATCAACAACATGGAGTTATAAATCAAAGGGCAGTTTTTGCTTGTGTTTTTGCTTTTAACCATGCTTGTGTAGAAAATGAAAATACTTATTCCCAGTAGTAGAAAAAGTAAGTCTTAGTTAATTAAATTATAGGTTGCCATTGGTTTACATTTATATTTAAGAATTACATATTTATTACTCTTCTTTCCCATTTCAGTTACTCCATATTCTAGTAACTAGTGTTTTTAACTATTGTAACCATTTTGTAACGGTCAGAGTTTAATTTTTGAAGACCTAATCCAGAGTCAAAGAGCCCAGATTGCTTGCTCTCCCACCTGGGTTTCAATGGGACTCAGTCTTTGCTAGCTAGCAAAGAGAACCAGACTTGGGGATCTTCCTGTAGTCCTCACACCTCACAACTATGATGATGTTGTTCTAGGCTCAGTTGTTACAGATGAACTGTATAGATTAGTAGAGAAAGTAGGGATGTTAGTGCCAGGAAGAACTATATTTATCCTAGTTCTGTTGGTAACCAGCAATGTGGTCTCTGTTTACTTATTATTTGCTTTTCTTTACAATTTAATCACACAATATTAAAGAATGGTTGCAAGGTTAATACTTACTGATTTCCACTGATTAATAGGGTCAAAAAATAACCAGTATCATTAAACAACTGTTAAATCCACAGTGGTGGCTTTTAGACCTAGAAAAGTAAACCAAATTATTTGAAGTCACTTGAAATCAAATTATTTGAAGGGTGCAGTGTGTTTGGACTTGCCTTGACCCAATTCTTGTCAATATTCTTTCCATTCTGAAACATTCCCTAAGCTTGTAGATGGGTTATAATGGGGTAATGGACAGAACACAGGAAGCTACAATGAATATGGAAGTTGACAAGAAAGAAGAAGCACATGCTGTACTTAGTAGATCTCAGGTAGAACAAGAGAAGACTACTGACCATTGTCCAAGGCTCTGTTGAACTGTGAAACCCAGGACTATCTATAACCAGGAGGATGACATCAGAGTGGCCAGAGGTAGACCATGGCATTGTAGCACTAGTGGCTGTCAGAGAGCTTCTGCCATTTTTTAACCTCAGCAACTCTGGCTTGCTGACTAGACTCCTCTACAATATCACTTCCTCTGAATCTGTAAAGTGATATTCTGACCAAATACTTGTTTTTTATTTTATTTTATTTTATTTTATTTTATTTTATTTTATTTTATTTTATTTTAGGGTGAGAGAGAGAGAGAGAGAGAAAGAGAGATAGTGAGTGCTGGGGAGGGGCAAAGAAGTGGGCAGAGGATCTGAAGCAGGTTCTGAGCTGTCAGCACAGAGCCCAATGCAGGGCTAAAACTCAAAAACCATGAAATCATGACCTAAGCTGAAAATGAACACTTAAGTGACTGAACCACTCAGGTGTACCCTGACCAAATATTTGTTTGGAAAAAAATATTTTTTTTAACCAAGAGAAATCTTAAAACATAAGAGTTCAGAGTCTGAGGTAGTCATTTTGTGTGACCACATAAAATCTCTTAGTTTTATGTGCATGGTGTGAGCCACAGTAACTAAGAGAAGCAAAGAACTCACATGCCCATTGGGGGAAGTTTATTCAAATGCAATGATAGGGTAGGTTTTATCTGAAGGAACAGCAGAGCTAAGAACATTTCATTGCAGAGAGAACAGAGTGAAGTATAGCATGTTATTTGCTTGTTTAGAGAGCCAAGACTTTGATGAACAGGAATAGAGAGATTTTTCTCTAGAGCTGGGATTGACAGCCTTTTTCTGGAAAGGGCTGGATAGTAAATATTTTTTCTTTGAGCACCATAAGATTTTGTCACAAGTACATGATTTGCCTCTGTAACACAAAAGTAGTGATCTATGATAGGTAAATGAATGAGTGCAACTGTGTTCCAATAAGATTTTGTTTGCCAAACTGGCAGAAAAAACTAGTCTGTTTACCCCTGCTTTAGAATAAAAAAGTTTAAAATGAGAAAATATTCATGTTGTTTCTAGTGCCCCACCCCCACAGCCAGTGGGGATATCTGAATTTTTCATGAAGCACAACATTTTCCGTATAACACAGAAAGTATCTTCATAGGTTAATGCAGTGCGGATAGGATATTGACAATAATGGCTATTTTCATAAAGAATCTTGAAAAGCAGGCTAAAACCTAAGGCTCTGTCTGACTTTATACCCTGCTGTCCTTCAGCACCTGGCATAGTGCTAAACAACTCATACGGTTTTATAAATTTCTAATAAAAGAAGCCATCTGTATCATACTTCAAAACTCCTGGGGAAAGTTTTACTTAAAAGACTTCAAATACGAAATTGTATTTGTAGTTAAAGCTGAACTATTTGATTAAAAAGTAAACAAAAACTAAATAGTGAGGAAGGGAGGGAGGAAAGGAAGGAAGGGAAGGAAGGAAAAAAGAGGAATTTTCTTAAAGTTTTCACGGGTATGTTGAAAAATAATTGATGAGAACTAAGTTTTTATAATTCTTAAGTAGTCTGCGTGTGATATTTAATTTGAAACTGAATCAAGTTCTATGAGGTAGGGATCCCAATTTCTAATGTATCAGATTTTAAAAGGTAGAATGAAATGACTTATTTAAAATTAATTGTCCAATAAGTGCCCATATGGACACAAATTCAGTAGTTCTGACTACAAATCCATTTGTGTCTCCATGAAATTATAACTATACTGATGTGGGCGGAAGGAGATAGAGGAGAAACAAGCTGAATGACCAAGTTGTCAACATTAAGTATTAATTTAATAGGAATTTGAGGATAATTTGGGAATGCTATAAGTCAGACTCAGACCTTTCCAAAATTCAAGAAAAATTAAATCCTCTTTTACAGAAACAATGCCAAAGTCTGTTGCAGACTTAGTCAAGTCTTTTGCCTGTTTTGTTTGTATTCAATTTATTTGCTATTCATGTTAATAATTTATTATTTGCTACTGTGATGAGAGAGCTAGAGATAAATGAAATCAATTTGAATCAGTTTGACAGGGTCTTCACCTAAAAAGTAAGCACTGCTTTGCAACACAAGAATTTCACAGTTTATTCAGCTCTTCTCAGTAAGATGGGGCTAGAAGGTGGGGTACCTGCTAATAAAGTGAAAGCCAAATATATTTTCACAAATAAGACTTAAATTTCTCTGTATAGTTGTAAATGACCAAACCCTTTATGTTTCTTCAGTAGAAACTACAGGAGATAGCAGGAGAAGGAGAGTTTTGCAAGAAAGGTTAACAGAGGGAAAGGGTAAACTGTAGTGAGGGAAGTAAACACAGGTCATCTTTTAAAGCAAGTGATTAAAGAAGGAGCACATTAATTTATCCAAAAAAATAAAGAAGACAAACTTAATAAGATATAATAGGAAAAATGAAACCCTAGAGGATTACATTACCCAAAAAAGTCAGAATACAGACCACCAGTTGACAAAGGTGGGTCAAAGAGAGAGAGGAAAAGGCCTTTGAGGGAAGGAACTGGTAGCTTTCCCTCCCAAATTCAAAGTCTTGGAGGGAGGATGCTTTGAGAGACTCACTCAAAATGGTTCAAGTGGATTGCAGCATGGTAGCATTCCATGTCTCAGTGGATATCTGATCAGGCAGGGATCTTGTCTCTTCAAGCAGCAAATAACAGGGGAAATGAGAATGGGTGAGATCTGACAAAGTGAGCCATGTGCAGGAAGAGGGAGGTGAAGTCTGCTGCTTGACTTTAGTTTCCAGCTCCTGGGAAGTAAGGAAGACAGCTCACATGTGTGCTTCATGATCTGAGAGTTATTCTTGGAGGACGGTGGGATTGGCGTCTGCAGTCTTTCTGGGAGACACAAGCATCAGGGAGATGCAGCACCAGAAAGTCAGCCTGACATGGTGGCTTGCTCTCTTAAAGCATTCACAAATTCTGAAGGGAAGAGACTTGAAGTGAGTTCCTCCTCTGGGGGATACGTTGGTGGTTGCCAGTCTTTTTCACTTAGGTCATACACAATTTGCTGGGGAATCATTTTATAGTAAAAGAGAATAATTCATCCTTCTCAATTACCTAAGAAGATACTTACACTTTTCCTGATTTTTCTCCTTTTTCTGACATAGAAGAGAAGTTGACAAAAGGCAAATGGTGTCTAAGATCCAGCCTAAATCCCACATTCCTCACATGTTCCCCTTCAAGTCACTGAAACTAGACCACCAGCCTGCAGTGAGGAAAGGCAAAGAGGGGATATGAATGGATCTTGACATTTTAAAATGCACTGAGATTAGGTCCAAATACTCACATAAGAACCTTTTATTAATCTGAAGTGGCTAAAAGCTAATGAAATCTGACCAAAATATACTATTAAAAGTGCTGTTAAAAATGAGGGAGTCAATATCTAAAATGAGAGGAAGATAGTGACTGGAAAATAAAAGCATGTCACTGTTATATCCCAAATAGTACAGACTTTTCAGTAAACCGATTTTATATTACTCACATGTTGCATTTTACTATGCTATATTTGCATATGTGTCTAATGTCTCCAATGAGACTATACATTTTAAGTTTGGAAATTAGGCTTTGCATGATTTCCCCCCACAAAGGCTAAAACACACTTGGAATATGAAAAGTAATCAATAAATATTTATTGATTAAAAAAGAATTAAATCTAATTAGAATATAAGTCATTAAAGAGAGTAAAAAAGAAAAGCAGAAATAGATGCATGGAAATCCTTTCCCTTTGTTGTGTCTTTAGTGAAAGAGGCAGTTGACTATAAAGAAGCAGATATGACTCTGCCATCATTTTGAAGCAATAAAAGCCTGTTACTAAAGTTTAAGAATGGAACATTCGTAGTCACATGGGCGGGGACTGAACTTCCGATACTGCTCCATTTTAGCTGTGTGGTCTTACAGAAGTTGCCTCATTTATGAAAAAGAAGAAGAAGAAGAAGAAGAAGGAGAAGGAGAAGGAGAGGAGGGAGAAGAAGAAGAAGAAGAAGAAGAAGAAGAAGAAGAAGAAGAAGAAGAAGAAGAAGAAGAAGAAGAAGAAGAAGAAAGAAGAAGAAGAAAAGAAGAAGAAGAAGAAGAAGAAGAAGAAGAAGAAGAAGAAGAAGAAGAAGAAGGAGAAGGAGAAGGAGAAGGAGAAGGAGAAGGAGAAGGAGAAGGAGAAGGAGAAGGAGAAGGAGAAGGAGAAGGAGAAGGAGAAGGAGAAGAGGAGGAGGAGGAAGCAGAGGAGAAGGAAAAAGAAGAAGAGGGTGCTGGATGGCTCAGTCAGTTAAGTATCCAACTCCGGTTCAGGTCATGATTCACTGGTTTGTGAGTTCAAGCCCCATATCTGGTTCTGTGCCAACAGCTCAGAGCCTGGAGCCTGCTTTAAATTCTGTATCTCCCTCTCTTTCTCTCTGTGCCCCTCCCCGCTCTCATTCTCTCTCTCTCTCTCTCTCTCTCTCTCTCCCCTCTCAAAAATAAAGAAATATTAGGGGTGCCTGGGTGGCTCAGTCGGTTAAGCATCCGACTTCAGCTCAGGTCATGATCTCACAGTTTGTGGGTTTGAGCCCCGTGTTAGGCTCTATGCTGACAGCTCAGAACCTGTAGATTGTCTTCAGATTCTGTATCTCCCTCTGTCTGACCCTCCCCTAATCATACTGTCTCTCTCTCTCTCAAAAATAAAAAAAAAATTAAATATTTGTTTAAAAGAAGAAGAAAATCTAGTTAGACTATAATATTTAATTATTCCCCAAGGTATAAAAACCTACAAATCCAAGAAAATTAATATGCAGCAAGATGTAGCTGAAGGATTGAGCACAGTCATAGCCTATACAATCTATACAACAGTTCCACATGGCAGGTAACTAATATATATAGAAAAGTAACACGAATTATTCTTTCAAATGTAAAGTTTGACTCATTCGGGTTAAAAACAAAGTGCATCACTTCTCTTTGGCTCACTAAGTTCTCTAACTAGCATTCAATAATAGGCCTTTTTTTTTTTTTTCTAAACACAATCTACAAGATTCAGCATATTTCTGGCTTGTGTTATGAAATTAAATGCAGACCAAGTATATTCAGCCTCATCCCTAACCTAGCATGGATACAAGCAATGCCATGTAACACAGGCAAAGGAGCAAGTTGTCATCTGTGTATTCCAAGTGCATCTTCTGTCTGTTGTTGATGACACCAGACACAGCAAAACACAAAAACAATCATCTAAAATTAGCAGGGAGCATCATCCTACAGTAGAAAAACAATCAGAGCCTCATTTACACTGCAAAAACAAACAACCAGATTCAGCCATTTGCTGGGCAGTTAAAACAAACTTTTAATTATTGGAAAACATAAGTAATTGGGAAAGATAAATCATGACACCTCAATAACAGCATAATACTCACACTAATCCTCTACAAGAAGTTCATCAAAATAACATAAAAACTAAGGTTGATAATGAAAAAAAGGTTGAACAGTAAAATGAACTCTTCAGAACAAGGCAAATCAATCATCCCACTACAAAACATATTAGGAACAAAATAACATGACAAAAAGGAGTTAATAAAATGTTGGCTTGCTTCATTTTTTGATTTGACACACCTCTTATTAATGTAGTTCCCCTACCTCTATGTAGGATATAAACCCTGACCTAACAGATGTCACAAGGGATTAAAAAGAATGCCTGATAAAGTCTACAGCCAAAAATGAGATAGTTATCTTGGTATACATATAAAGACATAAATTTGCCACTACAGGAGACTAGAAATTTCTAGAAGACTTGCCAGAAGATGGGACACTGAGCCAGGCACTGATGAATGACAAGGAAATGTTAGGTTTAAAGAATGGGAAAAATTTCGTGGAAGGGGAAAAAGAACCAAAAATCTGAGGGAGTCCTTAGGAAACATGCCAAGCTGACCAAATGAGAATGGGTGGGAGAAGGGGTGGAAATTGAAAAGGAAAGTTCTAGTCAGTGGGTAAGAAAAGTCAACATCATATTTGCTGAGGAGTTTTAGCTTCATTCTGTAAATGGTAAGGAGTTACCAGAGATCTATCAAAATGTAGTTGCATGGGAGGAACATTTTTCTTCTACCCTCCTAGCTTCTGTGGCTGAACCTAAGAATGAAACGGACTTAAAACAGATTACCTGGAAAAATTATACAGATTTTACTCAGTAGTTTTATACACACATGTCGGGGGTGGAGGTTGAGGGTTTCAGAAGGAAAAAAGATGATCCAAAAGAGCCATTAGACCAATGAGTATAATAGTTTTTAAACAAAAAATGATGAGTCATGGTGATATGATTGGATAATGAGGCTTGGGCCAGGAGCAGCTAACTGTGGGACAGTGACTGGGCAATATATGGGCAAGCTAATAGAAGATAAGGGTAATTTTAGTAGGTTTATTTGTACAGGTCAACTCCCAGTCTTCAATGGTAAGAATGTTCTCTTCTTGGTACAGGGAGGGCATATTTCTCATGGGAAATGTTATGAGCCCTCTTTTCGTTACAAAGGAAAAGGTCACAGAGACCTCCCTGCAATTTCTTCAGTTTCTCAAGTGTGTGCAGCTCAAAATAATCAATATGCCACAGCCCATATTTTGGGGTAGCATGTTCTGAACCCCTTCATAATTCAAATATTCTCAAATATGCAGTGTTTCAAAATAACACAGATATTAACCTCCTGAATTACCGTTGAATTTAGAAGGTAGAAGGTTCAACTATATTAAGGTAAATACCACTTATTTACAGCTATTAAATGTGAGCAATACTTGACTCTATCTTAATAATATGTTTCTTCTCTGCTCCCTGAGCCTAATGCGGTTGATGCGATTTCATAATCCGTGTTCAAAATAGTAATATTAATAATTAAAAACATATTCTGTAGGTTGTAGGTTATCTCAAATATAGTGAAAGGGTCAAGATAAGGCTTGATAATCTCAGAGCAGGAGGAAATCTCTTACACAGACCCATTTTTAGGTAAGACCATGCTTGAAATTGGGGAAGTTCATTTCCCCTAAGAATATTCTCAGCATAATTTATGTTGTCTTCTCCAGTGCAAATCATTAGCATAAAGAGACTTTACGTACACACATTTGCCACCCTAGTGACTATGCACACACACAATACTGAGTCAAAATGAGCCTATGTGGTTAACTTTTCCACTTTATCTAACTGTCTCTAAAGAAAACATGTTACCTAAATATGAACATTTATGAGAGGGAATCTAATCACATCTTTTTATTTATTTTTACTTATTTTGAGATTTCTAGATATTACTAGCCAGTAATATGTTTACTTTGATAAAAAGAGCCTTAATTACATGGCAACAATGTCTGGGTCATAAAAGTAAGATGATGTTCCCTAGGAATTATCATATGTCAAAATTCTGTTCAGATAAGAATGAATGGGTTCGAAACCTAGGCTAATTATACTGAAATTTCTGTGGATATTACAGGACTTTAAAGTATCTATTATGATGTCTGATGAATAATAGATAATCAGTAAATGTTAGTTTATTCTCTTCATTTTCTTGATATTGTTAATATATTGCATTATTTAATTAAAATGGATTTCTTCTACTTTTACATATTTGAGGCTCCAATTTCTTGATATTGCCCATTTCTTTTTACTTTGTGTGTGTGTTTACATGTATGCACTGTAATGTGAAATTCATTTCCTATAAACTCTGCTACCATAGATTTTACCCCCGTTTTGTTCATTGCTGTATTTTCAGCAACTAGAATCATGGTGGGTATGTAGTTGCTCAATAAATTTATGTTGAGCAAATGAAAGAATGGCCCAGGTACAAGAGTTGCTTGTTAAATTTTTAGAGTTCAAAACTGCTTACAAATGGGACCTCTTAGAGCATTACATTTAACAATTTGATGAGATAAGAAAAGAAAACGAGAACAAAGGTGTCTAGAATTTAATATGGCTCTGGAATAAAGACACTACTATTTAATTTTGAAATGTTCCCAGACTGATTAACCACACTTACTCTGGTTTTGATGCCTTAATATACCTTTGATCTTCTTATAAGAAATGAGACAGGGAGAAGGGAGGGTCATTACTTTCAATGCTAGAAATATCTATGCAACTCTAGGGTTAAACAATAGATGGGAACAATGATAATAAAAAATTCTAATTGTGATCACATAGTATATCAAATGCATGCATGTGTGTGAGTTTGTGCTTCTGTGATGACTATTTGATCAAACTGTGAATTACGCAAATTCACAGAATCGCATATACCATAGGAATAAGGAAGGAAGTATCTGATCACATCTTCCCAGGTGAAATTCATGTTTTATAATACAACCACCAAAATATGAACACATAATAAAATAATATCACAGTAGTAGTTTCTATCTAGTCAAAATCTAAAGAGCAGTCAATTCCAAAAGCTCAAAATCAAGATATCTGATTTAAGAGTGGATTTCTGTGATACTGTGATATACCTCATTTGAATGGGTGTAAAGTGTACAACATCCCACTGTGTTAATGGGAACTGTAAGTACTAGTTCCCACAGAGTAGGGATTACATGTTACTTTTATGTTGAGTGCTTCTGCTATTTTGAATGTTAGCCACATTGTGGGATAGCGAGTTAGAGAGGTAAGATTGTATAAAGCTGTATGATGAAAAGAGGAGATTTAAAGTGAAATGAGGAAACATTAAATACAGATGAATGGATGGATTAGATGCTGTTTAATGTTTACTAGTATATTGAGTGAATGGTATTTAGTATCTCAACAGGAGAACACATTCTTAACATTTTTTTAAAGGATGGATTAGACCAACTAAATGCTGTCCATCTATTTTTGGGTGTAGAATGACATGTATAGCCATGCAAATTGAAATACATTATTTTTTCCCTTTTAGATATAATATCACCAACAAAAAATAAATAAAAAATCTTCATGATATACTTGAGGGTATTATTCGTTCCAATTATATTGAGGGCTTATTATTTGTTACGTGTCTTTTAGCAATTTGGTAATAGAAAATTTTGCCGAATGCTGAAATGCTACATTTTATTTGCATTTTTTGGCTACTGGGAAGTGTTTTTGTTTTTGTTTGGCTAAGAGTGCCTCAGGGAGTCCATTCTTCCCCCACTAAATGGTCCCATACTTTTGATATATTTATCTTTTTCTTTCTCTTTCTTTTTTTCTTTCTTTCTTTCTTTCTTTCTTTCTTTCTTTCTTTCTTTCTTTCTTTCTTTCTTTCTTTCTTTCTCTTTCTTTCTTTCTTTCTTTCTTTCTTTCTTTCTTTCCTTTCTTTCTCTCTCTCTCTCTCTCTCTCTTTCTCTCTCTTCTCTTTCTTTCTTTCTTTCTTTCTTTCTTTCTTTCTTTCTTTCTTTCTTTCTTTCATAAAGAGAAAGAGAATCTTAAACAGGTTCCACACCCAGTGCGAAGCCCACTCACTGTGGAACTCAATCTCAACAGTGAGGTACTGACCTGAGCCAAAATGAAGAGTTGGACACCTAATTGGCTGAGCCACTCAAGTGAACCTGAATGTTCCCATACTTAATGATAAGGTCTTGTGCTAGTCATGAATACCGCTCCTTTCTGGGCACTTAATGATTTCATTTGGACTAAGAGTAATTATTCACCCAAATTCTTGACTTCTGGGAACTGTGATAAGCAACTTAGTTTGATTTCACAGTGGAGGGAAGACATTCACTAGGCTTTGGAGCCATTGACAGATTTAAGGAGCATTAATGCAACATCTCTGTAACCTGTTATCCTTGTTGCCACTCCTTTTCTGATCCACTCTTACACCTCTTCTGTATAGTCTCAACAGAACCACATCTCTTGACCACCAGTTACTTCAGCAAGCCTGGGAAGCTAGAAGTCACTGTTGACAGGATATGCTGCCAACATCCTTGCTCCCCAATACACTCTACTCAAACCATACCTGATTCATTTCAAGTCTTGTCATGTTCTTCCTCTAAATAGATATCAGTCGTCTTCTCTACATTTTCACCACCAATACCCAAATAAAGAATCATCATTACAAAATTCTGTCTTATCCCTTTCTTCATTTTGGCTCTCATTTACAGCAGGAGTACAAACATTTCTTTCTTTTTTTTTTTAAGTTTTTTTTAAATTTATTATTTCTAGGAGAGAGAGAGAGAGAGAGAGAGAGAGACAGCGTGAGCTGGGGAGGGTCAGAGAGAGAGGGAGTCACAGACTGAAACAGGCTCCAGGCTCTGAGATGGCAGTCGGCACAGAGCCCGACACGGGGCTCGAACCCACGAACCGCAAGATCATGACCTAAGCAAGCCGGATGCTTAACCGACTAAGCCACCCAGGCGCCCCAGGAGTAGTAACATTTCTATGAGTCTCCACTGTTGTAAGATTCTTACTTGTTCATTGTAGGGACATTTTTCACATGCCTTTATTTCTACTTAAAACTCCGCCTTGTCTGCTCCTTACTCTTCCAAAAAAAAATTTTTTTTTAATGTTTTATTTATTTCTAGGAGAGAGAGAGAGACAGCGTGAGCAGGGGAGGGCCAGAGAGAGAAGGATTCACAGACTGAAACAGGCTCCAGGCTCTGAGCGGGCAGTCAGCACAGAGCCCGACGCCGGGCTCGAACCTACAAACTGCGAGATCATGACCTAAGCGAAAGTCAGACGCTCAACCAACTAAGCCACCCAGGCGCCCCTGCTTCTTACTCATTCAAATGATACTCATTTTCTTGCTCTCTGCTTAAGCTTCTTAGGAAAATCTTTCTAGATATCACACTTCCCTGTTAGAGGTCTTCAAACATAGTAAAAGACTTCACATTTGTAATTTTTTGTTTCTGAAATTGATTAATGTCTGTAGCAGACATTTTGGTTGACACTCAACATGTGCATAATTTAAATACCGTTTAGAACAATCATAATAATTCCTTCCCTCTCCCCCAATGGTAGATGCAAGGATTTTGATGGGCCCTCCATCTGGACAATGAGATGTGAGAAAAAATTTGAAGGAGGACTTCAGGGACTCTTGTATTCACCTATGTGTTGAAGATAAAAGGAAAGAGTCTTTTTTCCCTCTCTGGTTATTTTATATTTGAATATAGTCTCTGAAACTGCAGTAAACCATTTATAATCAGTTTGAAGATGAAGCCATCAACACTGGCAGAGTAAAGAGGAAAACTCTGGGTATTTACTGATGTCAGTGAGCCTTTAAATTATTTAATCCCAAATACTTTCTTACATGTACACCAACACATATTAGTTAATTAGAGTTAATAACTCTATCTAGCTATTAATTAGAGATAATAACTTTCTAATTATTATACTGCTTTGGTTTGGGGTCTGTAGGCAAAACAGCTTAACTAGGTAATGTCTGTCTCGGTCTTAGACTGTAACTTCTGTTTGAACAGTATCTATGACTGTTGCTTTTTTAAAATGTTTACTTGAGAGAGAGAGAGAGAGAGAGAGAGAAGGGGAGGGGCAGAGAAACAGAATCTCAAGTAGGCTCAGTGTGCATGATATCAGTGTGAAGCCCAATGTGAGGCTCGATTTTAAGAACCATGAGATCATGACCTGAGCCAAAATCAAGAGTCAGATGTTAAACTGACTAAGGTCCCCGTGTTCCCTTCCAGGACTGTTTTTACTTGTCATTTTAATACTAGCTTAATGTCTCGCATGTAATTTGCATTCATTAAATGTTTATTAAACAAATGGATAGATGAATTCCAATAATTTTCTAAAACAAGTCCTGAGATACTTTAACGTCTTGTTTATTTTTCCCTTCTAGCTTCTGGCTATTTTTATTTTTCATTTGGTCAGTTACTTTTGTTTCTTAAGAGGCATGGTTTCACCCTGTCATTTCCCTATGGATACGTTATATTTATGTCTGTCTCTTCAAAATATGACAGTTAGTAGAAGGTAGAGTCTTTTTGACATTCTTTGGCCATAGAGAAAAATGGACTTATAATTTTCCTCAATCTGTAAATATCAGTGGTTCATAAATACAATCGTGTATGAGAGTTGCTGTGAAACTTTTAAAAAGTACATAAACCTGTTGAGAATCCTCCTTAAGTCTGAGGTAGTAGATCTAATGTGATTTATATACAAGCATATTTACTTGTTTAGTGCTCTATAAAGTAATTCTGATATACCTCCAGGGATTAGATTCATTGATCTATCCTCTAAAGAAGCTAAATTTGTTTGACTATAAGGACAGCATTTTCAACATTGTTTTCACTATTCTTTGTAACTAAACCTTGATTTCTTCTTAGAGACCTGTCTTAACACTCTCAGCCCATATGGTAAGGGGTAGGGATAATCAAACCTTGATCAAAAGGCAGATGCATGGGGTCTTTTCCAAAATGAGAACACCCCATTCCTTTTGCCAGAATGATCAGCTTAGTGACATTCATGTGATCTAAATATAGCCAATGAAGTACTTTATGGATTGTGCCATGAATACTCAAACAGTGGCTGCCACTCTTTCCTACAGCATTTGAAGTGGAGCCAGTGTGAGAGCCTAGGACACGTGCAGCTATCTCATGAATTTAGGGAAGAAAGCCTGTCTGTAAGCAATGAAGTAGAACTGAGAGACCATGAGAGAGGAACAAGAGCCCAGTGACATTGTTTTTGATCTCTATATTCTGCCATGCCTGAAGCCTTTGCACTTTTCATTTACTTGGGACAATAAATCACTATTTCACTTAATACATTTTAGATCAGGTTTTCTGTTAGTTGGAACAAAGTCATTACTGGTAATAACTGATGCAATTAGGAAGAGAGTTTTAATTATTAAATATCCACACAGAAGGTAAATCCATAGGGAGTTTCAAGTTTCTAACCATTAACAAATTTATATTCTGACATTAGGCAATTACTTGAAAGGGATGATTATAAAATGGAGAAAACGTCAGAATGGTGATTGATCTTGATCACATTTATGGGGCTGGGAAGCCCAGAGGTGATCCTAGGCAGCAATTCATCAAAATGGAGGAAGAAGAGAATCTTAAGGGGGTGTCCTTTGGCCCTGACCCATCTGTTTGATTCTGCTATTGCTAGGAGGATGTTGTAAATAATGGATACTTAAAGCAAGCACATTATATGCCAGGCACTGTCTGCACTAAGTGATTTAATTTGACTGATCTGGTCTGAGTCAACTTAAGATCAAATCCAAGTGGCTTACTGCCAAAATTGCTCTAGTACTTAACAGGTTGTGATGGCTCACAGAGATAATGCTGGATCAGCAGAAATTATTAATGATTTTGGCAGCTAACAAGTTCTGTGAGGTAATAATGAAAACTATGGCTTTAAATAGCTTGGTGGAAAAATGCAATGGGGCAGAAGGGAATTGCAATGGGCTCCCCGAACAGTTCTGTTGATGTTACTGAGCAAATATAGCTCCTTGAGTTGTTTTTGTTTCATCAAAATCATGATACTCTCGAGTGTTGGCAAGGAAATATCAGGTAATGAAAATGCAGTGAACATGCCTTTCATCAGCTGAAAATCTTTAATTGTAATTGCAGCATGTAATGGTGTAATTAGTTGTCTAAGTGACAGGATAGGCTCAAATCTTTCCTGGTGTTTTGTAGAAAAGACCATTAAGTTTCCATAAACCTTTCTTCAAATGAGATGATGGGCAGGCAAAGATGGGAAAGGGTTTCATTTTTAACCCCACGAACTGAGCAGCCTCACAATTAAGAATAAGAGGGTTTATGAAAGTAAAAATAATAGATTATATTACTAGTCAGATAACCAAATTCTTTAAAAAAAAAAAAAAACCCACACTGGGTTAAACAATAAACATCATTTTATAAACAACTCAAGGTATATATATATATATATGTATATGCATATGTATATGTATATATATATATGTATATATATATATTTTTATATATAGGTATATATAGGTATTTATAGGTATATATGCATCTAGCTAGCTAACTAGCATCATCTTATAAACAACTCAATATTTATAGGTATATATTCATCTAGTTAGCTAACTGCAGCTCAGAAAGATCAAGAAATGTACTTAGATGGGGCGCCTGGGTGGCGTAGTCGGTTAAGCGTCCGACTTTCGCTTGGGTCATGATCTCGCGATTCGTGGGTTCGAGCCCCGCGTCGGGCTCTGTGCTGACTGCCAACTCGGAGCCTGGAGCCTGTTTCAGTCTGTGACTCCCTCTCTCTCTGACCCTCCCCTGCTCACGCTGTCTCTCTCTCTCTCTCCTAGAAATAAATAAAAAATATTAAAAAAAAAAAAAGAAAAGTTTAAAAAAAAAAAAAAGAAATGTACTTAGAAATGTACCCTAAGAAATATACTTAGGATTGCATAGCTACTTGGCTATAAGATCACACTGTAATTTGCTCCTAGGACAAATCTTAGTCTGAGACCTTAAAATCCATCATTTTGTCCCTAGAATAAGCTGCCTTCAACTCTCTTCAAACCTTTAAAATGCTAGTTCTCAAATTTCTATATGTATAAATATTATAGAGAAGCTTGCTGAAATGTGAATTCTCATCAGAGAGAGATTTGATTTGATAGCTTATAGAGGCAACAAAGAAATTTGCAATGTAAACAAATTACCCAAGGAATATTGAGGCAGGCATTGTTCAGGCCACATAGTCTAGAATGTTTTTTACAGAACCATTGTCTGAGAGAAGCCTGTGGAATTTTATACAGGGAAACCATGCAGCAAGGATTCTAATGATGTCTTGATGACAAAGGACAACATGTAAAATTACAGATTTATACTTAATCAAAACCAGTCACATAGAAAGCTCTAGGCTTTGCAGAGTTACATTAAAAAAAAAAAAACGCAAAAAACCACGGGGTCTCTATCACTAAACTCAAATTGCATTTGTAACTCCAGGAGTACTAGGAAAGCAGCTTTTTCATCTGTACCTGTGACAGTGGAGAGGATTCTAGAATGAGCAGCTTGAATACAAAAGCATATTTTTCTTCGTGAAGGAAGCAAATAATGCTCTAGGCAACTGTGGTTGATGGATGCGATAGTGAATCTTTTCTTTGTGTCTTCGCGTTATAAGATTAATCCTATCCTCTCTTTTAAACATATTATAAAAAATAGAAAGAGGAATAAAACAAAATCTATTTTTCTAAATTAAAAAGCTTGAAAAGCCTCACTTCTTTGTCTATCATAATGATATGATTGGATCACTGCCAAATCAGAAGCTATATAAATGATTGTTCTTATATAATAGTCTCTTTTAGAAAAATATAAAGCTGCTTTTCCCAAACTCATATCATGAGTTTCCAAACACATAAATCCTACTTTTCTAAAATAGATGTTTTATCTTGGAACCAATTTTACCTTAATTTCAACCATTGTCTGCTAAAGAATTATATCAATGAAACTCATATGCATTTCAATATTCTACAGCTATTACTATTGTGTAAAATCTACCATCCACTTGGAAATTTTGCTAAAGTCATTAAGTTTAACAGGAAAGCTTGTGAATTGCAAGGCTATGTTTTTGAAAATGCTGGTCCCTCAAAGTTTTTTTTTTCTTTTACTAAAAACATGAGAAGTATTTCATTTTATACAAGAAATACAAAAGAGTTGTTGATAATTACTTTTATTCATAGAAATGCTTCTACAGATATCTATCGGGTATAGCAGAAAGCGCATATTGTCATAGCCTTATTCAATCCTCGAGAAATTTTGGATTTACCTCGTTTAGAAAGGGAATGGGTTTCAAGTGGTAAAGATGGCTGAAGCCAGGAAGAGAGAGAAAAGGAATCTGGGAGTAACAAAACTTTAGGCCTCTATGGGTCTCTCTGTTAGCTGATTTAAAACAGCAGAAATCTAGTATGCTCATGGATGACTAATGATACTAGTACAGTCTCTGCCTGTGCTTAAGCTCTTCTGCTCTCAGAATAATGTTTCAAATTATTTGGTGTGAATAAGGATTTATAAGCCAGTTAAAATGACCATCTTTCATTTCAGTTCTGCTGTAATAAAAATAATGAATTAAGCTTTCTGTAGAGCTGGATTTGAAACTTGACTCTCCCACTGTGGGGCTGTTGGTCAATTACTTAACTTCTCTGAGCTTTAGTTTCCTTATTGTAAAATGGTAATAACACCATATATTTCTAAGACTTATTCTAGAGATAAAATGATATATAATTTGAGAACACCTGGTTTATACTAAACTTTTTTTTTTAATTTGGAAAGACTAAAAAAGACATTAATTTGTTGTTGATGACTTTCTGTTGTTTTTTGTGTTGTCTCTGTGTGTGTGTTTGCATTAAATAAATGATCAGTTTTTCCACATATTTTTATTTGCTTAAATGAAGTATCAAATAATCAAAACATTTTTATTAACTTGTCAGTATTCTAGCTAAAGGATCTAAGCTGTAATACATTCTAGCATTTTGGATATCTTCAATGGGTGCTACAAAGACCATAAATTTTAGAATTAGGCCCACCTGGATTTTCTCTTTCTTTCCTTCTTTTGATTGATGTTTTCTCAGTTTTATCTTATTTCTTCCCCTCCTCTATTTCCTTGAAATTTATTTTCTCTATTTCTAATATTTGAATATTAATCCTTACTATTTTGCCATTCATATCTTTACCTTTCTCCTGAACAATATAAAGAAAATGGAGTAAGGGGATTTTAATGGCAACATTCCATCAAAATTACAAGCACATTTTGTACAGCATTTGTATGTATACTGTTCTCCCCCATAAATGAGATATTGTTATTGCTGCTCCTGCTGCTGCGGTTATTTTGTGCTAGTTTAGAATACATTTCATGTTTATTTATACTTTGATACATATTTACAATTAACTCTACTTACTAAAATGCTTTCCATGTTAGATCTTCCATCTGGGACTATATTCATTTTGCGTAAGTTACATATTTAAAATTTCATTTGCTGAGGATCTGTTGGTGATAACTTATAATTTTTGTTGGTCTTTCAATGTCTTTATTTTGTCAGTATTTGAAAAAAATGTTACTAGACACTGTTAGAATAGGAGGTTAGGTAGGTTCCAATAGGATAACAGGAAGTCAGCAATGAGGCAGTCATAGCCAGGCTTGAGGAAGAAAGGAGGGCTGTCCCGCCACACTCCACAGGAAGCCGGATCAGACCAGACAGGCCCAAGATGTCAGATGCCATAACAGGAAACCCCCGACCACATTAGGAAGAAAAAACACAAAACCTTGTTTCCCATTCCAAGTAAAAAACATCCCACCACCTAGTTAACAACTGTCAATAAGAAATAGTAAGAGCCTGTGATTTGATCTTTACAATTTAAGTTAAATCTTCAGGGAGTAGGAGATAAGATTTAAAATCTAGGGCATGCCCAAGTTGTGAAGACTAAGAGAAAATATCCTCTATAAAGCCAAGACTAAAGGTCAGTTCTCACAATAAAGGCAAATAAGAAATGAACCCATTGCTCAGAGAGCTCCTGTTAGGAAATTTATGTCTTGATCTTGACATTGAACAGGGAGACAGGCCTCCAATGAGAATTTATGACCCCAAACAAAAAATTATTTTTGGCCCATATTTACATTATATCTATTTGGAAAAGAATTTAAAGTGGTCTTTTGTTGGTGGTATATATATGAGACTAGCAATGCTAAGTATAAATGTTATAATATGGAATTGCATATTAAACCCAGACTTTAAAGTAAAAAGGCAATATCAAATACACTGTATCTCAATAAATACATAAATAGCACGCACATCTGGACACAATAAAAAAAACAGAAAGAGAAGATCTTAATAGTAGCCAGAAGAAACAGGCAGATTTCTTTCAAATGACTGATAGTTACTCTGCTAAATGATTTTTCAACACTTTCAAACAATGGAAATTGGAAGACAATAGAATTTTATCTTAAAAGTGCTGAGCAACACACGCAGACACACATACAAATTAACAACCTAGAATTCTGTGCCTTAATAGTACTATCATTAAGTGAACTGAGGTTACGCCAGGTCCTGGGGTCTTTTGACTTGCTGAGCCCATCCCAAAAGAGTTGCCTAAAGTTCTTGGTCTTGTCATGAGAATGAGTTCAGAGACAAACAGCACGGTTGACAAGCCACATAATCAGGAAGGTTTATTAAAATTGGTAGGAAAATCTGTTGGAAGATGGCTGACAAGACTAATAAGAAAACACCTGTCCCTGATGAATCTGGGCTCTTGAAACTCTAAGGTATAAAGGTTTCTTGGGGCAACTGGGCACCTGGGTGGCTCAGTCAGTTGAGTATCCCACTCTCTATTTCAGCTCAGGTCATGCTCTCACTGTTCTTGAGTTCAAGCCCCCAAATTGGGCTTTGTACTAACAGTATAGACATTGCTTGGGATTCTCTCTTTCACCCTCTCTTGGTGTCCCTCCCCTCCTCTCTCTCTCTCTCTCTCTCTCTCTCAAAAATAAATAAATATTTTTTAAAACGAAAGGTTTCTCTGCACACAGTTCTCAGGTCTCCTACGTTCATTTCATGTCTTCTGCATCTGCACATCCCTTCCTTTGTTTCAGCACAAAATATATTTTGCAATAGTTTCTTACTTTTAAAGATGGGGATTTTTTAACCACCTCAAGTTTATTTTTTCAGCCTACCTTGTCATCCTAGTAGTGAGAATTTATTTTTTTTCTTGATCATCATTATGTTGATTTTGACAGAAGAATTGTGAGTTATTTTAATATGCATATTTCAAAATGTATTTTATGTATTTATATTCATACATAATTTCCTTGGCTTCATTGAGGCTGCATACAGGTTTCTTTCTTTATTTTTATTTAAAAATTTTTTAATGTTTTATTTATTCTGGGAGACAGAGAGAGAGAGAGAGAGAGAGAGAGAGAGAGCATGGGAGGGTCAGAGAGAGAGGGAGACACGGAATCCAAAACAGGCTCTGAGCTATATGTCGGTACAGAGCCCCATGCAGGGCTCGAACCTGCAAACCGTGAGATTATGACCTGAGCTTAAGTCGAACACTTAACCAACTGAGCCACCCAGGTGCCCAGACACTGCATACAAGTTTCTCACAGGAACTAATTGTTGAGTGAAACACTGAGGTGTAGATATTTAGAGCACCCGGGACTAACAAATCTGTAGAGATTTGCTTAATACTGCTTCATACCAGTTGGGATTTGATTCCAATATTGCTTGAACTCATTATTAAGGTTAATTTTATGTTTCATTTCTATATCAACCCCAAATACTAAGGGTGTATTGGCTATATTGTATTTTTTTAAAAAAAATAATGCTTATTTTTGAGGGAGACAGAGAGAGAGAGAAAGAGAGAGAGTGAGAAAGAAAGAGAGAGAATGAGTGGGGGAGGCGCAGAGAGAGACAGAGACACAGATCTGAAGCAGGCTCCAGACTCTGAGTTGTCAGCACAGAGCCAATGCAGTGTTCAAACTCACTCATGGGCAGTGAGATCATGACTGGAGCTGAAGGTGGATGCTCAACCAACTGAAGGACCCAGCCACCCGTTGGCTATGTTGTATTTTGCACTTATCTCTATTTCTAAACTTTTTTACAAAAATTCAAATTGACTTAACAAATAGCCCAAACTATCAAATAAACTGGAGGTGGGAAATAAAATCCCTCAGGGAGGAATTAGCTAAGAGAGTTACTAAAGAAACAAAATTTAAGTAACAACAATAAAGACTAGCAGCAGGGAAAAAACAGGTTCAGAAATGAAGGAAATATCACAGAGAATGTCTGCATTTCTGACCAACCAAGCAGAGGGCCTTGGTTGATAAGGTCTGAATTTCCCAAATCCCCAGCAGGAGCCCGGGGATAGCGCAAGACTTTGAGAGGCAGTAAACAAACCAAGTCTGAAGTGTTATCAGAACCTGTAGATAATGGCATTGCAACTGTACACCATATAACCATATATCATGACTTTTCTAGATGACTCATTCTCATCTAGTTCATATAATCTGAATCATTTTATATATTAGCAGAATACATCCAGCATATTGCCAAAACTGCCTCTAGAACATAGACATTCCTTCTCACACTACATATTTCACTCTGAGTTTAAAAAAAATGTGTACAGTATCTAAAATAGCAAAATTTAGAGAAGCACTGTGATGGTAGCAGTGATTATAATCTTATTAAATTCAAGCTATTCAGTTACCCAGAAACATATGGGATGGAAAGATAGGTGATTCATTATGCACTCTAAAAGTGGGAGAGGCATCTATTTTTTGTTTGTTTTCTGTTTTTAAAAAGAAAGGAAAAATAAAATATATATTCACCCTAGTTTTAGGGACACTAAATCATATCACAACCTTAGAGTACTAAAATATTTTTTACATTTTCATTGTATCTGATATTCTTATAATTAGAGTCACTCACTTTGTACTTGAACTCATTTTGGTCTCTAACTTACTAATGGGTGAGATCATGACCTGAGCCAAAACCAAGAGGCGAATAACCAACTAAGCCACCCAGACCCCAAGAAAAATATTGTTTTAATCATAAATATTTGCTATTTCTGTCCAAACAATTTTAAATACCATGCAATGAATGCCATATATTAAACAAAAAAATTAAAGATTGGAAATTAAAATGATATATAATTTTTTTAGCCATAATATTAGCAACAGAACAGTAGGGAGACTCATGATCAGTGTTACTGTTTGAGATCTTAGTATGTCCAATTCTGAGAATCCATTGATAAACAAGGTGGACATGACCTCTTCCACTTCTTGATGAGAAAGAGAGACTAAAGCATGGGACTAGACACACATATATGATGATAGTGATGTGTTATTAGATCACAAAGAAACATGGTAGGAAGGGAGAACCTCTCTGATGAGGTGACAATTTAACCTGAGACTTCAGCATGAGAAGAATATTGTCATGGAAAGAGAAGGGAAGAGTTTCCCTTCTCATGATCAGTGTTACTCTTTCTGAGGGGTATGTTCTGGGATATCTCTCTTCATTAAATTCCCTATAGAAACCTGACCCCATATATTCCTATAACATTTATATGTTACTTTTATATTTCTCATCCAGAACTTGTGTCGAAAATCTAAACCCACATTTTCATTTGTGCGAGGTAACTGGATAGCACAGAACTTCTGCTGTGTCACAAGTATCTCAACATTCACTTGCTCTCAGTGGAAGTTTTGCTTTACCCACACTCTTGATTTCTCTCTTTCCATCAATCTCCACATCAAATGTTAAATCCTATCATTTGCATTGTCTTCCTTATTACCAACTCTGTGTAGGTAAGCCTCTTGATTTTAATAGCCAGTTCTCTTCCATCCTTCTCATCTGTTTTCATATAACAATAGGGGTGATCAAAATACCATCTGAATCAAGTAATTTCTCTCCTGAAAGATCATTCATTACTCATCCTCTGCATGAACAATGCTATCCAAACTCTTTCAGTGGCCTCAAAGGTCCCTCCTTATTTCCATCAATTTTGTTTCTTCTGCCTCCATTCCAGGTATATTGTCTTCTTTCTTTGTGGCTTGATTTAAGACTTTTTTTTTTCACACTTTTGACTGGAAACTCTTCCCTTCTCTTTCCATGACAATATTCTTCTCATGCTTCTCAGGTTAAATTGTCACCTAATCAGAGAGGTTCTCCTTTCCTACCATGTTTCTTTGTGATCTAATAACACATCACTATCATCATATATACGTGTCTAGTCCCATGCTTAAGTCTCTGTTTCTCACTAGGAAGAGGAATAAGTCATGTCCACCTTGTTTATCAGTGAATTCTCAGAGTTGGACATACTAGGATCTCAATAAATATTTGTTGAAATAAGAAATAAATGAATTACAACAGCAAAGATAATTCGATATACTCTCCTCTCAAGCTCATTAGCAGACCATTTCAAATATTTCAAAATGGAAGCATAAATCAAGTCCTGGAGAAGGCGGTGTGGGAGGAGCTAATTCTACCTATAGATGAGTTTGTTGGTGCTATATGCCAGTGTCACCAGCTAGATCTCAAGTCCTGACTTGTACTGACCACCTGCTTACACTTCAAACTTTGTCATACGTTTATTTCTAAATTCCTCTTTCCAGCTTATCTTTTAACAGGCAAATGGAAACCAATACCACCACTAGAGTGATGGTCCCAATTAGACCTCCAGGTGGCCGAGACCACCCAGACCAGTTTGAGCTTAAGAGTCATTCCTGAACAGATGGATCATGGAATGGCCTCTAGAATGACCAATAACTACCTTTACCTCATAATAATACTAAATATCCGTTCAAGGAGCAGCATAAGCTTCATTTACATAACATAAAATGCATGTATAGGCATGCTTCCTTAGGGCTCACGTATGACCTTATGCCCATCTCTAAATGCAATGACAGGGACCCGCTTTTAAAATATTCATCCTAACCTTAGATGAAAGCTAGGCATCCACCCTTGCTCCTGGAGCCACAGCTTTGGAAGTTATTCCTTGTCATCTCCTTATTTGCTGCAAATAGATTTTACTTTGTGGGACAACTCTACCTGGTGTAATTTCTATCTGTGACTCACCAAGAAGAAAACTCATGCTAGTTTAGTACATTTGTTTGTTTGTTTGTCCTATAATATTAATGCTAAAATTTTTTTTTTCTATCAAAGCTTTGAATGTTATTAACTCTGTTAGGGAGGTTGTATGTAACCCAGTTTTGAGGCCACCCACACCACTTTCTATGTTCTTATTCTCTGCTGCTGTCACTATTTTCTTATGTCTCTTTTCTTACATTACTTACCTGGAAGACTTTTCCACTATTGAATACAGTTAATGCCTTTAATCTAGGTATTTTAAGAATCAAATCTAAAAATAATAACACCTGCTGAAAAAGATCTACATATAAAAATGCCAAAGTAGTACTTTTGTTAATTAAAAAATCTTCAAAATCTGAATTTCCAAAAAGTATGTTTGAAAATTTTATTATTATATTTAAAATTATTGACAGAATGCAAAGAAGATTTAAAAATAATATCACAACTAGTTTTCCAAACTACTCCACAAAGAAAACCAAATAGTGGTGGAGGGGGATAGAGGCAAACTATGAGAGACTCTTTAATGCTGAGAACAAACTGAGGACTGATGGGTGTGGGGGGGAGAGGGGTGGTGGGCATGGGGGAGGGGACTTGTGGGGATGAGCACTGGGTGTCATATGGAAACCAACTTGACAATAAACTATTTGTAAAAAAAAGAAAATAAAACAAAAGCATTTGTGAGGAAAAGTGTAAAATAGAAAATGCCAAATAATGAGTAGTTTATCTCTGTGCAGTGCTTTAATAAGATATTTTTCTCATCTCTTCCCTTCTTTCCATTATATATATACATATATATATATACATATAATATATATATACATTATATATATATATATACATTATATATATATTAATAGTGGAACATATGGCTTAAAATATATTTTAATGAATGATATCTGTTTAATCTGGGGATTTTAAGTATTTAATTATATTGCCTTCTCTTTCAGACATAGAAGTGGATTTTTTTAAAACATAACTTGAGCTTGGACTTGAAGTATAAATAGTAATTTTTCAGACAGATAATGAAGAAAGACTTTTCCAAAATTGGGTACTGCACATGGAGAAACACATTAAACTCAAGAAGGTGCATTGTCACATATTGTTAGAATATAAAATACGTTGAAGTAGTAATTTTCTAATATGGCAGAGCTATTACCAACTTGCTACCTCTACCTGGAACTGCAATTAGAATATGTAAACAGCAGTCCTGGTTCTGCTCTGTATCCATTGAATGGGTACATTAAAATCTCAGAAAATACTTTCGTCCTGATTTGTAAACCGTGGAGAGTAATAGAAGATCTGTGTCATAAAAATCCAATAAATAAAGGAGGGAGGCAAGATGGAGGAGAAGTAGGGAGCTCTGTACATTTCACTTGCCCCCATCTCTCAAAGAAAGAGGGACTGAAGCCATAGGACACTGAACCCCAGGCGTTGTGAGGAAAAGGGAGAGTCCACTAAGAAGACATCCTCATAGGTGTTTGAGTGCGAACTGGGGAAGATAAAAACAGGACAGGATCTGGAGAAATGGAGGCAGGGGGGATTCCTCTTCTTGGGGAGCTGCGGAGAGTTAAGGAGAAGAGAAAGAGCTGCTGAAACTGCTCATAGAACTGTTCCTGAAGAAGAGAAAAACTTTGGCTTGGGATGGAGAGTGATCCTATTTCTAGCTGTGGTGCTGACTTTGGTCTGGGTGCCCCAGTCCCAGGCGGCACCAGATGAGATTGTTCCGCTGCTCTTGCAGCTCAATCCTCAGCAGGGAAGCGGCCTGGCCTGAAACTCTTCCACTGCTCTCAGGCTTGATCTCCAGCTAAGAAGCGGTCCAGCCTGCAGGATTATATTGCGGGTGGTATCAATAAAGCACAGTGGACTAAGACCTGGAAAGGAGGTGTGGCTTGGGACGTAGAACACACATGGCCCATCTTGGCTACACCCATGGCACTAGGAATTCGGACCCAAAAGAGTGATTTGCAAGGCCTGGTTCCAGAAGTGACTGGGGTGCTACCATTTTTCTCCCCACAAGCATCAAGGCGGGACCTCAGTGGAGGCTAAAATCTGCCTACACCAAACCACACCCATCTCCACTAGAGAGCTGTTTCTCTTCTCTTCTCTTCTCTTCTCTTCTCTTCTCTTCTCTTCTCTTCTCTTCTCTTCTCTTCTCCTCTCCTCTCCTCTCCTCTCCTCTCCTCTTCTCTTTCTTTTTTTTACCGGGACCCAGGGAAGACCAACATGAAAGCACTGCTATGATTAATTCTAGATCAATTGTTTCTATTCAGATATATTTTCCCTTGTCTCATTTGTATCCTCCCTCTCTGCTGGACTGGGCACTCTGGTCACTGGTTTGCTTAAACAGTCACATTTAATCCATTCTCTAGATGTATATTCTACACTTTCACTGCTACCTTACTACCTCTCTCTCTCTCTCTGGAGTAATCAGACTATATATTTTCTCTGAGTAACATTATCTTCGAATCTTTCTCCTTGCCTCCTACCATATTCTGCTCTTTCTCTCAATGAATAAAGCCTCTTAGTCTCTCTACCTGGTCATTGTCCAATTTCGTTTTCTCCCCACCCCATATTTGTCTCTTTGTATATACTCTAACATCAGCACTGCATACACCAGGGTCTTTATTTGTAGTTGGGAATTCTGGTTTTAGGCTTTTAGACTGTTGTTTGTCTTTTTATTTCTATTTTCTTTTCTTTCCTTTTTCTTCTTTTTCCCTTTCGGTTTGCTTCTTTGTTGGATTTATCTCTGCATTCGCATGCTTTTGTTCCCTGTGTGTTTGTCTGTCTGTTTTCCTTTCAAGGACTACCTCAAGAAACAAACCAAAGTACACATGGTGAAGAGTCCGAAATACCACTATGAGTACGGAAAAAAAAAAAAAAAATCAAAGTCTCAACAAGAGAGACCAAGAGACAAAATTAAAAGAACTTCCTGAACAGACAGTCTCTGGAAAGTCAATGAACCTTCTTTAATATAGCAGTACTGCCAGGTGTAGAGCACATAACAAGCTTTTAAAACTAACAAGAGACAGAAAGCAAGCCAAAATGATGAAGTGGAAGAACTCTCCTCTAAAGAAACTGCAGGAAGAAATGACTGCTAAAGAACTGCTCAAAACAGATATAAGCAACATAACTGATCAAGAATTTAGAACAATAGTCATAAAATTAATCACTGGGCTTAAAAAAGGCATGAAAGACACCAGAGAAGCTATTGCTACAAAGATTATGGACCTTAAAGATAGTTGTGATGAATTTAAAAAATGCTATAAATGGGGCGCCTGGGTGGCTTAGTCGGTTAAGCGTCCGACTTTCGCTTGGGTCATGATCTCGTGGTTCGTGGGTTCGAGCCCCGCGTCGGGCTCTGTGCTGACTGCCAGCTCAGAGCCTGGAGCCTATTTCAGAGTCTGTATCTCCCTCTCACTCTGACCCTCCCCTGCTCACGCTGTCTCTCTCTCTCTCCTAGAAATAAATAAAAATATTTAAAAAAAATGCTATAAATGAGGTACATAATAAAATGGAAGTGTCCAAAGCACGGATTGAAGAGGCAGAGAGGAGAATAGGTGAATTAGAAGACACAATGATAGAAAAAGAGAAAGCCGAGAAAAAGAGAGATTAGTTGATCCAGGAGCAAGAAAGGAGAATTCGAGAACTGAGTGATGCAATTAAATCGAGCAATATCCGTAATATAAGAATTCAAGAAGAGAAGAGTTAGAGAGAGGGAAAGGCATGGAAGGAGTACTTGAACAAATTATAGCTGAGAACTTCCCCAATCCAGGAAAGGAAACACACTGAAATCCAACAAGCACAGAGAACTCCCCTCAGACGTAACTTGAATTGATCTTCTGCATGACATATCCTAGTGAAACTGGCAAAATAGAAGGATAAAGAGAGAATTCTGAAAGCAGTTAGGGATAAAAGGACCCTAAAATACAAAGGGAGACTCATCAGTGTAGTTGCGACCTATCTACTGAACCTTGGCAGGCCAGAAAAGAATGGCAGGGAATCCTCAATGTGATGAACAGAAAAAATATGCCGCCAAGAATCCTCTATCCAGAAAGACTGTCATTCAAAATAGAAAGAGAGATAAAAGTCTTCCTAAATAAACAAAAATTGAAGGAATTCATCACCACTAAAACAGCCTTACAAGAAATCCTAAGGGGGACCCTATGAGGGAAATGTTGCAAGGAAGGCAAGATAGCAGAGATACCACTACAAGTATGAATCCTACAAAGAACACAATGACTTTACACCCATATTTTTCAATAATAACACTGAATGTAAATGGACTAAATGTTCCAATCAAAAGACATAGGGTATTAGAATGGATAAATAAACAAAACCCATCTATTTGCTGTCCACAAGAGACTCAATTTCGGTCTGAGGACACCTTTGGATTGAAAGTATGGGGATGGGAAAATATATATCATGCTAATGGAATTCAAAAGAAAGCTGGAGTAGCTATACTTATATCTAACAAAATGGACTTTAAAGTAAAGGCAGTAACAAGGGATGAAGATGGGGCATTATATAATAATTACAGGGTCTATCCATAATGAAGAGCTAACAATTATAAATGTCTATGCACTGAATATGGAAGCACCCATATATATAAAACAATTCATCACAAACAGAAACAATCTTATAAATAAGAATGTGATAATAGCAGGAACTTTAATACTCCACTTACAGCAATGGATAGATCAACTAGACATAAAATCTCTAAAGAAACAATGGATTTGAATGACACATTGGACCAGACTGATTTGACAGATATATTTAGAACTCTACATCCTGAGGTTATGGAATTCACTTTCTTCTCAAGTGCACATGGTATATTCTTCAAGATAGATCACATACTGGGTCATAAAGTAGCCCTCAATAAATATAAAGGAATTGAGATCATACCATGCACACTTTCAGATCACAATGCTATGAAACTAGAAATCAATCACAGGAAAAAGTTTGTAAAACCTCCAAAAACATGGAGGTTAAAGAACACCCTACTAATGAATAAATAGGCCAAACAGGCAGTTAGAGACGAAATTTAAAAGTATATGGAAACAAAGGAAAATGAAAGTACAACAATCCAAAATCTATGGGATGTGGTAAAGGTAGTCCTAAGACGAAAGTATATTGCACTCCAGGGCTATTTCAAGAATTTAGAAAAAGCACAAATAGAAAATCTAGCAGCACATTTAGAGCAACCAGAAGAACAACAAGAGTATCTCAAACCCAGTAGAAAAAGAGAAATAATAAAAATCAGGGCAGAAATAAACAGTATAGAATCCAAAAAACAGTTCAACAGATCAATGAAACGAATAGTTGTGTTTTTTTATTTTTAATGTTTTTTTATTTATTTCTGAGAGAGAGAGAGAGAGAGGGAGATAGCATGAGCAGGGGAGGGTCAGAGAGAAGAGAGATACAGAATCCGAAGCAGGGTTCAGGCTCTGGGCTATCTGTGAGCACAGAGCCCAGTGCAGGGCCCGAACCCATGAACTGTGAGATCATGACCTGAGCTGAAGTTGGACGCCTAACTGACTGAGACACTCAGGCACCCCTGTTTTGTTTTGTTTTTTTTAAACAAAATTGATAAACCTCTAGCCAGGTTTCTCAAAAAGAAAAGAGCATCCAAATAGATAAAATCATGAATGAAAATGGATTTATTACAATCAATCCCTCAAAAATACAAGCAATTTTCAGGGAATACTGTGAAATATTACATAGCAACAAACTGGACAACCTAGAAGAAATGGACAAATTAGTTAAAACAGATACACTACCAAAATTCAAATGGGAAGTGATAGAAAATCTGAACAGACCCATAACTAGTGAAGAAATTGATTCAGTTATCAAAAATCTCTTAATACATAAGAGCTCTTGGCCAGATGGCTTCCCTGGGGAATTCTACCAGACATTTAAATCAGAGTTAATACCCATTCGTCTCAGGCTATTCCATAAAGCAGAAATGAAAGGAAAGCCTCCGGACTCATTGTATGAAGCTGGCATCACTTTGATTCCCAAACCAGACAGAGATCCTGCGAAAAAGGAAAACTACAGGCCAATATCCTTGATGAATACAGATGCAAAAATCTTCAACAAGATACTTGCAAATTGAATTCAGCAGCATACAAAAAGAATTATCCACCATGATCAAGTGAGAGTTATTCCTGTGTTACAGGACTGGTTCAATATTCACAAATCAGTCAATGTGATACATCATATTAACAAAAGAAAAAATAAAAACCATATAATCCTGTCTATAGAAGCAGAAAACACATTTGACAAAATACAGCATCCTTCGAGAAAGTCAGGATAGAAGGAACTTACTTAAACATCATAAAAGCTAATTATGAGAAGCCCTCAGCTAACATCATCCTCAACGGGGAAAAACTGAGAGCTTTCCTCTTTCCCCCTGAGATCAGGAACACGACAAGGATGTCCACATTCACCACTGTTGTTTAACATAGTGCTGGAAGTCTTAGCATCAGCAGTCAGACAGCAAAAGGAAATAAAAGGCATCAGAATTGGCAAAGATGAAGTCAATCTTTCACTTTTCACAGACCACATGATACTCTCCATAGAAAACCCGACAGACTCCCCCAGAAGCCTTCTAGAACTGACCCATGAATTCAGCAAAGTCGCAGAATACAAAATCAACGTACAGAAATCGGTTGCATTTTTATATACCAACAATGAAGCAACAGAAAGCGAAATCAAGAAACTGATCCCATTCACAATTGCGCGTGCGCGCACACACACACACACACACACACATACACACACACACACACACAAAGGGAAAAAAAACATAAAATACCTGGGAATAAACCTAACCGAATATATAAGAGCTCTGTATGTTGAAAACTGTAGAATACTTATGAAGGAAATTGAAGAAGACACAAAGAAATGGAAAAAACATTCCATGCTCATGGATCGGAAGAATAAATGTTGCTAAAATGTCATTACTACCCAAGTCAATCTACACATTCAATGCAATCTCTATCAAAATTGCACCAGTGTTCTTCTCCTCAAAGCTAGAACAAACTATCCAAAGATTTGTGCGGAACCACAAAAGACACCGAATAGCCAAAGTAATACTGAAGAAGAAAACCAAAACAGGAGCATCACAATCCCAGATATTGGGAGCCATTCTGAGCCCACTAGTCGAGAAATCTCCTGGTGAGGTTAAAGAAAGTTTGCATGGTCTCTTGCCAGTCAGATGAAGACTGATATCCACCTCCACTCAATTATTTCTGCTTGAGCACAGACCCCCAAGGTACCTTGTTGATTGGTATCAGGAGTGACTTGTCCCCTTTTTCTGGCCCTGGTACGATGATTGCATCTTATGAAGGAACTTATTGTGGGAACTTCTATTGATTATCAGAACAGACATCATGTCTCCAGCAGATCCTGTTTTCATCCATACTTTCCCTTGAGCTATGAACAGGCTAATGACCCTTACTCATAAAAGATTGACCTTTACGTGTATAATTATTTTATTACTGTTGTGTTAGTCCAAGAGGTTCATACAGCTCAATATATAAATCAGTTAACCAAAAATGTCTCTCATGCCCTAGCTATTCAAGAAATCATAAAACTAGACACAAAGCTAAATACAATAGAAGAAGCTATTCTATGTATTGGAAATGAGCTAAACTCTTTAAAGGTATGTTGGCTCTCCGGTGCCATAAAGAATATAAGTGGAAAATCAAGTGTTGCCTGGAGACCAAGAGCCTAACTTAGAGAGAAGGAACAGATAAGGGCAGAACATAAGTTACTACATATACTTTTGCTAACTGATGATGTATTGCAGTCCTTTCCCTAAGGCCTACATTCCACAAACACCTCCCCTTACATTGGCAGCTGTAATGAGGATGGATAAAAGTATCTACAAACCTATGACTTAATCTTAGTGTTATTAAAATGTGAACACCCTGTTATTTTCTTACTCAGTTACACTATAATTGGGGCAGTTCTGCAAGAATACTTCTGTAAAACCTGTTTCTGTACATTTTCCAAAAACATCTTATCACAGAGAACTGTCCATTGTAAAAATTCCATTTTCTGATGCCATGGTAACGTTTGACCTATAGATAAAGACACCAAAACTGACAGGAGAGAGATACCTGCCTGGTGATCAGAAAGAATCTCGGGGCTTTCTCACTCCTTCCCTTGATTACACTGTCCATCCTTCAAGGACCTCTGGACCTAGCCAGAGCTGGACTCCAGCATCCAGACTTTAGCCTCAATTTCAAAGTTGTAGTCATCAAGACAGTGCAGTATTGGCACAAAAACAGACACATAGAAAAATGGAATAGAATAGAGAATTCAGAATTGTACCCACAAATGTATGGCCAACTAATCTTTGACAAAGCAGGAAAGAGTATCCAATGGAAAAAAGACAGGCTCTTTAACAGATGGTGCTGGGAGAACTGGACAGCAACATGCAGAAGAATGAAACTAGATCATTTTCTCATACCATACACAAAAAATAAACTCAAAGTGGATAAAGGACCTGAATGTGAGATAGGAAACCATCAAAACCCTAGAGGAGATTGCAGGAAATAACCTCCTTGATCCCAACCGCAGCAATTTCTTACTTCATACGTCCCTAAAGGCAAGGGAATCAAGAGTAAAAATGAACTTTTGGGATCTCATCAAGATAAAAAACTTCTGAACGGCAAACTAAACAATCCATAAAACTAATAAGCAACCGATGGAATGGGAAAAGAGTTGCAAATGACATATCACATAAAGGGCTAGTATCCAAAATCTATAAGGAACTCACCAAACTCCACACCCGAAAAACAAATAATCCACTGACGAAATGGGCAGAAGACATGAACTGACACTTTTCCAAAGAGGATATCCAGATGGCCAACAACACATGAAATGATGCTCAGTGTCCCTCAACATCATGGAAATGCAGATCAAAACCACACTGAGATACCACCTCACACTGGTCAGAGTGGCTAAAATGAACAAATCAGGAGACTATAAATGCTGACAAGCATGTGGAAAAACGGGCACCCTCCTACACTGTTGGTGGGAATGTAAACTGGTGCAGCCCCTCTGGAAAACAGTGTGGAGGTTCCTCAAAAAATTAAAAATAGAACTCGCCTATGACCCAGCAATAGCACTGCTAGGAATTTACCCAAAAGATACAAGAGTGCTGATGCATAGGGGCACATGGACCCCAATGTTCATAGCAGCACTCTCAACAATAGCCAAAATATGGAAAGAGCCTACATGTCCATCCACGTACGAATGGATCAAGAAGATGTGGTTTATCTATACAATGGAATACTACATGCAACCAGAAAGAATGAAATCTGGCCATGTGTAGCAACATGGATGGAACTTGCGGGTGTTATGCTGAACGAAATAAGTCAGGCAGAGAAGGTCAGGTACCATATGTTGGCCCATATAAGAGGATTAGGAGGAACTTAATGGAGGACCATTGGGGAGAAGGAGAAAAATAGTTGGGGAGAGGGAGGGAGGCAAAGCATGAGAGAGTCTTGAATGCTGAGAACAAACTGAGGGCTGATCAGGGTGGGGGACAGAGGAAGGGGAATGAAGGGCATGGAGGAAGGCACTTGTTGGGATGAGCACTGGGTGTTATATGGAAACCAATTTGACAATAAACTATGAAAGAAAAAAATAATGTTATGTTCAAAATAATTTAAAAAAAGAATCCAATAAATATAAAGTTACAATACTACTAATATAATAGCATTACAAATTTCTCTAGTGTATCACATTTTTCAAATTGCAATCCTATACATACATATTTAGATAGGATGTTTTCACCAATCAATTAATGGAAATGACATATAATTACCTAGAACATAAATAATATTATATGTTTATAATTGATTGTGTATGACAAAAAATACATTCTAATGTATATATAAATACATTCTATAAAGGTATAAAATGTATAAAATACATTCTAATGTATTTATAATACATTATAAATACACACTTATGAATATATTTATATTAATAGATAATTATTTATTTTCTATAAAGATAATATATATATAGATTCCTTATAAATATGTGATTTAAAATTATAAAAATGTTTAACTTATAAATTACTATTAAATATTTGTAAACGCGAATACATTTTCTATGTGTATAAATTATTTACGATATGATTTCCCTGACATTATATAAATAATTCATCTTCACATAAAACTATGAGATTAGGAGTACCACTTCATTGTAAGGAAACTCAGTAAGTACACGGAGTCTAAAAGGAGACCAAATAATATGTCCATAGCCACTCTTTCTATACCTGAGATAGTTCACTCATACTTTTTCTATCACCAAAACGTTAACTCCTATGTAAAGGAAACATTGGTCCTATGTGAGAATAAGCTTTGAAAATTATTATGATTGTATAGATTTCACTTTATTTATAACAGCAATGACATACTGATTTTCCAATTTTTAATTATACCTGCTTAAATACTACCATATTACCAATATTCCCTTGTCATACTATTTTACTGACTTGGTTTGAGGTCCTTTGTCTCCTCCCTACACTTCCTGTGTCTGAGATTTTTTAACTCCCCTGTTCTCACACCAATACTCCAGCCAATAATCTGAGACAAAATATGTGAAACTGATCTCATTCATGAATATATGTAATGGTTGTTTCCTTTCCGATTTTAGACACTTCCTCCCCAACTGTGTAATCAACTCTTGTGTCTCCTGTCAAAAGAAATTTGTAACGTTTGCAGTTTATTTACATCAAAGTCTGGGGAAGTTGATGACTATAAGCTTAAGGTTCCCTCTAACTCCTTTATTGCCTAGCTGGAATGAGACAAATACTGAACTCCTTGAAGGTAAATCCAAGGTCTTTTATTTTCTGTTGCTGTACCAAAATATCATAACCTAGGTGGTTTGTGAACAACAGAAGTTTCTTTCTCATTGTTCTGGGGGCTGGACAGAATGTCAGCCTGGTAGGTTCTGATAAAAGCCCTCGCCTAGTTGCAAACAGCAAACACTGTTTTCACATGATGGAGAGCACAGCAAGCAATCTCTGTCATGACTCATATAAGGACAGTAGCCTCATTTATGATAGCTCCAAGCTGATAATGTCATCTAACCCTAGTCAACTTCAGAAGGCCCTGCTCCTAATACCATCACACTGAGGGATGGGGTTTCAACATATGTATTTCAATATTTACTCCATAACACTCTATCTCTCTGACACCCCCCCAAATACCACTTTCAAGGTGTTGAATACTTTTTTGCTTAGTTGCATTCCTAGCCACAATTTCTCCTTCATGAGGAAATGAATGTACAATATGTTTCAATATGGATTCTATCAAAGCTCCTGACTTTACTTAAAAATTTCCCCATCTTCACATCGTGCATAAACACAAAACAATGGTTTATAGTTAGTAAATGTGCATTTCCTTTGGTAAATTTAGAATATATATATGTATATATATATGAATATATATGTATATATATATATATATATATATACACATGCATACATATTTCAAAACGCAAAAGAAAACCCTGTTCCTTTAATTTAGAGAAGCATAAAACAACAGCCTTGAGCTTCAATTATAAATGAGTTTGTTAGTAGGCTACTTACCTGTTTTTATAGTTAGAAACTATACAGAAAAGCATGAAAAAAGTTTACTCAGATAGCATGTTATAAATTAGTGGAAGGAAGTACAATCCAAAGAAAAGCTTTGAAATGGTTTGCTTACAGAAACCAAGACACCAATGCTAGAAATGAGTTTTTGGACATTACCAACATTTTACTCTTTGATACACTTATGGGATTTTTTTCCCCTTAAGGGATTTAGTTTTAAGGACTATTAACCAAGGACACATGGCATTTGAAGTGATAAAGACAAATTAGACTTCTCCTCTTGCTTCTTTATAAAAAACTTGAAATCCATTATTTTCATGGAAGACTTACTTAAATGGTGTTTTTGGTAATTTTTATTATATATGAATTTTTTTACTTTTGCTTTGATGTAGCTAAGATATTACAGACCTCACTTAGAACATGATGAAAGGAAGGTTAAGGTTACAAAATTGAAACCTTACAAGGCCACTGTCTTAGATCAAAGACTTCAGCTGAAAATAATGGGCTGGTTCTGATAATTCATTCTTATAAAGGAATACACTTTTTATTCAACCTCAGGCTACATTATAATGCTTCTTTGCAATATTATGTAAGTAGGCAGGTAATAGCACTGATAGATTTTTAATAACCCTATTGTCCCCTAATCTTAATATTTGCAATAAGAGTGAGAATTTATAAGAATACTAAAATGTGGCATGTATAATTTCATGATGAGCAGTAGCATGCTTAATACTCTTCGAAAAATGTTAATGCTTGAGATAACTAATGATTTTGATATGAGAAATGTGGTAATTATATTTATACACATATGTCTAAGTATATACTTCCATATAAATTATACACACAGGCACACAGAGTATAAGAAATTCATAATATGCCATATCTAACTGGTAATTACTTATCCATTATAAACACTATTAAGAACCAGAAACAAACAAAAAATAGCACCTGAACATTCCAAATAAATTGTACAAAACTCTCTTGTTAATGATAACAAATATTATTTATACCGAAGTTCTCTATCCCCATATTTGTTTATCTCTCTATTTGGTCCTCAGTAGGTTACAATGATCTGATTAGGAGGCTGGCTAGAGGAAGGTCCAATGGCAAAAGCAGGTTATTGTCAAGTGAGATCTGTACACATACCAATATGTAACATACATATTCACATTAAGCTTGTTGCTAAGTATATAATAAATGACTTACTCCCTTCAACTGAATCTAAAGGCAGCTCTATAATAAAGCTTAAGATAAAATTTGTCATAGCAATGACTTTAAGAAATCCTTAAAAAACTTCTTAAAGTTTGCTTTAAAACAAGGATATTTACTGGGTGCCTGGGTGGCTCAGTCGTTAAGTGTCCGACTTCAGCTCAGGTCATGGTCTTACGGTTTTGAGTTTCAGCCCCGCATTGGCTCTGTGCTTACAGCTCAGAGCCTGGAGCCTCCTTCAGATTCTGTCTCTCTCTCTCTCTCTCTCTCTCTCTCTCTCTGTCTCTCTCTCTATCTCTCCCCCTCCCATGCTCATGGTCTATCTGTCTCTCAATAATAAATAAAAAAGTTATGTTAAATAAAATGAGGATATTTACATATTTAAGAATAATGCTCTTGCACAATAATTTAGTTTTTTTTTTAAATGAAGCTTGTGTGTATATTCTAATTATCTGAAAAGTTTTCCCAGTTCCTTTTGAGATAAGGACACTTATTCAAAACTCTTTAAACTTTCCTTGTCTTTAAAATAGGGATCATAAAACCCACTTTACAGTGCTGTTCTAAAAACTAAATGATAAAGGGAATGAGAACAAGTCACAAACAGAGAAACATTTGCAAAAGATGTATCTGATAACAAATGTTACCCAAAACATTCAAAGATGGCTAAAAACTCAACAATAAGAAAAGGAACAACTTTAGTAAAAATTGGTAAGAGATCTAAACAGACACTTTATCAAAGAGGGTATACAGGTAGAAAATAGGTATATAAAAAGATGTTCAACATCATATGTCATTAAAGGTTTTCAAATTAAAACAATTAGTAACCTCTACGTACAAATCTATTAGATCGGTGAAAATGCAAAACAATAGCAATGACAGATACAGGTTAAGATCTGGGGTGATGGAGTCTGTATTCACTGTTGGTGGAAATTCACATTGGTGCAAACACTTTGGAGGAACACTTAGCCATTTTTTACACAAGTAAACATATTCTTCCATAAGGTCCAGCAGTTGAATTCCTTAGTGTTTACTCAAATTAGTTGAAAACTGTATCCGCATATAAACCTTCACATAATTTTTAAAAGCAGCTTTGTTCATAATTTCTGAAATTTTGAAGCAATCAAGATGCCCTTCAGTAAGTGAATGGATACATAACTGTACGCCCAGAAAGTAGGACATTATTATTGCTAAAAATAAACAGTCAAGCTATGAAAAAACTGGGAGGAATCTTAAATACAAATTACTAACTGAAGAAAGTCAATGCACTTACTACATTATTCCAACTACATGACATTTATGGATGCATAGTGTATATAGGAACTCTGTACTTTCCCCTCAAATCTGTGGTGAACCTCAATATTCTCTAATAAATTAAGTGTACTATATTAAAAAAAAAAGAGAGAGCAATTTGCCAAGAATTTAGCACCATATTTGGTCGCCAGTGTGCACTCAATAAATGGCAACTCTGTTGATTAATAATGCTGAATCTCAGAAAAGTAGCAGAGAGGCTGAAATATAATAGGAACTTAGAAAATAAATTTGTGCTGGGGCTCCTGTATGGCTTAGTCGGTTAAGCCTCTGACTTTCGCTTAGGTCATGGTCTCGCGGCTCGTGGGTTCGAGCCCCGCGTCGGGCACTGTGCTGACTGCCAGCTCAGAGCCTGGAGCCTGTTTCAGAGTTTGTCACTCCCTCTCTCTCTGACCCTCCCCTGCTCACGCTGTCTCTCTCTCTCTGCTAGGAATAAATAAAAAACATTTAAAAATACATAAAAAAAATAATTTGTGCTAACAAGTGAAATACCTAACTTTTCAACTATTTCACGACAATAGAAAAAATAATGAGCTAAAGATCAACAATTAAAAAATGAGACAAATCATCTATGATTTCATTGTTTTGCACTCTAGAAAATAACTAATACAAACTGCAGTTTGCTGAGAACATAACCCCCCCCCCCTTTTTTTTTTGGCTACTTTTTAATTTTTTTAAACATGCTACATGGAAGACATTTAGAGCACACATTGACCTAAGACCATAAGACTTGCCATACTTATACAAACCAATGGGCCATATCCTCCCTTTGATAGTGGTTGATGCTATATGCTTTAAAGTAAGGCAAATGCACAGCTCTCCATAAAGCACTTAATTGGAAAGTGAACTATAATGTGGTGGGGTTTTTCTCCATAACCTAAGGAGAGGTTGGGACCTGCTTTCTGTTACACATTTAATCCAGGCAAGTGGAATCCATTTGACTTTCATGCTTAATTTCCTTTTGAATCTTGCCAAATTATTTTCTTCCAGAAGACTTTCAACTTTATTTTTCCAAGATCACAACAATTCTCATGCATGTTACAGGTTCTGCTATCTCTTAATTTAATGACAGTAATTTTAGCATTATTTAAAAGAAGCAACCTACCCAACCAAATTAAAATTGCTGGGGCAATGAAAAACCAGGCTCCAAATGTTCATTTTAAAATATATTGCATTTTAATTTAATATAGATGGGTATTTGTCTTTCATTTGTTTGGGCAGTTAAATGTTAACAACATGTCCCAATAACTAAGACTTTTAAAAACCTTCATGAACAGCTTCAGACAAAAATCATGTTTTATACAGGTAATTATCTACTGTCCAGTTTTGTTGCTAAAGTATCATCATATTAACTTTACCAAAGAAATATCATTTCTTACTTTAAAAAGAAAATCCAGGGGCACCTGGGTAGCTCAGTCAGTTAAGTGTCTGACCTCGTGGTCCATGAGTTCGAGCCCTGCGTTGGGCTGGAACCTGGAGCCTGGTTTGGATTCTGTGTCTCACTCCATCCCTCACTTGCAGTCTCTCTCTGTCTCTCTCAAAAAAAAATTTTTTTAATTAAAAAAAATAAAAAATTTCAGGGGCACTTGGGCGGCTCATGTCACTTCAGGGTCTGCCTCCTGATTTTGGCTCAGGTAATGATCTCAGGGTCCTGAGACCAAGGCATAGAGACTGCTTAAGATTCTCTCTCTGTCAATGCTTCTCCCCTGCTTGTGCCTTCAGTCCATGTGATCTCTTTCTCTCAAAAACAAAAACAGAAGAAGGAGGCAAGATGGAGGAGAAGTAAGGAGCTCCATACTTGCACTCGCGGCCATACATCACACAGAAAAGATCTGAAGCCATTGGAAACCTTACAAAACCTGAGAGATAGGGAGACAAAGGATGCAGAATCCACTGAGAGAGACTTCTAACGTGAGTGCGAACCGGGGAAGATAAAATCGGGCCGGGATCGGAGACTCCAGGGTGGGAGACGATCCCCCTCTACCCTCTACGGGGAGTGAGAGGAGAAAAGGAGAGAGTCCAAAACAGAAAAACCTCCATTCGGAGGGGGGAAAACCTCCGCTCGGTACTTAGAAAGACCGTACTTGCCAATACCTGCACACCAGGTCTCCTCACGCCAACAGATCCTGGGAGGAGCTGAGCACACAAACTGCTTCTTTGTGCTGGTTCCTGGAGGCAGGACTTCAGAGTGATGGCGCGCCTGCCGCCATTGCAGCTCCCGGGCGGCTGGGGACCCTGAAAGAGCCACACGGACACCGGGCGTCCGCGCTCCTGGCTGGCTGGAACTCCAGAGGGAAGGCAGAGAACTAAAAACTGGGATATTACCCTGTGAGTTCGTGTTTCAGGTGACGAGCCATAGAGGGACCCAGTTTTCCTCACTCCAGTGGACTCGGGCTCAGAGCACCGGGCAGGCAAGCCCTCACCCATGCCCACCAGCCTGACCCAGAGAAGGAAGCAGTGATTCTGACTCCGCCCCCAGAGCTCAGCAGGGAGCCTGGAATTGCCTGAGGGGGTTGCCTGGGAAGCTGTGTCTAAGGCAACTTCAGCCTGGCGCGCGGACTAGGATTTGGAGATTGGAACTGCCCTGGGATGAAGAGTGCAACCAACTTCGGCTGCGCCCCTGGTATGGGAAGTTTACACCCCCAAAAGAGCGAGGTGCAGCTCTTGGTTCAAGAAGGGACTGGAGCACCGTCACTCTCCTCCCACAACCGCCAAAGCAGAGCTCCCGCCTGAGGCACTGGATCACGCCACGCCCATCCCTGCCTGAGAGGTGCCCTCCTCCCTTTTTCTTTTCTTTTTCTTTTTCCTTTTTTTCTCCTCTTTTTGTTTTTTTCTTTCCTTTTTTTTCCATTTTTCTTTCTTTTTTTCCCTTTTTTTTTCTCTTTCTTTTTTTCTTCTTCTTTCTCTTTTCTCTCTTTTCTCCCCAGAACACTGACCTGACTAACTCTGGGCGCCAGCTTGCTTAAACAATCACAACGAGTCCATTTTGTAAATGTAAATTCTACACCTACCAACAATTTCAGCTCTTTCTCTCAGGAGTAATTAGACTATATAGTTTCTCTGGATAATTCCAGCATCCTTCTCTCACCTATCCAACCATATTCTATCCTTTACCTCTTTGAAAAAAGCTTCTTATCCCTTCTGCCTGTTCATTCTATTTCCAATTGTGCCTCATCCTGCCCTGCCTTCTCTCTCTTTCTCTATGCTCCTCAACCAGCAATGCATACACACGGCTATTTAACTGTAGCTGGGAAATCCGCTTATATGCTTTAAACCGTTCATTGTCCATCGGTTATCTTCTTTTTTTTTTTCCTTTTCTTTTCCCCCTTTTTATTCGCCCTCCCTGCTCCATCTTTTCTCTTAACTTTTTCGTTTTCCCTCTCGCTTTGCATGTTAGTTGAATTAGCCTGTGCGTTTGTGTGCTCCTACTCCCTGTGTGTTTGTCTGTCTGTTTTCTTTTCCAGGGCTACCTCAAGAAACAAGCTAGAGTACACAAGGTGGAGAGTCCCAAATATCACTATGAATAGGAAAATAAAATAACCAAGGTCCCAAAAAGAGAGACCAAGGGATACCATTCAAAAAACACTCTCTGAAAGGATAGGCCCCGGAAAGTCAAAGAGTCTTCTTGGATATAGCAGCGCTCATAGAAACAGAGAGCATAACAGGTCTTTAAAACCAACAAGAGCCGGAAAGCTAACTAAAATGATGAAATGAAAGAGCTCTCCTCCAAAGAAACTCCAAGAAGAAATGACAGCTAATGAACTGCTCAAAACAGATATCAGCAGCATAACTGAACAAGATTTTAGAATAATAATGGTAAAATTAATACCTGGGCTAGAAAAAAACATAGGGGACATCAAAGAAACTATGGCTACAGACAGAATGGAAAATAAAAATAGGCATGAAGAATTAAAAAATGTGATAAATGAGATACATAATAAATTAGAGGCCTCCAGTGCATGGATTGAAGAGGCAGAAAGGAGAATAAGTGATTTAGAAGACACCATTATAGAAAAACAAGAAGCTGACAAAAAAAGAGACAAACTGATCCAGGAACAGGAAAGAATTCGAGAGCTCAGCGACACGGTCAAACACAACAATATCTGTATCATAGGAATCCCAGAAGACGAAGAGAGAGGGAAGGGTGCTGAAGGAGTTCTGGAACAAATTACAGCAGAGAACTTCCCCGACCTGGGGAAGGAAGTAAATGTGGAAATACAAGAGGCTCAGAGGACTCCCCTCAGACATAACTTGAATCGACCTTCTGCAAGGCATATCATAGTCAAAATGGCAAAATATAAGGACAAAGAGAGAATTTTGAAAGTAGCTAGGGAGAAAAGGGCCCTAACATACAAAGGGAAACCTATCAGAGTGGTGACAGACCAATCTACTGAAACTTGGCAGGCCAGCAAGGAATGGCAGGAGATCTTCAATGTGATTAACAGTAAAAATATGCAGCCAAAAATCCACTATCCAGCAAGCCTGTTATTCAAAATAGAAGGAGAGATAAAAGCCTTTCCAAATAAACAGAAATTGAAAGAATTGGTCACCACTAAGCCAGCCCTACAAGAAATCCTGAGGGGGATGCTCTGAAGGAAAGGTTGCAAGGAACAAAGATACCAGAGACACCACCACAAACATGAACCCTACAAAAGATACAAAGACTCTAAACCCACATATTTCAATAATAACACTGAATGTAAATGGGCTGAATGCTCCAATCAAAAGACATAGGGTAGCAGAATGGAATAAAAAATAAAATCCATCTATATGCTGTCTACAAGAAACTCATTTTAGACGGGAAGATACCCTCAGATTAAAAGTAAGGGGATGGAGAAATATATATCATGCTACAGAAAATCAAAGGAAAGCTGGAGTAGATATACTTATATCAGACAAACTGGACTTTCAATTAAAGACAATCACAAGAGATGAAGAAGGGCACTACATAATAATTACAGGGTCCATCCATCAGGAAGAACTAACTATCATAAATGTCTACGCACCGAATATGGGAGTACCTAAATATCTAAAACAATTAATCACAAATAGAAGCAAGCTTATAGATAAGAATGTCCTAATAGCAGGGGACTTTAATATTCCACTTACAGCAATGGATAGGTCAACCAGACAGAAAATCACTAAAGAAATAACGGACTTGAAAGACACATTGGACCAGATGGAACTGACAGATATATTTAGAACTTTACATCCTGAGGCCAGGGAATTTACTTTCTTCTCAAGTGCGCATGGCACATTCTCCAAGATAGATCACATACTGGGACATAAAGCAGCCCTCAATAAATTCAAAAGAATACAGATCATACCATGCACACTGTCAGATCACAATGCTTTGAAACTTGAAATCAATTACAGGAAGAAGTCTGGAAAACCTCCAAATACATGGAGGTAAAAGAACACCCTTCTAAAGAATGAATGGGCCAATCAGGCAATTAGAGATGAAATTAAAAAATATATGGAAACAAATGAAAATGAAAACACAACAATTCAAAATCTATGGGATGCGGCAAAGGCAGTGCTAAGAGGAAAGTACATTGCTCTCCAGGCCTATTTCAAGAGATTAGAAAAAGCGCAAGTCCAAAATCTAACAGCTCACCTAAAGGAACTAGAGGCAGAGCAACAAGAACACCCTAAACCCAGTAGAAGAAGAGAAATAGTAAAAATTAGAGCAGAAATAAACAACATAGATACCAAAGAAACAATTGAACAGATCCATGAAACCAAGAGTTCGTTTTTTGAAAAAGTCAACAAAATTGACAAACCTCTAGCCAGACTTATCAAAAAGAAAAGAGAGAGCACCCAAAAAGACAAAATTATGAATGAAAAAGGACTTATTACAACCAACCCCTCAGAAATACAAGCAATTATCAGGGAATACTATGAAAAATTATATGCCAACAAATTGGACAACTTAGAAGAAATGGATAAATTCCTAACACACACTACCAAAATTCACATGGGAAGAAATAGAAAACCTGAGCAGACCCATAACGAGTGAAGAAATCGAATCAGTAATCAAAAATCTCCCAACAAATAAGAGCCCTGGACCTGATGGCTTCCCTGGGGAATTCTACCAGACATTTAAAACAGAATTAATCCCAATTCTTTTCAAGCTATTCCAAAAAATAGAAATCGAAGGAAGACTCCCGGACTCATTTTACGAAGCCAGCATCACTCTGATTCCCAAGCCAGACTGAGATCCAGCAAAAAAAGAGAAGTACAGGCCAATATCCTTGATGAATACGGATGCAAACATTCTCAACAAGATCCTTGCAAATCGAATCCAGCAGCATATAAAAAGAATCATCCACCAAGATCAAGTGGGATTCACTCCTGGGTTACAGGGCTGGTTCAACATTTGCAAAACAATCAGTGTGATACATCATATCTATAAAAGAAAGGATAAAAACCATATGATCCTGTCAATAGATGCAGAAAAGGCATTTGACAAAATACAGCATCCCTTCTTAAAAAAGACTCTAGAAAAAGTTGGGATAGAAGGAACCTACTTAAACATCATCAAAGCCATCTATGAGAAGCCTTCAGCTAACATCATCCTCACCAGGGAAATACTGAGAGCTTTCCCCCTGAGATCTGGAACACGACAGGGATGTGCACTCTCACCACTGTTGTTTAACATAGTGCTGGAAGTCCTAGCATCAGCCATCATACACCAAAAGGAAATCAAAGGCATCAGAATTGGCAAAGAGGAAGTCAAACTTTCCCTCTTTGCAGATGACATGATACTCTGCATCGAAAACCCGACAGACTCCACTAGAAGCCTACTAGAACTGTTTCAAGGATTCAGCCAAGTTGTAGGGTACAAAATCAAAGTACAGAGATTGGTTGCATTTTTATACACCAACAATGAAGCAACAGAAAGAGAAATCAAGAAACTGCTCCCATTCACAATTGCACAAAAAACCATAAAATACCTCGGAATAAACCTAACTAAGGATACAAGAGATCTGTATGATGAAAACTATAGAAAACTTCTGAAGGAAATTGAAGAAGACACAAAGAAATGGAAAAACATTCCATGCTCATGGATAGGAAGAATAAATATAGTTAAGAAGTCATTACTACCTAAAGCAATCTACACATTCAATGCAATTCCAATCAAAATTGCACCAGCATACTTCTCAAAACTAGAACAAACTATCCAAAAATTTGTATGGAACCATAAAAGACCCCGAATAGCCAAAGTAATCCTGAAAAATAAAACCAAAACGGGAGGGATCACCATCCCAGACTTTAGCCTCTACTACAAAGCTGTCATCATCAAGACAGTATGGTATTGGCACAAAAACAGACACATAGACCAATGGAACAGAATTGAGAACTCAGAAGTGGACCCAAAAGTATACAGCCAACTGATCTTTAACAAAGCAGGAAAGAATATCCAATAGAAAAAAGATAGCCTTTTTAACAGATGGTGTTGGGAGAATTGGACAGCAACATGCAGAAGAATGAAACTAGATCATTTTCTCATGCCATGCACAAAAATAAACTCAAAATGGATAAAGGACCTGAACGTGAGACAGGAAACTATCAACACCCTAGAGGAGAAAGCAGGAAACAACCTCCTTGACCTCCACCGCAGCAACTTCTTACTTGACACATCCTCAAAAGCAAGGAAATCAAGAGCAAAAATAAATGATTGGGACCTCATCAAGATTAAAAACTTCTGCACAGCCAAGGAAACAACCCAGAAAATTAATAGGCAACCAACAGAATGGGAAAAGATAGTTGCAAATGACATACCAGATAAAGGGTTAATATCCAGCATATATAAGGAACTCATGAAACTACACCCCCGAAACACAAACAACCCAATGAAGAAATGGGCAGAAGATATGAACAGACACTTCTCCAAAGAGGACATCCAGATGGCCAAAAGACACATGAAACGATGCTCAGCATCCCTCCTCATCAGGGAAATACAAATCAAAACCACACTGAGATACCACCTCACACCAGTCAGAGTGGCTAAAATGAGCAAATCAGAGAACTCTAGATGCTGGCGAGGATGTGGAGAAACGGGCACCCTCCTACACTGTTGGTGGGAATGTAAACTGGTACAGCCCCTCTGGAAAACAGTGTGGAGGTTCCTCAGGAAACTAACAATAGAACTCCCCTAGGACCCAGCAATAGCACTGCTAGGAATTTACCCAAGGGATACAGAAATGCTGAGGCATAGGAGCACATGTACCCCAATGTTCATAGCAGCACTCTCCACAATAGCTAAAACATGGAAAGAGCCTAAGTGTCCATCAACAGATGAATGGATCAAGAAGATGTGGTTTATCTATACCATGGAATACTACATGGCAATGAGAAACAATGAAATCTGGCCATGTGTAGCAACATGGATGGACCTTGAGGGTGTTATGCTGAGCGAAATAAGTCAGGCAGAGAAGGACAAATATCATATGTTTGCACGTATAGGAGGATTAGGAGGAACTTGATGGAGGAACAAGGGGGAGAAGAAGGGCGAAAATGGTGGGGGAAAGGGAGAGAGGCAAACCATGAGAGACTCTTGAATGCTGACAAAAACTGAGGACTGATGGATGTGGGGGGAGGGGCGATGGGCATGGAGGAAGACACTTGTGGGGATGAGTACTGAGTGTTATGTGGAAACTAATTTGACAATAAACTATTTGTAAAAAAAAAAAAGAAACATAAACAAAGAACCAAAACACAACAAAAACAAATCTACACACTAATATATTAAACAATTTCCTATATGTAGGGTCCTAAATTAAATATTAAATGCATGGTACACATTTTCACTATGAGGTTGTCCAGGTGTTTTATAAAGAATCAGGATGAGCCAGTTTCTTTCTTACTTCTATGCACAACATTTTTAAATTAAGATTCCATGATATATGAATAATAATTAAAACTAGTTATTTAAAAATACTTTCCATGGGGCTCCTGGGTGGTATAGTTGATTGGTTGAGTGTCCAACTCTTGATTTCAGCTCAGGTCATGATCTCAGTCCTGAGATCAAGCTTCGTGTCAAGCCCCACAAAAGGCTCTGTGCTGGGCATGGAGCGTGCTTAAGATTCTCTCTCTATCCATCTCTCAATCGCATGTGTCTGCTCTCTCTCTCTTTCTCTCTTTCAAAAAAATACGCTAAAACCGAAATAAAAATACTCTCCAGTAACCAAAAAAATAGGACTTTAAAAGCCAGGGCTTCAAATGAATTAAACTAACTGTATATTTTAAAACAGATATATTGTGGGGCACCTGGGTGGCTCAGTCGGTTAAGCGTCCGACTTCAGCTCCGGTCATGATCTCACAGTACGTGGGTTTGAGCCCCACGTTGGGCTCTGTGCTGACTGCCAGCTCAGAGCCTGGAGCCTGTTTTAGATCCTGTGTCTCCCTCTCTCTCTGACCTTCCCCTGTTCATGCTGTCTCTCTCTGTCTCAGAAATTAAAAAAAAAAAAGTACCTGCCAAGGGAATTGGCCTGGTATGGCATTAAAAAACAAACAAACAAACAAACAACAAAAAAACCCCCAGATATATTGTATTCAATCTTATTTCACTCTTTTTCAAATGTTTTTCAAAGTATTTCTTTTTAATGCTTCAATTTGGAAGCAATCTTATGTTCTATGGACAAATAATGGCTACTCTTTAACAATTCTACAAAGCCATGGTATCATTAGATAATGTGGAATACTTTCAGCTTACTCTATGAACATAGAATATGTATGTATACATGGGTTTATTTGTTTACACTTGTCTTTTTCGCAATGCAAGCCCCATGATACAGGGAAAACATATCTACTTTATTTATCACTATTCATCTAGCTTCTTGCCAATAGTATTAGGCATACTCTAAAGTTTGAAGGATAAGAGTGATATGACATGATTTATGTTTTAATAATCTATGGTTAAAAGAGAGGAAGATGGGAAAGATAGAAGAAGGGAAGGATAGGGGAGGAAGGGAAGAGAAAGAAAGGCCCTGTGACAATCAGGAGATCGGAATGTTTGTGTCACCCAAAGTATTAAACAGCTAAGTTATTTTGAGCGGTGCATGCTTTGGTGAAATGAATCTATCTGAACTCTGAAGTTCTTGTGTATTTTAAAAGTTTTAAATACTAACTAGCAATACACAGATACATACACACAAAACACATAGCAAAACACACACACAACATATAGCAAAACAACAAATACATAATATCTATATAATCTTGATATATTTTAAAGGATATTAATGCCTGATTTTACAAAAGTAGTCAAATATTGTCATTCTACATAAGAAATAATAAAATTGTATTCTTCTCCTTGAGAGAAAAGAACTGTAGAATTCTTAATACTTCACACAGTTATAAAACGTCTTGAAGCCTAGGAAGGTAAGGTCTCAGTTCCAGTATTTACATATGTTATCACTGAACCTCCTTATGGAGGATCAAAACAAACCTATTATCTAATTATTATGAAAGTGACATTCAACTTTCTGTGTAGTAGAAAAATAAAATTGTTCAAATATATACCTAAGTAGTTAAATTGGAAAACTGCAGCTGCATTTCCCGAAGGAATGTAATCATGATTTTATTTGCACCACATTACTGCTACAACAGCAATAGACTTCTCTTTAAGAGAAAACATTCTGTGCTATAAATAAGCCATAACGTATGGAGAAAACCATCAACAAGGATATGAGAGCTGAGTTTTGCTACAGTATTTCTTATTATTTTACACCATATGAAGAAATAGTGTTTTCATCCTCTGTTAAAATATCTGAATAGATCACTATGAAAATATTTTCAATCACCACTTCAATAGATTCTTTATGTAAAGATGATATGCTCCATACAAAGTAAGATTCCAAAAAGACAAAGAAAATGTCCAAATAACTAGACCACACATGTCTATTGAAGACTTGTCCCTTTTTAGAATTACAAGTTAATCTACAAATGGGACTGCTCCAAGGCCCACTTGGATCCAAACCACTTGGATCCAAACCACTTGGATCTTGGTGTCTTTCACATGATGCTCATTGTAGTCTAACTTGTTCCATAGCTTGCTGTTTGCACATTTTCTCTCTTGCTTGAATACAGAGTACTTGAGAGCAAAGACTTTAGTTGTGATCATTTCTACTGAAGTTATTATCATAAGGATCAACACATCTCATCTGCTTTAACCAAGGCAACTATCAAATTTACTTTTTCTCCTTATTTGTGAGTTTAGCTATTTTGCAAATAATTCACATACCATAATTTCTATATAATTTGGGGATATACAAATAGCAAAATTTGATATTAAAAAGAAAAAGCTAACATGTGTGTTTATGAATGTATGTATTATAACTAGCAAATGTATAATAATCAAAAGCTCAGAACTGAAATTAAATGTTGGAATGGGTTGACACATTAATCAACTTCTTTCTTTCTATCTCTGCAGTACTCAACAATATCATGGAAAGGAAATACTTATTTTCAAACCCAATTAGAAAATTATGCCAAATAATATATGTAGGTAAAAATATCTATGAATGCATTTACTAGGTATATTAATAAATTTTATTTCATAGCAATAGTTAGGACAGAGATAGTTCAAAGTAAGAAATAAAGTGACAGCATCATCTCAATAAAGTCAGTTTAAAATAAAAATTTCAAACCAGCTGAGTAGAAACAATTATCTATTTAGTTTCTTTATCTGTATTCATATAGATAACTCAAATATAAGATAAATAGAATTATACTTTTTTAGAATTATATTTCAACCCCTAAAAAATCCCTACACCAATATCACCTAAATTAATAAGTGTCACCAATCAGTTTGTGCAAGTAAAAATATAGGTATTTTAACTGTAATATCTCTCTCTTATTTCATATCCAAATTACAACTAATACCTGAATTTGATTTTCAATTTATTCACTGGTAAAGTAACAATGAGTGTTTCATAGAACTATTTTAAATGAGAAGATGACAGATAGATAGATAGATAGATAGGTAGATAGATAGATAGATGACAGAGAGATAGATATTTAGATAGATATCAGTTCAATACTTCCTATTCTCTTCTTATGGTTTTGATTTAATAATTGTAACAGCTTATTGAATCCATACTATAGATGTTAAAAGCAAAGTTTGATATGCAAAATTAAATTAATTTTGTTACGAGTGTAGTAGCTAGGTTTGGGTAATTTTAAAGATAAAGTTTTATAAATTTTCTCACAGATAGTCGTCCTTGGCAGATACTATATCATACTATTTAAGTAAAAGAGTTTTTATTTACATTACTTCTAATTATAGTAATAACTGATTTTAAGTAGATTATCTTTGTATATGCATAAAAGCACTTACATGGGTAATAAAAGCAAACTATACATCTAATTAAGAGACAAGCTACGAACTGCTTGTAGAGTTCCTTACACAGCCTGTGTTTAAAATTGAAATTAAAAAGAAATAAAAGAAGTGTGTGTACTAACCATTAGCATATGCAGAAATGATTGTTGGTACTGATAATCACCTATGAGCTTAATAATTGCTATTTAAACATAATTACTGATACTGATAATTGATTTTTTTAAAGAATCTACTTCTAATATTTCTTTAGCTTTTAAGAATCTCTTCTCTTTCATATATTAACTGCATTTATGAACTAAGCTAGAATTTAATGCTCATAGTAAACCAGATTTGACATATCTGCTTGGACATACAATTAGATCAGCTCTTTTCCCATTTTAATTCTAACACAAGGGCTTCAAATTAAGCATTCAAACTAAACTGAACCTGTAAGGCCTGTCAATTTCATCCACAAAGCTCTTTTGTTAGACAGTTCCATCCGAAGTTAGACAATTCATTTTACTAGGAAAAGAACTGATCAGTAGAAAAATAAATTGTATCCTTAATGCATGGACAGATCACTGGATTACTGCTAATGTATTACTAGTCAAGCAGAATCTCCTTTTGAAGGAGCCTTGCAGTCCATGTCATAAACTGATTAAAAATCAGTGAACAAGTACTTTCTACCTTTGTTGTATATTAATGAGTAACCTTCTATCTCAGAAAGCTTTTCTAAGCTAGTAACCTTTAGCTTCCTGAAACTAGAGCATATTAGAACTGTGTAAGTACACAAAAATCAAGTTTTCCCCACCAGTCTTAAGTATAGAAAATTATATTTTAAAATTGAATTTATTTCAATTAGGTAAAACTTGCAATATACTCAGATTCTTATACATGAGCCAGTAATCAAACAGAGTCATTCTTCTCTTTGTGTGCACATATTTGTATATATTAATCAGAATTATATAAAAGAATGGACATGTAATAAAGAGGGGAAAGGAAGAAAAGATGGAGTGAGAGAGAGAGGAAGAATTATTCAGACATTGACAACTATAGAAAATAATGTTTTGACTCAAAAAGATGAATAGCCAACTTTCCAGTTATGGGTAAAAACCATAGAATTGGTTATTTAAAGTCCATAAGTAATTGAAAGACTTACAAATGAGATAAAGATTTCCAGTATTCATTAATATTTCTATACAGTCTGTTGTTTGAGTGTATACACTTGAAAAATAGTTGCTAAAGAAGATCACATCAGAGTAGAACATTTTTAGTGAGTAAAAAATAGATTTTTCATTTAGTATAAAAAAATAGATAAATTGTCACTGTGATAGAACATGGAAGGAGGGGGGCCTGGCTGGCTCAGTCAGTAAAGCTTGCAGCAGTTGATCTCAGTGTTGTGAGTCTGAGCCCCAACATTGGGTACAGAAGTTCCTTAAAAATGAAATGCTAAACAAAATGAACATAGAAGAAGGAAAACTACATTGATTGGATTCTTACCATGTTCTAGTAGTATGGTTTTCTGACTTATGGGAGATTCTAAATACTCAGTTAGGAGATACTGAGATTCCATGAAGTAAAATATCTTGCCCAGAGCCTCTCAGGTACTATATGGGACAAGGCTTCAAACCTAGGTGTGGGGGTGTCACGGCCCATCCTATTTCAGCCACATCCCCACATTCCACATATAACACACCCAAAATTGTACCCTTTGAATTTATTGTCGTCCTTTTTTCCCTAGATTATATTAAAGATACTGATATAATTGTCTTCAAATATTCATTTGATTTTTAAAAGGAAATATTTCTTTCACAGTCCTGAGGTAAACTAGGAACTTGCCTGTCAAAATTCCAAGGAGCATATTACAGAGATTTGATTGGTAATTTAACTGAAGTGATATACCACATTTCAAATGTTTATTTTTATCTGCTTTAATAGCCATAGTATGTATATTATCTCCAAAATGAGGAAAGATATAAAATATGAAGAAATCAAAATCATTCATCTTCTCAAATTTTGAAGGAGCAGGTGCTGTGTATGCAAAAAATAAAATATTGTTGTCAGTTACCTGGTATAAGTTTGTGGAATGGAGTTATTCAATAGTGATCCACATGTCAAATGCGTATACACTTTGGCCCAATAATTCTACTATTAAGCATTCATATCAAAGAAATAAATATGTAAGGATATGATAACTGAAATTCTATTCATAACATCAAAAAGAGAAGAAGTAATAAAGTGCTCATTGGTAATGGATTGGCTAATCAAATATTGCACCTTTGTAAGATGGTCTATTGTACAATCACTCAGTCAAAAAAAAGGATGATATAAATACATTTTGATTGACACATGAATATGTCTATGACACAACATAGGGTAATAAAAGCTGTATCAAAAAAGGCCAACACATACACTATGATCATTTTTCTATCTTTCATAGAGAGAATGTTCAACTTCTAAGATATGGTCTTTCTCTGGTAGGGGTTTGTGTGCCTTTGGTTTTTCTTTTGAAAAGTTACAATTTTAAAGTTACACCCAGGCTCAATTTTATAAAAATATTGACAATGGTTGAAAACATTAAGAAAATATTACCACAACTACTCCTACTACTACCAATAGGATGTGCATCTTAAGTCATTGATCTGTTATTTACTCAGTTGACAAACTTTCTTAAGTCAGCCTCCACAAGTCTTATTTTTTGGTTTCTATTATTCTAGCTAAGGCCTTCATTTCATTTCAACTATTTCAACTATACCACTGCAGTAATACCTCATTCCTTCATCTAGTTTCTTTCTTCTTCAGTTATTCCATATATTGTCATTGTAAAACCAAGAGATGATTTAATTTATCATATTAATCTATCAGAATGATTTAACTAAAATGTTAAGACTGATATCAATTTCCCCTTCCACCTTATTTTTTCCCTTAATTCTTTTCCCTTTCTATGGGTACATTGCTGTATACGTGTCATCAGCAAAAGGCCTGGGTATGGGTCACTTGAACTACTGATAAACATTTGTATTAGTATCATTAAAAAAAACAAATCATATGCATCACTTCTTTTTAAACATATTCCATGTTTACCCACAAAGTGCTAACACCACAAAGTCCTTAGCCTGGCCTTTAATATTACTTTATAATCTGATTCATTTATAGTTTGATTTCTTCTTCACTCCCTTTTCTCCATGTGATCTACTGACAACTGATTACTCAACGTGATAAATTCCAACTCACTTTTTCTAAATTCCATAATTTTTTCTCTTATGCGAAATTTTCTTTTGCACATCTATCAAAGATCCAAATATCCATACCTTGTTCACATTTTATTATTTCCCTATACATTCTGAGATTATCACATTCATAAGTAACCTATATCATTCTCACTTTCCAATCAGGCATTTTACTTTACTTAGAGTGTTTAACAGTATCTTTTAAAAAATATTTTATTTTTTAATATCTATGCTCAACATGGAGCTTGAACTCACAATCTTGAGATCAAGAGTCATATGCCCTGCCAACTGAGCCAGCCTAACAGTATTTTAAAAAAAAGTATTGAATAGGTCTATGAGTACTGTAGCCAGAACCATTAAAACTGTTTCCTCTTCACTTACTGGTTTCCAGGAATGCCATGAGATAGTGTAGGTAGATGTATTTAAAAAATTATACATTGTCAAAATACGTAAGTAATTATTATTTTAATTATATGCAGTAGTAGCATTGTCTACTCTTACAAACTAGTTCTATCTTTAAAAACAAATTCATTTAATAGTCCAGGGATTTTTAGAAGGGATACAAGTGCTGGCAGTGAAGACTAAGTCACCTACAAGCTATTGCTTGTAGGTGGGTAATCAGCCAGTTCAGAGTAGTTGGCAAATGCTGACAAATTTCCAGAAAGCTGTTGTCAAATATTAGCATGTCTCTAAATATTTTTTGGTGCTTATCAAAATGTAGATTTTAAGCATGTCAGCCAGAAATATTTATTCAGAGGTTTGTGGCATGCCAGGGGAAGTTGAACTCTGCATTTGATGAAGCATCCCCTATGCCTTTGCTGCAAGTTGTCTGGGCGGCCCACTTTACAAACATTCACTTAGAAGTGGAATACTTCCAAATAAGAATTTATGGCCTACATAGATTATTAGAACAACCTGTATTTTAGTGAAACAAAATTCTTGTGAAAATGGGGAAATTATTGTCAATTTTCCATTTCAAAATCAGAGCTAGACTCATAGATCCTCAAACTAAAATAATAGTTTTCTTTGTCAAAGCAATGTGCTTTTGAATAATACGCCCTCAGGTCTCACTCATGGAAAACGGAAGAAGCTCTTAAAACAAGAACTGATTATAAGCACAACTGATAAAGGAAATGAATTCCAGTGTCATTTTTTCCTTATGCAATACTATTGAATAACCATCTGGACCCGACAATTTATTTCCTGAATGGTTTTCAGCAAGACTTCATATTTTCTCTCTAGAAATAAAACAAGAAATTTCAAAAGATTTTGCTTATTAGTAGAAATTTTTGCTAATTACAGCCTTCAAAGTCTAAATTAGGTCTGATTTGGTTACCCTGAGATATACAATATTAGCGTATATTGTATTAATCCTTAAATGCCTTCTTAATTACTACTGCCTTTTTAGTACATTGTTTATCTCTTTTTCTTCTAAATGGATCCAATTAAGTTTTGATTGGCTTTTTTTCCTCCTGAAATTATAAACTAACTCTTATCTTCTTTGCTTTTAATAGATTTGTTCATTCAGCATAAAAAGAAATTCAGTTGTACTAATCATTTTAACTGTAAACTTGCCCCTGGACTTGTTAACCCTCTAAAGGTAACTGTACCTATTTGCTTTTATTATTATTATATTATTATTATTTTAAACTCAATTAATTCAGCTAACTGATTTTATTTCCTCTTAGATTAATAGGATTTTATAAATTCAGGACATCAATGTCAGTAATAGTTCCCATAAACTTCCTTCATTTTCTCTTTGATCTCCTACCTCACAAGAATTCACTCGGGGAAGAGTATATCTTTAGGGACCAAACCTAAACTTAAGTTTTGAATCATTAAGTTTCGAATGATATTTGGGTACATATATTTCTTTTAAATTAACTTCTGATGTGCTGCGTTAGTGCAAAATGATAGTGAAGTAGCAAATTAATAGCAGATTTATTCTCTTTCCCTGTTTTCTACAATGGGGATGAGGGGTAAGTTTAACTGCAACAGTTTCTGAGGTGGACGGAACAAAATACAGAGGGATTCTACTTGTGCAGTTAGTTGTACTGCCTCTGATTGGTATGGAATTAGCTGTGGCCCAACCATAAAGAATCTACTTTCTATCATTAAGGAACTGCCATTATAAAAAGAAGAACCAAAAGATCAAAGTGCTGCAGCAAGTGGAGTTCTTGAAGCCATATGTGAGTTCTAGAAAAGGAAGGAACTTTTTAAGGTGCCATTTTAAATAAATTTTAAAAACAGAATGCAGTTATAAAGTGCATTTGAAGTACTGAAAACTAAAGAGATTTTAATTTGATAAATATATTTATTGAACTATCTGAAAATAAGCAGTGCTTTAGATGAACATTTAAAACTCTATGAACTAGGTTTTTATTACATGTTTATGAATTAAACTTAATTTTTATAGAAATTTGGTTGGTTTCAATTAGCTTTAGTATTTTTTCATATCATTTTTAAAATTCAAAATCATCCATCTAAAATGTTAAAACAGAAATAACCTTTATAATAAGAATTCTGAACATCATGTGTATGTATATTACAGTCATTACTGACCATTAAGTGCTGAATATATATATAGATGATTATAGCCATGTGTCCATTATGATATGCTTGTAATCAACTGTGATATTATTAATTCATTCATTCATTACCACCTTTTATAAATATTCTATTGGTCCTTTCAGTTTTGATCTAGCTTATTTTTTTCAACATGTATTCAGATAAAAGGGACTAAAATCTTTAATCGCCTGACAATAAATTAGAGTTATATTTGACAGAGTAATTTCTGTTGAACTAAAAATAAATATAAGACACCATGAAAAGTGTGTTTAATGTGGAAGAAAAATAAGAAGACAAGAGTAGCCAAGAGAAGAGACTCACAGCTACCAAAATATGCCGGCATGAAACCTCCAAACCAAAGGAGACTATGATTAGGGAGTGTTTATGAGATTTGATGGGAAGAATAAAAATTGCCACAGTACATTAAGCCATCAGCACTTGTCAGGGGTACATTTGAGAAGGTGAGCCAACCTTTACAGCCTGTGTACCTGCTGTGAAAAACGAATCACACTGAACAGGTCACTATGGGAGAGGAGATTCAATTATTAAGAAGGCAACAGAATAAAACAAGAAGAATTTACATTGTCCAATATGTAATTAAAAGAAAACAGATATCATGCTATATGATTCCATATTATACCTAAAATATAATTTTCTGAGTGTAGTTGTAACAAATCCAAATAATTATAATTATCAGTAAATTCCATCATCTAGATTAAAGACTATTTCTTAATAAATTGAAAAATATTGATGGATAATTTACAAAGAGCAAAGTCGTTGCTCTTTGTAAATTAAAAAAAAGTAATTACTCATATAGGTGAATCGATATAATTGTATTATCTACATTTAGGCATTGTTTTATTTGTGCCTGCTATTTTAAGTACTTTATTAAAGAATAATTCATTCAAAACAATCTTATTGTTAAGAATACACTATTATTATTATTATTTTAAATGAGTAATAGAATTAGAGAGAAGTTAAATAACCTGCCTGATATTACACAGCTAATAAATGGCAGAGATGGGATTCCTAACCAGGGTAATCCTGGAGCTCATGATGAGAACCATTTTACAAAGCAACCCCACAGAGAGAATGAAATTAAAACTACAGTCTGAATTATATCCTTTCAAATCAATCTTATAGAAATCCTGTGTGAAAGTTATTTTTCATGCAATTTCACTGATGAGAAAACAGAGGCTGCAGAAGATTTAGCAATGTAAGGCTAAAGCTCTAGTAAGTATAGTTTAGACATACAACCTGGATCTGCATAACTCCCATGTCTTAAGATGGAAAAAGATTGTAAAAGGGCTAAGAATGCTATATAGACAGTAAAATATATATGCATTTATTCAACCTCAAATATTTGTTGACATCGGTTCTAGACTTAGTCTAAACAAGTAATTATATGCCTGTTAAGCAAGGTGTGATTTAAGGAGGTAGTCTTCAAAGCTCATCAGGTAGTCAAAGTTGCAAAAGGAAGAGATGCCTTTCAGCAATTAAGTAATGGAGGAAAAAAGAAACCAAAGGAGGAAATGATTGATTTTTTAAAAATCAAAAGGTAATACAAACATGGTTCAACCTTTCTCTGTTCTCCCATCACTTTATTCCCTCCCAACGTGAACACACTCACATAGACACAAACACTTTGCTACACACCAAAGAAGGCAGCAATGATCTAGGAATCCTGAAATATGCAGATAAATACACAAAAGGTAAAAGATAAGCAAAGACGCCAAATATAAAATCAATAAATAAAAATTACCTATAGAAGAAACAAAGTTTCTATAGCTGTAAAACATAGGCATAAGAAGCATAGCTATAAAAATAGAGATCATGTGCCACCTGATGGAAGTATACACCATCCTGAATTAATTTGGCTGAAAAATTGTGATCAAATGGATCGATCCTCTTTGTTCAAGTAATAGTTTACAGAGAAATGTTTGAAATCAAAGGATGACAAAAGCAAATTCCCACTGTGAGAGCTTTCAACAAACACAGGGCAGGTCAGACTAGTTGGGTATCTTTGATTCTCCAACCTTCCTAAGATTGACAGATAGCCATAAAAAACAGACAAAAAATAATAAAACTGAATAAATGGAGTAAATGAATGAGTGAATGAATAAGACAAGGAAAATAACCAAAATCAGGAGGGCTTAATTTTCCAATTCAATTGCACTTCAGCGACTCAAAGACGTTTTGATTAAAACCAAAATGAAGATGTAGGGAATATTTATTTCTGCCAATTCTTCTTGAAATCCAGAGTCTGCCAATAATTTTCAGAATAAATAGTAGCACGCAGGAATGAAATAGTGCTTACTCAAATAACAAAACTGATATAAGATGTGCAAAACTGTCACAAGATTATCTGAATACATTTCTTGCTTTTGAATAAAAAATAATCTATGTTTATTCCTGTTGAGAACAATATTTTTAAAATAATATTTTCCTTTCAAATTTCCCAAGATAAACAGGATATCAGGGAAACAATGAATACTGCTAAGATTCACTTACATTTGACAGTTATATGACTCATAATAGCTTCTCAGTCTTACAAAGATATTTTATTTCAAGAAATCCTGTCAAGGTAATTTTTCATCACAACTATTTTTCTACTTAAAATGAAAAAAGCCTTTATCTCCTGTAATCTGAAAAAGGATAAATAAATAATCTGATTTGCAGGATTGGAATGTTTCAAACTGGGTTCCAAAGTAACTAATTTAAATATATTGCTTTGAAAATTAGAAGATAAACAGAAGGGCTCATTTTGCTATCATTTGTCCATCAAGCCCAGAAATTAGAGGACAGCAATTTATTTTTACAAATTCCAAGAATTATTGTTAGCACTCTTAGATTAAAATGTTTATAACACAAATTGATTTATTATAATCATTTAGTGAGCTGCTATTAATGAGAAATAATCTTATATTTAAGCCCAAAAGTGATCCTTTCAATAATAATTAGAAAAAAATATTTTATTGCAAGATTAAACTAGTGTTTTTCTTAGGAGGCTTTAGTTTATAAATTTACTTACTAATTTTTATTTCATCTTTTATTCATAATCTTTGTACCAAATATACCTTAAGTATTTTTCTACTATTGGTTAAATATTTTTAATCTGACAAGATGATAGTCTCTGACTGACAGCTGTCATTCACTGTAGGAATTACTATAAAGATGGCCTATAACCTATTAAAACTGAATCCACCACAACATGGCCAATTAAGTTATTAAAAAATAGTGTTAAATGATCAGTAAACATTATTCAAAGCTAAAATATCTGAGTAAAGTGAAATGTTTCTCTTTAATTTGTCATTTTTAAACCTGATTACTACCTGATTGAAGTTTACCAACCAAAACAATATTAGGAGCAATTAACTTCCACCTATAAAACTTATGCTCTTAAATAAATGATATTTAAATAGGTAAAGGGAAAGGTAATGTGAGTTATTGGGAGGAATTATGAGGAATAGGTGGCTGTTCATTACTTACTACTAAAATATTACTTGAAGACCTGGAGACCTAAGCATCTTGATTTACTTCTACCACATCTCCTTCTGGGATCAAGAGGAAGGAGGGATGCACCTTCTTAACTATGTGGGGGTTAACTAAGAAGAGAAAATAAGGTCTGGTTTAATGAAAACATTTTTCTGCTTGGGCTCACCCACTGCTAGACCACCCAGACCATTCATTCACCTCTTCACACGGCTGAGCTGAATCACTGTGCATCCTTTTCCATCTTACTTCTGTGAGTGTTAGTGGGGGGCGGGGGCAACCCTTTCTTGTTTCCTGCAGTCTAAATGTCCCACACAATGTAGGAGGAAAGGATGTAGGGTTTCTCATGGATAGATAGATACCTTCTGATTCACCTGCTTGGACTTTGGAATTCTTCAGTCCTCCAAGCCTGAGGTCTAGCAGCTACTGTGGTCACCTCTATTGTCTGGGTTTGAGGAAGTGGAAGGTTATGACTGTGAAGATAACAATGGCACTAGGAGCACCTGGCTGGTTCAGTCGATTAAGTGCTGGACTCTTGATTTCAGCTCAAGTAATGATCCTACAGTTAATGGGATTGAAAACCAAGTAAGGGCTTTGCAATGACAGGGTGGAGCCTGCTTGGGATTCTCTCTCTCCCTCACCCTCTGCCACTCCCCATTCACATTCACGTGCTCTGTGCTCTCTCTCTCTCTCTTTGTATATAAACTTAAAAAAATAAAATAAAAAGCAAAACTAAGGTGTCCTAGTAATTGACCCTTAAACTCTTTTCCAGAGCTCAAATGTTGTACTTCTGTTTCTCAAATGACAGGTAATATTATGGGGAAGCTGAAAACATTCAAGTATTATCAGCAAATCAGAGCTTAAAAGACATTAAAAAAGAAAATAGGATACTGTGGCGTATGGCATAACATCTTTGAAAGAGAATCAAGTTGCCCAAAAGCACTGTGTTAAATTGTGGTATCCCCTACACAACAGCTGCATTGTTTAGGTGACTATTTAACCTTAGTCTCAGTAGTGTCATCTATAAAATGGGAACATTATCATGTCTTTCATAAGTTTTGTGCGTGAAACAAAAAATGAGGACTAGGGGCGCCTGGGTGGCTTAGTCCGTTAAGCGTCCAACTTTCACTTGGGTCATGATCTCGCGGTTCGTGGGTTCGAGCCCCGCGTCGGGCTCTGTGTTGACTGCCAGCTCAGAGCCTGGAGCCTGTTTCAGTCTGTGACTCCCTCTCTCTCTGACCCTCCCCTGCTCACGCTGTCTCTCTCTCTCTCTCCTAGAAATAAATAAAAAATCATTTTAAAAAAATTAAAAAAGGACTAGCACCTTACAGCTGTGGGTTTGTATCTGTGGGAAATTGAATAATTTGCAGCTATAAATTGCTATATTCTGATGGAAATATACTCACTAATCTGATGTTTTCCCAGTTATCTAAGATACTTGTTTTTTCAATACTTCATTACAGTCGAAGTGACAAAATTATCCAAAAATTTTTTGTAGCCCTGTGCTTACAAATGATTGAATGTTCACCTTCTCTATGGTGTATTTCAAAGCCTTAGCCACGGAGTGCAATATCCATCCCTGAATCTCTCTTCTTCGGCCTCTATTTCCTTTTTTGTTTTTCTACTATTTCAACAAAAGGAGTCACAACAGAAGGGTATGTCTGGACTTAGGGAAGTTGATCATAAATTTTTGATTTCATAAAGTTTAAAAACATGAGAAACAATATATTGTGAGACACTAGCTCTTCACAATTATCAAAAAATATTTTAAAGAGAACTTTTATTACTTTTAAAGAGAACCTTTAAATATATATTATATATTGTATTATTTTATATTAACTTTATTTGTATTGATTTTTATTAATTTGTTTCTAAATTTATAACAGATATTTCAAAATAAACATGTTTAATTAAAAATATTTTTAAAAAGCAAATACTCATCAAAGTTGATCCTTTGCTTTACTTGAATCTGGAATATATATTTTTAATTAATGTAATGAAAACACATAATTTTAAAGGATCTTAAGCTAAAACATAATGTTCTCTCTGAAGTGTGATTCCAGAATATAGAGGCTTGTTTCCTTGATTAGCAGATAGTTTGCTTCATCAACTCTATATTCTTATATTATACTACAATATTATCACAAAGCTTAAGACATGAAAACATCTGAATGGATATTATTCTCTTTAGCATTTTGTTTTTATTTTTGTTTTGTTTTCATTGTCTATGTTCTGGTCTCCTAACAGCCTGGGTAGATACTGCCCATACAATATTTGAGTGGTATCAAAACAAATGGCATATAAAGATATAATCTCAACACATAATCCTACTAAAAATAATATTGTCTAAACCCAGCATGCTACCACATGTGGGGCCTACTGCTTCCCTGTGTGACCTTTTTTTTAAACTTTGATAACTTTTTTTAATCAGAACATCTGAAAAGAAGCAAACACCATATCAGGCTGGGAGGGATTATTTCCCCTCTCCTTGTATCTTTTATCTCCTTGAGGAAAATTAATCTATTCCATGTTATCCCTATACAGCAAGCAAGTCATTTTAATAATAAAAAAGTGAATGTTGAGTTTAGCAGTTGCTTTAATTAAAAGGTGATCACCAAAGGGCGGGTTTCCTAGCTGGTTGTTGATTTACAGCAGAAAATAATTGGCACATAAAAACCAGCAAGAGAAACACCATTCAGGATGTAGAAGCTGTTGACAATAAGAAAGTAATAATGCAGTAAAATCATTTATGTTTATATAGGGGATGCTGTATTTATGTCTATTCCCTGTTATTAGCATTCCAGAGCTTAGCAAAGACATCACCTTGAACTTTCTTCCTTGTCATTATCCATTCTCTTTCTCTGACAATTGATGAGCTTGACAACCTCATTAAACTGCCAAATACATTATTTGCAGAGGCTCTAACTCTCCAGTCTCTGGATAACAGCAAAGTGATGATTTAACACAAATCTGGCACTGATAGTAATAAAAAATTTGTTTTATAAGCCAGGCTGCTACCATGTCAATCTTCTTGAAATCTACATTGGCTTGAGGGAAAATTCTAAGAGGTCCAGAACAAGACTATGTGATCTTTTGATGCTCTTCTAACTGGGATTTCTCTGGTCCTATAGTTGTAGTGGATCCTTTCCCCTATACTTCTCAGAGTACACTCTTTTTTTCTAATTGCTTTCTCTGATATTTCTTATATATACTGACAATTCTCACATTTCCTATCAATTGCCATCTGCTTAAAATTCAGGATCTCTGTTTAAGAGATTTACAGGTTTATTACTGAAACAAACAAACAAACCAAGAACATAAGGGGGTTTATGGTTGCTGTTTTGTTTCTGGTGGGAGAGATCAATACAAGAGTGTGAGGGATGGGGGTAAAAGGGAACCTTATAGAGGACTGAGACAAGAGAAAAAAGTAGGAAAGGAGGTTACCAGCTGAGAGAAATGAGCTTCAGAAGTGTTTGAGGCAAGGGGAAGTCCACTGCCCAGGCTCAGTAGCTAACACATTATCTGGAAGCCTCTTAGCCTTCCTTCTAGCAACAACTTCATTCTCCAACACCAAACATCTTTTTAGAAATTTTGCTATAAGTATATACCCCTGGGACTGTTTTGCATAAATACCACCTATTAGTTCCACAATGTTCTGCAAATCCTTTGAAATCTCCAGGACTTCATAACTCTGGGGAGAGATTGGTCACGGTGTCTTGTCAGGTGGTGGTGGAGATGTCCACTAGACGGAACTTTAACTGATATATGGACAGTCATCAGTGATAGCCTTACTATTGTTTTTGGGCAAACAACATAGATATATTAGGGAAAGAATATAAAAGCACACATTTTTTAAGACCAGAAACTTGAAAGAAATATAATATTCTGCTATAAGCTCTTCTAGCTAACATCCTGGATTCCCTTTTAATAATAGTTACTCTTTCCTGCCATTTGGTGGAAATATTTGAAGCACTAATTAGCTAGTCACTGAAATTATAAAAGTTGTATTCAAAAAGTAAATGAAGTGTTGTTAATTAAGAAGTTGAGGGGCACCTGGGTGGCTTAGTCAGTTAAGCGTCCGACTTTTGCTTAGGTCATGATCTCCTGGTTCGTGGGTTTGAGCCCCACGTCGGGCTCTGTGCTGACTGCCAACTCAGAGCCTGGAGCCTATTTCAGAGTCTGTATCTCCCTCTCTCTCTGACCCTTCCCTGCTCACACTGTCTCTCTTTCCTAGAAATAAATAAAACATTTTAAAAAATTAAAAAAAAAAAAAAAAGAAGTTGAACATGCAGGTGTGCCTGGGTGGCTCAGCCAGTTAAGCATCTGACTTAGGCTCAGGTCAAGATCTCATGGTTTGTGGGTTCAAGCCCTGCATCGGGTTCTGTGCAGGCAGCTAAGAGCCTGGAGCCTGTTTCAGATTCTGTGTCTCCCTCTCTCTGCTCCTCCCCCACTCATGTTTTGTCTCTCTTTGTCTTAAAAATAAATAAACTATAAAAATTCAAAAAAAGAAGAAGAAGAAGAAGAAGAAGTTGAACATGCAGTGTAAGTGCTTCCCAATAGAAGGGGGCAGGAAAAAATTAACAGGCATTTAGGAGTAAATTGATTTTTTTTTTGGAAGCCTAAATAAGCAAGCTTTTGGTAACACAGACTTCTGTCAAAGAAATATGATGGTTTCTGGCACCAGGGTAAGATTTGGAGACAGATACCAGCCCCTGGTGAAATGGACTACTGAGGACAGGTAACAATCCAGGAAAAATAACCAAAACTCAAAAAACAAAACAACAAGGTGTGTGTTATTTTCCTTTTTATCAGAGTAATTCAAGAAGCAACAGTGCATGTAAAAGACAACAGCCCTGGTTTACCTTTGGAAAAAATACAGATCTAATGACAGTTTCAGTGGAAAACATTTTCACTGATAGGAAAATCTTTACAATGATATATGAAAATATATATATTATTTTTCTACATGTTTTTGGTCTATGAGTTTAAGAGAAACACTCAGAAAAATAAAAACACAGAATGTGAGCTCCAAAGTAGTAAGATTTATTTGTTTGCTGCATTTAGCACTATATTTTAATAATCATTAATGATCATAATAACCATTAATAATCACACTTTAATAATCACATAATAGGAATTTATCATGAAAGATGAAAGGATAAATCACAAGATAAGCATGTACCTAGTGTTTTTTAAGGTGGTAATGTAAGACATAATTATGTAATGTATCATCACATATGCATAAAAATCACAACAGAAATGATAGAAAATTCAAAGATGATTAGTTGTTTTTTTTATATATTTTTATTTATTTCTAGGAGAGAGAGAGAGAGAGAGACAGCGTGAGCAGGGGAGGGTCAGAGAGAGAGGGAGACACAGACTCTGAAACAGGCTTCAGGCTCTGAGCTGGCAGTCAGCACAGAGCCCGACGCGGGGCTCGAACCCACCAACCGCGAGATCATGACCTAAGCGAAAGTCTGACACTTAACTGACTAAGCCACCCAGGCGCCCCGATGATTAGTCGTTTTAACTCATTAATATTTATAATCACAAGAGCATCTTTCTTAAGACTCTAGATTAGCTTGGATTCTAATATAAAGACTTCTAATTTTTTTTTTTTTTTTTGAAAGAGAGCGCATGAACAAGGGAGGGGCAGAGGGAATGAGAGAGCAAATCTCAGGCAGGCTCCATGTTGCCCGTGGAGCCCAAGGCAGGGTGCGATCTCATGATTGTGAGATCATGACCTAAGCGAAAGTCGGACGCTTAACTGACTAAACTGACTCATGTTCAACTTCTTCTCCTTCTTCTCCTTCGTCTCCTTCTTCTCCTTCTCCTTCTCCTCCTCCTCCTCCTCCTCCTCCTCCTCCTCCTCCTCCTCCTCCTCCTTCTTTTGAATTTTTATAGTTTATTTATTTTTAAGACAGAGAGAGACAAAACATGAGCGGGGGAGGGGCAGAGAGAGAGGGAGACACAGAATCTGAAACAGGCTCCAGGCTCTTAGCTGCCTGCACAGAACCCGATGCAGGGCTTGAACCCACAAACCATGAGATCTTGACCTGAGCCTAAGACAGATGCTTAACCAACGGAGCCACCCAGGCACCCCATGGCTACTTTAATTTTAATAGCTGTTGTATGATTCTAGCAATCAATGCTGGCAGAAGTAAACATGATGAACATTAAAGTTCGTGAATATAAAAAGCATGCTCTGAAAAGGACGATAAGACTTCCTTATCTGTAGCCTAAAGGGTAGTTTTAGACTTCTAGGAACTTTATACAATCCTACCATCAAAAAAGATTAGATTCTTTACTCATAATTGAAGAGACCACTTACCCCTTGTTCAATAAGAGGACAGTATGAAACATTTAACATTAGACATGCACGGTTAACAGTGAAAGACCACCTAACATTTTATATTTAGCAAGGAATTGAGTATCCTTTAAATAGCAAGAATAATTCAAAATGCAGCCTCCAAGCAGTCTAACATGACACTATATTATATGAGATGTTATCACTTTCCAGCCCCCGGATGCTATCACAATGGAGCATATTTTCATTCAGAAGGTATTTGTCTGAAGGCATTTTGAACATCAAATGCTAACTTCCTAGATCAGTTTACTCCTAAAAACAGGATACCTTGTTCTTTGTGGGCTTGAGTGGATTCTCCTTTGCCATTCAATTTAACTCAAACAAAGATTTTCCTTCTACCTCAGGATAGTTGCTCAGCTTCCAGCTGGCAACTGAGTAAAAATGTTTGTCATGAGGCAGAATAGGTAGGCAGGAATTATTTAAACAGTCAATAAATGTACATTAAGACTTGCTTTCTTTAACAACACATAACTGTTGTAGAAATTATTGTTAAGGGCACTGAAATTTTCAACCAATATTTGTGGATTTTTTCTTCTTTTTTTTTCTAGTTTGGGTTATTTGTTCTACTTCAGGCATTCTAGAAGTGCTGTAGTCTTTACAGCAGAACAAAAGGAGCACTTATGATCATAGTATCTGAAGTCACACTACTTAGACCCCAATCTTTACTCTGTCATTTATTAGCTATTGATCCTGGACAAATTATTTAAACTCTGTGTATCAGTTTCTTCCCCTCTAAAATAAGAACAGATTATACTTGATAGTGTTAAGATCTTACTTGAGTTACTAACTTGAAGCATATGTCTTTGGAACATAGTGAGCACTTAAGGACTGTTAGCTATTATTGTTCAGCAAAAACCATTTACTTTTAATTTTTACAAATGGATTTTCTTTTACAAATGGATTTTTAAAGAAAACATGAAAGCATAACTTTAGGTATATAATTACATTTGCATTTGTTTTTCAAGTATGCTGATCATATTTCTTACCAACTTATAGGAAAAACATGAAAATAAAACCAGTTTCCAGTTCATAAGCACATGAAATCCTTAAATGTGTAGCTATTTTTTTAATATTATTTTTTTTTAATTTTTTAAATGTTTTATTTATTTTTAGGAGAGAGAGAGAGAGACAGCGTGAGCAGGGGAGGGTCAGAGAGAGAGGGAGTCACAGACTGAAACAGGCTCCAGGCTCTGAGCTGGCAGTCAGCACAGAGCCCGACGCGGGGCTCGAACCCACGAACTGCGAGATCATGACCCAAGCGAAAGTCGGACCCTAAACCAACTAAGCCACCCAGGCGCCCCAATGTGTAGCTATTTTTATATGGTACATATATAGTTTATAGTATATGTAGTTTCTAAATCTCACTTTTTTAGATGAATGCAAATATAATCCACAAATATACATACATACATACATACATACATGCATATGTATTTAAAACAAAGGCTATATTCCAAATGCAAGTTTAGTAAAAGATATTGGATTTAAAATTGAGAACAAGTACATTTTAGCTCAGGAAAACTATTATTTTCACATTCCATGATTTATATGTTTTTAGTTGTATAACTCCTCTGTTATTTTAAATATATATATATTGAATTTCATTTCCTCCTGGTAATGTTTCAAAACATACAAAAATGAAGAGATCTTAATAATATATAAATCAAAATATGTAAATGCTTTCATTGAATTAAAGGAATAAGGAAAAGTGTGTTTCATACCTGCTGATAGTTAACTTAGTTTAATATTGAAATTTGTGCCTTTTAAATTAAGTAATTTTTCATTTTTGCCTAGGGAAGAAAATATGAGTAAAGTAGAGCAGAACACTTGAGCAAAATCTTTATAGGTAATTCTGGGAGGATGTTTGATACTATTGTCAAAGTATACAGTTTTTAAAATTCTGCGGGTACAACTATCCAACTCTTCATTGCCCTGTGTCAGTAGCATCCTTTTTTTCTTTCTCAAGAAGAGTAAGGTTTACATTTATATGACCTGATTGATCAAAAAATATTTACCTCTTAATTAAAAGTTAAAATCCAACTCATTTTGAAAGCATTGACATTTTTTACTGCTGAAAATTTGGAGTTCTTAGAATGTTTTTGGGAGAACGTGAAGGATTTTAAAGCAGAAATATATATGAAATTATTAATTTTCAGGCAGACTTTACTTAATTTTTAAGCAAAACCTTCTCCAAAGTTTTGCATTTAAAAAGCTAGATACTCCACTTGTTTTGATTTTTTTCTTTCTTTAGTTTTCATTGTTGAAATGACTCTTTTCCGTTTGTATTTTAAACAATGTATTTTACTGTTTTGTTCTTTTCAACTTTCTTATTTTGGGTGCCGCGATACTGTATGCTACCAATTTTACTCTAACCTTAGTTAATCACGAACCATGTCATCTTTTGAGATATACATACATTTATAAATTGTTTTTATTTCTACATTTCTACATACATTTGTGTATGTACTATGTATTCTGCATAACATTTCAATGGTTCAATTCACCAAATATTTATGGATTAGATTTATATTTTTCAAGGGACATTCTATTCTTTTAGGTAGATCTATGGTGGAGGAATAGATAATAATTTATATAAATTTATTAAATAATCTGTAGATTATTCTAGACATATTATCTAAATCTATATATAACTTATGTATTTTTATGTAACTATATAGATCTATAGAGTATTCTGTAATATATAATATTATTACCTATTAACAGGTATCTATTTAGAATAAATAATAATCTATGCTGATAGAAGTACAAAGAAGCTTTGAAGTACAGCAACAAATATAAGACAGCAAGACGAGAAACTTCTGGGTAGCTGTAAATTTTGTTATCTTGAAAATCATGCTGCCTTTGTAAAGATTCATCAATCTATATATTTAAGTTTGTGTATTTTACTATATGCATAGTTCTTCTAGAAATGTTTATGATAAGGTATATGCACATAAAGTATGTTTATAGAGGTTAAAGAACCAAACATATACACAGCTATAAGCAAAGAATGATACTTTTCCAAGTTCTCATACTTAATTCTGAGAACACAAATGCAACTTTGATAGATTTTTTTTTTTGAGAAAGAGAGAAATGTTTCTTAATCAACAAAGACACACTGATTTCTTTCACTATGTCTGGACTTTTATTTGCTGCTATAGGAACAGAAAGAGAAATAAAACTTGGTCCTTGACTTCCAAGAACTCCTATTTTGATATTAGATCATGAACTGAGTTCAGGCTGTTATTAATCTCTGTATCCTAACATGTAAGAGTACAGTGTTCAAAATTAGTTATTAATAAATATGTAATAAATGAATCTACTGGAAAGAAAGGTAGGGTGGAGCAAATATGTAAACACACACACATATCATTAACAATATAGTCAGACATATAAGTTCCCAGGAAATAGAAAGAAGGTATGTTTAGAAACTTGAGACCCTTGTCTACATAAATATCACAAAAATACAGAACTTACTAAAATGAGGAAGTGTGATTTACTAAAATAAGCCTTACACAGGTGGAAGAAATAACCTGCTTAGATGACAGGATAAGTGGAACCCCTTCGTGGGAACTTACATAGAAAAGCTGTATCCTCTGGAGGTGTGTTTCCCAGGGTTTCCTGAAGGGTAAATAGCCTTATGCTGTCTACAGGAAATGGTAGTTTACAAATGCCATTCACTGGCTTTGCATTACCTGGTCCTCAGTGAATTTAAAAAATGTGAACAACATAGAGAAATTTTCACAAAGTTTAATGTACTTAGTTGAAAGAACAATTATTTTCTTTTAATGATTAGGAAGCTTATATGGTGATATAAATAAAGAAACTGTTCCCCCAGGTTTTGAACATGGGTTATAAACTTTCCATGTTTCAGAGACATTTTATCTGATAGGTACTTAAAAATTAGGGCTAAGAAACTGTGTTTTAAACTGATGTTATGTTAGCCCAGTGTTATATCTTGAGTATTGAGAAATTTATGGGTGGATGGTTAGCTAGATAAATACTTGATAAGCAGATAGATTGGCAAGTATATAGAAATAGATAGATACATACATACATTCTCACTCTAGCACAAAAAATAAAACAGTAAAGTTGAAAATAAATATTAAATGTATATGAACATATAAACTAGTCAAGTGCAACTCAACTCCTATGTGGTTAAATAAGTCATATTTAAAATATATGAGTGTTTCTATCCTTTTCTGTTTGTGTCTCTTGAATATCAGTTGTATAGTGACAGACTGCATGTCTTTTGATCTTCACTTCCTTAACCTTCTACAACTTATCTAACCCTTCTCTCTGCCCTTCTTCTCTCATCTGTAAAATGAGCAAAATGCTACCACAAAAGACCTTAGCAAATTAATTGAAATATAGTATTTTCTTTAAAAATCCTGTTATATTAATCATTTTGATGATAAATATCTGAAATGTGGAGCTAATACCAACTAAATGCATATATGTGCACTAGAGAAGACTAAAGAGTGATGTATTGGGGCACGGGTGGCTCAGTGGGTTAAGCGTCCGACTTTGGCTCAGGTCATGATCTCACGGTTGTGGGTTCAAGCCCCTCGTTGGGCTCTGTGCTGACAGCTAGCTCAGAGCCTGGAGCCTGTCTTCGGATTCTGTGTATCCCTCTCTTTCTGACCCTCTCCTGCTCATGCTGTCTCTCTCTCTCAGAAATAAATAAAACATTAAAAAATAAAAATAAAAAGAGTGATATATTGGAAAGAGACATTTGAACAACCATGAGGCCAAAAGAGTAGGAAAAACCACATTTGGGCAAGAGTCACATTATGCATTGTTACTTGTAATCTAGCTTAGAATAAAATACAACCAAGTGTAACATTTTTGTTCTATATTTATGGATTCTATGGAGTCCTGTGTTTTCCAGTACAGAGACATATTGTTATGAATTTGCTAATAATGAAGTGCCAAATAATTATCTTTTGTTTCTAATTATTAATTTTCCGAATTAATTTATCTTTCAACAAAATACTTTAAAAATCTTGTTGACTCATGCTTAATCTAGAACTTTATTTTCCTTCTTAGAAATGGAGTGAATGAACTGTACATTTAGCGTCTCTACTGACATCCTCAGTGAGTAGGGGATTATATGTTTAATGATGGTTTAACTAACAGTTAAACTAAGTTAGAAGTTTTAAATAAATCTTCTGTTAAAGTGCTTTTCCTCGATGTCAGCAACCTAAAATATCCCATTTTGGAAAATGCTCACTTGGAAGAATCTGAGTTTTCTTTTGACCAACTAAGTGCCGTGGAAAGGTCACAACAGCAGGGCTTCTAGTTGCTAACAGTCCCATTTCTTATATTTATTGAAATCAGAGGGATAATTAAAGTTTCCGTAGGGGAAATTATCCATTAATTAGAACTAGAAGCATGAAGCCATGAAGTACAGGTGATAACCATATATCAGAACAATTAGTCTGTCTAGAAAATCAACATGATCAAATTAGAGTGACTATACCAGCTGCTCATTTAATCTGGGGTTGTGATGTTTTTCCACTCCTTGTGAGACAACCCTGCAGAAGCAGCTTATATCTGACATGTACACATCCTTCAGAATTATTCACTACCTCAAGAAGGTGTTGGTATGCTGATGTTTGTTATTTATATAGAAACTTTTGGATTTGAAGGGACAAAAAGTGACATCCAAAATGCAAAATTCTCTAACTCTATGTCACATTGTAACCTAGGATAAATATAACACTTAAATTGGAAAAGATACTGAACTGTATATTTATTTCTCCTGATTGATATTGATTAAGACTAGTTGCTTATGCATGTATTGTCATTTTATTACAATATTGGCTGTGGGAAATATATTAAACTCCTAGATGTAGTGGAATTATATTATAATGGAAGAAATTTTAATATTTCTCTAAATTATTATTTGATTTTTTTATTTTACCAGAGATTTCAATCTACTTTTAAATAAAGAATGAAGTATTTTAAGTGCATGCATAATGAATAATAGCAGTGTACAAATATATCATTATCTACTAACGCTGTGACTTTCTGTAATATGGTAATTTATTACCCCTTATTTCTAGAGTTTAGATGTACAAAGCACTGTAAAAGACTTTGGAATGCCATATGTAACCTAATTCTTGCTATCAAAACATTTTTGTTTATAGAAGAAATGAGATGTTTACACAAATAGCAACTACATAAAGTTAAAAGTGATAGGTACTATTAAAAAGACAATAAAAAAGCAAATGAGAGATCAGAAAAAATAGTAATCAAATTCAATATATATATATATAGAGAGAGAGAATTAAAAATAGAAATTATAATTTATTGTATATATAACATATAACAATTAATTGTTGTATATATGATAAAACTACCAATATTGTTAAAATATCTTATTTTATGACCTTCACTAGATTTCAAACTATTTCTCTCCTCGTAAAAATTCCAGTAGATTTTAATCAGTGCCCTAAAGCTTTTGGAATACACAGATCATTAAGATATGATCTGCCGTCAAATAACTCACAATCTAACAGAGAATTAAAGAGGTAGACAAAATATTGCAATACTGACTATGGACAGCAAGGTAAAAATGCATACAAAGGCTTGTGGGAATTCAGAAGACAGAGATAGATTACTCCAGGAAAAGTCAGAATAGCTTTCTAAACATTTTGTATTGAAATTTGAAAAATTAGTATTATTTTCCAAGTGGAACAGATTAGAAGACAAAGAAATATACAACAGCTCATATACAGATATTGAAAGTCTGGTATTACCCATTCTGAGGAGACCCAAGGGGTTTGGGATGTTCAAAGCAGATAGGAAATGAAGAAATTAAGAGATGAGCCCCTAAACATAGAGTTATAAAAAGGATATTTAAAATATGATGGTAGTTATACCTTATATACAAGAAGAATCTGTTTGAAAATCTAAAAGTAATTGAGTGTGAAAATATAATTACATTATAAAAATTTTACCCTAACAATTCATGGAGTGGAGGAGAAGCAAGAAACTGAAGATGGAGACCAATTTGGTTGGAAATACAGGTGAACAATCTAGATACTGTGGGGAAATCTGAGTTGAATTGTAATAAGAGAATAATCAAGTGTTAAATGCCATAGAAGTCAAATTTATTGCATCGGAGAGATTGTTGTATATGGTATTTGCAAAGACTTTGATGAACAGTTTGCATTTAGTCACTGGCCTTCTGGATGGTAAAAATGGTGATGGAGAACAGGGGACAGAGAGTGAATAAGTTCAAAAGTTCTCATCACAAGAAAATATTATACTATGAATGGTGATAAATGTTAAATAGACTTGTAGGGATCATTTCACAATATAAACATTGAATCATTATGTTGAAACACCAGAAACTAATATAATGCTACATGCCAATTATACTTTAAGAAAAAACAAAAAGAATGAATTAATTTTAGGAAACAGTGTATAAAAGAGAAGGTAATCTCAAAAGAGAACTTTGGTCATGTCTATATTTAATGAGTTGGTAACAAAAGAGGAGTGTGCAAAGGGAAGGACAATATTGAGAAAGCTGACCAAAATACAGTATCATGGACCCAAAAGAAGCATCAAGTTTTACAGCGGGCTTCTTCTGGATCAGATGTTCCAAAAATGCCAACCAGACTAAGAAAACCCTATCTTTGATGGCTGAACATTATTATTAGCCATCTTCCAAGAGCATAATTTCATTACATAGGCTGGAGTGAGACTTGGGAATAGATTCCAGGTAAAGAATGTGAAGAGAGGAAAATGTAGTCAGTACATTCAAAACTCTGGAGAAAATTCAAAATTTTGGAGAAAGCTAGTAATGAGAAATGGAAGAGAACAAGGTGCTTCAGAGAAGTGTGTTCCTTGAAGTAGAATGCTCATCATAAAGAAGAGAAGTAGAAAAGGCAGCTTACTTGGAAATAGTAGTAGCACTATTATAGGAGAAGAGGTATGAACCAAGGAAGAATCTAGATGACCTTAATAGTACACTGAGTGGCTAGCTTCTTGTGAGATTTACAAGAAAAAAGTGAGAGGGACTCAAGGAGATTGAAGAATAGTAGAAACTCAGTCTCCAACTCAACTTTGGTATACACCAGAAAGACACTCTAGTACTAACTTCTTTTTAAACAGAATGCACTACATCACACAAACTCAAACTGTTATGATCTCCTAAATCTTTTTGTCTCAATATCATTTTACGATTTAAAACCTTGCCATTCAGGGGCGCCTGGGTGGCTTAGTCGGTTGAGCGTCTGACTTTGGCTTAGGTCATGATCTCGCGGTTCGTGGGTTCGAGCCCCGCGTCCGGCTCTGTGCTGACTGCCAGTTCAGAGCCTGGAGCCTATTTCAGAGTCTGTGTCTCCCTCTCTCTCTGACCCTCCCGTGCTCGTTCTGTCTCTCTCTCTCCTAGAAATAAATAACAATATTAAAAAAAAATAAAATAAAACCTTGCCATTAAAAATGTGGTTCAGGGGCGCCTGGGTGGCTTAGTCGGTTAAGCGTCCGACTTTCGCTTAGGTCATGATCTCGCGGTTCGTGGGTTCGAGCCGCGTCGGGCTCTGTGCTGACTGCCAGCTCGGAGCCTGGAGCCTGTTTCAGTCTGTGACTCCCTCTCTCTCTGACCCTCCCCTGCTCACGCTGTCTCTCTCTCTCTCTCCTAGAAATAAATAAAAATATTTAAAAAAATAAATAAATAAAAATGTGGTTCACATATCAGAAACATTAGCATCATCCAACAGCTTAGGTTGCAAGTTTCCAATGCAGAAACTTAGGTTCCATCCCAGAGGAACTGAGATTTCATCTGGATTTACATTAGTATCTTGAAAAAAAATTAAAAAAAACTTCAGGTAATTAATATGCATGTTAAATTAAAACATATTGACAAATATGTTAATGCAAATATTAATATTTGCATATATTTGGCTGATGGTTTTTGTATCTGTTGATTATATAAAGTATATATGGGGTGGTTAGGTGGCTCAGTTAGTTTTGAGTCCGACTTTGGCTCAGGTCATGGTCTCACAGTCCGTGAGTTGGAGTCCCACGTTGGGCTCTGCACTGACAGCTCAGAGCCTGGAGCCTGTTTCAGATTCTGTCTCCCTCTCTCTCTGCCCCTCCCCCACTCGCTCTCTGTCCCTCAAAATAAAATAAAGACATAAAAAAAAATTTTAAGTATATAGTCTGCCTATTTAAAAAATATATTTCGGTTAACAAGTGATTTTTTTTTTGCCAAAAACCAACACATATTTAATTTGTTCTTAGAAATCAGGAAGATTAAAAACAGTAAAATAACTTAAAGAATTACATAAGTTGCATCAAAAATATCTGAATTCATATTTTAAGTAGTATTACAAACAACTAACTATAGAATGTAAAACTTTTCTCTGGTTGAAAAATAATTACTTGGTTAATTTTAGTTTTTATTAAATAGCTCTGCAAGATGACTGAAACCAGGTGACTTTTTCCAATGTAAGTGTAAATTACTTGGACATTATATTGCAGCCCTGTTTTTACTGGATGCCTTCAAACTCAAGTGTGGGACATCCACATATATTCTAATAGTTTAGGAACTGTGTTTCAGATAGTCAAATAGCATTCTGGCTTATTGCAGCCCCCTTAAACAAACAAACAAACGAATCATTTTCCTTTGCCTGTTTATTCACAGATTTTTTTAAAAAAATGATTTTAAATGCACTTAATATATTATCTTAAATAACTATTCAGTGTGATCTGAATCTATAGCTAAGGCAATTCAAAAGAGATAAAGAAACCAGTGGTGGAGAATCTGGTTTGTGATGCCCCATGGATGGTAGAATAATTTCTCTCACATTGAATGTAGACTAGAATCAGTGACTTATTTGAACAAAACAATGTCGTCAAATGATATTCTGGGACTTCCAAGGCTAGAACATAAGAACTCTTTCAGTTTCTGCTTGGACTTCTTAGATTACTTTCTTTGGAAGCTTTGATCCACCTTGCAAGAAACCTATCTGATGGAAAGCCTACATGAAGGTGTTCTTGTTGACATTCCCTGCTAAGTCCAGTTAAAAGGTGTTCTTGTTGACATTCCCTGCTAAGTCCAGTTAACTAGCCATACACATAAAAGCACCAGATTTGAGTGAAACCATCTTGTATACTCCAGATCAGTCATATACAAAATATCGCCGGGTGGTATCTGTTGATGTCACATGAAACAGAAGAATCTCCCAACTGAGCCCTGTCCAAATTTTTTGACCCCAAAATTCATGAGATAAAGTAAAATGGTTGTCGATTCGAACCAGTAAGTTTATTAAACAGAAATACATAAAGGAATTGTGATTTCTCAAGCTACAAATTCAATATATGCCATCTCTCTCACTCTTTCTTTTTTTCTGTATTTAATGGAATAAATGTGAGCAAGTTTTAATGCCACCCAGAGCACCTCATGCAGAGTTACAAATTCATCTTACATACTTGGCTGCATTTTAGGTCAAGTACTATTCAGTAAACATTCACAGAATTGCATATGACAAGTAATATTTCATAATGGTTTCCCCATTCTCATGCTGGTGGTTTTGTGCTGAATTACTATAAATGAATTAGGATTTGAAAAGAATTTTGAAATGTAGACCTACATTTTCAATTATGATTAGTTTAATTAGATATAGAATTAGCTAAGAAAGTATCCACAGTCTGGAATCCAATACTTTGAAATATGATTAGACAGAGATAAAAACATTAAGTTTTCTTTTTTTATATTAAAACACTCTCAAGTGGTATTAATATAACAAAGTGTTTTTATATTTTATTTTACATTTGCCAAGAATGAGATAACTCCTACTATCTAAAATAGAAACTGCTCTCTCAAACACTTGAGGTCTTTCTCTCCATGGTTTTAGAAGCACATAATAAAATATTAATGATGGTGTATGAGGATCAAACTATCAATTTTCTTAAGCGATAATAGCATCTTTATATTAAAACATTTTAAGAGAAATATACCTACTTATAATATGAAAAGTTAACTGCTTTAACCAGTTTTGTAGTATATACTAATATATAAAATGATCGAAGAAATTTTATCTTTTTTATCTTTGCAGAATGATTTTTCAATTAAATATCTTTATTAGCTCATCCTATTCTTGAAAAATACTGATTGTAAGATATAGAATCTCACTGGGGCGCCTGGGTGGCTCATTTGGTTAAGCGTCTGACTTTGGCTAAGATCATGATCTCATGGATCATGGGTTCGAGCCCCATGTCGGGCTCTGTGCTGACAGCTAGCTCAAAGCCTGAAGCCTACTTTGGGCTCTGTATCTCCCTTCTCTCTGACCCTACCCTGCTCTCTTTCTCTCTCTCTCTCTCTCAGAAATAAATAAAAACACATTAACTTTTTTTTTTAAAAGATGCATAACCTCATATTTACTCAATCACTTTAAAATGTATTGGGCTTTCTGTCAGTGATGTCAGATAAGACAGAGAGGTAGCCTCACTTAGTGGATAGTGCCACTAGGCTTCAAATTGCAGTAGACCATGGTTTGGCCAGCTTTTGCACCAATTACTTAATCTCTTTGAGCAGTAGTTTCTTCAATTACAAAATGAACATAATAATAGCTCCTTATGAAATCCACATAAGGATTAAGTCCAATACCCTAAGTAAAATATATTGTACAATTAGCGGCACATAAATATTAAATAAGTAACAGCTACTTATTTTTATGAAACTACCACTTCTATTACAACTACTCCCATTACCACATTGTGTTTTGAAGTACTCACTAATCTGGGAAAATGTGCAGTCCCAGCATAAGAAAACTATAAATTGTTCCGTTTGAGATTTCTTTTTATTAATATATGTTTATATGTTTTAGATAAACTTTTTCCAAAAAATTTCGATTATTCCAAAATACTTCCAAAATGTATACTAGCCTCTTGTATACACTTACTTACTTTTTATAAACTTTTTCTTCCAACGTATTATAAGACTCCAAAATAGGTGAAGATTATATTAAATTGTTAGACATCACCGTACAATTGCTAATTCTTAAAAACTCAAGTGTGTATCCAAATATTCTATCAGAGAGAAATCTAGCATAAAGATACATGAGAACAAAAGCCTTACTTGTGCTGGTAGTGCAAGGAAAATACATGCATTACAGAGAGAGAAGACATGTTTTGTATAGAATGAAACAGAAACAAATAAATTTAAAAATCTGAAAATTGTGCATCCATTCAAAGGATCACATGGACATACCTACAGAAGTAATTAGTTATCAGCAAAGCTAAAATGATAGAACTAGTTAAAAGAACTAAAAGAAATGGTACTTAACATTGATAAGATAAATTACCAGCTGTGAAAGTAACAATGATGTATGTACAACTGAACAATAGTTTTAAAATATCATAAAGTAATTGAATAAATGTGAAATATTTTTCTTTTAATATATACAGCATTTTGAAGTCCATATTAAATACCATTTATGTGTCCAAAGTTTATTCTGAAAATTATGATGTTATTGTTAATTAAAACTATTGTATTTTAAAACAAAATTAAATAAATGTTTTTTGGGAGCTCATTCATGCTGGAATCTTTAGAGATCACACACTTGTGGAAAAAAAATCTCATTTTATCATTATTCAACTGACACAAGATGCAAATCATTATTCATGGGTAAGATTTGAAAAGTGCTGCCACACTAATTGGAATACTACTATAATACTACTATTGTTGTTCAAAATATCCAAGACGCCATTTTAAAAATACTTAAACTGCCCACGTTTTTTTAAGTCATCTAGGAAAAAAAGAATTTCAAATATGAATTATCCAAAAAGTAAGTTCTTTGTTTTCAAATGTAATTTTTATAAAACATGCTAAATGCACAATTTTATTTTACAGCCACATTGTACAAGGTCCTCTTATTTTTGACTATGTGCTAGCAGTTCTACTACTTCATTGGGGTGCAATCTACTATATAAAGAACTATTGAAATCTAGAGTTTATGGCCACACCATCAAGATTCCACATTGCTATGCTTTGAAATTCCTTATGCTTATTAGATTCTCTCTTATCTTCACTCTCTCATTGCCAGTTTTTACCTCTCAGGGACACATGCCTACCTCTAAGAATTCTCTTACTCATCCTTTAATGTGTTTTAATTAGTGATATGAGAGAAAGCCAGATGATTAAGCATTTAAGAATTTGCTCAACAGTAAGGATGAAGAGACTCTAAATGACACCCAGAACAGATGAACATTGGGGAAGCAAAGGAAAAGTAAGAAACAGAGGGAGACAAACCATAAGAGACTCTTAAATATAGAGAACAATCTAAAGGTTCCTAGAGAGGTATTGGATGGGCTAAATGGGTGATAGGCATTAAAGAGGGCATTTTTTGGGATGAGCACTGGGTGTTATACGTAATGGATGAATCACTGAAACTTACTCCTGATACCATTATTACACTATATGTTAACTAGCTTGGATTTAAATAAAATTGAAAAAAAAAAAAGAATAAATGACACCCAGAAAGTTTCTGATATCAATAAAGAATTATATTGTTTGTTTAGCTATAGATTTCTACCTACTTTAGGGTTATTGATTGGGTCTGTGATAGTCAAAATAATACATACTCACAGAAAGTTCTATAATTATTGGACCCAATTTTATTAATTTTAAGACATCTGTGACTGATACATTTAGATATGTATTTACTCTTTCTCTCCACCTGGACAGTCTCCTCCCATTTATGATCATTTTCTCTTCTATTTATTTTGGTAAGTTTATGTATTTGGAAAGTGGGGGTTGGGGACACACACACACACACATAACGAGAGAGAGAGAGAGAGAGAGAGAGAGAGAGAGAGAATCCTAAACTCACAAACCATATGGTCTCATAAACTCACAAACCATAAGATCATGACCTGAGCCAAAGTCAAGACACTTAACTAACTGAGCCACCCAGCTGCCCCTCTTCCTTCTCATTTTGTTAGTAAGTTATCTAGGGTGAGGGGAAAAGCTGTCTCTAAATAATCTTGATTGTGCAAATTTGCTTAAAAATTTGGTGGAAACTTGCATAGTACCTGGATTTGTTAAAATCTCATTTAGGATACCACTGAAAAGACAACATGACACATTTTCTGTATGTCTATTTAGTTGAAATCTTGTTATAAATTAATGGAAAATATAACTTTTAAAATTATAATTTTACTAAAATAAATTATTTTCCTATATTTTACTAATCCCAGAGTACTTCATTTGGGAATCCCCATGTTGCATTATAGACCATCCATTACACAATGAGCTTCTTGAAGGAAGTAATTATATTTTTTAAATGTTTGTAGTCTTAATTTCATGAGTGAATGAATGTCAAAATTTTAAAACTGATAAAGTATCCCCTTATTTGAATAAGTTGACACATAAAAGTTGTAAGGCAAGAATACGTGGTTTTGCCAAAGTCCAAATACTAAAACAGAACAGTATTTTAAAAATAGTTTAGTAGAACTTAGTGATTCATCTCTTACATATAACACCCAGAGCTCATCCCAAGAAGTGCCCTCCTTAATGCTCATCACCCATTTAGCCAATCTCCTCACCCACCTCCCCTCCTAAAATCATCAGTTTCCTTTCTATATTTTTCTTTTTAATAATGTAATATTTTAATATAATTTATTGTTAAGTTGGCTAACATACAGAGTATACAGTGTGCTCTTGGCTTCAGAAGGAGATTCCGTGATTTATTGCTTACATACAACATCCAATGCTCATCCCAACAAGTGCCCTCCTCAATGCCCATCACTGATTTTCCCATCTCCCCCACCCCCCATCAATTCTGTTTGTTCTATATATTTAAGAGTTTCTTATAGTTTGCCTCCCTCCCTGTTCATAACTGTTTTTCTCCTTCCCTTCCCCCATGGTCGTCTGTTAAGCTTCTCAAGTCCCACATATAAGTAAAAACATATGGTATCTGTCTTTCTCTGACTGACTTCTTTTGTTTAGCATAATACTCTCTAGTTCCTATACTGTATGTTAACTAACCTGAAATTAATTTTTTTAAAAAAGAAAAGATGTTTAGTCATAAATACTTCATATTTTCCTACAACTTTCTGGATTCCTGTTATATTTCCACTTATATTTTAGGTAGTATTGTCTACTTTGAAGTATTTTTCTAACTTATAAAATATCAAAATTTGACTAAATGTCATTTTTAACAGGTTTAGTAACAGGTTTAGTATGGTTTTCCCCAATTTTGTCAGTAATCTCTGTCATGAACCTGCAAAGGCAAGGTATTATGTCTGCACTCTTTTGTTGTCGTAAGGGCATACACATAACGAAGTTTTACAAGGAGGTCTACACTTGGGTAGTAACTGCAAATCTGCACAACAAAAAAACAAAGCCCTAAAAATAAAACTGATAAATTATTATAAAACAAGAAATGTATAATGAGCTATCTTGATTTATGGTATCCACTTCCATTTCACATGAGCAATCTATCTTAATACATGCTACAAAACTTTGCATCTGTGTTATTAAGTAGTACATTTCATGTTTGGCTGTTCTAAAAGGGAAAGGCAGTCTCTGGGTAATGTAGCACATCATTTTTGGTTAGCAGAAGGCAAATTTTAAACAGACTTTAAAGGGTGAAGAAGAAAAGGACTGTTTGTTTTGTATTACTGCCCTCATTAGTAATCACCATTTATATAGTACCAGTCATTTAATCATACCTGGAGATTTAGGAAAATGTGATCTAAGTAGGTTGATTTCTCCAGGTTTGTGTATGTATGAATATTATTTCTCCACAAACCTAATTGCAAAATTCAATTAATAGAATATTATTTTTCTGTATTTAACAGATTTATGTAAATATTTATGAAATTATCTGCTAATATAGAGACACTGTAATTCAGTAGAAAACAATTATTTTGATCACATGTAACAAGCATAAGCTTTTTCCAACTAGACTTTGTTACCTCTTTTGTAAAAAAAGTTTAGGTCTATAGTGTCACTACCACAAATGTCATTTTCTTAAGTAGCACATATATCAAATGAGCTGAATTTTTCTGTATAGCAAATATACTTTAGTTTATAGTTTATATATATAGCTTATATACTATAAGTATATAGCTTATAAACTATAAACTATATAGCTTATAGTTTAATGTCTTATCTGATCTTTGCTATGAAGGTGTAAAGTGGAAGGATATCTTACTCCATTTTTTTCTTCATGTAAACTAAAGTTCATATAATGTTAAGTAACTTAGCTCATTTAAATAGTTAATTTGTAGCAGAAGGAAGGCAAGAACCCAAAACTCTGAAGTTTAAGTCTTTGGATGATTTCAGACCCCAAGGGATGCTTCTAATGGGAAGGATAATTAAGAAAGTTACTAAAGATTTAAGTCAACAATAATCTATAACTCAATTCTTGATAAATAAATACAGAAATGTCAGCAGTTTCTGTATTCCAATTACTTGATTTCTGATTATGTATTGGGAAGCAACTCAAAGTAAATTTAAAGAATTGCTTCATTTCATATCATTGTGACTTCATTCAAAGATTTTGAATTATAAATTCTAATAGGGTTTTTTTGTATTGTTTAACTTCATTATTAAAAAAAAAAACAATTGTAAGAGGACTGAACAGTTTTGTAGTTTTGTTTACCAGAAAGAATTTTTAACTGAATCTTATTTTATTATGAAATTGTCTTTTAGATTAAACAACACTATATCATTTTAATCTGAGAATATTAATACAGTTGCCAATAAATTATTATCATGATTTGATGTCAATCATAATAAATACTGTTAGATTTTTTGATATATATATATATATATATACACAAATTGCTTGATATCTATAGAGATATTAATACATATGGATTAGTTGAAAATGCAAGTGCTTTGTTTCTATCAAGTTTGTGACTTTCATTAGATAAGCATAAGATAGCAACAACAATAAAGATAAAAATAAAACAATATGCTATGTAATAACTTACAGCGCTTATTTTAAGCACTGATTGTCAGAAATGGAACACATAGTGAGAATAAAAGATTTCTATCAGAGTTATGTCCATTGGTTTGAGAACCCAGTGGTTCTCAATAAAGGGACATTTTAGCATCCCTGTTACAGTTGCAATGTCTAGAGACACTTTTGTTTGCCAGAAGTGGTGGGTTGGTACTGCCATAGGGTAGATAGAAGCCAGAAATTCTGCTAAACATCCTGTAATACACAGGAAAGCCTTAAATGTCAATAGTGTGGAGGTTGAGAAAACTTGATACACTCGAATAGTTTTTTGTTGTGGGTTAGAAGTGAGATGGATTCACATAACCTACATAATTGGACAGGACTGCTTCAGAACCACTTCCAAGCTAAACAGGTGTACCCAACTATATGCAAAGTTGTTCAATGGGAAAATGAACCAGTAACAGTTCCCTTGGCACAAATGCTGTCATTTTGATGCATGAACGTACATGATTTCTCTTTGAGGATTCAGTTCAACATTAGTGATTTGAGATCTTGCACCAGCTTAGCCAAACAAAAGGCAAACAAGCTTTTCATTGATTTTAACCTGCAGAACTTAATTGTGAGTTTCTAGGTCATTTTAAACCAAATACAAAATAATAAAAATACATTGAAATATTTTCTCCAATTTACTTCTGATTTCTTTTAATTGTGAACATGAGAACAGTAGCCATCTGGACTGAAAAAGAAAGTAACGACATTTCTCATTTCTAAAAAAAAAAAAAAAGCAATAACCATAAGCTGGAAAATAAAATTCATCAGATTTTCTCCCCTATTGCTTGAGCCTAGGGAAACACTGACAGTCTGACAAGTCTGAGATAGGAACATAAACTTTGATTGTGATTTAATAATAATAAAAAACATTTTATTTTACTCTTTACTTCAGTTCATTAATATTTTTAATTTGCACACTGCCAAAAGCATGATGCTCTCTTTCAGTCAAAAACAAATTAAACCTGCAGGGAAAGAGAAATACTACTCCATGAGAAAAGATTCCTTCCTCAGCTTGTCAAAAAAGGCATTCCAAACTACTGAAGTGGTTGACAGCAAATCTCTCCTACATAACACACCTATTGTGTGATACATCACCATTTTTTAAAACATATATATTTTATATATATTTTAATATATATATATTTTAAAACATATATATATATATATATATATATATATATCTATATCCTTCAGACACTACATGGCTTATTACACAAATTAGGCTGACCTTGTTTTTGTTTGTTTTGCTTTGTTTTGTATTTTTGTATTTTTAGTTTAGTTTATCCTGTTGGTCCCAGAATAAATGAAATGTTCTGCTCCATCTGAACACTTAAAACCCAGTATCGTACAAAGAGAACCTAAGAACTTTCACTAAAAATAGTCTATTACTTAATTATACTTAAAAAAATCTAAAAATGCTGTTTTATGGTGTTTACTACTTTTCACGCAAGGTTGTGATTGCTGTAGTAGTGACACAAGTAACTTAAATGACGAGGTCTATGATGGATGAGGAATACACAATACAATAATGAAATATTCATTTGCTAAATCAGCCACTAATTTTCTTGTCCAACCTGACTTCCTCAGATTCCTGAAAAATAATCCTAATGGTTATCATTCACTAAGCCAAACACAAACTTTTATTTATTTAAAAAAATAATGTTTTATTTACTTGTGAGAGAGAGAGAGAGAGAGAGTGCAGGGGAGGGTCAGAGAGAGAGGGGTATACAGAATCCGAAACATGGCCCAGGGTCTGAGCTGGCTGTCAGCACGGAGCTCGACACAGGGCTTGAACCCATGATCCATGAGATCATGATCTGAGCTGAAGTCAGATGCTTAACCTACTGAGCCACCCAGGCGCCCCAGGCACAAACTTATATATATATATATATATAAGTATATAAGTTATATATATATAATATATAACTTAATAATAATTACAACTTAAGAGGAGCATCGTTATATTTCCTTTCTCTGTGCCAAGTGCTCTTTGCTTTGTCCCCTCCCCGAGGTGATTGAATAGTTTTTTTTTTTTTAATTTTCTATTTTTTTACAAATAGTTTATTGTCAAGTTGGTTTCCATATAACACCCAGTGCTCATCCCCACAAGTGCCCTCCTCCATTTCCATCTCCCCCCTCCCCTCCTACACTATCAGTCCTCAGTTTGTTCTCCTCATTCAAGAGTCTCTCATGGTTTGCCTCTCTCCCTTTCCCCACCATTCCCCCCTTCTTCTCCCCCATGGTCCTCCACTAAGTTCCTCCTAATCCTCCTATACGTGCAAACATATGGTATTTGTCCTTCTCTGCCTGACTTATTTTGCTCAGCATAACACCCTCAAGGTCCATCCATGTTGCTACACATGGCCAGATTTCAGTCTTCCTCATTGCCATGTAGTATTCCATTGTATAGATAAACCACTTCTTCTTGATCCATTCATCCATTGATGGACACTTAGGCTCTTTCCATGTTTTGGTTATTGTTGAGAGTGCTGCTATGAACATTGAGGTACATGTGCTCCTATGCATCAGCATTCCTATACCCCTTGGGTAAATTCTTAGCAGCCCAGGTACAAACTTTTAAACAAAATAGTTGCAAATGGGCAAGATTTGTCTACTTGGTAAATGACCCATTTCATTCATGTCCACATTTGGTACTTTACAAATGAAATACACATATCTTTGCAGCTTATATCTGCCTGATAATATCAGAATGAAGTGTTCATTGATATTCTTTACCTAAAAACAAAGCATAAAAACCTAAATTATTTTGTATGTTATTAAAATGAGATAAGATGAAACACCAAGGAAATTTAAAGAGGGAAAAGGAGATCATGATTCTAATCAGTTAGGAATAATGAGACAGGATGGATGAAAATGTCACTAGTCCTCTTAGATCTCTAGGCCTCATGTTATACACTATGAAGGGCATTTAGAAATGTGAGTCAAACTGTTGTCCTTGGTTACTTACAATGAATGGAGTGGATTGGTATCAGAAGCAACCAGGTAAAATTTATGAACAACAATCACATTAATCCAAGTGCAAAATACAGCATCCAAATTATGTATTAATGGGAATTTAAGACCAGAAGAGATTAATTATGATATGGTAAGGCATAACAGAAGAAATAAAATTGTGCTGGTCCATGAAAGGATGGCTAATTTTAGAAAATAAATAAATAAATAAATAAATGCAGAGCTTCCTAAAATGCCCTGTTCCTAGAGAGATGAGAATTTATATAATTCCATTCATGCTGCTTTATTCTTCTTTTCAAAATTATTTTTAATGGTAGTTTTTCCATAGACAAAGAATAAATTTGTCTTGTATTCTATACAGTCTTCAGGAATTCTACTATGCAAACTGTTGACAGGACACTTTATCACATAAAGTGGGATTTTGGTACTTTCTGCTCCCTTGGGAGCTACTGTGAAAGTTCATGTTGGACTCGGATTCTTGACTGAGAGAGCCAGCAGCTATGATGCTCTAAATTTAATGATAGCAGGACAAATAGAACTGTAAGAGGAAAAGCAGCATGTGGCAGAGGTAACAGAGGCACCACAGTGGGCTTGTCATGGCTACCGTCTTAGTGGGGCCCATTCATCCTCTTTTCATTACAGGAACAGTGGAAAACACAAGAAAAGAATATTGGAAGAACAAGGACATCTGGATAGCTCAGTTGGTTAAACATCTGATTCTTGGTTTCAGTTCAGGTTATGATCTCATAGGTTCATGAGTTTGAGCCTGATGTCAGGCTCTAAGCTTGACAGCACTGAGCCTACTTGAGATTTTCTCTCCTTCACCCTATGACCCTCCCCACCCTCCTCAAAATAAATAAACATTTTTTTAAAAAAAGTTTATATTATAAGTGCTGGGACACTCAAAAGAATCTAAATGGAAGGTAGATTCCCTCCAACCCCACATACACACTTCTAGCTACCTGGCAAGGTGAACTTTTACTTGTCTAAACTTCATATTCAAAATAGAAGGCCTTGTGCCAAAGTAGTGTTTGCAGATATATAATGGAACAAAATGACAAATATATCTTTTAAAGATGTGGCTCAGATGGATTTGACATATATACTTAGAACCCAACATCCTGAGGCTATGGAAATACTTTCTTCTCAAGTGTGCATGGCACATTCTCCAAGATAAATCACATACTGGGAAATAAAGCAGCCCCCAAGAATTGAGTTCATACCATGCACACTTTCAGATCACAATGCTATGATACTCAAAGCCAATCACAGGAAGAAGTCTGGAAAACCCCCAAAAACATGGAGTTAAAGAACACTTTACTAAAAAACGAATGGCCAATCTGGCAATTAGAGAAGGAATTAAAAAATATATGGAAACAAATGAAAATAAGAATACAACAATCCAAACTTTATGAGATGTGGCGAAAGCAGTCCTAAGAGGAAAGTACATTGCATTCCAAGTCTATTTCAAGAAATTAGAAAAAGCGCAAGTGAAAAATCTAACAGTGCACCTATAGCAACTAGAGGGAGGGCAACAAGAGCACCCCTAACCCAGTAGAAGAGAAATAATAAAAATCAGGGCAGAAATAAACATTACAGAAACCTAAGAAACAGTTGAACACATCAATGAAACCAAGAGCTGGTTTTTTGAAAAAATAAACAAAATTGACAATCCTCTAGCCAGGCTTCTCAAAAAGAAAAGAGAGAGCACTCAAATAGAAAAAATCATGAATGAAAATGGACTGATTACAACCAACCCCTCAGAAATACAAGCAATTATCAGGAAATACTATGAAGACCTACATGCAAACAAACTGGACAACTTAGAAGAAATGGACATATTCCTAAATACACACTCACTAACAAAATTCACACGGGAAGAGATAGAATACCTGAACAGACCTATAACAAGTGAGGAAATTGAATCAGTTATCAAAAATCTCCCAACAAATAAGAGCCATGGGCCAGATGGCTTCATTGGGGAATTCTACCAGACATTTGAAACAGAATTAATACCCATTCCTCTCAAACTATTTCAAAAAATAAAAATCGAAGGAAAACTTCTGAACTGATTTTACGAAGCGAGCATCACTTTGATTCCCAAGCCAGACTGAGACCCAGCAAAAAAGAACTAAGGCCAATATCCTTGATGAATACAGATGCAAAAATCCTCAACAAAATCCTTGCAAATCGAATCCAACAGCACATAAAAAGAATTATCCACTAAGATCAAGTGGGATTCATTCCTGGGTTACAGGGCTGGTTCAATGTTCGCAAATCAATCAATGTGATCTATCACATCAACAAAAGAAAAGATAAAATCATAATATCCTGTCAATATATGCAGAAAAATTATTTGACAAAATACAGCATCCCTTCTTAATAAAGACCCTTGAGAGAGTCGGGATGGAAGGAACTTATTTAAACATCATAAAAGCCACCTATGAGAAGCCCTCAGTTAACATCATCCTCAATGGGGAAAAACTGAGAGCTTTCCCCCTGAGGTCAGGAACATGACAGGGATGTCCACTCTCACCACTGCTATTTAACATAGTGCTGGAAATCCTAGCATCAGCCATCAGACAACAAAAGGAAATCAAAGGCATCAGAATTGGCAAAGAAGAGGTCAAACTTTCACTTTTCACAGACGACATGATACTCTACATAGAAAACCCGACAGACTCTACCAGAAGCCTACTGGAACTGATTCAAGAATTCAGCCAATTTGCAGGGTACAAAATCAATGTACAGAAATCGGTTGCATTTTTATACACCAATAATGAAGCAACAGAAAGAGAAATCAAGAAACTGATCCCATTTACAATTGCAAAAAAACACAAAATACCTAGGAATAAACTTAACCAAGGATATAAGAGATCTGTATGATGAAAACTATAGAAAACTTATGAAGGAAATTGAAGAAGACACAAAGAAATGGAAAAACATACCATACTTATGGTTTGGAAGAATAAAAATAGTTAAAATGTCACTACTACCCAAAGCAGTCTACACATTCAATGCAACCCAATCAAAATTGCACCAGCATACTTCTCAAAACTAGAACAAACTATCCAAAAATTTGTATGGAACCACAAAAGGCCCTGAATAGCCAAAGTAATATTGAAGAAAACCAAAATGGGAGGCATCACTATCCCAGACTTTAGTCTCTACTACAAAGCTGTCATCATCAGGACAGTGTGGTATTGGCACAAAAACAGACACATAGACCAATGGAATAGAATTGAGAACTCAGAATTGGACCCAAAAGTATATAGCCAACTAATCTTTGACAAAGCAGGAAAGAATATCCAATGGAAAAAAGAGAGCCTCTTTAACAGATGGTGCTGGGAGAACTGGACAGCAACATGCAGAAGAATGAAGCTAGATAATTTTCTCACACCATACACAAAAATAAACTCAAAATGGATAAAGGACCTGAACGTGAGACAGGAAACCATCAAAACCCTAGAGGAGAGAAAGCCGGAAACAACCTCCTTGACCTCAATCACAGCAATTTCTTACTTGACACATTCCCAAAGGCAAGGGATTCAAGAGCAAAAATGAACTATTGCGACCTCATCAAGATTAAAAGCTTCTGCATGGCAAAGGAAACAGTCCATAAAACTAGTAGGCAACCGTCGGAATGGGAAAAGATAGTTGCAAATGACATATGAGATAAAGGGCTAGTATCCAAAATCTATAAGGAACCCACTGAACTCCACACCGAAAATCAAACAATCCAGTGAAGAAGGATTGTTGGGCAGGATAATGGGCAGAAGACAGGAACAGACACTTCTCCAAAGAGGACATCCAGATGGCCAACAGACACATGAAATGATGCTCTGCATCTCTCCTCATACAATTTGAAATACAAATCAAAACCACACTGAGATACTACTTCACGCCGGGCAGAGTGGCTAAAATGAGCGAATCAGAGGACTCTAGATGCTGGCAAGAATGTGGATAAATGGGCACCCTCCTTCACTATTGGTGGGAATGTAAAATGGTGCAGCCCCTCTGGAAAACAGTGTGGAGGTTCCTCAAAAAAGCTAACAATAGAATTCCCCTATGACCCAGAAATAGCACTGCTAGGAATTTACCCAAGGGATATACAAATGCTGATACATAGGAGCACATGTACTCCAACGTTCATAGCAGCACTCTCAACAATAGCCAAAACATGGAAAGAGCCTAAGTGTCCATCAATGGACGAATGGATCAAGAAGTTGTGGTTTATCTATACAATGGAATTCTACATGGCAATGAGGAAGACTGAAATCTGGCCATGTGTAGGAACATGGATGGAACCTGAGGGTGTTATGCTGGGCGAAATAAATCAGGTAGAGAAGGACAGCTACCACATGTTTGCACTTATAAGAGGATTAGTTGGAACTTAATGGAGGGCCATTGGGGAGAAGAAGGGGGGAAATAGGGGGGAGAGGGAGGGAGGCAAACCATGAGAGACTCTTGAATGTTGAGAACAAACTGAGGGCTGATGGGTATGGGGCAGAGGGGAAGGGCGATAATTAGCATGGAGGAGTGCACTTGTGGGGATGAGCACTGCGTGTTATATGGAAACCAACTTGGCAATAAACTATTTATAAAAAAAAAAAAGAAAACAGTTGGTCAATTTGAGCAAAAAAAAATATTGAATACAAATTGCTAAATATAGAGATTAGGGCTACAGATTTGCCTCACTGGACCTTCCTTTGAAAAGTTAAGATGAAGTTGCATTTTTACCCCTAATTGGTAGGATTGCTACTCTTACTATAGGGCTAAAGCATATTTTGTCTCATAATTTTTTTCAGTGGAAGATCACTGAGTTAATAAATTTTTGCAGAGCACTAAATGCTATTGCAAAATCAAACTAAACGTTGCAAGGATTGACCTGACTTCTGTCCAGAGCCATACAATTCTAGACAAATGTGAGATAACTTTAAGAACTCTTACTATAGGCATGAAACATATTTTGGCATATGAATATTTTTAAAATGGAAGTTATAGTGACAATAAGAATACTATTTTCTTAGTTTAAATCAGTGAGTGAAATATTGATTGTTCAGTAATGGAACTGAGATCATTAGCTAATTCTTTGCCAAAAAATTGAACCTGTATTTTTGGCATGCTTTGCAGTAAAACTAATTCAATTTAATCCAAAGTAAAATGAAAATAAACAAACACTCTAAAAGTATGAAAAGAGAATATAGTGAGTTAGTATAGAATGCTGAAATGGGGAAAACTCTTTCTAAACCTGATATGAAAAGCAAAAACCATAAAGAAAACAGCTGGTAAATTTGACCTCATAAAAATTCCAAGTGGTAAAACACAATATTAAAGTAGTTGAAAAATAAGACATAAGTCTCCAAATGTTTTTAAACATATTTTTACATATGAGAACTTTTACAAATCAATAAGAATTTTATAAATTTTTTTGAAAACTGGACAAGAAATGTGAACAAATGACTCAGACACACATACACAACCACGCATATAGATTATACCTTTCAAATTTTAAAACCATGTATGTTCTATTCCAGCAATTCCACATTTTCATATTCATTCCTTTAACAATATTTTCATAGCATTAACTAAACATATAAAGCAAATATTAACAGACCTGGGTCGCCTGGGTGGCTCAGTCGGTTAAGCATCCAACTTTGGCTAAAGTCATGATCTCACGGTTTGTGGATTCAAGCCCCGCATAGGCTCTGTGCTGACAGCTAGCTCAGATCCTGGAGCCTGCTTTGGATTCTGTATCCCCCTCTCTCTCTGACCCTTCCCTGCCTCACTCTGCCTCTCTCTCTCTCCCTCAGAAATAAATAAAACATTAAACAAATATTAACAGACCTAAAGTGAGAAATAGACAGCAATACACTTATAAAGGGGACTTTAATGTCCTGCTTTCATTAATGGATACTTCATTCCAATCTAAATGATCTGTCATTCAGATGGACAAACAATAAGGACACATGAGCTTTAAATGATGCATCAGACCAGGAAGACTATATATATTTTGTTGATTTCTAAAGAATCTGTTGACTATATGTATTATTTTGAATATGTATATGTATATATTTATGTGTGTGTACAGTTGGAACATATTTACATTGTTTCTCAATGCAAATGGAGCTTCTCCACCATAAACTACATGTTAGACCACAAAAGAAGTCTTATTAAATTTAAGATAAAACTGTATGAAGTATTTTTCCCAACCACAAAGTATGAAACTATAAATCAATTACAAGAGGAAAACTGGAAAATTCACAAATATGTGAAAGTTAAACAATAGGCTACTAAGAAGCAGTTAAAGAAGAAATCAGAAGAGAAATAAAAAAATATCTTGAGACAAATTAAAATGAGATTGCAGCAAAATGTATACAATACAGCAAAAGCAGTTGTAAGAGAAAATTTCATAGCAACAGTACCCACTTCAAGAAACAAGATAGCTCAAATAAATAACCTAACTTTACCTCTCAAGGAACTAGGTGAAGAAGAACAGAGTTTGTTAGTAGAAGAGAGATTATAACTAAGGTCAGAGAATAAATGAAATAGTGACTATAAAGTCAGTGTAAAATATCAGTGAAACTAAGAGCTGGTTCTTCAAAAAAGTAAACAAAATTGGCAAACATTTAGCTAGCTTTACCAAGGAAAAGAGAGACAGGACTCAAATCAGAAATGAAAGAGGAAACATGACAATTGATACCTTAGAAATACAAAGGATAAGAGACTATTATGAACATCTGCATGTGAACAAGTTGGACACCCTGGGTGAAATGGATATATTCCCCAAAACATTCAACCTACTAAGACTGAATCATAAAGAAACAGAAAATGTGACCAGACCAATTACTAGTAAGGGGATTGAGTCTGCAATAAAAAATCCCCCCAATAAACAAAAATCTAAAACCAGAACACTTCACTGGTGATTTCTGCCAAATGTTTAAAAGGAGTTCAATGCCAAAGTTTCTCAAACTCTTCCAAAATTAGAAGCAAATGGAACACATGCAAACTCATTTTATGAGATCAGGATTAACCTCATGCCAAAACCATATAAGGATGCCTCAAGGAAAGAAAATTATAGGCCAATAACCCTAATGAACACAAATCCAAAAATCCTCAACAAAATATTAACAAATTGAATTCAACAATACATCAAAAAGACCATATACCTCGATCAAGTGGGTATGCAAGGATGGTTCCACATTTGTAAACCAATCAACATGATATGCAAAATGAAGGATAAAAATCATATAATCATCTCAATAGATGCTGAAGAAGCATTTTACTAAATTCAACATCCATTTATGATAAGAATTCTCAATAGAGTAGGTATAGAGAGAATGTACCTCTACATATTAACAACATATATATCATAAGCCTATAGCTAACATCATACTCATGGGTGAAAAGCTGAAAGCTTCTCTCTAAAATCAGGAAAAAAAACAATGATGCCCACTGTTGACACTATTATTCAACATAGTATTGGAAGTCCTAAAAAGAGCAATTAGGCAAGAAAAAGAAATCAGGGGCGCCTGGGTGGCTTAGTCGGTTAAGCATCCGACTTTCGCTTAGGTCATGATCTCTTAGGTTCATGGGTTCGAGCCCCATGTCGGGCTCTGTGCTGACTGCCAGCTAAGAGCCTGGAGCCTGTTTCAGTCTGTGACTCCCTCTCTCCCTGACCCTCCCCTGCTCACGCTGTCTCTCTCTCTCTCTTAGAAATAAATAAAACATAAAAAAAAAAGAAATCAAACACACCCAAAGCAGAAAAAAAAATTGTCACCATTTGCAGATGACTTCATATACATAAAAATCCAAAAAATAAAACACTAAAAAACTGCTCAACTAATCAACAAATTCAGTAAAGTTGCAAGATGCAAATCAATACAAAAAACCTGTTGCATTTCTATACATGAATAATGAACTATTAGAAAGAGATTAAGAAAACAATCTCATTTATAATGGCATTAAAAAGAATAAAATACTTATGAATAAATTTAACTGAGATGAATGACTTGTACAGTGAAAACTATAAGACATTGATGAAAGAAATTGAAGACAACACAAATACCTGGAAAAATATTCTGTCCTGATAGACAAGAAGAATTACTATTGTTAAAATGTCCACACCACCCAAAGCACTCTACAGATTCAATGCAATTCCTAGCAAAATCCTAATGGCATTTTCCACAGAAATAGAACAAACAATCCTAAAATCTGTGTGGAACCATAAAACATCCAAATAGTCAAAGCAATCTTAGAAAAGAATAAAGCTGGTGAAATCACACTACCTGATTTCAAATTATATTACAAACCTTTAGTAATCAAAACAGCATGACGTTCATGTAGAATCAGATACATAAATCAATTGAAGAAGCTTAAAGAACCCATAAAGAAACTCACATATATATGGTAAATTAATTTATGAAAAAGGAACGAAATGCATACAATGAGGAAATGGTCTCTTAAAAACCATTAAATGATGTTGAGAAAACTTGACATCCATATGCAAAAGAATAAAACTGTACTGCCATCTTACACCATACACTCAAAATAGATTTAAAACTCGAATGTATGACCTGATGCCATACAATTGCTGGAATAAAACATAGATGGTATGCTCTTTAACATCAGTATTGGTGATGACTTTTAGATCTGACACCAAAAGCAAAAGCAACAAAAGCAAGAGTACATACATGAGACTCTCTAAAACCAAAAAGCTTTTGCATGGTAAAGCCAACCAGAAGCTACCAAATGGTAGAAAATGATTGCAAATCATATCTGATAAGGGGCTAATATCTAAATTAATAAAGAACTCACAAAACTCAATAGCAAAACAATCCTATTTATTCATTTATTATTTATTTATTTTTATGTTTATTTTTTAGCGGGGGGGGGGGTGTGGGAGAGAGGGACACAGAATCTGAAGCAGGCTCCAGGCTCTGAGCTGTCAGCACAGAGCCTGATGTGGGGCTCGAACCCACTAACCATGAGATCATGCATGACCTGAGCTGAAGTCAGACATTAACTGAGCCACCCACGGACTGCATCAAAACAATCCAGTTTAAAAATCAGCCAAGAAGAACACCTAGGTGAGTTCCTTGGTTAAATGTTCAACTATTGATTTCAGCTCAGGTCATGATCTCGCAGTTCATGAGTTTAAGCCCTACATTGAGTTTTCTGCTGTCAGCACATAGCTCACTTGGGATCTTCTGTGTCCCTCTTTCTCTGCAGCTCCTGCATGCATCCACCCTCCTTTTCAAAAATAAATAAACATTAAATAATAATAATATAAAATTAAAATTGGCAAGGAACCTGAATAGTCAGTTTTCCAAGACAACATACAGATGGCCAACAGGTAAATGAAAAGTGCTCAATATGATCAATCAAAACCACAATGATATATCATCCCACACCTGTTAGAATGGCTATTACAAAAAGGATAAGAAATAAAAAGGATTGGCAAGGATGTGGAGAAAAAGGAACCTTTGTGCACTGATGCTAAGAATGTAAATTAGTACAGCCATTATGGAAGTTCCTCAGAAAATTAAAAACTAGAACCATTATCTGCACTACCATATAGTCCAGCAGTCCCACTTCCCATTATTTATCTAAAAAAGGAAGATGAAAACAGTATGTTGAAGAAATATCGGCACCCTTAGTTCATAAGAGCATTATTTACAACATCCAAGATATGTGAACAACCTAAGTGTCCCTCAATGAACAGATGAAGAAAATGTGAACACACACACACACACACACACACACACACACACACACACACACAGGAATACTATTCAGCCAAAAAAGGAAGCAATCCTATCATTTGCAAAAGCATGGATGGAGCTTGAAAGCATTATGCTAAGTAAAATACTTCAGACAGAGAAAGGAATACCACATGTATAATCTTTTTAAAAAGCACTAAAATTAAAACAACAACAACAAACAATACTGAGCTTATACATACAGAGAATAGTTTGGTGGTTGCCAGAGGTGGGGCATGGGTAATGAAATGGGTAAAGGAGGTCAAAGTTACAAATATCCAGGTATAAAATAAAACAGGAATGTTATATATATCATGGTGACTATAGCTTCTACTGTATTACATATTATAAAATTGTTAAGAGAGTAAATTTTATAAGTTCTCATCAAAAGAAAAATATTCTAAATATGTATGGTGACACATGTTAACTCGACTAATTATTGTGATCACTCTGTAATGTATACAGATGCCAAATTATTATATGGTACACCTGAAACTAATATAATGTTAGGTCGATTATACCTCAATTACTTTTTTCAAGGGCATATAGATTTTGTAAGATTATTTTCAGTAAATATTATTAATAAGAGCATAATTTGGAAGCATATTATGATAGACTGTATTGTTGTTAACTAAGTGCTTTATCTGGTATCAGGGAAGTAGCAAGTAGTTAAAGAGACATCTGAGAAATCTGAGGAGATGAAAGTCCTGAAGAATGAGTGGAGATAATAATTATGAGAAGTTTTCATGTTTAGAATGCTTGGGGTGGACAGCAAGATTTAATAAACACTTTGAGGCAACAATGTGACTGGTGAGTTTAACAGATGTCATCTAGCAGGGGGGATATTCAATATGTGTTAATATACTTTTTTTAGTGTCATCTAAAATTGGTGATATGGTTGTAATGGAGTAAGAATTGAGAATAAGGCAAAAATAGGAGTATGTAGTATATTGTAATTTTTATTGTTGGTTTGTGTCCATAATTGCTATAACGTGTGTGTGTGTGTGTGTGTGTGTGTGTGTGTGTGTGTGTGTGTGAGAGAGAGAGAGAGAGAGAGAGAGACTTCTATAGGCAATGCTAACACTTTCTACAACATTTACTTATAGATCAATGGAGAAGAAATGAGAAAACCTTGAGTTTATCTTGAATCTTCTTCCTAATACCTGTGTGGTTTTGGGCAAATAACTCTGTCTCTGGATGTCAGCTTCTGTGTAGTTAAAATGGGATGTTTTGATTGCCTTCTATAGGTGTGCACACATTTTACTGACTATAATTTATAGACTGTTGTCCGCACTATACTCTGGGCAGTTCGAAGGAAGGCAGTATATTTTTTAACTCCAAATCCTTAGAGTTTGACACTGTTTGGCACAAAGTAAACACTCTATACATGTTTGTTGAATTGACTTATACTGATTATCTGACTTCTAAGTTCTTGCACATAGGACATATTAGTAGTGATGTCTATATAATCCCCTAACATTAATTATAAAAAGTCATATTAATGCCTAGGCTCAAGCTGCAAGGTAAAACATGAGAAATATGTTCCAGATGAATAAAAGAATGAGATGGACACTTTTGGTTTATTCCTAGAATCAAAGGACAAACACCTGTTTCTCATAAAGCTACAAAGATAGAATATACCATATTTAAATCCAGCTTCAAAAAGAATCTAGACACAAATTCTGACTATATAGAGAAAAGAATACATTACAGTATTAAAAGAATGTATTCATTTATAACAATGATCTCTTTCACCTCAGTATGAAAAGAAACATATTTTTAAAACCCTATTCCAAACAGATGTGAAACAGAGAGTGAAAAGCTGATGCTGTTCTGAATAGTAACTTTCACAAAATTTGTAATTCTATATAAAGCTAAATACATTTATAGTCAATGAGTACTAATAAACTTTTAAATGAGCACATCTTTCAAAATAAGAATATATATAGCTCACTCATTTTGTTTACATGACTTTTGTGGCCATTTTAACCAAGATCTTACAAGTTTCGTTTTGAAAATAACAGAAAAAAAAAAAGGGGGGGGGGGCCTGGATGGCTCAGTTGGTTAAGCATCTGACTTTGGCTCAAGTCACAAGCTCACGGTTTGTGGGTTAGAGCCCCACATCAGGCTCTGTGCTGACAGCTCAGAGCCTGAAGCCTGCTTCAGATTCTGTGTCTCCTTCTCCCCCTACCCTTCCTCTGCTAATGATCCTAGTCTCTCAAATAAACCAATATCAAAAAAAATTAGAAAATAACAGAAATGGAAGGAATGATTTACAACTAAGGTGCCTTTTGATCCCAGGGGAAAGTTTTACCAAGGATATAAGCACCACGCGTTCCTCAGCTGCATTTCTGCAAGCCCTTGACCACTTAAGGGATGGTGGGAAGAGGTGACAAGCCAGTTTTCTGTAAAGTATATGGAAGGAATTAGTCTTGGCATGGTGAACCCTGCCTTTTGGATTATCAGATGCTTTATTTATAAAAAGAATATGGAAACATATGAACTACATGATAGTTCCATCTGTAGCATGCTCATGGTAAAAAGTATGTATTGTAGGAATCAGATGAAACTGGTAATGGAAAGACTTGAAATGAAAAAATCCAACCTTTTTTTCTCAGTAAATTTTGAGTATAAATTCTAATCATTTATAACTTCCCAGAAAATACCCTCTTCATAAGATTCCCTTATAAATCAAGGATTGGTGTCAATCCATGGCCAGTTCAAGTGTCCTTTGCTGTTATGGAGAAAAGGGGAGAAAATAGTATACATTTAATAAACAAAATGTGGGGCGCCTGGGTGGCTTAGTCGGTTAAGCGTCCGACTTTCGCTTAGGTCATGATCTCGTGGTTCGTGGGTTCGAGCCCCGCGTCGGGCTCTGTGCTGACTGCCAGCTCAGAGCCTGGAGCCTGTTTCAGTCTGACTCCCTCTCTCTCTGACCCTCCCCTGCTCACGCTGTCTCTCTCTCTCTCTCTCGTAGAAATAAAAAAAAAAAAACATTAAAAAAAATAAACAAAATGTTACTTGAGTCTGTCAAGGAATAGGTATAATTACAAGATAAATACTTGGTTGGGATTCTCTCTCTCTCTCTCAAAAATAAATAAACATTTTAACAAGAGTCACACATAAGTCAGTAGAACTGGCCTACAACTCAGTCTTAAGGACCATGAAGATATTCCTGGGGCACAATATCATTTCAATAGTTATATATATACAGAATTTATATGGAATTTTATTTATATAGAATTTATATATATGGAATTTATTCATATCCATATATATGGAACAAATATTATAAAATAATAATAGCATAAGTCAACCCTTCTAAAAATGAAGCTCCTAAATGTGACACCTGGAAAAGATAGGAGAGGACTACACTATTTTTAATGACAAAAATGTATTTTAAATAGGAATTAGAACAAAACCATGCCACAATAAACTGAATTACTTATCTTTATTCTACAGGGGATACCTGTTTGACCTCAAGAAATGTGATCTCTCTTCTCCTATCACAACAGAATTTTTTACCTTGACATTCTAGACTTGGCAATAGAAAAAGACCGCTTTGCTAAAATGCAACAATACTACTACAGAATTTAAGTGCAAAACTTCACTAATGTCTTTAAAATCTGACTGTAGGATTCTGGAATGATGATGTCATGCACTTTTTTATTGAAGTATAGTTGCTATATCAATGATCTCATATATTTCAATGAGAATTTCAGTTCTCCTCAGTAGAATTTTTAAAGAGATGGACACAGGTGATACAAGTTCTTGCCAAACAGTCAGTTGTTTGCCACTCAGACCATTTGTACTCATTGGAAGAGTACATTAGTAAAATTGGGACAAGAATTATTGTACTGAACTATTTTAATGAACTGGAATGTGGAATGAACAATCTCCAACAAAGACACCAAAAACAATTAAAATCTGAGCTTCTCTATAAAAATTTCAGCTGTGAATACCAATGAAGGCTTTTGTACATGCAATTTGAAAAATGGTTTTGCTCATTCCTAAAGTAAGGTTTGTAAGACTATTATGAGGGAAACTTGTAAGTAGTTATTCCCTAAGTTTAATGTATCCCTTGCCCCAGGTTTCTGGATTGTCTTTTCAGTAAGATAGTATTTGTAATTATTCAGGTACATTTTGATAGGACAAAATGTCCAAATTTTCTTTTTCTGGGTGGGGGGAATAAATGTTTGAGAAGTTTTTGAAACAAATATTTTGTGAAAATTAATGACAGGCAGCAGTACTTCAGGAAGTTACAATGAAGTTTTTATAAGGGATTTATTTTTTTCAATATAATAAAACTTGATCATACATGTAATAACTGGAAGAACTATTTTAAGTCTTTTTATTTTTAAATTGATTTTTTAAATATTTTAGTTAGAGAGACAGAGAGAATATGATCTGGGAAGAGGGCAGAAGGAGGCAGAGAGAATCCCAAGCTCATTCCATACTCAGTATTAACCCTGTCGCAGGGCTCAATCCTACAACCCTGGAATCATGACCTGAGCCAAAATCAAGAATCGGGGGCACCTGGGTGGCTCAGTGGGTTAAGCGTCCGACTTCGGCTCAGGTCATGATCTCACATTGTGGGTTCGAGCCCCACGTTGGGCTCTGTGCTGACAGCCAGCTCAGAGCCTGGAGCCTGTTACGGATTCTGTGTCTCCCTATCTCTCTGACCCTCCCCTGCTCATGCTGTCTCTCTCTCTCTCTCTCTGTCAGAAATAAATAAAACATTAAAAAAGTTTTAAAAAATCAAGAATCGGATGCACAACCAATTTAGCCACCCAGACTCCCTGGAAATTTATTTCAGAGAAGCAGATAGCTTCAGGAGAATCCTGCAAGAGAAAAGATGCAACCCAACCAATCCAATGTTTTGAGTAATATAGTAACTACATAGCTATCTAAGTATGAAACATGATTTATTTGAGTTGGTAGAGTTTTATGTAAAAAAAAAACAAATCTTTAAGGTGCCTGGATAGCTTAGTCAGTTAAGCATCAGACTCTTGCTTTTGGCTCAGCTCATGATATCATTGTTTGTGAGTTTCAACCCCAGGTTGGGCTCTGGACTGACAGCATAGAGGTTGCTTGGGATTCTCTCTCTCTGCCCCTGTCCTACTCAATTTCTATCTCTCTTTCTCAAAATAAATAGTAATCTTTTAAAAAATAAAGATAAAAAGGAAAACCCTCACTATGGTTTATGGACCACTTGTACATCTATTTAACAGAATATTTGTGTGTTATATAATACCAAGAACACATTATTCCAGAATTAATGTTCTTTTACAATCCTTCTCAGAAATCTCCTTGGTTATATCCATTCAACCTTACACCAAAAACATCTTCACTCTCAGAGGTCCATATGTGAACACTGCCATTGTCACACACATATGTACCAAGCCTTTGCTTTCCATATGTAGGAATCAGTATACATGTCCAGATTATAAAGTGTATCTCTGAAGCAAAGATAAAGGCAGAAGTAGGATTCCCATTTTGGAGTTGGTAGCCATTGGCAGAACAATGTAAAATCCTCCTTACCTAAATGTCTATTTACATAGCCACATTCCCCTAAAGCCCACCCACCTTGTCACTTACCATTGTTCAGTATCTCCAGCAAAGGCAATGATATTCTTTAAGCATTATTTAAAATTTATGTGTCTGGGTATCATAAAATGTTACATAATTAAAAAAACATTAAAAAAGATAAAATACAAATTCAAAGCAATTTTTGTGGTTGTGGCAAAAAGCAATCCATATACAGCTCAAAAATACAAATGCATATGTAGGACATCATACATAGCTGAAAATTAGTGATCATTTGGGGATACTGCTTTCAATGTGTTATTAGCAGAGCTACATTATTGGGTAGAAATAATAATTATATTAATAAATAAAATACAGATATTTGAGGACTTATTAGTCTAATTAGAAAAAGCTATAGATAATGGAATGCCAGGAAAAAATAGAAAAATGGAAAGGTATTTACTGGAAAGTAAATCAATACATAGATGACAAATAAAAACATTTAAAGTAAGTAACAAAACTCTGCTTACATTTTTTTTCAGGAAAATTAAACATCTTATGTAATATTGCCTTTCTTCAATCTCATTTTTTTTATAGTTTCATGTTTCCCTATACCTCCCCTGTTTTTGAAATTGTGAAAGACATCTTCAACCATATATCTCCCACTATCAATAAAACCAATTCAGCATCAACTAGAAAATAGTAATGATATATGCAAAGACCCTTTCATATGCCTCAATATACTTACGGAAAACTTTTCAAAATATCTTGAAAGGAGTGGTTTTCAGGCTTGGACAAAGTGGAAATGACTGTCTTAGCCTCTCTCAAATACAAAGGGAGAGGGATGAGAAGGGATGAGAATATCATAGAGCTTCTCTGATATTATATGATATTTGTTGGACCATAAGTCCAGTATTCTGAGTACACCAAATAGAGGAATTAAAATGCAAACACAAGCAGAGAATAGCAAACATTGATTTTTAAAAATCAGATACATACATACATACATACATACATACCTATTAGGGTAGTATTTCTATTTTGGTGAACGCCTGGAGAATTACTGCTTGACTTAGGACAGCAGGCAAGAAATCAAGGAGGGAACATGGTGCTTAATTAACCACAAAATATCCTTTCAGTGTGTTATGACTAAGAGAAGATAATTCCGGTAGCTTTATTAGGATCCCTATTTGTTTGAATAAGAGAATTTATTAATATTCTACGGCAGATGAGTGTACCTAAAAAGTAGATAATTTACCTTTCCACTGAAAGGACACTGATCCTTGTATTCTGATTACTGACACTAGTGGACTCCAACTAGGAATTGTTTTTTGCAAGGATGAGAGTCCAATGCCACCCTAAGGAGCAACCTACTAATATGAAGTAAATCTCCTCAGTGCTAAGGAAATATGTTGAAAAACTAATAAACTCCCAAAAATGTAATGTGCTGCCTTAGAAAGGTTTCTTGAACTCCAAGGTGAAATTAGGTGGGAGGAACAAGCAGACATAAGGTTAATAGAAATTGTTGAAAGGTCATAACACTGAAGGCAGACTGAATTCCAGATGTAAAGGTGACTAAATATTGTAAAGGTAAATTTTAATTCCCACCAACTATTTTAGAGGTCATTAATGATTGGCATGAAGTACTTCAAGAGGCATAATTTGTTGTGCCTCCTTCCATACTAGTGTATTTAAATTCTTTCAGTTCCAGGTAATTGTATACAATTATTTTTGATCTCCAGTCCTATGTATGAAAAAAAGAGGTGATGTTTAATTAATTATCTGTTGTAGAAATGATGCTAGAGGGCATGTTGGTGACATTTAAATGAGTACATCTCTTAAAAAGTAAAAACGAGAAAGCATATGGAGACTTCCACTATAAAAGGCTAAAAAAGAATGAGACATAAGAGGAGGTGTTGTTTTAGGTCATTCCAAAAAAGTAAAGAGCCGAACATAGATTACTCTTAGCACCACACCAAAATAGAATCATTTAAGGCATGGAGAATCTTTTTAAATTAAGAAAAAGGAAAACGCTGTTATATATCCCTCATTGCCAGATAAGAAGATAAAAGAGCTAAAAGTAATATTGAAAGAAAGTTGTTCATTCTTCAACTCAAAGTGTTGCATTTCAAAATTAGATCTATGTCTTGTAATTTTCCCCTACTTTATGTTGTTTTGTTCATCTAAATATATTTGTTAAGGAAATCATAGCTGATTTTTATTAAATATTTTAGTACAGATTTTCCCAAGAATATTATGGGAATTTATATTTCCCAAGCAAATATGTGTTACCTCAGATTACTCGATGACTGGAGACAACTATTTTATTTTATTTTTTAATTTTTTTTTTGACAGAGAGAGAGACAGAGACAGAGACAGAGAGACAGAGCTTGAGCAGGGAAGGGACAGAGAAAGCAGGAGACACAAAAACTGAAGCAGGCTCCAGGCTCTGAGCTGCCAGTACAGAGCCTGATGTGAGGCTCGAACCTACAAATCTTGAGTTGGACATTTAACTTACTGAGACACCTTGGTGCCCTGAGGAAAGAACTGTTTTAAAGTAAAAACTAATTTTCAAAGTAGTCCTTTAGAAACAGACTCCATATTTTAGAATTACCCAAACACTATAATGTCCATTTTCCCCAAGAATAAATCGATTAGTTTGGCAGGCTTTATATTGCTGTAAAAAAAAACAAAAAAACAAAAAAACAAAAACAAAAACAAAAAAAAAACCTTCAGTGGCTTAATACCAAATAATACTTCCTATTCTAAATTGGCTATCTTACAATAGTGAATCTGGGATCCAGGATGATCTACTCTTATGGCTCCATTATTTCAACTTAACACCTCCTGTGGAAAGGCACGGAGGCTAGAAAAGCACGCAGAAGCTTTTCACCTTCCAGCCCAGAAGTGATCAATTTCACTTCTACTTTTCCTTAGCTAGAAATAACTTCATGACCCCACCGCACTGTAACATGTAGGGAACATACAATCTTCTTCATGCTTGATAGTGAAAGGAGATGTTGATGTGCACCTGGAACCTTTCTCACACTATCCTCATGATTCCCAATAATCTACTATCCCAGCAAGAAGCAATGCAAAGTCTAAAACAAAGTCTCAGAATTTTAAACAGTACCAGTTTTTTTTAAATTTTTTTAAAATTTTTTAAATGTTTTTTTTTATTTATTTCTAGGAGAGAGAGAGAGAGACAGCGTGAGCAGGGGAGGGTCAGAGAGCGAGAGGGAGTCACAGACTGAAACAGGCTCCAGGCTCTGAGCTGGCAGTCAGCACAGAGCCCGACGCGGGGCTCGAACCCACAAACCGCGAGATCATGACCTAAGCGAAAGTCGGACGCTTAACCGACTAAGCCACCCAGGCGCCCCAAAACAGTGCCAGTTTTTAAAAAGAAAAAAAAAATAAGTAAAAGAAACACAATTATACAGAATATATAAAATGATGGTCCCTGAAGTCAGGGTCACTTCATATTGTTTGTATATCACCCAATCTCTACCAGAGTGTGTGCGTAAATAAGTTACTCAATAAATTGTGAGAGGATGGATAGAGAAATGAACTGGCACAAGTGTGAGTCCTTCTTTTGTTCTCTGAACATATAATTTATGTTCACATTATGATAATTCATATCAGTATAACTTACTAACAATAAACAATTATAGTAACTGTATATTGCTTTAAAATTTAGAGTATTTTGATATACTAATTCAAACTTATGAGCTAGGCCTATGTGTGTGTATTGCTCCCTTCAATTTTCACATACAACCTAAGAACCTTACAAAGCATACAATATTTTAACACCAAACATTTAAATTCAAGCAGGTAGTACGTTACAATATCAAGATATTTTGGCATATTTCCAAGAAATATTTAAAACCCTTTATATTGAAGACAGCATTCAATTTTTGGAAGACTCAATATTCCAGTTGAATAATTTATATTACTTGAAAGAAATTCCATGACTAATGTTAAGCATATGAGTGTAATTTACAAGTTGTCTATGATACTGTTACAAACATTCAGGATGGCCAAATTTACATAAAATTTGCATTTAAAAACTTAGAACATGAATGAGAGAATAAAGTATCCATATATCACCATTGTCCAAATGTAGAAAGATTATGTGTGTTTCCAAAGATTCTGTTTTTCTTACTAAGGACACAGGTATATGTATGTGTATTCCTATCATATTTATAATAGATTTCTATCACATATATGTATAATATGATAGATAAAGCTATGTATATACAACACAAAAGATATATGTTATATATATCTTTGTTATAAAAGTTATTTTATATCTTTTATATATAAAGGATATAAAAGATACACACACATACAATTTGGGCAGTCTGTTTTCCCAATTTTTCCCCCTTGGATTTACACTAAGCAAGCTTTTAAATTAGACAGAGAAAGACAAATATCACATGACTTCACTCATGTGGAATTTCAGATACAAAACAGATGAACATGCAGGATGGAAGGCAAAAGTAATATAAAAACGGAGGAAGACAAAACATAAGAGACTCTTAAAGACAGAGAACAAACTGAGAGAGCTGGAGGGGTTGTGATGGGGAAGGATAAATGGGCAGGGGGCTTTAAGGAAGACACTTCTTAGGATGAGCACTGCGTGTTATACATAGGGAATGAATCACTGGACTCTACTGAAATCATTATTGCACTGTATGGCAACTAAACTGGATATAAATTTAAAAATAAAAATAATAGTAAAAAATAAAAAAATAATAAACTAAGCAAGCTTTCATCTTCTCAAATAACTGTAAAAGTACAAACATTAAAATTTCATTTTAACCTCTTATGTATCAACTTTCTTAAGGACTGCAGATCAGGGTTATAACTCCAATACATATAGAATTAAGTTTTTTTTTTTATTTTTTTTTATTTTTTACAAATAGTTTATTGTCAAATTAGTTTCCACATAACACCCAGTGCTCATCCCCACAAGTGCCCTCCTCCATGCCTCCCCTCCTCCCCCCCACATCCACCAGTCCTCAGTTTTTGTCAGCATTCAAGAGTCTCTCATGGTTTGCCTCTCCCCCTTTTCCCCACCATTTCTGCCCTTCTTCTCCCCCTTGGTCCTCTGTTAAGCTCCTCCTAATCCTCCTATACGTGCACACATATGATATTTGTCTTTCTCTGCCTGACTTATTTCGCTCAGCATCACACCCTCAAGGTCCATCCATGTGGCTACACATGGCCAGATTTCATTGTTTCTCATTGCCAGGTAGTATTCCATGGTATAGATAAACCACATCTTCTTGATCCATTCATCTGTTGATGGACACTTAGGCTCTTTCCATGTTTTAGCTATTGTGGAGAGTGCTGCTATGAACATTGGGGTACATGTGCTCCTATGCCTCAGCATTTCTGTATCCCTTAGGTAAATTCCTAGCAGTGCTATTGCTGGGTCATAGGGGAGTTCTATTGTTAGTTTCCTGAGGAACCTCCACACTGTTTTCCAGAGGGACTGTACCAGTTTACATTCCCACCAACAGTGTAGGAGGGTGCCCGTTTCTCCACATCTCGCCAGCATCTAGAGTTCTCTGATGTGCTCATTTTAGCCACTCTGACTGGCATGAGGTGGTATCTCAGTGTGGTTTTGATTTGTATTTCCCTGATGAGGAGGGATGCTGAGCATCCTTTCATGTGTCTGTTGGCCATCTGGATGTCCTCTTTGGAGAAGTGTCTGTTCATATCTTCTGCCCATTTCTTCACTGGGTTGTTTGTTTTTCAGGCGTGTAGTTCGGGGAGTTCCTTGTAGATTCTGGATATCAACCCTTTATCTGATATGTCATTTGCAACTATCTTTTCCCATTCCGTTGGTTGCCTATTAATTTTCTGGGTTGTTTCCTTGGCTGTGCAGAAGCTTTTAATCTTGAGGAGGTCCCAACAGTTTATTTTTGCTCTTAATTCCTTTGCTTTTGGGGATGTGTCAAGTAAGAAGTTGCTGCGGTGGAGGTCAAGGAGGTTGTTTCCTGCTTTCTCCTCTAGGGTGTTGATACTTTCCTGTCTCACGTTCAGGTCCTTTATCCATTTTGAGTTTTATTTTTGTGCATGGTGTGAGAAAATGATCTAGTTTCATTCTTCTGCATGTTGCTGTCCAGTTCTCCCAACACCATCTGTTAAAAAGGCTGTCTTTTTTCCATTGGATATTCTTTCCTGCTTTGTCAGAGATCAGTTGGCTGTATACTTTTGGGTCCACTTCTGAGTTCTCAATTCTGTTCCATTGGTCTATGTGTCTGTTTTGTGCCAATACCATACTGTCTTGATGATGACAGCTTTGTAGTAGAGGCTAAAGTCTGGGATGGTGATCCCTCCCGTTTTGGTTTTATTTTTCAGGATTACTTTGGCTATTCGGGGTCTTTTGTGGTTCCATACAAATTTTTGGATAGTTTGTTCTAGTTTTGAGAGGTATGCTGGTGCAATTTTGATTGGAATTGCATTGAATGTGTAGAGTGCCTTAGGTAGTAATGACATCTTAACTATATTTATTCTTCCTATCCATGAACATGGAATGTTTTTCCACTTCTTTGTGTCTTCTTCAATTTCCTTCATAAGTTTTCTATAGTTTTCATCATACAGATCTCTTGTATCCTTGGTTAGGTTTATTCCGAGGTATTTTATGGTTTTTTTGCAATAGAATTAAGTTTTATTGAAAGCTTACTGGGAAAAGTTTTCTTTAGGAAGGCATATCAATGGAATTTTTGAAAATCTAGGAATAAATTGAAATCTCAGTATCTTAATTTACTAAGTGATTGCACATGAACTAATTAACCTCTCTAACCATTAGTATTCTTAGCTCTAAAACGGTGGCCAAAACACATAACTCACAATATGATTGGAAGGTTTAAATGAGACTGCATAGAAAAACTGCCTAGCCTGGCACCTGATAGAGAGTGAATGTTTAAAAATATGACTTCCCTTCAACTGTACATAATTGTGCATGTTATTATTCTGACCTCTTAAAAGGTTGAAACTCCAGGTGTAGAAAATAAAACTTATGAATTGGAACAGATTGCTGCAATTGCAGACACAGATACAATATTCAGTGAATTGTAAGAATTAAAACACATTATCTTATGTAAGTGAAAAAGCACTGCAATAAGATTTTCTGTAAATATTTTCAACTTCAAAGTAGGCAATGTTAGCTCTTCATATAAAGGTGAATTTTATTGCTGACATTTAGTTCCAGACTAAATATTATTTTTGTAGCTTGAGAGCGATATCATAATTGAATGGTATATATTTTAATTTATTTACTTTGTAATAGTTTGGGGCGCCTGGGTGGCTCCGTCGGTTAAGCGTCCAACTTCGGCTCAGCTCATGATCTCACGGTTCGGAGTTCGAGCCCTGTGTTGGGCTCTGTGCTGACAGCTCGGGGAGCCTGGAGCCTGTTTCAGATTCTGTGTCTCCCTCTCTTTCTCTGCCTCTCCCTGGCTTGCACTTGCTCTCTTGCTCTCTCTCAAAAATAAGTAAGATGTTAAAAAAAAAATAAAGATGGATGAAAACCCAGAAGATAAGTAATTGTGATGATCAGAATTGGAAGAACACACTGCCAATTTAAATGAGGAAAGAAAGTGGGATTAAGACGAGGTCCAATCACACTAATAAAAGAAAAGGTTTCAGGGTTGGAAAATAACCCAGGAACTCTGGGATTTGTAATGATGAACATAGGGCTATAAAATTTTTTTCTGTGAGATCCACTAAGTGTCTCCTCCTCCCCAGCAAATGCTTAAGCACTGCTTTCCATTTGCACAAATTACTGAAGGCATGGGAGGCTAACCCTCATTGGATAGTGGCTGAGAATGCAATCAGGACTTTAAAAAACTGCTAAGGAAGCATACAAACTTCAAATTTCTATTGCTTCTATTTATGGCTATATATGGAACCCTGAGTTTATGGTTGTGAGTAGATGGTTTTCTATTTGTTTGGGAACAATTTCTTCACATACCTATCCAAAGTTAATGCAAAATCTTACTCACGCCTAATAAAAGTCTGCACAATAAAGAGAAACTGGTCTTTTTAATAGGCTGGGTACAATGTTTGCAGACAATAATAATATTAATATACTCTACATTTATCTGACTGGACTTAAATATAATGAACACCAAAGTGGATTCTGCCGGGAGGGTATGAGAGCCTACACACTACAATGGTGCCCGCTGCTGAGACTGACATTGCCATCCTCTTTGGAAATGCATATTTGGAGGTTTCAGGAGCAGTAAGCTTAAGTTTCCTTTTTTATGCTATATATAAATATAGCATATTTATATATATATTATATATTATAATTAAAATTATAATTAAAATATATTATTATATTAAAAAATATATATATATATTTTTTAGCTTAACCTCAAGTCTTCAGTAATAATTGTTAAACAATTTACTATCAACTTTGATGCTGTTTGGCATGAGTTGTAGACTGGGAGAGCCTGAAGTTGCACAGAAAAGTCATGAGAAGATGGCCTTAGAAGGTACTAGTTGAGAAACCATGAGAAGTATTTGGGAACCAGAGGTCACGTACAACAAAAAGACATGCTGAATTCTCAACACGCCCCTGTTCTAACCAAGTTGTAAACAGTTACTAGTGCAGAACAGTGTATAAGACTGTACTCCTGCAATCTGCCAAGGTGGGATCTCATATTGCTCATAGCTGGGTAGTATAGAAAAGGTGGTCCTAGAAATATTTTTTTAAAAAACTGGGACTCCTGGGTTACACAAGAATAAAATTACAAGATAGAGTGTTTAGGAATTAAAGAAGAGAATATGAGTTTAAATGTTTATAATGTTGCAAAGATTCAGAGCATAAGAAGATCACAGTATATGAATTGGAATGTTATCAAACTCTCAATAATATTAGGAGGAAACTAAAAGGACTGGGTAGGTTCTAAGACAAATAAAAATCTTTTGTTTGTAAAAATACAATAAAAATATTCAGCCTTAGCATTACATCTATTTAAACAAACAATATATGTTTCCTATGTGTACGAAGTATGTACCAGGCAAGTGCCAAAAGAAATTTAAAGAATTTCCATGTGAAAATTAGCAGTGTCTTCAGGGTGTTTCTACTTTTATATTACATAAGCTACAGTACCCACATTGTAAGAATAATTTTTTTTAAATCCAGTCATCATACTCAGCCCCCATGGTTTTTATCCCAGATGCAACTATTTCCATTGGTATTAAAAGAAAAATTTTCCAATCAACACTTTCTACATCTTACCTGAATAATCTTTTCTATCTCAGACTCTTTCTGTGGTAGATTTTGTTTCCTTAAGGAGCAAATATCCCCTCTCTCTGGGGTATTTTCCTGATCCATGAAGCTGACCCTTGCAAGTAGTGTCTGGACTTACCAGATCCTCCTACATGGGTGAGATATAACTGATCTTGTTCTACTGTCCTTTTGAGATTCAGCCTCAGGTGGTGGAAATGAGGGAAGAACTAAGGAAATTGATTAAGGCTGAAAGAGGAAAAGAAACATCCTCCAAGGATTTGTGGCAATGATACATTTAAAAAAAAATGTCTTACCAGATATTTGAAGTCACCAGATGATCCAGGAGTTCAAGCCTAAAAAAATTATAGAAAGATGGGGGGGGGAGGGGGGCGAGAAGGAGATGTTTTAGTGTTCTGTTTTTTTTTTAATACAATGAAATTTGATAATTCTAACAAATCATTACAAATATTGCAGACTGATGAGTAAACTTTAGGAAATCATTTTCCAAGGTGAAAAAAATATTTTTCACTTAATGTGTTTATTTGATTTCCTATTGTGCTATTAAAACAAAGAAAGGGAGTAGTCTTGCTCCTAAAACCAAATTTCCAATTATTCAGGTGACCATAATAGTTATTCAGTTTTATTCTTTAAGTTCTCAATGGAAGGAGGAATATGATTATTAAATATACTCAAAATTCTCTATTTACCTCTTGCATTTAATTTTCCTGTGGGTGAGAGAAACAAAAGCTTCTGTTTAAAAAGCTTTTCCAATTTTTCTGCCTTTGCTGGCTATCAGGCAGCAATTAGTTTGGGCTTTGATTCATTTTTGAAAAGTAAATCCATGGAAGATATTATAATGATAAAAATAAAAGAGTTTTAGTTTCCAAATTATATCAAAATGCACCTTCTATTTTTAAAAGGTTTTTGAAGTTGAAACGAAAGGCAATATCTGAACAGCAGAAATCCCCAAGAGAAGACCTAGCACCTGACATGGGCTACAAAGGTTTTATAAATGTTGTCTTGTGTAAAGGCAATGCAAACATTGTGAGGCCTTTTGTAAATATACCTGCCTTTCTCTGTGTTTGAGCAGAAATATTGAACTTCTAACCATTATTATTATTATAAAATAAAGGTTTTTTTTAAACATTTGATGATCGCCTTTTCTTTTTGCCTTAGGAATCAAGTCTGAAATTACATACCGTATGACTATTGAAACATATATCTTTCTTTGAAAGAGAATGAAAAACACAATAAATGTGAAAAAGAGTCTATGAGTCTAGGGTTTTATGTGCATATGGGTATGTGTTTGCCCTTATTCTCAGAACATCTAAATTAGATTCTCTGATCAGAATTAGAGCCATATTGGTAACAAATCACCCAGAATAAATTCATCAAAAATTTCTTCTCTAGGACCTAGAATTAGTTGAGAAGACCAGTGCTTCACTTAAAAGGAACAGGTAATATATTTTGTTGTATTATGAGAGAGTTATTTGAATTCCCTAGCCTATTTTCACAAGTGTAAAGTGAATGTTCTGTCTCTTGGAATTTTCTGTTCTAGGATCTAAGTTCCAAGCATAGGAGCCATAGAGAACATCTGGTATATTTTCATTCCATTTAATATTTTAAGTTATTTAATTGTCAGTTGAAAACCACGCAAGAAACTTGCAAAAGTACAAAAGTATAAAGTTTAGTAAATAATCACAAAGCTACACATTCATGTAATCACCACACAGATCAATAACTAGAACATGACTAACACTTAGAAGCCCACAGCTTTTTTGTCAGTGTGTATATGTATATGCACACTTATATACACACCACATACACAGATGCACAGCATATATATATATATATATAACATATATATGTATATATAACATACACATATGCACACAGCATACACACACTTATATACACATATCACACACGCATACACAATTTGAAATCCCTTAATTGGGTTGTGCTAAAGCATAGGTTGTGATAAAGCATAGGTTCAAATGAAAATACAAATTATCTAAGGCAACACAAATGCATGTGGGGATTTCTGGGAATGCAGAAGTGTTTTATGTATTCCAGGTATGAGCACTTTCCTGGTTATATGTAGTGAAACTATATTTCCCACTCATGGCTATCCTAATACTTAATTATTGTGACTTTTGTTGAACATTAAGTCTGAATTTTACTACAAATTTATTTATCTATTTTTTAATGTTTACTTATTTTTTAAAAAGAGAGAGAGACAGAGTATAAGTGAGGAAGGGGCACGGAGACAGGGAGACAGAATTTGAAGCGGGCTCCAGGCTCTGAGCTGTCAGCAGAGGACCCGATGCAGGGCTCAAACCCATGAGCCATGAGATCATGAACTGAGCCAAAGTCAGAGAGTTAACCAACTGAGCCACACAGGCACCCCTGAATTTTACTACAAATTTAACAGTTTTTAAAATTTTTCTGTCTTGTTTATTACACAAAGTTCATATATATTCTATATTTTCTCCTAAAATCTTTGTTATGTTGTGATTCTTTTACCTTTCACATATAATCAAAGAACTTACATGAAATCAATATTTGTTTAATGTGACTTGGGGTAAAATTTTATCATTTTACAAATTGGTCCAAAAAATTTATTGAAGGTATCTTAACTTTTCTTACTCCTCTACAATGCTAGTTTTGTCATAAATGCCCAAAGATGCTTGGCTTTGTGTCTATATGTCAGTGTATTGCATTTAACTATTTGTCTATACCACACTGTCTCACATAAGATAACTTTATAATATACCTTGGTATCTGGTAGAGCAGGCCCTTCTACCTTTCCTTAAGTGTTGGCTAGCCTTGCTTTAATATAATTCGTGTAACATACAAGTCACTATCTTAAATTGTACAGCTTAGTGGTTTGTGATCTGTTGACAATATCAAGTAAGAATCATGAACAATTCCAGTACATTTCCAGTGCCTTCAAAGGAATCCCTATCAACAACCTACCTCTGTTCTCCCTTACTCTATTCCCCAGGCAATCTCTAATCTGGCTTTATGGATTTGCCTATTTTGGATATTTCACACAAATGAAATCATACAATAGTGGAAATTTCTGTCTAGCTTATTTCATTTAGCATAATGTTTTCAAAGACCATTTGTGTTGTAGTACATAGCAGTATTCCCCACTTTTGTATCGCTTAATAATATTCCACTGAATGGCTATGGCATATTTTGTTATTCATTCATTAGCAGAGGGATATTTTGGCTGCTTTCACTTTTTTTTTAATGTTTTGTTTATTTCTAAAAGAGAGAGAGAGAGAGAGCGTGAGTAGGACAGGGTCAGAGAGAGAGGGAGACACAGAATCTGAAACAAACTCCAGGCTCTGAGCTAGCTGCCAGCACAGAGCCCAATCTGGGGCTCGAACCCACGTCCCAGGAGATCATGACCTGAGCCGAAGTCAGAGGCTTAACCGACTGAGCCACCCATGCGCCCCTGCTTTCACTTTCTGACTAGTAATAATAATACTGTAATAAATATTGGTGTACAAGTTATTGTGTAAAAATATGTTTCGGTCCTCTTGGGGATATATTTAGGAGTGGAGTTTCTGGGCTGTATGATAATTCTATGATTAACTGTTTGAGAAACTGCTCAATTGTTTTCCACACTGGGGACACCAATTTACATTCTACCAGCAATTCATGACAGTTACAATTTCTCCACCTACAGTTCAACGCTTACTATTTTCCACTAAAAAACAAATGACCATTATAGACTATGAGGGTATTGCTGTCTCACTGTGGTTTTGATTTGCATTTCCCTAATGACTAATGATGTTGAATGTTTTTTTTTTTTTAATGTGGTTACTGATAATTTGTATAAATTCGGAGAAATGACTATTCAAATTCTTTGTCCACTTTTTAATTTGGGTGTTTGTCTTTTTATTGTTTCATACTCACTACTTTACATTCTGGATATTCTTTACCAGGTATGTGATTTGAGAACATATTCACCCATTCTATGGATTGCCTCTTCATTACATTTCCTTATTTATCATAATAAGTAAAATTTTCTATGTGGAGGTTTTTTACCTTTCAATAGATACATTTCTGGGGCATCTGGGTGGCTCAGTGGTTAAGTGACCAGCTTCGCGCAGGTCATGATCTAACAGTTTGTGGGTTCGAGCCCTACCTCGGGCTCTGTGCTGACAGCTAGCTCAGAGCCTGAAGGCTGTTTTCGATTCTGTATCTCTCTCTCTCTCTGACCCTTCTCACGCTCTCTCTCTCTCTCTCTCTCTCTCTCTCAGAAATAAATAAAACTTTAAAGAAAATAGACGCATTTCTATTTGATTTTTTTAAAGTTTTTATTTAAATTTCAGTTACTTAGCATACATTATAATACTAGTTACACGTGCACAATTCAGTGATCGATTCCATACTGTACCTAGTGCTCAACACAATGAATGTACCCCTTAAGCCCAATCACCTATTTAACCCATCCCCCCAATCACCTGCTCCTTGGTAACTATCAGTTTGTTTTCTATAGTTAAAAGTCTGTTTTTTGGTTTTCCTCTCTCCTTTCCCCCCCCTTTATTTGTTTCATTAAATTCCACATATGAATGAAATCATATGGCATTTGTCTTCCTCTTACTTTTCTTGCTTAGCATAATATTTTTTTTTGCTTAGTATAGTAGCTCCATTCACATCATTACACTTGGCAAAATTTCATTTTTTACGGTTGTATGTGTTGTTGTATACACACACACACACACACACACACACACACACACACACACACACATCTTTATCCATTCTTCAGTCAGTGGGTACTTGGGCTGTTTCCATAATATGGCTATCCCTGACAATGCTACAGGTACATATATCCCTTTGAATTAGTATTTTTATGTTCTTTGGGTAAATACTTAGTCTTGCAATTTCTGAATCATAAAACAGTTCTAGTTTTAACTTCTTGAGGAACCTCGATACTGTTTTCCAGAGTGGCTGCACCAGTTTGCATTTCCACAAAGCAGGTGTCTTTCTAAGTATTTTTTATTTTCACTAATTTTTAATGGTTAATATTTCCTATAACATGAAAGTAACTGAAAAATATTTAAAATAAAGAGGTTTTAAGTTTATTTTTTTTAAAGTTTATTTTGAGAGAAAGAACGTGTGTGCAAGTAGGGGATGGTCAGAGAAAGAGAGAGTGAGAGAAAATCCCAAGCAGGCTAAGTGCTGTCAGTGCAGAGCCTGAGGTAGGGCTCAGTCCTACTAACCAGAAGATCATGGCCTTAACTGAAATCAAGAGTTGGACATTTAAGTCACTGAGCCACCCAAGTATCCCTAAAACACTTCAAGTTTCAATATTTTAAGAATGTCAGTCGGGATTTATTATAATTTTGCTTTACTGGTATTGCCTATTTGATATTTTATGTTATTAGATGTGGCACTTTTATTTGCTACTCATCATTTGTTTAAAGAAATGCAATTAATTTTTTTTAAAGTTTTTTTTTAATGTTTTATTTATTTTTAGGAGAGAGAGAGAGACAGCGTGAGCAGGGGAGGGTCAGAGAGAGAGGGAGTCACAGACTGAAACAGGCTCCAGGCTCTGAGCCGGCGGTCAGCACAGAGCCCGACGCGGGGCTCGAACCCACGAGCCGCGAGATCATGACCTAAGCGAAAGTCGGACGCTTAACCGACTAAGCCACCCAGGCGCCCCAAAATGCAATTAATTTTTAACTGACTTTGTAGTGAGAAATCTTAGTGGAATCATACATTCAAAATGACAATTCATCTCTATGTTCTTTTCAATTTATTATTTGCACTCTCACATATGCAAATGATGTGTTTCATATGTTCCTTTTAAATCCTTGAAATGTAAAACCTGTGTTTATATGAATTCATCTATGTTTGTATGTGTGCATGTATGTATGTGTATGTTTTGCATTTATATACTTTCTGGAACTACCAGGACACCAGTGAATAGAAGTTTTAATGGGTATCCATCTCTTGATCTCAAGGGGAACCTCTTACTATTTAGTCAAGCATATCCCTTAGGCGTTAGGTAGATATACTTTATCATATTGAGAAAGGTTCCTTCTTCATCTATTTACTAAGAGTTTTAGTTATATAGGTTTTTGATTATTCATTACATTACTTTAAGATTTAATAATCCTATATTTAACATAATTAATTCATGGATAATATTTAATAGATATATAATAAATAACTTCATTATTATTTAAAATTAATCCTATATAATACAGGATTATTTAGATTGTCTTATTCTTTTGTCAGTTTTAAAATGTATTAACTAAATTTTTACTGCATTCAAAATTTTAATTTTTTAAAAGTAATTTTGAACAGTTTCTCAAAACCTTTTTAATATCTTCAGGATTTATAGAGATTTGATTTTTTATTCCAACTGTAAGTTATTTTTGACACCTCTCATTTTTTTTACATTGGTCAGTCACATCAATATCTCCCACTTTTATCAGTTATTTCAAAGAACCAATTTTGGTGTGTTGATCTTCTCTATTGTATGCTTGGTACAATATACATAGTAATATTTTTCATGCTCTTACCTCCTGATTTTCATTATTTCTCCTCTTCATCTGTATTTGGGTTAAATGTGCTGTTTGCTCCCAACTTCTGGAGATATATGCTTATAACTGAAATTCTGCCTTATTCTTTTCTTATATATGTATTTAAAATATATTTTCTTTTTTTTTTTTAATTTTTTTATTTATTATTTCTAGGAGAGAGAGAGAGAGACAGCGTGAGCAGGGGAGGGCCAGAGAGAGAGAGAGTCACAGACTGAAACAGGCTCCAGGCTCTGAGCTGGCAGTCAGCACACAGCCGGACGCGGGGCCCGAACCCATGAACCGCGAGATCATGACCTAAGCGAAAGTCGGACGCTTAACCGACTAAGCCACCCAGGCGCCCCTAAAATATATTTTCATCTAACATTGACTTCAGTTTTCTTGTATAGCATTTTACCTTTTATTCACTTACAAATGTCTTGAAGTTGTTTTTGTTATTTTGTTTTTGTTTTTTGTCTTTTTTTATTCACGAGATATTCCAAAATTATTCATTTTAATATCCTCATATCTGGAGATCTTCTAGTTCAAATTAGTTTGTGCATACAATATTTATGTACTGAAACTTGCTTTACAATTCAGCATTGGTCAGCTTTTATAAATGTTCTGTGTGATTCTGAAAACAATATATATCCTTCAACTGTGTGCATAGCTCTATAGACATAACTTATATTAAATATGTTAATCATACTGGAAGATAAATGCTATAATCTCCCAACATAATTTAGAATTTTATTTTTCCCTTTTACACCGATAATTATTTGTATTTCAAAATAAATTTATACATTAAGAAACTCATACACGGGCGCCTGGGTGGCTTAGCCGGTTAAGCGTCCGACTTTCGCTTAGGTCATGATCTCGCGGTTCGTGGGTTCGAGCCCCGCGTCGGGCGCTGTGTTGACTGCCAGCTCAAAACCTGGAGCCTGTTTCAGCCTGTGACTTCCTCTCTCTCTGACCCTCCCCTGCTCACGCTGTCTCTCTCTCTCTCCTAAAAATAAATAAAAAATTAAAAAAAAAAGAAACTCATACAAATTTGCATATTTTATACCCTTCTGTTCAAGAGAAACTTATGAAGTAGTTCCATTTTGCCTCTATACTACATTTGTTTCTAAATTTATTTTGTTGGAAATTAATAGAAATCTAACAACATTTACATGGATTTTTCTCAACAAAGGGCAAATAACTTTAGTAGAAAGAAATGGATGTTAATGTTAATACACTGAGGGTCAACTCAGTGGTGAAAGTTGTCAGCTCTTCTGGGGAGACTCAAAGGAGGTTTTAACTGGGGTGAATATATATTCCAAATAAGAAACAGTATATTTAACAATACAGGTACAAACATAGTGTATATAATGTCTTTCTATATAGCTGAACTCTAAGTTATATGACAGAACAAAAATGACCAATATTTGAAGACATACTTAAGGACCAAAATTGAAGGGTTTGATAACAGCAAGACTTTGAAGGTAAGGAAAGAAGATTTTGTAATAGAGAAATGATGCCTTTAATTAACTAAACTGAAGCAATTTGAACACGTAGTAAAAGAAATGGAAAGTAAACTTTCAATGTATTGACTTTTACAATCTTTTAACTTCTCTAGGCAGTAATTTTAGTAACCAACTATCTATACATATTTGGAGTTCAAAAGAAAGTTATAAACTGGAGATACAGATTGGGAATTTATCAGTGTTTTAGTGATATAAAACATGAGAGATAAGGAGGACACAAAAATATGATCAATAATGGATGCTTAGGAGAAAATTAACACTTCTGGATGAGGCAGCAAAAATGCAATATGCAAAATTGGCTGAAAATTTAAGAGATGTAAGATCAAGGAGCCAAGAATAAGAGGTCAGAAATGTAAAATGTTCTTCAGAGTGTTCCAAGGTGATCAAACAGAAATTTGGCCTTTATTATTGCTCTAGTAAGAGACATAATATTGAGATCAGAAGCTTAACATTTTTGATGATGAATGGTAACTCAAAGATATATAGTTAATTGAATATAGTGAAGCGAATACAAACACACACACACACACACACACACACACACACTGAATTTTAATAAAGAAGGAAAGAAAAGGGCAGAAGCAAGATTTGTATGTGGTGCTGGAGTTGAAGAAATGTAGCCCTTATTTATATACAGTTTTCTTAAATATTTTAGATCAAAGAACCATAATCTTAGTCAGTGTTAAAAAAATATGCCAGACACACAAGAACCATTGTACCTGTTCCTCCTCTTCTCACATAAATAGGTACCATAAGCTTTTCACATTTAAGCTCTTGGGTTTCTATCTGGATTTATCTCTTAAAGAGTGTCAACTGTTTTCACTCTTACTAGCTTTTTCTGATCAAAGTATGCACTTCAAATAATGTTCACTAGTGCCTGTGGGATTATATTCAACCACATTTGATAAAATGTCATTTCTTTTTATGTTACACATACTCATTACACTGGTATACAGAGACACAGAATCAATTCTATTCTTACTATTCCTTTAGTTTCTTCCTGATAATTGTTGAGTACAATTAGACCTTTTTCTAATTCATCCAATTTTTCCAAATGATGTCCATTTTTATCCATTTTACTGAAATAATTTGTCTTTTCCTTTCTGTTAAGCTCTTTAGGATACTGTTCCTATTTATGTTTCTCTCTTCGCCCTCTCTGCATAGACTGATGTTCATAGAACTTCTGAGGGTGTTTGTTAATTGAATAAATAAGTATGAATAAAAAACCTGAATGCATGTATGAATAAAACCGCTTTATGTAAGTGGAAACTCACCTGCTGAATGCCTGCTTCAGATCCTTAAGAGGGAATCAGCCATGCTAATGGGCCAGACTATGCTTTCTGACCTCACTGCTCTTGAGTTTTATTAATTTAGATAATTTGCCTAAACTTCAGTTACCTTATTGATAAACAGATCTTAAAATGCAGTTCCTACAGGTTTGTTATAAGAACTAAAGAAGTTGTTTCTATAAAGATACCTAGAACAATGCTTATGCCCTAGTGAGGGCTCATATGTTTGGATAAACCTTGATCTGAGAAGAGGCATGACCGTCCTAAGAGCTCATTTGTTTGGTACCATAACCAACAATCTATTCCATGGCACCATTTGCATAGTCAGCTCTCAGAGTCTACATCCTCTTCCATTTCCAAAATCATGACCTTTAACTGAAAGAAGAGATTAAAACATCACACTCGCTATTGTTTACCTTAAGTCTTATTTGCTTAAAACCTTCCCCTCCAAAAAACCAACTTCATTCATATAGGATAAGTGTGTATGTTGGGATTCTTATGACTCAGTAAATTACTCTCACAAAAATTAAGAGTAGGTTTGATGAGCTCTCTTTATGTTCTAATTATGCTTCGACTTTATTTTTTTCTTTTCTTAGAAGATAAAGTATGGGCTAATTGATTATAGAAATCTATATACTGCAACCACCCTCATCCTCATATTAATAGTCACATTAAAAATCAACATCTTCCAATTTTCTAATGTCCGTGTGTTCCATATAATTTATCTGATTGGACAGTATGTCAATAAGGTCATGCTATTTACATTCTTATGTACATTTCTTAGACTTAATAGGTTATTTTAAGCTTTAAAAACTCTCCTGAACAAATACTGACTTCTACAATTCTCAACTTGAACTTTAATTCAGTTGGGGTTATTTAATTGAATCTTCCAATTACTGCACTCTTCAAATGAGTAATAATTTATGATGAATTGTAAAGATGATTCATACAATTATCTATCTGTCTTCTGACTGGAAGAACATTTTTACTGGTTTTGTTTGTTTTATTTTGTTTTAGGGCAACCAGATATGTACTTTGAAGTCCAAAGCATAGCAGCTGGATTCAAATGGCAAAAGACTCAAGTAAAAATAAGTACATTCTATAGATATTTAATGTAGATGTTGAGGCATATACTATGTGTGTGTATATATATATATATATATAATAAATTTTATATACAGTATTCATTATATATCATATATTTATAAAATTGATTATATCTATTGTGTACTATATAGTATAGATACAATCAATTTTATATATAATTTAAAACTGTGAGACTGAGTTTAAAAATTGCTGATGAGTTGACATATTTCTGCAATATGATCTCATTTTAGTTTAAATAGCTCTAGTTCCTTAAATATAGGTTACCTATTTGAGTAAATAAAACCTTTGTTACTGTAGGCATGATTTCTACTTATGATATAAATGGGCACTTCCTAAATTTTTTCTTTGAAAAATGTGCTACTTTCACAGATATTTTGTGGGGGGAAATCTTTTAATACTGCATTCCCAGCTCAGTATCCACAATACACATTAGCAAAAAAAGAACTATTAGATGGTCCATAACAGGGAGAGATTTAATTTGCCTTAAGATGTTTGAAACCAAAGTTTATCAAATTTATTGAAACCACAGAAAGACTTTTTCACATAGGTCTTATATTTACACCCCTGTGAATCAAAGCTTCTCATGTTGAAAGTGAGCTCTACCACTTGATCTTAGCCAAAATGCTGAGAAGCGAAGAAAGTGAGCTCTTCCAGAGTACCAAGTCTGAAATACCATTTTCTAGGACCTAAATCTGATTCTGATGCTTTTACTTAAAGTTATCCCAAACCTTCTTCTCAGTTTGTTTCCTTGTGACCAGCTACTTGTGATTTACTCCATCTGCCTACCCCAGCTTTCATTTGGTTCCATTTGGTAAAGATGCCATAATAAATCTTTCAAATTTTAACTGTATTCTGTTTTATTAGGTGATTCTAGCTTCCTCTAGATTCTTGTCATTCTGCTCGTTGGCTAATCAGACTCCCCCATGTCTAACATTGCGCCTTGAGACCTGTTCAAACCTCATATCTGGATGTCTATAGTAATTTCCACTGTAGCAAAGTCTCCTTGTCATCTGTTTGAAACCATATTATATGGAAATAATATAGAATAAAAACCTGTGTGTTGATTTGTTTTATTTATTTGAGAATACATTTGTGGGACTGATATCCATTTTTTACCATTCTGTGGACTAGTTTCTTAAAAACTAAAATACCTTTTATTTCAGTAGAATAAAGTGCAAAGGCAGGTGTTTGAAGAAACTAGGTACTTGGAGAAAAATGACTAAAGCCCTTGTTGTTCACAGCTAGTCTTGTAGACAGTGTTATCCAAACTGATGTATAAATACCTAAATGAGATACAAACAATTTTCAGTTAGTTGGTGATCATGGTGACTCAGATAGCAGGTGATGAAGCATGGAAATTGCTTCAAAGAACACTGTAGATTTGCAACATTAACCTACTGCTTTCTTGAGTGATTCCTGAGGAGATAATTTTTCCAGTTCCTGTTTTTAACAAAGAGATGGCATGGTAAACAGAACCAGTTCTATTTATTGTGTGGTTTCCTTATTCATGGTAGATTAAAAAATAATGTAAAAAGATTGCAAATCAATCTTGAGAAGGGGGTGTGGGGAGTGCATTCTGTTATATTAGTGTTTGCTTTTGACATGCCTAAGTCTGAGAATTAAGTTGTTTTGGATAATAATAGGCTTAAAGAAAAGAAATGTAATTCTGATTCTCAGACTTCAAATGGCTATCACTAGTTTTTTGTTTTTTGTTTTTTTGTTTTTTTTGAAAAGTGGCTTAAGGAAATAGATTTGATAATAATTGCAGCCACACAGGGAACTTTCAACAGAGTAGGGTACATATTTGTTCATCATTTGTCACTTATGGAAGGCTCACAATGATGGGCCAAGCTTTGTTCTATTAGATACATTAATTCATTTGATATTTATAACAGCCTTAGGAGGCACTTGCTATAATCACCATCTCCATTTTATTGAAAGCATACTAAAGCACAGTGTTGTTAATCATTCTTCTCCTGGTCACTCTTACTGCTAGTAAATGACAGAACCAAGATTTGCACCCTAGCAATAGCTCCACAGTATGTGCCCTTAATTATTATATGATACTTTTCTTCATGTGGCCTAATGAAAGATAACAAATAAGATATTTCACTGTATGACAAACATGGAGATAAGTCCAGAAAGAAAGAGAGCTTCAGCAATCTAACCACAATGAAGCTTGCATAGGCATTTCCTCATGAAATAACCAGTATTCCCCTTATCAAAGATTAATATATTGATTTGCACTATGATGGACAACTAATTACTCAGAGAATAAAGTTTCCTTAAAAACTCTCTCTCTCTCTCAACTAGCTCTTAAAAACTATGCAACAATTAAAACTTGCATTCTGATGTCAGCCAAACTAGGTTTCAGATCCTAACTTTTTCTTCTACTATCACTAGACAAGTTACTTAATCTCTTAAACATTTAATACTCACAAGAACCTAAATAAGAAGGTACTATACTTATCTTCATTTACAAAAGACAAATGACATTTCTGATGACAGAATGTTTTATTAACTTGCCCAAGTTCAAACAGAAATGGTGGCATAGCCAGGTTTCCTATACAGGTAGTCCTGCTCAGAGTATAGACTCATTGAGTCATCCTGAGAGGTAAATGAGGAATGCCTTTTCTGACATCTCTCCTTTTTTCCCTCTTTTTTTGTTTTTGAAATGTCTGTGCCTGTCCCTCTGAGCACCTACAACACTATTAATAATAAGTAATGACTTATTATTTTTATAAAAAATTTGATGAAACTGTGGCCTTCCATTATGATCTAGAATGCTTAAAAGGAGACATTATTGGTTTGACTCACCCAACAACTACAGATAATGCCTAACACATAGTTGGTTATCCAGCATATTGAATAAAAGAGTAAAGAAATTAATGAATGATAGCCTGATATCCTTGATAATTAATAAGTTCTCAATAAATGACAATTAATATTGTAAATTATAAGACAATTTATCATGTAACTTCTATGTGAGACCTGCAACAAATTTAACAATACCAAAAATTTGGCAATTATAAAAATGTACATGAAAATTTCATTTGCATGCAGGTATGTTGCAAAACTGAAATACTATCTATATATCAGAAATGTTTTAATGTTTACTTATTTTTGAGAGAGAGAGAGAGATCGAGTAAGCATGAGCAGGGGAGGGCAAAGGGAAAGGGAGACAGAGAATCTGAAGAAGGCTCCAGGCTCTGATGTACCAGCACAGAGCCCAACAGGAGGCTAGAACTCATGGACCATGAGATCATGACCTGAGCTGAAGTCAGATACTTAACTAACTAAGCCACTCAGGAGCCCCTATATATCAGAATTAAAAAAAAAAAAAAAAGTCCTTCAAGCTATTTTCGATAATAACAACCGACTAATAGCTAAGTAGAATAAATAAATTGTTTTGATTGTATATTTTTTAATGTTCAGAGGAAAGTGGTTAGTAAAGTACATTTTAAAATAGGAAACACTTGGGGCGCCTGGGTGGCTTAGTCAGTTAAGCATCCGACTTCAGCTCAGGTCATGATCCCACGGTTTGCGGGTACAAGCCCCACATTGTGTTCTGTGCTGACAGCTCAGAGCCTGGAGCCTGTTTCAGATGCTATGTCTCCCTCTCTGCCCGTCCCTCACTGATGCTATGTCTCTGTCTCAAAAAGAAATAAACTATTAAATTAAAAAAATAGGAAATACTTCTTTTTTTAAATTTACTTATTTTTAAGTAACTTCTACACCAAACATGGGGCTTGAACTCATAACCCCAACATCAAGAGTGACATGCTTTTCCTACTGACCAGCCGTCCACCCCAAATATACTTAATTCTTTAAAAGTACAATACAGAAATAAATTAAACAAAATAACCTACACTCAACTAAAATTCAGACATTTTGAAAGCACGAAAGTTCATCCTTTCTTTTTTTTTGAATAATAGATTTTGTGGCTATGCTTTAGATTCAATGTGGGAATAAAACAGATTTACGTCTTGTACCATGCTAAATATGAACTTATTTTTTAGAACAAATAGAGTAATTATGATAATTTTATTATATAGTACTTCCTGGTACTAAAATGAAAACTCCGTTCCCACCTGGAAAGACAGAACAACAACAATGAAAAAAACAAAAAACAAAAAAGAAAGAATTTTCTTCCACCAAAATGTCTCACAAAATGAAATCAGAATTTAGAAAGCATCATCTTATTCAATTTCCCTTTTTTCAGTCACTATCACCATCCAAATCATTTTTGCTGGATCTAGCTTCCTGGATAATGTCTGGGTAAAAGGCTGTGTGGTCCTGGAGAATGCACACAGACAACTAAGATGAAGCAGTAGAGTTCAACAAAAATGTGTGTCTATTAGCTAAGTTCATTCCTTCAATCTTCCCATCATTATAAGGCAAATAGATGTATCCTTTAGCAGTATTGTCATGATTTTATATATCTTATTTCCTCTCCTAAGATGTTAGCTGTTTCATCCTCCTGCACAAACTTCCTGAAGATTTTCAACTCAAAAGCAGAGTGCCCCCTATTGCTCAAGCACTTTGCTTACTTTTCTGGCCTTAATTTCTTCTCCATGTTTGTACTCTAGCCACATTGGGCATTTTTCATTTCCTAAAACTTGCTGTGCTCCATCCCCTTCACAAGACCTTTGCATTTGGCTTGGTAAGTTAGCTGAATGCTGGAATAGGTCTCCAGGTTTTGTTCCTCCAAAATGCATTCAGGAAAAAGAATTGTAGAAATTCATGTTGATTGTAAATCATTCCCTACCACTTATTCACAGCCATAAAATGGTTTTAGATTGGCTAACTAAAGACTGAGAGAGTAACTTCAATCACAATATAACGGGCCTTAATAACAAACAAATCAAACAAAATGGAGACCTTTTATTATAAGAAAACATGCCACAACCTTTGGTTGAGACACAAAAACAAACACTCTAAAAACTTTGGAAACATTTTTTAAGGTTTTTGTATTAGTATTCTAAGAAAATTTGTTCAGGAAATCTAGGAGAAACTGCAATACGTTTTAAAATGTACTTCAGTCTGACTATAAATACAGGATTATGAAAGAAATATAAAAAGAAATAGAGCATGACTTAGAAGAGAGGGATTGTCCTTAAGAGATAGATTCTTAAGATATCTTAAGATTCTCTTCTCAAGAGAGATTGTTCTTAATGGGTAAGCTAAATATATATGAAATAAAAGAGAAGATATGCCCATTTCAAATCTCTTTAAAAGGGTTTTAGAAAAAAAGTTTTAATTATAAATTTTTAAAAATATTTATTTATCTTGGGAGAGAGAGCAGAACAGGGGCAGAGAGTGAGAAAGAGAGAGAATCCCAAGTGGGCTCCACAATGTCAGCATGGAGCCCAATGAAGATGTCAAACTCACAAACTGTAAGATGTGGGGCTTGAACTCATGAACTGTGAGATCATGACCTGAGCTGAAACCAAGAGTAGGATGCTTAACTGACTGAGCCACCCAGGTGCCCCCAATTGTTATTAAACCAAAAAGTTATATATACCCAAATAAATCTAACAGAAAAAGAGAGGCTGCATAAAGGGACCAAATTAACTTTTTTAGAGAAAACATGTATGCATTTCCATGGGGTTTGGGAAGAGATTCAAAGGTAGAGTCAATAATTAGCTCTATTGGAAAACTATCTCTTGAAGAATTAGTTTATTAGACCAAATCACATGTGAAAATCTGTACAGGATTGAGAGGAATATACCAGGGAGATTGACATAGAATCTTTAAAATTTCATAAAGTTAGTTTCATAAATTGGAATTCACTAAGTTGACATAATTTGTAATAGATTGAGATACGTGTTGCTTAGCCATTAGGAGTTTCCTTTGAAAAGCTGAACAGGAAGTAGAAAAGAAAAGCACAGAAAAGATGACACATAGCAAACAAGAATGCCCAGCAAGCAATAATAAATGGAGTCCAGGCCTCAGTTACATGCTCTGCAAGAGTGTACATCTTGGACAGTGTCATTCAACTTCAGGAGGTAAACTTAGACAAGATATGTTTGAAAAGAACTTCTTTTTGACAGATAAGTACTCATTTATTTTTTAACTGTCATAAGACAAATAAAAAATGTAGAGAACTATACAGCCAAAGCAAATTCCTGGACCACAAAACAAAGTGGCAGAAAAAAGAAACAGAACATTTTGAACCTGCAAAGACTACTAGTCCTGTATGTGTTAGAAAACTTTTAACAGGTTAAACAATTAAACACTCAGCTGAGTCTCCCTCCCAAAAACGTGTAAGAGAACAACAGCAGGAAATAGAACACTAACCACATCTCCATTGCTCCAGAAAAAGATATAAAAATAAAGAAGTTTCTAATGTCTCTTAAGGAGTAAAAGTTTTTCAAGGCCTAGAAAAGATAAAAGGAGCTTTCGAGGGAGTAGTTGCTGGTAGAGGTAGTGTTTCACAAGACCACTGGGGACACATGCTTCAGGACTATCAACAGCTTCACATTGAGTTGATTTTCCAGATGAAACACATGTGAAATTAAAGGATGAGTCCTCCCCAGAAGGCATGGTTCATAGGCTTAAGCATTTCCATGCCTAAAGTCTGTAGTGGCATCTGATGCAGCACAGAACTTAATATGTGTGCACACATATGTGAGCCATATCACAAGACAGGATCCATATTCATTAGAGCACTGGGGCTCCAGATATCCAAGACTCAAATACAAAATGGATATTAAAAGGATTTGAACATCTCATTTGAGAAAGAAGTCACCTTAGTTTATACCTGGTAACTGAATCTGCTATCTTTGCAAGTTTCTAAACTTAGCAAGATGGCTAGAAAGTTTCAAATGACATTCTCTGAGAAGGGACTGTATACACAGTTAGAGTTCTTCTAAAATATGGTCAATATAGTGTCATGATTAGGTTTATGAAAGATAAATTTATGCATGAGTTTATAGGTTTTGGAATATAGATACTGGCATGGACTGAGTGGCATCATAGCAAGGCTGATCCCATCAAGATGTTCCTCGAACACCTTCCCTCCATTAGTTACCAGTGAATCTCTAGTTCACTGCTGTAGGATATGGGTTTTTGCTGTGTTTTCTACATTTGGTACATATAAAGCTTGTACTGTAATAATGCGTCCTATTTATTCACTCCCCATACCAGAAGAATCCTTGAATATTTGCAAGAATATTCACATCAGCATTATTGTTAATAACGAGGATAATAAAAAGAAGCAATGATCCAAGGAAGTGATAAATAAATTGTGGCATATGCTGTCAATGAACTATAGCTACACACAGTAAGCTAGATACAGAACCAAGACTAGCAAAAGAAGGAAGGCAGAAGATTACAGCCAGCATTATTCAATTTCCTTAAAATTCAAAAACCAACCAAACTAAGTAATAATCATAAGGGATATATACTTAATAAAAACTACAAGGTAAATCAAGAGTGCTTCTTAAATGCTGTAGGTAATTTTACTGAATGACATCCTGAAGTCACTCACAACTCAGGTATCAGAATAATTACCACTGGCTGACTCACTGAGCAAAAACTTTTATTTTGGATTTTTAAAAAATATTTTATTTATTTTTCAAAGAGAGATAGAGACAGCATGAGCAGAGGAGGGTCAGAGAAAGAGGGAGACACAGAATCAGAAGCAGGCTCCAGGCTCTGAACTAGCTGTCAGCACAGAGTCTGATGTGGGGCTCGAACCCACGAACCATGAGATCACGACCTGAGCTAAAGTCGGACGCTTAACTGACTGAGCCACCCAGGTGCCCCTATTTTGGATTTTAATTCTTTGGACTTAACTAAGTAATTTTGGCTTTTTTCTTTGGATTTTTTTAAAAAAAATTTTTAATGTTTTTTTTTTTTTTTTTTATTTCTAGGAGAGAGAGAGAGAGAGAGCGTGAGCAGGGGAGGGTCAGAGAGAGAGGGAGTCACAGACGGAAACAGGCTCCAGGCTCTGAGCTGGCAGTCAGCACAAAGCCCGACGCCACGCTGGAACCCACGAACTGCGGGATCATGACCTAAGTGAAAGTCAGACGCTTAACCGACTAAGCCACCCAGGCGCCCCTTTTTTCTTTGGATTTTTACATAGTAAGGTGATTTAATTATGGGAATTTAAATCTACATCTAGTTATTCAATAATGGGAACCTTATACTGTCCATATTGAAGTTTCTTGTATCAGACATTATATTATTATGTGTATACTGGTATTCATTTTTCACATATCTTGATCTGTAATTGAAAAGATGGACAGTAGTAATTTGTGATGGAAGATGTGAGTAGTATGGGAAAGCCCAATAGGTTAAGAGAACCACTAAATGAGGATGTTAAGTAGACTCTTCCTTCTTTTCTTTGCCTCTTGTTTTCAGGAGGATTTCAATTAGAGCAACCTACCTGACATTCTCCCAGTTCCTCTGTTCCCAAAGTTTGAAGGAAGGCACTGGGCATATCTAGATCAGCACCCTCTGTGCTCTTGCCTCTCTCAATGCCTCTTAGTTCCCGTATCTCAGTCATTTTCTCTGATGCTATGCAATAAATTCAGAGGAGTCAACTTGGCCCTGTTGAGGAGGCATTTGGTTGTCCAGATGTGCCAATGACTACAGACTTTCCAAGTCTGTCTACTCAGTGGTGGATTATTAACCCAATTTGCCTATACATTTAAAACCACACTTTCTAATCATGTTTATAATAAAACTGGCTACTTCATCTCCATTCGTCTGTCTCCTGGGCTTTAATTCTGAATTGATTTTAAGCTCAGAAGGGGAATAACATGGCATTATTTATTGATCCCTCAAACCCTAACAGCAGTGAATATAATAAAACACTGGATGATATTACCAAATATTTATTACTATCAGATCAATCATTGTTTAACAGCCTTAATTCTTTTCAAGACTCCATAACAAGACAATATTCTATACAGAATCTTCAGAGTGTATACACCTCAGGGTCAGTGGAGGAGGTGTGATTTTTTAAATAATAAATCATTTGTGTGTTCTAATTTTTTTGAGGAAGAAAAGCCTCAGGAAGAGATTTATATTAAGACTCTGACAGCTCATTTGGAAAACTCATAAGACAAAAGTTGGGAGTATAGTTATTAGAATAGTTCTCAGTTTAGCAATTCTTCTTGCTTCTATTTCTTCATCCATTAAGAAGGAGGAGCAGGAGGAGGAGAAGGACTCAGTTAAAGTTGAATTTAGCTAAAGTCACTTCAGATAACTAGCAACCATTTTATTATCTATATAAATTAATAAAGGGTGCTGATATGTTGACTACAGTGTATGAAACTATGTGCACAGCACTATAAGAAACAGCTACGGGATTTTGGAAATGAGTATTTTAATTGATAACAACTGTGAAAAAATCACCCTTTGTATGATTAATGAAAATCTGTTTTACTTAACATTACCCCTGGTTTACCAACCATTACTAAAACAAATTGCAAAGATTTTGCCATTATGTCAATTCCTTCATGCATCTTCCAAATGCATATTCTAAGTGCAATCAAAGTTGATAATTATTTAGATATTTAAATTTATTCTAACAGTTATGTATTCCATCTATTATTGAAATGCTCATAAATAAAATAATGTTAATGGCACTCACAAAAATCTTTTTGTTTTTTTTACAATTATAAGGCAAACCAAAAATATGGCTTCAAATAAATATTGTAAATCTATTCTATAGCACTGATGCAAAGAGAGATAGCCATACACAAACCAACATGCCTCTACCACAAACTCTCTTCACTGAGTAAAAACATTCCCAAACTACTTACTCCTTTCTTTTACCTTCTCACCTATCAAGACTTCAACGTATTTCACTGTAACTAATCTCAATGAGTGTTCATTAAAGCAAAGTTTGCACATAATAATTTCATATTAAATTGTGAATAGCTAATGTCCCTTAGCCTCCCACAGTTTTTCGTTAAAATAAATTAACATAAGTAATTCCTCATTTAGCAAAATATCAGTTACCTTATCTAGCCACTGGGAAGATATCTTAAGGTGAGGGTTTATTTTGGTAAACTATTAGAAAAGTAAGAGTTATTTGTTGGAGGAAACTGAGAACTCCAGAGACTCAAGGGTTCAATGGAAACTTCTATTTACCCTAACCATTACATTTCTGTGTCCCTCCACCAGTTCCTGAAGCACTTCTGCTCCCTCCAAATTCCCTATGTTCTACCTCATCCACACTTATGTGTAGGATAGTAAATAAAGGCCCTCAGGGCAGAGACAAGTTAAAGGGAAGCCAGCCAGTCTCATAAGCACCAATCCTGTAAGGACCATAAAGTAAAACAGAGGGGAAAATATCTGAAACGTGAGGACAGTTAACTTTGATCTACCAATGCAACTCCTTATCTAAATGCCAAATGTTGATTGTCTCTTTCTTGCCACAGGAGACTGGCTCTTAAAGAAACACACACACACACACACACACACACACACACACACACACAAAGTAATGCTGCCTGGTGCTATTTACCAATTTCCCATTAACCAAATATTGAGCATTTAAAAATATTTTTCTCTCACCACTTTTAGTCAACAGAGTATTGGATGCCCTAGCCAGAGCAATTAGGTGAGAAAAAGAACTAAAATACATCTAAACTAGAAAGGAAGATGTAAAACTATCACTATCTGCAGATGACACAACTCTTTATATAGAAAATCCTAAGACTACACTAAAAACTGTTAGGATAAGTACATTCAGTGAATTTGCAGGGTAAAAACTCAATATACAAAAATCTATTCTGTTTTTATACACTAACAACAAATTTTCCAAAAGAGAAATTAAGAAAACAATCCCATTTATAATTATTCAAAAATAATAAATACCTAGAAATAAATTTAACCAAGAAAGTAAAAACTTGTAACTACAAACCATAAGACATTGATGAAAGAAATTGAAGACAACATAAATAAATGGAAAATATTTCATGCTCATAGGTTGGGAGAATTTTTTAAATGTCCATATTACCCAAGCAATCTACAGATTCATGTAATCCCAATCAAATTCCAATGGTATTTTTAACAGAATTAGAATAATCCTAAAATTTACATGGAACCCTAAAACATCCCAAGTAGCCAAAACAACTTTAAGAAAGAAGAACAAGCCTGGAAGCATTATGGTCCCCAATTTCAATAATTAAAACAAATGATATTGGTATAAAAACAGACACACTGATCAATGGAACAAAGTACAGAGCCCAGAAACAAACCCAAACACATATGATCAATTAATTTATGACAGAAGAGGCAAGACTATACAATGGGAAAAAGACAGTCTCTTCAATAAATGATGTCGGGTAAACTGGACAGCCAGAAACATACGATTGAAACTGGACCATTATCTTACACCATACACAAAAACTCACCCAAAATGTATTAAAGATTTGAGTGTATGATCAGAAACCATAAAACCAGGGGCACCTGGGTGGCTCAGTCTGTTAAACATCTGACTTCGGCTCAGGTGATGATCTCGCGTTCAGAGTTCGAGTTCCATATCAGGCTCTGTGCTGACAACTAAGAGCCTGAAGGCTGTTTCAGATTTTGTGTTTCTCCCTCTCTCTCTGCCCCTCCCTTGTTTGCATTCTCTTTCCCTCTCTATCTTTATGTCTCTTGAAAATAAATACACTTAAAAAACCCCATAAAACTAGAAGAAAACATAGACAGTAAGTTCCTAGACATCACCATTGGCAAAATCTTTCTTTTATCTGACTCCAAAAGCAATGACAACAAAAGGGAAAATAAACTAATGAAATTACATCAAACAAAAATACTTCTGTGCAGCAAAGGTAACTATGAGCAAAATAAATAGGCAACTTATTAAAGGGGAGAAGATACTTGCAAATCACATATCTGATAAGGAGTTAATATCCAAAAGATATCAAAAACTCATACAGTTCAACAACAACAACAAAAACAATCCAATTAAAAAGTGGCACAGGATTTAAACAGATATTTTTTCCAAAGAAGATATACAGATGGTCAAAAGACAAATGAAAAGGTTCTCAACATCACTAATAATCAGGAATTGGAAATCACAACAATGAAATACCACCTCACACCTGTCAGAATAGCTGTAATCAAAGGACAAGAAATAACAATTGTTGGTGAGGATGTTGAGTATAGGCAACTCCTGTGCACTCTTATTGAAAATATAAATTTAGTGTATCCACTAAGGAAAATAGTGTGGGGTTCTTTAAAAAATTAAAAAAAGAACTAATATATGAGCCAGAAATTCCACTTTTGGGTTTTTATCCAAAACAAAAAAACTAAATCAATATATACGCATCCCTATGTTCATTGTAGTATTATTTACAAGAATCAAGATATGGAAATAACCTAATTGTCCACTAAGGCATGAATGGATGAAGACAATGTGAGATAGATAGATAGGTATCATAGATATCATACACATGCACATGTACACGCACACACGTGCCCACACACACACACACACACAGAGGAATATTATTCAGTCAAAAAATAATGAAGTTTTACTATTTGCAACAACATAGATGGATCTTTAAGTTATTATGCTAAATTAAGTGAAGCAGACAGAAAAGAGAAATGCTGTATAATTTTACTTACAGGTGGAATCTGAAAAACAAAACAAAACAAAATAAATGAACAAAACTAACATAGATACGGACAACATATTGGTAGTTGCCAAGGGAGAGGGGGAAGGGAGTAGAGAAAAAACAGGTTAAGGTGGACAAGAGACACAAATTTGGAGTTATAAAATAATAGGTCCTGAGAATGTATGGTGATTATGGTCAGTAATATTGTATTGCAAATTTGTAAGTTTATCAGAAAGTAAATCTTTAAAGTTCTCATCACACACACACGCAAAATCATAACTTCATATGGAGACAGATGGTTACTAGATTTATTGAGGTGATCATTTTGCAATGTATAAAAATATCAATTATGTTGTACACCTGAAACTAATGTTGTATACCAATTATACTTCATTTAAAAATCTTTTTTATAAGGACACTCCATTCTTAGCTTTCTAATGGTTATTACATATATGGGTCCCCTTCAAGATGACTTGGGGTCCAAGCTTCTTTTTTTTTAATTTTTAATGTTTTATTCATTTCTGAGAGAGAGAGAGAGAGAGAGAGAGAGAGCGAGAGAGCGAGAGCGAGCAGGGGAGGTCAGAGAAAGAGGGAGACACAGAATCTGAAACAGGCTCCAGACTCAGCTGTCAGCACAGAGCCCAACGAGGGGCTCGAATCCACGAATCGCGAGATATTGCCCTGAGCTGAAGTCGGAGGCTTAACCGACTGAGCCCCCCAGGAACCCCTCAAGGCTTCTTTATATTTTTTTTCTTAGTGCCAGGTTTAGAGACCTTCCTTAAGATCAATTCTGACAGGGTGCCTGGATGAGCCAGTCGGTTAAGCGTCCAACTTCGGCTGAGGTCATGATCTCTCAGTTAGTGAGTTAGAACCCTAAGCCAGGCTCTGTACCGACAGCTCGGAGCCTGGAGCCTGCTTTAAATTCTGTGCCTCCATCTCTCTCTTCTCCGTCCTGACTCATCCTCTGTCCCTCAAAAATAAATAAACATTAAAAAAATCAATTCTGACAACTACAGATTTAGCTTTGGTGCCATCAATGACTCTTGGTTGTTGAACACAGATGCTGAATCTTCTGTACTACTGAAATTATCCAGAAGATTATGTTCAATATTATTAATCCTGGAGACTGACAGAATTTTCTTTTCAAAATTTGCTAAGCTTATTTGCTAAACAATAAATGAAATTATCAAAAGTGGATGTGAAATCCAGTTCCACCACTGACTAATTGTGTGGTCTTGAGAAAATTAATTCAACATTGTAACCTTAGCTAACTTATCTGCAAAGTAAGAATGATACATATATATTATGGATTGAATTGCATCTCACCATTAAAGGACATATTTGAAGTTCTAACCCCAAGTTCATCCAAATGCAAACTTTTTTGGATATAGGGTTTTTTGTTTGTTTGTTTGTTTGTTTGTTTGTTTGTTTGTTTGTTTTACAGAGTTAATCAAGTTAAAACAAAGTCACATTAGATTAGGATGGACCCTTAATCTAACAGGACCAGTGTCCTTGTGAAAAGGACACCATGTGGAGGGTGGAGACATAGAGCTCTCCAGGTGAACATGAAGGCAGAGACTGGAGTGACAAATCTATAAGTAAAAGAGTGTCTCCAGATTTCCAAAGTAAGAAAGAAACAAAGAAAGGAAGGAAGGAAGGAAGGAAGGAAGGAAGGAAGGAAGGAAGGAAGGAGGGAAGGAAAGAAAGAAAGAAAGAAAGAAAGAAAGAAAGAAAGAAAGAAAGAAAGAAAGAAAGAAAGAAAGAAAGAAAGAAAGAAAGAAAGAAAGAAAGAAAAAGAGAGAGAGAGAAAGAAAGAGAGAGAGAGAGAGAAAGAAAGAAAGAGAGAAAGAGAGAAAGAGAGAAAGAAAGAAAGAAACCTGCCAGAAGCTAGGAGAGGCCTGAAATTGATTCTCCATCAGACCCCTTAGAAGAAATCCACCCTGCTGACACCTTGATCACAGACTTCTAGCCTCCAGAACTGTGAGACAAAATTCCTTGTTGTTTAAGCCATTCAGCTTGTGGCACTCTATAATGGCAGCCTTAGGAAATTAACAGACTACCTAAAAAGATGATCGTGGGATTTAAATAAAATGATTTGTAATATACCTGACATAGGATAAGCCCTTTATAAATTATCATGAACAGTGACAGTGTTGAGATTTTTCTGAAACATAACCAATAGGTAGCCATGCAACAGCTATACTTGATTTACTCATTTCTATTCTTGGAAATTTAGATACTGAAATTTCCTGGTGGTAAGGCAATAGGGAAGGCAGGAATTATAAAGGAGATAAATCTCATGCCAGTGTGTGCTAATTGTTTGAATCCCCTGTAAATGGTTTGGCAGGAAAGGAGGCTGGAACACTTAGCTAAATTGAAGTTTGGGGATTATCTGTGAATTTAAAATATCCATGCCATTTTGGCCCCTATTAGCACAAGTAATTGAGAGGAAAATCTTGCCAGTTATGCTTTTCCACAAGGCTTAATGTGGACTTCAATATTAAAGTAATTCATTAGCAGTCTTAAATGGTGTTGTGGAACAACATTAAAGGGCACAAAGAGGTAGTCTGTGACCTTCAGTTCAGAAACGAGCAAATTGAAGCCCATAGAGGTTACAATGAACTCAAGGTTATACTGTTTACATTGGAAAAGCTGACACTAGAATCTTGGGTTCTAATTTCCTGTTGAGAGCTGAGTGTGTCTTTTAGGATTCTGTGTTATTTTATGACTTCTTTGGAACTTTTCTCATTGTCAGAACCCCAACTCTGCACCTGGAATCTTAAGACCAAGGTTGGGAGGATTCAGATGGAGAGGAGAAAGTGACATTATAACATTTTCAATAAAAAGCTTCAAAAATTGCATCTGGGGAAGGGAGCAGTAGTGGGGATAGTAGGAAATTATTTTTACACTAAAATTATAAGCTGTATAACACATTTAGAGAAATCCTTTCACACTGTTTAGAAGATCCATTAAATACAGCCTGGCAGGACCTTTCTAGGACAAATCATTAAAGCCCTAAATGGTGACTACCTCAGATTGAAGTCATTTGCATTATATTATAAAACACATAGGACACTTTGGCCATCAAGATCACTGGGATGGCTGAACTTTGGCCCGCCACATGATTTCACAAATATAGAGTGTACTCCTAACCTGCTTAACAACTCACCCCACTTAAAGCAAGCTGCCCTTTTTCACCTCTGGTGTGCTCAGTTTTTAAATAGACCTTGTGGGAAGAAACATTAGACTTTTAATACAACAAACTTTGTTTCATTGTTTGTTTTCACTTTGGTTTATTATTTTAAGTTTCCAGTCTTTGTAGGACATTTCCATGTTGCCTGCCCTAAGGAAAGGACCAGTGTAATTGAGGGGCCCAGTTCAGAAACTTTTGGAGAGAATCATTCAGTTTCATTTTACGGCTTCATAGCCCAGAACCAGAACTTTTCAAAAGACACTCAATAACACCAATGCAGGGACCCCTCTGGACAATATATCAATTTGTATTATGAAGTGAATTATGGCTGTACCCACCAGAGCTGATATAGTTAAGTGTCTGTCAGTGTTTCCATTATATTTTGAGGGCTTCTTACTTGGTTGCAAAAATACCCTTCAGGCTGATGCATACAAGGCCAGCTTAGGAAGTGAGTGTTTGCTTTGTTTAGTTTTACTATTTAACAATACTAGCCCTCTTTTGTGTTTGCTTATATACACACTATAATGTAGAGAAGTCTAGTTTTCTAAATCAATATGGCTTCCAGAGTGATAATGGTTTTAATGGGGAAAGCACATGGTATTATAGGTTATTTATCTTTATGATCCACACTGTTCACTGTTCTCCTTGGAAGATGCCAGATTTCAAAATTGAGGATCCCAATGTGCTGCAAATGTCCTACAAATATTACAAATGCATTAATTTGGCCTCTAAATTTTAAATCCAGAAATCTGTACTTATATTTTAGATGGTATACAACTACATTATGGTTAAAATTTCCTGTTTTCCCCAAACCATAAACCTATCTTTTCATTGAATCCATGTGAATTCTTGCCTTTCTTTCAGATTTTAGCTCAAATTTCCTAACTTCTGAAAACAAAATAGGCTCAGGGATACTTTCCCTAAACTACTTCCCATATAATACCTAGCTCCAAGAGAGTAATTGCTATCCCATAATATTTGTATGTGTGTCTGTTTCTTTATCAGATTACATAAAATGAGGACAAGGATAATATCCTTTTTATTAGCAGAATGTTTGACATATTATATATGCCCGGGAAATATCAGTTGTTTGACTAAATTAGTGAATGAATGAATTAATGAATGAATAAAGTATTCTGTGAAATTGGGATGGTGGTAAGGACACATAAGGGATTTGAAAAGTTATTTTTGAAAAATAAGGACTTGTCTTTAAAATGATTCCCCACCTCCAGGTTTCAACCTTCTAGAGGGTACAAATTCTCATATTTCCACAATGAAGAATCTCTCAGAAAATTGAATGACTTGTAAACTCTTATAGGAAAAGATATATGCAACAGGATTTGTTGAGAAAATTGCTGATCAAGGATTTAGGAGATAAAGTGTTTGTTATGACTTAGTCACTGACTCTGCGACCCTCTTCAAGGTATTTAATAGCTCAGTGATTCAATCTCTCTGCAACTGGTGATAAATAATAGTAGTTTTTATTTATTTCTCAGAGATGTTTAGGGGAAAATGTGTTAGCACATCTGAGACATTTTAAAGAAAAATCCTAAACTGTAACTATTATATAAATTAAATATTGTGTTGCTTTTGTGTGCTACATACTAAATAATTTACTGTAAACAGGACTATTTTGGTGAAATCACATCACTCTAACAATAAAATATAATTGAAGATTTTATTCTTTCACTTGTCATGGCAATTGGATTATATCTATTCTATTAAGAAATTAAATGAAAAGTAGATTGTTTGATCATTTCTGCATTTGGCATTTGGGGATTGTCCATGTGATTATTATGATGGATAAGCTGTCATATTCTATCAAACCAAACACATTTTCAAGGAGAGAAGCTAAAAAGAATTACAGATGCTTTTAGAAGAAAAAATGACCGCAAGAGATTATTTTTTTAAATCATAAGTTTGCCAACAAGTTAATTATTGAGAGCTATAAGGCTACCAATGTTTCTCAAAGTGTAATTCATGAATCATGCCTTAACATTATCTTTACCATTGTAACCTACTGTAGATTCTCAAACTTCATTCATAAGAATAAGAAATTCTGGGGTGGGGTCCAAGAATCTGCATGTTAAACAAGGTCTCCAGATGATGCCTATAGAGACACTCAAGATTGGGAACCATTATAAGAGTCACTACAAGAATCTTCCTTTGGTTCAAGAGGCAAATAAAGCACAGAATAAAGAAGATCAGAACAAAACATTAAACTTCCCTGTGTGGTGAAAAGTGATAAACTCTTCTCTTCTTTTAAAATAACTGAGTGTGATGAAACATCTGGGTGGCGCAGTTGGTTAAGTGACTGAAATGATCTTATGGTTACTGGGTTCAAGCCCTACATAGGGCTCTGTGCTGACAGTCAGAGCCTAGAGCCTGCCTTGGATTCTGTGTCTCCCTCTCTCTCTGCCCCTCCCCTTTTCTCAGCTCTCTCTCTTTCAAAAACAAACAAACATTAAAAAATTAAAATCACTGAGCATGTTATCTTTTGGAGAATTAGTAAAAGAATTATAATTCAATGGTATAAACATGTTGTGGGAACCAAAGGATTTTTTTTTTTAATTTGAACAGATTGAAGTAGAAAGAGTAAGAAGAAATTGATAGCTCCAATTTGCTATATATTACCAGGGTTCAAGGGTAATTTGTATTTATGAAGGAAAGGAGGGTTCCACAAACTCCTTTGGTCTTTCTTCTGTGGCCACCTGAAACTAAGAAAACCTGCTTCATATTCACAATCATTTCGATATTTAAGGGTTTGTCCTTCCAGCAATTATCAAGACAAGTTGGGTAAAAATATCAACAAGGAACTTGAGGGTGTTATGCTGAGCGAAATAAGCCAGGCAGAGAAGGACAAATACCATATGTTTGCACGTATAGGAGGATTAGGAAGAAATTAACAGAGGACCAAAGGACCATGGGGGAGAAGGGGAGAAATAGTGGGGGAAGGGGAGAGAGGCAAACCATGAGAGACTCTTGAATGCTGAGAACAAACTGAGGGCTGATGGGGGGGGTGGGGGAGGAGAAGGGGGATGATGGGCATGGAGGAGGGCACTTGTGGGGATGAGCACTGGGTGTTATATGAAAACCAACTTGACAATAAAGTATTTAAAAATAAAATAAAAAATAAAACATGTTAAAAATTTATGAACCAAAAAAACATCAACCAAGGTATGGTTATAATATGTCTCTATTATTAAATGGATATAGCATTATTCTTTGTTTCTGTTAGTAAGATAGCATACAGTCACATAGGAAATTTCAACAGTTGTAGAAAAGACTACAGAGGCAAATGAAAAACACCTGAATTTCTGATATAGCATGGCAATTACTGCTCTTATTTCAATGAAAATCCTTCTAGAGCTATACACCTATTGTATAGTATGATTGATTTTATATAAAATTATACCTATAATTAAATTTGCATATATTTACATGTATAAATATGAATATATATTTATACATAATTTTATACTTTTTACATGTTGCTTTGCCATGCCAATGACACTTTAAAAAATCTCATAATCATGAGAATCAACTAGAAAAATAATTAGACCTAGGTTATTACTGGTGTCAGCTGTTTCATCTCCTTCATTCATGCCTTAATTTTTGTGACTTTCTTCCCTCCATCAACACCTCTCTACTCTAACTTCTCTCTTAAACCACTTTAGCAATAAACATTATATGGAAAGACAGAGGTAAACACCGGTGTAAATTGTCAGTCTTCCGGACCACCAGAGCATCATGTGAGATTCATTGGCACCCATGGAATCCTTAATGTAAAACTTAGTAGAGGTTTTTTCCTGACCTATAGACTTCTATCAGAATTTCTTAAAATGTGCTGTCTCAAACAATTGTTCCTTGGATGTTGAAGAGGACCACATAAGTTTAACATTTTTCAAACATGTATTCAATACTTACAATGTTCTAAGTGCACTGTATGGATTGTTTTATCGAATCCTTACATTTACCACATAAGGTGAGTGCCAATACTATCTTTGTAGGAATACCAAGAAAAAGTGAGTCTCAAGGAGAGTAAGCAGATGTTCACACAATCTGTCAAAGTGGAGCAGGTGGGGGAGGCAAGAATGGGGAGCAACTATTTAATGGGAACAGGATTCCTTCTGGAGTGATAAAAATGTTTTGGAACTAGATAGAGAAGATGAATGTATTGCTAATGTACTAAATATCACTGAATGATTCACTTTACATGGTTAGTTCTATACTATGTAAATTTTGCTTCAATTAAATAAAATTAGAGCATCGAATGAATCCCAGTCTGACTCCAGAGACCACACTCTCAACCACGGCAAAATAATGCCTCCCCCATAGGGGAGGCTATATTGGCTCCAAGTTTTTCCAGATCAAACAAAATTAATAACTGTTGCTGAAGAAATTTTCAATGTCTTGTGAAAATAAGCATGCTAAGTCTCCCATAGGATGACTTGGTATATAGGGGGGTGTTAAGTAGTGTTTCTCAAATTACTTTTTTCATGGATCCCATTTTACCTGGAGTGATTTCTATGAAGATGTGTTTCATAAAACACCTTTATGGAATAGCTGTTTTTCTTCAAAGCTCTGAAAATAGCATTTATTACAGAATTATTTTCACTTGGATGATCTACTTAGTATATCAGCAAACTTCACAGGAATTCAGGCAGGATAATAAAGACAGAGTAGTTTCCTGGAATTCCCTTTGTGATCATTTTCTTAGCACTTGTTCATAATATAAAGAGTAAAAGTGCAAAGAAAACTAAGAAATTGCACCTTTTATATTCTATTTAAAACACGTAGTATTTACTTTTTAGTTAAGTTTCATGCAAATGACAGCTATCTATATATAACAATTTAAATTTTCAGATAAAACTAAATGTACAGGGGAGTATAGATTTTACATTCCGTAATTTTTAGCACAGCTGCTTCTGGGCTTCAGTAAGTCAAAAACAACTGAAAACGCTAACTTTCTGAATTTGAAAAAAAAGATGTTTTATATAAATTTTGTGGAGTTTCTTGGTCTGCCTATATTTTTTCATTGAGAAAACAATTTCAGTAAAAGTTAAAGCAGTTAGAAATTGAGAATAAGGATTTATTATAAAATATTTTCTCTTTAATCAAACCCACTTGTATTCCAATTTCCAATATTATGTATTAGAATTCATCACATATTATGAAGTTTGTGACTCAGCTTCCCCAAATAAACTAATAGGATATTTCTGCCTTTAGAATTGCCATAAGGAGGACATAAGATATAGATGTTAACTTATCCTTTCAAACATATATATATGCACCTGACTGTCCCACTCATGTAGTCAAGAATTTGGACTCTCCTGTTTTCTGTAAGCCGTTAATCATTATTTTGGCTCCACCTCTCTCCTTACACAGTCTGGAGCACATATGAAACCATTTGCTGGAGGCTTTTAGTAGCATCCTATAATCACTGATCTCTGGGTTATAATTATTATCAACATGGTATGGCTTACAACGGACAATCCCCATTACCATTTCCACTGGTGAACCTCTGGAGAAAAGTCCCCTATAATCCTATAATTCCTATAATCCTGACAGCCTAGTGCCCTTAGGCTGTATTTCTTTTTCCAGAGTAAAGTGGATAAATTAAAAAATAATTTTACACACACACACACACACACACACACATTTATGTCTATTTCACAGTCTCCCCCACACCAGACTTAACTTTTCCTAATTAAAGAAAATACGACCATTCCTTTCCTTATTAAAATAAAAAAGACATCATTCAATGTAAGCTCTCTTTTATTTGGTTGAATTCTGTGTATTTTACTTAATGTCTATTTTTAGCTTAAGGCAATTCTTATGTCACTGAGAGTAACAGGGAACCACATATCTTTTCATATGTGAAGTTTGTGATGTGGCCACATCTGGAGACTGACGGGAGGTGAGAAGAGGTAGAAAGAGACTGAATTTCAGCCAGGTCTGACACATCAGGCAGCTACACAGGAGTAGCCCTTACAAGGGGCTCTGAAGTACCTCCAAAAGCATACTTGTGGAACAAGTGGGTTCCAGATTCATAGAAAGTATTCAAGGCCAAAGATAGAGTGACAGTGACAATCAACAGAGAGTGGATAACCATTTGTCAAGGGCAGTTATATGTGAGAACTTTGTGTTCCTCCTCCTTTCCTTTCCCTATCCCAATCCAAACACATTACAGGGAAGGAGAAGGGCATGAGGAAGCAGGGCATTTTGGCACCCTCCCTCCTATTCTTTCACTCCCACTCATCCCCATCGCCTACTACCCCAAACACATTCAGAACAACTAGAACATCAAGTCTAGGCTGTGCCCAGGCAAGATGAATCTCTGAATTAAACATGAGGCTGAAACTTTAAAATAATCAGAATTCTTAACAAAAAAAGATCACATTTTCACAGCAAAAAGTGACTGAAAAGATATGGGATCCCCAAATAAGTTGAAGGTAGCAAGCACACTACCTAGTAGGAAATGGGTTTGCCAGATCATGGTAGATAGTGTTTAATGGACACAAAAATATTTTATAACTTCAGTATCTCAGACTCCCCTATCAAGGCAATTTTGATGATCTCTATAGTAAAATAACTTTCAAAAGTAATTCTTCCAGTTTCTATCTTTGAACAAGAAGATTTCTTGATCCCTTTCTTTAGTCATTATATCTATATGTATCTATGTCTATATCCAAATCTATATCTATATCTATCTATATATTTATAGTGTGAAGGAGAGAAAGCAGAAGCAGGGAAAGGGCAGAGGGAGAAAGAGAGAAACTTAAGCAGGTCCCATCCCCAGCACAGAGTCCCACCAGGGGCTTGACCATGAGATCTTGAACTGAAGTAAAATCTAGAGTCAGATGGTTAACCAACCGAGCCACCCAGGCACCCCTAGTCATTCCAATCTTAGCCCACTTCACTGAGACCCGCTACTAATAGGTATATTGTCCAAGTCTGTTCTGGTACTGGCTGAACTGGTTATTAAAATATAAAAGAACTTAGATACAACTGGCAAACAGGCACTGATTCAAATCCCCTTCTTCCCACTGCCCTTAAAGTCTTGGCCTCTCCTTCAGAGGCTCCCACATCCCAACAACCAAGACAGGGAGCCTCTTGATCCTTATTCCATTGAGTGGACTTATGTTTGGTTTATACCAACACCATATTAATTTCCATTTTCAAGTATAAATTGAGTCTACTACAAAGAGCATATGAAGCAGATATCTTCAAATAGTTAATGTCTCTCTTCAATGATTTATTATTATTGCTTTGCCCCCAGATGCCCTCAATTAACTAACATGCTCTAGTCTTTCTAGACTTTCAGATACTTCTTTTTCTTCTCTCACCTGGTGTTGTATATTTGCTCATCATGGTAAACTCCCAATCTAGCCTGCTTTACTGGACTGGCATGGATGTATCACCATACATCTCAGATCATGGATTTAACTTATGAACTGAACTTTATTACAGTATCTAGAGAAAGAAATATTTGCAAAATATCTACCATATTTCTATAGATAATCTGAGTTCCAGATCTTAGCTTGACCAGATCAAGCCTTTCTTCTCTCCCTGTGTCTGTGCCACACACCAAAAATCCAATTTAGTCTTTCCATTGGAAAATTTCATGTCTTATTGACACTAGTCAAATACTAGTGGCATTAAAGGTCTATGGTAAATGAGAAAATCTTAATGTTTTATATAAAATTTTAAGTCCAGGGAATGGAAGAACATTTATTTATTTACATACAATAAGTTTCTGAGGGTAAGGGACCATTCTGTGCTTCAGGAAAATATAAGGGACTGGGCACCTGGGTGGCTTAGTCGGTTAAGCATCTGACTTTCGCTTAGGTCATTATCTCGCGGTTCGTGGGTTCGGGCCCCGCGTTGGGCTCTGTGCTGACTGCCAGCTCAGAGCCTGGAGCCTGTTTCAGTCTGTGACTCCCTCCCTCTCTGTCCCTCCCCTGCTCACGCTGTCTCTCTCTCTCCTAGAAATAAATAAAACATTTAAAAAAAAAAAGGGAAAATATAAGGGACTGAAGTTACTGTTCTTCAAGATGTGCTCCAATTTCATCTTGACTATCACATTATTTTAATCTTTCTTTTTTTATTTTTTAATTTTTTTATTTATTTTTGAGAGACAGAGATAGAGTGTAAGCAGGGAGGGCCAGAGAGAGAGGGAGACACAGAGCCTGATTCAGGGTTCAAATTCACAGATTGTGAGATCATGACCTGAGCTGAAGTTGGATGCTTAAATGACTGAACCACTTGGGCACCCTTTTAATCTTTATTTCTATCCTTGATCTTCCCCCAGGGCTTCAGACTTATATGCCATCTGCTTCCTGACTGCTTATCTGTCTGGACTTTCAGCTAATATCTCTTCACCTTTTCCATCAGTCAAAGTATATATTCAATAAAATTCATAAGACCTCTCAAAACTCAACACTTGAAAAACAATCCAGTTAGGGGCTCCTGGGTGGCTCAGTTGGTTAAGCATCTAACTTTTGACTTTAGCTCAGGTCATGCTCTTGCATCGGGCTATGTGCTGGGCAAGGAACCTGCTTTGGATTCTCTCTCTGTTTCTTCCCCGCTCATACTCACTCTCTCTCACTTACTCACTCTCTCTCCCCCTCTCTCAAAATAAATAAATAAACATTAAAATAAATGAATAAGTAAATGAAAACAATCCAGTTATAAAATGGGTGAACAATACGAACAGACATTTCATCAAAACTGCAGATACCACATATGCACACAAAAATATGTTCAAAATCATTAGCCATTAACAAAATGAAAAGTAAAACTACAATGAGATATTATTAACACCTATCAATATGACAATCATAGGACTAATATGCCATCACCTTCTATATATGCTGTTCATTAGAAGGAAGATAGAGGATCTGTCCATACTCAAGGTATGACCATCAAGAGGCAGGATCATGGGAGCCACATTAGAGTGTGTTCACCATGTTTGTTATATATCAGAGTTTCAATAAAAAACAAAAGTCACACCTATATCAAGGTATACTACATAGAGATGTTAATGATGCTGAATGTTTTTTTTATAGCCTTCTATATGTTCTTCTCGAAGCCTATCCCCTAACAAAAAAACAGCATATATATAATTATTATAAAAGACATCATATATGTAATTATTGGAGTATTTTTATACAAATATATGTATAAAATCATATGTCTAAAAGAGGTATGGTACTATAATACTATTTTAACATTTGTCCTATTTTTCAAGAACATATTCTCCTTAAACAATTTTCAAGACTGTAAATTTTTTAAACTGTAAAATATCTTCTCCTAAATATTATAATTTATTTCAGTTTCCCTATTATTTAACAGATAATTTGTTTCCTATTATCATGTTATAAATATAGCTATGATAAACATCATTGTATAAAAATATTAGTCTTATAAAATCAAACTTCTAAATACATCTTAAATATATACCTTCAAGAAAAAAGTGGGAAGATTTCACTTTCCAATTTCAAATCTGTACTTTTACTACTACTATCACTTTTTAATCCTATTCTTGACCTCTTTCTACCCTCCTGTTTCTGTATTTGACTTATATGTGACAAGTTCATCCTCACCTCTCAGGATACTTGTAGTGTCAACCCCTCCAGGAAGCCAAATTAATTGAAATAACTTTTCTATATTGCCCTTAATTGGCACATCTCCATTGTACTATGTTACCACATTATTTTAAAATGATGTGTTCACATGTATCCTCCCTTCTAGATTATAATTCCCTTATAAGGCAGAATAAACATTTCTTTCTTCTTTGCACCTTTAGCATCTAGCACATACCTAGCACATTATCTATTATATATAACACATAATAATTTCTCAGTAAGGATGTTGAACTGAGCTACTGAACTAAAAACTAAGATAACCTGGGTATGTTATGAAGGTATATTTCTGCTAAGTCATCTACATTTTACTATGTGTTTTTCCACCCTGGATTACACAAACAAAACCTGAAATTAAATGAAGGAAATTCAAAACATTCTTTTTTTTTTTAAATTTTTATCTTTTTTTTTTTTCTAGAGAGAGACAGCGTGAGAAGGGGAGGTCAGAGAGAGGGAGTCACAGACTGAAACAGGCTCCAGGCTCTGAGCTGGCAGTCAGCACAGAGCCCGACGCGGGGCTCGAACCCACGAACCGCGAGATCATGACCTAAGCGAAACTCAGACGCTTAACCGACTAAGCCACCCAGACGCCCCAGGAAATTCAAAACATTCTTATGCAACATAAAAACCCTTTGTATCACATGAAATTCTTTTAAAAAGGAAGCAAATAGAAAAAAAAAAATCAAGAAATTTGCAACAACTCTTCCTTCACCAGAAAGAGTATCCACCCAAAGAGGAAGACAAATATTATTGCACATGCTTACATAAACTGAAATTTAAAAATGTTATTAGAGTCATTCCTCTTGCATTCACAATATGATTGAGGTGATTATTAAGTAATTTCATTCAGGGGTGCCTGGGTGGCTCAGTGGGTTAAACGTCTGACTTTGGCTCAGGTCATGATCTCACGGTTTGTGGATTCAAACCCATGTGGGGCTCTGTCCTGACAGCTAGCTCAGAGCCTGAAGCCTGCTTCAGATTCTGTATCTCCCTCTCTCTCTGACCCTCCCCTGCTCACGTTGTCTCTCTCTTTCTCAGAAATAAATAAAACATTTAAAAAATAAAAAAAAAAAGGAACTTTCATTCAAAACCCATCTCATAAAAATGGGAACGGCTAGAATAGCATTTAATTATTTAACAGGTGGGAAGAGTTTCTATGGACAACTTTATCATTTTAAAACCCACACAATCCCTGTGATAACCACTAATATATTCATTTTATATCTGACATGACTTGTCCAGGATTCCACAACTAGTAAGTGACAGAGCCACACTGAAAAGATAGGAAGGTCCAGTTTCAAAGCCATAATCTTCCCATTTCTTTATACAATGAGAACACCAGGAAATACCACAGTTTTCAGTTAATTACTAGAAATGTTGTTCCCATTCTTGAATAAGGGAAAAGAGTAGTAATGACTAACAGTAGCCTTGAGGTTGAGGCTGCATATCTATGGGAAACCATGATTATTTGCATTGTGTTGTGTTTGATTTAGTTCCCTGCCAAAAGTCATGCCAAAGCCTTGACACAATAGAGATTTGTGCCTGGGGCTATCCATTCTCTGTCTGGCAGAGCACATCAGCTAGCATATTTTACATGATATTCTGAAGTTACACCAGTCTCTGAATAGATACTGAAAGTGACTAAGAGAAAAAAATGAAATGAAAAATAGAGTCAGGAGTCACACTCCAAAACAAAACAAACTAGAAGCATGTTTCAATTTTTAAAAATCAATTATTCATATATTGAATATTATTCATGTGGATATGCTTATAGAAGTTTATTTTTCACAGAGTACTAACCTGACAGAACACATACAGTATGTTTTGATCCAAATTTAAAATAGAACATGAATATATAAGTATATTCCCCAAGTATTATGCTTGTATAAAATAAGATACCACTTATTATTAAGATATATATCTACATTTTTCTTATAACCACAAACCGACTTTCAACCTTCCTTTAAATATAAAATGATTTTATCACATAGAAAAATAAAAGAACTGCGTCGCCCATTTCATTATGGGATGGAAGGATGCAAAATAGGGTAGATGATCTAGAGAAGTTTTAGAGAAAGTATAAGCAGACATTTATAAATTCATTATTTAAATACATCCAAAGAAATGATAAAGTTTCTTTCAGTACTTTATCCTAGAACTCAAATTCCTTATGTGCTACTTTAAGCAAGTTTTTCTTGCTACTTCCTCCATATAGAAAAAATTGTTTTAATAGCTCCTGTAAGTGGGATTCGTTTCCAGCTCCTTCACCTTTCTCCATTACTACTAGCCCTTAGAATCTTAGCTCTTTTTGCCTTTACTCCTGGAGTTCCCACTATGTGCTTTTTATTCATTGTATACTTTTTCTTTTCAGTTCCCTCTCACGATTCAAGGTTATTATGATTCATGATATTTATAATGTTCCTTGTTCACAATTTTTTTTTTTTACAATAGTGTTCCATTTGAAATCAAAGGCATCTTGTATTGGCCTGGTGCCTTCTTAGCTTTCCTGCAGTGCATTTATATAATTCTTACTGAGATTTATGTATGTTGCTGTTTGCATCTTCTTCTCAAATCTACTTGTAATTTTAAACTAATTTCACTATCTGGTTCTCCCCCAAATCCTAGGCATTCCAAGATAGATCTTGACTGATAATTCACTTTCATATATTCTATTCAATAATTTAATCATCAGAGTCACTAAAGAATGGGTTACACAACTTCCATTAAATTTTGAATAGTTCCATTGTTTTCCTGTCAAGGGCATTAGTGATAATTGTGCTTTGAATATGTGTTGTATGAATTAAGGCTTTCTGTACTCAGGAAATGATACGTATTTAATAATCAGATTTTTGATTCTGATGTTTTCTCACTAGTATGTTTTGTTAGCTTAGTTTATCATATACATGAACATATACTATAATTGCATATATCTAAGCACATGATAGTAATACAATTATTACAATATTTTTACTATTAAAACATTTTATTTATATATTTTACTTATGTAGAATATTTGAAAAATATTCTAAATGTGCATACCTTTGTCCAAGGCACATTCTGCTATGGTCTCAGGACAGGAACCTATTGTAAAAAATATATATATGTTCTCATTAATACACTTAGTGTAACAGATTGAGAAACACCAAAACATAAAATTAAAAGAAGAACATGGTTTAATGCTCAGCCACTGCTCAATATTAGTATTTATCTATTAACTTCAAAAATTATTCTATTTTTGTGTTCCTTTTTTTGCTTTAATTTAGTAAGGAAAAATGAATAAGTTCTAATTATTCTGATATACTTCTCAATCTGAATCTCTAAAGGAACTCTATTTCTTTATGTCTTAAAAAAAATAAATAAAAACATTATTCCTTGAAAGAAATGTAGAGGCAGATTCAGTTCCTGATACACAACAGTCAATTTCAAGCAAAAACTCAGAAAACACTTATCAAAACCGATAAATGAATTGTTATGTTCTGAATAGAAAGATGAGGAAGTAGGCTAAACAGGTTTTATGATACTAAAAATCCTATAATATTTGTTCATCAAAAAGTGGCAATGGAACATCAATTAAAGTTAAAAGAATCATTTTCACAGTTATAATGTTTCAAATTTTCAGGCAGTGAAACTAAAATGTATGTGCAGATAATAGATTTAAATATGTTCAAATGAACTAGAGTACTTCAAACATCAAAAGAGGAAACAGAATCACATATTGCTGCATAAATGGCTAATATTTCCATGATTTCTTTTAATTTTATTATTCTATTAGAGACAATGTCCTATTTGCTAATATGTGGATACCCAACCTACATAAAAGCACAGATCCAAATCTAAGAACTGTCAGTGTAAATGTGACGACGCTGATTACAAGAACTTCAATTAAATTAAAATCAGAGAACCACTTACTTTGTCCATATTTTTTGACTTCCTATCTACTTGAAATTTCCACATGTGAGAGGGCAGAAATCAGAAGAAATGAACTTTCTTTGTGATCTCTACTGGTATGTTGGAATAAAGGTTTACCATGAATAAACAAACAAGCAAATAAATAATAGCATCTGTAAAATAAATGTTTTTTCTTCTGTATTTAAAGTACACAAGCCCGAAGAATTTTAACTCTAGAAGACACCTGAGTAAACTGAATTCAAACTGTGAATTAAGGGATACCCATTTTCATATGGAAATGTTACATGAGTACCTGTAGAATCCTAGAGAATCAATCCTTTGGGTCACACGTAATGATCCCTCAGCCATTATTCAAGCACAACAGACATGGACACAATAGCAGACACACGTGCGTGCACGCCCACCCCCACCCCCACCCCCCCACACACAAATTTTGGCTGTTTTCTTTACTCTATGGCCAAACCTAGAATGTCGCATTTCTTAGATTTGAAACTTAGCCCCTGGAATACAGGCTATACTGGACAATTTCCATAACCGTGTCTGAGCCTCAGTTTGTTTTACTTAGAGTGAAGTTGTTGTAAAGATTAAATGAGTTAATACAAATAATTTGCTTAAACCCCTCCTAAGACATAGTAAGTAGCCAATAAATGTCATCAATTAAAAACCACAAAACATTTGAAAGGTAAAAATTCTTCAAAAACTCTTCAAAAATATTGAATAATTTGGATATTTATCTTTTATTTTTTAATGTTTTATTTATTTCTGAGAGAAACAGACAGACAGACAGACAATGTGAGCAGGGGAGGGTCAGAGAGAGAGAGGGAGACACAGAATCTGAAGCAGGCTCCAGACTCTGAGCTAGCTGTCAGCACAGAGCCTGACGCGGGGCTTGAACCCACAACCCGTGAGATCATAACTTGAGCCGAAGTCGGGTGCTTAACCGACTGAGCCACCCAGGTGCCCCAATTTGGATATTTAAAAAATATTTCAGGGGTGCCTGGGTGGCTCAGTCGGTTGATCAACTGACTTCGACTCAGGTCATGATCTCGCAGTTCCTGGGTTCAGGCCCCATGTCAGGATCTGTGCTGACAGCTCAGAACCTGGAGCCTGCTTCGAATTCTGTGTCTCCCTCTCTCTCTGTCCCTCCCCCACTCATGCTGTGTTTCTCTCTGTCTCAATAGTAAATAAAGATTTAAAAAATATTTAAAGTGATATTTCTAGTCTACTAATCATCTCTTGAATATGAAAATCTCCATTTGTATTTCTTATATTTTAATATAATTACACTTATATTTTTCATTATAATTGTGAGAAATAATTGAGAAATGTAACTATGGATGACAAACCTTATTCATGAAAGAATCATCAAAGAAATCAAAGTAAAAGTGGCAATTTTTTTCAGTGAGGCATTTTAAATGGTTAACATCTGGAATTCTATGTTGTATGTTCTACTCATGGTCTGGCATGACTAGAAGAACAGAAAATCTTCTTAAATGACAGGAAGGCACTTAACGTTTTCCATAGGTCAGGCAAGAATCCAATTGTCTAATATCCATGGGAGCAGATATATGTGATAAAGAGTCAGTACAAAACTGGATAGCCAGTGTTACTGCCAGGCTATAATAAATTTATTATAGAAAGACATGGTATCAATAAGGAAGAGTTTGACTCACAAAGCAAGCAGATAATCTTCAGCTACTAAAATCTCCATGTGTCTGGCCATTAGGAATAGCAAGGGCTTTAAAAATAGGATTAAGGTTGTTTGCTTTTATTTTTCTGATAAGAATATGCACTACTAAATATAGAAATAATAGCAGAAAGGGGGACAAAAAATTAGTTACAGAGAGTGAGGCAAACCATAAAAGACTCTTAAATACAGAGAACAGACTGAGGGTTGGGGACCTGATGGGCATTGAGGAGTGTTATTGGGATGAGAGTGCTGGCTGTTGTATGTAAGTGATGAGTCATGGGAATCTACTCCAGAATCCAAGAGCACACTGTATACCTTGTATGTTAGCTAACGTGCTAATAAATTATATAAATAAATTAATTAAATAATAAATAAATAAATATAAAAAATATAAAGATTGTGTTACTTGATTATAGGGTAGAATTAGAAGGGGGGAAATGACTTAGTAAGAGAAAGTGAACAAAACAACAAAGGAAGGGGGAAAAAAGGATAGGAATAAAACAATAAAACAATAGCCTCGATAAGGAAAGCTTGAATGCCAAACCTAAAAGGTACACAATATATTTGATACAGTATGTTTTGATCAGAAGCTCTTTTTACAGATATGGTGGTGGAACTGAAAGAGGGTCAGTGACCTATTCACATCACTTTATTGTTTTAACTCAGGGATTTTCTTTTTTTTTTTTTTTCAAGGTTTTATTTTTAAGGAAACTCTCTATACCTTATACAGGGCTCAAATCTACAACCCTGAAATCGTGAGTCACATGTTCCACTGACTGAGGCAGACAGCGGCCCCAGGGATTTTCTACCGAGGCTAATTTCTTAACCCTCATTCTTGGGACCAGGGAACATATAACAATTATAGAGACATTTTTAGTGGTCATAGCTGGGGTTAACATGCTACTAGATGCTATCTTCTGGTGGATAGAAGCCATGGGTGCTGCTAAACATTCTAGAATGCACAGGACAACCCCTCACAAAAAAGATTCATGCAGCCCAAAATACCAATCATGTGCTAATGTTGAGAAAGTCTGTCTGTCTTAGCAGAGGAGGTGGAGTTTCCTCCTACCTCAGTGTTTCACAGACCCTACCAAATCATGAGATCACATCATTTACATAGAGTAACTCTTCCAGGAAAAAGAGAACTGACCTTGGTCAAGTTCTTGAGAGAGGATATTTTAGTTGCAATTAATCTATTTAAACATTGCCCATCTAGCATTTAATGTAGCCATGTATTAAACCCAGGTTGATCATATACTAGTCATCAAGATTTTTATACTACATCAATCTGAACCCTATACATAATGGTATTCCCACTCCTTTTCTCAAATGTTTTGCAACATCAGAAAATACCCTAGTGAATTATCTGATTTTATGTTTAAATGTTTTTTATTTATTTCTGAGAGAGAGAGAGAGAGAAAGAGAGAGAGAGAGAGAGAGGGAAAGAGACACAGAGAGAGAGTGTAGGGGAGTGTCAGAGAGAGAGGGAGATACAGAATCTGAAGCAGGCTCCAGTCTCTGAGTTGTCAGCACAGAGCCTGACGCGGGCCTTGAACTCATGAACTGTGAGATCATGACCTGAACCAAAGTTGGGCGCTTAACTGACTGAACCACCCAAGTGCTCCTCTGATTTTATTCTTAAAAAACACCCACCAAATTCAAAGTTAGATGTTATCCCATTTGAAATAATTTAGTTTAGGAACAGGCTATTTTCCTTATCATTATTAGGAATTTGATAATACATCATAATTCAATAGTTAACTAAAATCTTTTTTATTTTTATTTTTATTACTTTATATTACATTTTTTAACTGTTTATTTTATTTTTGAGAGAGAGAAAGAGAGTGAGTGGGGGTGGGGCAAAGGGAGAGGGAAACAATGAACCTGAAACAGGCTCCAGGCTCTGAGCTGTCAGCACAAAATCTGATGTGGGCTTGAACCCATGAGCATGAGATTATGACCTGAGCCCAAGCCAGACGACTAATCAGCTGAGCCACTGAACCATCCAGGCGCCCCTAAAGTCATCTTTAAAGAAAATAATGTGTTCAATGTTCTTTTATTTTTACTTTGCACCAAATTAACAACTATGTTAAAGAAAACTAAGATAACATTTTTATTGATTAATAACATAAAGATACAATATACACAGCAACATGAGCTAAAACTAATTTTTGAAAAAGGGGGAAATTGTCATTATTTAACATGAACTGAAATGTAATCTTGCATTACTCTTGTTTTGCTCATTGAGAATACCTCATCACTATCAAGTTTCTCAGAATATTTAACCTGTAAAGTATAATGTTTCCTTGATATTAATTTAGTGGAATTCACAACCTAAAAAACATGCCATGTTTTAGTTTGTCAATTTCCTTCAAGGATCTCTGCAAAGGCCAAAAATCTGGGAGAAGGGAATCCTTAAAACCTTTCATCAAATACAGATGAATTTCTATAGCTAAAAGCAACATATAGAGGAAACAAGAAGGAAAAGAATAGGAGTTTCATTTAGGTTGCTATTATTGTGATTCAAAATAAAGGTCCATCCAGATAGATTTAACATACCTATTCAGAACATTCCATCCTAAAACAGCAGAATACGGATTCTTTTCAAGTGCACATAGAACGTTCTCCAGAATAGATCACATATTAGGCTACAAAATAAGTCTCAATAAAATTTAAAAAATCTAAGTCATACTATGTGCCTTGTCTGACCACAACACTATGAAGTAGAAATAACCACAAGAAAACAATCTGGAAAGACCATAAATACACAGAGGTTACATAACATGCTACTAGACTAAAAATGAGTCAACCAAGAAATCAAAAAAGAAGCTAAAAAAATAGATGGAAAAAAAGGAAAATGAAAACAAAATGGTTTAAAATCTCTGGACTGCAATAAAAGTGGTCCTAAGAGGAAAAATTATGGTATTACAAGCCTACCCAAAGAAGCAAGAAAAATCTCAAATAATCTAACCTTACACCTAACGTAGTTAGACAAAGAAGAACCAAAAAAAAAAAAAAAAATTAAACCCAGGAAAAGGAAGGAAACTGTAAGATTAGAGCAGAAGTAAGTGATAGAGGAATTAAACAATAACAAAATAAAACCAAAATAGATCAATAAAATTAAGACCTAATTATTTAAAATGATCAACAAAATTCATAAGCCTCTAGCTAGGCTTATCAAGAATAAAAAGAAAGAGAGAAAGGGAGAGAGAATCCAAATGAATGAAATCACTAAGGAAAGAAGAAATAACCAAAACCACAGAAATATAATTATAATGGAGTATTGTGAAAATCTATATGCCAACAAATTGGATAGCTTAGTAGAAATTGATACATTCCTAGGAACATAGAATGTACCAAAACTAAATCAGGAAGAAATAGAAAATTTGAACCAACCAATAATCAGTAATGAAGTTGAATCAGTAATCAAAAACGCCAGAAACACAAAAATCCAGGACCAGACAACTTCACAGGTGAATTTTACCAAACATTTAAAGAAGAGATAATGCTTATTCTTCTCAAACTATTCCAAAAATTAGAACAGAAAGGAAACCTTCACATTCACCCTGGTACTATAACCAGATGCAGACACCGCAAAAGAGAATTATAGGGCAATCTCTTTCATGAATGTACATACAAATATCCTCAAAAAATATTAGCAAATAGAATGCAACAGTTCATTAAAGATATTATAAACCACAATTAAGTGGGAGTTATTCCTGTGATACAAGTGTGGCTCAATATTTGCAAAACTGCCAACATGATACATCACATCAATGGAAGAAATGATTAAAACCATATCATCATTTCAATAGATGGAAATAAAGCTTTCGAAAAAGAACAACATCCATTTATGATAAAAAATATATTAAAAAAATAAATTAAAAAAAACACCTTTGCAAAGTAGAGGAAAGATATTGTAACATGATAAAGGTCTAATGTGAAAAACTCACAGCCATCATCATACTCAGTGGTGAAAAACTGAGAGCTTTCCCCCATAGATTAGGAACAAGACAAGGATGTCCACTCTCATCACTTTTTCTCGACATAGTACTGGAAGTCCTAGCCATAGCAATCAGACAAGAGAAAGGAATAAAAGATATCCAAATTGGTAAAGACGTAAAACTTTCACTATTTGCAAATGATATGATGGTATATATAGAAATCCCTAAATACTCCACCAAAAAGCTACTAGAACTGATAAATGAATTCAGTAAGGTTGCAGGATACAAAATCAATGTACAGAAATGCATTGCATTTGGATTACACGAATAATGAAGCAACAGAAGAAGAAGTGGAGAAAATAATCCTGTTGCAATTGCACCCAGCATAATACCATACCTAGGAGCAAACTTAACCGAAGAGGTGAAAGACCTGAACTCTGAAAACTATAAAACACTGATGGAGGAAATTTAAGGTAATGCTTATGTGTTGGAAGAATAAATTTTGTGAAAATGTCTATACTATGCAAAGCAATCTACAGATAATGCAATCCCTGTCAAAATACCAACAGCCCTTTTCACTGAACAAGAATAAACAATTCTAAAATTTGTACAGAAATACAAAAGACCTTGAATAGCCAAAGCAATCTTGAAAAAGAAAAACAAAACTGGAGGTATCAAATTCCAGGCTTCAAGTTATATTAAAGTATTGGTAATTAAAACAGTATGGTACTGGCATAAAGACAGACATATAGATCGATAAAATAGAGCAGAAAACCCAGAAATAAACCCATGATTACATAGCCAATTAATCTTCCACAAAGAAGGAATGAATATACAATGGAATTTTTTAAGAAAACAGTATCTTCAACAAATGGTGTTGGGAAAACTGAACCACTTTCAGTTTTCATGCAAAAGAATGAAACTGGACCATTTTTTTACATCATATGCAAAAACAAATTCAAAATGGATTAAAGACTTATATATGAGACCTGAAACCATGAAAATCCTTGAAGAAGACACAGACAATAATTTCTGTGACATCAGTCACAGAAACATTTCTCTAGATATGTCTCCTGAGTCAATAGCAATGAAAGAAAAAATAATCTATTGGGACTACATCAAAATAAAGAAGTTTCTGCACAGCAAAGGAAACAACCAACAAAAGTCAAAGGCAATCTACTGAGTGGGAGAAGATATTTGCAAGTGGCATATCCAATAAAGAGTTAGTATCCAAAATATATAAAGAACTGTTACAACTCCGCACCTCAAAAACAAATAATCTGATTTAAAATAGGCAGAAGACATGAGTGGACATTTCTCCAAAGAAGATATACAGTTGGCCATCTGACATGAAAAGATGCTCAACATAACTTATCTTCAAGAAAATGCAAATCAAAACTTTGAACTATCACCTCACACCTGTCAGAATGGTTAAAAATCACAACACAAGGAACAACAGGTGTTGGAGAGGATGTGAAGAAAAAGGAACCGTCTTGCACAATTGCACCAATGCAAACCAGTGGAGCCACTGTGAAAACAGTATAAAGATTCCACAAAAAATTAAAAATAGAACTACTCTACCACCTAATAATCACACTACTGGTCATTTATGCAAAGAATACAAAAATTCTAGGTCAAAGGGATGCATACAGCCCTTTGTTTATTTCATCATTATTTACAATTAGCCAAACTATAGAAGCAGGTCAAGTGCCCAACAATAGATGAATGGATAAAGAAGTGACATATATACACACATATACCTATATGTGTATATATATCCATAGACACACATACACCTATATGTATATATATATATACACACATATACTTATATGTAAGTATATACATACTTATTACATATATATATACATAGGTGTATATATATACATATATACATAGGTATATATACATAGGTATGCCTATGTATGCCTATGTATATATACACTTATATATATATACAAATATATACACATTCATAAATACATACATACAAACATGTGTGTGAGTGTGTGTGTGGAATAGAATATTAATCAGTCATAAATAGAATGGAATATTTCCATTTTCAACAACATGGATAGAGCTAGAGAGAGTATAATGCGAATCAAAATAAGTCAGTCAGGAAAAGTTAAATACCATATAATCTCCCTCATAAGTGGAATTTTAAAAAAACAAAACAAAGTAGCAAAGTAAAAAAAGAGAGATAAACCAAGAAACAGACTCTTAACTATAGAGAACAAACCAATGGTCACTAGCAGGGAGGTGAGTGAGCAGGGGGATAAGTGAAATAGTTGATGGGGAATAAGAGTACACTTATCAAAATAAAGAAATAAATACAATTTAAAAAATTAAACAAAAAATAATAACACCCCCCAAACAAAAGAAAGGTTCATATTTAGAGGAAACTTTAGAATAGTCATATATGCATATCTATGCAATGCCATGTGCCTAGACATTCTTCCTGTGTTTTGAGAATAAGAGGTGTTCTTGCAAAAGTAGATTTAAGTCAACTACTTCACCAGAGCAGGATCACTATTTTACTCCAAAGTAAGTCAACAGCATAGTGATTAATGGCCCTCATTTATGAATGCTCTAAATTTGGATAGAGTTTCTGTTATTTCTCTTTATTAACTATTAGTATCCAGTAAATTTGTTCATACAATATATAATTTCCACATATATATAAAGTCTGTAAAATGACGTAACTTTTCAGCCTATCTTGGAAGAAATCCTCACTTCAGCTTTATGTCCTTACTGATATATGATCCAATTTTATGAATAAGTTCAATAGATATTCCAATGAAAGATACTATATATGGTATGCAAACTGAACTTAAGTGATCAAATAAAGTTGCTATTAAGTCAAATGTCTTTGTATCTTCTTGTTACCAAACCAAATGTGCTTGTGGACATAATTTAAATTCATGATGATCCCTGTATGTAACATATTTTTCTCTCATAAAAGATGATAATGATGCCATAATAATTAGTGAATAAGTGGGTAACCCTTAAAAATAGTGTACTGTGTATATTATTTTATACGAGCAAAGCAGAAATTTTAATATATTGGTGGTATGGGCTGAACTGTGTCCCCTCAAAATTCTTATGTTGAAATCCTAGTCTCCATTACCTCTGTATGTGATTATATTAGGAGAACATGCATTTTAAAAGGTAATTAACTTAAAATGAGTTCATTAAGATGGGTCCTAATCCACCATGATTGGTGTCCTTTTAAGAATAGATTAGGACAAAGAGGCACTCAGAGGAAGACCATGTGAAGACTCAGAGATCAAAAGCCAAGGAAAAAAGCCCTCAGAGGAAAATAACCCTGTAGACACCTTGATCTTGGACATCTAGCTTCTAAAATCATGAGGAAAACAAAACAAAGCAAAACAAATTAAAACAAAACAAAACAAACAAAACAAAACAAAACTCTGTTGTAGAAGTACCCAGTCTGAGATTCTCTGTTATAATAACCCTAAAAAACTAATAGAATTTGTAATTTCCAAAGTTAGAGTATTGCTCTACACAAACATGTGACAAGAGGTAAATTTTATCTTCATTGTTCTCCTATCTCCCATTTAATATTTGTTTTTTTCTTTTATGGGCTTCTTGCATTAATAATACTTTTTGATGTCCCAAGAATTCAAGAGGTTGTCTATCAGTGAACATAACTTCTCTTTCTTACTCTTTAAATGCATTCTCAATGTGATCCTCTCCTGACCTAAAGAAACAGTCTATCACAAAGACTAATTACTGAAAACAGCTTGGCCTATATCTGTGTTTGAGGGTATTTGTCTGCAAAAAGTAAATAACATATTTTTTAAAATAAATCAAGTCTTTTGTGTTAGTTTGTTTTGTTAGTAATGAGCAGGTGTGATAAAATTGCCATCTTCATTCATTGCTGGTGGTAGAATAAATTGGAAAGCAATTTGCCAGCATGTATCAAAGTCTTAAAAATAATTTGCTCCTTTTCATCCAGTTATTTCTCTTCTAGTATTCTCTCAAAAGGACTTAACAGATGCTGGCAAAAATTTACAAATTGATAATCCACTTCACCACTATTTATATTAACCCTTCTACATCAAAAAAGGAAACAAGCCTAATATCTTCTAATACATTAGAGAAACTGAGTTTCTCCCCTAGATAAGGAACTATTGCATTTTTATTTGTAACCATGTTTTCAAAGACAATTTAATGGCATGAGATTACAAAGTGATTTTATAATTTTAGGTGACCAGATCAGGATACAATATTATTTCATTGTGTAAAACTAAATTAACTTCCCCTCAAATCAGGGATTCTCTTTATTCTGCCAACCTTTCTCTCCCTCTCCCCCCAAAAAGAGTCTCCTTTATAAATAAATAAAACACTTAGAATTCCAAGAAGCAGAAATGAGTCAGAAGGATATTTCATCAGAGTCCTTCATCACCTCAGAATAGCAGGGAGAAAGAGGTTTCCATGGCTATAATCTGTTCATACAACCTGGTAACTGCTTCAATATTCAAGTGGACCGCCTCCCCTTTTATCTCCAAAATAATTGAAACTGATGACATCCAATTACAACTTTCCTTTCTCATCTGGAAGATCAAGAAGTAGTCTTCTTTTGCTCCCTAACTGAGGTATAACAAAGTATCTCATGACATAGGACATAAAAATTCAAAGTAATTTTTAAAATATTTTTGAGAGAGAGACAGAGTGTGAGTCAGAGAGAGGCAGAGAGAGGGAGACACAGAATCTGAAGCAGACTGTAGGCTCTGAGCCAACAGCACTGAACCTGAGGTGCGGCTCAACCTCATGAACCACAAGATCATTACCTGGGCTGAAGTCAGATGCTTAACCAACTGAGCTGCCCAGTCACTCCAAGACATACAAACAAACAAACAAACAAAAAATAAATAAATTCTCTATACTTTATTCCATCCGATGTTCTAATGTACTACACTGTTTTATTCAAATAGTCTAAAACTTGTATTATTATTGCCAAGTGAGAGCTTAGTCAATTTATATTTTCAGAAATGAAGGAAGGATTGTAATTGGCACATAGCTCTAAATGCCAATTCATCCTTTTGAGGCAAGATTATCACCAGAATGCCTGACACATTCTACCCTTCAATTATTTCTATAAACTGTGAACAGACATGTAGAGCCCTTTTTATATAGTACTCACATAGAAAAAGTGGGAAATATGTGTATACAAAAATGCTCTTGGTGGTTATCTCTGGGTGGTGATTTTCTTCCATATATTTTCTGTACTTATTTTTTCTACCAAGACAATGTATCTACTCTACAAACAGAATCGATGTGTTATTCCACAGAAGCACTATATTAATCTCCTATCCTATTACTCTGCAAACATGAAAAATAGGCTGGACCTCCCCTGGTAAGTAGGCAAATACTGCACATACGCATTACAGCCCACTTTCCCTGGGCCACAGTGCTCTGGATAGAACATGTTGCCAATATTTAGGGTCAGCGTGAGCACTAGGCCACAGTACACCCCACAGCTAGATACCTTGAATCGTCAAATGCTGCTTAGCCCTTTGTGATCACTCAAATGCTTGAAGCTTGACTTTCATTCCACCTTCCCAGAGAACTTTGTATATAAAATATGTTTCCAAAATTTAGAATGTTTGGACCTAAGAAAATATTGATACATATATGTATTTCAGGAAATTAACCACCTTTAAGAATTACTTCCCTTTTTAAACAATAGTATATTGGCCAAAATGCAAATTCCTTTTGATGCAGTAGATATAGTGATATCTTGGGATGAGGCTTGTAGGATTCAGGCACTAGTTTTATCATTTCTGACCTGTGTTCTTGGGCAAATCATATCCTCACTGGGGCTGATGATCATCTGAACAAGCTCTGTGAATCCTATCAATTTTAACAGCCACTAAGGCTACCCACTTGAACAAAGTAGTCAATCACCATATGAATAACCAGTTCTATTTAGACACTGAAATATTCAGTTTGAAGGAACCAGTAACAAGTTGGGTGCCACATTACACTTTTAAAAATGTGACAGGCACTTTTACCAAGGTTTTGAGGGGGATTATTTTATTTTATTTATTTATTTTTTTTAATGTTTTATTTATTTCTAGGAGAGAGAGAGAGACAGTGTGAGCAGGGGAGGGTCAGAGAGAGAGGGAGTCACAGACTGAAACAGGCTCCAGGCTCCGAGCTGGCAGTCAGCACAGAGCCCGACGCGGGCTCGAACCCACGAACCGCGAGATCATGACCTAAGCGAAAGTCGGACGCTTAACCGACTAAGCCACCCAGGCGCCCCGAGGGGGATTATTTTAAAATAAATAAATAAAGATTCTAGTGTGTTATACCCTTAACACAGTTTGTTTGAGTTTATGAACATGTCCTGAGTCTGGCAAGTCCTCAAGAAGGGTTAATCATAGTATTCTTTCCCTATCCTATAAATGATAGCACTTCATAAATGCCCAATTTTCAAAAACTCCGAACCTATAGCAACAGAAAACAAATAGAATAATGTGCAGTGAAAAAGCATTGCCATTATGCTGGCTAGGCACCTCATTATGCAGAACACAGCATTAGCACCTTGCAAGGAGTCAGGATGGAGAAAGCAGGTCCCTCATTATTTTTGAGAGCAGGACTTGAGCACCAGTTTTAAGATTTGAATGCTCCATTATCATCCATCTATAACTGGCATTTATGGATCTGTCACCCACTGGATCATCAACTAATTACATTAATAATCAGATCTCATTTTCTTTTGTCTTTTTAATTTTAACCACAGAATTTTGTCCATGAAGGTCACTTGTTTTATGGTACTGCTAACAGAGACACATCATCATTAATACTTTAGTTAAAATATTTCTATAAAGCTGAAGGGTTGGTTCCTTGTGAATTTTAATCCATGTTTTTTGAGAAAGAGGAGATCAGGGCCCTAAATTCCAGTGTTGTCAAAAACTCTCTGGCTTTGGGAAAGTCATTTAACCCGTTTAACCTCATTTTCATCTTTGTGGAATGCAATAATTAGGTTTGCAATCTAAGGGTCCACTCATTTTTGAGTATTTATAGTTCTATACCTAACCTTTATTTTAGGAAGAGTGGTAGATGGGAATTTTATGCAGCATCCAGACACTACAATTTATTAATCTCCCTATCTAAGCAATTTTATCTTCATCCCATCCATCTTCCATTCTATTGTGGGTTATTATCCAAAGAGGAAATTCTGTTTATGTCCCTTCCTCTCAAACATCCTAGAAAATATTCCCCTTCACTCTAGGCAATATATACATTTCTTGGTACAGCATTTCATGAAGTAAGTAGTTCCTGTCTTGCTCAGCATTCTCTTCTCCCATCATTAGCCCTTATCATCCTGCTCTTGGGAAAAGACAAACACTTGCTGCTCCCTGATATACCATGTTCTCTTTCATTTCTGTGTTTTTCATATTCCGTCTCTTGTTCTTCAAATACTCTTTTCTTATTTTTTGTTTGTTTGTTTATTAATGTTTATTTATTTATTTTTCCTAAATAGTTTATTGTCAAGTTGGTTTCCATATAACACCCAGTGCTCATCACCACAAGTTCCCTCCCCCATGCCCATCACTCCTCTTCCCCTCTCGCCCACCCCCATCAGCCCTCAGATTGTTCTCAGCATTCATGGTTTGCCTCTTTCCCTCTCCCCAACTATTATCCCCTTTCTTCTCCCCCATGGTCCTCTGTTAAGTTCCTCCTAATCCACCTATGTGTGCAAACATATGGAATCTGTCCTCTGCCTGACTTATTTCACTTAGCATAACACCCTCAAGTTCCATCCACGTTGCTACAAATAGTCAGATTGCATTTTTTCTCATTGCCATGTAGTATTCTTGTTTCTCCTCCTGGCTACACCCCCACCTCAGGCTAAATCCTTCAGAGCTCAGATTATTCTACCCCTCTTTCCAACCTTCTCCTAGACTTAGTTATATGTCCCTAAAATGTATAGGTCTTACATTCCTGTATCATAACCCTGTTGTTGCTTTCAAGGTGTATCTGTTTCAAAACACTGGTCAGTTCCCAGATAGCATGGACTTATTCTGTGTCTCTCTCTCTCTCTCTCTCTCTCTCTCTCTCTCTCTCATCTAGCACAATGCCTGGCATATAATAGTCACTCAGTAAACATTTATTAAATGAGTGGACAGAAATTAACCATATGTTTCATAGAATAACTTATTATTAGCTGTTCTTTTTGCACATGCAAAAAGATATCCAAAATATACTCTCTGTTACCTTACAATAGAAAATTGACATGCTAGGGGCGCCTGGGTGGCTTAGTCGGTTAAGCGTCCGACTTTCGCTTAGGTCATGATCTCGCGGTTCGTGGGTTCGAGCCCGGCGTCGGGCTCTGTGCTGACTGCCAGCTCAGAGCCTGGAGCCTGTTTCAGTCTGTGACTCCCTCTCTCTCTGACCCTCCTGCTCACTCTCTCTCTCTCTCTCTCTTTCCTAGAAATAAATAAAACATTAAAAAAAATTTAAAAAAAAAGAAAATTGACATGCTAGCTTGATAGTTTAATCACCCATACCATATTAGAGATGGTGACTTTCACTAGACTTTTCTTTACTTACTTTTTTCAAAACTTTAATTTGAAAAAAAAAGATCAATATAACCTCATAAAGCACCATTTATATATCCTCTTTCCAACAACCACTCACTTCCACTTCAAAGCACACCAGACAGCACAGCTTATTTCTTAACTAGATAATAGCCAGCTAATTTTATGCACACATTTCCCAAAGAGTCAGTACATACTTTTTCCTATCCTCTGAGTTGAAAGGCATAAATTCGGAGAATCAATTTTCTAGACATCCTCTAAAAATACTTTTTAAATTGAGCATCCATGTGAGTATAGTCTGGGCACCACTGAGTAGTTTTATAAATATGTACCTTGCCATATACAAGCTCACATTTTGAAACAGACATGCTATCATGGCTATTGTGTGTTATACTAAGAAGCCCTGAAACTGAACTTAGGAAAACTAGACACACTCTTATCTCTGGGTTTCAGGTCATCTATAAAATAAGAGATCAAGATGCATTTTTGTTAAGTTTAGAATTCTTATTTAGGAGGATAAAAACTCAATGAACTTCTGGTACAACATTTGTCTAATATATCCCCAACACATAAACAAACATTCATTTGTGTACACGCACACAGTGTTAGTGGTATAGTTGTCAAAGAATAAGTATATCTCCCATAGATAAATATATAATTTTAGAAACCTGTCAATATTTCACAGTAACTTTAAAGAAAAGTCTTACTCTTTTTTGTAAAGTGTGCTGTAAAATGAAATGAACAAATTGTACAAATATACAGAGAATTAGACTTCTAACAGGGGACCAAAAAATCCCAACAGACTCTTCAACACAATTAACCAAAAGGGTTTTTATCGGGGCTACTGTCTAAAATGACATCTGCATAATAGGAAAAAGATGCTAAGGGCACCTGGGTGGCTCAGTCCGTTAAAGCATCTGACTTCTGCTCAGGTCATGATCTCACGGTTCCTGAGTTTGTGTCTTTCTCTAGTGGAGTTCAATGCTGACAGCACAGAGCCTGGAGCCTGCTTTGAATTCTGTGTCTCCCTCTCTCTTTGTCCCTCCCCTGCTCATACTCTGTCTCTCACTCTCAAAAATAAACAAACGTTAAGAACGTTTCTTTCTTTATGAAAGAAAAAGAAAGAGAGAGAGAGAGAGAGAAAGAGGGAGAGAGAGAGAGAGAGAGAGATGCTAGAAAAGCTTGGATAAAGAAAATATTCCACAACCTGTAAACATGGAGGATGTAGAAAGTTGCATTGACCTAGGCATGGGGTTCTTCCAGGTAGGTCTTATATTGAGTAAAGGTTAAGCAACTATGACAAAAAGGCCTCAACTCACAATGGCTTAAATAAAATAAAAGTTTAGTTTTCAAAAAAAAAAAAGAAAGAAAAGAAAAGAAAATATTCCAAGGGCAGGAGTAAAGGCTAGATGGGATTCATCAGCAAAATGTGATGGTGAGATTTGAAAATTAAATCTATTAATTAAAAAATAACCATTATTAAGCTGTTGCCTAGATTAAGTGTTATATAAGGCTCCCCTGGCTATCCGGAGACATTTAACATATCCAATAACCCAGCAAGTCTAAAGCACTAAACACCCCCCCTCTAAAGTACAGTATATAAGTGTTTAACAAGTGTTAGTTTTCTTTCACTGAATTAGGTTAAAACTTCCCAAACTGAATTTCAACCTTAATGAACTTTTATAATTTCTCAAAAGATTAGTCTCTCTTTTCAGTAAGTTTTTACCATTTTCTTTTACTAAGATCCTACTTTCCCTCATTTTACCTTAGCTAACTTCTATTCTTTGTCAGATCTCAACTCCGATATCTTTCTCCAGAAGTATTCCTGACACCAATGGTTGCTTGGATTCTTTCTGTAGAAATTTTCATAATATCCTGCACCTCCCCATCACAGTGCCTATGTGCATGTGAACAGTAAACACAAGCTATATGTCATAAGATGCACTATATTACATATATCTCAAGGCCACCACTAAAGTTATAATTTACAAGGCAGATAACATTTTCTAAAGATCCCTACAGACCACTGCTGTAATAGTTCAGAGTGATAGCCCATTGACTGAAGTAACACATTTGCATCTTTCAAAGATTATTTAAAAACATGGACCTTCCAAAATTGAGGTAAGTTAGAAATTTATTAATCGAGGGCAATGGGAAACAAGTTTTCTAAACATTTCATTTAAGAGATCATAGAAGCTGGACTGAAAAATTTGGGGAACTTGAAAAGTTGAGGAACCTGCTCCAGCTTACACAGGTAACTAGTAGCAAAAAAAAAAACTGGACCCATCAGCTTGGAGCTACTTGCCCAATGCACCTTGTCTTTGAGGAATAACTGCAATAAGCAAAAATAGCTCTGTTATTCATGTGTACAACAAAACGGTGACACAAAAGATCACTTAGGGAGTTTTACCTCCTTAATTGCACTATTCTATCAGGACTTCTTAGTTATTACCATAAAACTCCATTGTTTAACAATTCTCAGTTTGAAATCAAAACGCTATATTGAACACTCAGAAATCCTCCAAATTAAAGGTAATTTTATTCTTTTGTGGTTAGTGCATTTGCTTCCTCTAAACTTGCCTAGTTTAATGCTATTCTTCTGGTAAGTAAATTATAAATATCTGTTGATAGACTCCCATTATGTTTCATTCAAGATATCTAAGGATAAAAACCCAGAATATGAAGTCATGTAATTTTTTAAAAAGCTTTTAAATGTTTACTTATTTTTGAGAAAGAGAGAGAGTGAGCCAGGGATGGCAGAAAGAGAGGGAGACACAGAATCTGAAGCAGACTCCAGGCTCTGAGCTGCCAGCACAGAGTCCGATGCGGGGCTCCAACTCACAAACTGTGAGCTCATGACGTGAGTCGAAGTTGAATGATTAACCGACTGGCCACTGAAGTCATGTAATTTAAATATATAAAGATACAGAGCAGTGGGTGGCTCAGTCAGTTAAACCTCTGACTTCAGCTCAAGTCGTGATCCTGAGTTTCAGGAGTTTGAGATCTGCAATGGGTTCCCTACTGTCATTGCAGAGCCTGCTTTGGTTCTTCTGTCTCCCCTCTCTGCCCCTACCCTGCTCTTTCTCTCTCTCTCTCAAAAATAAATAAACATTAAATAAATAAATAAATAAATAAATAAATAAACAAAGGTAAATAACCAAATTGGCATGAAATTCACTATTACATCTTTAAATTTATATTTAACCATTTGTTTCAGTTTTTCCTAGGTTATCAGAGATGATTATCATTATTTTAAAATAAAAGGAACAAATTTAAAAGCATTCTTCCATGCAATAGAAATTCTTAAAAGTTATCTCTAATGTCATAATTGTTTGCTTCAGATTCTGTATGTACATTTTATTAACAGTTGCTATTTTCTTGCTCATTACAGGACATACAACATTTTATATATATTCTAGTTTCTTAAGTAAGCATATTGTACAATGCAATTAGAAATTGCCAATTCCTCTCTTGCATGAAATATCTGAGCTAATCATTTGACCTAGAATGAATAGAATCTTTCTTTTCATTAAACTCCACCTTTCAACAAAAGCTTTGTTAGTCTACCGAGTCATGACAAGTAGTACTTTATATGCTAGGGTACACTGTTCTTTCTGGTGAACTAACAAATTAAAATGTAATGTGGAATGATAACACTGGGAATATTGAAGAATAGCCACTGATGTGGGACGGAATCCATAATTAAACCAAGATGTACATTTTAATTATAATTGCATCAAACTGATATAGAATAAAATACAGTTTGAAGGAGCACAAGGAAACTGAGAGAACAACAAAGCCATGTCCTACCCCTTGTTTTCTCTCTTACCTTTCGCTCTAGGGTCCTCCTCTCACCTCTGACCCTCCAAAGTCTCATTTCATTATATCTTGCCAAAAATTAGGAAGCAATTAAGTAATTTTTCACCACCTTAAACTCAAGCTAAGGATAATTATTCATCTAGCCATCTTTTGTGTGTGTCTCTGCTTCTTCTTTTTTTTTTTTTCTTACTCTTGGTTTCTCAAGAGTAAAATGAGCCACAGTACTTATCAGCTCAATGCAAACACAATTGATACTAAAGGCAACTGACAGCAACTGAAGCCAGAGGTTAGCTGCAAATCCATTAGTGATTTTAAACAGGAAGGGGGAGGGTTGGCATTCTTGGTGAGTTTGTGATAAAGCTGAATAACCACAGAAATCACAAAATAAGACAATGTAATTTGAATTAATATGTCATCAGACAGATTCACAGAAAGCCTTAAAGAGTGCAAAAGGTTTCCTATAAGGTAATCAAAGACATATTTGCTGTTCATATTCCTACAAGTAAAATTTCCTTTCTTTGACATATAATGCATTTAATATAAGGGTCATAGTCTAAGCATGGCCATGCAGAGCAAGAAACTAACATATCTAAAAATATTCTTTCCAGCTTTGAAGCACTCATATTGCAGAAATATTTAGAAATTAAATAATATTCTGTAGAAAAAATTAAAGTGTATGCTGGGAAAAAATTAAGCACAATATTTTAATTTAAGCTCTCAAACTCTTTATGAATTTATGGAGTTAATAAATTTTCAACCATAGTATTCATGATTTACATTTAAGAAAAAACAAATTTGTTTTCAAATTTTATTTATTTTGAGAGTGAGAGAGAAAGTGCACAGTGGTGAGGATGAGAGAGGGGAAGAGAGTGAGAATCTCAAGCAAGCTCCACACTGGCAGTGCAGAGTCAGATGCGGGGCTCCATCCCACAGAACCTGAGATTGTGACCAGAGTTGAAATCAAGAGTCTGACGCTCAACCCACCAAGCCACCCAGGTGCTCCGAAAAACAAAATTTAATATCTAATCTGATATTTTAGAATTACAAATCACTGTACTATTTCTTTTGTTCCTCTTTTACAAATTTACTTTGAAACCTAGAGTGAACTTTCACAAGGGAACTCTCAAGTCAGACACTTTATCATTAAAGCATCATGACAATTCTTTTTTTTTTTCTTTTTGATGATACTAGGGGTTACTTTTTTTTTTAATTCCAGTGTAGTTAACATGCAGTGTTGCATTAATTTCAGGTGTACAACATAATGATTCAACAATTCTATACATTACCCAGTGCTCATCACATTACATGCACTCCTAAGTCCTTTTACCTATTTCAGACATCCCCCTGCCCATCTTCCCTCTGGTAAACATCAGTTTGTTCTCCATAGTTAAGTCTGTGTCACCTGGGTGGCTCAGTTAGTTAAACGTCCGACTTTGGCTCAGGTCATAATCTCATGGTTCGTGGGTTTGAGCTCCACATTGGGCTCTGTGCTCACAGGTAGCTCAGAGCCTAGAGCCTGGATCGGATTCTTTGCCTTTCTCTCTCTCTCAGAAATAAATATAACACTGGGGAAAAAAAGTCTGTTTCTTGGTGTGTCTCTTTTTTTTTTCCTTTGTTCATGTGTGTTGTTTCTTAAACCCACATATGACTGAAATCATATGGTATTAGTCTTTCTCTGACTTATTTCACTTAGCATTATACTCTCTTGACCCATCCATGTCATTGCAAAGTGAGGGATTTCATTCTTTTTTATGGATGAGTAATACTCCATTAAACCTCTTCTTTATCTATTCACCTATCCATGAACATTTGCATTGCCTCCATAATTTGGCTATTTTAAATAATGCTGCAATAAACAGAGGGGTGCATATATCTTTTTGAAGTAGCATTTTTATATTCTTTGAGTAAATACCCAGGAGTGGAATTACTGGATCATATGGTAGTTCCATTTTTAAGCATTTGTGGGAGCTCCATACTGTTTTCTACAGTGGCTTCTCTGGTTTGCATTCCCACCAACAATGCACTAGTTATTTTTTCTCCAAATCCTGGACAAAATTTGTTGCTTCCATGTTTTTTATTTTAACCACCGTGATAGGTATGAGGTGATATATCTCATGGTGATTCTAATTTCCCTGGTGATTACTAATGTTGAGCATCTTTTCAGGATGACTCTTATTTTAAGAAATTTTAATTAGCAGATCAATGACATAATTGAGATCATACTGACTCATTCAAAGCAATTATAAAGCCCTGGTTCTTTAATGAAGTTGTGCTACCTTAAAATCGGAAAAACATTTCAATACCACTATATATGCCCACATGTATAACTAGCATTATATGTGTGTGTGTGTGTGTGTATTTGTGTATATATAATGGATATGTATATGTTATACATATGTAATGGTGCAGGCAGAGTTGGGGTGAACATAACTCTTTGTACCAGCAAAATTTAGCTAAAAACATGTTTTAGAGAAGCAACTCTAATCTAGTTAGGGTGTTTGGGAGTAATTTAAAAAATTCAAATTAGTAAAAAGGAACAAAATATGAAAGACATATTTTTATTGTTTCTGCTTACTAGTAATAGCAAGTAATAATTTAGTAACCAAAAGTTTATTATATAATAATATAAAAATAACAATACAAATATGAAATTACCATTAGGTAAACATCATACAGATAATTGCTTCAGGCTATATACACCAAAGTTTACTTAAAATAATTGGTGAAGCAGGATAGTCACATAATTTCAATTTATCTCTCCAAATATAGTTATTAGTTACAAAAGATAGAATAATAAATGTACAGTGGAAAGACCCAGCACATACTACCTTAAACATGTATATCTGGAGAGGTAAAGTATCATGTACCCTCAATGAGAGGCACTGACAAGATTACATTGCTTCTGCAGAATTGTCAAAAGTGCACAACCTCAGTCTAATTATGCAAAAAAGATCACATAAACCTAGAAGGAGAGGCACTCTTCAGAGTAAACGACCAGCACTCATCAAATGTTCCAAGGTGATGAAAAGCCAGGAAAGACCTAACAACTGTCATAGTGTAGCAGGAACTAAAACAACAGCAACTAAATGCAATTTGGGATCCCACTTTGGATTTTGAAACAGGAAAATATACTTTGAAAAAACAGTAAAATTCCAATAAGGACTATTAGATTATGCAATACTGTTTGTTGTATGGATGTTAATCACATAATTGTACAACTTTTTTTTTTTTTATTATGACTATGTCAGGTATTAACATTCGGGGAAGCTGAATGATGGGTATGTATAAACTCTTTGTATCACTTTTTGCAACTTTTCTACTGATCTAAAATTATTTAAAAAAATTTTAAAGCTGTTTATCAGAGCTTCAGATAGGTAATGACATAAATGAAGCCAACATACTCTAAAACTTTCTTTATAGCTGCTGACAAATTATTCCAATGTTATCATTTTGTTAAATTATATAATTACTCTTTGTCCTAAATCTTCTTCACTCAAAATGAATGAAGCATATATTACCCCTCTTTATTTCATTACCAATAGTATTAATGAAACCAGCATCTAAAGCCTATGTTTTCTAGAAGCATTACATGTATCTATCTCCATAATTTTCTTGTCTCATATTATTTCATCAAATTCAACACAAGTATTCCTTGACTGTTAGAGTGTGCCATGTACTCAAGAACCTGTACAATTACTACAATATACCTACCTGCATAGATTAACAAAATCTAAAAAAATAGTTTATGTAATTTTTCTTATATTCCTACTATAATTTATTATCATGTAAATTTAATGTGGTGACATTGATAATTTGCATGCATTTAATGATTTCATTTTTGGTTTAAAAATGATACTATCAGGATTCCTGGGTGGTAGGTCAGTTAAACATCTGACTCTTGATTTCGGATCTAGTCATGATCTCATGGTTTATGAATTTGAACCTTACATTGGACTGTGTGCTCACAGTGTGGATCCTGCTTGGGATTTTCTCTTTCCCTCTCTCTCTCTGCTCCTCCCCTATTCACTCTCTCTTAAAAAATAAATAAATAAACTAAAAGAAAAAGGATACCATAATTGATAGAAGATCAAGAACCTCAAGAGTTTAAAAAAGACAGGCAAATCAAAAACTAGACTCTTAACCATAAAGAACAAATAAATGGTTACCAGAAGGGAGATGGGTGGGACGGATGATTGAAATACATGATTAAAATTCATTAAGGTATACTTATCTTGATGAGCAGTGAGTAATATACAAAATTGTTGAGTCACTATATTGTGCACCTGAAATGAATATAACACTATATATTAACTACCCTAGAATTAAAGTTAAAAAAAATTAAAAGAACCTCAGGAGTTTTGGTATCATTAGGTTTTTATATAATGATATGAAATCATACAGGCAGCATGGATAAAATAATTTACTATGTAACGAAAATTTGTGACATAAACATCAAATTTGTGGAAGAGACTATGAGAGGCACAGTAGAATGTGGGAGCTACAAAAGCACAGTGCAAAATCTCTGGCTAGGATTAGTAATAGGAGGGGTATTTTAAAACTACTAGCATTGGGGCAGTAATTCTAGTTCATATCTTAATACCAATTTTATTAACTCTATGTTCTTAAGCATAAATGCCTTATTTCTCAATATTTCTTCAAAATAAATTGATATTTTTTTTTCGTTTGAAAAATAAGCACAAACACTGGTGTATAATGATGACACTATCAATAGTCAATGATTGGGTGGTAGGGAGGACCACTTCATCAAGCTTAAAATGTAGCTGCCAGGTTCAAGTCCAAATTTGCTTATGAGACTGGGAATTAGGCTGATGATATATAACGACTGACATGTCAGACCGGACTAAAGTGGAGCCTAGTGTGCTGTGCCTTTTCCGTATCATGGGTAAACAACTAAAGGTGACAAATAAGCAGTTACAAATACATATACATATCTAGGAATTTTTTCAACTTAGTAAAAAACAGTCAAATCATTTATTGTCCAGAATTTAACTGATACATTTAAGTTTACTCTGTAATTTTCTTTTGTTACAGTTTACATCACACTTTCTCTCCTAAACACATAAATTTTGTAAAGGAGGGAGTTAAATAAGATTCCAAAAACAAACAAAAACAAGATTATGAAAGAGAAACTGAAAAATAATATCAGGAAAAAGGGACTGGGGTTACCTCACAAGGTGAATAAGAGAAAAGAGGATAAAAGAATTGTATCACAAAGGTTCAAGACCTAGGAAAGGTCCAAAGGAGATGAAATAAAGCAGAAACTAAACTTGAACAATGTATATACTTTATAATTAGCAGAAATTCATAACATCAAGTACAAGTAAACCATGAAGTTATAATTTTTTCTTACTTTTTATTTTTAATTTATTTCTAAGAGACAGAGAGAGAGAGAGAGAGAGAGAGAGAGAGAGAGAGAGAGACAACATGAGCAAAGGAGGGTCAGAGAGAGGGAGACACAGAATCCAAAACAGGCTCCAGGCTCTGAGCTGGGTGTCAGCACAGAGCCCGACGCGTAGCTCGAACCCACAAACTGTGCGATCATGACCTGAGCCAAAGTCAGACGCTTAACTGACTGAGCCACCCAGGCGCCCCAAGTTATATTTTTTTCTAATAATTTTTCCTTTTATTCTTTTAAGAATATCTCAAGGGGAGGGGGTCAAGATGGCAGAGAAGTAGGAAGCTCCGTGCATTGCACTTGCCCCCATATCTCACACGGAAAAGATCTGAAGCCGTAGGAAATCCTACAGAACCCAAGAGATTGGGAGAGAAAGGATGCAGAATCCACTGAGAAAGCCTTCTAACGTGAGTGTGAACTGGGTAAGATAAAATCAGGCAGGGATCGGAGACTGGAGGGACTGGGCGATCCCCCTCCTTGGAGAGTGAGAGGGGGAAAAGAGAGCGTCTGAAACCACTCAAGATACGGGCACTGAAGCTGGGAAACAGAAAAACCTCCGCTTGGGGCATAGAAGGACGGTGTGCACCAAATCACCGCACGCGAAATCATCCCCGAGCTGCTGCATGCGAACGAACTCGATGGGAGTGGCTGCGGCCCAGGACCGCTCCTTTGTTCCTTTGTATTCCCAGCGCGGCTAGATTCCTGGAGGAGCTGTGCACGGACCTTTGCGCTCCAAGCTGGCTGGAACTTTAGAGGGAAGGCAAAGGGCTTAAAACAGGGAGATTTGCCTGCGAGTTCGTGTTTCAGGTGACGAGACACAGAGGGACCTGGTTTCCTTCTCTCCAGTGGGCCCGACGCGCCCTGCAGACAAGCCTACGCCCATGCTCCCCAACCCGACCTGGAGGAAAAGGAGCAGTGGCTTCTGGCTCCAACCCGGGCTAGGCAAGACGCTTGGAATTGCCCTGAGGTGATCGCCTGTCAAGTTGTGGCTGCCTAGGTTGCAGTCAGGCGCGCAGACTGCACTTGGAAACTAGCTGGCCTGGGTTAAAGAGCGCAACCCTCCCGGCACGGGAGTTTACACACCCAAAAAAGCGAGGTACAGCGCTTGGTTCTGAGAGGCCTAAATAAACTTAACCAGCTTTTCCACTTCTGAACAAATGCCTGCGCTACGGGGAAGCTATTACCTAACCAGCTCTTTCTGCTTCTGTAACAATGCTTAAAGCTTGCTTTCCCGCCACCGGATTGCCCAAGGGACTAGCCTCAGGGCGGCAGCCACTCCCAAAAGGCCAGCGGCTACTCCCTACCTTGCTGAGGGAAGGGCCTGGAGAGAGAGATGTTAACCTGTTAGTCGCCAAACAAGACTTTAAACTCGCTCTATGATAGACTGAATTCAAAGGTATCCCAAATGTTGTAATTGGATCCCGCAAAAAACCTGATGGCGGGAACCAATCAAATACGGTATATGTTCACATTTGAATGTTAACCAATGGCAAACTTATAACCATGGAAATCTCCTGTCCCTCCCCATGACTTGTTTACTTTTGTCTATAAAAAGGCTGCAGAGGCTTTGTTCAGGGCCTCTTAGCGTCACCGGCAACGAGTGCGCGGAGGTCCGGGTTCGAACCTGCAAATAAACAACCCTTGCCGCTTGGCTTTGACTCTGGTCTCTGGTGGACTGATTTTGGGGTTCTCTCGAATTCTGGGTGTTTCAGTTCAAGAAGGGATTGGTGCACCGTCACCCTCCTCACAATGCAGAACTCCCACCTGAAGTACTAGATCACACCACGCCCATCCCTGCTAGAGAGCAGCACTCCTCCTTTTTTTTTTTTTAACCCTTTTTACCGGAATACTGACCCGATTAACTTTGGTCACTGACTTGCTTAAACAGTCACAACTAGTCCATTCTGTAGATGTAAATTCTACACCTACTGACATTCGCATCTCTTTCTCTCAGGAGTAATTAGACTGTATAGTTTCTCTGGATAATACCAGCATCCTTCTCTCACCTGTCCAACCATATTCCACCCCCTAGCTCTTTGAAAAGAGCCTCTTATCCCTCCTGCCTGTTCATTCTATTTCCAATTTTGCCTCATTCCCGCCTTGTCTTCTCTCTCTTTCTCTATGCTCTTCAACCAGCGCTGCATACACATGGCTATTTAACTGTAGCTGGGAAATCCGCTTATATGCTTTAAACCATTCTTTGTCGATCGGTTTTCTTCTTTTTTCCTTATCTTTTCTTCTTTTTGACTCTTTTATGTATTTTTCTCTCTATTATTCTGTCTCTCTCCTCCGTCGTTTCTCTTAACTTTTTCGTTTTCCTTCTTGGTTTGCATGTTAGTTGAATTTGTTTGTGCGTTTGTGTGCTCCTGCTCCCTGTGTGTTTGTCTGACTGTTTTCTTCTCCAGGGCTACTCAAGAAACAAGCCAGAGTACACAAGGTGGAGAGTCACAAATATCACTATGAGTAGGAAACTAAAATAACCAAGGTCCCAACAAGAGAGATCAAGAGATACCATTCAAAAAACACTGAAAGGATAGGCCCTGGATACAGCAGTACTCATAGGTGCAGAGAGCATAACAAGTCTTTAAATCTAACAAGAGCCAAAAAGCTAACTAAAATGACGAAAAGAAAGAGCTTTCCTGCATAAAGACTCCAAGAAGAAATGACAGCTAATGAACTGCTCAAAACAGATATAAGCCACATAACTGAACAAGATTTTAGAATAATAATCATAAAATTAACAGGTAGGCTTGAAAAAAGCATAGGGGACATCAAAGAAACTATGGCTACAGACAAAATGGAGAATATGAGTAGGCATGAAGAATTTAAAAAAGGGATAAATGAGATACATAATAAATTAGAGGCCTCCAATGCACGGATTGAAGAGGCAGAAAGGAGAATAAGTGATTTAGAAGACACCATTATAGAAAACCAAGAAGCTGACAAAAAAAGAGACAAACTGATCCCAGGAACAGGAAAGAAGAGTTCGAGATCTCAACAACACAGACAAACGCAACAATATCCATATCATAGGAATCCCAGAGGAGGAAGAGAGAGGGAAAGGTGCTGAAGGAGTCCTGGAACAATTTATAGTTGAGATCTTCCCCAACCTGGGAAAGGAAATAAATGTTGAAATACAAGAGGCTCAGAGGACTCCCCTGAATCGATCTTCTGCACAGCATATCATAGTAAAAATGGCAAAATATAAGGACAAAGAGAGAATTTTGAAAACAGGTAGGGAGAATAGGGCCCCAAATACCAAGGGAAACATATCAGAGTGGTGACAGACCTATCTACTGAAACTTGGCAGGCCAGCAAGGAATGGCAGGAGATCTTCAATGTGATGAACAGTAAAAATATGCAGCAAAAATCCTCTATCCAGCAAGCCTGCCATTCAAAATAGAAGGAGAGATAAAAACCTTTCCAAACAAACAGAAATTGAAAGAATTGGTCACCACTAAGCCAGCCCTACAAGAAATCCTGAGGGGGACGCTCTGAAGGAAAGGTTGCAAGGAACAAAGATACCAGAACACCACCATAAACATGAACCCTCCAAAAGATACAAAGACTCTAAACCCACATATTTCAATAATAACACTGAATGTAAATGGGCTGAATGCTCCAATCAAAAGATATAGGGTAGCAGAATGGATAAAAAAACAAAATCCATCTATATGCTGTCTACAAGAAATTCATTTCAGACTGGAAGACACCTTCAGATTAAAAGTAAGGGGATGGAGAAATATATATCATGCTACGGGAAATCAAAAGAAAGCTGGAGTACCTATACTTATATCAGACAAACTAGACTTTAAATTAAAGACAATAACAAGAGATGAAGAAGGGCACTACATAATAATTACAGGGTCATCCATCAGGAGGAACTATCATAACTCTATGCACTGAATATGGGAGCACCTAAATATCTAAAACAATTCATCACAAACAGAAACAAGCTTATAGATAAGAATGTGCTAATAGCAGGGGACTTTAATACTCCACTTAGAGCAATGGATAGGTCAACCAAACAGAAAATCACTAAAGAAATAAAGGACTTGAAAGACACATTGGCAGATAGTACTGACGGATATATTTAAAACTTTACATCCTGAGGCCAGGGAATTTACTTTCTTCTCAGGTGTGCATGGTACATTCTCCAAGATAGATCACATACAGCAGCCCTCAATAAATATAAAAGACTTGAGATCATACCATGCACACTGTCAGATCATAATGCTATGAAACTTGAAATCAATCACAGGAAGAAGTCTGGAAAACCTCCAAAAACATGGAGGTTAAAGAACACCCTACTAAAGAATGAATGGGCCTATCAGGCAATTAGAGATGAAATTAAAAAATATATGGAAACAAATGTGAATGAAAACACAACAACCCAAAATCTATGGGATGCAGCAAAGGCAGTCCTAAGAGGAAAGTACATTGCTCTGCAGGCCTATTTCAAGAGATTAGAAAAAGCACAAATCCAAAATCTAACAGCTCACCTAAAGGAACTAGATAGGCAGAGCAACAAGAACGCCCTAAACCCAGTAGAAGAGAAATAGTAAAAATCAGAGCAGAAATAAACAACTAGAGACCAAAGAAACAATTGAACAGATCACTGAAACCAAGAGTTGGTTTTTTGAAAAAATAAACAAAATCGACAAACCTCTAGCCGGGCTTCTCAAAAAGAAAAGAGAGAGCACCCATATAGACAAAATTATGAATGAAAATGGACTTATTACAACCAACCCCTCAGAAATACAAGCAGTTATCAGGGAATACTATGAAAAATTATATACCAAAAAATTGGACAACTTAGAAGAAATGGACAAATTCCTAAAGACATACTCACTACCAAAATTCACACGGAAAGAAATAGAAAATCTGAACAGACCTATAACGAGTGAAGAAATTGAATCAGTTATCAAAAATCTCCCAACAAATAAGAGCCCTGGACCAGATGGTTTCCCTGGGGAATTCTACCAGACATTTAAAACAGAATTAATCCCAATTCTTCTCAAGCTATTCCAAACAATAGAAACCGAAGGGAAACTCCTGGACTCATTTTATGAAGCCAGCATCACTTTGATTCCCAAGCCAGACAGAGATCCAGCAATAAAAGAGAACTACAGGCCAATATCCTTGAATAATATGGATGCAAAAATCCTCAACAAGATCCTTGCAAAATAAACAAATAAATAAATAAATTAATTAATTAATTAAATAGTATATCTCAAGGTACAGAAGAATAGTAACTGGCAATATTGGTTCTCTTCTTAAAATTTTATTTATTTATTTTTTAGAGAGAAAGGTGGATGCAGAAAGAGAAGGAGAGAGAGTCCTAAGCAGGCTCCATGATGTCCATGCAGAGTCCAACGTGAGGCTTGATTTCATGACCCCAGGATCATGACTTGAGCCAAAGTCAGAAGTTGGACACATAACCAACTGAGCCACCCAGGTGCCCCTGGCAATATTTTCTCCTGTGAAAAGTCATGCAATAAAAAATAATAAGCTATAAGAAATATCAATTTCATTAAGAAGCAATAACAGATTTTACTTCACCTCAACAGACACAAAACAGAGTATTAACTTTATACAACAGATAAAACAGTTAAAGAGGGAAAGGAAAAACAAAAGACCAAATAGCTACTGGGTAGGCTGCATGTGGTTTACAACATTTTTAAAATATTACAAAATTTTAAAATTTGGCTACATTTGGTCAAATTGTAAAGAAATTTAATTTTGTCCACCTGGATTTGATGTACAATAAACATGGAGAGGGTCGTCCTACAAGGTGAAGTTCATAGGCTATAAACAGACTCAAATAATAAAGTAGGTGCTTCTGAATATTTCATCCTGCATTGTTATCTCTGTCCAAAAGTCTATGACCCTCTACTGAGGGGGAAAAAATCAATATCTTACCCAAGGGATTGAAGCATGTTAGTCCAAGCTATAATTTACCAAGACAAGTAGGGATCATATTTCAGGTGAACAAATCATCGTGACTCCTGAAGTCTGTTTTTCAGTATAAATTCCTTGGATGATCTTCAATGTTCTTCATGCTTTCAAACATGGACTTTGAGCACTTGAGTAGATATTTTACTTATATTTATGGAATATCAAAAAGAACACAAATAATTTCTCAAGTCCCAAACATCAAAGATGGTCTTCACAGGCCCATCTCTCTTTCTGATCTGTTCCCAGTTTTCCTCTAATTCTAATGCAAAGGTAGAGATCTCTAGCTCCTGACTCTATCATTTGCTGTCATTGATGTAACTTCGCTGAGTCCCAAGTTGGTCAACTGTAAAAAGTGGCTAATTTCATGGCTTACATATTGGACACTTCTTTAGAATTAAAAGCAAATATAAAGAATTTTATCAGATACTTACCATAATCATCATTATCATCCTCTAATTTGTTTTCTTGCACCCCAAAACCTCTTTCCTATAAGCCTTAACTAGGGAAAACATCTGTCCATTTTCAGCACTTGTGTTGCTCTATTGTCCATGGTTTCCTTTTCTCTTAAATCTTAAAATCTAACTTAGGCTTTGCTGCCCACTGCAGGAGGAAATGTGGATAAATCTGTCTCCTTTCAGCTTGTATTCCTCAGTGACTTTATCTCTAGTGTTCTGTTAGTTATTCTGTAATTTATTCCCTGAAGGACGTTGCTTATAAATATTTTCATCCTGAGAAAACATTAGTTTAATACCTTAAAGGTAATTTTGATTAATTAGTACATCCGTAACACCACAGTAAGGAAAAGGACAGGGCCTTAAATGTTGCATATTAACAATTATCTTTGCTGTTAATTGTAATGACTATATAGACATTCTCTCAAAATGTTTGGCCTTCTAATTCAGTTATTGTATTTTCTTTTGTTTTTCTGCTATATTCATTTATCAGATCTTTTCAAAACTTGTAATACATCTTAAGCAATGCCAAGAATGGTACCAAGTATTATAACACTCAATAAATACATTTTGAATAAATAAATAAATGGATCTACACTACTAAATGTGAAAAATCAAACTAGTTTCTTAATTAGCATAGTAACAAATTCAGTTTGAACAGATCTTAGTGTATTTTGGAGGAAGAGTGAGGGTTAGTACCTACAATAAATTTAAAAGGTGAAAAGAAAAATGTAATAGATGAATGTGATAAGCTTTATTTTTAACATTTCATAGTAGAATAGATTGGTGACTTTTCTTCAAATTTTCTGCTATAGTAAAATCTTATTAAAATGTTTTCAAGGATGATATAAAATGTTTTCTTGAACTGTCACTTTATTCCATATTACTATATTATATATATTACTTGTTATATATTTATATATATTATATTACATATTATTTATTCCATATTATTATAAATATGTGTATCCTCATATGAGTTTTAAAAGTTTTTTGTTGTTATACAAAAATCTTCAGTTAATTATGCTAATTATAATGGGATTACACCTTATAAATAAGAAAGTATAGTGGAGTACTTTGTAAAGTGTGCACATATTTGGTGTATGAAAGATTTGTAAGATCATAGAATGATAGGTGCATTTTTAAAGCTAAAATGGACTTTAAAGATGATAAATTTAAGGAGTTTGTTTTGAACCTGTGCAATTATAATAATGAACTTTAATTCTTTCCTAATGGCCTAGATGGAATTAATTGGTTATTTCAATATCAGGACTAATCTTGTTTAGAATTTTAAGAGTCTCTTCTTTCCCATAATGAGGTCTATCAAGCTAATTTATAATGCTCTGAAAATATATTTTTAAGAGCCTTGACATTCTCCCTGTACCGTCTTTCATCTTTCTTGTGTGTTATTTGCAGTGAAGAAGAACCATTTTTGTTCCTTTGTAATACCACTTTGGTCAAGCTATCATTTAGATCTTCCTAACAATCTTTTTTTTTTTAAATTATGTTTCCTATGTTGATAAAATTTTGTACTTGTCAACAGATATTATTTTCAAAATTCTGGACATTGTTTTTCACTTGATAGAAGTTAAAAAGCTATCAAATTTCTAAGTAACTGCCATGCTGCCATCTTCTGGTCATTCAGTAGGAATTTTATTTTTATGCTTCTCAATTTTATTTTCAAAAGCATTTCTTGCTGTACTTTGAAATGTTACTTCCCCAAATCTGTATTAAATCGAAAAAAAAAAACAGTCTGAATGATTATAACCACTGTATCTAGAGTTCAGTTGGCCTGAAATCCTACTATATGCCTGAAATGATAACATTGTATACATTTTTGTTTAAAACTGAATTGGTCATCAAAGATGGAAAAATATTTTAACCTATGATTATTAACCTGGAGACTGAAGAGGTTTCTTGGCATTTTTCTATCATATTACTTTTTTTGGTAATCTTTTCTCAACTTTTCATCATGGCAGCAAGATGACCATCATTCTTTCAATGACTGTGAAACTTTCCCAAATACATAATTTGTGTTACTATTAATTAGCGATGCTATTTTAATGGTGTTGAAGATAACACTGAACCATTTTAGCAATTTAACTGCCTTATTTAACTTTAAAATTCCACCACACCTACTATAGCAGCACAGGCCAAACGCCCACAAAGGAACCCAAGGAAGTCAGAGTTTCACATTTCCTTTTTTAAAATTTTTTAAGTTTTATTTATTTTTGAAGGAGAGGGACAGAATGTGAGCATGGAGGGGGCAGAGAGAGTGAGGGACGCAGAATCCGAAGAAGGCGTCAGGCTCTGAGCTGTCAGCACAGAGCCCTGTGGGCTCAAACCCATAGCTGTGAGAACATGACCTGAGCTAAAGTCGGCTCCAAAAGCTTCACATTTCTAAGAGCTTTTCTGTTTTAAAGGATCACCGAAACCTACAGCAACCTTCTTTCTTGTGTGTTAATTTAATCATTTTTGATGTATATTTTGTGTGAAATTCACTCCACTAACATTCTCATCTTAGTAACCTTTGGGACAAAGACAGAATCACTTATATAGGAGATAAACTGATGTGTCATACTTAACAATAATTTTAAAATGTAAGATATTGCATATATAACTTCTAATTCAAATAAGGAACAGCATCTTCAAGTCCCATGCCTTTTTGGATAAGTATAATGAGAATATAAAGTATAATAGCTCATTGAAAATCAAAATGCAAATGGTCCCAATAAATGTTTAGCAACAGAAAATTTTTTTCAACTGTTTATTAAGTGCAATCCAAAATCTAAAGCAGTTGAGACAGGTGCTAATTTCATTCCTGTTATTAGTAATTAGTGATGAAATGTAATGGTGTTTGTAAGTAGCTCTCAAACATTTGCCATATTAAACAGGGTTTAAATATAAGGGAGCATTAAAATGTATTTTTTAAACTTAATAGATTTGGGAAAACAGGTATTTTGAATAATCAACACTTCGGAGAGCATATGCCAAGTTTAAATGGCAAAATTGGACCATTTATGGTGGCAGAGCAGTGACCCTGTAACCACTGGATACAGTGTGCGTGCGTGTATGTGGATTGTTCCATATCCAGATGGTTGGTAACTATTCTGTTTACTAAACTATAAAGACCTGAAATTCTTGTTATTACTTTGTCATAACAAAATTACTTTTTAGTCTCTTACATTCATAAAAGTTGCTTTTATCATACATTAATAGATAGGTGTCGACTTAATGGATATTCTATTACTCCATAGCTTTACTATAAATAAAACAGGCATCTCTATTTATAGAATATGCTGTTTGGTCCACATTTTCTTTCCCCTTAATAATCAAAATAGAGTCTCTCTCTTTCTTACCTTCCTTTTGAAAGTAGAGTCTTTCCTTATGCCCACAAACAAAAGTAACACACTTTCTTGGGTCAAACCTGTGGTTTTGTATTTATTAGCAACACACTAGCTGAACTAAATATAAAATGCCCTATAAATAAGCTATAATTGAAATATAACTATAAAGATAGATATTATTGTCACTATGCTTCACTAAGACTCTTTTAAGTTGTTAAGATTATCTTTATAAGAAAAATAAATTATATTCACAAATACATTCCTCTGACACATACCCTAAACCTAAACCTAGAGTGAGGGAAAAACTAACATTTTTTTTAAATTCAATGTTTATAAAAGTTTCAAATTTAGAGCACCTAGGTGGTTCAGTCAGTTAAAAGTCCAACTCTGGATTTCAGCTCAGGTCATGATCTCACAGTTTGTGAGTTTAAGCCCCATGTCTGGCTCTTCAATGCCTCTCTCTCTCTTTCCCTCTCTCTCTCTGTCCTTCCTCTGTTCATGTTCTCTCTCTCTCTCAAAATAAATGAATAAACTTTTAAAAATATGTTTCAAATTTAACTCTGGACAAGTATTTCTATTATTTTAAATGTTCATTTATTTATTTAGAGAGAGTGTATTATTTATTCAGAGAGAGTGTATGCAGAAGTAGGGGGAGTTGCTGAGAGAGGAGAGAGAGAGAATCCCAAGAAGGCTCTGCACTATCAGTGCAGATCTTAACTCAGCACTAGATCCCATGAACAGTGAGTGAGATCATGAACTTAGCCAAAATCAAAGTCAGACACTTAACAGACTGAACCACCCATGTGTCCCTGGACAAATCATTTAAAAATAAAACTATGTTAACAGAAAAAGTGTCTCATTTGTTCATTCTCCTTATTAGTCATGCCTACCGGATTTTCATTACATTAAGTCTTAAATTCCAGTAAATTTTAAGAAATGAATATAAAGGATGAAATAAATATTGAGATAAAAACTCCTCATGAAAATAAAAGTGACTTTTAGTTGTATGATACTGGAAATATTTTATGAAATACAAACTACCACTTCTTAAAGCAGGAGAATCATCAAGATAGCTAGAGAATAATCAAAAGGGGTAAGAAATACAGAAATTTAGGTTCATTCCACCATCATGTATTGATCACTAGTTTTATGATAGACAGGTATGGTAGGTTCAAAGATATAACTGCCCGGCAAATTTCCTGCCGTCAAGGTGTTCAAAGATCATTAAGGGAGTTAGGGAAATGTCTAACTATCAAAACAATGTGATAAGCATTTGGATGCAGTCTTCTGAAAAGTACAAATTAGGGACTGTTAATTATTCTTGTAAAGACAAAGAGATGACATATGGGTGAGGCCTTAAAGGATACTTAGATATTTGACAGAAAAAGGAGTGGGCCTCTGAAAAAAACAAGAGTGACATAGTTAAAAGTTTGGAGTCTTTAAAGTGGGAAGGTAATAGGGACACTGAGGTCAACCAGGAGGCTATTGCAGAGAATACTTATGGGACAACGTAGGAAAAAGAAACAGAGAGGAAAATGAAGGACTTTGAATACTATGCTAATCAAACAACAGGGAAAATTAAACTTTAAACAGACGATGTGCCTTCATGATAATAAAAAACATTACTCATTCTCTACTTTACACGTGAATCTAAACTTATCCTCATAGCAGTCCTAAGAAATAAGAAGTATGATGTTCCTTCTTTTACAGAAAATAAAACCAAGGCTAACAGAAGATAGTTATTTTGTTTGAAATCAAATACGTACTAAGTGACTCAATCTGAATTTCTCTCTAGAGGTCACCCTCACTTACTATGCTAAATTGCAAACTTGACCACACTGGTGTTTTAAAAGACAACTTTATCGGCGGTTTTAAGTGACAATAAATTAGACAGATGAGACCCTAAAAGCCAAAGAGAATGGTTAAGAGGATGCTACAATAAGCTAAACCGGAAATACCACATGTCTAAACGAAGGCAAGGAGTGACCAGAGGGGAGGCAGCTTTGCCTTGAAGCCCAAAAGCTTGAGCTTCAGGAGTCTCCCTGGTGCAGGCCACTGTCAAACCCTGGGAGAAGCCACAGCAGGGCTTCGAATGGTCTTAGAGCTTTGTAGTATTTGCGCATTAACCACAGATTGTGAAGGCTGCTGGGTGTGAACTCTGCCTTCCAATCTGTCACATTTTTGCTCCTATCCTATGGTGTTGGAGACACCACGTGTATTTGGCAATTTGGCTTAAACAATACATTGGGCATATACTTAGCTTGAAAATAGTGGGTGATGGGCATGGAGGAGGGCACTTGTGGGGATGAGCACTTCGTGTTATATGGAAACCAACTTGACAACTATTCAAAATAAAAATAGTGGGATCAGTTAAGTGTTTTTCAATAATGTCCTCATATAAGTAAGTTGTAGAAAACTATCTCACTGTAGGAAAAGCTACCAGGAATATTCCTGTATCAACTCACTTGGCTTTGAAATATAAAGTTGTAAGGCCAGAGCCCTAATCACAATATAAACATCCACTGGCACTCAGCACAGGAGGTATGTGGAGAGTGAAGAAGAAAGAAGTGGAGTCAGAAACAAATCTGAGGATTTGTTTTGAGGAAAATTCTGAGTCATCATACAAACTATAAATGGACTATCATGTTCTCATTGATATTTATTCAAAACAGGATATCAAGGAAGGAATATATTATACTAATGAATCATATACAATTGTAATGAATCATATACAATTCCATCACCTGTTTAAACCAAAAAAAAAATTTTGGTGATGGAGAGCCTGGGTGGATCAGGCAGTTGAGTGTCCAACTCTAGATTTCGGCTCAGGTCATGATCCTACGGTCATGGGAATGAGCCCCATCTCCAGCTCCATGCTGAGCATGGAGCCTACTTAAGATTCTCTCTCTCCCTCTGTCCCCTCTCCCACTCATACTCTCTCCCTATCTCTAAAAAAACTTAAAAAATATATTTGGTGGGAATCACATGAAATGGTTTGATTAGTATTTCTATGTTGTAGGGCATAAACCTACAGCCGTCCTTCAAATAGCAAATCTGCCTATGGGTGAAGTTGTACCCACAGTTATGTTTCTCGTTATATCAGATGTCTTAGTACGTCTGACACATCTTCTGACAATGTCTCATGATTCCAGACTAAAGAGCAAGGAAAACTTCTACTGACCATGTAAAATGATCAAACCATACTAAAGACAATTATGTTTCCATTTTCTTAAAAAAAAAAAAAAGGTATCACAATGTTGTTGCCATGAAAGGTAACTGATCAGCACACAACAACAAAATTTTTTTTAAATGCTTCTTAGATCCATGTCATAGAAATTCACATAGCATAAGAGCATAATAAAGACTATAAGAATTGTTGCAGAACTGAAACTTATGTATCTCACCTACAATTTTTAAATGCCATTGACCATAAACTTCCTTTCACTGTATATATCTTTTATAAAACAATTGATTTCCATTTAAGAAATACACGAGAAAGCCTTATGGTCGGGTTAAAGAACCTGTTAAATACTAATAGATTATGTTAGGGTGACATGTTTTGGACAAAAAGTTAAATTTTGAAATTAAATATTTGACATAGAATATAGTTCTCTATGAGACTTAATAGAGTTGAAGACCATTGGAATTTGAGAGTCTTGAACACAGAATATTACACAAAGTATACTGAAGTTGCCCACAAGCTTCTAAAGGCCTAAGGGCAAAACAAAACAGTAAAAGGCCAGTACCAAAGATCTCCAAAGTAAAAGTAACCACATGGCAATCAGTATGTTTTCAAAGAGTGATAACCAAATTTTGTAGGCTGCAAAAGAGTAAGAGTCATATGGTAAGTGTTTTCAATTCAATATTCTATGAAACACTAATGAGGACCAATAATAAGACAACCACTGCTAAGGTCACATTCATAAGAAAATATAAAGTTCTATTAAAAATTGGGGCGCCTGGGTGGCTTAGTCGGTTGAGCGTCCGACTTTCGCTTAGGTCATGATCTCGCGGTTCGTGGGTTCGAGCCCCGCGCCGGGCTCTGTGCTGACTGCCAGCTCAGAGCCTGGAGCCTGTTTCAACCTGTGACTCCCTCTCTCTCTGACCTCCTCAGCTCGCGCTGTCTCTCTCTCTCTCCTAGAAATAAATAAAACATTTAAAAAAAATAATAAAAGAGAAAGGAGGCATTAGAGAAAGTCTAGGTTTGGGTAAAAACAAGTTTTAATATACATAGAAATTAAATCTCATAGACAATGAGATTTCAATAAACATAAAAAGATTTAAACATAAGAAGAAAGTTTGGGCTTTAAGAAAAAGACAAAGCGAAAAAGAATGAAGGGCTGACATAAAGAGAGTTGAACCTATTAACGAGATTTGAACTTTCATATTCATAAAGACAAAAGTAAAACAGACTTAAAAACACAGAGAGAAAGGATATGAATTAAAGCTGCCTTATAGCACATATAGAAAGCTCTTGTATTCTGCAAATTTCCTTTCTTAACTTGTCCTAAAGAGTGCCATGATGCTCGGGGCGCCTGGGTGGCTTAGTCGGTTAAGCGTCCGACTTTCGCTTGGGTCATGATCTCGCGGTTCGTGGGTTCGAGCCCCGCGTCGGCTCTGTGCTGACTGCCAGCTCAGAGCCTGGAGCCTGTTTCAGTCTGTGACTCCCTCTCTCTCTGACCCTCCCCTGCTCGCGCTGTCTCTCTCTCTCCTAGAAATAAATAAAACATTAAAAAAATTAAAAAAAAAAAGAGTGCCAGCCATTTGAAATTTATAAATTATACACAGCAAGAAAAAAGTCCAGAGATGATATTCTCAAAATAAATGGAATAAAGTTTTCAAAGTGAAATACACTTGGGAAACTGAATATGCACTATCCTTTTTAGGTGACCCCAATGTCCACTTGTGTTATAAAATACCTGAGATATCTCCCAGGTTAAAATGAAAGAATTAACTTGTAAGTTTTATTTAACATTTCTGAAACTTATAAGAACTCAAGTACTTGGCAAAAAAGAAACTAGGGTGATACTGAATTGCAGATTCTTTGAAAAAAGTAGCAACAGCAAAGGGTCACTAATTGAATGATTTTCCAAACCCCTTGAAATGATTTGTAACTATGAAATACAAACCTGTAAAGAAATAAATGCATGATCTGAAACTAGATGGCTTAAGGAAACAAAGAAAGGAAGGACCACTGTCTGTGCACCATAATTTTCTGAGATACAGAGACCATTTGTTTAATCTTTGTAGTTCAGTCCAGCATATAGCAGATAATAAATAAATTTTGGCTGACTGAATGGTACCTCATTGAGATTAAGCATTTAATTATACTTTGTCCAGTTTATGTAAAGTCAAAGGGCTGTGAATATAGTCTATTGTCCAAGTCTACTGATTAAATGCCAATAAATAGGCTCATCCACAATTTCTAGCTGATACTGATACATATACTAACCAATTTAAAGCTTGCAAAATGATAGTCACTCAAAAAGTTAATGAACATTACTTAAGAGATGTGCAACACAGCATTTATATCTCTAAACCAAAGAGATAAATGATAAGTGGAGCTTTTTTGACAACTGCTCAGGCGTAATCTCTTGTCTCTATACTAAGAGTTTAGAATGCATTTAAATAAGAAAAACTTATAAATGAAAGATGCACTTGACTGATTTTATTTTTTTACATTTGAGAAGGAATAAAGAATCTGACACTTATTTAAAAGTCCTTTTATATCAAGAGTAAATATTAGGCACTTCCATCATCTAACAACTTTGAGTTTTAGAGGTCTTTTAGTGACAAATATAAATGAGAATTTTTTAAGTGGTGACTTCCCAGAATACATTCATAGAAAGGAAAATGCTTTCATACATAGTAAGTCCTCTCTGATGAAGTAAAGCTACCAGCTTTAAGCCAGCTCTCTTTTTTCTGGGCTACATCAAGTAGAAGCAAACTAAAGACGAAAGGATGAGAAAAAGAGTCTCTTCAAATATAAAAGAAGAGTGAAAATGTACTGTACCTAAACTCCAAAGGGATTTTCCTTTTGTCAAAGGCTGCCCTTGTATAAACTATGCTGTTTAAAAATGGTGCTAATCTTGCTGAAGCTCTTATTGCATTCCTTTAGTTGTTAATTTTAAATAATTTGTAGAAAGGAGAGTCTCTCTAAGTAAACAAAAGAAGCGTCTTTGTAGGCTTTGGAGAATAAGTCAACAAAACTTTTGTCGGATTAAGAAAAGTAATTTCATCTGAGATTCTGAAAATTTGGTTCCATTTTATTGACTGACTTGTCAAAATATCATTTTAAATTTACAATTTTTAAAGGTTAAACTCACACTAGCTGTCTCATGAAATTGGCCAGGCCATTATTGACTTGTTATAGAATTTCCCATAAACCAGAAAGATGCTCTTTATGCATTTTCATCAGAATACGTTATGGTGAAAAGCTCAAGCACACAGTGCCTGTGTCAGAAGTGCATGATGATAAGAGTTAGTGGTTATGGCTCTGTTTAACGTAAAAATAGAGTCAGCTTGGATAATTTTCAAAATACAAGAACACAGAACATTAAGTTGTATATTGAGGGGGAAAAAAGTTCGTTTCCATATTAGAGTCTGAAGACTACCTCTTATAAGGCAATAATTTGCTCCTCAGTTTGTCACGTAATTCCAACTTAATGTCTGGGTTCCAGCAGCAGATAGCTTGCTGTCCTAATATTGGGGCCATGTCCACTTATTTATACCTCTCTTCTATAACCTAGAAATTATTTACATGTGTATGTTTAGGGAAAATTTTGGGGGATAAGACTAGCCATATATTAACTCATTTTACTGAAACATAAAGCCCCAGAGATTAGGAAGTGATCCTTTATTTAACTCTGCATCCCCAACATCTAGAACAGAGTATGGCTTATAGTTGGTTCTAATCAAAATTTATTTTGTATCATATTCTATAAGGCTGCTTTAAGAGTACCAAATATTACACTGATTGTATTTGTTCATTAAAAATATGGTTAGATGATCAAATATACTATTATTATACCACATGGATTTAGTAGCTCCATACAGTATTTTAATACAATCATACAAAACACTTCTAAAATGTCATTTGCTTCATATCCATTTGTTTGATTATTCTAAATTCTAGAATCTATCACTAAGTAAATGTGCTGCAGACATCTAAGCATTATGCAAGTGGAGATGATATGCCAAATTACTTAAAATGTCAGAGGGGATATTAAAGGAATGATTGGGGGAAACACTAATGTTACTATAGTCCTCACTTAAATGAGCTGTATAGTAAACAAGACAAGTCAGTAAAATGTTCACTGATAATCATCATTGGTTGTAAAGAAGAAAAAAATGTCAAACTTGTGTAAGAAACACAAAAATTCCCATCACTTTTTAATATAATTGCAAATAGAAGAAACTGTATATATTTTTTTCTTTAATGGGACATTACCTCCAATAAGAGTTAGCAATCTATTTATAAGATTTTTTCAATGCAGATGCAGTAGTTTTTCACTCATTCTAGTGACCTTCCAGAATATATGAAAACGCTTAACCAGCAAGGATTAACACTGTTCTAATTGGGTACATTACAATTAAACATAACTGGTGACTTCATAATTTCTAGGATCTCTTCCCAGTATTAACAGTGGTGAATAGTAGGAGTACAGATCATTGGGTGAGTAGGAACAGAATTTTTAACTTCCAAATGCAGTTTTTGGTTTTTTTCTTTCTTTCTTTTCTTCCCTTTTTTAAATTTTTTTTTCCCTTGGCTGTCACGGAAGGGACTGTTTTCCCCTTTTATTAATATGTGCTATTATTAAAGGTGAAAACACACAGCAAGTCAGAAAAATAAAGGAACTTATTATTTAAAGGGAAGTTCATGAATGCTCTGACAGCAGGCTTAACATATTTTAATGGGAAAGGAAACAGCCTGACATAGTAGTTTTACAATAAACTAAGGAAGACAGGAGACCTAGATTTTATTTAGTTTTATGCCATCACAGAAAAGGCACTTATCTTAACTGGGTTGTTTGTTTGTTTGTTTTTGAGATAAGAGAGATTGGCGGAGGGATAGAGGGAGAGGAAGACTCTTATTTTTTTGATATATATTTTTTAATTTTTTTGTTTCTTTTTTCTTTTCTTTTCTTTTCTTTTTCTTTCTTTTTTTTTTTTTTTACAAATAACTTATTGTCAAGTTGGTTTCCATATAACACCCAGTGTTCATCCCCACAAGTGCCCTCTTCCATGCCCATCTCTCCCCTCCCCCACACCTATCAGTCCTCAGTTTGTTCTCAGCATTCAAGAGTCTCTCATGGTTTGCCTCTCTCCCTCTCCCCCACTATTTGCCCCCTTCTTCTCCCCCACGGTCCCCCGTTAAGTTCCTCCTAATCCTCCTATACGTGCAAACATACGCTCAGCATAACACCCTCAAGTTCCATCCATTTTGCTACACATGGCCAGATTTCATTCATTCTCATTGCCATGTAGTATTCCATTGTATAGATAAACCACATCTTCTTGATCCATTCGTCAGTTGATGGACACTTAGGCTCTTTCCATCTTTTGGCTATTGTTGAGAGTGCTGCTATGAACATTAGGGTACATGTGCTCCTATGCATCAGCACTCCTATATCCCTTGGGTAAATTCCTAGCAGTGCTATTGCTGGGTCATAGGGGAGTTCTATTGTTACTTTTCTGAGGAACCTCTGCACTGTTTTCCAGAGGGGCTGCACCAGTTTACATTTCTACCAACAGTGTAGGAGGGTGCCTATGTCTCCACATCCTCACCAGCATCTAGAGTGGGAGAGGAAGACTCTTAGCAGACTCTATGCCCAGCTTGAAATCCAAAAGGAGACTGATCCCATGACCCTGGAAATCATGACCTAAGTCGAAATCAAGAGCCACCCAGATGCCCCTTCATTGACTTCCTTTATCTAAGGAACAGAAATGAAACAAGGACACCTATAAATGCCTGCTACAATCCACTGTTAAAATTTACATAATTAGAAAGATGAGTTTTTCTTTTTGTTAATGTACAAAGTTTATCTTATCTGATGGCTGTTTCTGATCAGCTTTTAAACCTGTTGTATTTTTCACTAGAATTAAATACTACACTATGTTTAGGCCCACCCTTCTACATTCTTCTCTCTCTCTCTCATAAAGCTATGTTAGCTGAAAGATGCTTCATCTTTGGGACACAGTATGATAGTTATATACTTGTGCAATATTTCATAATATGGCAATATACTGCACTGAGTTACCTGCCTCTAAAGCCCACCTGTAAGGACATTGGTCAGCATCCCAAAAGCCATTGGTACATCTGCAACACAAGTAATGCATTTTTTATTTATTTCTAGGAGAGAGAGAGACAGCTTGAGCAGGGGAGGGTCAGAGAGAGAGGGAGACACAGACTCTGATACAGGCTCCAGGCTCTGAGCTGGCAGTCAGCACAGAGCCCGACGCGGGGCTCGAACCTACGAACCGCGAGATCATGACCTAAGCGAAAGTCGGACCCTCAACCAACTAAGCCACCCAGGCTCCCCACAAGTAATGCATTTTTAAAAATGTTTTCAAATAAGGTAAATTTGATATTAACTGATATGGTGGATTCAGGAAGATATTCTAAAATCAGTATATTACTCACATGGCTTTTAAATGACATCATCAACTTTCAATCAGAAGGGTACAATCACTTTGTCCTGACTCTGTTTTGAGGAAGATTCTCTCAATTTTTATTCCCATCAGTGCTTGGCACAATACAGGAATTCAATAAATGTTGGATAAATACACAGAATTTTAAATGATTGCGGGGAATTACATTTAGAAACTCATAAAGAAAAAGACACATAATCTAAAAATTTTAACAAGAAGTTTTCTTCTAAAAAAAATAAGCAGCTTTCTTCTTTATCACATTATACACTTCAAAGATGTAATGGGGTGTGTTTCTTATATATGATTGTTATAATAATTTGTTGACCCAAAATAAAATTTTAATCTTATATTTAATTGTACTTATATTTTACACATACACTTGAAATGTTTACTACATAGAAGAAAATCTGTGGTAATTATCATAATTTTATATTGCTCTCCTAAAGGCTGAATGATTCTGCAGAAATTTTTAAATTTGTAATGGTAATATGTTACATTTACAAAATATTGTATAGTTTATATAGTGCCGTCATGTAATATCCAAACTGATCCTAAAAGACTGCAGTTAAGTATAAATACCCCTATTTAAATAAAGAACAATAACTCCACTTCATGTGGCTAAGAGCACAGTCTCTGGGGCCAGCCCTGGGTCTACATCCTAATTCTGCCATTTGCTCCATGACCTGGAGCAAATGTCTCAGCATCTCCAAGCCCCAGGTGAATGAAGTAAAAAACCCTACACTTTTGATTTAAAATTGGAAAGAGTAATGTACAAAGTGCTTAGCCCATGCTCTCTATTCAGCAAGTGTACAATACGATTTAATTAGTAGCAGTAGTCTTACAGTGCTTGAGAGACTGAATGAGAGATTGAACTGTTAAGTGACTTATTAGGAAGTAGTGAAGAGTTTGAACTCAGGCAGTCTGACTTCACAGATTTTGTTCTTCAAGCCAATACTCTACCAGGACAATTAAGTGAGAAATGAGAAATGAAAATTTGCTATCTGAAGGATCACTTTGGATTAACTTTCACAAAATAAAAATGTGTAACTTGTATATTTAAAACCCTTTCATTAGTACTCAGAGTTTATACATATTGAGATTTCTTAAAGTACACCGTTATACAATACTTTGCTAGAAAAACTATTCATCAGTGAAAACAAAATACTAACTTTTACAGCTTAAAACCTATTTAGTTAAAATGGTATCTAATTACTGTATTCACAAATGGAGAATGATCTTTCATATATGTATTTATCAGCATCTTGTTCATGCACATTAATGCTTCTCTTGGACTAAAAAAATCCTTTATTCGATGAAAAACTAAGGATCACTTTCATATATGGGCTTCTGAAAGAAAAGAGGAAGAAGGAAAGACAAATAGGAAAGAAATGTACAAAAATAAACCTTAAAGTTAGCCAAATTAATATATTCACTCCACAAATAGTGGAGTAACTTGAACAGAAGCAGCTCTCAGGAGGGACTGTGATCCTTATCCTAAAGAAAGTTTCAAAATGCAACTGCCATTAGATTCAAAAAGTCACTGGGGAACAGATTAAAAGTATTTGGGGATAAGCTTATAAAGGCACAAGGAAAATAGTATGTATGGGTCTTATATGAAAGGTTATTGGAGTTAGTAAAGGTTTTGACCAAGCAGTAACACAACTCAATGCTGTTGTGGCAAACATACTATATACATCCTTACAAACATTCCTAATTCTCTGTCCTTTTCTTGTTCACACATCCTCACTTTTGGTAAGGACTGAAAATCATCTGATATCAAAGAACAGGTAGACAAGTTTCACATATGGTTGATCAAACACAATAAGAAATCCAGTGAGAAACTTACATGAAGGTCTCAGAGAAAAGCCAAGAGTAGATATCTCTATGAGGAGATAGATTCCTTGCTCTGACCCCCCCAAACTCCTCACCCCCAGCTAAACAAACACTGGTAACTATCTAGCTTTATATTTCCTGAGAACATGCAGATTTCCTTTTTAAGCCACTCTGAAAAAGATTCTCTATTTTTATATTTTAAATTGTTCACAACTATTGCATAATCCATAACTATATGGACTAGAGTTTATAGAGCTTAAAGTTTGATTGAAGAGGTGGATATGAAGCTAACTCTGATGTCCAAATGTGTCTGAATGAGAAGTATGCCATTCCATCATCAGGAACTGAAAATCATCAGGCAATATGGTGACTCAGATGTAGAATACACATTTGAGGTTTTAAGGGAATCTTCAGAAAGTTAGAAATTATAAAATATATAACTAGAGGCAGATAAACAATGAGGTTATTTATGTAGAATTCAGTAGTAGATTTGAAATATCAACTGTGCAGTGCGCCTGGGTGGCTTAGTTGGTTAAGCATCCGACTTTCACTTAGGGCATGATCTCGCGGTTCGTGGGTTCGAGCCCCGCGTCAGGCTCTGTGCTGACTGCCAGCTCGGAGCCTGGAGCCTGTTTCAGAGTCTGTGACTCCCTCTATCTCTGACCCTCCCCTGCTCACGCTGTCTCTCTCTCTCTCCTAGAAATAAATAAAACATTTTAAAAAAAACACCTGTATGAAATATCAACTGTGGAAATGGATAAAGAGATGAAAGATGATCAAAGACAAAATTCACCATTTGGAGGCTGAATGGAAAAGTTCACTACACAACTGGAAAAACAGATTTGACAATGGACTATGGCTAGCAAATTAGCAAGCACAGTCATATCTGTGGAGATCTAATCATCAGGGGTCATTTGCAACAGATGCACCACTCAATCTTTAGAAACCAGTGGGAAAAAGTAGTGATGTTAAGGATTGCTGTCAAAAGCATTTCTAGAGCCGTAGATAGGTCATGCCGTCCACATCTAAAACATCCTCCATTCTCTCCTATTTTCACTTCCAACTACAACCCCAGCTGCTAATGCCTCCACTCGTTCTTCAGATATTAGCTTAGAAAGTCTACTCTTAATCTATCCCTTTCCAATACATGATGATACTTATCAGTTTATATAGCACATTAGTATAGGTTTATTTATCTGTTTACCCAATGGATATGTGAACATCTTAATGAAAAAGGTTAGTCTTGCTTACTGTTGTATTTCTGGAAGGAATGGTTTGAATGAAGCAGTTCTGATTAAGGGAGCTCATAGCTTTGTAATTACCATCACCTCCTTCCCCAACTTGTCTGTTCCCTTTGGGCTGGAGTAGCTTACATCACTGACATGACAAAGAGCATGGGATTGTGCAGAAAGACCAGTCTTTGAAGCAAAACAAATCATTTTATAATCCTGGTGTTGTACTAATTAGCTTTTGGCTTTAGGAAAGCTACACACATATTTTAATCTCCTGATTACTCTTGTATTAAAATAAAGATAATAGTAGCTTTCCTTCTCTACTCTCTAAAATTATAATAGAAAAATACAGAATCTATATATATGAATGATAGCTGGCCTGAAGCTTTGGCCAGAAGGGATAAGTAGAAGGTGTGGTAGTACAAGGGATGTTGGTTTTATGTATCCTTATGTTGGGGATATAATCTCTACCTCTTGAGATAACACTTTCACCACTAAGATAATTTATTTTAAAGAATCATCTTTGTTGTAGAAGCATCATTACAGCTTATAAAAATAATTAAAATGTGTTTCCTCTGCTACTATGAAATAAACTAACAAATCTCATGTCTAATAATCAAACATGTTTTATGCTAAACAAATTTTCCATTACAAAACCTAAACCAATACATTTAAATTTAGGAAACTGTTTTTCATAAAGACTTGTTAATGGGTATTGCCACATGAAAACAAAAAAAATTCATCTTTTATTGGAAACATCTTCATCCAAATCAACCACTTTACATATTTACTAAATAGCCTTATGTTTTACCGTAAATGAGCTACATAATGCATCATAATTGCTAAAGTGCTTTCATACATTTATATAAATCTCAGTATTTAGACAATATAATGTATTCCCTTGAACTTATCTGAAGGACTATTTCCCCCCAAAATGTCCTATTAGCTGGAAAAAAAAAAGGAAGAGAAATAAAAGAAATATGCATATTCTGAAGCAACTAAGCATGTTTTCTAGGATGTCCCATCCCAAGATATCACCAGTGCCTAGATCACCATTATTGCAATAATGGGTAAGGTGCGTACCAGTAATAAAAGCTAGTAAATTGGAAAACAATCCTGCAACGAAAGGTAGATCTCCATTGTTCTATGACTGAAATAATAATCACTTTTAGGTTAAGATGAGAAAAGTCACAATATATTAATGTTAATAGTGAAGAAAAAAAGTTTAAGTTTGTTTCCTTAACATGACAATTAATGGAAAATAAGGATTCTTTAAGTGCCAATTATTAGTTTATATGAGTAACTGCTGCAATGGAAGACTTAATCAGGAAGCTGTAAATAAGCAAATTACCAGCTGTCAAAAAAATTATCACTATCAAATTAAATGAGCTTCCCCCAGGCAAGTTAACATTGCTTTTGCCTGAAGGCCAACTCAAAAATGAATCATGAGGGAGACGCATCATATAAATAAAATAGATTTTAAATTAATTCCCTGTGTAGACCAACTTGAAAAACATACCTTAAAACTCATTTCTAAATTTTGCAACAACAAAGTAACGGCAGTGATGGCTGACTACTGTAGTCTAGATTAAGCGTTCTACAATGACCTCTAATTTCTTTTTATATTAACATAAATATGATTGTATAATCAAATAGGCTAATAAACATGGTGATCCCATAGGTCACACCAAAAAGTGATTTTTCAACATGAAAATTGGTAGATAAAAGCAATGTATGATTTATAGTATTCACTGAACTGGAAGTCAACTTAATGCTACTTATTTTTTTTAATGTTTTATTTATTTCTAGGAGAGGAGAGAGAGAGAGAGAGAGAGAGAGAGAGAGAGAGACAGTGTAAGCAGGGGAGGGTCAGAGAGAGAGGGAGTCACAGACTGAAACAGGCTCCAGGCTCTGAGCTGGCAGTCAGCACAGAGCCCGAAGCGGGGCTCGAACCCACGAACCGCAAGATCATGACCTAAGCGAAAGTCGGACGCTTAATCGACTAAGCCACCCAGGCGCCCCTTAATGCTACTTATTTAGTGCTATCTATTCCAAAAATTTAGTTCAAGGATATCTTTAAAAGCCAAATACACAAGGTATATATATTTTCTCATCCTGGCAAGCTTATTTGGTCTGTTATTTACACAAATACATCCCTAATGAAATGGAAGGTAAAATATTAGAGATAGTTTATTAAGTTTTCCTTTCATCCAATTTTTATAATATTTTAGGCCACCCCTTATCAGCAGAAAGTAAAACAAATTAGCTGAGGAGTGAATGAAACTTCTGTGAAGATTATGAAAAGAAGTAAATTTTTAAAAATGCCTACATGCAGTGTGTCTTGAAAGCACATAGTTGACTGTGTCATTTAAAAGTCAGGAGTTCTACCTGAATGTTAAGCAAATTTAAAGTTAGTTATCTTTGCCATTGTGGAGCTAGTTAACATAACCATTTTGAAGGGTAATCTATAATCTTCAAGATTCCTGAGCACTTTGGGTAAGAGTTAAGATTTTGATCTTCTTCTTTTTTTTTTTTTTAAATATTTTTATTTATTTCTAGGAGAGAGAGAGAGAGAGAGAGAGAGCCAGCGTGAGCAGGGGAGGGTCAGAGAGAGAGGGAGTCACAGACTGAAACAGGCTCCAGGCTCTGAGCTGGCAGTCAGCACAGAGCCTGAAGCGGGGCTCCAACCCACGAACCGCGAGATCATGACCTAAGCGAAAGTCGGACGCTCAACCGACTAAGCCACCCAGGCGCCCCAAGATTTTGATCTTCAATGGGACCTTCTTCAGTTTAATTATTTTTTAATGTTTGTTTATTTTTGAGAAAGAGAGAAAGAGAGAGAGGACTTGGGAGTGAGCACATGGGAGAGTCAGAGACAGAGAGGGAGAAAGAAAATCCCAAGGAGGCTTTCTGCTGCCAGCCCATGGGCCTTATTCTCAGGAACTAGGACCTTGGGCAAAACAGTTAATATTTACATTTAACTCTGATCCTCTCACAACATCCTATTCGTTGACGTGTCTTGTAACTCCATTTGTCTCATCTCCCCCTTAACTGTTAATTTCACCTAGGTGCCCTCCAAGTCTCACCTCGGTAGTGAATGGCAAAAATTTAAGACTATATGTTTTTAATGGAGACCCACACCAACATTTCATGTCATGTAGACCCAAAGAAGTGAATCTTTAAATGGTGGGATGTCCAATATTGTGGTAGACAGTTTGCACCTATATATCCTGCAGGAAACATGACAGAGCGCGACAAACAGTTCTCTGTAAGTTTGGAAAAAGAGCTCAGCCCTCTTGTTAGGTGAGCTTTTTCTTCTTCTTCTTCTTTTTAATGTTTTGTTTATTTCTGAGAGAGAGAGAGCATGAGCAGAGGAGGGTCAGAGAGAGAGGCAGACACAGAATGCGAAACAGGCTCCAGGCTCTGAGCTAGCTGTCAGCACAGAGCCCAATGCAGAACTCTAACCCACAAACCGTGAGATAATGACTGGAGCCGAAGTCTGACGCTTAACCGACTGAGCCATCCAGGCACCCCATGATGAGCTTTTAAGCCAGGTGTTTCTTCACATCCTTAGGAATCAAGCTGGTGCACCGGGTCAGAGAACACAAGTCCTACACAGTCTATTTTCCCCCTTAAATACAGAGATTTAAAGAACATTACTTAGTCATATGAATAATTTTGATATTACTAGAAGAAAAAACCTTTTGTATACTTGCAGATAGGAAGGGAGGAAGGAAAGGAGAGAGACCATTTGGGGAGATGACATTGTGATTGTGATGATCCTTAGGACAATAACTACAAATATTATTATTCCGGAGATGAACACACAGATAGCTGGTAGTTGTGACTTTTAGTTATTTGCTTATAATAACTGATAAAGATTTATTATTGTATATTCATTTAACTGGAAAGCTCTTCACCATCACTTATTATGTAATTTTCTCATCACAGTCCTAAGATAATTCCAAAATGTTCCCGGGTGGGTAACCTACATTTGTTATGTGCAGCTCCACATACTAGTCAAAAGAGCTTTTTGGGGCTTTGCAATGCTGGAGGCAGAGTATTGATAAGGGACACCTGGTCACTGGCTCCACCTCTCTCCACCCCTCATGTGTTCTCCACTATGGAGAAATATGTGCACTGATGCTGATTTCGGCTGGAAGATCAGCAGGAATCTGATCTCTGTAATGATTTCTTTTTAAAGGCTTACACAGTGGAAATTCCTCCAGAGGAGGAGGAGGAGCTCACATGCTGTGTGAGGTGAGACTAAGGTTCAATAAGAACTGCACCTGGAAGAGTCAAGATGGTTCTACCCCTGGGTTTAAGGACTTAGGCCTAATAATCAACTGCTGCTGCTGCTTGTATATACTGCTGTTAGAGACAGTGGGTCTGACTTCTGTCAAGGTGTTTTTTTGTTTGTTTGCACCAGTTAAATCCCAAATGTAATTTGGTTTTATTGTGTGAGTGGTATATGTGGAGGTAGACCCAGAGAAGGCCAGGGTAGGGAACTGCTCACACATAAATGTGGGTTTCTTTCTTACCAATTCATAGCCTACCTGCACCAGCACAACCATTGCATTTAGGAGGCTTTGGAATTCTGTGCATATTTCTTAGACATACAGCTATACAAAGATGGTCATGTTTGATATTTAGAATCAGAGAAGCTGAAGAAAATATTACCCAAAATGTAATAGCTGTAGACAGGCTCTGCATGTAATATGTTTTCTTTTCAGGTGTAAAAATTACTGATATTAGTAAACAGAGGCTTTTTAAATCATTTTGCAGCCATTATTAAATATGACTTAACAGGAGGTACCTGGGTGGCTCAGTCAGTTAAGCCTCTGATTCTTGGTTTCAGCTCAGGTCATGATCTCACAGTCCTTGAGTTCAAGCCCTGCATCAGGCTCTGTGCTGGCGCCTGGCACAGACTGCTTGGGATTCTCTCTCTCTCTCTCTCTCTCTCTCTCTGTCTCTCTCTCTCTGTCTCTCTCTCTCTCTCTCATTGTCTGTTCCTCTCTGCCACTCCCCTGATCTCTCACAATAAAAAAACATGACTTACCAAAATTCTTTGAAATATATTTCCATTATTGTCATTGCAATGACCATGAGGGATAAATACTGAGGCCCACACAGCTAGAAAGAAGTGAAGAGAGTGAAGTGGGGATTTGAATTTAAATACAACCATGTTTTCATTCATCAATTCCAAAAATAAAGAGTACACATATGCATGCATGTATGTTTGTGTGTTTTGAAATAAGACAAAGTGAAGAGAGTGAGCTCTGGGACCAGACAATCGGTATTTTAACCCTTTCTCTGGAATTTACTAGCACTGAGCTCTTGTATGATTTAATTAAACATTCTAAGATTAAGTTTCCTTATTTGGTTAGTGGCCATTGATGCTCAGTTCCTAAATCCATTTCGCAATCCAACTGCAAAGTGTAATAGTCTAGGGAACTTGGGTGGCTGTCGGTTAGGCATCTAACTCTTTTTTTTTTTTTTTAATATTTTTATTTATTTCTAGGAGAGAGAGACAGCGTGAGCAGGGGAGGGTGAGAGAGAGAGGGAGTCACAGACTCTGAAACAGGCTCCAGGCTCTGAGCTAGCTGTCAGCACAGAGCCCGACGCGGGGCTCGAACCCACGAACCGAACGATCATGACCTGGGTGAAAGTCAGACGCTTAACCGACTAAGCCACCCAGGCGCCCCGGCATCTAATTCTTGATTTGGGCTCAGGTCATGATCTTATGGTAAGTGTTTGGGCCCTGCATTGGAGTCTGCACTGGCAGTGTGCAGCCTGCTTAGGATTCTTTTTCTCTCTCCCTCTCTCTGTGTCCATCCCCTGCTCACATAACCTATCTCTCCCTTTCCAAATAAACAAGCATTAAAAAAATGTAAGAGTATAATCTTGTCCTTTCCATTATACTTATTTGCTGAGATATTGCTAACAGGACATGCCCCTATTCTGCTCTATTATTGACTAGTGGTAGAATCCACATAGGAAATGCAAGATAAATGGTTGATTCTTTTATTTCACTTATTAGTTTTCAAGATAATCTAATTGTTACTCCTCTCTGAAGAAGATCAATTCTTAAAATATCATTTTGGCAGCACTTAGGTAGCTTAATCTAAGCGTCTGACTCTTGATTTCGACTCAGATCATGATGCCAGGGTTGTGGGATCAGGCCCTGTGAGGGCTGTGGAGCCTGTTTGAGATTCTCTTGCTCCTTCTCTCCCTCTCTTTCTCTGTCCCTCTCTCCCATTCTCCCCTCCCCTGCTCACACACATACATGTGAGCCATTTAAAATAAATTAAAAAAAATTAAATATTAAATATCCCTTTGAACTTACATATTTATACATATTTGGTAAATTTCAATTAATTGCAAAGACCATATTTATTAATTACACATTAACCCAGTAGAAGACTTTTCAAGTTGTTTTTGAATCATTTTGACATACACCTCTAAGGTCTTTAGTAGTTTGCTGTCTACCTGATTTGAAAAGATATTCTAGGTTCATCCTATCCTAGTCCTTCATTTCATCAAGAAGCCTGGTTTCAAAATGCTACTTCAAAACTACAGTCTGGGTGCTAGAGATATTCATTGCTACTGGGTAGGTCATTACTTCTTGGTCAATACAGTGACAGAGCTAAGATACACGCATATGCGCACACACACACACAAGCATGTGCACATATTCATGCATACATAAACATATTTTTCAAGAAAAGAATCCTCATAATATTGATGCATCTAATGCAAATTCAGGACTTCGGAGTTTTTGCTAAATCTCGTTCATATTGCAGCATTCCCCTCTTGTCTTTATCAAAAGTCCTGATTTTGAGGACACCAAGAACTCGTTATCACTTGTTTCCTTTATTCTTTTCAGAGAAGTCTCACAATATCAATACTAACACTGCCACCATAAATAGGACTAATAAAAACAGTTTTTTAAATTTGAATACGCTTTCCCATAATCCCTTTATAGTTGTACTACACAAACATGCATATGTACACATACATGTGTGTATCTACACTATCTACATCATTCACATCAAGCATCTGTATCAATGCCTATACCCTCTATCTACAATCAAGGCATAGAGCCACTGCACACTATATGCTTTCCCTTTAATGGTCACTTCACTTCTATGGGTCACTAGGTTTTAAATGCTCACACTAATCTTTGTGTGTACCTCTACTCACATGGCTGTCTGAAGCTGATTATACAGGTTCTCAAGAAGGACTCAAGGAAACAATGGAGTTCTTAAATGGCGAAAATGAGTTTTCTATGCTTTTTATAAATCAAAGTTAATTTTTCTAAATATATTATCATTGGCCCACGTGGCTCTTGTTTCCTTCCTTGTGTATCATTTTCCTCTAGAATTAGGTTTCTGTTGTATGGTAATACATTTTCTTCCAATTATTAGTCATTTTCATTAGAGTCCAGCATTTTACTAGAATATTTCTTGTTATTGGTAATTCTAAGTTGACATCCTTAGGTACTGAGATTATCTTTCAAAATGTAGCTTCAAATATCAGAAGTATTTTCTTGATTATAGTTTTGCTTATTTGCTCTTTTCCTTTTGTTTTCTTCAACGACTCCTATTATTTGTATGTAGGAACTTGAGATTTGTCTTTTTTTCTATTACCTCTTTTTTATATTTTCTAACATAGGCCTTCCTTTAATCTTTTTTCCCTCAAGGCTTTACTTGTTGAGTATATTTGCTTTTGTGTCTGGTTTAGTCCTCATATCTGAAGTGATTACTTATTTTATTTTTAATACTTTCCTGAACTTTCTTACTTAATTTTTGATATTTTCTAACTTTCTGTTATAATGTTCCTAATTTCTTGTAGATTATTTTGAAATAGACTGGCAGTTTTGAACCATTTTGCAGGCATGTTTTCTGCCATAATTTTGTTTTTTATCATAGAGTTTTTTGATTATTCAATTAGTTTATCCAGAGACAATGTGATTCACAAAGTAATTTATCAGAATTAATGGATAGAAATGTTTAGTTACCCCAATAGTTAATTACTGATTATTATAAAATGATACAAAAGTTTGTGTGTGTGTATTTACTACTTGGTACTTCCAAGATGCTTTGTGCTCTTACTAGTGATATTCTACTATAAACCTTTAGATAAAATGTGTAATTTGCAAACACCTCTAATAATATCTTTTCCTACTTGACCTGCTAATCAAAGTCTCAAGAAATTAAGCAAGATTTTTAAAAAACCTTTAAAAACTTAAAATACTTACCCTATTTCTCAGCAATCAATATAACAACTATTTAGTGTAGCAGTTATAGCATCATCTTATTATTGATGACTAAAAATGCTTAGCTTCTAAAAAGGAGACAATGCCAAATTTATTTGGTGATGCTCACTTTCGTATATTTTAACTGTTTTCAGAAGCAATATGATGTTGTAATTGATAGTTTTGCTGTAAAGTATGTGTTTACATAATAATAAAGTTATGAAAAATATATTGCTTAACTATGATGTCTACTATTTGTAACATATCTCAAATAAGTCAATAAAACTTATTGGAATATTTTACTACTGATGAATCTGTAGTTTAAAGGGATGAGGTATAGTGGGATATAAAGTTTTACAGATATTTTGCATTCATCTAGGACATTGCTCTTCATGTTTAGAAGGCACACAAAAGAACATTACATGGAATATTGTATTGATAATTAGGGTAGGTCAATTCAAATTGAAGTTGACATTTTCTACATGGCTCATGTATATAAACTGGTATCATATACTTATACAGATATATTAATATCTATAGTGATGTTCAGTATCAGAATATTTACAGCTAATCCAAAATATATCAGTCCTTTGATTTCTAAAATGAATAAATAACTGACCTATGCTAAAAATAAGAAATAAATAAAACTATCCAATATTTATCCAATGGATATTAAGCATTTACAATAAAGTCTGTAATAAATATACAAAACCACAGGTGCTGTGGAATTCATCTTTCTCTACCTTTAAAATATTATTTCCTCTTGTTTGATGTGGCCAAGTGATGTTTCTAGAGAAAAGCTCAGATGATTTATAAACTATATCTCAAATATATGATTTCTAATATAGAGACGGCTATGTAGTGGTATACTGGCTAACTTTTGACATTAAATCAGCCATCACATTTATCTGACATGTATCTCTAAATACACAATAGCATGAAATAAACTCACAGCATTAAATGAGGCACTAAGACATAATGAGTAAGTAATTATAAGCACGGTACAATTATAAATATTTTTATCTCAGGAATTATGGCTGGCACCTCACAAGCTGAGAAATTAATTTTAACTATAGAAACCTACATTATTATTATTATTATCATTACTGCTATTAGCATTATCATCATCTTGAAGAAACTCATTGTTTTAAGAAAGCTATTGTTATCAGATACTTGTTATTGTTTCCATTAAATCCATAAAAATTCTAAATTAATTTATAATTAATAAATTGTTTATTGTTATCAGATACTTATTATTTCTTTTATATTTATTAACTGTATAAATTAATTTATTTATAATTAATAAAACTCAATCATTCAACAAATATTTGTTGAGTGCCTATAATAAAGTAAATTTGATTTCTTTTGCTTAGTTATCTATTAAAATATGGTGTTTCGGTAATAGTCCCATACATGGAATAGAAACCTCCGATATGTTTCTTAAACTTTACATATAACTCCTGAAATTATTATGTAAAAATAAAGTTCACTTTTAAATTTACATTTTTAAAACTCTTATACATCTCTTTAATTCAAAGCTTTGGAAATATTTCTCTGATGTTTGTAAATTCACAGTGAAAAATAAAAACCAAAGTTTAAAAAATAACTTTCATTACTTCTAATAGGAACTATCTCTTACATGTATATTTGAATGTATTGTTTCTCATTTGTCCTGTTATTTGAGGATTTGACTCTTTCTTCTATTTCTTAGTTTCTATTTTTGAAAATGATGATATAGATGACTATCAACATAGAACATGTGACTATTAAGTATGGGGAAGAGGGGAAGCAGTTTATGAAATATGACAAAATATGACCCTAGTATTGATAAACATCTACATTTATCTTATTTTATAGGCATTAGCATTCTAGCATCTTCTATATTTCTTGATTTTCTTAACCCGCTGAAAAGTAAAGCACATTTCCATCTTTGGAGGTCAAAGGGGACAGAGTTTCCTCTTCCTGTGCAGTGACAGGTTGAACATGAGCATGTTCAAGTTCACAAACTTTAAATGTTGAGGGGCTGACATGAAAAAAACCTGGACAATATGAAAGCACAATTTTGCAAATCTAGTAGCGGAAATTATGTGAAGTCCTGTGGCATGGTATCAGCAGACTTTTAAGGCATGTCTTTAATTATGTTTCCATTACTGACTCTTTTCATAGTTGTATCCCCCTGGCAAAATCTATCTAATAAATTCCTTTTGTTTTAAACTTTTCTTTTAAATGTTTTGTTTTATACTGTTGCTGGCAACCCAGACAACAGAACACAACATGGATTGTAGGTATCAGTCCCTAGAGAAAATATAACAACTCTGGGACTGCTTAGCTGACTGTATTAGGGCTGATGACAGGAATCCCATGAGCATTTCAGGAGGGAATCCTTGATGGTGTGCATTTTAGCATCAGACCTAAATGTCTTATGTGGTTACCCATTGGAGGCAAAGCCTCAGGGTGTAGTCCAGATAGTCGTTAAATACTGACTACAAAGGTTAAGATGAATTCAGTGACTGCACATTTAGGAACCTGCTTTAAAATGCATTGGATCCCATAAAGAAGGTGAATGACATACCCATATTTCTCAATTCTCAGCTAAGGAATACAGTAGCCCCCTCTTATCCATGGGGATTAGGGGATAGTTCTTAGGTCCCCAGTAGATGCCTAAATCCGCGAATAGCACCAAACTCAATATATACTGTTTTACTTATACATCTATGATAAATTTATAAATCAGGCACAGCAAGAGATTAATAATAGTAGTAAAATAGAACTATAATAAAGTACTATAATAAAAGCTGTATGAATGTATTCTCTCTCTCAAAATATCTCACTGCACTCACCTTTCTTGTGGTAATATAATAAAATACCTGTGTGATGAGAAGTAAGGTGAAAGACACAGACACTGTGATGCAATATTGGGCTATAGCTGATCATCTGGCATAGTGTCAGAAGCAGAGGATAATTTGCTTCTGGAGCATGGTTGACCACAGGGAACTAAATGTCATAGAAGGCAAAACTTCAGGCAAGAGACTGAAACCCAGTGTCTCATATGTCTTGTAGCCTCAGGCTGAAGTAGCCAAAACTACAGAAGCAGAATAATTCTGTGACTGATTATTTCCAATGTCAGTTCAATACACAAGATTCCATCTATGAGCAAATTAGAGTATTTATCTGAAAAGAGTTACACCCAGAAATTGGAATGGGAATTCCCCAAACATTGAAAGCCACTTATCCTCCTTGCCTGGCAAGTAAATTTTCATAACTTGCCCTAGGATTGCTCATTCCTAAAGTGAAGATGTTATCACTCTTTTTCCAAAAGGCATTAACTTGCAACCCAGCCACCCCTCATTGTCCTCTCTATTTATGGTGGAATTCCATCATGAATTGAAGGACCAATTGCAGAATAGAACATTTTTTTCCTGGAAAAAATCCTTATTAATAAGAAATTAGAAAATCAGTAAATCGTAGCTATGGATGCTGTTTTACTAAGATGAGGGGAGCAAATTTTTTGATCAGCCTAAAATTACAAGTATGTATAAATTTTTCAGAGTTTATATATTAATGCTAACCAGGACTTCTGGGTGATTGCAATTAGTTCTGTTGGCTGGTTTAGAAAAATGTGGATCCAACCTTCATCCTCACCAAATGCCATTGCAATGCCAGAAATATTACAGAGTAAATAATCCAGAACATTAAATAAATAGAACTATTAGAAATATTTTAAATTGTGAAACATATCTAATTAATCCTTCAAAAATTCTCCTTTGCATAGAGGAATCAGGTGGCCAGAAATATTGAGAAATGCACAAGTGAGTAGTAGAGGCTGCAGGGGAGTAGAGTCTGTTTGTGCTGTTTTGTAGACAGGCATGCCAAAGAAAAGCTATGGTTGAAAAATGACCCCTGATTTCAGTATGAATGGGTAGATCTTAAGAGTGGTAAAGAGAAGAAACTACACTGAAACACCAGGAACAAAGTAGACATGTTATCATTATTGGAAACAAGGTCTACTAAGATAAGAATACTCCTGTGGGGATATACATGACACTATTTGTTTCCTCTTCAGAATAAAAATAAGTACACAATCAACCAGAGTCCCCAACAGTAGATACTTTAGTAGATACTATACCAGATGGCCTATGTAACAGTCATTCATTATATGTTCTATGTTAGTAAAACCTAATTTTGTTCAGGTACACAACACTTGTGAAATTTGTTTCCTATGTCTTTACATTATGATATCTAAGTAAATTATGACTATCTCATCTATAATAGTTAATGATCAATTTAGGCCTGGAGAACTGTGATAAAACTATGAAACATGAAACAAATACTTCTCAGGGCTCCAAAGAAAGAAGACTGCTTTTAAAAAGAAACACAGGAAGAGATAAGCACTCTTCTATCACTGGACTATAATGTGTTTGGATGATGCCTGGAATTTTAAAAGCCATACTGGGATGACTAGACAATTAGCCTATAGACCAAGTTGGCATGCTGAAAATAGTACAGCACAAAAATATGAAAAATCCTCAATGGGTTTTGGTGGAGGGTTAATTAACCAGTTGTGAAGACTCCTATCTTTTCCTTCTTATATGATTAGAAAAAGTTAGTTTTATTTATTTATTTTTAAAATTTTAATAGTTATTTTCAGGAGAGACAGAGCATGAGCAAGGGGGGGGGGGTGGGCAGAGAGAGAGAGAGAGAGAGAGAGAGAGAGAGAGAGAGAGAGAGAGATACAGAATCTGAAGAAGGCTCCAGGCTCTGAGCTGTCAGCACAATGTCTGGTACAGGGCTTGAACTCCTAGAACCCTGAGATCATGAGCTGAGATGAAGTCAGATTCTTAGCTGAGCCACACAGGTGTCCCAAAAGTTACTGTTTCAGATAGTTTAATTGATACTGCTTTTTACTTTTGAAAAAAAAAAAAATTCCAGGTCTGAGGAACAAAGGCATATTTTAGTGGAATGAGGATGATAAAGATTCATGATTCCTCACACAACCCCTGACAAACACAGAACCTCTCCAATGAAGTGGAGGCAAAGCCATGCTATATAGCAACATAGATGTGTAATGTAATTCATTCTTTTAGGTTTCTACTAAAAGACCTTTCTACCAAAAGAGATTTATCATAGTCTATGCTGTGGGGAAAGAGAAAGCCCAGAACTAACTACCCTAAGTTATTAAACAGCTGCTCTGACTGGCACAACATTAATTGTTGAGGACCCAAAACACCACAAATTCACCAATCAGTGTGCAGGGTTGTAAGGTCAAGTAATAAATGGGATTTTGCCCCAAATTTGCCTCATAGTCAACCCAATGAAATCCCTAAACCACCCTGTATTTAATCTATCAGTTCTCACATATGAGTTTGGAAGCAAGCAGCAAAAACTTTCACTACCCCATTTGTTTAGGAAGTAAGTACTATTTTGGCAGAAAGAGCCAACTAAAACACTCTAAGGCCATTTAACCCCTTCCAAACAGTTAATAAAAATCAGTATTATTTCTGTGGATAAAGTACACAATTCATATAGACATCTAAGACTATAGACACACAAGATGGTAATTACTACTGCAATCTCATTTCATTTTTGGGTTCAGTCAGTGAAGAAATAAGTATGTCTCAAAGAAGGACACCAGATTAGCACATGTTTAATTGACTGGTAATTCCAATTACAGTTAGATTTGCACATATAGTTTCCTTCTTTGAACTAAAACTGTAACTTATGGCTTATAATATGTAGATATTAATCTAATAAACACTTTGTTTTTCTCCAGCCCAAAAAAAACCAGGATATTGTTTTTACCTCAGAGTAAGAGAATGCCATTTACTACCTCCTTTTTGCTGTTATATTAGCCTCTCATTGCTGTGTCCCAATATAATAGACAGGGTCCTTAGTTATATAATCATCTGACACAATATAGATTATTCTATTAACTGATGACATCATATTATTAGGACCAAGTTACCAAGTATTGGAAGGTATTCTGGATATCAGTTTAACACACACTTTAGTACAAAATACCAGTACGTGCAATTTCAGTCAAGTTTCTGGGAATCTATTGATAATGGCCCCGTAAGACAAATTGTGTCCCTGCCATTAGCTAAGAGGCACAATACTTGAGAGTCTTTATATTTCAGAAGCAATAAGCAGCATATTTAAGTGACAGTACTCTGAACCCATTAATCAGTTATCTGAAATGAATGTCACTTTTGAGTAAAATCAGAGCAAAAGAAGACACTCTAATTTCTGCTGGTGACAGTGTAAGGATCTCTGCTACTGAGCAGATGCAATAGTGCATACAGTGTTTTTGACACATTGGGATGGAAAATGCAGAAACAGCAAGCCCAGGGGCATCTGGGTGGCTCAGCCAGTCTGGCATCTGACTCTTGGTTTCAGGTCATGATCATGGTTTATGGAGTCAGGCCCCACATCTGGCTTCTTCTCCTTGCTGACAACATGGGATTCTCTCTTTCCTTCTATCTCTTTCAAAATAAACTTAAAAGGGGGGGGGCGGGGCGCTTGGGTGGCTTAGTCGGTTAAGCATCCGACTTTCGCTTAGGTCATGATCTCGCGGTTCGTGGGTTCGAGCCCCGCGTCGGGCTCTGTGCTGACTGCCAGCTCAGAGCCTGGAGCCTGTTTCAGCCTGTGACTCCCTCTCTCTCTGACCCTCCGCTGCTCATGCTGTCTCTCTTTCTCTCTCCTAGAAATAAATAAAACGTTAAAAATTTTTTTTAAAAAAAGGAGGGGGGGCAAGTCCAAAAATAAGAGTCACACTGGAAACCATTGAGGTTTTGGTACAAACCTATGCCTTTTCTTCAGCAACTAAATCTCCTTTGATAAATAGCTCTTGGTCTGTACTGGAATTTGATGAAGTCCAACTATCAAAGCATAAAACAGCATATGTCACGTAACCTTACTGAATCATGTACTTTCTACTTTGATCAAAATTTCAAGTGTGCCTGGGTGGCTCAGTCAGTGAAGCATCCAACTTCAGCTCAGGTCATGTTCTCACACTTTGTAGGTCCCAGCCTCTCATCAGGCTCTGTGCCAAGAGCTCAGAGCCTGGAACCTGCTTCAGATTCTGTCTCCAGATCTCTCTCTTCCCCTCCCCCAACTCAATTCTGTCTCCCTCTCTCGCTCAGAATAAATAACCATTATAAAATTTAGGAAAAAGGCATTCAGAGTGACTAGCACAGGAATCCATTATCATGCAGAAGTGGAATCAAATGAATGGATTGTGTAAGCAAACCGTACACATTCTCAGTACTACCATCTTACCACACTGTAATCCCTTCTTCAATACTCAACTCTGATTTCATGGAAAGTAGTCAGTTAATGAGAAGGGAAATGTTAACATCAATATTTCAGAAAAAATACTATGCAGGAGGCTAATCCTTCTAGTATAAGGAACTTTTAGCAGTATATCTTATTGTTCAAATGTTTCTAGAAAAGGTGTTGGCCTGAAGTAAAAATTCTACAGTAACTCACTGATAACTGGTTTTGAACAGATGTCTGAAGAAATGTGGAAAGCAAGACTCGGGGATTAGTAACAAGACAGTTGGGGGGAAGAAAGAATGTGGAAGGACCTCCAGGGTAGCTGCGGGAATAGGAAGATATCTATGTTGTATCTGAACGCAAATTTTAAGAGGCATTTGAACACTAACAGAATGAAGAAAACTATTAATAATCAGGTTAACAAGATGATGTTTGTGTAGGTCAGTCACCTTCATTCTTTAGCCTGCATTGGGCCTGCTGCATGGACTTGTTGACCGTGTAGGCATGGAAGCAGAAAGAAAAGTTATGCAGAACCTCAACACTGTGAACTTTCTCTCACCAATGCTCACGTGACTGCCACTGATGAATGCAAACTGACCAACTAGAGGCCGACTATATAAGGATCATATTCCAGGGGAATAAAGTAATTACCCAACAGCAATCATCTGAATCTTTTGGCCACTTGGATAAAAAGGAAAGGGTGTAATTTTAGGCATCATTTAACCTATTAAAGGAAATCCTCTTGGTTCTCTTCAAGAGTAGAGACTAATATGGATAAAACATAGACGGCCATACATCAGCAACATCTAATATGGATAAAACAGACACTATGCCCTGTCTTTCACACACAGCATAGACTGCCTAGGTTAACATCCTGGTTCTAATACTTACTACCTTTGTGAATTTGGGCAAGTCATGTAAACTTTGGTAAATCTAATTTCATCAACTATAAAATAAGGGGAGAAATCTTATCTATATTCCAAGACTGTTATTAAAATTAAGTGACTTAATACATATAACACATGACATAACTGATACCACAGTGAGCGCCATATAAGTAATAATTAAGTAAAATAGAAAACTGTATTATGTAGAGGTAGAAAAAGTAATGGAATACTATGATAAGTATGAAATTTATTTCAGGATGGAGTATTTGGACCATATAAATTGCTAAAAAGCCTTAAATGTGTGGTCCTAGCTGCATATAAAATATGAATATCTAGTGGATGAAGAATTAATAAGCAACAATTATATCCTGATAACTGTTGCAGAAATGAGGTCTGTAATAGTTCTATCCATGTTCTTTTCCATATATTATATGTATAAGATTAAATGGTAACTTGTTTTTACTTTCTCCCATGTTTATCTCATTTTTGTACCTTACATGTGTGGGTGAAGGTTTTCAATGTAGTTCACATTTTTTAATAAGATTGATCAACACATGTCAGACTAAACAAACACCACCCAGTAATACTATACTTGATACCAAGTGAGTGGTGAAAATCTGAGTTATTTCTTTCTGGGGGAAATGGTTTGATTAGAGATAGTTAAAATATCTAAACTCAGGAGCAGTGTTTAGAACAGTGGGTGTAGCTGATGTGTAGCCAAAGTACTACAGCATTTAGTGGACATTAATGGATATCCATTTTCTGAGATTCCTCATTCCTTTTAGAATATTCTCTTATTATGTGAGTCCTGGTGAGAAGTAGGTTCAGTGTCCCATAGGTTTCCAAGGTAAAGGGACAATATAGCCGAGGACATGGGTAAACCTATGTCCTCAATCTCAAACTCAAGTTTTTGAGTTGTGATGAAATGAAACAAAGATCCAGTTTCACTGGAAAATCAGTCAAGGCAGATGTGAAAATATGAAAGGTCCTGCAGTGTCTGTGACACAAGGAGAGGGACTGTGATTTCAGTGCATCATCCTACCCAGACTGTTGGAGCTTTGGTGGTATTCTCTGTTCCCCATCATTATTGCCATTTTTCTGAACCCTGGATCTCCAATTCATTAAGTATGATTCCTTCTGTTGTGGGCAATCAAGAAACCTATTATGTGTTTAGACATATGCTGATATGTAGCCATAAACATACATCTATAACAATACAAGGAGAATATTTACATAATATTTTTAGAAAATTGTATACATCTACATATCCAACTACTAACAATGGTTAACTCAGGGTGATATAGTTTTGTGGTTGACCTTCATTAATTTCTAACATTAATTTTGTGTATTTTTATACTCTTCCAGTACATACTTTAATATATTTGTGTCCCCCATATAAAGCTTAAAAAATAAATCTTGTTTTTTCCTAATCATAATTTTATCATCTAACCTGTAAGTTTAATTTTCTCAGAGGATATAAAGCAACAAAGAAGTAGATATGTAAAGGATTCACCTGATAATATTGTGCCTATTTCTACATTTTAAGTTAACTCACCTCATTGGAGTGGGGAACCAAAAAGTAAGAGTATGAGATTATGAGTATTCAGAAAAAATATTGTGAATTGGAAAGAGAGATGAGGGGATATACATAGAGTGGAAGGTAAAACATTGTCTTTTATTTGTTTTTTAAGTTACATTTCTTTGGTTTTGTGAGAAATAAAAGGACATAAACTGAAGTCCAGCAAGTCCTGGCACCCACAATGTTCTTGGATACAGAAGGACAATAAGCTATTAGTAACAGTGAATGAAGGACCATGGAGCTCGATCCAAGTGCCACACTCTGCAGGAAGTTTTTAGAGAAGGTATCTCAGTACACCAGAAAGTACCTCTATTTTTGTTTTTCTTGTTTCATTTCAGCTATGTGTATTTCAAAAGGTCCCCTAATGTTTATTAGCAAAACATCCAAATTATTTGGCATCTCAGCAATCATACTTGGAGGGAAGTTGGAGGGGTAGTGGTGGAGTTAACAACAGTGATTATGATGCATCACGCATGTGTGTGTGTGTGTGTGTGTGTTCAAGTGTTCTGAGAAGAGTGAACTTGAGAAGAGTTGAAACACAGTAGTCTTGTCACAGATCCTGGGGTTTAATTATTAGTTATTTCTCCTACCAGCTACAAAACTTGTGCTAGTGAACCTTTATCTCTACATCTTCAATTCCTGATGTTAAAATTAGCAAAAATGACTACATAACTTAATTAAAATAAACAGTGAATGAGATAATTTATGAAAAGCAAAAATCCAAGTTCCTGGCACAAAGTAGGTGCTCAATCAGTTGTACCTAATATTGCTTTTATACAATGCTGCTATTATTAGAATATAGGTTATATCATGGATTCACTGATGTAATGGCCCTCAGAGAGTGTTTGTTCCATGCTCCCAAACCTATAAATTGTAGGGACCAAGGGCAGACTGTCCTAAAATGTGCCATTTTGGCATATAGATTATTTTAAATAAAAGTTACTTAAGGGGCACCTGCGTGGCTCAGTCAGTTGAGCATCTGACTGGATTTCAGCTCTGGTCTTGATCTCACAGTTGGTGGGACCCAGCCCTGCAATGGGCTCTGTGCTGACAATTCTGATAGCTTAGAGCCTGCTTAGGGTTCTCCATTTCTCCTTGTCTCCCTGCCCTCTCCTGCTCATGCTCATGCACTGCTACTCTCTCTCAAAATAAACATATACTTTTTAATGTTTGTTTATTTCTGAGAGAGAAAGACACAGAGCACCAGCAGGGGAGGGGCAGAGAGAGAGGGAGATACAGAATCTGAAGCAGGCTCCAGGCTCTGAGCTGTGAGAACAGAGCCCAATGTGGGGCTCAAACCCATGAACTGTGAGATCATGACCTGAGCTGAAATCGGACACTTAACTGACTGAGCTACCCAAGTGCTCCTCAAAATAAACATTTACAGAAAAGAATTACAGAGCCTGCTTTGAGTCCTGTCTCCTTCTCTCTCTGCCCCACCCTAGCTCACACGTTCTCTCTCAAAAATAAACTTAAATAAAATTTAAATGTAAATTTTTTTTAAGTTTCTTAAGAGATGTTGTCCTATCTAAGGATACTCAGGCCCTCTTCTCTGAAAGCAGGAAATGAATCCCCCATGTGAAAGGCACTTTCTCAGTACCAGGAGGTGCAAACAAACATCCTTATCACTAGAAATGGGAAATTTAGAGAGCAGGAGGCTACATAAACAATCCATGTTACTTTTTACTAATTTACTACCCAGCCCAAATTCTCTTTAGAATTTCTTACTATTTGAAGCTCCCACAGTTAAGTTTTGTCTTATCAATTTCTCACAAATTTCTTGCCTCTTTGTCTAAAAAGTATAAAAACTGCCTGCCTTGGTCATTTCTTCAGGTCTCAATTTCATTATGATGCCTCCATGTGCACATTATAAGACATCATTTTTTTCTCCTATTACTTGGTCTCATTTCATTATTAGTCCATCTGGAAGACCTTAAGGAGTAGAGAAGAATTTTTCCTTCCTTTCAAAATGAAGAAACTGGGACTGACTGGGAAAATGTATTTACTTAAGGTCACATACAATTTTGGTGGAAAAAACAGTAAAATCTAATTTTCATGAAACTTAACTGAGTCTTTTCTCTGGGTCAGCTCACAGCTTCTCAGATCTACACACAAATACATACTCAGTACATATTTGCCAAAAGGACATGCACGTATCTTAGGTTGGGTGCTAACAAGTATTTTGACCATATTCATAAAATCTAAACAGAGACATTTTGCATTTTTGTTTTAACAGTTTAGTTTCTTAAATATGTTGGAAATTGCATGTAAGTACTCATGTAAAAAATTCATTTTTTTTGTATTTGCTTGGACAAGGAATTGAAATGAATATTTAATATGAAAGTCCATAAATTTTTAATATTAGAAAAATTTTGCTTGTTTTTTCCTCTAAAATAGCTAAGGAAAGATATTTTTAGATACATATATACATATTTATATACTCATGTATATTTTAAGTCATGAATGAAAATAAAACAGAATATTGAGAGAATGTATGCTTAGAAGAATTTTGAGTTATAAGGCTTTTATATAATCTGTATTTCTTTTGAACCAACACAAGTATGATCCGCTGCTTGGAGTAGTTTTAAATGACAGTCACTCAAAACACAAAAGCTTGAGGCCTAAAATCAAGTAGAGCACTTTTCTTTTTGTATGGAAACAAAGAAGCAAGAATCCAGTAGGGTGCTCTGTAGAAACATCTAAGGATTATTCCTTTCCCAGGTGAAAAGGGGAATGGAGTCCATGCTAAAACTGACAGCTATTAACAAAAGCTGATAACTCAGGTGAGTTTAAAAGAAGGAAGGCAACAAGGAAAGGTGGGATGGAGGAGGGGCGGATGTGAGGAAGAGAAGAAAGAAAGATTTATGAGCCAAGAAAGGAGACCAGGCATCAATACAAATTCTAAACGTAGTGTGGTTGTTATAATCTGATGTTCCTTTTGGGAAGAAAACCGTATGTTTAAGTAAAATACCAATTAAGCCTAACTATTAAATAAATAAACCTAATATAGAGGTATATAGTATATGTATATATATTATACATATATTTGCTTTACTGGCTGTATCTTGGGCACCATTCTTCAGTGTATGCTTCATACACCAGTTGGTAGGTAGGACATTACACATGTGTGAAGTAAAATCGACTTTCTATGTACATATTTTACTCAATCTTTAGTCTATGTTTTTATGCAGGTTTCATACTGAACAAAATGTATTAAAACAATAGTTCTTGTGAAGCCCTATAGATAAGTAAAATCATCTATTGGGGTATATACATGAAATGTTTAAATAATAGTATATGTGTTATTATTCAGGATTACCAGTCAAAAATACAAGCTGGGGTTAGCAAACTAGCTAGTGGCCCAAATGTTGTCTAATACCTGTATTCTTAAATCAACTTTTATTGGAATACAGCCACAGGTACACAGTATCTATAAATGTTTTTTACTAGAACAGAAGATTTAAGTTGTTGGAATGGAAACCTTATGGCTTGTAAAGCCTATTTTTTTTTCCTCTAACCATTTACAAAAAATGTTTACTATTCTCTTTGCTAGAGAAAGCTGACAATAATTCAAGTCAAAATTGTCTGTGGACAAGAAGAGAAACTTAATATCTCTTAGGGACATGGTTCCAGAGTTTATAAATAGTTGTTACACTTTAGAATTTTCTCAGTTGATGGAAAAAGGTGCAGGTGTATCACTTTTTTTTTTTAGCCTTAAATGCTAAAGTACACTTTATATCTGTTTCCTTAAATTAGGCCTTCTCTCCATTGCTAAAGAAGGTGAATGACCTTGGCAAAGTTACTTACTCTCTCTGAGATTTGGTTTATTTATATAAAAATAATTAAAATAAAGACTCTAATATCTTATATAGTTCTGTAAGTGTTATGCCTGCACGCACTCCATATTTGGGAAATGAGCCCTCAGTAAATGATAATTGCTTCTATACCCACATATGTTGGCAGGATACACCTTGCATAGATTTGACTCTATAAAGTAACAACAGTACACAAGTTTTTATTGATCTCTGAAAAATATATATGTGTAATAATATCCATATCTTGTGTGTGAATGCATATACACACTATATATCTAAAAAAAACAAAAATATAAGCAAAATAAAAATAATTACTGACTTAATAAAATTAAATGAGAGCAGAAATATAAATAAAGGTACAGGCAAATGGATGATGTTTGAGGGGTGTTAACGATTGATGGAATTTAGCCAGGATTGTGACAGTCATCTCATTGTTAGGCCATGGCAGCTAAACTCAAGAGTGTGGGCCTGAGATCCAATTGGGATCAGTACTGCATGGTTGGAGAAAGAAAACCTGTTTGGATGTCTTTAAATAGGTGTAGTCTGATGCCTTATGCTTCATTTTAACCATGTTCTTTTGATCTTTTACAGATTTTGAATTTTGTCAATAAAAATCTATGTTCTTAATGAAAGGACCACAGATTTCTATTTTTATAGTCCTAATATCTAGCTAAGTGCCTAGAAAATATTACATTTGTATTTGTAGGATAAATGAAAAAGCAGCAGCATTGAAATTACCTGGTAATGGAAAGGAATAGGTGAGAACAAACGAAATGAATCTCTCATAATTATGACAAATTACTAAAATCATATGTTGTATTGATAGATTTAGCTAATATTTATCATTTAATATTGAGTGCTATACAAACAATAATACAAATGAATCTCAGTAACTAGAATTTATCCAAAATACAATAGGAAAAATATCTGTTATTTTTAGAATACTTAAGACTTGTTCTGGAAGTGAGCATATACATTATTCAATGTATTTTTTAAATCAGAATTTGTGAGATTTTAATCTACATATTTAAGGAAAGAAGAACTTAAAGGAAACCAGGCTTGTTAGCACAGAAAATCTTGTATGTAGGTGTTATAGCTCAAAAAATATTTTAGTGTAGTTACATGTTATTATAGTTTTCACTAAACTATTAAGGTATTATCTGTTCCCATAGATAGAAATAAATGGTAACCCTGAGTATTCTATAGACCATATTTCAGCTTTTTCAAGGAAAAATAAAGATGTATTATAAAATCAAAAACTCTTATCTGCCCTTGCTTGAGTGATCTTCTCCACCAAAAAGTACAGTGGTGAGCCCTAGCCAAAGACGTGGAGGCAAGAACCAGAAAGGATATGGACTTTCTGACCTAAAGACTGTGCCCCTTAGGGCAAATTACAGAATTTTATAAGTGTTTATGAGGTAAGAGAGTGAATTTAAGTTAAAATCGGGCTCTCTTCAATATCCAAAATCTTCTCATATGCTGAAGAGTCCAAGTAATAGGGTCCTTCAGTCAGAGTCATGCATGTTTTCTTTGACATGTTGAACTGATTCAGGCCAATGTAACGGACATTAGGATAAAAAGACAGAAGCTATATAGGCTTGGTAGAAACTTCTCAGCAAGAAGACATGAAGTCAATTATATGAAAGAAAATCTACACTCTTTTTTTTTTCTTTTTTTTTCTTTTTCAATTTATTTCTAGGAGAGAGAGAGAGACAGCGTGAGTAAGGGAGGGTCAGAGAGAGAGGGAGTCACAGACTGAAACAGGCTCCAGGCTCTGAGCTAGCAGTCGGCACAGAGCCTCACGCGGGGCTCGAACCCACGAACCGCGAGGTCATGACCCAAGCGAAAGTCGGACGCTTAACCGACTAAGCCACCCAGGCGCCCCGAAAATCTACACTCTTAAACAAAGACAAGACAAGTCATAAAATCCAATGTTAAGGCCTTGACTTGCTACTCAAACCTGACAGTGGTTAGCAGACAGCTGTAATTAATTTACCAGAGTGCCAACTATAGAACTACATTCAGCTCCACCTATATGGGAGTAAGGCATCTCATTTAGAGGGTGGGGGATGAGGCAGAAGCTACAGTCTGATGCTCATCAGCACCAGCAAAAGGGAGAAAAAAAGATTAGCAAAATGTTAATCTACTTGTGTTTGACGAAAACTAAATTCCAGTGTTATAGAAATTATGTAGCAAGGCATGGAAATTAGTTTCCTATTTTCAATATTTGCTATTTGGAAATTAGTGTTAAAGAGATTATAATACACCCCCTCCCCCACACAAGATACTTAGTTTCTCAATTTAACAACACTTTGTTCTCACACATCGTCACCAAATTTCCAATCTTTACACCTATATGTAAAGCAAAGCAGAAAGACATATTATCACAGCCTTGGTATCCAGGACCATTTATAACTAAAATTGCTCTCAAGATCTTCTATAATACTAAATTTTCGCAAAGTGGATCCAAACTTTAAGGTAAGGAATTAGACCCTACCGAAGTGTTTAAGCAACTTTAGTAAATGAAGTTAATAGAAAATACACTTTGTTCTTTTGAAACTTATTTAGCTCTTAAAACTACACTAGTTTGTTAACATTTCCATTGAGTTTTTATAAAATAAATTCTTTTCAGGTAATTGGACTCTTGAGAGCAGTATTAATGGATATATATGGGGTATAGGAGTCTCAAAACAAAGTGTACATGAGTTACCAGGGGAGTTTACAGATTTTTTGGACTCCATGTCAAGGGGTTCTGATTTGTAGTTTGAAGATACGGCTTGAAAAACTATTTTTAAACAAGTCACCTAGATCATTACTCTGCTGAACACCAAACCAGAGATGAAAGAAAAAATGTAACTGAAAGGGCTTAAGGCTGACATTGCTTGGACAGAAGGAACAGAACATGGAGGGTCAGAAGGAGGAGGAGTTCCTTTGATTGAGTAAGAACTGCCAAAATCGTGTTTGAAGAAAGCCACATTTTGTACCCACAGGAGAATTAAAGAGAGTGGGAGATAATGAGAAAGCTTTTATCTTGAGCAAAACTGATGAAGTGACATAGTGGTGATGAGTGAAACAGGCAGGGAGAATATCAGCCATAAAACAGAAAATTCCCCAAGTATGCCAGAAAAAAATAACATATTCAGACATTCAACTAATTAGATTATTCTTCTAAAGACTTTTGGTTTTAAAATGTTATCAGATTATCCTGGAAAATTACCTTTAATTTGGCTCTTAAGTAAAAAGAATATAATCTAAATGCAATCTAAATGTCCTCCCAGGATGGTTAAAAATAGGCCCTATTTTTCTGTCCCCATGGATGATTAAAAATAAACAAACAACCAAGCCCCATTTGACTCCACACCCAAAAACTGATTGTTTCGTCATTTTCCCTGCAATGGGACACATATGCCATCCACAACAAATTACTAATGTGCTTTATGATATTTTGCAAATAAAACAATGTATTTTTACTTGTGAGTACCATCTGCAGGATTTCAAGCATGCAAAATATTTTGATGCCTCAGGGAATTTTATATAATTGATGCTATATTTTTCTGAGACTGGTTCAAATGACTGATTATGAAATATCTGACTGGTTGCACTTACATTAACTCTTGAAAATAATCCCCACTCTCTGACCCCAATTTGGGCAGTCAACCCACTTCTTCACCATTGACCTCTGACTTCCTTAAATCCCTATCATTTCTTAGGAAAACAGAACCCCCCAAGGCTCAAAGTAATGGAATAGTAGTTCCTTCCTGAAGTATTTGGTTATTTTTCATTAACCATAACCATAGAGAGATAGGAGGTTTCCTTCATGCAGAAGCTAGTATCTATCATCACCACCATCCCCTTCTTTCTGTTGTTATGAGAACTCTCTAGGCAAGCCCAGATCTTCCTGCCAGGCTGCTGCTCTTGAACAGGAAGCCTCCAAATCATCCCGGACTTACCAGAACCATCTGGTGCTTGTGAAGTTATCTTGGAGCTTTAAAAGGGGAGCTTCTAGGGCCTTTCTGTGGAGCTGAGGCCTCAGGCCGGGAAATGAAACTGCTTTGCTTTTTCACTGAACCAGCTGAGATACCTGCCCGTAGGTGATGTACATCACACTTTTTAAAAGAGGCAGCTCCACGTGATGAAGCTACATCCTGCTACATCAGCCCCCAGCAAGAAGTGCCAGAAAACGAAATCACACAAGGGTAGCAGCAGCCCACGTGATTCACAATCAGCATTGAGGACTTTTCTCATATGGAAGAACTTGTGAACAAGTCAGATGAGCTGGGCTGCCAAATTGAGAGCAGTGAAGGGGGAAAATTTTAAAGGGCCTCTGATAAGCTACACCCCACTTCAGAGTCTCCTATTTTCAGTCTGATCTCTATGTTAATCTCAGGAGTTATCTTTTGGATTTTACAGTATACTTTTCGGAGACTTTAGAAAAAAACTCTTCAGTTTCAAAGTTAGAATGCAGATTAAGTAAAATGTGATGGTAAATGCTCAGATACATACAGGACAAGTAGAGATGTCATTTGTTGCTTTTACAAGCATTAACATAGTTTACCTCATTTCACCATTTTTTCTTCTAAAAATTGCAGGTGTTTTATTTAAATAGATTTTTCTATAAATACATAGTTTATTTTTTAAATTTTATTTAAATCCAAGTTAGTTAAGATATAGTGCAATAATGAATCAGGAGTAGAATTTAGTGATCCATGGTTTACATATAACAGTCTGTACTCATCCCAATAAGTGCCCTCCTTAATGTCCATCACCCATTTAGCCAATCCCTCCACACAACCCCCGTCCAGCAACCCTCTGATTGTTTTCCGTATTTAAGAGTCTCTTATGGTTTGCCTCTCTCTGTTTTTAAATTATTTTTTCTTCCCTTCCCCTATGTTCATCTGATCTCTTTCTTATATTCCACCATGAGTGAAATCTTATGATATTTATCTTTCTGACTTACTTTGATTGGCATAATACACTCCCCAGTTCTATCCACATTGTCACAAATGGCAAGATTTCATTCTTTTTGATCACTGAGTAATATACCATTGTGTATATATGCAATATCTTCTTTTATCCATTTGTCAGTCAATGGACTTTTTGACTCTTCATAATTTGGCTATTGTTGATAGTGTTTCTGTAAACATTGGGATGGATGTTTATATGCTATAAAATAATGGGGTGCATTAATTTATCTACTAAAGAAATGAATCCTGAGAAGACAGAGACTTAGAAAAGTAAATCTTATAACAGATCCAAGCTTTGAAATTTGGCATTCTGATCTGAGGAGCTATGACCTCAACTGATGTTTGTGTCTTTTTAGTAATCTATGTTAAAGACATTAAGAAAATATATCACACAGAAAAAATAACATGTCAAGTATATCAAGTAAATGAAAATATTTACTTCAGTAGAACAATCTTTTTCAAAATGGCGCACATATAAACAGAACTGATACGTGCATGTGCTTACTTCTTTTTCTTGTAAGAAACCATATTATAAAGCTCATTGATCTTCAAGTTTCTCAGGTACTAAAAATAAATTATTTGCCTTGATAACTTACTGAATAGGTCTCTGAAAACCAATAAACAATGCATGTATTGATTAATTCTAATATAAAATCTGTTTATTAGAGAATCCAAGATATTTTCTAAGTTGAGTCAAAGATTTGTCTGAGCATGTCCAAATACCTGAAAAGCAGAATGTGTTTATGTATTTGGAGGATGTTCACTTAAAGAGGAGAGTTATTGATGAACTTGTGGGAAGATTTGCAATGGAAGAAGCAGCTGTATTTATTTGGGAAAGCGGCCCCTGGCACTAGTTATAATGACTTCCACCTGATCCCAAAAGATCAGCTTGTACAGGTGCACCACAGCTATTTTCATAAGGAGGAATTCAGAAAAGAAACATACCTGGATTATAATGAAGACAGATAGAAAGAGATGAAACAATGAACCCAGGCACAAATCTTTTTAAAGAATCAAATTGGGAAGGTTATGATCAACAATGTTCCTTTTTAAAGTTTTTGCATAAAAACAGTTGATTGACTTTACATGCACCGATTTGATTAAACTAGAACCAAAATAAGTAAAAAAATACTGTCTTCTTAAATGTATATATGCAAATCAAGCCATATTGCTATTAGTTATCCTGATTGAAGGAGGAAGAAAAGAAGGAGGATGAGGAGATTTTAAAAAATGAGGGAAGAAGGGAAAACAATCCATAGATTTAACATAAGGAATTGTTTAGATTATTCCAGATTTCAAGAAGCATATTTGGCTCAGGTGTGATTATTAAGCTCTTGACAGGCATTTTTATATTTTAGTCCATAATCCTCAGAGATCTGTCTCACAGTGAAAGAAATACTGGCTGGATACTAATTTAAGAGCTGCCTCTTGTATCTTTTTGATGCTCCACCCATAATTAGCAAGCCTTTTACAACTAAATCAAAATCTTCAAAAAAAAAATACTTTTTCTGTACACCGTAGTACATTGAAAGTGTAGGTAGTTACCTTTTAAAGCTTAATGTAGTAAAGTCAGAAAAGAGTATGGTTTTCCAAGGAATAAAATCTGTCCAGAACCCAACTCTACTTCTAATCAAGATCAGCTATCAGTATAATGTGAAAATAAGTGCACACGGACAGACAGCATCGATAAACAAGCCCAAGAGCCAGAAAAAGCTATGCTGTCAACTTTAACACATTAAGTTATACAGATAATCCAATCCAACAAACACCAGCCTGCCACGCCCCATCCCTACCCACCAAATGACTTGAAATTTATCTCTGGAACATAAAGGTATCATTGAGGTATATTTAATTCTTCAGGATACTGAAAGCTGATTTTTAAACTTTCTTTGTAGATACACTTTTTAAATTTATTTACTTTGAGAGAGAGAGACAGAGACAGAAAGAGAGAGAGAGAGACAGAGAGACAGAGAGAGAGAGAGAGAGAGAGGTGAGAGGAGGGAGAGAGAGGGAGAGAAAGAATCCCGAGTGGGCTCCAAGCTGTGAGCACAAAGCATGACTCAGGGCTCAATCCCACAAACTATGAGATCATGACCTGAGCTGAGATCAAGAGTCAGACAATCAATGGAGATGCCCAGGTGCCCCTGACCCCTACAGCCACTCCTGTATATACCCAAATTTTAATCTGTCCACTTATTCTTTATAGGAATCAGATGCAATATGAGTCTTGAGACATACAGAAGATTCAGGATCATGTTGCAAGCAGGAAAGAACATGGACTCACAGTATGGATAAAATGAAGTTAGCATGCAATTCAAAGTTGTTGTCATTGTTATTGCTAATATTATTATTGACATTGCCATTATCCTGGCTTGCCCTCAGTTTACTGACCAAATAATGACTGAAACATCAAGCACACAGGGCTTACCAGTGTTTTCTAGAGTCATGACACATTTCTGACAATTAATACCCAAAATAATAACTAAATGAATGGAGGAGGGGAAGATTTAATCTTCAGCAAAACCCTTTGGAGAAAGTGTACATATACAAAAGTACAGTATTTAAAAGATGTATCTTTGTAATCAAAAAGCCCTTCCACGCTATCCACTAACTATATGATGCTAGGCAAAATTAGTTAACGTTTCTAACTTCAGGAATTTCATCTGTAAATTGATGCTAGCAACACCAAACCCATAAGCTTATTTTAGGATAAAATAAAATGCTGTAGTTACACAATTTAGCGTATAGTAAACCTTAAAGTACTGGTCTCTTATTTAAGTAGGAATATGAACAAAAGTGAGGTCAGTTTAATAGATCCTTCTTGTGCATCTTTGAGCAAAATTCATCTTGCTTGTGTTATTGCAGCATCCTACTACTGACTAGGAGATGAAAAGTTTAAAGTGAAATGCTCTTTCCAGGTAAGCCCTAGCATGGCTTCTTCTACTCAGGCACACTGCTATATGTGTTCTACAGACTCAGTGGGGGATCAAACATACTTTAGGTTACAAACAGTAAAGAATCGAACATCATCCCTTTTTTGCTTCAATCGAGGTCAAAACATTTATTGCATAGCCTAAAGATTTGTGGTCTTTAAGCAATTACCTTTGTGATGTTATTTTATGAGATTTAATTAGATTCTTTATAAAAGATGTAAGGAAAAATTATAAGTACTTTTCTGATATATCAATACATATTCACTTACAATTTTATATGTATATATTTAGAAATATTTATATATCTGTGTTGCTTATTGAAAATCATTGTCATAAGAAAAGGCATAGCTCATTACTGCCAATTTTAGCTATACCATTGTCATAAAATAATTAAATCATTAAGTCTGAGCTAACTTGTTTCCTGTTAAAATGTTAATTGGCATTTAAGTTCTAACAGTCTTAAATTTCATATTCATTCTGAGAATTTCTGTTACTGATAAATGTAATAGATTACTAACTCCTCTCCTCCACAGAGCAATGAAGAGAGACCAGAGACAAACAATGAAGGAAGACAGACGAATTTTCATATTCTCAGAAAGCTCTAAGGCCAAACGAATTGAATACAGTTTTTACATTTTAAAAAATCATGTATAAGTTTAATTTATAGATTAAAATAGAAAAAATATTCCTTAAGAAAGAGTTGATGTGGACTATATATATCTAGAATTAGAATTTTGAATAACTATAGGCCAAGATGCTGAAAGAGAATTTTTGGTAGCTATTATTCTTATCAGTGAGGAAACCATACAAGCATAAACATATTTAGAACTAGAATAAATGGCAGTAGCAGGAAAATATTTATTAGATACTAAAAAAAAATTGAGACATAATGGATTTTTTTCTTTTTGTAACAGATCCTTAGTGAAAAGAAATTAAACATTAAAATTAGAAATCTGCTACAATGGGGGCCTCTGAGTGGCTCAGTTGGTTGAGCGTCAGACTTCAGCTCAGGTCATGATATCGGATTCATGAGTTTGAGCCCTGCATCAGGCTCTGTGCTTAGAGCTCAGAGGCTAGAGCCTTCGGATTCTGTGTCTCCCACTCTCTCTGCCCCTCCCCTGCTTGTACTCTCTCTCTCAAAAATAAATAAAACATTAAAAAATTTTTGAAAAAAAAAAAGGGGCGCCTGGGTGGCTTAGTCGGTTAAGCGTCCGACTTTCGCTTAGGTCATGATCTCGGTTTGTTCGAGCCGCGTCGGCCTGTGCTGACTGCCAGCTGAGCCTGGAGCCTGTTTCAGAGTCTGTGTCCCTCTCTCTGACCCTCTCCTGCTCACGCTCTCTCTCTCTCTCTCTCCTAGAAATAAATAAAACATTAAAAAAAAATTAAAAAAATTTTTTTGAAAAAAGAAAAAAATCTGCTATAATGTACAAAGTTATATACAAATACAATTAAGTTAAATAAAAGTTACATATTATCATCACTCCTTAATATGGATTTGATCATTTTCATGTAATCTTTTTTGTTATCCTTATGAATTTATACAAGATCCTTTCTATGTGCTTAGAGTTGTCAATATTTTTTTTAAATTGGAATTTCCAAATTTTTGACCATTCACTATTAATCAGAGATGGTACAAAATAAAGGTAAGATTGTGTTACTCTTTTCTTAATGTTTAGTTTGGAAAGAGAGAGAGAGGTGGAGTACAATCAGGGGAGGAGCAGAGAGAGAGAGAGAGAGAGGCAGAATCTGAAGCAGGCTCCAGGCTCTAAGCTGTCAGCACAGAGCATAATGCGGTGCTGGAACCCAAAAGTCAGTAAGATCACGACCTGAAGGGAATTTCAGCACTTAAGCAACTGAGCCACCCAGGCGACCCTAGATTTTATTTACTCTTCATGATAACCCTAGGAGGTCAAGACCACTATTTTTGTATTCTTTAGATGATATAATAAAAGTTTTGGAGAAATTTAGTGATTTTTCTTATCACACAAGTAATACGTGAATCCTACCTAAATACATCAGGTGGATATCTATTGGAGTCTTACAGACAAGGTTTTAGTGCCAAGAAGTGAGCACATTACATATGTATCGTCCTTATAGCATTAAGTATGTCACTTCATTTACATGGCCTAATTATATAGGTATGGGTGTACTACACTTTACTCAAATCATGCATAATTTTGATGTAGTCTTTGATGACAACTTCTCAGGTTGGCAAGAGATTGGCAAGTTTCTTTGTGAAGGGCCAAGTAGTAAGTATCTTGGGCTGTGCAGGCCAGACAGGCTCAGCGGCAACCACTCAACTCTGATGCAATAGTACAAAAGAGCCACAGACAAGACAGAAGTGAAGGAGCTGGCTGTGCACCAATAAAATTTTATTTATGGACATTAAAATTTGAATTTCATTTAATAAGTGTCATAAAATACCCTTCTTGTAATTTTGCTTCAACCAGTTAAACATGTAAAATTTTGCCTCAGCCACTCTAAGTCCAGGATACAAATTGGGTAGACCCCATTTAGCACACAGCTAGTGTACTGGGCCCCTGCTCTACAGTGTCTAAAGTTCTTACTGGTAGTAAGAACTGGAGTTCTTAAGCACTGAAGTATTCATAAAATCTTGTATAACTCTATCTTGCTCTTTACATGCAAGATAAGCCTTGATTTACCATTTTTAATGCACTGCATGGCTTTGAAATTATGTAATTAGTTATGCCCATAAATCAGAAGTTATATAATCCCTGGTCACAGCATAAAGAACAAGTTATAAAGCTTGTGTGATCCTTGAAACTAAGTCATATTTTCCAGGTTAGAATTAAACATAACATCTGCGATTGAAGAAAAAGGTCTTGGGAAGTTCTTGTACATTTGACAGAGTGAGAGTTGGCAAATTTTTATTTTAGTAAATCTTGGAAAGTTTATCAAGGAAATAGCTTCCAAGATTCTTAAGAAATAAAATGTTAACTATATTTTCTCAGAAGGATTCCACTGGTACTTGCAAATTTAGTTATCAATTTTTATTTGTGTATTTTTCTTATATTTTTTGTTTTAGAAATAATATGTCCAACATATTTTTACTTGGTTTTGATCACTTTTCTAAATAAAAAGTCTGAACTATATCCAGTTTCAAAAATCCTTTTTAGGGGCACCTGGGTGGCTCAGTTGGTTAAGCGTATGACTTCGTTTCAGGTCATGATCCAGTTATTCATAATAGTTTCAAGCTTGGCATCACACTTTGTGCTGACAGCCTACTTAAGATTCTGTGTCTCCCTCTCCCCCTGCCTCTTCCCCACTCACTCTCTCTCTCTCCCTCTCTCCCTCTCGCTCAAAAATAAACAAGCATTTAAAAAATCCTTTTTAGTTTCATGATTTCTGCAAAGTTAATACCCCTCAGAAAAGCAAGGAAAATTAAAACAGAACATCTTACTTCTTGCCCATTTTGACACATGAGGCCAAAAAGCAAGTGTAATTCCATCTCTTGGCAGATCTAGGAATGATATTCAAAGAGTCCCAGAAGACATTAGCGCTACCAATTTTATTTTCTTCTAACAACTATACTCTCAATTTGATGGTCTTAGAACACTTTTGCACTAAACTTTAATATTAATGAAAGAACTAAAAGAATATTTCGTCTTTTTTGGGGGGGTCAAATAGCTGTATGTCAAACAAAATTAAAAAATCTACAAATGACATAATATTTGCCAGATTTTCCAATTATGAATAATTTATTCACAAGCATTTAATGGATTCAAGATCCAAGTGGTCTTTATTATAATCTGTCATCATTCATAGCATGATAACACTGACGTCAAGTCAAAGCAGCCCTTTTCTTTTACAGAAGCAAAGGCTATACAACGTATGATTACAAGCATTAGAATAGCTATAATGAAGTATTACAGGAAAGCCATTAAAAAAAGAAAGTAAGAAAGCCAAGGGTGCCTTGTGGCTCAGCCTATTCAGTGTCCAGCTCTTGATTTTGTTTCAGGTCACAGCTCATGGTTCATGAGTTTGAGCCCTGCCTCAGGCTCTGTGCTGAAGGTGCAGACCCGGTTTGAAATTCTTTCTCTTCTCTCCCTGTTGGTGTCCCACTCATGAGCAAGCTCCTGCTCTCTCTCTCTCTCTCTCTCTCTCTCAAAATAAATATTTAAGAAAACTAAGAAAATTATGATTTTCATTTTTACAAAGTTTTATAGTAGTCAGTATATTCTCACATACTTCTCAGCTGATTCTTCCAACACTGTTCAGTCAATTAAAGGGAGGAGAGTGCTACCCTTTGCCACATTGTGACTGATCATGAATAAAAATGAGAAGTTAGAACTGTACATAGCAAATACTACTGAAAATGTTAGGGGGAAAATGTCTATGTAAGAAGTCCAGTAACAAAAAGACTCACATCCTGTGTATAATGAAAATAAATTGGATCTTTGTTCACTGAGAGTAGCAGGATGGATGGCAAGGGAAGAAAGATGGGAAGTCAGAAGATTCTCAAGGGATGAAATAGAATCAGTGAGAATCCCAGCAATCACAGGGGGGAATTAATGGTAAGGAAAGGAAATTTTAAAGAAAAATATGAGTGTATTTTCAAAATTCAGTGGGGAAATGATTATGGAATCTGTTAAGCTGTCCAGTTTTCTGATGGTCCCTGCTGCTATAGAGTTACCCTTCTCAGCAAAACTTCACTCTCTTCTTCATTCAGCTGGCCCCATATTTCCCATCCCCTCTTCAACAGATACCTCCTATGGAAAGTAGTGTTTGCTCAATAGGCTGAAAGAACTCTATTGATTCATGAGCTTTGAAGGAGAAAGGAGTGATCCAGATTGAAAAGTAGAAGAAAAAAAGAAATTCAGGAAATTAAGCTAGAATAAAATGTGAAATGCATCCAGAAGAATGAGAAATGGAATTAGTGGTAATTATGAAATTACCCATATATTCTTCCTCTTTTTTATCCCTCAACATTAGTTATAAACCTTGGAAGTAGGAAATTTGGTTTCAGCCTTTAAACCATCAGCTTGTTTATCAGGTTTTTGTTTGTTTGTTTGTTTTGTTTTGTTATGTTTTGTTTTGTTTTGAAACTGTACTTAGCTGCAAGCCATCTTCACAGGGGCTACTGCAATTGGTTATAACACAATCACAAATCCTTTGCCCTCAGTGACCAACACTAGAAATAGAATGAGGGACATCATCATGGTTTTGTTTTCTCCCTAATGGCAGCTTTCTCAAGTCCTCAGATTTCTGACTCCGTCTTGCTAGAGTGTGAAACATCATTCTGTTTCTTCCCATTTGACTTGCATTATATTAGGGAGACAGAAAAGGGAACAGCAGTCTTTGGAATGGAGCCCTGAGTAAGTTAAATGCCTCCTGAATAAATGTGCAGTATCTCCTTCCCAGGCCTAGGTAATTGCTTTTTTATTTATCTCAAACCATTTTCATCCTCTCCCCTGCCTAATAGAGTCACTCAGCACATACAGTGGATTTCCATCACAGAAACTCAGAGGGTACAGGCTTTGCTGATAAAATAAATAAATAAATGCAATCATGGAGTCCATATTACAGCAAGTGGAAGCTGAAGTTTTACATTTATATATTAAATTAAAATTGCTTTCTGCCCATATTATACAAAATGTAAATTGTAGTTCAGTCAGGCAGCAGACAGGTGGGTTGCTTCTTGAGCAGAGATGTCTGAAAATTCTATTTCAGGGCAAACACCCCTCATGGGCCATATGGAGGTTTATTAATGAGTTAATATGGCATTATTCATTCTAATCACATTTAGTATCTGTCTTGTGTGAGAATAAAAGTCTGGTTGAAGGAAGAGAACATTGATATCTTTTATATGAGCATGGTTGATGAATACTCTCCTTAAAGTAAATGAAAAAAATTCAAATGGAAAGATATTTTAAGTGAATAAAAAGAAAGTGAATCTTTATCACTCTACCCTGAACCATTGTCTCTGTCAAAAGATTCCCTCCTTAACACCAATCAGAACTTTACATTTTCCCCCTTAACCAGACACTCAGAAAACCTGGATCTATAGTCAGTGCAATTGTTTTACAGAATAGAGAACTCCAGACCCTGAATTATAAAAAGAACACATTTTGGTAATAAGCTATAATTTCATCATTAAAAGATGCACTATTTCCTGATATTCTGGAGGCTCTGTAACTACAAGACATTTGCTACTGGTAGACACATATGGACTATAAATATGATAACAGAACAGTTATGCTTTGTCTGTATTTGGTGAGTATAATGGAAATATCCCTGATTTACAGAGAAAAACACTTAGCCAGAAAACAGTATATGGAACTTCAAACTTGCTTCAGTTTCATCTGCTCATGGACTAGACAGATAATGATTGAAACAACTATCAGGAATAGTGGTTAATCAAAGAGCAAGAATGACAAACACCTGACGAACATGCCAACACTTCCACACTCTGCTCTCAGGATGGACACCATAATTCACTATGGCACTCTTTCAGTAACTCGATATTTTGAGAGGACTCAAAAAAGCATACAATGCAGTAACTAATAATTTATCTAGGTCTCAGTTTCTTGGTTATTAGCATAGATAAACAAAAGTTCTGACTTAAATGGTTTCAGATAAAATTAAGAATTACACAACTGGAAGTCTACTGTTTTTAATATTCAGTATAGCCTTCTCATCTTAAAGTTGCAGGAATTAAGGCCAACCACAGTGAAGTGATTTGCTCAAACCAGCAGAGTCAATTGTAGGACAGAAAAGGACCTAGGAGGAAAATAAACTTAGTCCAACCCATCAATTTCACAGATAAGGAAATTGAGCATAGAGTAGAAAGATTTGCCCAAGCCACCCTCCTACACTGTTGGTGGGAATGTAAACTGGTACAGCCCCTCTGGAAAACAGTGTGGAGGTTCCTAAGGAAACTAACAATAGAACTCCCCTATGAACCAGCAATAGCACTGCTAGGAATTTACCCAAGGGATACAGAAATGTTGATGCATAAGAGCACATGTACCCCAATGTTCATAGCAGCACTCTCCACAATAGCTAAAACATGGAAAGACCCTAAGTGTCCATCAACAGATGAATGGATCAAGAAGATGTGGTTTATCTATACCATGGAATACTACATGGCAATGAGAAACAATGAAATCTGGCCATGTGTAGCAACATGGATGGACCTTGAGGGTGTTATGCTGAAATAAGTCAGGCAGAGAAGGACAAATATCATATGTGTGCACATATAGGAGGATTAGGAGGAACTTAACAGAGGACCAAGGGGGAGAAGAAGGGCGGAAATGGTGGGGGAAAGGGAGAGAGGCAAACCATGAGAGACTCTTGAATGCTGACAAAAACTGAGGACTGGTGGATGTGGGGGGGAGGAGGGGTGGGCATGGAGGAGGGCACTTGTGGGGATGAGCACTGGGTGTTATGTGGAAATTAATTTGACAATAAGCTATTTGTAAAAAAAAAACAAACAAAAACAAAAACAGAAACAAAAAAAAAACTTGTACATAAATGCTTATGACAGTATTATTTGTAATGGTCAAAAAGTAGAAGGAATCCGAATGTCCATTACCTGATGAATAAATAAAATACAATATATTCAAAAAAAAAAAAAGAAAAGAAAGATTTGCCCAAGAACAGGTGTTAAATCTTGTGCCAACCCCAATCAATGGAGGTGGCTTCCTGGATCAATGTGTTGAAAAAGATGCCAAAGTGGAGTCTGAGTCAATGGATCAGTTGATTAATTAACAATGATCAGTTATCAATGTCTCTGAGGTTTGAGGGTAAAGAAGAACAGAAATACTTCTATTTTTTGGAAGAGCTAATTTAGATGACCTGATCACCAGGTGTCCTGAGAACTGGACCTGCACAAATGGAAGCTCCTCACTTCATCCCTTGTGCTTTGAATGCAAGCTCTTCCCATTGCTCTACAGAGGGAGCCATTTTCAAGTTAATAGTCTTGATGAAATATTGTTTAGACTATCTGGATTGAACATGTGAATGAATCCAGTTAAGACCTCGATATCAACTTGTCAGATTTATCAGAGGGGTATAAGGATCCACACATCTTGCAGCTGCCCAAGACAAGCCTCATCTATAAAAACTCTTGCTTGTTAAATCTACAACCTCCCAGTCTGGAGTGGTGGGTCTCTCTTCATTCGCTCCCTGGCCTCTGAGGACCAGTTTCAGTTTATACCTGAGAAGTACCTGAAGTTGTGAACTAACAGCATATGATAACCCTTACTTAATCTCTTTATTCTGAGCCCCATAGCACCTTTTTAAAACTAACAAGAGACAGAAAGCTAGCCAAAATGATGAAATGAAAGAACTCTCCTCTAATGAACCCCATAGCACCAAAACAACTTCAGGAAATTATTTGTATTCTCAAATAGCGCCCTCCATCTTCAAGGAAAGAATGTTTCTGTCCTGTTTGCATAATTATTTTAGTTCTTATGAAAGCTGTACTTTTCAATTGCTATAATTAATTTGGTATTCTGATTTAATAGGACTATTTTGTTAACTTAGTTAATGCTCCTGAGATCTACTCATATAGTGCTGACATGTTCAAATTTCTGAGCCTGCAAACTTCAAGGTCAGGCTCTGGAATATGGTAGCATCACAAAAATAATGTGGAGCCATTTGGGGAGAAGCCAGCTGGTTCTTTACTTTTAACAAGCTTCTGCTCCTTCATGTGCCACACACTGTTTTCTTCAAAGTTTCATTCAGTATATTTGCACCTAATTTTAGATAACAGTATAGAAAAAAAATCACAACTTAGAAAATAAATTAGAATATTTCACTTTAAAGGAGTGTTTATCATAAGGTTCCTAATAATAACAAACTCTCTTGGTACATTTAAAATAAGATTTGATTCACTCAAATATTTAAAAATAACTTTTAAGCAATATATATCTAGTGCATAAAATAAAATTCACATGTCCATGAATAATATCTACTGGGGAAAAAAGCCAAACAATTGATAATAAGTGCATATAGCACTTTATAAGATCTGCTTTGGAAAGAGTCATGACTATTATTCCACTGTGGAATCACTAAAGGCAAAACAAATGCAGGAAAGGTATTACAAAGTCGTCTAAGAAAGATATCACCTTTAACTTATTTTTGAAAATTCAATCCTTGAACTGCTTAAACCAAGTTTGAAAGAATTTTATATATTTTCTGGACAAGTATTTAATTTTATTTATTTTCTGGATAAGTATTTATTACCTGGACAAGTATTGAAGTGGGCATATATGCCTAATTTGTGTTAAGGAAAGGCACAGTATAGCATTTCATCATTTCTTCTTGTTCATATATGTTTATAAGAACATAGAGTTAAAAAATTTTATTGGTCTTTCTAGTTAGTTATTTCCTATCAACTCCTCAGTACTACTACTTTCTATGTCTTCCTTAATGCTTAGGTTGGAAAAATACTGTTTTAAGATTATGATAAATACACTGACATTTCACAAGTTGAAGGAAGCCAGGCAAAAATCCGATTAAAATGTGAGGCAGAATATGTTGATAACACATAGACTATGTTATTTTGGAAATATATTTATGAAGCTCTCCTAGTACCACTAGCAATTATAGTATGTGTATGTGTGTTAAGTATGTATACATATGTGTGTATATATATGTGTGTGTGTATATATATAATATATATTAGTATATATAATATATATATTATAATATATATAATATATATATTATATATTAAGCTTGTTAAAAGTAAAGAGCCAGCTGGCTTCTGCCCAAATGGCTTCACATTATTTTTGTGATGCTACCATATTCCAGAGCCTGACCTTGAAGTTTGCAGGCTCAGAAATTTGAACATGTCAGCACTATATGAGTAGATCTCAGGAGCATCATATTATATATCATATTAATTATAATTAATTATATATATATTAATATATATATATATATATTAATTGATTTCTTTTTGAGAGAGACAGAGAGAGAGAGAAAGTGTGAGCAGGGGAGGGGCAGAGAGATGATCCTAAGCAGAGTCCATACTGTCAGGGCAAAGCTTGACACAGGACTTGAAGTCAAGAACCCTGAGAACATGACCTGAGCCAAAAATCAAAAGTTGGATGCTTAACCAACTGAGTCACTCAGGAACCCCAATATATTATTTACCTATACCAAAATAGTTTTGTTTCCAATGATATTCCTTAGTCAAAGTTTTCTTTTATCACCATATAGCATAATACAGAATTGTTAGTTTTATTGCAGGTTTCTTTAACATGACAAAACTGCTGCCTTTGTAGTATGGATCTGAGAACTGGTATTCCTTCTTCAAGAAAAATGCAGTGTTGGAAATAAACTAAAATTATATATTGGATTATCAAAATATAACAAAACTGTTGGCAAAATAGATATTACAGTTAAACTTCTTATTTTTATAATCAGAATTTTAAAAATAGTTCTATTTCCCTCAACAGTAAAAGGAACCTCAATTGGCTTTTTACTATCCTATGCCAACATACATAATGCATTAATGTTACTCTTACAACCACTTTTATGTCACTAAAATTGCAAATGTATGCAAGTGGAGGAGGAAAAGAGAAAGGGAAAAAGAGAGAGGAAAGGAAGAAAAGATAGGGAGAGAGAAGGAATTTTGCTAGGGAATTCTATCTGCCATTAGAATCATGTAAATATATAAGGAGAAATACATTATACATTATCCCAGAGAGATTCACTACAATTAGATTCCCATGATAGGAGAGTAATTAATGTTCAAAACAGTCATTTCTTATTCTAAAACTCATTAAAAATTTAGATTGTTTTTCAATTACTGATCTATATAATGTTTTTGTTTATAGTGGTGAGATCATTCAGAGATTTGCAGAAAAAACAAGACACATATTGAAGTTAAATACAGAAATTCTAGTTAAAATAAAGTAAAAGAATTCATGAAATTTTTTACAAAAGAGTAAGTGGATGATGACAACCTGGAATAACCAATAAGTTGGAGTCTTCATAAATAAGTAGATATATGTGTATGTGTTCCCACAACCTCTGCCTTGTATTAGATTAATTTGTTACAGTGCCTCCAAGAATTCAAGTAATGTGTTTCCTCATTAGATTACCAATTTATTAGAAAAGACTATAACTCAGGAACAGATAGAAGAGGCTCATGGAGAAAGGTATGGGTTGGGGGTGGGGTGGAGCAGAGTTTCCTGGCCTTCTCCAGGCACCATTCTTTCAGAACCCTTGCAAGTTCACCAGCCCAGAGGCTCCCTTAACCCTGTAGTTATTTTTTGTTTGGTTTATTATTATTATTTTTTTAATTTTAGGAGACTTCATTATGTAAACATTATTGATCAAATCATTGACCATTGGCGACTGAATCAACCTTTAGCCCCTTCCCCTCCAAGGTATGTGGGGAGGTTGGGGGGGACTGAAAGTTCTCCTGGTAACCAGCACTCCCACCCTTAGGGAGGATCCATAAGTCACCTCATTAAAATAACAAACAATGCCTTTATTGCTTTCATTACTTAGGAAATTCCAAGGGTTTGAGAAGCACTGGGATACCCGTATATGTATTTATTATTACAAATTACAATATGATACCAACTTTGTCTTGATTAAAAAAAAAATTGCTAGTTCTTGAAACCAACTTGACAATAAACTATTAAAAATAAATAAATTCACTAGTTCTTTCTTGAGTATTTTCTTTTTTTAATTTTTTAAAATGCATTTTATTTATTTCTGAGAGAGAAGAGAGAGACAGCGTGAGCAGTGGAGGGCCAGAGAGAGAGGGAGACACAGAATCTGAAACAGGCTCCGGGCTCTGAGCTAGCCATCAGCATACAGCCTGACGCGGGGTTCATACCCATGAACCATGAGATCATGACCTGAGCCAAAGTCGGATGACTAACCGACTGAGCCACCCAGGTGCTCCAAGAATATTTTCTTAATAGATTAGATTAGATTCTTATAAGAATAGATTCTTATAAGCCAAATGCTGCAAATAATTGCAAACTCATCCTATCCATTATAAAATTGCTTCCTCAAAAGTATTTTCCAATCAATTTAATTTTGATAGCAGTGTATGAAGGAATCTCTCCATGAACCTGTTCCTCCAGAGTACCATTGTCAAAAAAAAGTTAAATCTGCCATTTCAAAATGCAAAGACACGTTTAGATAAAATAAATTGCCATAAGTCCATTTAACTAAAACTTGTATTACATTCTATAGAAGGAGGACAAGATAAATTAGGTTAGTGCAAAATCTATCCCTATCTATGAAGACGAGAAGATTCCCTCTAACTGCCACACATTACTGCTTACCCAAATCTGTCTGGTTGGTGTTGCTAGTTTAAGATATGAATTAAAATAAAAACAAACAAAGAAAAAACCACCGTACTCTGGCCTCAGTAAGGTATTTCTTGAAGGCCTTTACAATGCTTTCTTTTGCCTGTTTTAATTCTTCCACATGGGAAGGGCTGCAAGAAGTAGAAATCAACACCATCTTGGATCAAAATCAAAGTTAAGAAATCTCCAATACAGTTGTCATCATTTGTGTTTGGGAATATTTGTTGTTGTGCATTGAGCTGAGTTCAAGTTCTCTGAGAACATGCTGCACATGCTGTGTTCAAAGAGTAATACAAAGCAGCTCCCACTGAAACTAGTTAGGGTTTGTATTCATAGAAGCAAACACTTAACCCAAATCTGTTTTTGATTTTTTAGGAAAAGTATACACACACACACACACACACACACACACACACACACACACACACATACTTCAAATGCCACTATCTAAGTCCTCTTATGTATATTCTATTGCAGGTGTCCTGGTGCCTTTTCAATTATATTTCAGGAGAAACCAAAACATTTAGGATATCAAAATTTACTTGATTTTCTTATGGAATTGCTCCATAAAATAATTTATAAATTTTTCAACAATTATTTCTTCATTAATATGAGAGATTTAAGCACAGGGGACAATAGTAGAAAATTGAATTTTGTAGTAATTTTATAAAATGTTTTTTGGTCGTTGTTCATTCTACAAAACTATTTTAGGGCCTGAACTCAAATATTTGAGTGCATGAAGTGCTGCTGAATTGGGGGGAATAGAAAGACAAGTTAGGCAAAATCTCTCCCCTTGGAAAGCTCACAACAGTCCACAGAAGAGATAATATAGGATGGCACTGCTAAAGTCAAACAGACTAATGGTGCACAGACCAAGACAAAGACAGAATGGATGGTAGCAAGGGTGAGGAGAGATTGGATAATAACTGTTTCTGAGATACATTATAGAGAATCTGGTGGTAGCTTAGGTAAAGACAATAGTCAGGATGAATCCAGGTTCTCCAGCTTGACACACTCACTAGTCAGTCATATTATTCAATATAAAATCAAGAAATAAGAGAATATGTTTAGGGGCAAGGAGGATGTACTTGAGCTTGAAGTTTGTCTGATCAATTTATAACTCACCTCTCTTCTATTCTGTAGCAACTGAATGATTTATGGGTTTGATCCCATGTACAGAGGTAGCCTTGATTAATTTAAACTAATCAAGGTTATCCAACCTCCCTTACAATAGTGGTGGCTTCATAAGAAGTGAACTAAGCCCCTTGAGCAAGGGCATTCTTTCCATTTACCTCAGGGATTTATTTAAAATGGACACATGACCTTCAAATCAATGAAACATTCATGAGAGGTTTCCAAAGATGAAGAGATAAAATAGAAGCTTCCCAGATGCCATTTAAAAAACTTGAGAAAAACAAGGTCTTTTTTTGGCTATGATCAAGGTAGCAAGAATTGATATTCTAGCAGCTATTTCACATTCAAGAGGGCAACCAGATAAAGTACTAAAAGAAAAACAGACCCAAAGATCTGATTTAACTATATCTGATCCCCATCCTACCTCTTAATTTTGAGTTTTATGTCATTTTGAGTTGATTAATCTTATTTGCCCCAAATACCTTAATTTGAAGATCTCCTCTGTGTGGCCTAGTAAATTTGAAATCCAGATTTAGCTATTAAACAAGCAATAGGGAGCAGAGGTCAAAAGTGAAGGAAATATCTGGAGTCTATGATGCATATTTCACAGTCTGTAAAGTCTAAGTAGAAATACAGAAAGCATTACTACAATTTTTATGCATTTCATAATGCAAGAGCCATTTTTTCAAACTAATAATTATTTTATACCTTTATAAGATATAGCTTTCAAGAATTAGGGTATTTTAGGGAAGATTATAAAATACTTTTATGTACTTCTGATATTAAGACATGATATATATTAGATTCTACTAGATATATAAAATTATCTCATGCATAAAAATACAAACTAAAATATATTTATATTCTTACTTGTATTTTTGAAGTGGGTGGTATTTAATTTTTAGTCAATATTCTGTAATTTTGTTTGCTAAAAGTATTTTCTTTACTATAAAATCTAAGCTATTTAAAACATTTATTATGAGTCCATGATAATAAAAGTAACATTTCATATTAGCAGATTTTATATAATTTAGCTCTTTTCACAGCCTGTCTCTTATTGATTCTACTATGTTTTCCTATATAAGAACTCACACCCTCAGCATGTTTCTCACATCTAAAGGGTGGTGTCCATAAAACCACCATTTCTTTCATTTAAGATTTGTCATCATTGGGCACCTGGGTTGCTCAGTTAAGCATATGACTCTTGATTTTGGTTCAAGTCATGATTCCAGGGTTGTGGAATTGAGCTCCACATTGGAGTCACAGTAAAAATGGAGCCTGCTTCAGATTCTCTCCCTCTTTTCCTGTCTTACTCACGCAGGCAGGCACATGTGAGCATTCTTTCTCTCTCTCTCAAAAAATGAAAAGAAGAAGACGATTAATCACCAGTTAGCATCTGGTTCATGTCTTATCCATTTTCTAGAATGTGTCTAAGCTGATTTTTAGCCCTCAGATTACTTACAATGTTAACAATTTGTGGCATGTACTTTAGAATCTGTATATATATTCTAGTTCTGATCAGTTTGGGCTTATTCATTTTATTTTCTTGAAATGTATCATATACTTAGGACAAATAATGTTCTATATTACTTATTACAACATTGTATTTCTAGGAATCAATTAATAAAATTGAAATATTTTAAAATTTTAATTATACCCAGACAGAAATAATCAAGATATATAATCTGGTACCATAAATATGCCTTCCAGTGTTGTGACTAAAAATTTTGGTTCCTCAAGCAAATGGTCTAGATAAAGTTCTCATCTTTCTTAAAAATTTTAGGGGGTATTGTGGTAACGTTTACACAAGGAGAAAGAGAAAAAAAGAAACAAGTAGCAAGAGTGTTTGTAAAAATAACTAAACCCTTGAGGGTGTTATGCTGAGCGAAATAAGTCAGGCAGAGAAAGACAAATATCATATGTGTGCACGTATAGGAGGATTAGGAGGAGCTTAACAGAGGACCAAGGGGGAGAAGAAGGGCGGAAATGGTGGGGGAAAGGGGGGGAGAGGCAAACCATGAGAGACTCTTGAATGCTGACAAAAACTGAGGACTGGTGGATGTGGGGGGGAGGAGGGGGGGCATAGAGGAGGGCACTTGTGGGGATGAGCACTGGGTGTTATGTGGAAACTAATTTGACAATAAACTATTTGTAAAAAAAAAAAAAGACCCTAAAAAAAAAAAAATAACTAAACCCTTAAATGTTTATAGGGAGAATAGGAGTGAAAACAAAAAAATTAAAGATGGTACTCTTAGAGGATCCTTAGTTGCTATAAGTTTTCTTTGTCTTATTAACAAAGCCTTCAATGTGATTTCTGGGTTGGTTTCTAGAGTTCTTAGGTATTTGTGACTATGCTTTCTTGGAAAACATCTTTTATATATCACTGCAAGTGTCCAGTATCACTATAAAGTAGAGTAAGTCTTTCAGTATCTTCTGAGTTTAGTGCCTAAATAGAACAGTAGCATAGGTGTTCAACATGACCTGAAAATAATATTTTACATTTATATAGACCAACACAGTTCCTATTCCATAGCAAACATTTTTGCTATTGTTTTTATGGTGGAGGCTAAATACAGCTTATAGTGTAAGATGGTTCTTTTATTGAACATGGAGTATAGTAATGCTAATTATTTTGTCTTCATAGTTTTCAACCTTAGTGCATGCTCAAAGGTATGTTTATAGAGTCTCAGGAAACTTAAAAACAAAAAGGGTCTAAGTTTTCACCTATTCTATTGGTTCCACTTAACACAGGAGAAGCTGATAGTTTCTTCAAGATCACAAAGTTAACTGCTAACATTATCATGATTAAAATCCAAGTCTCCTAATAAATCAAACTTCTTATTTTCCTGGTCACATTTCTAGATTAGTCAAAACATTTTTAAGTCTACTATTTTTGAAATGAGAATATTTTTAGACAGATATGAATGATCAAATTACCATATAAAATCTTAAATTATCTTCCTATTCAGTTGGGGTTAAAAGTTCCCTTATTTAATTGTAATCTCTACTCCCAAAATGATTCAAGATATTCTGTATAATTAAATATGATACATAATAAGCCTATTTCTTCAACATATTGCTTCTATAAGGTCATATTAATAAAGAAGGAATCTCCAAGGATTTGAGATTCAGAATATTTTTTCTTCTAAATATGACCAGGGTCTATTTCACAGGCCAATGGAAAATAAGCTTTAAGCTTACATGAAGAAAGCAACCAATTGATACCCTCAAGAAATATAATCTTCTAAAGTATAGTAGAGAAAAGCATACATATTGCCTTTAATTGTCAGCTTAAAATCATTCTCTTCTCTTAGTCTAAAAAATTACTGGGTCTGGCAGATAAGTGGGTTTAAGACCAAGAATTGACAAGATCTTCCCTTCTCTGGTCCATATGAAAGCATGGGAACCAGTGAAAGAGATTCAGAATATAATAGAATCCGAGGATATCCTGGCTTTTGGGAATCCTCTGACCACCACTACTCCCCAACAAACCTGGTACCAGACACTGAGTGGGAATGATTTTCTTGTTCTACCAATATATCAATTAACCCTATAAAGCCCAAACTGTTAAAAATGTGAGAAACTCATCACTGCAGGTAACATGGGGACAATTAGCTATTACTCTGCAAATTGATAAAGAGAAGGATCATTTAGCCTTCCTTTTTTGAACGAAACAGATAGGCTTCAAGTATTCATATAATCAAAGAGATGATGAGGAAAATGTCTTCCTCAAGGAAGAAGTCAGGCTAACAAATGCATAAGTAATGCTACATTTAGAAAATCACCATTCTGCCACCCCCAACAAAATAATGGAGCTAGACAATGAACATTAATTAATTCCAAAACCATTAGGTGAAAAGTTAATGGGGATCATTATAAAGAATGTCTCAGATTGACATAACCTGAACACACCGATCAATCACAATTTCTCTGAAGGTAGAACAGTCAGATGCAGTGTGCCTCCTGGTATGATGCAATAACAAGTACCTGAATTATTCTTGGAAAAATGAGAACCTAAATCTAACAAAACCTCTAGTTATTATTATCAGTGAACAGAAAATGCAGGTGAATTAGAAATGGTTTAAACATCAGCAATAGAAAGTCTACAGGCAAAGAGATCATGGGACACTCTAAAAATAAATGACAAAAATGACTTTCAAGTAAACAAGGTAAAAATGTAAATAGAAAGAGACTTAAGCAATGTGTAGACCTTGTTTGAGGGTGATTTGGAAAAAAAAAATAACTGTAAAACTATGTTTCTTTAGACACTCAGGAAAGTTATCAGAGCATGGATATTAGATATTGGTAATAGCATTTTGGGATGTGTTTGTGTATGTGTATATACATACACACACATGTATCCTATCTATTAGGCATTTACATGGAAATATCTACAGATAAAATGATGTGATAGAACATTTATTTAAAATACTACTCATACACAAAGAAAAGAATTGTAACAGGAGATGCGTAAGACTGATAAAATGTTGATAACCATTAAAGATGAGGAAGTCAGTACATGAAAATTTATTATAGTACATTCTCTATTTCACAGTATATTTGAAATTTTCTAAGAAAGATTTTCTTTCAAAGAACTTTTTAAAAATTTTTAAATGTTTATTTTTTTGAGAGAGAAGAAGAGAGAGCACGAGCGCGGGTGGGGACAGAGAGAGAAGGAGACACAGAATCTGAAGCAGACTCCTGTCAGCACAGAGCTTGACATGGGGCTAAAACTCATGAACCATGAGATCATGACCTGAGCCAGGAGAATTAACCGACTGAGGCACCCAGGAGTCCCCCAAAGAACTTTTATATAAAAACAGTTATAGAGGGCAAACATCAGTATGTCATCCTTGATTAAAATCTGGGTATATCAGTTAGACAAGGGAGGAGGAAAAACAGTGAAATTGACTAAGGCAATTTACACTCTATATTTACTATATATATATAGAAAACTTTACAATAAATTCTTAAGTTTTCAATAGTCTTTAATATTTTCAACAAGTTCAGATATTGCTTTATTCTTTAATCATAATGTATTTGTTCAAAAGAAAACAGAACACTTATAAATTACTACAGAGATAATTACAGAAACTTGAATAGGAACTGCGTATTTAAGGTAATTTCTATTTCACTTATGTTAAGTTTCCTGGATAGGAAGATGCTAATATGATTATGGATAAGAAAGCTCGAGTTCTTAAAAGATGTCTCCTGAAAAATTTGGGGATGAAGTGTATTTATTTCTGCAACTTAATTTGAAATAATTCAGCCAAACATTCCATACACACACTCATGCACACACACACACAAAGAGGTAAGAAGAAACTTCATTTGTAAAATGTTAAAAGATATTAAGTTTGGAGGAAGGAAATACATGTGTTATAGTATTCTTTCAAATTTTCTGTAGGTGTGAAACTTATTGTGGTAGAGGGTTGAGGAGAAAAAATCAAGAAAATAAGTTGAATAAACAAATTTTACAAGTTGAAATAATAAATGCATTATTTTGATCTCTTGGATCAAACAAAAAATTAAAATATTAAATTACATTCATGAGTCCAAAGACTATTTCATACAAAATCTTCTTTAAATGGTCATGGAGGCATGAATTGAATTGATCTTTAAGGTCTTTTATGTTTTTAACAATAGGAACACATGAGTATAAAAATCCCAAAACAATCATCATTATAAGAAAAGCAGATGTTTAATGGCAGTTAATGATGACCAGGCAATGAACTATACATTCTACATGTATTATTTTAATTCTCATGGCAAACTTATGAGAAAGTGTTATTATCCTCTAATCTCACAGGCTGGAAATTAGTAGAGGCAAGTTTACTCCCCTTTGTTACTATACACAGTATAATTCTTTATCACTTTCATCTTGCCCTGACCCATCAGAGCTGGCAGTCACCTTGCTTTTATAGATGAAAGGTCTTCTTTAACATAATGATTTGAAGACTATAAAAATAAATTCAAAATAATTAAAGACCTAAATCGGAGGTCTGAAACCATAGAAATCCTAGAAAAGCACACAGGCAGTAAGGTCTCTGATATTGCTCATAACAAATTCTTTCTACATATATCTTGAGAGGCGAGAGAAACAAAACCAAAAATAAACTCTTGGGACTACATCAAAATAAAAAGCTTCTTTACAGAGAAGGAAAGAACAGAGCTAGAGGGCAACTGATGGAATGGGAGAAGATATTGTCAAATGTCATATCCAATAAATGGTTAGTATCAAAAATATATAAAGAACTTATAAAACTCTATACCCCCAAAACAAATCATCCAATTAAAAAATGGTCAGAAGTCATAAATAGACACTTTTCCAAAGAAGACTCAGAGATGGCCAATAGACACATAAAAAGATGTTCAACATCACTTATCTGGGAAATGCAAATAAAAACTGCAATGAGATATCTCCTCACACCTGTCAGAATGGCAAAAAACAACAACACGAGAATCAGCATATATTGGTGATGATGTAAATAAAGGGAAACCCTCTTACCCTCTTGGTGGGAATGCAAACTGTTGCAGGCACTATGGAAAACAGTATGGAGGTTCTTTGAAAAGTTAAACAAAGAACTACCCTACAACTTAGCAATTGCACTATTAGGTATTTACCCAAAGAATATAAAAATGTTAATTCAAAGAGATACAAGCATCCTGATGTTTATAGCAGCATAATCTGCAATAGCTAAATTATGGCAACAGTCCAACCATCCATGGACTGTTGAAGGGATAAAGAGGTGATGTGATGCACAGACACACACACACACACACACACACATACACACAATGAAATACCATTCAGCCATAAAAAACAATGAATTTTGCCATTTAATGGATGGCGCTAGAGTGTATAACGCTAAGCAAAATATGTCTGAGAAAGACAGAAACCATATTATTTCACTCATACGTGGAATTTAAGAAACAAATAAGCAAACAAAAAGAGGGAGAGAGAGAGAGAAACCAAGAAACAGACTCTAACTTTAGAGAACTAATGATTACCAGAGGTGAAGTTGCAGAGGGATGGTTTACATAGGTGATGGGGTATCAGGAGTGTGCTTGTTGTGAAGAGCACTGGGTGCTGTAAGTAAGTGTTGAATCACTTTATTGCACACCTAAAACTAATATTACACTGTATGCTAAATGACAGGAATTTAAATAAAACTTAAAAAAAAAGAATGTAGACTCTGAGGCAGTCAACCTAGAAATCAAATTCCTGTTCCAGTACTTACTGGTTGTGTTACCTTGGTCAAGTAACTTCCCCTTACTGTTCCTCATTTTTCTCAACAATAAAATGTAGATGGTACTGCTTCATAAGTCGAGAAGACTACTTGAGATATGTGCATTTAAAGAACATGGTAGGGGCGCCTGGGTGGCTTAGTCGGTTAAGCGTCCGACTTTCCCTTGGGTCATGATCTCGCGGTTCGTGGGTTCGAGCCCCGCGTCGGGCTCTGTGCTGACTGCCAGCTCAGAGCCTGGAGCCTGTTTCAGTCTGTGATTCCCTCTCTCTCTGACCCTCCCCTGCTCACGCTGTCTCTCTCTCTCTCCTAGAAATAAATAAAACATTAAAAAAAAAAAAGAACATGGTATTTGGGGTGCCTGAGTACCTTAGTTAAGCATCTGACTCTTGATTTCTGCTCAGGTCTTCATATCCGGGTTGTGAGTTCAAGCCCTGTGTCGGGTTCTCTCCATTTCTCTGCTCCTCCCCCACTCATGCTTACTCTCAAAATAAGCTTAAAAAATAAAGTTAAAGAACATAGTACAGAGCCTGTACATAGAAAGTATAGTAATCGCCCCTTATCTGCAGAGAATACATTCCAAGATCCCCAGTGGATACCTGAAGCTGCAGTTAGTACCAATTTATTTATACTGTTTTTGCCTACACATACATACCTAAGGTAGATTAATTTATAAATTAGGCACATTTAGATGTTAAGAACAATGAAGTTGAACAATTATAGTGTAATATGTTATATGATTGTGGTCTCTTTTTCAAAATATCTTATTGTACGGTACTTCTGCTTTTTCTTGTGATGACATGGGATGGTAAAATGCCTGCAGATGAGATGCAATAAGGTGAATGACATAGGCATGGTGACAGAGTTAGGCTATACCGACTTTCTGAGGATCTGCCAAGAAGGAGGATCATCTTCTGGACTGCAGCTGAGAGCAGGAAGTGAAACTAAGGATAAGGAGGACTACTGTACCCAGTAAATGTTAGGTATCATTACAACGGAGGACATTCCTTACTGCAGCAGCTTCATAAGATTTGAGGGAAAAGCAGCAACGTTGCAAAATAAAAAGCTTGAAGCAGAAATAGGCGGCAGGCAGCTACTGAAGTAGCAATATTTATCAATTACGTAAAAGACAGGCTAAATGCAGTTAGGTACCCAAGGAAAGTGCCTTCTTAGTATTAGGTATAAGCTTATTAAAGTCAGTTATTTGGCAAATGATTAACAATTAACACCTAAGTGCTTTACAATAGAGATTTAGAGGAATATTTTACTCATTTAAAAATAGCAATAAAATAGTGTTTCAATTTAAACTTGCGGTCACTAATTAAAAACAAAACAAAACAAAACAAAATCATTCCATGAAGTGAGTACACTGCACCAGATCTCCTACCATAGCAGAAGATCAACAGAAGAAATATTATCAGAGACAGGATCACCATGGATATGTCAGGAGCATTCACCACTGTACTTAACATGGAAAATTAACATAGAAACTGTTCTAACCTGTCAGGTAAAGAAAAGCACTAGTTCTCTTTTGAGCTTTCTGCCTTCCAAGGTGGCAGCTTCAGCTTTTTGTGGCTTAGCTATACCTTTCCTTCCCATTTTATCAAAAGAGTAATTAAGAAATGAAATAATCCTTAAAGCACAAAGTATGGTCAATATATTTCCCATCTACTTACAAAAAAAGTAATTATCCAGAAAGTCATAAGCCCTAGCTAAACTGGATTTTACGATCTTTTTTTTTTTTCCGAAAGCAAAGTTAATAAGAAGTAAAGTAACAAAGTCTCCCTGGGTAATTTACCACAGATTCCAAAGAGGAGGGCACAGAAATGAAGTTAACAGAAATCCTGTTAAGCTCCTCCATTCTACATTTGCATTAATGCCGTGCCCAGGGTTACCTAAGAATCTAAAAAATATAAAAGCAAATTAGAATATAGTTTTTCTGTAAAAAACAAAACCAAAGCATATTATGTAAATACCAAAGACTGGAAACAATCATTCTTAATTCTTTTTAACTACAATATTCCCTCTGCAGGCTTGAGTTTATATTTTTGAGTACCCCCTTGATAAAATAATTTACAGAAGCAGAATTTATAAGCCTATGGGGAAAAAGTTATGGAAACAAAACCATATTTGAACATAATATTATAATAGGTTTATTATTCACCAAAATAAAATATGTACTAAAAATAATGACATTTTTACACATAAAAGGAAAAATTTGAGTGAGACATAGACTTCTTAGGAAAGATGACTTTTTAATAGGAAAATACCTCTTAAAGAAACTTGCCCTTATAAAATACTTAGGGAGTGCACTGGATAAGCAAGCCTAAAACAGGATAAATTACCGTGCATAATGAATGAATAAGAATTTATCAAGTGGGACTAACAGTGAGCTGTGAGGGTGAGAAAAGAAGCTACAGGTGAAGGAGGGGGCTGGCGACAATGTCGAAGAGAGGATCAGTCAAGTATTTTATCTAAGAAGGGGCATGATGGAGGCTTTATTAGGGCAGCTGTTCATGATCAATTTTTTTTAATGTTTTATTTATCTATGAGAGAAAGAGAGAGAGAGAGAGAGAGAGAAGGAGACACAGAATCGGAAACAGGCTTCAGGCTCTGAGCTGGCTGTCAGCACAGAGCACAGAGCCCGATGCGGGGCTCGAACCCACTAACCGCGAGATCATGACCTGAGCCGAAGCCGGATGCTTAACCGACTGAGCACCCAGGTGCCCCTGTTCATGATCAATTTTAAAACCACGTATTCTCCGGCATGTCTGGGTGCCTCAGTGGGTTAGCTTCCGAATTTGGCTCAGGCCATGATAGTTTGTGCTGTATGTCTTATAGTTTGTGCTGACAGCTTAGAGCTTGGAGCATGCTTCAGATTTTGTCTCTCTCTCTCTATGCCCCTCCCATGGTCATGTTCTCTCTCTCTCTCTCTCTCTCTCAAATAAATGTTTAAAAACATAAAAAATAAATAAAATCACTTATTCTTCATTTTTCTAATCCCAAGCCAAAACATCCAGATCTTCACTAAAGTTCTCTTAAAAGCAGCCAACTACCCTTCCTGACAGGGTGTATTATTGTATATTGATATTGGGTCAGAAAAAAAGAATAACTGCAATAGATGAAATGCATAATTCAGCAGAAACAAGAACCGTTATCAAGAATGAAATGTGACCATCTCCTTCACCTAATCCTCAGACCTTGAAAGGAGTCCTGGACTTAAGCTAAATTTATTTGAATTGACAAAGAAGGAAGAAGGGCCTTGACATCACCCCATCTCCCCAAATTACCCTTTCTCTAAAACTTCCAACCACATTTTGCTCTTAGTCAGTGTTCAAAAATATCTTACACCACATATAAAAATCAACTCTAAATGGATTAAAGACTTGAACACAAGACATGAAACCATAAAACTCCTAGAAGAAAACACAGGGAAGAGCTCTTTGACAGGGTCTTGGCAGTGATTTTTTGGAAGGACACTGAAACCAAAGGCCAAAAGGCAAACCAACAAGTGGGACTACATCAGTCTGAAAAGTTTTTACACAGCAAAGGAAACCACAAAATAAAAATGCAACTTATAGAATGGGATACAATATTTGCCAATTAGATACTGGATACAGAGTTAATATCCAAAATATATACAGAACTCAAAACTCTATCGCAAATATAGATTTCTCCAATTAAAACAAAGGGCTGAGGAACTGAAGAGCTATTTCTCCAAAGAAAACACATGAAGGGCCAATAGGTATGTGAAAAAGTACCCAATATCAATCATCAGGGGAATGCAAATTCAAACCATGAGATGTCAAATATGTTAGAACAGGTACCATCAAAAAGATAAGAATAACAAATGTTGGTGAGGGTGTTTAGAGAGTGGAACCTTTTTGCATTGTTGGCTGGAATGCAAACTGGTGCATCCATGGTGGAAAACAATAGGGAGGCTCTCCCAAAGCTAAGAATACTGCTATTGCTGTTCTTTGTTTTTCAGGAGTCTCCCTACTGTTTTCCATTGTGACTGCATATATACAATGGAATACTACTTGGCAATGAGAAAGAATTAAATCATGCCATTTGCAGTAACGTGGATAGACCTGGAAGGTATTATGCTAAGTAACATAAGTCAGTCAGAGAAAGACAAATATCATGTTTTCACTCATATGTGGAACTTGAGAAACTTAACAGAAGGCCACGGGGTAAGGAAAGGGGAAAAAGTAGTTACAAACAGAGAAGGACATAGGCAAATCATAAAAGACTCTTAAATACAGAGAACAAACTGAGGGTGGATATGGGAGATGGGGGAGAAGGAAAAATGGCTGATGGGAATTGACAAAAGCACTTGTTGGGATGAACACAGGGTATTGTTTGTAAGTGATGAACTGCAAGAATCAACCCCCAAAACCAAGAGTATACTGTACACCCTGTATGTTAACCAATTTGACAATAAACTATATAAACAAACAAACAAACAAACAAACACACACACAAAAGAACAAAGAATAGAACTGCCATATTATCCAGCCATTCCACTTCTGGGTATAGATCCAAGGAAGATAAATAGCTGGGTATTAAGGAGGTATCTACATTCCCATGTTCATTGCAGCATTATTCATAATAGCCAAAGGCTAGAACTAACTTAAGTGTCCATCAGTGGGTAAATAGATAAAAAATATGTGGCATACACACACATGCATGTGCACACACAGTAGAATATTATTCAGCTATAGGAGTGAAATCTTGTCACTTCTGACAGCACAGATAGACCTTGAAGTCATCATGTTAAGTGAAGTCAAAGAAAAACACATACTGCATGCTATCACTTATACATGGAATTTTAAGAGAAAAAAAAGTCAGATTTATAGAAACAGTAGAAAAGTAGTTTCCAGGGGCTGGAGGTAAGGAAAATAGGGGGAGGTTGGCATGAAGGTACAGACTTGCAACTATAAAGTGACAATGATCTAAGGTTGTAACATTAAAAAAAAAAAAAAGTTACTCTAGTGGATAACATTCTGTTGTATAACTGAAATTTGCTAAGAAAATTAAGTGTTCTCATGAAACAAAAACAAAAACAAAAAAACAACGATAAGTATGGGAGGTGATGAATCTGCTAATTACATGGGGGTATCTTTTCACAATATATACATACATCAAATCCAATCTCTAGAATGTACACTTTCAGTATTTAACATTTTTACTTGTCAATGATACATCGATACAACTAGGGTAGGGGAAAGGCAGTATGTCAACAGCTCTTCAGTCAAATATTGAGGTTTTTTCTATATAAAGATCCCTTTATATAGAAGAGAAATCAAGAATCACTAATAAGGTAGAATATTAAATCTTAAATGGTTGAGAAAAAAAAGAGTTTTTTTAAAAAGGCTGGATAATTTCAAAGTTGAATATTTGCTTATTAAAAACCTAACCACTTAGGTTTTTATAGAATTCTTTTTTTTAGGTTTTTATTGAATTCTACATTCAACCCTAACAGTATCTGCCTAATCCTCATTTATGGTTTTTAAGAGAGGTAGAGAAGTGGAGATGGGCAGAGAGAGAAAATTCTAAGCAGAGTCCACGCTCAGAGTGGAGCCTGACATAGCGCTTGATCCTATCAACCTAAGGATCACGACCTGAGCCAAAATCAAGAGTCCAATGTTCAACTGACAAAGCCACCCAGACATCCCTTTATCACCTTCTTATTTTATTTGCACATACTCTACACCCAGGACCATGAAATTATTAGTATTAGTAAACACAACTTGAAATCTGATGATCAGTAATAACACAGGTTCTAAGGATCCATGCTGTAGAAAGCTGAGTTAGAGGCTTTTATAATGTTAGTCATTTATAAATTGACATGCCAAGTTTAAGAAAGAATAACAATCCACATTATCAGCTAACCTTATGTCTTTTAGTCCAATGTGATAAATATTAAATGTTTTTTTTAAATTTATTTCTAGAAGAGATAGAAAGAGACAGCGTGAGCAGGGGAGGGTCAGAGAGAGAGGGAGTCACAGACTGAAACAGGCTCCAGGCTCTGAGCTGGCAGTCAGCACACAGCCCGACGCGGGGCTCGAACCCACGAACCGCGAGATCATGACCTAAGCGAAAGTCGGACGCTTAACCGACTAAGCCACCCAGGCGCCCCCCAATGTGATAAATATTAATTGATAAAATTGGAATATCAATAAAATAAAACAACAACAACACCATAAAATCCATTAAATGATGAATATAGGAACCAAGAGAATGGCTTTCTCTGGTGGAGAAAGGCAGAGAGATGGGGCAGGGATGATAGATGATTAAATGTAGGATAATCTGGAGATCCTGGCTTTGTTTTGCATGGTGAGTTTGCAGGTGCTCATTCTATTATTAAAAGGTAAAGAAGTAAGAAATATTAACCATGCATAGACCAATAATGATTGTGTTTGGAGCCAAGGATTATGATTAATATAATCTCGGGCACTTGAAGTCCAAAGGTGAGTGGAGGAACTTTTGAAATTTGCTTTTGCTATAAACATTTAGGAAATATAGTCTTACATAACCAGTATTTTTGCTTTATTAAAATGAATGAATGCTTTTCTTTCTAATGAAGAAACCTATCAAATGAAACAGAATCACTGAAAAGGTCTTGAGAGAATATTTTGAAAATCTCTTTTTAAATAGGACTTCAGAAGCAAGCATACATTTAGAAATTTTGGCTAACATCTGTGAAATTTCACTTATATTTAATCAGAACTGTGAATGTCTCCCCAAGGCACCTACCATTCTATTTTAATTATGCCACTTAAAAAAACTGTTTTAACATCTAACAAAGCACACATGATGTGAAAACACTTGTTAAACCACCTCCGCAGCTTTAACAATAAAACAAATATGAGATCATTGCATTTCTTAAGGCTCATTAGATGAGAATTAGTGAAGTGGCATGATTTTTGGAAAACATTTGTCCTTGATATCTTCTTTTCGTATATATTTGCCATTTGGAGGACCCCTTTCAAATTTGCTTTATACAAATTCTATATTAGAATCATATCATAAAATAAAACTGTCTTATAATGGTAGCACAAAATTACTCAAGTCAAGAAATTCCAAATAAATGACATGCCATCCACTGAGAATAATTAAGTCATGTTTTTGTATCAAAAACTGTCAGCCTAAAAAACAAGTTATAGGTTTTTGTTCATTTGTTTCATATTAAATGACATTTAAATATACTAACTTTAAGACAGAAGAAAACATAGGTCCAAGTATAAATAAGTTGAATTACTTACTTCTTGAGAATGATTCTCCCCTGTAGAAGCTTAAAGTTATATCCCCCAATCCACTTGTTTTCTACTGTAGGCTGTTTTCTACTTTTACAGATAGAACATTCTACAAAATTCAAGCACGGTTCTAGGTACCTAAAACATCAAATTATAGTCCAGAGACATTTTGACTCTTATTTACAATTTATTATGGGGATTTTCAGGATGTAGTGGTGCACCTCAATAAAAACTTGGTTAACTAGTGAGTCATGCATCTCCTAAGTGACAGATAATTCAGGTAATTTTACATTTCTCTTAATAAACAGATACATATCCAAGGGCAACTCTCTTGGGAAATAAATATTAACCTTTTAAAATCACTGTGCTCTTCCACTATCTTACCTCTTAGGTAATAAATTGTGAACACCCTACCAGGATGGATAATTTTTTGTTTCCTTTGTATCAATTAAACTGAGAGTGAATTGGGGTGCGTGGGTGGCTTAGTTGGTTAAGCGTACGACTTTCGCTTGGATCAAGATCTCGCGGTTCGTGAGTTCGAGCCCCGCGACGGGCTCTGTGCTGACTGCCAGCTCAGAGCCTGGAGCCTGTTTCAGAGTCTGTTACTCCCTTTCTCTCTGACCCTCCCCTGCTCACGCTGTCTTTCTCTCTCCTAGAAATAAATAAAAAACATTAAAATAAATAAATAAATAAACTGAAAGTGAATGAAAATATTTTTTCTTGTAGGCTTTACAGTAAGGTAGAGCTCTTGAATGTTCTTTGGGGTACCTTTAGATCACCACAACAGGAAAACAGATCTGGACTTACAACAAAGCCTTTGAAGAGATGTGTGATTGTCTTTCTTACCATTCCCATCTGATACTCTCTAGAATTCAAGCTTAACTTCATTGGTGGTTAGAGAAGATAAAGAATATTGTCAATTAAGGTAGAGATGGAAGATCTAAATTCCTTGTTAGGATATCTAGATAAAGAAGAGCATTGGCTTTATGAGCAGGATAGTTTTGGTTTTTTCCTCTATGTACATCTTTGTCAAGTATTTTTATATACTCTTTAAAATACCTGGGGAGAGCTCATACATTTAGTCACACAGTAGCATATATTATATGCCATGTACTATCCTAATTACTGAGATTTTGAGTAAGAGAGCCAAGAGGCTTATATACTAAAAGAGTGAGTGGACATGGCCCATTCAGGACATGGAGATGTGGGCCATGGTTAGAGAAATTTAGGAAGCACACTGGAAGTGTGCTTTATTCAGACTTGCAGAGAGGCTTATAGGAAAGGGTCACCTAAGTGGATTCATGAATAATGAATAGGCATTATCCATGTATAGGAGGAGGAAGAGATGGGAGGAAGTAGAACTGCAGATAAGAAATCTGAATATAAAAGAGACCTGGATGGTTTGAGATTGGAGGAAAGACCTAGATATTTGAGGCCAATGTTTATCAGTCTTAAGTCCTGGCTGCCTGTCTGGGTGAATTACAGAACTTCTCTTGACTTATTTCCTCTTTTTAAAATAACATTGTTAAGAAAATGAAATAAGGTTACAAGTGATCTACCAAATACAGCACAAGTTTCTCATAATTGTTAGGTTTTTCCTGCCATTACTTTTTCCCATCCACATCCTCTATTTTCATGGATTTTATCACATTTATTTATTATTAGCATTTGCACAACTCAAAAAATTAAGGAAAGGAAGAGGCATTTTATTTTTTCTTTTTCTTACCCTTCCCTCCACAATCAACCACAGGCTATTGACACTGGATTGGTAGGCACTGTGCCTAACTGATTCTCTTTGTGTCTACTCCAACCACCTCCATCACTCTGAACTGTATTATGTGATTCAGATACATGGTAGGTAGGAAATAAATGCGTAGATGTGCTACTCTATCTTCCCTCAAATGGATTATTTTACCCACCCCCATATTTTCCATTCAGTATTTTCTAGACTCCTCTATAGTTCTATGACACAATCAATCCTTTTTTCTAAATGTATAATTTAGCCTTAGGCTCCATTCTACTTAAGGATAGAGGTCAAAGGATTGGAGAAATTGAGTTCAGCAATATTTTTCTCTTGTTTATATCAGAGTTGCTCAGCTTGGGCACTATTAACAATCATAACAGATAATTCTGTGTTGTGAAGGGCTGTCCTTTGCCTAATAGGTTGCTTAGCAATGTCTGTGCCCTCTATCCACAACATATCTGTATTACTTCATTCCTAATTGTGACAAGGAAATGTCTCCAGATATAGCTGTGTGTGTGTGTGTGTGTGTGTGTGTGTGTGTGTGTGTGTGTCCTAGGAGGCAGCCTCTTCATTTATTGAGAAACAAACCTATACTATACACAGTATTCAATTCAAAATAACTTTTATCATGTATGAAACAGTCTTTTTTTTTTAATAAACAAAGATTAGGTAAATTCTGAAGTTTGAAGAGAACAAAAATTAAACTTGAGGTAGTTGATGTTGTAACATTTTACCAGCGTAGCCAATTCCCTACTCATGTCTGTCAAAATAGGGACACACTGACTTAATTGGTGGGTCCCACAAGTGAAAAATGTTAGGTTTTCTGATTCAGAGAACTGAAGTCTCAAGATCAAGAGATATCTCTGATATAAGATCATCTCAGTAGATAAGAAGTTTGAAGGGATAGAAAATTCCTCGCCTCTTGGTTTGCTATGATCAGGTTAATATTGAAGAATAGCTTGAGTTTCCAGCTCATCTTGCTTCAGACAGCTTGAAGATCAAGAATAATCACTGACAGCTGGGTCGATATTGATAAGGAAATTATACTGGAAGCTTGAATCTGTCTATGTATTTTATGCTTGAAGTCAGAAATACTTAATTTCTTTCCTAGGAAGCCTGTAACATGACTATAGGGCTAATTGCTAGCATTGAAATGAAAATGCTGTGTGCTCCTCAGATGTTAATTGGTTTACTTTACAGAATTTAAAAAATCAGAATTACCACCAAATATATTTACCATTAAATATAATTCTAAACAGTTCTAGAATGGGTATTCAAATTGGAGTTAGCATACATATGATTTCTGATATTTATATGTTTCTTCTAATAATGTGTTGAGTCCTAGGTACACTTTACTTTTGTTTCAATGCCCTAGAGAAAGATTTCATTCATCTCTTTGAAATTCTGTGTCTATGGGTTTGTGTGTGTGTGTGATAAACCATGTACTATATACAGGAGCACAATGGGATTTGTTAATTTTTTTTGGTCTTTTGGTCAATATGGTAGGCCTTTTTAGGCAAATGCTATTCAGTGCTGAGCCTGTTAAGGCTAGTCACACATGTATTTCTATTGATCTATTAATTGCACAGAGCTCCTCAGAATAGTATTGCTTTAAACTTTTCCACCCCTCCTATTTCCTATTTCTTTCTTTCATTTTACTTTCTCTCTCTCTCTTTTCTTTCTCTCTTTCTTTCTTTCTCTCTCTCTCTCTCTCTCTCTTTCTTTCTTTCTTTCTTTCTTTCTTTCTTTCTTTCTTTCCCCAAAGCCTTCAGATTTATGCATACTCTAAATACTTTAAATAAGCAATTCTCCCTTTCCACTAGTACCTTTGTGCAGTCTAAAACTGTTTTCTACAGTCACATTCGGAGACTGTATCAAAAGATGTCTTTAGTTAAAGTAGGAGAATACTAAGCAAAATTCTTTTCAGTCATTTTTGATGTGTGCATGAAAATCCTTGAGCAGTGAAGTGAAACTTTATTCAACCATGTTTTCTTTTTTAATTCATTCTATATTGGAAAGAGTAAAGTATTAGATATTTTTAAATTGACCAATACCTCAGAATTCAGACATCTGAGGAAAAATCAAACAGGAGCAGTTACTTTGAGATACTCTATCATCTTTTTCAATTCACCAAAACAACCAGCACTTGATGATCAGCTATTTTAACACTGGCCTCTATTATCAACCTGAGTCCCTAACTATTGATGTTTCTAGAATTACTATTGTGCCTATATCCAATCAGAAGTAATTCCCACTTCCCTAGTTCCCTGCTCTTGTAACAAGATTAAGAGCTTTGTTGGACCTGGTTTTGAGTCCAAGCTCACTGAGCCCAGTTAGATTATTTTTCTGCCTCAGCATTGTCATCCTTTGTGAACAGAATATATCTACCTCAAGTGTTGTGAAAATAGATGGTCATATTAAAAATCTTTGATGATACCTGAAACTTGCAGATCCATCATCAGCTTTGGGACCACAGAAAATGTCTGGAGGGATTTTTACAACCGTGTAGATAGGTATTGTATTGAAGCACCACTTTCACTATACCTCACTTTATAAAAATACAGAACACTGCAACTGGACTCTCAGAGGAGCCCTGCAGCCTGTTTTAGTCAATGAAATGTTGGCAAAAGCAGACACTTGAAATATGCCTGAATGACTGGGCTTGCATGCTCTTATACCTCTATTCACCATAGGAACATGTCTGGGCTAGACTGCCAGCAAAATGAAAAATCACTAGAGCAGAGTCAAGTCACCTGGGACCCCCCTGGATTTGCAAGCCTCATCCAACAACCATAACCTCACATTTCACACCACCATGGACCTCACAGTGTCCTTTAATAAAGGTCATTTGCAAGTCCTTTAATGTGTAGAGTTGAAAGAAGTATATAGACAAATGACTATAAAGTAAAAAAATGCCTAATAACTCTGTATTTAACATTATACACATAGACTTAATATCCATTTGTATTACCTATATATCCATATATATAGAATCTTGGAAATTTTTTTTAGATCCTGCTCCTCCAATTTGTCCCTCCACCACCTCCATTTCTCCCCACTACACTTCCTGTTTTGATCCAATCTGTCATTTCTCTCAAGAGTCTACAAAAGGCCTAAGTTGGGATGCTTGGTAAGTACTGACTGAACTGACCCTGAAGAAATTTAGAGGATTTCCCCCACCATTTTTTCTTGTATCTATTTGCTTTATTCACAGCTTATATTTCACCAAAGCTTGGTGAAAGCAGTGTTCCAAAGAGTAAAGTTGGTTTCCTCTGTTGAGAAATTAATATTCCCACCTTCCTAGGGTTAAGGAAGGAAAGTTCCAACACATATTTTTCCCTTCCTCAGAAGACTTTAATTCAGAAGTTCTGGGTATAGAATTGATAATTGATGAAACTATGTTGACACTTCATAATCACCCAAAGTCCAATATCAGAGAATTTTAAAGCACTTGTCACAGATCCCCTCCATCACATGGCAGAGCTTCTAAGTGGAGTTTTCCCTGGGCAGCCTCATAGGAGGCTTGTGGATATGTGACCTACAGGACAAAAGGGATTTTCTAGATTTGATTAACTTATAGATCTTGACATGGGGAGATCATCCTGTATTATTTGGTTAAACCAGTGATATCATAAGAGTTCTTATAAGGGAAAAAGAAGGCAGAGGAGTTAGAGAAAGATAGAAAAGGAAGCAAAGGTTGCCTTGTTCTGGGACACTAGGAAAAGACCATAAGCAGCCTGAGAAAAGACAAGGCAGAGAGCGATCCCCTAGAGCTTCCAGAAGGAGCATAGCTCTGCCAACCCATTTTATATTTCTGACCCTCACAATTATTTCTTTGCATATTTTAAGCCGCTACATGTGTAGTTCATATGTTTTACTGCAACAGGATACAATTGCACTGCCCAAGATAGAAAACAGCCTACCTCAAAGATATTTATGGAGTGAATCTTGCCTAACATAGTGGATTACAACTGATATATTATAAAAACTCGCATGTTAAGAAGAATGATTTCAAGTAAAATTAAAAGGATATATTACAAATTATCTAAAGTAGTACCACCTGCTCACTAGTTCCATCTCTTAGTTATCTAATGTGGTGCCACCTGTGTAATAGTCTTATCCATTAGTTATATAAATCAATTTCTGTGCACCAGTTTAGGGAAGATCAGAAAAAACATTACCAAATTCTAGTCAGGGCATACATGAACCTCCCATGGGGCTGGAACAGGTAGCCTCAAAGAAGGTCATTGGGTGGGTATGAGCAAAATGGAGTCAGTATGCTTAGTACTCCCACAGTGGTACCTAATAGAAAATTTCATAGAGACAAAGAAAAAAAAAAAAAGACTTCCCCCCCCCACAAATGTGTTACATTTTTAGAAAAAGTTGCCATATTACTTAAAAACAACAACAAAAATAGCAACAACAATAAATTGAAAAGAGGCCTTTGGCCTTCTAAAATACTGTAGGGAGGAAACAGAGGCTGAGAAATTTCCTCATTTATACACACCAGCCACTTATTATGGAAAAATAATGATGCCCAAGGGATATAGCCAAGAGATGCCAGAGGACAACTCTAGAGACCGAGACTGAGCCATAATCAAGGAATTGACAACACGTGTCCAGCTGGATGTCGGAAATGCTATATAGCAGTGACTGATGTGGGTATCCAGTTTTCTCTGAATCAGAATGTCTGTACAGATTTTCTTAGGTCTCCTTAATTCACAAGTGTTCCAAGGAGCTGCCTCAGGAAATGCATGTCAAGAGCTCTATCACACATGCACATGGTTTGAATAAAAAATCTTAGACCTTGAATCTATGACTTTTGCCATAAAAAAGTGGGATGGGAGAGAAGAGTCCTGGAGAAGGCTTTCATAACACAGTATCACAAAACAGGTAGCCTAAACAACAGAAATACATTGTCTTGCAATTCTGAAGTTTACAAATCTGCAATCAAGGTATTCTAAAGATTGGTTCCTTCTGTAGGCTGTGAGGGAAGAATCAACTACAGGCCTCTCCTAGCTGACATATGTCAATGGACATCTGTCTCTCACATCTTTCTTCTATGTGTGTCTCTGTGTCTAAAGCTTCTTTTTTTATAAGAACACTTGTAATATTGGATGATGAGCCACTCCTTAGTGACCCTGTTTTAATTTAATTATTTCTATAAAGCCTCTCTTTCCAAAGATCACAATGTGGGGGTAGTGGAAAGTGAGACTTCAACATATGAATTTTGAAATGACACAATTCAACTCACAAAATAAATACATAGGGTCTTAATGAGGAGGTGACTCTTAAATGGGACATGAAGAGGAAAGAAGCAGATTTTTCACACAGATTTGTGTGAAGAACATTATAAGCCTGAGAACTCATGTACCAAGGCTCTGAGTTTGTGATTTTTCAGAATTTAGGTGCATTCATGTGCTAGTGATTGATTTATGACCTCCCAGCCCCAAATGCACATTACATTGCCTTATTTGTGATAACAGAGCTGCACTCTAAAGATTTTTCCTTTGTCAACTGTCCTGATGCTAATTTTGCTTTGTCAGTAGAGGGCGCTGGAAGCACATGGCAGGAGTCAGGGCTTTTCTTCTTGGCTCTAGGGTGCTCTTCATTTTTTTCTATTTTTTTAAATGTTTTATTTATTTTTGAGAGAGAGACAGAATGAGCAGGGGAGGGTCAGAGAGAGAGGGAATCAGAATCTGAAGACAGGCTCTCTGAGGTAGCTGTCAGCACAGAGCCTGACACGAGGTTCGAACCCATCAACCATGAGATCATGATCTGAGCCTAAGTCAGATGCTTAACTGACTGAGCCACCCAAGCGCCCCTCTAGGGTGCTCTTCTTAACAAATCTTTGTGGTGTAGTGGGTCTCTGCAGGGCCAGGTCCTTGAAGTGTCAGAAGCTTCGTCAGTGACAACAGCCAGCAGCACATGGCAACCACTACCATCATAGGTAGTTTCTAAGGAAACCCTGAGAATGCATTACCAGCAAGTCTGAGTAGTATGGCAATTTAATAAACTCCATCCAGGGAACTATGACCACACCCGCACAATGAGGCCTGGATCTTAGCCCTAAAGACATTCTTCTTTTAGACTGGTTCCTTTCTTGGGTATCCTGTGTTAGCTCTAAGCGTTGTGTCTATGCCTTGTATGTCCCTGAATTCTTTAGATCTTCGATAACTCCTTATTAGGCAATCACCATTACTACAATATCATGTTAAAATTAAGAATTATTTATATTAAATTGTTCCTGATCTAACGATGGTGTGATTTCTGTCTTTTCATGGGGCCCTGACTTAGATATTATGCCAGAACTTATTCAAATATCATCAGGCAGAGTGGAAGGCAGAGTGTGGGTTCTACAACAGGACTCGAGGAATGACTCAGTACAATGCTGTGAACTAACCCACAGTATGCTATTATATTTGCTAACAATGAGAGGAATCAGGAAGCTACCTATGCCTTTCCCAGGAACACTTCTGCTTAGCTTCAATCCAAAGAAAAGGATTTTTGATGACTTCAAAAATGTACTGTGCCTTCTAGGTTGCCATACAGAGCCCCATACTCTTCCAGCACTGCTGGTTCTCTTCTATCTTGTTCTATTTAAAATCAAATTTCCACTTTACATTAGAGCATCAGAGTAGCTGAATCTAAATTACACTGGAATGAGGGGAAGGGGCACCATTGTCTATATTCCAGAAAGTAAAAAGTAGAAAGAAAAAAAAGTAAATGGAAAAGTCTATTGATTTTGTCTCCTCCCAAAATCCTCCATGGAATTGAAAAACTTTGCTTGTATCTAATCAACAATAGCTGGGTCATTTGACCATGTCTTGAACAACTATTGAAAAATGGCCAGGAAAAAGGGACATTGTGGAAGGGAGTGGAGTCAGTCAACAAAGTATATGTCCACTTATGTGTATAAGTCCTGCTCTTTTCTCCAAAACAACCCTAATTGACTTTTCCCAGTGATGTGAGAAACTGCTCACAGGTGGAATGACAAGAAGTTTGTATAAAATGGGTCATAAACTTTGTATAATGTTATACTTCTGAATCTTTAAAAATTAAGGAAAAACAAAGAAATAATACTTAGATTTAAAGTAATAAATGGCATCAGAAAAATATTTAACTTTTTAAAGCACAGGCTTATTATTCTGTAAAGATTGAGAGCAATTTGTCATTCAACATATAGAGTAAGCCATTACTAACACACAGGCCACAGTTTATTCTTTGATATGAGAGCTATATATTTGTTCTACATGTTTTCACTGATTTGAAGTTTATATATAAACTTATTTTCTTGACAACATATTCATATTTACCTATTTTTAAAGAAATATAAATAATATAAATAATACAAATCTATTATTTTTAACCAATTGGATATTGATGGTCATTTAGAGAAAGATTATATCCTTTTGAGACTCTTAGATACAGATTGCTGGTACTTATGATACTTAATATTTGTAATTCAAGACAGAAATACAATTTTTCAAAAAACATTACTGCATTTTATGTACATAGGTACAAAAACTCACACAAAAGCCTAAATATGAACTACATATAACTAGTTAAATGCCATAACATTTAAATTTTCATCAATATATGTATATATTGTATATTTGGAAAGAGTAATTTATGCCCTTTTTTTTTTACTGGATAGGATTTAACAAGCCAGTAAATTTAGTTTAAAAATTAAGACACATCACAGTTTTATTACCACTGTCTTCTAAAGTTGAGCATTGAAAAGAATAATGATGAATTTCACTTAGATGAAATAGGTCGAGAGGGGCCTAAGCTTAAATTTACTTTTAATTGCTTCTATTGACACATTTATTCATGTAATGAGCATTTACTGAGTGACTACAATGCACCAGGCCTATAATTAATAACTACATAAGTAAATCTATCTTAGGTCACATAATAAGTTGTATGAAAAAGATGAATAGGTAAAGGAACATGGAGAAAGGGAGAGGAGAGGAATAGGTATTTAAAAAGTCCTGGAGGTCCTCACTGAGATGACCTAGCAGAGGTGAAGAAACAGACCATACTGGCATTTGGAAGAAGAATAATCGATGCCTAGAGGGGATAGGACATTGTGGGTCAGAAAAAGTAAAAACTGTGTGTGTGAGCACTTGCTCTGCTTAGGAAGAGCAAGCAGTTCTGAAGCACAGGGAGCCTGAGGGAAAGTAGATATAAGAAAGTCAAAATTGTAGGTGGAGGTCAAAGCATACAGAACATTGTGGGCACTTGTTAGGATGTTTGGCTTTTATTATGAGTGACATGGAAAAACACTGAAACATTTTGAGAAGAGCTATGATGATTCCACTCTCTGCTGGTCAGAGACTTTGGTGTCAAGTAGGAGTAGCAAAAGCCAGTGATGAGGTACATTAAGTAGAAGGCCATTATCACTACCTGGTTAAAGATAATAGTGGCTTGTCCATAAAAATAGTAGCATAGGTATTGGGAAATGGTATTATATTGGATATAATTTGAAGGCAACATTAATAAGATTTAATAAGTAATTAATTTGGGCATATGAGAGACAAAAGAAGTTAAGGATGAATCACTCCAAATTTTTCAGTTAGAGCAAATAGAAGGATATATTCATCAATGCTCATGTTGGGATACATTGAACAAGAATGTTAGATCAGAAATTCACTTGTGGACATAATAAACTTGAAGTGCTCATCAGATATCTAACTAGACATGTTGACTAGGCAGTTGGAGGTAATAATATAAAATTCAGCAGACAGCTTCATGATAGAGATAGGCACTGGGGAAATATCAGCATACAGATGATATTTAGAACTATATGACTAAATGAATCCCTGCAGTTAATGGTAATAATGCCTAAGATGTGTCAGTCATTGTATTAGGGCCTTCCATATTTAATCCTCACACCAATTTGGTAATGAAATGGAGCCCAAGACAGATTAAATAAATTCCCACAGTTATATAACTAGAAAATGGAAGATGCAATATTCATTTCAATGTCACCTGAAAGTAAAATCTATTCTTCCATCAGAGTAAACACACTGCATTCCTTGCTCTAAATGCATTGAATGTTATTCCCCAACTGTCTGTAGAAAGGTCACTAATACTTAGATCTAAAAGGTATGCTGATTTCCCTACTGTAAAGAAACAACAGATCCAAAATGGAGTCACTCATGCTAAGCCCCATGCCAGCAAACCAAAACCTAATAGCAACCTAACTTCAGTCTCAGCCTTGCCCAGGAATGTGACCTTTAACCAGACACTCTGGAATTTCCTGGCTAGCATTAGTGAGGTAATTAGCCTGAACCCTGATCAGCCCCTGCCTTCCCCACAAAGGGAAGGTGGCATTGTTAGAAACAATATTTTCTTTTGTTTTTGACTTCCTCATCCCTCCTTCTACTCCTTTTCTCTCTCTAAAATCCTTCCATTTTGTACAGTTCCTCAGAGCTCTTTTTTATTTGCTAGATAGGATGCTGCCCAACTCAAGAGTACTTGAATAAAGCCAATTAAAATTTCAACTTTACTAGTTGATTACTTGAAAAAAGCCAATCAGATTTTTAACTTTACTAGTTGATTTTTTTTTAATGTTTTTTTTTTTTTTTTTTAAATTTCTAGGAGAGAGAGAGACAGTGTGAGCAGGGGAGGGTCAGAGAGAGAGGGAGTCACAGACTGAAACAGGCTCCAGGCTCTGAGCTGGCAGTCAGCACAGAGCCCGACGCGGGGCTCGAACCCACAAACCGCGAGATCATGACCTAAGCGAAAGTCGGACGCCTAACCGACTAAGCCACCCAGGCGCCCCACTAGTTGATTTTTTTAACACTACCTTCTGCTACCTCCACTCACCAAACTTTCTTCACATTTCAGGAAATGTTAGCATCCTATCTCTCTGATTTCTCCAAACCTTACTATTCTTGTTGAGAGGTAATTTGAAATTATTATTTTTTATTTCACCAGGGGGAGTTATCACTATTTCAGACATACATCCCAACACAAAGGCAACATTTTTGGAAATATATTGTAGAGAATAGCAATTTTAAACAGATATAAGCTCATTGCAATGCAAAATTCCAGTTCTTTTTAGAGCTTGTACCTATTATTAAAAACTAGGGGCAACAAAGAGGTTTGTTCTTATGTATGTATTACTTGTGTCTGTTATATATAAAAACATAAATGTGGATGTATAGTTTCTTAATAAATGCAATTGTCAAATCTATTGCTACTTTGAAATTTTATCACTACTCTAAGCCTATAAGCTTTCAAGACTCACAATTCTTGGTGCATGCTACAAAATTATCAGGCAATGTAAATGGTCATAAGCTTTCAGACATTTAATTTTATAGGAATAAATGGAAATACTATGAAAATGTTGATTGGTAATGAATCTCTGGAAGTAAGTTTGATTTTAAATATAAACTTGTTGCAAAAGTCACAGCTAATCATTTTATTCTATATTTCAATGAAGAGAAGAAAATTATACACAATCGTAAATAAATCTCCTAAACTGAAATAGGTTAGTACATGTTAATATTATGTTTCACCATGGTAATGTGTTCTTAGTCAAAGTTCTCCAGTGTCAAACCTTCTAAAGGAAATCTAAATAAAAAAGTTATAAAATTTGACTAAGTCTTTTAAGTCACCATTAAAGATAATTTAAAATGTTTCTCTTCACACACACAAAAAAAAGCATCACAATTTAAGTTCTAAATTTTCATATTCCCATGCTGTTTAAGTTATGGTCATAGAAGGTTGACATAGATATATAAAACAATAAGTTAAACTTTTTTTTTCTTTAGCACAAACATAATTTCTTAAAAACTGGTGATTAAGAAAATGTCCTAGTAGAGGCACCTGGGTGGCTCAGGTGGTTGAGCGTCCAACTTATGCTCAGGTCATGATTTCACAGTGTGTGAGTTCGAGCCCCACATCAGGCTCTGTGCTGACAGCTCAGAGTCTAGAACCTGCTTCAGATTCTGTGTTTTCCTCTCTACCCCTACCCTGCTCATGCTATGTCTCTCTCTTTCTCAAAACTAAACATTAAAAATTAAAAAAAAAAAGAAAATGTCCTAGTAAAGTAACATAATATGAAGCACAATTAGAGCTGCCTACCTAATATCCTTACCAACCTCCAATTTTGTTAAGGATAATGATGTAGCTACACTCCGCATGTTCAGATTCTCACACTTTTTTTCAGATGCAAGCATGTGGCACAGTTTTAGCCAATGAGATGTGCTCAAAAATTGAGGGGGCAGGGGTTGTCCAAGACTTATTAAAGAAAGGAAACAATTAATACATGCCTTCAAACATTTTACTTCATTAATTCCCTTCTCTCTCTGGGGAATGAAGATGTAAGTTGGAGGAGAGGCAGTAATCTTGCAACCATGAGGCTGGGAGCATGGAGACAAAAGCCACAGTCTAAAAACAGCTGAGTGAACAGTGCCAAAGGAGTCTGGTCCTTGATGATGTTATGAATCTGCCATATTAGCCCAGGACTATCCACCTCAATTTTTCAGATGGGAAAATAAACACCTTCATGGTTGTTTTGATCACTATTAGTCTGGCTTATTATTAGTAGTTGTATACTTTTAACTAACACAGTATACATAAGAAATTCCCCCATCCATTTCTGTACAAGAATTAAGCAAAGGATATTTTAACATGATTTATAGTCTGCAGATCAAATTTCCTTGAGGACATGTGCTATTGCCTTACCTCAATATATAGCAGATCTTCTATAATTTTTGGTGAGATAGAGTGATAAATGAATAAATTAGTGAATAGTTGTTCATGTAAGGACATGAGGGGTTTTTTTAGGAAAATTATTTTAATGTCAGGAAAATTACTTGGAAAATTTTCTAATATATAGAATTATTTTTGCCCTAAGAAAAAATGTTAATTTATATATAACCAATCTACTGCTTAGCAATTTCTTTTAAGTGTAAGCTGTTACGTAATTATTCAAGACAGTTGAAAAATATATGACTGCATTGTATTGTAGAGAACTTTAAACGATTACCTATAAATAATGCAAAACTAATCAAAGTAAGTAAATTGCCTCAAGTAGTTTTAGCAGATGATTTGGCAATAGGTTAATAATAATAAAAACAGTAGTTGAAGGAAAGTAAACTGGTTCTGAGGCTTTTATCCTATCTTCAGCGATGCCTCAGGACTTGGGATTTGGTGAATCCTACTGCAACATTATCTCAAGGAATGAAACGAAGTTTACCTTTACAGAACCCAAATAAGTGAAAATCTGGCCAAGAAGATAAACTTAATTAAGCAGCTATAGCCAATTCAGTTAATGCTGTTGATGAGATGCTGCTGGCCCAGCCGAGTGCAGTCATGATGCCTGAGGGGATACCTGGCTGGCTGGTCACATACACTTCTCTGCTTCTCTGAAGTTAACTGCACACATTCAGCTCAGCTCCTGTGACCACACACATATAAGTGTAAAATGGCTGGGACATTGGAAGCTGTTGCTGGAAGGTGCAAAACTTGTGCTATGTTGTTCTGTGTGCATTCTGTTCTTTTGTTTTTGTTTTTTGTTTTTTTACTATATCCTGTATGAAAGCTAAGTATACCTGGTGTTGCATTAAGCCTATAGTACATTATAAGTTTGAAAGTCTCTCTGAATCCAAGACCACCCCTTCTAGTAGAAGAAAGTGGGTGATACACCTGATTAGTTTCCAATATGACCCCAACACAAAGTACTTAACCCAGGATTTTCATAATGTATAATAGCATACCACAATTGTAATTGGCAATATTAATGTCTTCTGTAGGACAATATATTCTATACTTTTTCCTCAAAAAAAATACATAGCCTTGGCTCGGGAGCTCTATCTTGCTACCACAATTACTGTTTCAATAACTTCCTTATTGAAGATACTTGTGGCTCCTAAATCCCAGCAATATGGAGAAAAGTGAAGGAGAAGTAAGAGTGTCAGGGAACATCCTTCTCCTCCAGAATTCACCTCTACCCGTCCTGTTTTCTCAAGAATCTCACTTTGGACATCTGGCTGGTTGAAGAATTGAAGAGGCATGAGACTCTTGATCTCCGGTTGTGGGTTTAAGCCCACATTGGGTGTAGAGATTACTTAAAAAATCCTTAACAACAACAACAAAAAAGAATCTCACTCTCTCACTTTACTGTTTTCTGATATTTTATTTATTTAATTAATTAATTATTTATTTTTTTAATGTTTATTTCTGAGAGAGAGAGACAGGGTGAGCAGAGAAAGAGGGAGACACAGAATCTGAAGCAGACTCCAGGCTCTGAGCTAGCTGTCAGCACAGAGCCCGACGCTGGGCTCAAACCCACTAACCATGAGATCATGACCTGAGCCAAAGTCGGACGCTTAACCAACTGAGACACCCAGGCACCCCTTTCTGATATTTTAAAATCCCCTTTCTCTCTTACCTGAATCCATCTCGAAAACTTTTAAGCATGTTCAATTTTCTCACATTAAAAAAACAAAAGAAGCTAAATTAGGCAAAAGAGCTTCCTCCTCTTTTGAGAGCTACAACCCTGCTCTCCTTTAGCCTGTTCTCTTTGCCTTTTTTTAAATTTTTCATATGTTTTTTTTTTTAATTTATTTTGAGAGAGGAAAAAAAGAGAGCAGGGAAGGGACAGAGAGAAAAAGGAAGAGAGTGAATCCCAAGCAGGCTTAATGCTTAGTGTAGAGCCTGACACAGGGCTCAATCTCATGACCCTGAGATCATGGTCTGGGCAGTTATCAACAGTTGGAGTCTTCACTAACTGAGCCACCAGGGGACCCTCTTTACCTTTTTATTACTTAGCATAACCCATCACATCTCTTCACCTCCCAGCTAACACCTGTCATCTCTCTCCTCAACTCCTGTAATAGCCTCCTGGATAGTTTCTCTGCCTCTGTTATGATTCCTCACAAATCTATTCTCCACTCTGCCCCAAACACATCTTTTGGGAAAGCAATACAGATCATGTTAAGTTTTGACACTAAACACCTTTCCATGGCTCCTTTTTCACTTGTGCATTTAGACCAACATTCTCTAAAGTCTCTTCAAGGCCCAGTGTGATCTCTCATGCTATATCTTTCCAGCCTTATCTCCCTGACTGCCCTTAGCAATTTGAGCTTCCATCAGATGAACTTTTCATTTTCACTTTCTTTTACTTATACTGAATAGGTTCCCTCTTGTCACAGAGTTTCCTGTTATACTTTTCCTTTTCCTAGATTTATTTAACCAAATTTCTCTCATTCTGTACATTGCAATTCAGCACCATTTTTCCCCATGAGATCCTTTACTGAGTCCATTAAATTCCCTCTATACTCTGATATCACACCTCATACCTTTCTTCCTAAGAACTGTAAATAGTTTTCATCTCATGCATATTTCAGGGATGAGTGAAAGAATATCTACCTTTTCTATTAGGCTATGTATTCCATGGGTTCTTAGACTTAATTTTTGTTCAATCTTGTGACCCCAGTGCCAGTGTGCCAGTGGCTGGCATATACACAGTAATTTTGCCTCTATGCTTTTCTCCAATTTTGCTGTTTCTGAGATGTTTCTGTGCTTTCAGTTCAAAGGGGGAAAAAAGAAAATACCAAAGGTGCTGCAATTTTTCTCTTGATATTTAATCCCCTTTTTATTATTTTTTTCTCTTTAAAACCTTGTAAAGTTGAGTCTCTAGATATGTGATGGTGGAGGGAAAAGTATATATTTCTACATTTTATTCAGATGAAGGATATGGCCTAAGATGTAATCTATGAGTGCTTGTTTCTCTCCCAAAAGATGCATTTGGCCCATAACTCAAGGGGGAGAAAAGGTACCAATAAACACTTGGGATTCCAGATATTTCTATGCATGGAAAAGGAAGGAGAAATAGGAAAAAAAAAAAGTTTTCCAGTAGCAGCCATTTGGAAGGGGGAAGAACCGCAGCAGGACTCTTCAAGTGGGAGGGATGAGATGAGGGCAAGGCAGGTGCACCTCAGCCCGAGACCTTAGACTCATTTGAACATATCAATTGAATGAATATTTCATTTTTGCAAATTGTAAAATGAAGGACTTGTAATGGCTAAATTTCAATTTAGCACACATGACATGTAGTTCCTTAAAATCTCGTTGATTTATACACTTGCTCTTCTTTTTTTTAATGGTTATGATAAATAACTTAAAAATTGAGTCTATCACAACGGTGATAAATAAGGTCATTTTTCATTTATAATGGAAAGCTTGTCTTTCTTGAGGTTATATGCTGCATAGGTAGAAACTGAAACTTACTCATAACATGAATGATGGGTAGCTAAAGGGTCTGTTTGTCATAGTTCGTCTAGTGCAAACGAGATGGCTACAAAGCTTAGAGCCCATCCATTTATTTACAGAGACAGATTCATTTTTCCATCTTATATTTTCTCTTTTGAACCTTAGTTTACAATGAAAGGTCTGGAGTCTTCCCTAAAACATATACACACACAGAATGTGACAATTTTCATGGCCTCCTGGTTTCAAATATTTCACTGAGGAAAAAGGAAGACTTTGAGAAGTTTTGAAGACAAGGAAAAAAACTAGAATTGTGGAAGAAAGATTAAGATTCAAACAGAATGTAAAACCTTTTAATTTTTTTTCAGTAAAAAATAATGTTTTCAGGTGAAGAAGTCTCCACCAGTGCAATATTTTAAGCAGCTAAAACAGAAACAGCATGTACTGTTCAGCCTTAGATAGAGCTTTGAATTGTATTACCATTACTATGGGGAAATAGCTTAATGCATTTGGCTTGCTAAATATTTCTTTTTGGAAAAAAAGAAGGAATATCTATAATGATTGGCAACAGAACAACATAAAAATCATCAGAATATTTATATTTCTTATGTGAAAGGACATCCGTTAAAGAATTAAGATCAACCTAAAGAGCTGACTGACTTATGGATTACAAAAGAATATTTTAAATGATACATCAAAAATGTAGTTGCTTTGGGTACCAATTGAAATATTAGCCATTATCATAATTGAATACATTTTCAAGTATGAATATAATGCGAATATGACGTCAGTGGTTATTTATTTGGATTATAATGGTAAATACTTTTAATAACACATTAGAAAAATCATTAACTGGAGTTCCATTTACTAAGTGACAATAATAAAAATTGATCAGTAAATGTGGGCAGATTTATATTTGCAATTTCAAATCTTTCAGCAATTTCTCATAAATAATCTCTAGACTTACAATGTTTTTCAATGGGGGCATTAGTGTTACTTTAAGGAGAACAATTCTTCCCTCATTGTGACTGGTTATATACTGTAAGACTTGACATTCTTCCTTCCTGGGTACTCAACTCTTACCAGTCATTAAAACAACAAAAATGTCTCTTACAAACAAACACACACACTTTCACCTGTCTCCGTGGGTTGGTGATGATAATGCCTCCTTCTCAGCTTCTCAGGAAACATTTCACAGTCAAATGAGCTTCCCAGCAAACAATTCACAGTCATCTCTAAATTACTGATTTGCTGGGGCGCCTGGGTGGCTTAGTCGGTTAAGCGTCTGACTTTCGCTTAGGTCATGATCTCGCGGTTCGTGGGTTCGAGCCCCGCGTCGGGCTCTGTGCTGACTGCCAGCTTGCAGCCTGGAGCCTGTTTCAGTCTGTGTCTCCCTCTCTCTCTGACCCTCCCCTGCTCACGTTGTCTCTCTCTCTCTCTCCTAGAAATAAAATTTAAAAAAAATGTTTAAAAAAATAAATTACTGATTTGCTATATCAAAATGATATAATTTAAACCAGAGAAAATATAGGCTATAGACTCAGTATTGTAAACATAAATACATTAAGTAATTTTAGAAGGAAACTAAGATATTCATTAGTATATTTTATTTATTTTATTTTTATTTTATTTGAGAGAGAGAAGAGAGAGAGAGAGAGAGAGAACTCAAAACAGGGAGGGGAAGAGGAAGAGGGAGAGCTGAAATCAAGAGTTAAATGTTTAATAGACTGAGCCATCCGGGTGCCTCCATTAGCATATTTTTTTTCACAAAGTGTTTTCACATTATCCCATATAATTTTCACAACTGTCAGAAAGTTTGGTTTTATGATTATCTTTACATTAGAGGTGAGGAAACAGACTAAATTACCTCTGGCCGCAAAGTAAGCACATTGGCAAATATGGGGATCCATGATGCCAGGTTAACTCCTTCGTTTATTATTGGAGCAGAGGTCAAGTTCATGCACACCCTCACTCCCATTAGCATATTTTTAAAGCTTATTTATTTATTTAAGAAAGAGCGAGAGTACAGGGGAGGGACAGAAAGAGAGGGAGACAGAAAACCCTAAGCAGGCTCCAGATTGTCAGCACAGAGGCCCACATCTCACCAACCATGAGATAATGACCTGGGCTTAAATCAAGAGTTGGGCACTTAACTGACTGAGCCACCATGGGACCCCTAGCATATTTTAAAGGCACAAAAAAGGTATTAAGATATTTTAGGACAAGTTGAACTCTACAATGAATCTTCAGGAAAACCAAAAAGATCAATGTGTGATAATTATTTTATATAAGTCCATTGTTTTTTCCACGAGAGATATGTAAACCTTATTTTAAAATATCAAAGTGATGTTTTCTAATTATGTTAATAATATATATAGTATTTCTAACAGAAGTAAGCACAATTGAAATTCTAGGTGTTGGGGCACCTGGGTGGCTCAGTTGGTTAAGCGTCTGACTTCGGCTCAGGTCATGATCTCGTGGTCCATGGGTTCGAGCCCCTCATCAGGCTCTGTGCTGACAGCTAGCTCAGAGCATGGAGCTTTTTTCAGATTCTGTGTCTCCCTCTCTCTCTGCCCATCCCCAGCTCATGCTCTGTCTCTCTCTGTCTCAAAAATAAATAAATGTTAAAAACACAAAAAAAGAAATTTTAGGTGTCAATTGACCTATGTTATCAGGATTTTGTCAACCTGATAAACAGATCAATATGATGTTATAAATTATATATATTTTGTTAAAAACCAATATATTAAAATAATCAAAAACTTAGTATTTTATTTTAAATGTAGTTTTGTAATGTAAGTAGTATATATTTAACTATTGTTCTCTTAGCTATCTAAATTATGCATTAGTAAAAGGCTTTTTCCTCTAAAGAGCCTAATAGTATATATTCTAGACTTTGCCTGTCATATGGACTCTGTCGCCACTACTTAATTCTGCCATGGCAGTGTAAAAGCAGCAACAGAAAAAAGATAAAGGAATGGGCATGGTTGTGTTTCAATAAAACTTTATTTATAATAACAGGTGGCTTTGGTACACACAGGTGTACTTTGTCAAATCCTGGTGTCAATCATAAAATAATAAGAATGTTTTCAATAACAGATACACTATGTCAAGAATGAATCTTTTCCATTGCTTTGAATTTTTAAAGAAAATGTGTAAAATTTCTACATTTTTGAATGTCTTTAAAAGTAAATTAAGTTATATTAATAATAGAGAATGGCACACGTATCAATAGTGTATGCCAATATTTTTTAAATCACTAAGGAAAAAAAGAAAAATAACCATTTTATTTTGGGGCTGATGGTAGTGAATCTCTAACTTGATGGAATTGTATTACAGCATAGCAAATGAAAGGAACATCTTTTAATGGATTATTTAGATATATGGTATTGATGTCTTAATCTAATAATATTTGAATACCAGTAAAAGTTGTACTCACACTTCCCCAATTACACACACACACACACACACACACACACACACACACACACCAGACCCTTCAAGGTATAATGCTATTTTATTTAGCAGGACATGAACATACCAAGGAGTACTTTCCAGGACTTCATGTGAATCTCTAGATCATCTAGCTTTGAGTTCCTTTTCAACTTGAGTAATTCCTAAATCTTAGAGAAGGAAAATCATATCAAGGTTCTTATGTTTGATTACTGCATTGAAATTTTGGTGGTATCAAGTATCATGTACTCTCTATATGAACTCTAGAAATGGATTTGACTTAGTTTAGAAAACTATATACTTTAATGCATTACACTAGACCAGTTTTCTCAAAGTGTTGTCCTCTGATCTGTTTTATCAGAGCTGCTTAGAAAATTTTTTTAAAGAGACATAGAAGTCCTCATCCTAAGTCCATTGGGTTAAAATCTCTGTAGATAGTGATGAGTTTATATACTCATGGATATATATTCAGGATTTTCAGACATAATCATCCCAACCACATTTCTCTGACTAGTTTCCAGGGATAAATGTTCTAGATAAGTTTATGATATCATTAATGTGTGGATATACCATTACTACAATTTCTGGATCCTTCATTAACGTTTTCTATAAGGCTATTGGACTCTTAATGTTCATTCTCCTGGGTGGTGCTTAAAGCCTAAAGCCAATTCACAGAGTAAGTCATCATCCTTATGGATGAGGTCAAATGTTAATAAATGTATTGCAAAGATGATTTTTCCATTATTGTTTTAGTAAACAATGATGCTATATTGAGTAGGACAATGATTTATGATGAATAAAATAAATTTAAATTTGAGAATTAAATATTTGAAAATATATTAAAAACTTACTTATATCAATAATCACAGCTTGAAGTGCTTCTGAATGGTCCAATAAATTCCTGATCAAAGAGACCAGGGAAATTTGGCTTCTTTCCCAGAAACTTTAATAGTAAGTTCATGAAGGATTTACATGTGGAATGCTATAAGTAATCTTAATCAGATTGAGACTTACTGAACCTAAAATATTTTCAAGCACATAGTTGTTAAACAATTCATGATGCTGAACTGAAAGTAGGATATGAACTTGTCTTAAAGAATATGAAGTCTACATAGCTTAATGTTAAAGCACATTAATTGGATTTAATAACCCTATTCACTATTCAAACGCCATTCAATAATGGCCAGCTGTACACCTCTTAGGACAATTTAGAGCTTGGGAATGTGCACTGATCATGTCTACTAATATTATAGCAATTTTTTTTCAGAGTAGTAATGTCTTACCATAAAATCCAAAGAACTTATGTGGTGAAGTTTATTATCATGTAAAATATTGGGAAAAAAGGAACAGATACAAACTATTAAGAAAAAACTATTGGAAAGCATGCAAATTGAAATTGCAAAGGAGCATACAGTGAGTCATATGCACTCATTCATATGCATGCAATCTGTACTATGTAAGATATGTAATCAGTGGGAAAAATGATTTGATTAAACAAATTGGGCTACTTCTTTCTCATTTGATGACTTATTTTATGTCACAAAAGGTTAAATAAGTATATACATCTTTAACTCAAATACATATGTACATATGTAAAAACCTCATTTATTTTACTGGAAACTTATATGCTCTTCACCCCAGCAAAATTTCCTTAAACCATATTGTTTATGTGACAATCTGAGGTCATGATAAATTTCCCTTAAGGAAGGAAACCCCCATGAGACATTTTCCTACTTCTGGGAAAAATAACCATCAGGCATTTTGACAAAATTAGAGTGAGCTCCAGTTTTAGTTTCACTAGTATCTAGTCACATGTTGGATATGTACATATGCTAAGGGATTTTGAAAAATCCATGTGTTGTGAAATTCCTATGATCTAAGACATCTAAAAGTATTTCACACCCACTGCAGTGTGCTTGTGAAGAAGGTTTTAGAGAAAATGACTGTAATTGATTATTATATTTCCAAGTATACCTGAATTCATCAAGTTACCTCACTATTTTGAATATATTGTCAAAAATAACTTCAAAAGCCAGCATGCAAACAGGTAGACAAATGCCTCTACTCAGGTGACTGAAGTTGAATAGTATCTGTTCAATTAGTTTGCTTTTATTTAAATATAAAAGCAATGATTTATTTTATTTATTTATTTTTTATTTATTTCTAGGAGAGAGAGAGAAAGACAGCGTGAGCAGGGGAGGGTCAGAGAGAGAGGGAGTCACAGACTGAAACAGGCTCCAGGCTCTGAGCTGGCAGTCAGCACAGAGCCGACGCAGGGCTCGAACCCACGAACCGCGAGATCATGACCTGAGCGAAAGTCGGACGCTTAACCGACTAAGCCACCCAGGCGCCCCAAAAGTAATGATTTAAATATGGTGCTTTCCTTAAGATGAAAATCTACAGCATGTTGTCTAAGCAACATGACTTTAAAGGTAAAACCCCACATTTTTGTAAGTGACTGATCTATGATCACTCATAGACAACCACTTATAGAAACTAAACCACTCAGAAAAAGGCAGGCAGCTTAAGAAATAGAAACAATTCCATTTATTGTATAGGAAATCAAAATTTCTCATTTTCTTTGTCTACACCCCACATCGTTCCTAAACAATGTGATTTAAGAAGCTAACAGTTCTGGGAAAGCTGAATAGCAAAATGCAGAAGAATGAAACTGGATGACTTTCTTATACCATACATAAAAATAAATTGAAAAAAGATGAAAGGCATAAATGTGAGACAGGACCATCAAAATCCTACAGCAGGAAACAAGCAAAAACCTCTTTGACCTCAGTTGCAGCAACTTCTTACTAGACATGTCTCTGGAGGCAAGGGAAACAAAAGCAAAAATGAACTATTGGGACCTCGTCAAGATAAAAAGCCTGTGCACAGCAAAGGAAATAATCAGCAAAACTAAAAGGTAACTGACAGACTTGGAGAAGATATTTTCAAATGACTTATCAGATAAAGGGTTAATGTCCAAAATCGATAATAAATTTAGGAAACTCAACACCTCAAAAAACAATTCGGTGAAGAAATGGGCAGAAGACATGAATAGACACTTTTCCAAATACACCCTGATGACTAACAGACACATGAAAAGATGCTAAACATCACTCATCATGAGGGAAATACAGACCAAAACCACAATAAGATACCACCTCACACTTGTCAGATGGTTAATATGAACAATTCAGGAAGCAACAGATGTTAGTGAAAATGTATAGAAAGGGGACACTTTTGCACTGTTGATTGGAACGGAAATTGGTATAGCCACTCTGGAGAACAGTGAAGAGTCCTCAAAAAAATTAAAAATAGAAGAACCACAACCCAACAATTGCACTGCTAGGTATTTACCCAAAAAGATACCAAACACTGACACAGGGGCACCTGGGTGGCTCAGTCGGTTAAGCGTCCAACTTCGGCTCAGGTCATGATCTCACAGTTTGTGGATTCGGGTCCCATGTCGGGCTCTGTGTTGACAGCTAGCTCAGACCCTGGAGCCTACTTCAGATTCTTTGTCTCCCTCTCTCTCTGACCCTCCCCTGTTCACGCTCTCTCTCTCTCTCATAAATTAAAAAAAAAAACAAAACATTAATTAGACCACTGATTCAAAGGGGCACATGCATTCCAGTGTTTACAGCAGCATTATCAACAATAGCCATTTTATGGAAAAAGCCTAAACGGATGAATGGATAAAGAAGATGTGGTGTATGTTAATAATGGAATACTACTTGGCAATCAAAAAGAATGAAATTTTATCATTTGCAACAATCTGGATGGAACTAGAGTGTATTATGCTAAGTGAAATAAGTCAGTTGGAAAAATAAAAAAATATGATTTCACTCATATGTGGAATTTAAGGAACACAAAAGATAAACATAGGGGAAGGGAAGGGAAAATAAGATAAAAACAGAGAGGACGGCAAACAAGAGACTCTTAAATACAGAGAACGAATTGAGGGTTGCTGGAGGGGAGGTGGGGGTGATGGGCTAAATAGGTGACGGGCATCATGGAGGGCACCTGTTCAAATGAGCACTGGGTGTTATACGGAAGTGATGAATCACTGGGTTCTACTCCTGAAACTAATACTACACTGTATGCTAACTAATTTGAATTAGATTTTAAAAAATAAAGATATAATACAACCATAAAAAAGGTTACCAAGATACATAAATTAGACTACAATAAGATAATTGTAAATTAAAATTAGATGAGAAAGAGAGGGTTAATATAGACACACACACACACACAAGCTTAGGGTTATAAAATAGAACCAAGAATAAGGCTGAAGCAAAATACATATTATTGCATTGTGAAAATTAATAAAGGAAAACTTCACTAATATGGACTCAGGAGGCTACAGGGGGAGGCTGGAAGAGAAAGCTAAGTACCACTCCATGCCAATTATAGGAAGAGTTGTTAATTACCAGCTCCAACAGAAGAATCCTTAACAGGAAAGAATCATCAATTACAAGCCCTAACAAGGGAACATGTACATTGCATTTCCTATAAGAAATCAACTACCCTTGTAACTCAGCCAATGAAAAACCATCATCACCTTGAACTCTTGTTTTCTCTAATGGGTTTTTATTCAAAACACCTTTCAGCTTCCTCTTCTCCCTGAAATAATGTTCCTTTCCTTTGTTTGTAGGACCTTCCTATAGTTTTGCCATAGCTTGAATGTTCCGAATTTCAATTCTCTATTATCTTGAATGAACACATTTTGCTGGTAAAATAGCTGACAGTTTTATTTATTTATTTTTAAATGTTTTATTTACTTCCGAGAGAGAGAGAGAGAGAGAGTGAGAGTGAGAGAGCAAGCGAGCAGGGGAGGGTAAGAGAGAGAGGGAGACACAGAATCTGAACCAGGCTCCAGGCTCTGAGCTGGCTGTCAGCACGGAGCTCGACGCGAGGCTCGAACCCATGAAACATGAGATCATGACTTGGGCCGAAGTTGGACACTTAACCAGCTGAGCCACCCAGGCGCCCTAGAGTTTTATTTTGAAGGTTAATGGGATCTTAGGGAATGTTAGGAGAGAGGACCTAGTTGGTAACATTACAAGAAGGAACCAATGGATATTTGCCAAACTCAATTTAAAAAAATTTTAAATGTTTATTCATTTTTGAGAGAGAGAGAGACAGAGAGAGTACAAGCAGGGAAGGGGTAGAGAGGGAGACACAGAATCTGAAACAGGCTCCAGGTCTGCTGTCTGCACAGACCCCAAAGTGGGGCTCAAACCCACAAACCATGAGATTATGACCTGAGCTGAAGCCTGACACTTAACTGAGCCACCAAGGTGCCCCGTGTTTGCCAAATGTACAAGCTAAATTTTAAGAAACCAATTTCAGAAAATTCTTTTTTATTTTAAAGATCTTTTTGAAGCTTATTTATTTATTTTGAGAGAGAGAGCACAAATGGAGGAGGGACAGAGAGAGGGGGAGAGAGGGAATCACAAGCAAGCTCTGATCGCAGCATGCTGGCTTGATCTCAGGAACCTTGAGGTCATAACCTGAGCCCAAATCAAAGTTGGATGCTTAACCAACTGAGCTACCCAAGTGGCCCAGAAAATTCTTAAGATATAAGGTGAGAGATAGATAATTTAATATGAAAACTATCAACCACTCAACCCTAATGGCTCCATTTCCATAAAAAGAGAAAAATGCATATTAATAAGGGAATGAACAAAATGGAGGGAAAACACACCCAATTTGGGTTTTGAGTCCAGGCTCCTTCAAATTTAACACAAGTTTATTATGAAGTTAATGTAGTAATAAAAATAATAGCCACTATTTCCTGAGGATCTAGTCTATACAACAGCATTGACCATTCTTCATCCTTTCTTCATCATAGCATTTCACAACAACACTAAGGTGTGTGTTATACCTTTGTTATCAACCTAACATTTGAGTTTGGAGAGTTTCTCTAACTTGTTCAAGTCACATATCTAGAATCAAAATCAAAACACTACAACCTGTCTATTTATTCATGCTCCCTGCTACTAGGAACTTTAGAAACAGAAGCCCTCAATCCAACACCTTAATTTGCCAAATTAAATATTTTCAATTAGGCATTGTTATTTTGTTGTTATTTATTTAATGCCCACAATGTGCCAGGCAGTTTGCTACCCTCTTCTACGGCAAACAATGTCTGGATTTAAATTCCACCTCAGAATTTGGTGCCTCTGTTGCCACATCAGTAAAGTTGAGATAATCATAAAAGCGATTTTATGCATTTATAAGAAAATATTTATAAAAGCACTTAGAACTCCACTGGGCACATATCAAGCACCCAATAAATGATACCTACTTCTTATTACTCACTGATAAAGTTTGTCTCCTTTATTTTATATGTCTAGCATAGAAACAGTGCCTGAGACCCAAAGGAAGTTAAGCATTTTTTTTTGAAAGAATGAATTAAAATTTAAGACAACTAAAGAGAATAAAATTTAAAGTATGATTAAACAAATCACCAGAGTTGATCTCTTTAGATTTTATGAAATATTCTTTCCTCTTCCTCCCCATCTTACCCTAGGCTCACCAATGCCAGGAGATTTTAAAGGATTTGAAGCTTTTTACGGGATTTCCCCACCTCTCTAACCATTTATAATTTCCATGCGGCACCAGCATGACTCTCCATCTCAAAAATGTGTGTCAGAACACTTGTGTTTTGCATTTTATTTGATCATGGCAGTAAACTCAATTTTCAAAGTTTGTTAATCAATTAATAGTATCATTGACTCACAATCTACAGACATTACAGGGGACATTAGACTTTATCTCAGTTTTAAGCCCCTGATTTCATTCTGGGATCATCAATAAACCATGGGGTCACTCCTGGCAAAGTGCAGTCTTCCAGGTGCACTGATTATACTGCAAGACAATCTCCAGAAGCAGAATCTGTGTTTGATCATCTCTCTTCTCTCTATGCTCAGTAAGAACTGCTGTGTATCAGATACAGACAGTTAAGGCAGTGTGTTTGGGTCTAAAGTTTGAAATCTGCTCTTTTTCTAAATCTTTTTCTAAAACATGTTTTAGGCCTAAACCTTTGATAAGGTACAGGAGATAAGATCACTTCTCCGAAGTTAAATGCTCATTGAGATGAGAAAGGTCATGGCTGTAAAATTATCATTTTTTGGCTACTTAAAATATGACAAAAATATTTTGAGAAGTGAAGAAAGACACTTAGAATTGGAAGACTGGAACAAAAAATATTTTGTCTACACTTCTTTTACAGCTTAAATATTTTTCAGGGTTTTACTATAACTTTAGTAAATTAAAGTTAATTCACTTTTAATTTATTATTATGAATCCTTCATTAGAATGGAATAACCTCAAAGGCAATAATTACAATATAAAGACTGTGCTCTCATCTGCACTACTATATGTGGCTATACATCAGTGATTTAATTTTTCTGAGGCTCAATTTCCACACCTACAAAATGCACATATCCTCTTTCCTTAATTATTTCGAAAGATTAAACTCAAATGTATAAAAATGCTCTGAAAAAGGCAAACTACTAAATAAACACAGGGTATGATATAGGTATAAAAAGATAAAAAATAAAGTCCAACCACTTTTTTTATTGAGAAAATTTAATGATACTTCCAAATTTATTTGGAAAATAGATAAAGCAAAAGAAGTCCAAAGTTTTCTTCACCTAAGATCAAACTCAGAGGAATTCATAGGTGGGAAATGATATACCTGGGTGAAATCAAGTGGAGCTTTTAACTTCTCATGCTGAAAGTGCCTTTAATCTGTCACATATTTTTATTCAGTTCATTAAAGAACATGCATAAACATGGATTTTTAGTGTGTTTAAATTACCATCCTAAAGATTCAAATCAGTGAGGCATACATTATCAATGTTCTCTTTAATATTCATTGTGATCTACTCAGTGGATTTCCTTTCTAATGAGAGCATATCATCTGAATAACTCACCTTCCTGTGCCTGAACTTTGCAAATTTAATCTATCCTTGAACAACACATTTTTAAGAAGTGTTTGTTAAACTGTTGTGTGTTTTATAGCTATACATCTTCAATACCCCCTCATCTACTCTGTACACATCTATTAACCTTGAATTCAGGTGTTTGTTTGTTGTTGTTGTTGTTGTTTTTAATTTAAGATAATGTCTATTTTCTAAGCCAGAATTCTATTTTAAGGAGAGTCTTAAATTATCAGATCCAGTGTCATTAACAACTCACAAATGGACACTACATTATCAAGAATATATTCTAAGTCTAACTCTTCAAACGACTATGTTCTCAAATGTCATAATTACATACAATAGAAAAGTCTATAGTTACATGTAAAAATATGATACTATGTACTTATATTCTAGTTATTATCAAGTCAAATATTTATTAAAATGTTTTAATAAGACAAAAATTGTACAGAATAAATATTAGTATATATATATATATGTATATACATATACATATGTTCATAAAAATAAAAGACAGGTCCCTCATCTTAGAGATGTTATGAATGGCATAACATAATGAGGTCAAAACACAGGAGAAGATGGAATTAAATTTTCAACTGCATAATTCTTACAATATATGCAATAGAAGCCAAATATAGACTAGAAAAATTCAAGATGCTAATGGGTAGAAGTGGGCCAAAACTAGAAAAATGAATAACAATTTTGGCCAGGAAGAACACAGATGTTAGTATAATCAAGGAAAAGGATATAAATAAGGACAAATTTTTTTAATGTTTAAAAATTTTTAAGAAAGAGCATGAGTAGGGGAGGGGAAGAGACTGAGGGGGACAGAAAATCCTAAGGAGCCTCTCCACTGACAGTAGTCCTCAAACTCACGAACCATGAGATCATTACCTCAGCCAAGGTCAAACACTCAACCAACTGAGCCACCCAGGAATTCTTACAGGAGGAGAAATTTGAGAACTAAACAGAGCCCACAGGTCTGGGGAAATGTGTATTCCTGAGAAGCCTTCCCTGACTGGAACAGACAGTATGTTGGGAATTAATGGAATATAAACATCAAGTAAAACTAGATTAGGACAGGTTTGATTGCTAGAAAATTCTAAAGCAGACACTGTAGGCAACAGAAGTCTTCATATATCTAAAGACAAGGAACCAACAAGATGTAAGAGCATTAGGAAAGCAAAGAATAGGGGGGAAAACGCAGGATGAACAGGAGGCAAAGAAATTACAAGAGTAGTCTAGTCATGAGGGAGGAGCAGAACACTGGGGAAGGAAAAGATAGAATGAGAATCTTTTCAAAACACAACTAATGTCATGATATACTTACAAAATATGTTGTAAAATATGAAGGCAGGAGAAGGATTCAGTCAAAGTTTTCAGCTATGAAAATGATGAGAAGGTGTTTCTATGTGCCTGCGAAATACAGCTCTAGATTTCTCCATAAGTACTGACTTCACTTTGTACTTTCTATCATTTATTGATTATGCTACACAAATCATCATTGCTTTTATCTTATCTTCTACTGATTAATATGAATTTGTGTCTGTTTAATCGGTATATTAATGGTCAAAACTTTTCATTTCTCTTATTTTCTTTTTTAAACTATTATTATTTTTAAATTTTATTTATTTTTGAAAGATAAATGCAAGTGAGGGAGAGGTAGAGACAGTGAGAGCGAGAATGGCAACCAGGCTGTGCGCTGCCAGGGCAGAGCCAGACATAGGGCTCGAATCTAAAAATGGTGAGATGGATCATGTCCTGAGCCGAAATCAAAAGCCTGACACTTAACTGGCTGAGCAACCCAGGCACCCCTCTTTTATTTTCTGTTATATAGTAACTGTGATTACATTGTTTGTGCTAAACAAAAGCTTAATAAAGGAATTAAGTTGCAGGTAGATGTTTCTATGAGACCACAAGGTCTAATCTTAGACTTAAATTATTATACAGAGAATTCATTTATCATGTTTCAACCCAGATTTCAAGTAGTCTCAAGAGCTGGGGTGTATCTTACATAGAAAACTCACAGGCAGGGGAAAACTAGTATTTTGAATTAAACTGGGAATCCATTTTTCAAAAGAACATGTGGATAAATTTTTTTGTTATATACCAGTGCCAGTTTTCAGTTGAAGAAGAGATTCATCAAAATTCTCTTTCAAGTATCTAGAAGAAAATCTTATAAGAGAAATTGTGTATCAAAAATTTGTTTGATATATTAATGCAAGGTGTGACTTTTGGAACTTCTGACTTGCCTATGTTCTTGGCTGTCCAATATTTCAGCCATGCTGACTACAGTAAAAAAGCACCATTGTCAGGAGTACGACAAACATAGAAGATATTTAGGAAAAATTACCTAAACTTGAATTCAGTATGATGAATTCTCATATAGCGATAGTTTCTTTGGTTTTAGGTCGCCCATATCATCCCCTCTTCTCCCACCCCCTGACACACACACACACACACACACACACCCCAAGTCTTCATGTGGTCAGTTTGTAACAAAGGGAGAAGCTCAGCATTTGCCAGGCAAGTGTTCTACCTTGTCTACCGGCAAAGCTCTGGGTTGTCTTTTTTTGCAGTGGCAAATGCAGTCTAATTAGGTCAAGTACAATCATCCCATAGGTGGTGATGATTACTAAGAGGTTTTGGAGTCTAGTATTTCTCTTTATGGGTTCTCCTGTAATCATAATTGCAGAAATATCTTATAATGATTACATTAGTCTTCCAGAGCTGTCATGACAAAGTACCATAGACTGGATGGCTTAAACAACAGAAATTTATTTCTCACAGTTCTGGAGACTGGTGTCTCTTTCTCTTCTTATAATAAGAACACCAGTCACGGGGTGACTGGGTTGCTCACTCAGTTAAGTGTCTGGCTCTTGAATTCATCTCAGGACATGCTCTCACTGAGTTGGTGAGTTGGAGCCCAGCATTGGGCTCTATGCTGACAGCATGGGGCTTGCTTGGGATTCTCTTTCTTCCTCTCTCTCTGCCCCTCCCCTGCTCACCATTTCTCTCTCTCTTGAAATAAATTAATAAACAAAAAAAATAAAAAGGACAACAATTATATTGGATTAGGCCTCCAACTTTAAGACTCCCGTTTAACCTTAACTACCTCCTTAAAGGCAATATCTACAAATACAGTCACACTGGGAAAAGAGCTTCAACATATATATTTTAAGGGGAACAATTTAATCCAAAAAAATGATAATTCATCAATTTCATAACATTTTAACATACCTGTTATACAGCTACCACTTCTACCAATTACCATGAAATCCTGTTAGCCATAAGTACTCTTTATAATGAAACCCTCTGGTTTGGTCATGAAAACTGGGAATCTTTTTTTTATTTTTATTTTTTAAAATAGTTTGTTGTCAGGTTGGTTTCCATATAACACTCAGTGCTCATCCCCACAAGTGCCCTCCACCATGACCATCACCCCCCTTCCCCTCCCCCCCCATACCCATCAGTCCGCAGTTTTTTCTCAACAATCAAGAATCTCTCATGGTTTGACTCCCTCCCTTTTCTCCCCCATATTTGCCCCCTTCTTCTCCCCCACGGTCCTCCGTTAAGTTCCTCCTAATCCTCCTATATGTGCAAACATACGCTCAGCATAACACCCTCAAGTTCCATCCATTTTGCTACACATGGCCAGATTTCATTCATTCTCATTGTTATGTAGTATTCCATTGTATAGATAAACTACATCTTCTTGATCCATTCGTCAGTTGATGGACACTTAGGCTCTTCCCATGTTTTGGCTGTTGTTGAAAGTTCTGCTATGAACATTGAGGTACATGTGCCCCTTTGCGTCAGCACTCCTGTATCCTTTGGGTAGATTCCTAGCAGTGCTATTGCTGGGTCATAGGGGAGTTCTATTGTTAATTTTTTGAGGAATCTCCACACTGTTTTCCAGGGGGGGCTGCACCAGTTTACATTCCCACCAACAGTGTAGGAGGGTGAAAAGCCGGGAATCTCTTAACAGGACTCACTTTCTTCACTAATACCAGTAACACTTATTATCTATCATAGAATAATAAACATATTATAGAGCTTAATGCACAATAATCATAACCACCCTGGAACTCTTCCAGTTGTGATTATTAGAGTCTCATTTATTATGTATCGTGTTCCTAACATATAACATCTTATACAGTATGCAATAAGATTCTAATGTAAGCACATATACACGGGGTTTATAAGAGTCTAATGCAAACATAAATACACAGGGTTTAGGGTCAAAGGAACATACTGGGAAGTGGAGGAGACTCTCAGAGAGCAGATGGCACCAAAATGAGAAATAAAATAAAATAAAAATGAAAAATCAGCTGTGTCCAGTTGAGATAAGGAAAAGTCAATGGAGGGTGAGAGAAAGAAGATGGACAATGCCAGGGAAAAATTAAGTTCAGTATCTTCCTGGCATTTAATGCCTAGACCATTCCTGTGATATGTGCTTTATAGCTCCAGAGCAGTCCAGCCTGGCAGCCGGTACCATCTGACCTAGGGAGTCTAAAGTGAAGACAACTTATCAGTAGCTGACATAAAGACAAGGTTGGAAGGAACAGCAGGCAGGGAAATAGAGGCTATTTCAGCTGGGTCTCTCTAGGCCTGAGACCAAGTCCAGATAAAGCAGTGAGCCAACATCTTTTTTTTTTTTTTTTTTTTTTTTTATTTTATTTTATTTTATTTTTTACAAATAGTTTATTGTCAAATTAGTTTCCACATAACACCCAGTGCTCATCCCCACAAGTGTCCTCCTCCATGCCCATCCCTCCTCCCCCCCACATCCATCAGTCCTCAGTTTTTGTCAGCATTCAAGAATCTCTCATGGTTTGCCTCTCTCCCTTTCCCCCACCATTTCTGCCCTTCTTCTCCCCCTTGGTCCTCTGTTAAGTTCCTCCTAATCCTCCTATATGTGCACACATATGATATTTGTCCTTCTCTGCCTGACTTATTTCCTCAGCATAACACCCTCAAGGTCCATCCATGTTGCTACACATGGCCAGATTTCATTGTTTCTCATTGCCATGTAGTATTCCATGGTATAGATAAACCACATCTTCTTGATCCATTCATCTGTTGATGGACACTTTCCAGGTTTTAGCTATTGTGGAGAGTGCTGCTATGAACATTGAGGTACATGTAGTGAGCCAACATCTTATTGACTACATTTTCATTGTGGGCTTGGAAGGGAATAGAATTATAATTGAAGAGAATCCTTTGTGCTGTGAATCTGTGCTATTCACAGGGGTATTAGTCTATAGTGTTTGTCAGATGACAATCCAAAGAGGATATGAAGTGTCAAAGTTGTGTTTGAGGGAAACAGATTTTAAAGGTTTAATTGTAGGGTGCCTAGGTGGCTCAGTCGGTTAAGCGTCTGACTTCGGCTCAGGTCATGATCTCATGGTCTGTGAGTTTGAACCCCGCATCAGGCTCTATGCTGACAGCACAGAGCCTGGAGCCTGCTTCAGTCTGTGTTACCTCTCTCTCTGCCCCTCCTCTACTCTCTCTCTCTCTCAAAAGTAAATAAGCATTAAAATTTTTAAAAAAATATTACCATATGAAGAGAAGATACAAGATACCCCCTCAATTCAATTAAAAATATTGCATAACAAGTTTTAAGATTGACATGGCCATATCTCAATATGATATTCTACTAGTATCAGGAAGGTGAATAAAAGATTTTTTTGGCACATTTCCTAGGATTAAAAAGCACGTCCAAACTATAGAATTCAAGTTTTTCTTATTTACTGGAGGTGAGGGAGGATGTATTTTTTATTGCTGATATATATATTATGTTCATCAAAAAATAAATGAAGCAGCAATTTTGTACCTCATATAGCATATTTGTCAACTGTGTGCTTACTATGTATTTTTTCCTTCCCATACACTATTGCTATGGATGAGTAACATGCTGATGAAGAAGATTCTAGATGGTTTTTAATTTGAAAAATGTGTAAGGCTTTTCCTACTAATTTAACTACCAAAATTTTTAGGAGCTGGAAAGAATTATTGGAAGGATTTTTAAAATGCTTACATAACTGTATAAATGTCATTTTATTTAAAAAATGACAACTGGAAAAAAGTAGTATAGTATTGAGTTAAATATAGGTCATAACCTCTCCACTTCAAATGCATTATCATTTAATATATTATGCATATGGATTTAACATTAGGCACTACCTTAGGCACAATTAGGAATACACGTGTCCAAATGTAAAATTACTGGTATAATTTCTCAATTTGATATTGTCAGCCTTGTCTTTATATTCCATTTACACTTTAACTAACTAAGTAATTGACTAACTAAGTAAGTTGACTTGAACATACAGAAATCTAAGCCTATGGGACATTTTTATTTACCAATTCTACATGGTTTATCATTGGCATTCAGTACTCAATAGACTTGACTCAACATTTGTCATTTCCCTCTAAGTGCTATTATTGTTTCCCCAATCATGTAGTTAGCATCATAATGTTTTTCTTAGTAGAAAAGTAGTACATAGCTAGAATACATTTAGAGAACATAAGAGGTATGCGTAAAAATGACAAAATCATTCTATTAACGAGACACCAGTTCTAATATCTTCGCATATATATTTTAACGTAAAAGTTAGGGTCCCTTGGGTCACAGTGCCTATGTTCAAATACTGGCTCTGCTGTCTACTACCATCTCAGCATCTTTATAAGTGACTTAATCTCCTTTCCCTCAGCTTTCACATCCAGAAATGTAGATAACAGTAGTATTTTTTTTTCTAGCGTGATCAGGATTAAAGTACTTAGATGGGTTCCTGGTTAAGAATAGGTATAATGTTGGGGCGCCTGGGTGGCTTAGTCGGTTAAGCGTCCAACTTTCGCTCAGGTCATGATCTCACGGTTCGTGGGTTCGAGCCCCGCGTCTGGCTCTGTGCTGACTGCCAGCTCAGAGCCTGGAGCCTGTTTCAATCTGTGACTCCCTCTCTCTCTGACCCTCCCCTGCTCATGCTGTTTCTCTCTCTCTCCTAGAAATAAATTTAAAAAAAAAAATTAAAAAAAAAAGAATAGGTATAATGTTGATGAGAACTGTACTATTTTAGGATTTCTATGAATCCATAGATTTTTACAAACAAAACAATTAAAAAATATAGTTTATGAACTTTTTTCCCTTAATGTGTTGACATTTTTTACCTTTAATCTCTCCTTATATAGATACATAATTATGTATATGATCTTTTTAAAAATCCGTGTAGTAATTTACAATGAACATCTGTATACATGTATGTTTGAATATCTGTTTAGTTTCTAGAAGTAAATATACTAAGTTGAAAGATATGTATTTTTGAAGAATACCCCCCTCCCAACAGAGCAATACCATTTCCCTTTACCTTCACCTGCCCAAAATATTGCCCTTATCTTTTCAATTTTAGCTAAAAATGTTTTGCTTCAGCTTACATTTCTTTAACTACTTGTGCAATTAGACATTACTTCATATGTTTATGTTTTGCCTTGTGTGCCTCCTATTTAGATGTTTGTCTTTTTCTCACTGATTTCCATCTGATGATCTTATAGGAAACAATTCTTAAAATATTGATCATAATTATCAAATAGATAACTATTTTCCAAACACTAGGGTACTAATAATCCATGAGACTCACAGACTCACAATGGTTTGAATAAAACTGAGGCAGCTGAAAAGGTCTGATCAGTTTAATAGCTTCAACAGAGAATTCAATTTTAATGCAACAAAGACTACATAATGAGTTTAACTAAAGAGGCTCTCATTTCTGTGGGAATCCTTCCCTTTGGAATTCACTTGCCTTGGTTTGGGGTCTCTGGTTTTAATTTCATTGTGTGAAACTGGATAAAGGAAACTTCATTTAAAATGGAGTCAGGAGGCCAGCGTGGGAAGCTCTTATGCACCACCACTCATAACCTGCAGACTCCAACACGAAGAGAGGTACTTTACATTTCCATCTGGTAGAAACCTACTTCAATACCTTGGCAGAAGGAATGAAGATCTCCTAGAATAACAACAGCCCTACAGTGACAGACAGTCATAGATTAGCCAATGAAAAACCACTACTCTTTCAACTCTCAGTTTACTCCAGGGGACTTTTTATCATAGTCCTCCCAATCCCCCCCTTTGCTCTAGAAAAGTGTTTTCCTCTTCTTTGTGCTACAAACTTGACTATGGCTTTTGCAATAGCTTACTTGTCTCAAATTTCAATTCTTCTGATATTTCTAAATAAAGCCATTTCGTTAGTAAATAACTGGCTGTTGTACTTTCAAAGTCAACAACAGTTTCATACCTAGATTTGCCTAATGGCAACTCCTTTCTGTCGACATTTTGTTCTTCTCTTTCCTGTCTGCTTGACGGTTAATCCTGTCTTTGCCCCCCTTTATTCTTTGTGTCATTGAGTGGATCATAGACATCAGCCCCTTCTGCTCCTCTAACCAAGCCCCCACTTTGTTGACTTAGTTGGTTTGGGAAGGTAATGAGACAGCTATGACAACTATTGTTTTCCTGGTCAGGAAAAGAATTCCAAGGCTGGGACAATCACTGGTATGATCAAATCATGCAAGGAGATATTTCATATTTCATATAGTTATGAAAGATCTCCTACTCATTAGATAGAACATGGCCTGGACATTGGATGATACCTAATTAAAAAGAGCATTTCCTAACTTGATTAAATGCAAATGTATATGAAAATTAACATTATACGCCTTAAACAATGACATTTAGAAGTACGCACATGCACATACACATAAACCTCAAGGAAAAGTTCACTCTTATATCCTAACACACCCCAAGAAAATTACCAAGCAAGTACTTACACTGCTAAAATAAAATGCAGGGTAAAACGTATGATAATTTTAATGAAGCTAATATTCTGGGGGAAAAAAAAACACTATTCCGTTTTCATAACAATTTCTTATTCTCCAGACATCATCCATTCATCCAGACTTATTGCTTTTAAGGGAACCTGGGTGGATCAGTTGGTTAAGCGTCCAACTTCAGCTCCGGTCAAGATCTCACGGTTCATGAGTTGGAGCCCTGTGTGATGCTCTGTACTTGACAGCTGGACCCTGCTTCAGATTCTGTGTTTCCCTCTCTCTCTCTCTCTCAAAAATAAGTAAACATTAAAAATATTGCTGTTATATTTCTATTTATTTATAAACTTTCATATTATCCAAGTCACCAAGTAACTGAGCTAAATAACAGTGGGATACAGGGGAAAATGATTGAATCTTACATTTCTACTTTTAAGTAAAATTTCTATGATAATAAATAAGACAGTGTTAATAAGCTAACCCATTTTTAAGTGTTTCTTATGGCATTGTTTAATAAAAGCACATTTAGAAAGCTATTCTTCAAAAACAACTAGACCATCACACAACAGATGATCAGTTTCTTCTTGACAATTTTATGGAGCCAGCACATACTGCCATAATTTACTAGACTTTAAAATAAAAGTTTTTAAGGCTCTTGTATGAATTTAAGAATGTCAAGTAAGGAGAATAAGAAAAATGATATTAATAATCTACAGCCTTGGTGATATTTCTGTAATATATATTATAGTTGGGAGAAAAACTAAAAGAAAAAACTCTCAAATTCAGTAAATTTCTACCAACTATATTTACAAGTAAAAAGACAAGTAATTCTTCTCAGCTTTCAATTTATTTATATCTCTTAATTTAAATTTGAGCAGGTCAGTCACTCTGGAAAACCTGCCACTTAAACTAAAAAACAAGGCACTTGTGGTTATTTGTTGAGTTAAAATATGCAAACTACAACATTCAAATAAGACATTTGTCCAAAATTGAGAGAGTCAACTCATTTATTATGAGGCAGAGGCCTCCTTAGCCAAACATCAGCTTTGATTATGATGTAAATTCAACTATTTCTCTGGGGTTACCATGGACTCTACTGCATAAAATAATGGTCTTCTTGTCACATGAATTTAAGCTTGAGATGGCAATACTCCCCAATAGCAACATGCTTTGCCTTATCATGGCTAGAAATAACTTGATAATGAAGATCCCTGAGAGACAGCTGAATAATACTAAGTGTTATCGTTGGCAATCGATGCTGTGTCCCAACATGTGAATTTTCATGTCCCTCTGGTGGCAAAGAGAAACAGAACCAACAGGTACATAATTCACATCGTTGTACAAATAAAATATACAGAAAGCCAATAATACCAGTTTGAGAATAAATTCACATTCCCATAGACTTTCCTGACTTAAATTTATTTTTCTTTCTTAAACTAACATGATTCAACAACATTTAAAATATGCCAAGAATACTTAAATGTCACTAGTATTCTAACTTCTTCATAGCAGAGAGTATAAAAATATGGTACAGTTAAAATGCTTTATAATTTCTTAAATATTGACCCTTTCTTTTCATCTCCTTTCCTCACTCGCTCCCTCTCCCTTTTTATTCTCTCACTTCTTTACTTTTTCCCTTTATAAATATAAATCAAGGGGCACCTGGATAGTTCAGTCAGTTAAGCATCTGACTCTTGATTTCAGTTCAGGTCATGAATTCTTGATTGGTAAGATCTGACAGCCAGCACTGAGCCTGCTTGGGATTCTGTCTCCTCACTCTTTGCCCCTCCCCATGCTCTCACACTCTTGTGCGCTCTCTCAAAAATAAATAAACATTTAAATAAAGGAAATAAAAAAAAAAGATTTGTTTAAAAAGTAAATAAATGTAAGTCAAGATAAGCACATTGGATAATATTCATGCTTGCTGTAGAAATAAAATTTATAATTTCATATTCTTAACAAAGTATGCTTCTTGCCTCATCTTGCCAATCACACAAGTATGTGATCAATTACAAGTGTTCTGAATCACCAACAAGAAAGGTGACAATAGAGCTCCAGTAAATAACTCCAAATTAAGTTCCAATTGTGAGACAAAGTTCTCATAAAAAAAGTTTCACATGCATATTATTTAATCATTAATGTGGTTGCTATAGAGTAAAATTTAATACAAGTTTCCTTAAGTAATCATTCCTAAAGAGTCTTGATTTTACTTTTTTTTTTTTTGTTTTATTTGTTTAATGTTTATTTACTTTTGAGAGAAAGAGAGACAGAGTGCAAGGAGGGGAGGGGCAGAGAGAGAAGGAGACACAGAATCTGAAGCAGGCTCCAGGCTCCAAGCTGTCAGCAGACAGCCCGATGCGGGACTTGAACCCACACATGACCTTAGCCAGAGTCAGAGCCTAACCAACCAGGCACCCCCTAAAGAGTCTTGACTTTAATCAAGAGCAATGATGAATCTTCTTCATCATCAAAGTCCCTTAAGTAAAATAATGCTGATAAGTTAACTTTATATGCATTGTAGGGCTGGCGGGGGAGTACTTTAAGGTCAAAAGTTTTGGACAATGATAGGTTAAACAATTCCAACAAATATGTAACCATTGACCTGCAGAGTGTTTAACAGAAATGCGCATTGTGAAATTCTAAAGGGGACAATGGATATCTAGAGAATTCCCCAAATAAAGTTACCAAAATACAAATAGCCATTTTGCCACAGAACACTTCTTATCATTTGTTTGTGTTCTGTGACACAGGTTTTGAGAAATATTACTACAATTTTTCTTTCATGGAATAAGTTGTTTTTAAAACTTAGGGTTCAGAGTTGAATACCAGAATATCACATTTATCTTAATTTATCATAGACTCACATGTGTTGAAGGGCAGTTATATAAGTAATATACCAGCTGTATTCCTAAATTCAGGACACATTTTCAAACATCACTGAACTTGTTCACAGCATATTCTTTCATTTTTACTGTCAACCTGCCAATTTAATTTGAAAGCAGTTATATATATTTACTTTAACATTCCTTCATTAGTATCATTTGAGTACATAATACGTGCTAGCATTACCAGATACACTTGAACCTTTGCTTTACTATCCACCTTGAAAACCTTGCTAACTATAGATTCAGTCTGAAATGTGGTAGAAATAACAGAGTACTTAGAATACTGCTCTTTCACTTAAGGTTTATGTAATCTTAGACAAGTCTATTTACTTCTTTGAGCCTAAGTGTTTTCATTTATGAAATAGGGATATTGCCACACATATAGACTATCTATGAAGGTCAAAGGGGATAAGACAGGCAAAGCGGTTTAGAACAATACTAGGGATTAAATACTATTTTGTTTTTATTTTGTGTCTCTCATCAACCCTCAAATGTGGCCATGGCTGGGCCTGAATTACTAAGAAGTTCTCCTCCAAAATGTTGAATCTTTCAAATTGTTCTTTGAAAGGATTTGTTAACCCTGCTGCCTTTCTCATGCCTGTGTGCTCTCATCTTCAATGTCCTAAGAGTCTGTCCATGACCAAATTCATCAGTGCATCCTAGTTTCACTTGCTCCTTGGCCCTCTCTGAGCTCCATGTCCCATCTTGCCAAAGATATATTTTCTGATATTACAGAGACCTTTATTCATGATCACTTTCAAGCCATGATCACTTTCAAGCATGCCCAAACATGAATAGGGTGTTGCTTCACCTTTGGCCAGTTTTCCTGTTTATAAGGCACAGAGCACATCTAAATATTTCTATTTATAGATAAGTTCTTAGATATTGCCATCACTTCTACCTCAAATTTGTGTTCCATATTTCACAGTGGGAAATTAAAAGTTAAACAAAAGATGATGTTATTTATACTCCCAAGTAACTGGAAAAATAATATACAACCAAGCTTTGTTCTGTTTGACTCTAATTTTGTCCTATAATCTTTATGTTTATGAAACATTTTGTCTTTTAAGAAAAGCATCCAGAGCAATTCATTCTTTCAAAAGCTAGAATTCAAATAGGTCAAGGGTACCATCACCCACAACTGGAATATTGACAAGGTCTGCTCTTGCAGACCTCTGCCTGCACTGCCCAACCTATGGAAGCCTTGGCCTTTTCCCCCTTACTTTGTAGGTTTCTTTTAAAAATCAGGTCCTTTCCCAGAGAATGAGTATTTGGGGAAGGACTATGCCTGAAATTATAATGGATTCCACAAGATGGTGGCATGAGACTGGCTACTTGGGTCAAAAGGTTAGAACTCTCCAGTTGTGACTCCTGAGAGGCCATAGACAAAGCTTTTTTGTGTTCCATCTATAAAGATGTTAATATAGCAAAGACTTTTTAAATTTTTACTTCTAAGATTTGTGATACACAATTGTGAGAGAGAGAACAGAAAGCGGAATACTTAGTTTTCCATACTTAAGCAATTTGCAATCAGTAGCCAGGTTTAGTCTATTCTGCTGCACTGTGCTTCCTCCTCCCTGAACTGATTGTTTACTTTGTAACACTCAGGACCCTGCAACTGAACATTAATGGGCCTGTTCCTTCCATGATGCCCACTCTGCAAAGGCTGTTAGCCATGAAGAACAAATTGATGAGCTTTCTCTGGACTTCTAATTAACTCTCAAGTCCTTTTTTATCTTTCCACTCTTGTTCTCATCCCCTTTGGTGAGTGAGAATGTATTTTCTCTCTCTTCACTCTCTCAGCTTCTTGCCACTCCTACTTATTTCAGTTACACTATCATCATCAAAAAAGTTAAAATGTAAAATAAAACAACAAAAATGGAGATAACGTTCCAGATCTGCATCAAAGTCCCTAAAAAGCCCTTTTCAGTCAAAACTATTCAGTTCATTTTTACATTTCCCTTCCTTTAAAGTTCTCTATTTGTTATAAGTTGATTTACACAGCTATGACTAAAGATTATCTTTAGCTTATTCAGGAACTCTTCACTCTGCTAGCTCAGGCCAGGGTCCTATAAAGTTATCAAATGATGGACAAGAGAGTGGGCTTTGTATTTCAACGGCCTGGTGTGACCGTTAAAAGGTGATGTTAAAAGACATTAAATAATTTTTAATGACTTATTAAAGATATTAAGTGAAATTCCAAAAGGAGTGACAATCACCATAAAACTCTTATTAGACTAAAAAAATGGTTTAGTCTTGTTATTTTTCTTCTAGACCACATGCTTCCATGGCCAAACATAAAATACAGCCTTGGGTAATTCCCCTGTTCCACATCTTACTCTATTTGCAAGCTTCAGCAATTGAAGGTGGATTTAATTGGTTGCATCATGCCATGTCATTTTACAAGGATGAAGCCAGGAGTCCAAATATCTCTCACCTCTACAAAGGCCCCTATTCTAAGATGGAGTAGGAGTAGCTCCAGGAGAAACAATAAGAGGTAAGACACAATCGTATACATTGCTATGGAGGGATTTAATGAAGATAATTTTCATTCCTTCACCCTATTTATTCTGTCCTGGAACAGACATGCTAAATGTGTAATATATTTTACTATAAGCCCACTAATGACATTAGATTCTGTGTCACCTCTCCCTATTCCTATTCTTGTAGGTCCAAATAGAAATACAATGCCTAGAGGCTTTTAGATAAAGTGTTGGCAATCACGAGTATTGCTTCAGAAAACAAGATCTGGAATAATTTAGTCAAGTGACATTCTCTCCTGCCTGGGTCTCCTCAGAGGCTAGGCACTAGAACTTCCTGGTCTTTTCATTTGAATTGTGGCTTTTCCTTTATAATTTTAAATACAACCAAGAGGCACCTGGGTGGCTTAGTTGGTTGAGCTTCTGACTTCAGCTCAGGTCATGATCTCATGGTTTATAGGTTTCAGCCCTGTGTTGGGCTTTGTGCTAACAGTGTGGACCCTGCTTGGGATTCTCTATCTCCTCTCTCTCTCTGCTCCTCCCCCCCACTTGTGCTTTCTTGCTCTCTCAAAATAAATAAATAAAACTTAAAAAAACCCACATTTTCCTCTTCTTCTACTCACCTGATCCTTCTTTGGGGGGCTACATATACACTTCAAACTACAAATCTGGTGATGTAGTTGCTTTTATTTTCAATTTCCCTGCCTTTTACGTTTACATGGTTACTGTTTTTATATCATTGTCTACATATATATCTTCACCTTTCTTCATCCTTCTTCTAGTAGTAAACTATTCATAGTTACAAAAATGTTAGTTTCATGTGCTTAACATTCAAATAAGATAATTATTTAATTTGTTATAAATTACTCATCTCCCACTAATTTTAGTAGGACTTGATACTGCCTAGGAAGAAATTTTAACTACAGGAGAAAAAAATAACCAAAGCAAAAAGAGTAGTAGAGAAAAAAATACAATTTGAGTTTAATACCTCCCACCCCATATCATAAGGTTTTGGATGCTTTTGTGAACCATTGTTAAGGTTCAGTTTGGTTTAGGGTATCTTGGCAGCGTACTCAAAAAAAAAAGAGAGATAAAATATGTGATATATGGTATTCATAACTTAAAAACACCTGTTTCTCACAGAAAACACAGTGCCATCTGGCATTGAGGTTTGAGAAAATTAATCCCATTGGCCTTCACAAAAAGTACAGCTTTGCTCTACAGGAAATAATCAAGTACATTTTTATAGTTTAAAGTAAAGTAAAATGTGGTAAGGCTGTCAATAGGGTAGTTTATAATGTTAAATATCTATAGATGTCATGATTCCAAATACAGTTCAGTCTTCATTAAACATGCAATATAGAGTATCCAAAGAAATTGATGAGAAATGATTTCTTGCAGCATCTCCTCATGCATATTTTCCTTCACAATAGAATTTTGAGAAAAACTTGGTAAGATACTTAAATACCATATATTTCTGGGACAGTCTGGTTCTTGTCTCAAATATACAGATATATATTCTGTATATCTCTCTGCCCAAAAGGGAATGGAGTTAAAGATAATTGTGTTATTCATGTCCAGCATATCAATCATATAGTCCAAGTGATGAAAGCAACATTGGACAAATATTATAAATTAGATGGAAGAGAACAGACTTAAGCAATAATGGGAAGTGGCAACATTCAGATGACCAAAATTATGCAAATAGGAGGAACAATACATTCTGGATTCCCCCTCTTGGAAATACACGTTCATCCGCAGCCAAAGTTTTTCTAGCCCTCCTTTAGCCAGTAATCCCAAATACTTTATTAATTCTTTTCTTTGTTGCTCTATTTTGCAGATTCAGAATATCATTAAGACAGTTCAATTTATTTTAATTTTTAATTTTTATTTATTTATTTTTTGAGAGAGAGAGCGAGCATGTGAGTGAGGGAGAGGAACAAAGGGAGAGAGAGAGACAATCTTCAGCAGGCTCCATGTTCAGCATAAAACCCTATGCAGAGCTCTCTCCCATGACCATGTGTTCATGACCCCAGCCAAAATCAAGAGTTGGATGTTCAACTGACTATGCCACCCAGGCACCCTAGTTCAATTTATTTTAGAATCTAAGTCAATTTAAATGTTTTTAATACTCCTATATTCTGGCATTGAAAAGACCTAATTTAAGTGAAAATTAAAAGGAAAAATCTTATGGAATGATTAATCATAGGCAATGATTGATGTCTTTTAATTGGATCAACCTAACTTTGTTAAATTTAAATTAAGAGAGTGGACATTTATTTAATAAGTCAGAGTCATGCAGTATTGTTAGTGTGAACTTCTAACTAGTGGATATAAAGATGATTTATTCTGAAATGCTTGGATTTATTACAGTACTGGTGAAAAATCAATCTCTAAAAAATGGTAAGTCTCATTTTGAAATGGTATTTCCAGGAATTCTTCCCTCTGCCTATATAATTTCTCTGAAAGCAAAGCACTTGAAATTTGAGAGTTACACATACTAAAATGACTTTTTAAAATACAGTTGCATATAATTGATGGAGATTAAAAGAAACCTATGCCCAGACTGGACAGAGTGTGGGGGAAGGGACGCTTCTGTAGCCTTTTAGTTGTACTGTAACCAGCGTGGTTGTTGGGAGGGCAATTTGACAGGGTAACAGGTACACAGACTTCTGTCTGGTAATTCCGCTTCTGATTCTTTGGGTTTATCCTGAGTAAATAAGGGTACAAAATCACAAAAGTGCTTGTGCATATTTATTAGGACATTGTTTCTAATAAAGAGAAATTAAAAACAGCCAAAATACTTAATAATGTGGACTTGTTAAAAATTTAAGGAGTGCGTTTGTTGTGATGAGCTGCGGGTGGAAGCGTCATCACTGTATTGTACTCCTGACAGTACTATTACACTTTATGTTAACTAAATGGAATTCATATTGAAAGAAGAAAAAAATTCAGCGAATTGATACAGTGGATTTTTATACAATCATTAAGAACAATGTATTTTATAAGCTATAGAAGACAAAATATGTTCACAGAACTCTGTCATTGAAAAGAATAGCTTACAAAACAGCATGGTAGCCTGTGTTGTATTAAGATAATGGGTTTCCCACACCCTGATGTTTAAATCTTGGTGATGTGACAGTGACAGTCACAGGACATTAAGCAAAATATTTAGCCTTTGTAAGCTTCATTTTTATCATTTATAAAATGGGGATAATTAAACAAGTAAGTGAAGTAATGCTGAGTAAGCTTCCCCAAAATATTAAATGCAAGTGATGATGGATGATATGAAAACATATACACCTTCACTTATATACACATGAAGAAAACATCCAGATGTAACCTATGTTATTCATAATTACCTAAGTACCAACAGAAGTATTATAATATTTGTTATCACTTATTTGTACCTTCCATTTTTTCCAAAATGATATATTTTTAAAAAAATAATAAAAGTAATAATAAAATATATTCCTTTTAAAGAAATTATTTTGAAGTAATGCCAGTAGGTTTGGTTTGTAAATACATGTGTTAAGGTAAAATACACTACAATAAGTCACAAAGAATAGACTCTACAAAGAGGAAAGCTATCTTGGTAGCTCACACCCTTATTCTAAGTAATTTTGATATAGCTCAGTATTGTTTTCCCCCCATCTTTTTACAGTCCACAAAATACATCAGCTTTTTATAATTACAGAACAGTTACAAATAATACAAAAGATACACATACATTTCACTATTCTCAAGTTTTAAAGTATCATATAATAAGCCATTACAAAAGAGTTAGATTTCTGAAGATACACTTTCAGTTATGTCTTTAAGGAGAACTTTCTTTTTTTTAAATTTTTTTATTTTTCTTAATTTTTTTACAAATAGTTTATTGTCAAATTAGTTTCCACATAACACCCAGTGCTCATCCCCACAAGTGTCCTCCTCCATGCCCATCCTCCTTCCCCCCACATCCATCAGTCCTCAGTTTTTGTCAGCATTCAAGAGTCTCTCATAGTTTGCCTCTCTCCCTTTCCCCCCCCATTTCTGCCCTTCTTCTCCTCCTTGGTCCTCTGTTAAGTTCCTCCTAATCCTCCTATACGTGCACACATATGATATTTGTCTTTCTCTGCCTGACTTATTTCGGTCAGCATAACACCCTCAAGGTCCATCCATGTTGCTACACATGGCCAGATTTCATTGTTTCTCATTGCCATGTAGTATTCCATGGTATAGATAAACCACATCTTCTTGATCCATTCATCTGTTGATGGCCACTTAGGCTCTTTCCATGTTTTAGCTGTTGTGGAGAGTGCTGCTATGAACATTGGGGTACATGTGCTCCTATACATCAGCATTTCTGTATCCCTTGGGTAAATTCCTAGCAGTGCTATTGCTGGGTCATAGGGGAGTTCTATTGATAGTTTCCTTAGGAACCTCCACACTGTTTTCCAGAGGGGCTGTACCAGTTTACATTCCCACCAACAGTGTAGAAGGGTGCCCGTTTAAGGAGAACTGTTTTCACTGATGAGGTTCTGAACTATGATAATAAAAAGACAACATTACCTTTTATTTTCCTTAAAGCCCTTATAGCCTTTCATTTACATTTTCTTAGGCATATACTCTAATATATAATGTGATACAATGGTTTGTATAATTTCTTTTATCTCACATGAGATCATAGTCTCACAAGGAAATACAATGTGTTTAATTCACATTTGTTGTGTTTCCAGTTCCAAGCCAGACTTCCTATAGTAGGATGGCCAGTAAGTAACACATCTGTGGATGGCTTTGCCCATCTTTTAGTTTAGAAAATTAAAAGTCATTAAGTCTAGCCACCTGTAGGTTTTCTACTGTCACATTGTTTATTTTTTTGTTTTGTATCATTTCCTATTCCTTCCTTAACTTTTCTCTCTCTGCCTTCAGAAAAATGGCTTCTTGGGATGCCTGGGTGGCTCAGTCGGTTAAACATCTGACTTCAGCTCAGGTCATGATCTCAAGCTTCCTGGGTTTGAGCCCCGCATTGGGCCCTGTGCTGACAGCTCAGAGCCTGGAGCCTATTCGGATACCTCTCTCTCTCTCTCTGCCCCTCCCCTGCTCATGCTCTGCCTTTCTCTATCAAAAATAAGTAAACTTGAATGAAAGAAAGAAAGAGAGAGAGAGAGAGAAGGAAGGAAGGAAGGAAAGAAGGAAGGAAGGAAGGAAGGAAGGAAGGAAGGAAGGAAGGAAGGAAAAGGAAGGAAGGAAGGAAGGACAAAAGAAAGAAAGAAGAAGAAAGCAAGAAGAAAGAAAGAAAGAAGAAAGAAAGAAAGAAAGAAAGAAAGAAAGAAAGAAAGAAAGAAAGAAAGAAAGAAAGAAAGAAAGAAAGAAAGAAAGAAAGAAAGAAAGAAAGATTGGATTTCATTCACTATCATTTCTTCTGAGTCTTACCTAACAGTTACTTTTTCTCCTTTTCCCCCTCCTTTCTTCTTTCAGAATGTTTATCATACATACACCAGGAAGTAAGTTTGGGGAGAAATGACTCTCATTTGGCACATTCACACTTCCTGTTCCATTGATATCAGGGTTATTATATAATTTAACTGGAAATATTTTGAAAACAGTACCATCATTTTAAGTTATAGATAATACAATTTCTTCCAGAAACTAAATTTATAAGAGATTCCATCAAGTAATTAGAGTCAGTCTTTGACTTGATGAGAGAAGTAATTTGGAAGAAACTTAGAAAGATACATGAATTAGAATGTGTTGGAATGAGAAGTTCTGCTTTGGCTGGGATGGAGATTAGATACATAATTGTCATTCACAGGAGTTAGGTTCTATGAAGTCATAGGGACTGATAAATTGGTTAGTAGTGAAGCGTTGCTCCTCAGGCAAATACAGGGTTAGGTTTCTATGGGCTTTATCACAATATTTTCTTTTTTTTTTCACCTAATTTATTGTCAAATTGGCTAATACAGTATGTAAAGTGTGCTCTTTGCTTTTGGGGGTAGAGTCCTGTGTTCATTGCTACCATACAACACCAGTGCTCATCCCTAACAAGTGCCCTCCTCAATGCCCCTCACCCATTTCCCCCTTCCCCAACACCCATCCACCCTCAGTTTGTTCTCTGTATTTAAAAGCCTTTAATGGTTTGCCTCCCTCTCTGCTTGTAACTATTTTTTCCCCTTCCCTTTCCCCACGGTCTTCTGTTAAATTTCTCAAGATCCACACATAAGTGAAAACATATGATATCTGACCTTCTCTGACTGACTGACTTCACTCAGCATAATACCTTCCAGTTCTATCCACATTGCTGCAAATGGCATGACTTCATTCTTTCTCATTGCCAAGTAGTATTCCATTGTATATATAAACCACATCTTCTTTATCCATTCATCAATTGATGAGCATTTAGGATTTTCAACCAATAAAGACATAACCTTGTTTTAAGTGTGTTTCTTTTAAAAAGTACCTTCTTTAATGCATATTGTTACTTTACTAACATTGAATGTACAGCTGGCAGCACTCTACTTCATGACTGAATGAAGCTTAATTTACACATGTACTTTCACCATAAAGCCAATCTCAGTTAACTTGACCTTAGGAACACTGACAGCACTTCAGAACTACAATTAAGGGTGATTTTTAAACAGTGAAGATACCTTAAAATCCAACAAAAAGGAAACATAACACCAGGTAGACCATAAAATGGACACTTGTTTATAAATATAAACAAAACGGCAGAGTATCAGCTGTTCCACAGAAGGTGGGAAAGAATGCAGGGCAACACAGATTATCCCTGCTCTGTGCATGTCATTCAAGGACCATGGCAGTTCCATGAGCATTGAGTTTAGGAGCACCAATACATTTTACTAAGTAGGCAAATTCACAAATACCAGAATGCAAATCAACTCTATGTATGCATACACACAGACATGTAGTTGATATACATGAAGTTCTGAGTAATAAGATAGTTTAATAACAGATTCTATTATGCTCAAAACCATATTCCAGTAAGGGGTTATAACTGAAGTCCATTCTGAAACATGTACAATAGGGGTGCCTGGGTGGCTCAGTCAGTTAAGCATAGGACTCTTGATTTCTGCTCAGGTCATGATCTCACAGTTCTTGAGTTCAAGCCCCATATTGGGCTTCATGATGACACTGCGGAGCCTGCTTGGTATTGTTTCTTGCCTTCTTTCTCTCTTGGCCCCTCCCCAACTCTCTGTCTCTTTCAAAATAAATGAAATCAAAACCTTAAAATACAAAAATGTACAATAAATCCTTTCATACTATATCTCTGTGCATCATGACAACCATTCTTATATAAGGTCAAAGAGTGCTATTGGATATATTTTTGCATTTCATATGGAAATAAACATAATATAAAAATATAAATTTTGTTTTCTTCACATTATCTCAAAGAGCAGAATGGGCTTTGTCCCAACCTAAAATATTCTGGGAATAGTCAAGCAATATCATTCTAGTTGGAAATTCAAATATATTTGTGAGCTTGCCAAATGTCAGTTTTTAAAATTCAAATATAAAGCTGTCTTAATAAGAAGATTCATTATTATTTTCTTTTAAGGAATGCTTAAAAAAGTGGCAAGGATGAAGACTGTAGAGCCAAGTATTCCTGACTTCATCACTTAGTAATTTCACTCTTTTTTTTTTTTAACACCTTTTGGAGAGGAAGCAAGGAGCGGCAAAGGGAGAGGAAAAAAGAATCTTAAGCAAGCTCCAGACCTAGAAAGGAGCCCAACATGGAGAGATCATGACCTGAGCCGAAGTCGGACGCTCAACCGACTGAGCCAGCCAGGCCCCCGCAACAACCAACTCTTAACCAACCTGAGCGCCTAGGAGTTTCACAGTTTTTAATTTGGCGAGTAAAGCTTATTGTATGCTATTACCTAGATACTTAAAATAAGAGTAATAATAAATATATTTATAGTGTTTACAATGTAATACATATAGAGTTTCAGAAAAGTGTCTGGCACATATTCACAACTCAATAAATGTCATTTTTGTTATCACACTTATTGATCCCAATCTTAATGTTGAGGAGGTAGAATATTATCTGGCAGCCTTTTATTGATTCACGTGAAACAACTGAAACCAGCTTATAAGAAAGCGAAAATATCCAACTCAGTGAGTGACAATATGTGATTTACAAAACTGTGAAATATGAACAAGCTTATTTTTTAATTTTAGCTATTTTTTTCTTCCTCATTTTTCAGGACTTTGTCCCTCACACTGATATCTTAGCTCCTTTTTCTTACTTCTCCAATCTACTTACTTCCACTTACTCCATTTTTTGTGATCCCAATCTTGAAAGTTCATTTCTCTTCTTTCTAAGTAGCTTCAGGACTTTATCACCATGACCCTTAATCTCTCTAAGTCAATCTCATTGACCAGAGTGATTTAGGGTCTTGCCCGAGCCACACCCCAATCTTCCTTCAGGCAGGAAAGTCCCTGTCCAGGAATAAATGTGGCTTTTATCTCAGGTGCCCTTTTCTGGAGGAGGATCTCGGCCCCCTTCTCAGTCATCTCAGATTCCTGCCCTTTAGACTGCCGCCGAGTCCTGCTTGTTCAGCTAAAGTACACTTAGAACTTCCACTGTCTAAAGGCCCATTGATCCATGACTCCCACATCAGCACAAATGAGAAATTCCTGCCTGAATGCAGCAGATGGAAATGGAAATTATATACTCTGGTAACACTGACTTTATTACAGCTAAATGATTTGCATTTTCCAAGTTGGGAATTTTGCAAAAACTAAAAGGAAAGAGTTGTGGGCCTTCACTTAGATGCAGAGCCAGCTGCAAGTAACAAAGGTGCCATGACCTGGTGCTAATCCTTTAACCTGGCTGAGCCTCGGTCTCCTTGCTGCCACATTTATAAGGATGTCAGTGCCTGTTTGAGATAATGCCTTAGAAGAATCGCTGCCAGGATTGAATGACATAATGGATACAGAAGCAGTTCACAAATTAGAATAGTTCATAAATGCAACAATCTGTTACATTTATAAGATTGGGACTCTTGTATGTTTCCATCCTCATCAGGACTTCTACATTCCTACTGTCATCAAAGATCCTTTTTTCAGGTTAAAATGTGTAAGATTTAACCCATAAACAGTGATGCTTTTCTGAAGGGTTCTTAAAAATATTCCAAAATTTTACATTTAACTGGTGACAAATTATATTTTCAGTGTTTGTTTCCTTCTCCTGCAATACAGTCTTGAGAGCTTGTTCTTTAAAGGGGTGCTGTAATCATGTTGAAAGGTATTAGAAAAAAAAGATACAGTTTGTCTGCCTCAGCTTTTGGTGATCTGTTTAATTTGTACATAGCTTTCCAATAAGCTGGTTTGTCTCCTTGTCTACATAGGCTGTGCTGTAACCATTTCAAGTTCAAAATTACTGCAAAACAAGTAATTGATCCTCTATTTCAATATCCCTGCTGTTTCATGAGCTCTCATACAATTCGGAGGAATCCATTTCTCACTGATGTTGAAAAACATAATAAGGTCACAGCAGGAAGGCTTTAGCTTCATTAAAGAACATTATTATAAAAATAAAATGATCGAGGGCAAATTGTTTTTGTCCTTGTGGTACTGTTTTTGCAGAATCACATTAATCTGAATGTTTAAAGCAACAATAAATTTGTAATCTTCTCTTTATCATTCACTTCGCCATGGTAGCCTCTAGTGGCAGAAAGAGATGTCAATCGCTCTCATTCCAGGGGATTTCTAGCTCTGTTGAATAAAAAGGAATTAAGCCTCTTTGGAAATGAAGGCTGCAGACTGTCAAGTAACTAAATTTATTTCTGCTTTTAAAATATCATGGAGAATGCTGGTGTCCAGCAAATGTAGATGCCAGCATTATTTAAAAAATGATTGAGCAGAGAAATGAATTGAAATTTTGACCCACTCAGGCTTCCATCTATCATAGAAGCCTATAATGGGGGAATGACGAAGAAGGATTTAAGATAGAGAATTGGTGATTGCAATATTAATCTAGTTTAACTGAAACTAAAATCTGACAGAGTGCATTACAAGTTGCAGGCAGTAAGGCTTATCAATTCATTACTACTTTCAAGGCTCTCCCTTGCTTTCTTTTTGCCTTCGGCTCCTGGCAAAGGACAGCTTTTACAGTTCAATTTCTCAGTTTATTTTTGACTGCTTTTAATTAAATTTGATGGCCTGCTTCTGCACCACTGAAGTTATTGGAGTTGCAAAGCACTTTGCTGTTATAATGATAGCTCCCTTGATGTCTGTTCATTATTAACTGCTTTTCAAAAGTGCTGCTCTCAACTCTCATTTTATAAATATTTAAATAACTGAATTTCTATAACATAAATATTGGTGCACAGAAGATAAGGATTCTATTGCCTGTTTAATAGGTTATACATAGCAAAATAAGAATGCCTTTTTGCAAAGTTTTATATTGTAATATTAATTGGAAATCCAGTATCTAAGTTCTCATATAAATAATATCAAGTTCTCAAAATCATAGTAATCAATGACTTAAGACTTTAGGACACTTTACACCTATAATTCTAAAATAAAGCACTTTAGAAAGTAGAATGGGTGATTTTCATATAGATAAATGAAATTCTGAAATTAACTTGGGTTTGTTTTTCTTTTAACCTGTTATTCTTATTCTTAAGACAAATGAAAGAATGTGATAAGAGAGCTTAATCATCATACAAAAAAATTTATTCTTCAAATAAGAAAAATAAGTAAATAAGAGCCTTACTAACATAAAACCAAAAACTAATGAATTGACTTCAGTTATTAATCTCTTCCTCTCTCCCAAGCACAAAAGACAGCAAAATCATTAAAACAACAACAACAACAACAACAACAACAACAACTCCAAAACGTCAACTAGGGCCTGACTTAAAAAAAAAGTAAGGGCTTGGAACAAAAGTGGAGGTATAAGTGGAAGAGAGAGGACAGTAAAGTGTCAGTTGCTATCAATCTCACTGTCTTCAGGGACTGTTGTAACTCAGTTTATTCATACCTATAACATCTCCACAATTATCATTTTACAGGTGAGAAAATAGTGGTGCAGAAACATTAAGCAACCTGCTAATCACATATTCAACAAGTAAAAGACCCGGACATTCTTGTGTCATAGTTATACCCTTAACCACTGTACTGTATTTTGATACATTGTGGAAGGTAGGGAACAGATAGAGGAATGATGATTGACAGAGCAGAGCTTAGAAAGTGCTGCCCATGTGTTCACAGTGCAGAGTACCACAAGAAGTCAGCTGAGTACCCACAGAACCTTCCAGCAGCCCAGCCCTTGGAATAACAGAGTGCTTTGGAAGGCAGGCTTGAGATGTAGTTCCAAAAAGGGAAAAATTGGTAAACATCTAATGCGATTGCTTTCTCATGCCCCACAGCTGGCAATTACCTCATTCCCTATCATCTCCTACCCCCAAATCCCAAATCCTAAGTCTATTCTCTGGAGTGATTAAATATAGTACACTTGACTTTGGACAGAGCTCTTATTTGAAGTAGACATACTTAATCATGGAACTTATAACCCTCTTCCCTTCCTTGGTTTCCAGAATATGAGCAGCCAAATTATACTACCCCAACTCTTATTCAAAGACCCCACTTTATAATAAATGGAGAACAAAAGGTTAGTTATTTGAGAACACAGTCACATTACTGAGACATAAGGTTGAGATGGTAACACCTAAAAAGGACTAAAAATAAACATACAATATAGGGAGTTAAAGAATTGGGGGGGTAGTTACTATAATCAATATAGAATAAAAATGTATGCTTTGATAATAAAACAAAAACAGGCTATTATAATAAAATAAGTTATTAAACCTTAAAAGTATGATAAATAAAACTTAAAAACTAGCAAAACCTCAAATACAAAAATGATAATATTCTATTTTTTTATTTTTTAGAGTTTATTTTGCACGCACATGTGTGCAAAAGAGCACACAAAAATTATCAGAGGAAGGGCAGATCAGAGAGAGAGAGAGGAAGTGGGAGGGAGAATTCCAAGCAGAATCTACACTGTCAGTGCAGAGCCCAACAAGGGGCTCCATCCCAAAAACCATGAGATCACAACCTAAATTGAGAGTTGATGCTCAACCAAGTGAATCACTCTGGTGCCCAGAGAATATTTTATTTTTTAAAAGGGGTATTGCATTCTGAACAAATGATGTGACCAAAGAAAAGCTGAAAAAGTGTCACATAATAAAGGCAAAGACATGGCAGTTGTTAACTTAAAGGAGGCCATTTTACTGAAGTGGCTGTGTTGCCATGGTGACCGACATACCCAAACCAAAATCTAAGCCTCTAAGCACCTTAAGGCTATGAAATTATAACCTGAGGACAACCAATTACAGCCAATGGGCAGGCTTTCAGCCAGCACCAATCAAAAATCTTCTTCCTGGGGCCCCAGGGTGGCTGAGTCCTAAGCCTAGAATCTTGATTTCTGTGCAGGTCATGATCTCACCTTGGTGAGTCTGAGTCCCAAGTAAGGCTCCCTACCTAGTGTGGGGCCTGCTTGAGATTTCCTCTCTCCCTCCTTCTCTGCACCTCCCCTCCTTGCACTCTCTCAAAATAAATAAACATTAAAAAATTTCGTTGCTTTGTTTTTCCCTTTTCTCAGTAAATATCTTATCCTTGACCTCTGGTTGCTGTAGCCAAGCACTTCCTGTTTGGTGCTACCCAATTTGAATAGATTTTTCTTCAAATAAACTCAAAAATTTTAATCTGTCTCAGTTTGCTTTTTAACACAGGGAAATGCAATACATTTTACTAGACTATATCCCACACTGGAATAAAAACATACTATGAAAGATTGTCTCAGTTGATTACATTGGGATACCAGCAGTAGATTACATCAAAAGTATTATATAAATGTTACATTTACTAAAATTAATTACCTGACTGTAATTATGTTAGAAATATCATTGTTCTTAGGAAACACAAACTGAAGTGCTCAGGTAGTGATATATGCTACCTACTGTCACATGGCTAAGACAAACAACGACAACAACAGTGATTGATATAGCATGTGTGTCAGTATGCAGAGAAGAAACCAAAGACACAAATGTTAACTATAGATAATCTGGGTAAAAGGGATGACATGTTACTGTACTTTCCCATAACCCTGAACAACCTTTCTGTATGTTTCTTTTTTTCTAAATAAAAGATTTTTTTTTTAAAAAAATTATGTTTTTATTTATTTATGAGAGAGAGATAGCATGAGCAGGGGATCTGAACAACCTTTCTGTATGTTTCTTTTTTTTTCTAAATAAAAGATATTTTAAAAAATTTTTATGTTTTTATTTATTTCTGGGAGAGAGAGAGTGATAACATGAGCAGGGGAGGGTCAGAGAGAGAGGGATATACAGAATCTGAAACAGGTTCCAGGCTCTGAGCTGTCAGCACAGAGCCTCACCCGGGGCTTGAACCCACAAACCATGAGATAGTGACCTGAGCCGAAGTCGGACGCTTAACCGACTGAGCCACCCAGGCACCCCAATAAAAGACTTTTTTAAATTCCATGAAAGGTATAAGATAAAGTCAAGCAGATCTCCCAAAGAGTAAAACTAAGAGAAAATAGATGATTTTTTTTAATATAGGAAAAGAGTAATTCGGAAGGCCCAATAGCTAACTAATAAAAAGACAAACCTATGACAGCTAAGATGAAAGTAAGAAATTAAATTTTTAACACAAAAACAGACCAGTCCACAATGAAGTTGGGCACACAGCAAGGCACGTTGTCATGAATTTCAAAAACCCCAAGGGGTTCTTGTAAAGAAAAAGCAAAACAGAACAGAGTAGTAAAACAGGAGAATCAGGCTGTGATTGGAGCATTCATTTCATAATCATCAAGAAGGAAGAAGTGGAAACTAGGACCAAGAAATCCAACATAGAAAAGCAACACCAGGGAGACTCAGAGAGCCAGCAGATGAGAGCCAGCAGGTAGATGGGGGCAGCAGGATGAAGGGTTGAGGAGTGTGATCACAAAATAAGTAATGGAGGTCAAAATATTTTCATTGTGTGCCTTTGAAATTTCAAAGAGTCATTAACATTCTTATAAACTCTGAAAATTAAAAATATGTTAAAGTTGGAAACTAACTAAGCAACATTTGTATAATCATGATTTAAAAGTTGAATGTTGATTTCCCTAAAATAGTTTGATTCAATACATTGAGAGGATAGTGGAAAAGAAGTCTTGTAATTGGTGTTCTTGTTCTTCGTCCTAGGTAAGTATCATAGTAGGAAGTTAAAAGGTAATGTTGAAAAGTAATCAAGATAATACAAACATATTAAAATAAAAATAAGGTAACTACCAACAGATGAGAGCTGAACTCTGTTCTTTATTCAGTGTGACTGAAGCATAGATAGATGTGTAGCAAGCTATTGTGATTCTGCTGCTGTTGCAAATCTCTTAATACTATTTGATTACTAGATCATGAGTTTCTATTTTTAATAAGTGGAACACTTCTTCATGCTCTGAAACTGCTTATACCATTTTAAAAATAGAGTACACTGATCATTATACAGAGAGGTCCCCAGCCTGAATTTTTTTCTGTCATTTTTTTTTTTTTTTTCAAAAAGACAAGGCGCCTGTGTGGCTCAGTTGGTTAAGCATCCGACTTCAATTCAGGTCATGATCTAATGGTTCCTGGGTTCCAGCCCCAGGTTGGGCTCTGTGCTGACAGCTAGCTCAGAGCTTGGAGCCTGCTTTGGATTCTGTGTGTGTCTCTCTGACCCTCCCCTGCTCATGTTGCCTCTCTCTCTCTCATAAATAAATAAAAACATTAAGATGGGCACTGGATGTTATATGGAAACCAGCTTGACAATAAACTATTTAAAAATAAAATAAAATAATAAAAAATAAAAAATAAATTAAAAATAAAAAATAAGTAAACATTAAAAATTATTAAAACATGAAAATAACATTCAAAAATTTTTAAAAGAAACATTTGTTCAGTGTTACATATGAAACAATTTTGAACTGAAAACCATCTCATAACAACATGAATTTCAAAGAGCCCAGATATTTTTGTTGTCCTTGTATCTTTTAAAACAACTGCTTTTACAAAGTTAGGATGGATGATGGTTTGAGAAAAATTTGAGAGCTAGAGTTTTGTGGCTTTCAGTACAAGAATAGGAATACCACAAATGCCTCTAACCTTAGTAAAATCAGTTACTTTCAACATTAAAAATATGTTTGAGGGGCTCCTGGGGGACACAGTCTGTTGAGTGTCTGATTCTTGATTTCCGCTCAGGTCATGATGTCACTGTTCATGGGATGGAGCCCTGAGTGGAGCTCTGCACTGATGACGGAGCCTGTTGCAGATTCCCTCTCTATTTGTCTCTGTTCCTCTCCTGTGTACGTGCATGCACGTACACTCTCCCTCAAAAGAAATACATTTATTAAAAAATGTATTTGAAAATGAGGCACATCCTATCCCCGTATTCAACTCCCACCCAGAGTAGATGCTAATTATCTCTACTAATAGTGATAAAATGTCAATTACCACAATTTCTATGTGTTTGCTCTAATTTCCAAGTTGCCAATATTGAGTAGCAATACCTTTGACTTCAGCAACTGGTATATACTGGTCTATACTACAGATGGTGGTATTTAACTGTTACAGCATATTGCAAGAAAAAATTACTTTTTCACATATTTAAGAGATAATCACAAATTTTAGTGGCAAAGATCGCTTACTCTTTCATATAAAGGAAAGTGATACCTAAAACTGTAAGAAAAGTCTCATTAAGATAAAAAAAATTGCTTTAACAGGAATGTTTGTGTATTTACTATTTAATATTACTAAGGTCGGGGCGCCTGGGTGGCTTAGTCGGTTAAGCGTACGACTTTCGCTTAGGTCATGATCTCGCGGTTTGTGGGTTCGAGCCCCGCATCGGGCTCTGTGCTGACTGCCAGCTCAGAGCCTGGAGCCTGTTTCAGTCTGTGACTCCCTCTCTCTCTGACCCTCCCCTGCTCATGCTGTCTCTCTCTCTCCTAGAAATAAAAAAAAAAAAAACACCATTAATATTACTAAGGTCTGAGTTTAATATAATCTCATCTATAGCATCCATCATAGACCTAGGAAAACTGCTGATGTTTCTTGTATTTGAAGTCTTATATTCTATATAAAACACTGAAAGAGGTTCTATATTATATAAAGAGTTCTTTAAGGAGATTGATTCACCTTTTTTAATAACCTGAAAGTTAGCTGATTCTTAACATTTTAAAAAAAGCATTGTTTTCATTTTTGTTATTACATGAAAACCTTATATTTTCTTTTATCAGTTTTCATTTTCCCACAGGCAAATATCAGCAGAGGACAACAATAACCACATTTTACATTTTTTCTTTTATTTTAAATGTTCATTTGTTAATTTTGAGAGAGAGAGATGGGAAAGGGAGGGATGGGGTGGGGGGGGGGGAGAAGGAGAATCCCAAGCAGGCTGTACTCTCAGCACAGAGCTTGAACTGATGCACCATGAGATCATGACCTGAGCAGAAACCAAGAGTCTGGTGCCCAACCCACTGAGACACCCAGGTGCCCCTACATTTTTAAAAACTGTCCTCCACTTAAACTCTCCTATTTTCTCATTATAACCTGAGATTATTCCTTCTCTGGCTAATCTTTATTCTCCTATTTTTAATACCTATGCCTCAAAACAAGTTTATTCTACTATCTATTTATTGTCTTGCTTTTGTCTTTATCTGTCTTCTTCTATGGCAACTAAGTACCTGTAGAAAGAAATCTCAAATCTATGCACCAAACCCCAAATGCTCTTCTCAGTTTTTCAGTCTTTTAACTGAAACCTTGTCCTTCTGCATAATATTCTGCTACTATGCCAATCCCTCAAAAACTCAGTGTGAATAAGAGAGACACAATCATTTTGGGGAACTATACAAATAAGATAGTGCTTCTATCTTAAAATAATTACTATGGCAACAATATGACAAAATAAAAAGGACAAAAGGAATGTGAAGACAGTATTGGGATAATCATTAAGGAACAGTTTTAAGTATCTTGGATACAAGACAAAAAAGGAATAAACAGGAAAAAAGGAAAATACAAAAGAGGTTGTGAAAGAAGTCCCTTGGTACTTGAAAAAGTGTTTCACTTCAACAAATCTAGTTGAATAAACAGATCTGAGGAAATGAGAAAAGACAATAAAGTAAAACCCTCCATGAATTAAAATTTTGGTGTCAAGGCAATTCTGTCACTAATAGAATTGAAAACCAGTAGAAATAAAGATTGAAACCTCAAACATATTTCACTCATTCTTGATTAAAATATTACTTGAAACCTGAATCCAAAATGTCGAACTGGTGTTAATCTGGAATGTTCAAGAGAAACTAAGAAATCGGCACAAATGCTTTGAGGAAACAAAGCTATGACTCACTCACAGTGTGTAGAAAGATAAAGATTACTAAATACCTGTATGCTATCATAAAATTTGCATGTTAATCTATGCCTTTTAAGCATTATGTTATCATGAATTTGATTTTCTGTTTAGTACAAATGGTAAAAAGCTTTTTGTAATATACCAAGATTAGTTTCGATTTTCCAAGTACCATTGATTTGTAAACTTGAGACCAATATTTGCTGTGGAAATTAAGTGTATTTAAAGGTTGTAGGGAAAAAGTGTTAAATTTTATATTTTATATGCCTTCAGATATAAATTTTGCTTATTAATTTGACTTCTCTGAACTTAAAAGATTGGTAATGACTATTATATACTCCACCAGTACAAGATAGTATTTCTTTTTTTTTTAATTTAAATTTTAATTTAAAAAATTTAATGTCTTATTTGTTTCTGAGAGAAATAAACCATTTATTTCTGAGAGAGAAAGAGAGAGAAGAGAGAGAGGGAGAGAGAGAGAGAGAGACAGTGTGAGCAGGGGAGGGTCGGAGAGAGAAGGAGACACAGAATCTGAAATAGGCTCCAGGCTCTGAGCTAGCTGTCAACACAGAGCCTGATGTGGGACTCGAACCCACAAACTGTGAGATCATGACCTGAGCCGAAGTTGGATGCTCAACCTACTGAACCACCCAGGCAACCCCAAGTATTTCGTTTTTAAACTAGAACGAGTTTAGGCAAGCATTTGTACTTATGATGATATTGGTATCCAAACAAGGTAAAGTTCAAAGATCACTGGAAGAGGATCACAAAAATAAGAATACACTCTTTGGGCCAACACTAAACACTGCGATAATTAGTCTCTATTTTTCCTTTTCTGGCAATGTTACCCTTTATTGAAAGAAAAATTGTTATCTTCCTTTGCTGCATCCCCTCTACATTCAATGCCATTGTTTGCATATAAACTGTCCCCTCCATCTACAATAACATTCCCAACCTGCACATCACCTACTTAACTTATCAAATTCATCTTCCTTCAAGAAGCCTTCTCAGTTGCTGAAACACAAGTCAAAAGTTGTCTTGTGGAAAGCCATTGGCACTTGATCTCTCCTTATCTTTTGACATCTGACACTCATATTTATCTAAATATGTATGATATATGTCTATGTAATGACATACTATTTAGTAGTGTCTATATTTCCTCTCATAGGGAATCATCACTATAATATCTGTATATTCCTAGACCTGTGGGGAACATAATGTACATTGTAGATGCTTAACATCTTTGAGTGATTGTGACTTTTAATTATTGAGAACCACCATTTTGAATGTTAGTCTATTCCTTCCTTCCTTCCTTCCTTCCTTCCTTCCTTCCTTCCTTCCTTCCTTCCTTCCTTCCTTCTTCCTTCTTTCCTTCCTAAGCCCTGGTCAATTTTCAGGTCATTGCATTTTCTTGAGATACATGAACAAAGGATTCCCATAGAAAATCCAGTTGAAAGTACTGATCTGTGGTGATCCAATTCTCCCAGTTTTACTGTACATTATTTGGAACTCTAGATGGTTTCAATGCAGTCAAAATGAAACGTATTTTGATTTATTCTAGGCATATATAATTGAATGTCTAATGAATATTGATTCATCTGACCAAATTCTAATCTTCTGAGAATTTCTAATGTCATAGTTTGCAAAATATTCTCAGAACTTCAGCAAATGTAATTTCAGCTGTTAAAGTTCAACATCATTACAGTTGTTGGCAATATTAAATAATTTTTGTTGCTGTGTGATATTCGCTGTAGTTTAAATTTCAGATATGGAGTGTTATTAATATTATATGGTTGGAAATAATTTCCAGATCAATGAATCAACACTACCTTAGTATTCTGAGTTTTTAATTTTCATACTACATTTATTTTGTGACTTGATTTCATAAAAGAATATTGCTTTATGTTGCCTAGCTCATTATCATGGGATTTTATCCTGAGTTGAAGTCCCTTTGTGATCAAAGGGCAGAGAGAACACCTCCTGAATTATTGAACTGTGTTGATTTATGGGAAGGCCACACACATTAAAGTAAAAAAGGAGGAAACTTTCCCTGCAAATACATACTTGAAGATATTTTACTGAAAAGCTAACATATCACTGTGGGAGAAACTACTCCTACTACTTCAATAGAAGTAGTCTGTCTTTCTCTCTATATATATACATATGTATATATACATATATACACATATGAATATTTTGGGAAGTTGTATCTATTATCTATGGTTGTTAACAATCAATGCTCAAACTCACAAAGTGCTTAAACATTTACACACTGATTACACAAACACTGTATTAGTTGACTTATAAAATTGGAATAATGTAGAATGAATAATTTAAGACTTAGAGGGTTGAAAAGAATGATAGGTTTTGGATTGTATAACTCATTCATGGCAGAGTAGATATTTGAGCCTGGATCACCTAGTAGAAATCTGTCCCACATGCCCATGTTGGTATGTTGACAACTCTAAACTACCACTGTACACATTCTTTTGCCATTCTTCTCATTTCAACTTAATGTTAGGTCATGCATTTATAATGTGCATACTGTTGGAAGAAGCATAGATAAAGGAATGAATGATGAAGAATTACCATGAGTAAATTCACGAATAATGGAAAAAAGGAGGAACATTTGTATTTTATTAAGCTATTAATATATTAATGACATTAACAAACTTGTCCTTTCTCCTGTCTGTAATTCAGACTTACTCAGTCAATCTGGGCACCCTTTCCTACATCCTTATAAACAGGATTTTACTTTTTCAGATTTGACATCGGGGAGGGTGGAAGGAGGAGACCGCATTAAAGAGGAATCTGAAGGAAAAGGCAGGAAATACAGCCTATGTGACAATGGTCTTTGTGGTTCTTCCCGTATTTTGATCCAGTGGACAATTAGGGTGTGGGTTTGGGAATATTAAAGTCATGGGTGTCCATGTGATCACTTCAAGCAGGATATAGAGGAAGAATCAAAAGGGCAAAGGAAGGATACGGAAACCATAATCCAAGTGGAAGTAAAGAGAAGTCTGTGTAAGAGAACATTACTGCTATTCTTCATAACATTTATTTTTAACTTGAAATATTCACATAAGAAATTAGAGTTGTTTCTTTTCTTTTGTTTTTCTTTGTTAAGATAAATATACAACTTACTCATGCATCACATAAGTCATGTAAAGGAGACTTGCAGAAGATATGTTAAGTAACTGAAATATAAGTTACTTTCAAAGATTTGGTGAATATGCTCATACTGTGATTAATTACACACAATGATGTAACTTTTGTTAAAGATTCAGTAGTATTTACAAAGTGTCAGTGAGTGATAAAAGATACCATTTAGTATGTCAATTTGATTATTCTAAGCTTGAAACAAATATCAGTATTCAAATTCAGGGTGCCTGGGTGGCTCAGTTAGTTAAACATCCAATTTTGCGGCTCAGGTCATGATCTCACAGTGCATGAGTTCAAGCCCTGCATTGACTCACTGACAGTGCAGAGCCTCTTTGAAATTCTCTCTCTTGGGGCGCCTGGGTGGCTTAGTGGGTTAAGCGTCCAACTTTCGCTTAGGTCATGATCTCACGGTTCTTGGGTTGGAGCCCGCGTCGGGCTTTGTGCTGACTGCCAGCTCAGAGCCTGGAGCCTATTTCAGAGTCTGTGTCTCCCTCTCTCTCTCTAACCCTCCCCTGTTCACGCTCTCTCTCTCTCTCTCTCCTAGAAATAAATTTTTAAAAAAATCTCTCTCTCTCTTTCTCTTTTCTGTCTCTCCCTTTCTCTCTCTCTGTCTCTCAAAATAAATAAACTTTAAAAAATATTCAAATTCATGCAATGTGTATCACTTATGCTGCAATTTTCTACAAAATGAAAACTGGAACAATACAAGTGAGCATCATATGTGCTCTCGTCCATTTCAACAAGTCAGGTGTTATTTAATACCCATAAAAGCACATTTCTGTACATTTAACCTTCAAGGCCCTACTCAACTTTCAATCTCTCTTTGGTGACTTTATGTATTTATTAAATAGGAATTATCTTGATCTCTGAAATGCTTTCATTTAAACAGGAAAGTTGTGTATTTTTAATAAATATGATATATATGATATATACACACATATATACATGCATACACTTTAAAAAAATAGAAATGCAGAATTTTACCCAAATTCTATTTTGTTATCTAGATAGATAGGCATTGTATACAAATATAAAATTTTACTTCAATTCTATTTTATAACCTGTTTTTTTTTTTTAATTTTTATTTATTTCTAGGAGAGAGAGAGAGAGACAGTGTGAGCAGGGGAGGGTCAGAGAGAGAGGGAGTCACAGACTGAAACAGGCTCCAGGCTCCGAGCTGGCAGTCAGCACAGAGCCCGAAGCGGGGCTCGAACCCACGAACCGCGAGGTCATGACCGAAGCGAAAGTCGGACGCTTAACCGACTAAGCCACCCAGGTGCCCCAACCTGGTTTTTAATCTCTGAGATATATGGTATTTTTTCATTACTTTATTCTTCTATAATCCTATTTTCTTAACAAAAAATTTAATGATTTAATTGTCACTGTTGAGTTTTTCTTTCTGATTATAGTATAAACAGCCACTATGAAAACATCAGAAAAATAAAGTTAAAAATGAAAATAATCATATAGTATCTTTCCTTCTGTCTTTTCTGCATAAACACATAAATGCTATTTTAAGGCATTTTAACCTGATTTAGGCCTAGTATGTAAGTCTTGCAATGTTAAAAAATTTATTTATGTAACATTTGTCTTCCATTCCTTAAATCTACAGCCCATTAATCTATTAAGCCCACAGAAGTTTCATATTAAGGTCCATAGGTGATGCATATGTTCTGGCTTATGAATTCATGAAGGTACATACTCTGAAAATCATAAGCAGAACACAGATATGTCTGACTCTTACTTCTAATCTCTTGAAATTTAGAAGCGAGAAGTCAAGTTAGTCTTTTGAGTTCCTGGATTATCTGCTCACCCTAATTGCATGACTTTGGAAGTGACAAAATTCGGGCCCTCAAGGCTAACTCAGCCTTCATGTGCCAGTCGTTAGAAGGCTATGGAACAAATGTGTCAATATAAAATGCTTAATGATAACATTGTTCTCACTTTGGTCACTTCTTATTCCCCAAACATTCTATGAAATTTCATCTTTCATTTTTTGACACCCAGTTCAGGCATTTTGACACACAGTTCAGAAAGAAACTTATTAACTTAGTTATCTATTTCATCATTTAAAGGGAAAAAATTATATATATGCATTGACTTTAAAGTACTAGTTTTACAGCTGTAATATATTGAAGAAATGAAGTAGCCGTGTATTTTGAGACGGTAAAAATCTTGCTGGAGTTATCTTATGAATTCCATGGTTAAAAGTCAGAAAGAGGCATACTTTATGTCCTGGAAACTGTACTCACCTGGAGCCAAAGCCCATCACTTCCTTCAATGCTGGTGCCAACATACTGTCATTCAGACACCTTTAACTGGAGTATCACTGGCCAGGAACTGCTTGCTTTTTATATCTACCTGGAACAAAATACAGTGTCAGTCATTTTTTTAATGTTCATTCAACGACATTAAGATATTCATTATGTTATCTTTCCCTGTCACATTAGACACCCATTTATCAGAATGTTCAACACAAAGGAGAGAAGTGTAAACTCTTCACCTCTATCATTTATACCACAATGATTAATATAGTACCTGTTTAAGTTAAAGAGATTGTCTATATTTTATCTCTTAAAAATGTTCTTTATAAAGGATTATTATTTCAGTGCCATCATTCCTATCCATTTGGCTTAAAAAATTGATGTGCTAATTTAGGAAGCCATTTTTATATATGGTCCTTGGAGGCTGTAAATCAGAATACTTAAACCAAAAAAATATGTTGAAATATTGTTTTCTGAATTTTTTAACACCATGAGAAGGAACCCCAGTAGGAAACAATGTCGGAATGCAGTAGTTTTTCAACTTGTGAGGCATTGATGAAGAATGCAGATGCTTCCTCAAATACACCAGAGTGTTGCTACTGTGGAACGTTAAATGAAAATAGACATTTTGACTAGATGATGAAATTACAGAGTCAAAAAAAAAGAAAAAAACCCACAATCCTCAAAGCTGGACTGCCTGTGTATGAATGGGATATTATGGTCCTTTATTTCTCACAGTTAGAGCCACTTGACCTTCAGCACTTTCTCCAGCCTGGTGCACAATTGGGTCGTTTCAGGAAACAAAAGAAATCAAATAACATGCCCATCTTGCTGCGGTCAGTCCAGCCAGCATTTGTTTTTCCATTGCCCTTGTCTCCTTCCCCAGCACTCGGAATCTGACTCAAGATTGGATCTCATGGTGGGGATCCTGTCATTTGCTGACCTTCTTCCTGATGCTAATTGCCTGACTTCATCCCCAGAACCAAGCTGATACACCTTACTGTTAGATCTACCTGCCAAAATAACCTATTCATTACCTCTTGTTGGACAACTTGTTGAATTGCCACCTGATGCCTAGCACCACCCTCTCTGTGGCTCCATGTACTTTTACACAAGCAGTGAAATCCACTCGCCTAAACCCTAACCTTCTTGGTGTCAAGTTACAAACCACTTCTTTTATCCCACATTGCTATTAATTTAAGCCTGTGTAACATTTCATTTCCTTAATAGAATTCAAATCTTAAGAGAGAATATTGTTCTTTCTTTGCAGCCTTCTTAAAAATTTAATTTTTTTTTCTCATCTCATGCTGGAATCCGTTTTTCCCCTTTATTTCTTCTGCTACTGGCACAATAAACTTTCATTAGTTCTCATTTAGATAGTAACAATAACTTCTTAAATGTTGATCTAGTGCCAACTGAAAACAGATGGCACTTTCAATTAGAATAATTTGAAGAGAGTTTAATAAAAAATCATTACAAAACTGTGGGCTATATGTAAGGAAACCACAAGAGAAGATAGAGTAAAGTTGTTATCACCCTTAGGCTGGCAGAGATGAGGACGGGGGCAGCGACTGCCATCTAGGGGCCTGATGTATAGCAAGAGCCTTCTGGACAGCAACAGTAATTTTTGCTTTGAAATCCCAAGTGACAGAAGATGAGAGAATGGGAGGGAGCCCATCATCTCTCATATTCTCATCTTCTTTCCAGTTTCCTATCTACACTACTTATGGGACAAACCACACTGGACTCCCAAGGTCATGGAGCCTCTTGATGAACTCCATCCAGACTAGTTTCCAGTATTAGAAAGTAGGATGGAGAAGGGTAAAAAGTGAATCTGAAAGGAGAATAGAGGAGGTTCAGCAAACATTCATATTTCAGAGCACGGGGCTTGGAATCAGATACAGGTTTGACTCCTAGCTTTAGCTACTTAGGTAACTAGATATATTTTTATAATTTTTGGTTCCATCATCTGTGTAACTCAGGCAATATATTTCAGAGTTTCAGTGTTAGAATAAAATGGCATAACTACCTAATACATATATATCCATTAAGTAGTTAGTATTAGACACAGTGGCAGTAATTCCTCTCAAAATGTGTCGAAAACAAACACAAACACACTCTAGCCACACTACCCTCTTCAACACTTATAATGGATAGTGTATTTTCAGACCTTTCACAAGTGCTATTTCTTCCCCCTCTCCATCCCAACCCCTGTTTACCTAGAGAATCCCTACTTATATTTAAAATCCATGAAATGATTTGAAGATTCTCTTCCATTTCAGTCAAAGGAGAACATTCTCTTTTGTCTTTCTACAGCACATATCACTCTGCAAAGGAATTAGACTTTGCAAAGGATTATGCCATCTTCCTGTTTGACTGTGAGTTCCTTAAAGGACAGGTTATGTCTGCCAGATTTGTTTCCTCAGCAGGTGGTTCATTCTCAAGTTCTTGGTAGATATTTAATAAACATTAAAGGAATAAACGTATCTTACTAGAATAAGTCTATGACTATGTAAGGAAGGCTTCATTAACTTCTTTCCTCTTTGTCCAAAGGGCAAATTAATCTGTAACATGGTAGGTGGTGGGGAGTAAGATTATCATGGAAAGTCAAGAAAACTGAAATGATCCCAAAGGAAACTCCAAGCACCTCTGCAAGTTCTGCCTGGGATGCCCTGCTGGAAAATTCACCCCATTCATCACAAGGCTGCTAGGGGCAGTCGTACTGGTTGATTGCAAGCAGACAATTAGTAATTTATAAACTAACTAGGGAACTGAATACAAACATCTCTAAGTATCTGATGCATTTAAGTGAAAAGACGTGTTGAATTGTCAACATTTCCTCTATGACTAACCCAACAGTTTTTCCCTGAAATTTAAAATGCATATATTAGGGTGCTTAGGTGGCTCAGTAGGTTGAACATCTGACTCTTAATTTCTATTTGGGCCATGATCTCATGGTTCGTGGTATCGAGCCCCATGTCAAGCTCTGTGCTGTGCAGAGCTTGTCTGGTATTCTCTGTCTCCTTTTCTCTGCCCCTCCCCCATGTAAGCTTGCTTCCTCTCTCTCTCTCTCTCTCTCTCCCTCTCTCTCTCTTTCTCTATCTCTCTGTCTTTCTCTCTCTCTGTCTCATAATAAATGAATAAACTTAAAAATAATGAAAAAAATACATATATTTTTCTGTTTTGTAAACTGGTAAGAAATTTGCATGAATCTAGGCATCATAAAATGGAATACAGGACTAAGTCTCTCACCCTTGCTTCCATCCTCTGCTTATATCACCTTCAACAAGGTCCTTTATTGGCAACTGTGAAGCCCTGCAACAATTCCTTACACAAATGCAAAAAAGCTTGTATATTATTCTGCTCCTCACCCCTACTTAAGAAAAGAAAAAAAGACTGAATTCTTTACCCACTATTATGGGCCTTGTCTTTCCCCCTTCTCGACATCAAGTAACTAGCAGGCTTTTTATATTAGAAAATAAACAGCACCTTCCACGTAGCCAGATTTATGTCTCTCTATTGTTCTGATTCACCTGAAATTATTTAATTATACCCCAAGATATTTATCTTTCAAAACTTTTATTATTCTTGAGGTTTAAAAAAATCTGTTAATTCGTATCTAAGATGTATACCTGTAGGATAATTCCTCTGAGAGTGGAGAAGTGGATGGTAAATGCATTTGTAACTTTCAAATATGTTGCCAAGTTTCCCTCCTTGAAAATCAAACCAATTAATGCTATCACCACCAACTTCTACTTGGGTGGACAGACTTCTAGATTCTTGAAAATCTGATAGGTGAACATTTTTATCTCTGTCATTTAAATGAGTATTTTAAAAATTATGATGTAGGTTCAATATCTATCTCCTTATGTCATTTAAAGGATATTATGTATCTCTTGTGTGAAACTTCTATTACTATTCTTTGCAGTTTTTAAAATTCAAGTATAATTTAACACATTCTTTCTCATTCTACGTACTTTCAAAATGAAGCAAAGTCATGAACGACATCAGCAAAATTCCTCTATGTTAAGGTTTTTAAAAGCCTGTGCTCCCAAGCTCCTGTCTTACGCTGGAAAGCAAAACCTCGCAAAGAGGTCCCACAGCGCTCTCTGGTGGCCTCCTGCTCCATCGCATCTTCCCTGCATTAACTCTTGGGGAAGAAACTATAAGTATAGATACAGCTTGTTACAGAACTCTTCCTTAACCTCTAAACCTAGCCCCAGTCTCCTCACCCTGGAGACATATGGAACCGCACTCAGTCTGAAAATGAAGAGGCATTAGAGCTACATCAGCCCTCAAGGAACCAGATTTGTGCCTGCATATCTGTGGGTGTCCTAATAGGCAAGATACATTTCTTTCCTAGGTGCTTCCCCACTGCCTCCCAGATGCTGTCAAAAGGGCCCTGGAGTATCTTGTCTTCTCTTGAGCTGCAGTACAAGGTTTGTTCCAGGAAGTCAGACTCTGCTTCACCCTTCTCTGTGCATCAGTGCAATCAAAAGAGCTATCATCATTCTTCAGAATTCCAAGAGTCAAAAAATCACAAAGTCAGCTCAGTCAGAAGCCTGAAATTCCTTCATTCCACCAGTATTTCAAATACTATACGTGCTGTTCTAGGTGTTTGTGATTATCTTCAGTGAACAAAATATACCAAATAAAAAAAAAATCTGTGCTCTTGGAGCATATCTTCCAGTTCAAGGATGAAATTAGGAAGAGTGTAATTAAATAAGTACTATGTTTATATTGCAAAATATGGGTTTGCGGGGGAGATGAGTGCATGTTTGTCTTTAAATTAGAGTGGAAAATAAAGAGTAGGCCTCTTTAATAAGGATTTTAATGTGTGGAAACCACGTGATTCCTAGGAGGAGAAATCATCTAGAACATGGCAACAGTTTTTTTAAATTAATTAATTAGTTTATTTTGAGAGAGAGAGAGAGTGTGTGTGTGTGCACTGATTAGAGGAGGGTAGAGAGAGATGGAGAGAGAGAGAATCCCAAGCAGATTCCATGCTGTCAGCGCAGAGCATAATGCAGATTTCAATCACATGAACCATGAGATCCTGACCTGAGCTGAAACCAAGAGTTGGACGCCTAACTGACTGAGCCACCCAGGTGCCCCTAGAACATAGCAATAATCTTATGACCACAGTCCTTCAGTGGACACCAAAAAGATGCTCTTTCAGGATTAAAGGTTGCCCTTAATAGATCTTTTCACCCAGCTGATGGGAGTGCTTCCAATTGCCACATCTAACCACATCTAATCCCACCTGGAAATTGCCCTGAGCTGGCCATGTTGTCTCATGGCCCTGACTTAAATGCAGCCTGCATCCAGTTACAGATATTGAGCATGAAAGCCTGGCTTACAGCCACTATGCAGAACAGCTTCCTGTGTTGTTAAAAGAAACCTTAGTTGAGGCTACACTGGAGGCCACCTTCCGTTTGCTCATTCCTTGTTTCTTCCCTTCTATTTCACATACTTGGTCCCAGAATACTGCCTATAAACTTCCAACATGCTAACCTCTGCCTTCATCTGCTCTTACCTGGAACAGCAAGGTAACCACTGGTAACCTGATACAGCATTCATTCTTCTTCACAAATATCTGTTGACTACTTGCTATATGCTAGCACTAATTTTGATGCTTAGAATACAGTAGCAAAAAATGCAATTTGTTCATATGTAGTTACAGCAGAGAAGGCAGAAATAAAATACATCATATATAACATAGCTATAACTGCTAAGGAGAAAAAGCAAAAGGGTGGAAGAAATGTCTGAAAAAGGTTTCAATTTTACCCATGGGAGTGAAGTAAATCTTCACTAAGGCAACATTTGAGTAAAGACCTGAAGGGAATAAGGGGGTCAGTCCTGGGGGCAACTGGGAAGAGAACATTCCAGGCACAGGCAACATAAACGATAAAGTCTAAGATGAGTATTTTTGTTGTTGTTGTTGTTGATGATGATGTTGTTTCAGAAATACAGCAAGACACCGAGTTAATTTGGAGTGAGTTGAATGAGAGAGCATACACGCATGAGTGGGCCGAGTAGGAGAAGAGCTCAGAGAATAATGAATCTGAAAGTAATCATCTAAAGGTTACTGTAGATATAGAACAGTAGCTTTTACTCCTAATGAGATGGTAAGACACTGAGGGCTTGGGGGTAGAAGAATGAATGTTGAGAAATAACTGAAGGGTCTGAAGTCAGGAGCGGAGAAACAAGACTATTGCATCAAAGGGAAGGCATGAATATGGCTTAGAGTAGGGTAGAAGCAGTGGAGGTGGAAAGAAATGGTTAGAATATGTGTCTGTTTGAAGGTACAAAAAAGCTAGGATTTGAAAACAGATTCCATGTGGAGTGTTAGTGAGAGAGCGAACGCGTAGCCCCATGGTTTTATTTTCATTTTCATTTTTTGTTATTTTTTAAATATTTATTTATTTTGTGGAGAGAGAAAGAGTGCAAGTGGGGAAGGGGCAGAAAGAGAGGGAGACACAATCTGAAGCAGGCTCCAGGCTCTGAACTGCCAGCAGAGGGCCTGAGGTGCATCTCCAACTCATGAACTGCAAGATCATGACCTGAGCCGAACTCAGATGCTCAACTGACTGAGCCATTCAGGTGCCCCAGAGCCTCACGGTTTTAGATCCAAGCAAAAGGAAAAGTTTGCATTAACTCAGAGAAGGAGGGCCACCAAATGCTTAGGGGGAGTTATCACAAGATCCATTGTGGAAATGTTAGTTTTAGGATGCCCATTAGGCAATAAAATGAAGATGTCAAATAAGGAGCTGGGTATCTGAGATCCAAGGGGAAATGTGTGGCTGGAAATGTCAATTTGGAAGTCATTAGAACATGGGTAGTATTAAAAAGCCCTGATAACAGATGACATCACTGAAGGAGAAAGTCTATTTGGAAAATTAAGATTACTTCAACTTTTTTTTTTAATGTTTTTTTTTTTTTGTTTTTTATTTTTATTTCTAGGAGAGAGAGACAGCGTGAGCAGGGGAGGGTCAGAGAGAGAGGGAGTCACAGACTGAAACAGGCTCCAGGCTCTGAGCTGGCAGTCAGCACAGAGCCCGACGCGGGGCTCGAACCCACGAACCGCGAGATCATGACCTAAGCGAAAGTCGGACGCTTAACCGACTAAGCCACCCAGGCGCCCCAATTGGTACTTCAACTTTTAAAGACTGGAAGATGATGAGGAGACAGCAAAAAAGAATGAAAAGGAATAGCTACTAAAGTATGCAGGGAACCCAGAAGCCAGGAAAAAACAGTGGTTCAAAGAGGAAAGAATGTTCAACTGTATTAACTGCTGCTGCTGAATCAAGGAAGAGGAAGACCAAGTATATTTTCAATGTATTTGCAGTATATTTGCAGTGTAGAAATCATCGATGGCTAAGACGAGATTTGTTTCAGTGAAATGATATGGGAGGGTGCTGGAATGGAGAGGAATCAAGACCTACGTGAAGGGGAGACACCAGAGAACAAATATTTTCATGTACAAGTTTATTAAAACTGATGAGATTTCTATTAGAAAGCAAGCCTTAATTTTTGAAAGATCATGGTCTACAGGACTTCAAAGAAAAAAAGCTGAAAATCGATACCAGAAAGATCCAAAATTAACCTATTTATCTAGAAACTAAAAAAAATTAATAACCCAAGAAATATTAATTTAAATTTAAGATAATACAATCTGAATGTAACAGAATCATTTCATATTAAAACTTGAGAAGGTCTGACGACCTTTCCCCTCTCTGTCATGCTCTACTTCCATGGGCTGAGTACTGCTTTGAGCAATGTATGCAAAATAATTGGCCACGCAAACAAAATCACTATCTTGCACCCTATTTCCAAGATAATTTGACTATTTGCTCATCTTCCCCACAGGACCGTGGGAGGTTTAAACACAGGTATTCAGCTTGATAATCTTCAGCACTTGCCAAAATACCTAACAAGTGGGTGGTGCTCAATGCATGCTTATTTAATGAATGAATGAGATGAATTTTTGGAAAATTAGTGGTCTTACACATTGACAAGTATAACTGCAGTAAGTACAAAGCTGTTAATATGGCTGAAAATACCTAGATTAATAACTGGCATATCAGACATCAGTTAAACTCTGTGGATTTTTTTTTAATTTGCTCTTTAAACTAGCTGCAAAAATAAATATGCAGAAAGGGTGCAGGGTTCAATAGCTGCTTATCAGTCCCCAAAAAGGATCCGCTTCTGAGGATTGCCATGACCTTTTTCCTGGCTTTTACTGAAGCACTCTTCTCTCAATATACTTTTTTTCCCCCTCATTGTAAGTCTCCAAGCTGCTCATCCCCAAATCTCCCACACAACACTGGCTTTCTGGAGTATGGTTTCAGCAAAACAAAGGCTAGGAAAGTTTACAAAATTCATAAAAACCCTAACACAGTAATAGACACCTAAGCTTTAAAATCACAAGTATTGTTTTTCCCTCAACCCATGCCTGAAATACCATAAGAAAGTCTTCACAAAAATACTAGAAGTAAAAAAAAAATATAGAGTTTCACTGAAACATAAAATATATTTTAATTGAAGCAAACTGTTCTGTGAAACAGAATTATGAATATGTGCTGACTCATTATCATTTTTACAATGGAAATGACAGAATGAATAATTATTATATATTAAACTACTGATTCTGTGAGTCATGCATAGATTCTATTTGCTTATGAAAACCAAAAGTGAAGATTTCTTAGCTCAAGACCCCAAAAAATAAAAAAAATAAATAAATTATCTTTTCTAAAAAACAATGCATTGAAAATGTGACATTTCTCTTTAACATGTGTATCTCCATATGGAAGAGGATTGTTCAGTATGGTGAGCAGTTCAATGACAACAATACATCACTAAAGCTTTCAACAAGGTACCTTGGAATGTAATGGTAACATGAGGTGTTCAAATCCTTTACTAGATATATTTGACATGTGCTCTCTAGATGACAATAAAATTAAAAATACTATGGCATGTGTGTAGTGAGACAGCAAGTTAGATTTTCATTCTGACTCTTGGTTCTAAAGACTAAAATTCAGTACTGTGAATATCTTATCTTCCAAACAACCTTTTCTTCCCTTAACATTTGTGAAACTAGATAACTTAACTTTACACATAAAGATATTTGTGTAATGTGACTATCAAGGCTATTTCATTAAATTGTCTACATCTCTAGTGAATATCTTTCCACAGAGAACACATCAAGAAAGGCAGCAATAAAGGAGTCTCCTTACTCTGGAAGGAATCTATGTGTTTCTTTGTTGGAGGAATAGACTTCTTGCAAAAGAGCACTATTTTTTTTTTCTTCTTGACTTTATCCAGAAATGGGACAGATGGAGAAAATAGGTAAAATTAAAAGAAAATTTAGAGCACAAGAAATTGCCAAGGTGCTTATTGATGATCCTAAAGGGAGTTATGATTTGTCTGTTTGGTGTTTTCCTCATCATTTAAGACCCTACTGGAAGTCATCACCCTCAAAGTTTTGCTAGTCATTCCATTTACTTATAAATTGTACTGTCATTCTCTATCAGTACCACTTTCATTATATTTTAACTTAAATAAAATAATCACTGATTTCCCTCAGTTAAGCAAGATATTCCAAGAAGTATATGTATCCGTTATTGCTGCCTCTCTTTTCTCAAAACTGCCATCACCCCAGTCCATCTCCAGTGCTATCATCATGTCCAGAAAACGGTAAGTTCATTTGACTGTTCAGTGAAAAAAATGGCTAAAGAAAACCCACGAAAAATGTAAGAGATAAAGGCAACTAAAAGTAAAATTTAAATATAGGTTAGATCAAATACTTTTGATCTTTTAGCTTCTCTTTTTCTGTGATTGGTTCATCTAATACTGAGTCTCCTATATCCATTTATCACACAAAAGTAAAATTTTAAATGTTAGCATACAATATTTAGCAAAACAGTTTAAGAAGTCTTTTCAAGCAATTTACATGCTGCAATTGCAGTAACTTCAGGAACATTGTTCTAAGAGTAAGGCAAGTATCATCAGCCTAACACCACCACCAACAATAAATTTGTCAGTATCCTAAGACATGATTGTAGCAGTGGGTACAAAAGAAAAGACTGAAAAAAGACATTACAGTAAGAAGATAATGACATAAAACAAGAGGACAGCAATAAATTACAAAGACTATTTGAGATGAAAATAATACACTCAGTAGTAGAGTTACATAAGTAAAATAATTCTCAAGTGCAGCAAACACTAGCATTGATGGTGAAGCTGAGACTTCTGTGGTGGAGTAAAGTGTCACCCATGTGAGAAAGTAAGATATTTCACAAGGGAATTTTAAGTCAGATAAAGTGCAACCATAAGGGAAACATAATCAATGATTCTCATAATTTTCCTGTCATGGATCTATGTAAAATTTGTCATGTTTGATTCATATTTAAGAATCTTATTATTCATACTTTAGCAAATGGTAGTTACTTCTAAACCTTTCTAAGAGATTTTTAAGATTGACAATATATTTAGAGTAAAAAAGTTGTCTCAGTAGAAGGACCTTTGAAATATTATTTCCAGATGAAATCTACAGGTTTTGAGATTTTTATCGTTAAGCTGATTTTACTAAGCCGTAACAATTTAGTGATTTATACAATCACCCCTATTTCCTTACCTCAGTGTACAATGTGCACATTTCTCCTTTCAAACATCTGTAGTTGGATGTTGACTGTGCCTTTTCCTAGAGGACTTCTACTCTCGTGGCTAAGGGAAGAGTCACGTGACCTAGGTTAACCCAATTACCACACATTCAACCCTCTGGTCACATTTAAGGGTGGACATGTTCGAAGTCTACATTTCTGTTGGAAACTTTGAGGAAAAGATACTTTGCCATTTTTATATATAACTTTTTAATGTTTATTTATTTTTGAGAAAGAGAGAGACAGAATCCAAAACAGGCTCCAAACTCTGAGCTGTCAGCACAGAGCCTGATGTGGGGCTCTAACTTACAGACTGTGAGATGATGACCTGAGCCAAAGTCAGACACTTAACTGACTGAACCACCCAGGCACCCCTGCCATTCTTAATTAATGAGAAATAGAAAATACGTAGTTGTAAGTCATGTCTCATCTTGAGACAAAGTAATTTTATATTAATGATAATACTCTGAAGAGCAAATAAACACAAAGAAAACCAGATTGTTGGTGACCCCATTTAACACTTGGACCATGGCTGTTCTGGAACAATCATCACAACATATTTTAGCTTAAACTAATACATTTCCCTTTTCTATATAAGCCAGTATGCATTCAGTTTTGGTTCCTTGCAACCCCTCCCTAATTTTGTCTCTTCACATATACAGGGTCTCTCTCAAATGTAACTTACAGCCCAATTTATCTGTATCAGCCACACCTTATGGATTCCTTAAGGTTTTCTGGGCTTTAACTTGTCTTCTGCCCTAGTTGCTTCTGTGGCAGTTCAGTGAGCTGTGGCTGACTTCATGCTGACCTGGCCTAACCGTGATTATCTTGGACACAGACCCCACACCTCTCATCTTCTACCTGTGACTTCCATGTTGACATCTAGATGGGAAGGCTGTGACACCCTTTTTACCAAACACATATACTTAAACCAGAATTGTGGGGATTTAATCTCCCAAGTGGTAAAGCTTTGAGAACAGGCTATGGCTGCTGGTGAAGAAATTATTTACCCTTTCCTACCCTGGACAAACTTCCTTTTAGCCCATTTTATTTAGCATCTCAGGAAAAAATAAAACAAACAAACAGATAAGCAAAACACTGGGTATGAAATTATCTCTTGAATCTCTGACTGAATAATGCATCTTTTGATTGTATTCCCCTCTTTCCTTATTCTATTTGTCTTTTATTCCTATTATACAGGAAAGTCCCCTATAACACTAGTAGCACATAATCTTTTGTTCTGATTAAGGCAGGTGGAACCATGCATGACACTGGAAAGCAGAATGAGGAAAGGATTTGGAGGTGGGATTACTTACTGGTCTCATATAACAGATTCCATTTCTGCTGGTAATAGGGTGGCGATAATCCATGGAATGCAAATGTATCCCAAATACTAAGGCTTTTTACCTGTGGCTGGTAAGAATCAAACTGAGGAAAAAGGTGAAATACTAGCTATTTATGGCCCTTAATTGTACAAAACCAGTGATAACTGTGGAGAGATCTAGCTTTTGTTAACTGAATTAGAAGTCTTGAGAGAAAGGGGGGGAACAATGAGTGAGAGGCTCAGGGCATCCAATCCCAACCTAAAGCAAGCTGTAAAAGCCTGAGGGTGGGTCCCTATAGCAGTTTTTTAAAGATATTCTTATCTCCCAGAATTAAAAGGCAAATTACACTGAAAATAAACTCCAAGATTTAACTGAAAATAGAGCTGTGAAGAACACTGTAGCCTTGGTTGATCTATAATAAAGGCCTGGTCTTTCTGCAAAATAATATGGGAAACCAGGTGTTATGAGGTGCATTTGAGTAAATGGACCTTTAAATCCTGAACTCTTAAATTCCTTGAAATCCTCTTAGCCAGAAAAATAGCAGTGCCCTCAAAGTCTTAGAGAAAAGTTACACCTCTACTTGCTTGGGAATGTACAAAGACATTACTTGGGATAGTTCCCTCAAAAAATAATATTATTCTCCTAACAATCTCACTCTACACCCCTTTTTGTCCACACAGGCTAATAACCAAGGTGAGATCCTAGAACAGCCTGACTGGAGAAGTAGAGTCTCTACCTCAGAGGGAAATAGCTTACCCACTGCAGAAACAGGAAGACCTAGTTAATCCATAGAGCAGGAACCGAGATTCAGCATGTTTAAATCTGCTGTGGTTATTAGACCAAGGTAGGGGTCAGTAGAAAGCTGGGCATGAGGAGGATTTGACATAGAACTTATTCATGATTTGGATTCCGTTTTTGGGCAGGAACACCTGGTCCTAGAACAAATGTCTGTGTTGGAATAACTCTTTGAAGATTACATATAATTATGGCCTGCATTAAATAAACTAGAAATTTGTGTGGGGGGTTGGCATTGTATTAAAGAAATCTAGAAGTTTAGAATGGTAGGAAAATTTGAATGGATTTACTAGGTAAGATTTGAAAACTAACCACTTGGAATTTATGTCCCTAGGAGAGTCTAGAAGACTCAATATGATTTAAGCAGTGAAGGGCACATTGGTTAAAAGGGAAAGGGTAGCAATGGGAAACTCAAAAGTGGCTAGTTGTGTAGTACAGGTTGAAGATGGGTCACTATCAGGCTCTGAAGTTTCATGGAGGATGATGGAACTTCATATTAGAATCCAGGTAACCATCAGGAATAGTTGCAGTGGAAGCAAGGTAGATATAAAAGGGTATAAACACTACAATGCACAGTCATGTTGGATTTACTATCATGGTGTCTTCATCCACAGGTGCTTTTGGCAATGACTGGTAATTAGTGTTCCTAGTGACAAGACTTACATGTGTCTGATAAGGGTATTACTCAATTATAAAGTGGAGAGAGGGGACACAGAGCAGAAGGCTGACATCAGTCTGCAATGGAACATTGTTTTTTCTTGACTATTTTCTACAACCACATCAAATCATAGACTTCAGAAAACATTGATTGAATGAGAGAGTTTCCTCCTATTGAGGAAGTACACTTTAATATAACTACAGATATATAAGAATCATTTCCTCTTCCCCAAATAATGCTAGGGATGTTTGTCAGGGTAACTTTTTACTGCCAAGTGGCAGATATAGAGTCTTCTGAGTTGTTGAAATAGGATCTAACAGTAAAAATAAAGCACTTGAGATACACTCATGTACCTGTGGTTAGATGAAAGCTTGGAGCTCAGGGCATAAATTAAGTTTGTTCCAAGTTCATTGCACAGGGTTCCTAATATGTTTGCAGATCTGACAGTTACTTTCCTGAAAATCACACCTGAAAATTTCATAGATGCATACATTCTCCACTTAGAGAATCATATAATATAATTGCATCATCTTTTTTCCTATTACATTGGAAATTTTTAATTTTTTGAAAATATTAACCTTAAAAATATCACAGTAAGTGGCATCACTGGCTGAGGGTGATAATTAAAAATATTCTGATATTTTGAACATATCTCTTATATCACTATTGTTCATAGTGACATTATTTCTAAAAAGTATAAGTGGCAAGAATCAATTTTGTTCCCAGTTTAAAATAAGAATATCAAATAGACAGAAATAGAAAATCTATCATTTATGAACCCACTGAATAAGGAGGAATCCATGAACATTTCTAGCTTTTTTTTTGTAAACTACCACCATGTGCATATAGCATTCAATATTATTTCATACGTATATGAATGGGTACAAGGTAGAAGGATTCTAAGGGAATTACCATCCCGGAAGCACCCAAATGAACATAAAGCTTCGAAGGATGGGTGTATATTTAAGCTAGATTCTATAAGGGTTAAAATTTTACCTTATGTAATTTTCAGTTCATGATTCAAAACACATTGTTTCCTCTTATTTTTGTGATTTCTCAATTAATAAGCCCAAGATTTTACTTCTCATCTTTATCAGCAACCTTAGCCACAACGCTCAATATTCAGGACCATTAATAACATTACTCTCAAAGGACAAAAATTGTCCAGGACTGAATGTCACTACTTGTTCATAAAACAACACCAGAAGCACTCTTCACAAAGGAAAGCTAAGACATTTTAAATTTTAACAGCATGGTCATTGGCACAGGGGAGAAGGGTTGGGGAGGGTAGAGGAATATAAATCTTTAGATAATTTGATTTTTATTTGAAAATGTACTATTATATGTGTTAGCTTTTAATCAGTTGTATTACTTGTAGTCATTTAAAAATATTTCCAGTCCTGTGTATGTTCTGTAAGTGCCTAGTGTAATCCAGCCTTCTGTTCAGTATAAATCTAGCATTCATTCTTTAGGAGATGCATTTGTCTATCAACTTATCTGTAAAATTGCTCTTTGTCCTTTCTGGAGGACAAATCCCTTTTTTTGTCCTCAGGATCCTCAGGAGAAGCTGACCTCAATACTGACTAAAGTCAAACTTAGAAAAGGACAAATACCTGAAAATATCTGAGACAGAAGTATTGTAAAGTTTGAATATTAAGAATATGGGTCAGATGATTAGAATTTCTACGTGACTGTGAAAACATATCAAATAAGCACTACTGGGATTCAGAAATAAGATTTTTTAAAAGTTTATTTATTTGAGAGAGAGGAAGAGAGGGAGAGACAGATTGCAAGAGAGGCAGAAAGAGAGGGAGAGAAAAAATCTCAAGCAAGCTGTGCACTGTCAGTGCAGAACCCAACCAGAGCTTGAACTCACTAACTGTGAGATCATGACTTGAGCCAAAGTCAAGAGCTGGATGCTCAAGCAACTGAGTCACCCACGTCCCCCAAGAAATAGGATTAAAAAAAAATCTGTACTTGAGATGTTTCAGACCAACTGATTATGTTTCATATAGGAATAAATGAGCAATAATATTAAATGGGATAAAAATTTAAAAATATAAGTTTCATAACAGAATTTAGAATTTTACCATACATTTAATCTTGTATTCCTGAAATACCTATTTTTCATGAATAATTATGTCAGATAAAGTGAGCATAGGACAGGTGAATCAGACATGGGAAATATCCAAGGAGTTAGTTACATAGTAATAAAGACATATCAAAACATTAGTAAAATCAAAAGTCAGAAAAACAAAGACAGATTTTACTTACCAGCAATGAAAAGGACTAACCCCCCCAAAAAAAACAAAAACAAAAAAAAACCCAAAACAAAAGAACTTCTTCTACACAGCCACAAGAGAAAATACAAATTTATGAGTTAGAATATCAACTTAAAATGCATGTAAGTGAAAATGTAAAGAAAATTGTATATAACTACCCACAGATGGTAAAATGTCTATGTCTTCTTAAGAGTCAAAATAAAACAAAAGAAAAAAGCCTATGCTCAAATTAGGTGGAAAACTTGATTTGAGAATATATACAGGTGAAGTCCATAAGTAGTCAAGCATTTAGTTAAAAAAGAGATATTTGAAAAGGATTACTTTCATCAACTAGGAGGGAGAAATCAAAGTGACACAGGGCAGTTAATACCCATGTGAATCTTAGCAGAGGCAAATAACACTCTTCTCTTTAAGATGCCTAATAAATCCAAACCATAAAATATTTTCATGAATAAAGCTCTGCCAAACATTATTGTATAATCCAAGATTACACAATGTAAGTTGATACAGACTTTTGCAAGGGAGAATTTATAGAAGGATTGGATACTCAAGACTTAAAAGTTATAAATAACTGAGGGGCACCTGGGTGGCTCAATCAGTTAAGTGTCCAACTTCGGCTCAGGTCATAATCTCACGGTTTGTGGGTTTGAGCCCCGAGTCGGGCTCTGTGCTGACAGCTAGCTCAGAACCTGGAACCTGCTTTGGATTCTGTGTCTTCCTCTCTCTCTGCTCCCCCTCTCCTGGCTCACACTCAGTCTCTCTCTATCTCTCAAAAATAAATAAAAATGCTAAATTTTTTTAAAAAGTTATAAAATAACTTGTGAAAAGCAAAGTATAAGAATATAGTCTTTAATATTCTAATAATGTTTAAAGAGACAGATGGTAACCATACTTATCATGGAAATCATTGCATGATTATAGAATTGCCAAAACACTGTGTTGTACACCTGAAACTAACATATGTCAACTATATTTCAATAATGAAAAATAATAATAATGAAGTTGTACAACAATAAGAACAAAAAATTAAAGGGAATCAACAAGCAGGTAAGTTTGCAAAAAGTCAAATTGAATATGCAAGAATAAGATATATATCACTGAAATGAAAACCCAGGGAAGAAAAAAATAACAATACTTCCTATCTCATTCTATGAGGCGATTGAATACCACAACCAGATAAAGACATTATAAGAAAGGAAAGTATCGTTTATAAACAAGATGCTGAAACTATTCTGTCTGCCACTGTAATGCGAGATACAGAACAGTACACATTTGTAAAAACCCAGAGAACTTTACAGCATGTAGAATGAAACAATGTATATGAATTAAGAAAACTTGTTTGGGACATCAAGGATATCAAAAACAATGCTGAATCCTTTAAGAGAATCTAATGATATTACAAAATGTATGAAACAACCACACTGAGGGGGAGGAGGAAGAAAGATGATCCAACCAACTTTGTAAAGAAGTCTATAATATTAGAGACCAAAGGAAGCATTCCAAAGCACAGCATTTAAAACTGTAACTCCACAGGAGTATGGATTAACAATTATACGTCTATAACTGGAATGGAACTAACTAAATAGATGCAATATAGGAGCTGGCTTGCTCACTGTTCCAGTGGGATTTTACAGATAACTAGAAGCTATAAGGTAAGGAATTCAAGTTGGAGACATTTTGAACTCATGTTCAGCTTTATACATAAATATACATGTTGACATATAGAGATTATAGATGTGCTTATACTAACTGGTATACACATATGTTCTTGCTCTGTCAGCTAAGAGGGCCTGAAAGAAATAGCAGATAGTAAAAGAAGTTAGAGCTCCTTGAAGTTTTGTTTGATTCTCCTTTGGGAGCAGGATATATATAAGATGAGACGGGAGCATCTTGTAGTGGAAGGATGTTTAAAAAGCCCTTAAAACAATATAAAAGATGTATACACCTTCTTTGGTGAGGATATGCTAAAGGAGTCCAGGAGTAACTGAAAGTGCTCCCTATGGTCAAAAGTAACAAGTTGAGGGGCGCCTGGGTGGCTAAGTCGGTTAAGCGTCCGACTTTCGCTTAGGTCATGATCTCGCGGTTGGTGGGTTCGAGCCCCGCGTCGGGCTCTGTGCTGACTGCCAGCTCAGAGCCCGGAGCCTGCTTCGGATTCTGTGACTCCCTCTCTCTCTGACCCTCCCCTGCTCACGCTGTCTCTCTCTCTCCTAGAAACAAATAAAACATTAAAAAAGAATAGTAACAAGTTGAGCAATAAAATTAGTATTATTGTACTATAATACAAAATAGAAAACACTGTATATATTGATATAAATAATTAAGTTAAAATGGAGAGAAGAGTTAAATACTTCTTGAAGGAAAAACAAAAACAAACAAAGAATCTTCTGTAGATATTGCTGTCAAGGATCCAAATATAACCTACTCCTTAGGTATGGGGTGTACATAGTGACGTGCTTCCAAAGAGTCCTGTATGGAAAGGAGAAGGCTGTGAGGAGACTAACTTTACAATAGAAAGACTCAACAAAACATAAACATAAAATACATCAGATGATAAAGGGCAACAGCAGCAGTAAAAAATTCATTTTGATAGTATGTATCCTTGATAGGTGATGAAAATGACACTTGACCTCTGAGGTCCTCATCAACTAATTTCTCAAGTTGTTATATTGGGAAAAACAGACAAATGCTAGTAGTTGGGAGCCCTATATAATGTCTGATCAGTTCTGAAAACTATCAAAACAAGGAAAGTCTCAAAACTGCCACCACCAAGAGAACCCTGAAGACACATGACAACTAAATATAAAGTGGTATTCTGGATGAGATCCTGGGGCAGAAAAGGGACATTAAGTAGAAACTAAAAACTTGAAATAAAATTTCGACTTTAGTTTATAATGTGTCAATATTGGTTTATAAATAATAACAATGTGTCATTCTAATGTAAGGTGTTAATAGGGGAACTTTGTAGGGCATTTGAAAATTATCTGTACAGGAGCCCTTGGGTGGCTTAGTCGGTTAAGCGTCCGACTTTCGCTTAGGTCATGATCTCGCGGTTCGTGGGTTCGAGCCCCGCGTCGGGCTCTGTGCTGACTGTCAGCTCGGAGCCTGGAGCCTGTTTCAGTCTGTGACTCCCTCTCTTTCTGACCCTCCCCTGCTCGCGCTGTCTCTCTCTCTCTCTCCTAGAAATAAATAAAACATTGAAAAGAAAAAAAGATCTTAAAAAAAAATTATCTGTACAATCTTCATGAATTTTCTGAAAACATAAAACTTTCTAAATAATAATTTTAAAAAAACAATGACATGGTGTCTGGGTGGTTCACTTGGATAAGCGTCCTATGTCGGCTCAGTTCATGATCTCATGGTCTCCTGAGTTCAAGCCCCGCATCGGGCTCCAAGCATACAACTTATAACCTGGAGTCTGCTTCGGATTCGTGTCTCCCTCTCTCTCTGCCCCTCTCCTGCTCAAGCTCTGTCTTTCTCTGTCTCTCAAAAAAAAAAAAAAAAAAAAAGCAATAAAAAGCTACTTGGATAATTCTCCAAGTCATAGTGAAAATAGAAGGTAAACCTAATTTTAAGTAGTTCAGAAAAAGACAAATATGAAAGAAAAGTAAAGGAATATTAACAGCTGAATAAAAAGTCGTAAGACTGTTTCACAGGGGTTTTGGTAGGAGAAATGTGAAAGAAATTTTAGCAATATAATCACCTCAGTGTTTCCCAGAATTGTTAAAAGACATGGTTTCTCAAATTTAGAAAAGACAAGGAGTATAGAGCAGAATAAAGTCTATAAGAAGGTACGTTGTAATGTCAACTTAGATCATCATGTTGAAGATATTAGTTAAAATATATGAAGATTCCCATGATATGTAAAGATATGACAATATTGACAGATTGTTCAACTACATGAAGAATGTAGGAAGTGAAAATATCATTAATGTGCCTAAGAAAAGATAGCATTACATCAAATTTTGTACCTAGGTATCTGCTGTACAACAGTAAAAGAAAAGGTGCTTTATAGCAACAAAACAAAACCAAACAAAAACAAAGGAACCAAACTGAATTTACCACTAATGAAATCTCACGGGAGGAACTTAGAGCATACATTTTAAAAGGAAGTATGTTAAGCACACAATAAAATTCTGCAATTCAAGGAGAGATGGGTGTCAAATGTAGGAAGATATATGGGTACATTAAAATAAATATTAACTAGGGACACCCGGTGGCTCAGTCGGTTAAGAATTCAGCTCTTGTCTTTGGCTCAGGTCATGATCTCACTGTTCATGGGATCAAGCCCTGAGTCAAGCTCTGTGCTGACAGCTCAGAACTTGCTGGGGATTGTTTCTCTCCTCTCTACTGACCCTCCCTCTGCTCATGTGCACACTGTCTCAAAATCAATAAATATACATTTTAAAAACACTAGTATTAATTCTAGAATAATGATGGAACAAACCAACTTGGGAAATATATCTTAATCAATGATAGTAACACAAGTTGAAATGAGAGCAGTGAAAGTGTACAATGGCTGATTATAACCCATTTCTTCAAAAATGTTGTTTTATGTTTATACAGAATAGTGTTAGTCCCTTGATTGTCTATACCCTTTCACATAAGACCTCAATTAAATAAAATACCTTATTTCTGCATACGTATTAATACATTTTTGAAGAACAATTATGAGCTATATATTAGGAACACTCCAAAACCCTGAAAGAATTAAAATAATGAAAAGTAAAAGGATCGAAAATATGTATGAGATAAATACTAACCCATCAAAACTGATATGACAAAGCTAATATCAGAAAAAGTCAGGCCTAAGAGAAAAAATACTATATTTTATTTGTCAATATTCAATGATAACAAATTTCAAAAATTGTGTGCACTAATTTTTGAAGAAAGTTGTATTTGGGAAAAAAAATGTTACTAATAAAAATATCATCTGGAAGTGAGATTAGGCAAAGAAAGGCATCTGAAGCTGAGAATAACCTAACAAAGATATATAATACCTAAAGATATGAAAATAATTTATACAGAGACCAGCAAACAGCACAACTTAACCATAGTATAAAGTATAAGGATGCAAATATTGCGACATGACATTAGAAAGATATATCAAGAAATAGGATTAGATGGTCTTGAATACAATGGTCATAAAGCAGAGAACTAACAATAAAGAAATGTGGTTCTCTGGATTATATGAGAGGGAGAAAAGAAGTCAGAGAAGGGACAAATTCAGGAAAGTAAGAAAATGAATGGAGTCCTATGACAAGGACCAGGGGGGACAGGGCTGATGATAGAATAGATGTGAAGCGCAAAGAAGTAGGGAAGAGAGGATGGGATCAAAGATATTTGAGACTGTTGACTAGAGACTGGTGACATTAAAGAAATTAGGCAGATCATAGGAAGAACAGACTTGAAAGTTAATGAGTTTAGCCTGGGTATTGGAGTTAGAAATGCAAATTATCCAGGCTGAATTGTTATCAGGACCAGAGGTGAACAGATGGGTTAAAAATAAGGGAAAAGTGAAAGCAGATAATTGTGTATCCTTAGTAGGTCTCCCTGAAAAAGAAGCCCATGTTTTTTTCTTAGAATATATTTTGGAGTGTGGTTTTTCTACAGAGGTCATTCTTTTAATCCAGCATGTTTATCTGCCCAACAGAAGATTCTGGTGAGATATAAACACAGATTATTTTTCTCTAGTTGATTCTTCAGTATTTGTGGTCGGCAAAGAGTAATCAAACCCCCCTTTATAAGAATCATTTCTTCCTGGGTGCACCTTTCACAAAAATGTCTAATGTTTTGAATATTAAAGAAAATTACTGCCTATTTGGTTTGTTTCCACAATTCAGCTAGGGAACTACAAAAATGTGAACAAATGGCAGATCGTTTACATAAAAATGGAGAATTTGCAAAAAGATCGAAAATGAAATGTAAAAATCAAAGAGGTTTGCAGTTTAAAAGTTTCATCAGAAGCCCCATGTGAGCTTGGATCAATTTATGTTATGAGATGAAAACAGTCACAATGAAAGGCACTCAGGGAAAAGTAGTTTATATGAAGTGTATTGCTAATTTGAATGAGTGAGTATTTTATTCACATTTTAAACTATAATTTGCATTTAGTTGCATGGAAAAACATGGGGTCTTATGTGAAAAAACATCCAAGCTTACCTGCTTGAAACTAATTTTCCTAAATTCAGCCTATAATTTCTATTGTTATTTCTATATGGAAGTGGTGAAGTTTAGTGATTAACAGAACAACTGAGCTAGGGAAATGAGTATCAAGCTCATCTAGCCCTATACATATTTCCCTCTTATGAAATATCATTGTTGCCACACTTTCTTAATTTGTACTGAAACTGTCACTCTGCATTTTCTCATTCTTTAAAACTTTAAGATCTGATCAATATTGAAAATCATTTTTTCCCACAGAAATAAATTTATATTGCCATGTGGGAAAGGAAACAGATCGGCCACTTATGACCATGATGCCCTCAGGTATAACATTACTCTTTCCTCATGTCAAATAGGGACTTGTCCTCTTCTCTTTAGAGTCCATATAAAATGCAAAACCCCACCCAACCCCTCAAAAAGAGTAAAACTAATCAGTGGTGAATAAACTTCAAGAGATGATTTTGACTATCCCATTGGATATGGATCTATACCTGAATCCAAATTATTTCCATACCATTGTTTTTGTGCAGACACTAAAATAGGGAAAGGTAAGTTGACTTGGTGTGTCTATGATTTACTGTTTCAGTTGTGTGTCCACTAATATACCTTATTCTATCATATTATCTTGAGTCAGATTGGGGCGCCTGGGTGGCTCAGTCAGTTGAGTGCCCGCCTTTGGCTCAGGTCATGATCTCAGAGTTCGTGGGTTCGAGCCTCACGTCAGGCTCTATGTTGACAGCTAACTCAGAGCCTGGAACCTGTTTCAGATTCTGTGTCTCCTTCTCTCTCTGACCCTTCCCTGCTTGTGCTCTGTCTCTCCCTCTCTCTCTCTCTCTCTGTCTCAGAAATAAATAAAAAAATATTTTAAAAATTTAGAGTCAGATTAACCCATAAGGGACTGTTTAAAAACTCTAAGGCACTCCTGCAACTATCACTGAGCCTCTGTTGCCTCACATGAACACTCCAGATAAGTCCCAGTATTCCCTCTAATGTGAGAATTCCATTAAGATAAAGACAAAGGCATTGATAAATCTATCCTTTTATTTATTTCTGCATTTCTTTTACATTTAGCATTTATTGATTTAGGATTTATTTCAATTAGCATTTATTGAATTAGGTATAGGATATTAAGATGAGAAAGACAAGATCATTTTTCTTAAAACTCACATTAAATAGAAAAGTAAATATAATATAGCATGATGTGGGGAGGGGACAAGTTAAATGGGCAAGGGGCATTAAGCAGGACAGTTATTGTGATAAGCACTGGTTATATGCTTTAAACCGATCTTTGTCTATTGGTTTTCTTCTTCCTTTTCTTTTCTTCTTTTTGACTTTTTTATGTGTTTTTATTTTATATCATTCACCTTCCCTCCTCCATCTTTTCTCATTACTTTTTAGTTTTCCCTCTCAGTTAGCGTGATTGTTGGATTTGTCTGTGCATTTGCCTCCCTCTGTTCCCTGTGTGTTTGTCTGTATGTTTTCTTCTCCAGGGCTACCTCAAGAAACAACCCAAAGTACACATGGTGAAGAGTCCCAAATATCACTACGAGTGGGAAAATAAAATAACCAAGTTCTCAACAAGAGAGACCAAGAGATACCATTCAAAGAACACTTTTTGAAAGGATAGGCCTTGTATAGTCAAAGAGTCTTCTTGGGTACAGCAGCACTCACAGGTGCACAGAGCATAACAAATCTTTAAAACTAACAAGAGACAGAAAGCTAACCAAAATGATGAAACAAAAGAGCTCTCCTCCAAAAAAATTCCAAGAAGAATTGACAGCTAGTGAACTGCTCAAAAGCAGATATAAGCTGCATAACTGAACAAGATTTTAGAACAATAATCGTAAAATTAATCACTGGGCTTGCAAAATGCATAGAGGACATCAAAGAAACTATGGCTACAAACAACATGGAGAACAAAAATAGGTATGATGAATTAAAAAATTTGATAAATGAAATACATAATAAACTGGAAGTGTCCAATGTATGGATTGAAGAGGCAGAAAAAAGAATAAGCTATTTAGAAGACACCATTATAGAAAAATAAGAAGCTGACAAAAAAAGGGACAAACTGATCCAGGAACAGGAAAGAAGAATTCCAGAGCTCAGCGATACAGTCAAACGCAACAATATCCTTATCATAGGAATACCAGAAGAGGAAGAGAGAGGGAAAGGCGCTGAAGGAGTTCTGGAACAAATTATAGCAGAGAACTTCCCCAACCAGGGGAAGGAAGTAAATGTTGAAATAAAAGAGGCACAGAAAACTCCCCTCAGACTAAATTTGAATCGATCTTCTGCATGACATATCATATGAAAATGGCAAAATATAAGGACAAAGAGAGAATTCTGAAAGCAGGTAGGGAGAAAAGGGACCTAACATACAAAGGGAAACATATCAGAGTGGTGACAGACCTATCTACTGAAACTTGGCAGGCCAGAAAGGAATGGCAGGAGATCTTCAATGTGATGAAGGGAAAAAATATGCAGGCAAGAATCCTCTATCCATCAAGCCTGTCATTCAGAATAAACAGAGAGGTAAAAATCTTTCCAAATAAACAAAAATTGAAAGAATTTGTCACGACTAAGCAAGCCTTACAAGAAATCCTGAGGGGTACGCTCTGAGGCAAATGTTGCAAGGAACGAAGACAACAGAGACACCACCAAAAGCATGAACCGCACAAAGGACACAATGACTCTAAACCCACATATTTCAATAATAACACTGAATGTAAATGGGCTGAATGCTCCAATCAAAAGACATAGGGTAGCAGAATGGATAAAAAAAAACAAAATCCATCTATTTTCTGTCTACAAGAACACATTTTAGATTGGAAGATACTTTCAGATTAAAAGTAAGGGGATGGAGAAATATCTATCATGCTACGGGAAGTCAAAAGAAAGCTGGAGTAGCTATACTTATATCGGACAAATCGTACTTTAAATTAAAGACAATAACAAGGGATGAAGAAGGACATTATATAATAATTACAGGGTCCATCCATAGGAAGAACTAACAATTATATATGTCTACACAGCGAATATGGAGCACCAAAATATTTAAAACAATTAATCACAAACAGAAACAAGCTTATAGATAAGAATGTGTTAATAGCAGGGGACTTTAATACTCTGCTTACAGCAATGGATAGATCAAACAGACAGAAAATCACTAAAGAAATAATGGACTTGAATGACACAATGGACCAGATGGATCTGACAGATATATTTAGAACTTTACATCCTAAGGCCAGGGAATTTACTTTCTTCTCAAGTGCGCGTGACACATTCTCCAAGATAGATCACATATGGGACATAAAGCAGCCCTCAATAAATATAAAAGAACTGAGATCATACCATGCACACTTTCAGATCATAATTCTTTGAAACTTGAAATCAATCACAGGAAGAAGTCTGGAAAACCTTCAAAAACATGGAGGTTAAAGAATACCCTACTAAAGGATGAATGGGCCAATCAGGCAAATAGAGAAGAAATTTAAAAACATATGGAAACAAATGAAAATGAAAATACAACAATCCAAACTCTTTGGGATGCGGCAAAGGGAGTCCTAAGAGGAAAATAAATTGCACTCTGGGCCTATTTCAAGAAATTAGAGAAAGTGCAAGTGCAGAATCTAATAACTCGACTAAAGGAACTAGAGGCAGAGCAACAGGAGCACCCCAAACCCTGTAGAAGAAGAGAAATCGTAAAAATCAGAGCAGAAATAAACAACTAAGAGACCAAATAAACAATTGAACAGATCAATGAAACCAAGAGTTGGTTCTTTGAAAAAATAAACAAAATTGACAAACCTCTAGCCAGGCTTCTCAAAAAGCAAAGAGAAAGTACCCAAATAGACAAAATCATTAAAGAAAATGGACTTATTACAACCAGCCCCTCAGAAATACAAGTAATTATCAGGAAATACTATGAAAAATTATATGCCAATAAATTGGACAACTTAGAAGAAATGGTAAAATTCCTAAACACACACTCACTACCAAAATTCACATGGGAAGAAATAGAAAATCTGAACAGACCCATAACTAGTGAAGAAATCGAATCAGTTATCAAAAATCTCCCAACAAATAAAAGCCCTGGACCTGATGGCTTCCCAGGGGAGTTCTACCAGACATTTAAAAAGTAATTAATACCCATTCTTCTTAAGCATGTCAAAAAATAGAAATCGACGGAAAACTTCCAGACTCATTTTATGAAGCCAGCATCACTCTGATTCCCAAGCCAAATAGAGATCCAGCAAAAAAAGAGAACTACAGGCCAATATCCTTGATGAATACGGATGCAAAAATCCTCAACAAGATCCTTGCCAATCGAATCTAACAGCACATAAAAAGAATCATCCACCAAGATCAAGTGGGGTTCATTCCTGGGTTACAGGGCTGGTTCAACATTCCCAAATCAATCAGTGTGATCCATCACATCAACAAAAGAAAAGATAAAAACCATGTGATCCTGTTAATAGATGCAGAAAAAGCATTTGACAAAATACAACATCCTTCTTAATAAAGACCCTCGAGAAAGTCGGGATAGAAGGAACTCTCTTAAACATCATAAAAGCCATCTATGAGAAGTCCACAGCTAACATCATCCTCAATGGGGAAAAACTAAGACCTTTCCCCCTGAGATTAGGAACACCGCAGGGATGTTCACTCTCACCACTGTTGTTTAACATAGTGCTGGAAGTCCTAGCATCAGCCACCAGACAACAAAAGGAAATTAAATGCATCAAAATCGGCAAAGAAGAAGTCAAACTTTCACTTTTCGCAGACGACATGATTCTCTACATAGAAAGCCCGACAAACTCCACCAGAAGCCTACTAGAACTGATCCAAGAATTCAGCCAAGTTGCAGGGTACAAAGTCAACGTACAGAAATCAGTTGCATTTTTATACACCAACAATGAAGCAACAGAAAGAGAAATCAAGAAACTGATCCCATTTACAATTGCACAAAAAATCATAAAGTACCTAGGAATAAACTTAACCAAGGATATAAGAGATCTGTATGATGAAAACTATAGAAAACTTATGAAGGAAATTGAAGAAGAGACAAAGAAATGGAAAAACATTCCATGCTCATGGATTGGAAGAATAAATAAAGTTAAAATGTCATTACTACCCAAAGCAATCTACACATTCAATGCGATCGCAATCAAAATTGCACCAGCATACTTCTCAAAACTAGAACAAAGTATCCTAAAATTTGTATGGAACCACAAAAGACCCCGAATAGCCAAAGTAATATTGAAGAATAAAACCAAAACAGGAGGTATCAATATCCCAGACTTTAGCCTTACTAGAAAGCTGTCATAGTTAAGACAGTATGGTATTGGCACAAAAACAGACACATAGACCAATGGAACAGAATTGAGAACTAAGAAGTGGACCCAAAAGTATACAGCCAACTCATCTTTGACAAAGAGGGAAAAAATATCCAATGGAAAAAAGACAGCCTCTTTAACAGATAGTGCTGGGAGAACTGGACAGCAACATGCCGAAGAATGAAACTAGATCATTTTCTCACACCATGCACAAAAATAAACTCAAAATGGATAAAGGACCTGAACATGAGACAGGAAACCATCAAAACCCTAGAGGAGAAAGCCGGAAACAACCTCCTTGACCTCCACCGCAGCAACTTCTTACTTGACACATCCCCAAAAGCAAAAGAATCAGGAGCAAAAATAAACTGTTGGGACCTCATCAAGATTAAAAGCTTCTACACAGCAAAGGAAACAATTTATAAAACTAATAGGCAACCAACGGAATGGGAAAGATAGTTGCAAATGACATATCAGATAATGGGTTAATATCCAAAATCTATAAGGAACTCACCAAACTCCACACCCAAAAAACAAACAACCCAGTAAAGAAATGGTCAGTGGATATGAAGAGACACTTCTCCAAAGAGGATATCCAGATGGCCAACAGACACATGAAATGATGCTCAGCATCCCTCCTCATCAGGGAAATACAAATCAAAACCACACTGATATACCACCTCACGCCAATTAGAGTGGCTAAAATGAGCAAATCAGAGAACTCTAGATGCTGGCGAGGAAGTGGAGAAATGGGCACCCTCCTATGCTGTTGGTGGGAATGTAAACTGGTACAGCCCCTCTGGAAAACTGTGTGGAGGTTCCTTAGGAAATTAACAATAGAACATCCCCTATGGCCCAGCAATAGCGCTCCTAGGAATTTACCCAAGGGATACAGAAATGTTGATGCATAGGAGCACATGTACCCCAATGTTCATAGCACCACTCTCCACAATAGCTAAAATATGGAAAGAGCCTAAGTGTTCATCAATGGGCGAATGGCTCAAGAAGATGTGGTTTATCTATACCATGGAATACTACATGGAAATGAGAAAGAATGAAATCTGGCCATGTGTAGCAACATGGATGGACCTTGAGGGTGTTATGCGGAGGGAAATAAGTCAGGCAGAGAAGGACAAATATCATATGTTTGCACGTATAGGAAGATTAGGAGGAACTTAACAGAGGACCATGGGGGAGAAGGGGGGAAATGGTGGGGGAAAGGGAGAGAGGCAAACCATGAGAGACCCTTGAATTCTGAGAACTAACTGAGGACTGATAGTTGTCGGGGGAAGGGAGGAGATGGGCATGGATTGGGGCACTTGTGGGGATGAGCACTAGGTGTTATATGGAAACCAACTTGACAATAAACTATCTGTAAATAAAAAAAGAAAAAGAAAATTAATAAAACTGATTATTATAGAAAAAAAAAACTTAGGTTAAATGCGTGTCCAATATCACACATATATATGCACATATATTTTCTATTTATATATTTAAACGCCTCACAGGCAGACACAATCTTTCTTCTCCACTATAATTATTGCCATATTTATCTTATATTCCATATCAAAATCTAGAATTAGAAATTTTGAAACCAGGGGTGCCTGGGGGCTCAGTCGGTTAAGCGACCCACTTCGGCTCAGGTCATGATCACCCAATTCATGGGTTCGAGCCCCGTGTTGGGTTCTGTGCTGACTGCAGCTCGGAGCCTGGAGCCTGTTTAGTATTCTGTGTCTCCCTCTCTCTCTGACCCTCCCCTGCTCACGCTGTTTCTCTCTCTCAGAAAAAAAAATATTAAAAAATTAAAAAAAAAAAGAAACCAAAGAAGTTTGAGACAAGGGCCCCTGGGTGTCTCAGTTGGTCAAATGTCCAATTTGGGTCAGGTCATGGTCTCCCGGTTTGTCAGTTTAAACCCTGCATCGCGCTCTGTGCTGACAGCTCAGAGCCTGGAGTCTCCTTCAGATTCTGTGTCTCCCTCTCTCTTACCCCTCCCTTGTTCACCCTCTGTCTCTCTATCAGTACTAAATAAAAATGTTTAAAAAGTTTTTAAAATTAAAAAAAGAAGTTTGAGACACAGCAAACATATCTTCATCAATTCCTTGCTTGAAGAACAGTAGAAAATATACTTGCTACAACTGTGGTCTTAATTAACTAAACTCAGGCGTAAATATGATTTCCAATGTACTTCATAAATAAAAATATTCACTCAGGCAATATATGCTAAAATTAATCCACTTACCCAAAAGACTTAAAATTTCTGAAAGCATTCGTAATTCATTGAACAAACATTAAGTGAGGCCTACCATATACTAGGCACTGTGCTCTATGTTATAAGTTAAAGCATGAAAAAAAACCCATAGTTTTTGTCCTGATGATGATTGTCTTATTGACTGGTGTAATGAATGCTATGACACACAGTATAGGAAGTAGCAGGCATACAAACCCGAATAGAAGGGCATGTTCTGTTAATGTGAAAATCAAGTGAAGTGATAGACTATGTATATATTGCTTGGCAAAGCTAATGACCAGTTATCCGAACATAATCATAATGAAATGTAGAAGTCAGATTTTGTGGGGCACCTCGGTGGCTCAGTAGGTTAAGCATGTGACTTCAGCTCAGCTCTTATGGTTCATGATTTCAAGCCCCGCATCAGGTTCTGCACTAGTAGTGCAGAGCCCGCTAGGGAACCTCTCTCTCTTTCTCTGCCTCTCTCTCTTTCTCTTTCTGCCCCTTCTGCAGTTGCATTCTCTTTCTCTCAAAATCAACACATAAGCTTTAAAAAATCAATCAGAAAAGAAGTCAAAGTTTGTAAAAACAAACCCAAGAACCATTACTAGTGAAAGACAGATATGGTAGCAATGGCTGCTAGTGCTTTTTTTTTTTTTTAAGTGTTTTATTTATTTCTAGGAGAGAGAGAGAGAGACAGCGAGAGCAGGGGAGGGTCAGAGAGAGAGGGAGTCACAGACTCTGAAACAGGCTCCAGGCTCTGAGCTGGAAGTCAGCACAGAGCCCGATGCGGGGCTCGAACCCACGAACCGCGAGATCATGACCGAAGTGAAAGTCAGACGCTTAACCGACTAAGCCACCCAGGCGCCCCGCTAGTGCTTTTATCAGTACTTTTAAAGAGTGCGCAGATATCACTTCTCGGCCTTTTGGCTAAGATCAAGTGTAAAGAATTCCATAGCAAATGTTTTAGAATTAAGAACAGTACCTTAGAAGTAGGTATAGGTAGACTTAGGCTCACTTTACTTGCAGAACATCTGTTTTTCTCCTGATAACACTGGTAGCTTTTTAAAAAAGTTGATGGTCAAAAGGACATTTGGCTTTCTAAAACTGCAAACAAAGAAATGAGAGGCCAGGGTTGTAAAATATGTCTCCAGTTTGTAATTGGTCAGTTAATCCCAGAGAAGAAAAGCACTCTAACGAAGGTTCATTTTAAGACACCCAAAAGATGTAGGTGAGATGATTAAAAAATAGAATAATTGAGAATGAGTGAGAAGCTAAAGTAAGTAATATTTCTAAAGTATTACCAATAAATAATTTTATTTCTATCCATCCAGCTTAACTGGTAACATACTAAGTAAGTACTCTATTATAAAAGTCAAAGTAGGCTAAGCATATTGGATCTTGTGCCCATTTGTTCTCTTTTGGTGCTCCAATTTGTTTTCAGAGCACAGTCCTTTCAAATATTAGGCAACAGTTTTTAGAAAACTGCCTTTATAAACTACTGCCTGTATTTCCGCAATTGTCAGTTTCATCTAAGAATTATCATTCAAATTCAGATGCATATATACATACACAGATGGGTACAGAACCTTTACCCTTTGTTATCCCATCTGCCTCTTCTAGACCCCTTATTGTAAGCCTGCTTTTCCTCAATGCTCTTCTTTCAACAATTCTAACTCTTAACCTCTGGGGCTCAGAGTAAACTGCACCTTTGCCCTAGGGTTTGGTGGAAGAAATATGTGGTATTTGGCAGTAACAAGAGGAAGTGATATACACCTTGCAATTCTAATATGTCCACCTCCTCAGATGCCAGTCTTGATATTAATTTATGTAATGATATGTACACTATTCACATATATATGTGGTGTGTTATAATGTAACATGTTATTGTTCACATGTGTACTATACAGAGCCAGAAAAAATATGTGTTAGAACCACTGGTCTAAGTCTTTCATTTTCTCTCTTCCTCAAGTGTCTGGCAAGAAACCCTGGGCTGAATATAGCTTACCTCATCCCAAAGACAATCTGACATTTTTAGCCAATACACATTTTCCATAATTAGCTAGCTTATATGAACTTGTGGACATGCCTGCTGCCACCAGGGGACAGACTAACAATTGTGTTAATCTCTGTAATTGAAGATGAAGGTAATGAGGTTGTATAATTTTGAGCTATTCAAGTTTAATTTCATATGTTATGTCATACAAAGGTAATAAGTATGATGACTAACAAGTGAATAGATATGAAGCAGACAGCTAATGCATCTGATTTTGGTCATCTTGCTGAAAAATATTATTAGAAAAGAAAAACACTAATATAGTTCGAATTCAATGCTAAATCTTAATGACATTTCAGCTGCTCTACCTTCTATTCTTAATAGCCCATCTCTCTCCTCTCTCTTCCTCCCCCCATTGTTCTTCCTCTCCCCTACTCACCATTTAAATATCTTATTGCTTTGCATTCGTAGGGTGTTCTAACCTTTGTTGTTACACATATCCCTATCTAGCTCCACAAAATTGAAACTCTCACTGGCTAAAATTATATATGCAACAGGTTTCCAATTTCTGCTTAATCTTACTTATTGAGAATCATGGTGGAAACCTAAGAGGTTAATAAAATTTGTACACAATAGGAGAGAAGAGATGTAAATATATTCTTTTTTTTAATTTTTAAAAATGTTTACTTAATTTTGAGAGAGAGAGAGACAGAGTGTGAGTAAAGAAAGGCAGGGAGAGAGGGAGACACAGATTCCAAAGCAGGCTGCAGGCTCTGAACACAGAGACTGACATGGAGCTTGAACTCATGAACCACAGATCATGACCTGAACCAAATTCGGATGCTTCACCGACTGAGCCTCCCAGATCCCCAGAGATGTCAATATAATTTTTCAAAATGCAATACACAATAACTTGAGTAAACCAAGTGAATAATAATGTATAAACTATGTGTCAAACCAGAAAGATAAGAAACTATAAGGGCAATAAAATAGTGGAACATTTAAATCACACCTAAAAATCCTAGAGAATAGATTTCTTATTCTCTATTGCAACCAGAGAAATAAAATTTAGAAGTTGTCAAGAAAACAAATCAGACATATTTAACGTCTTTTTATTTTTTTTATTTTTTTATTTTTTTAATTTTTTTTAATGCTTTATTTCTAGGAGAGAGAGAGACAGCGTGAGCAGGGGAGGGTCAGAGAGAGAGGGAGTCACAGACTGAAACAGGCTCCAGGCTCTGAGCTGGCAGTCAGCACAGAGCCCGATGCGGGGCTCGAACCCATGAACCGCGAGATCATGACCCAAGCGAAAGTCGGACACTTAACCGACTAAGCCACCCAGGCGCCCATTTAACGTCTTTTTAAAATGCTTTTGTAACAAAGCTGTAATCATCAAGACAGTATGGTATTGGCACAAAAACAGACACATAGACCAATGGAACAGAATTGAGAACTCAGAAGTGGACCCAAAAATGTACAGCCAGTTAATCTTTGACAAAGCGGAAAGAATATCCAATGGAAAAAAGACAGCCTCTTTTTTTAAAAAAAATTTTAATGTTTTATTTATTTCTAAGAGAGAGAGAGAGAGAGAGAGACAGCGTGAGCAGGGGAGGGTCAGAGAGAAAGGGAGTCACAGACTCTGAAACAGGCTCCAGGCTCTGAGCTGGCAGTCAGCACAGAGTCTGACGCGGGGCTCGAACCCACGAACCGCGAGATCATGACCTAAGTGAAAGTTGGACGCTTAACCAACTAAGCCACCTAGGCGCCCCAAGACAGCCTCTTTAACAGATGGTGCTGGGAGAACTGGACAGCAATATGCAGAAGAATGAAACTAGATCATTTTCATACACCATACACAAAAATAAACTCTAAATGGATAAAGGACCTGAATGAGAGACAGGAAACCATCAAAACCCTAGAGGAGAAAGCAGGAAACAACCTCCTTGATCTCAACCGCAGCAAATTCTTACTTGACACATCCACAAAGGCAAAGGAATCAAGAGCAAAAAGGAACTATTGGGACCTCATCAAGATTAAAGGCAAAGGAAACAATCCATAAAACTAAAAGGCAACTGACAGAATAGCAAAATATAGCTGCAACTGACATATCAGATAAAGGGCTAGTATCCAAAATCTAAGGAACTCACCAAACTCCACACCCGAAAAACAAACAATCCAGTGAAGAAATGGGCAGAAGATATGAACAGACACTTCTTCAAAGAGGATATCCAGATGGCCAATAGACACATGAAACAATGCTTAGCATTCCTCCTCATCAGGGAAATACAAATCAAAACCACACTGAAATACCACCTCATGCCAGTCAGAGTGGCAAAAATGAACAAATCAGAGGACTCTAGATGCTGGTGAGGATGTGGAGAAATGGGCACCCTTCAAACTGTTGGTGGGAATATAAGCTGGTGCAGCCCCTCTGGAAAACAGTGTGGAGGTTCCTCAAAAATAACAATAGAACCCCCCTTTCAACCTGCAGTAGCACTTCTAGGAATTTACTCAAGGGATAGGAGTGCTGATGCATAGGGGCACATGTACCCCAATGGTCATGGCACTCTCCACAATAGCCAAAACATGGAAAGAGCCTAAGTGTCCATCCACGGACCAATGGATCAAGAAGATGTGGTTTATCTATACAATGGAATACTACATAGCAATGAGAAACAGTGAAATCTGGCCATGTGTAGCAACATGGATGGACATTGAGGGTGTTATGCTGAGCGAAACTAGTCAGGCAGAGAAGGACAGATACCATATGTTTGCATGTATAGGAAGATCAGGAGGAACTTATTGGAGGACCATAGGGGAGTAGAAGAGGAAAAATAGTTGGGGAGAGGGAAGAAGGCAAACCATGAGAGACTCTTAAATGCTGAGAACAAACTGAGGACTGATGGGTGTGGGGGGGAAGGGAGATGATGGGCATGGAGGAGGGCACTTATGGGGATGAGCACTGGGTGTTTTATGGAAATCAACTTGACAATAAACTATTTGTAAAAAAATAAAAAAATAATAAAATAAAATGTTTTTGTAAACATTTAATACTAAGAATTAAACATTCCTTGTTAAATTCAGACAAATTTAAAAAAGAACTTACTAAACTCCATAAACTTAATTGTATGCACCTAATTTTCCATTACTGCCAATTAACAAGTTTAATATTCTAGGGCTATTTGCCAGTCAGTAGGTTCCTGTAAGACCCATTAACAGTAATGGGAATACTATGGCACCGAGAATAACAGAAATACCTATATGTTTACGTAGTTTTCTCCTTTATAATTAACCTCTGTCTTCTGCCCAATTTCTTATGTTTGACATTTTAATTCCTTCAGTGAAAATGATTGGATTGTGATAGAAACCAGATTGTAGTACCATTAAATAAATCAGGGCAACAGAGAGAGTAGCTGCATCACAGAGATTGGTATATTTGCCAGTATAGAGTCCATTGCCATGCAAAAACGGTAGCATAAAATATGCAATCAAGAAATCGACTTTTAATTAAATTGAGCTGCTTGATGTTTAAAACATTTTCAAAAGAAAATAAGGAAATAAAGTCTTTTTTGGTAATGAAACCCTGACTCCCAGATCAAGACAGACAAAGCTGTTACGTAAAAGATTTAGAGTTTATATGTAGGGAAATAAACTTGTGGTTTCAATTAGTTCTTGGAGGGTACTCAGCACAACCTTATCAGTGTTAATTAGAAAACTGCCAGAGCATTCATCAACCTTAATGAGTACACATGTGGGTTCATAAACATTTTGGGTTAGAATAAAATTGTTAATCTAGAAAGAATTTTGCTAATCATGGGTACAAACGAGTAGTGTTTCTATGTTTCCATTTATATGGGCATTTCTTTCATACATTAATATATAAATGGCATATCCATATCAGAGCTTATTTAAACTACCTTTGTTCAAGTGTATGTGAAACTATGCGCCATAAGATTAATGAGGTTACAGCAAACACATTTAAATCTTGTTTTTCAGGGACCTGTTTTTCCCCAATCAACTATTGTTTCTCTTCAGACCCCACTCACAAATGCACTAGCTGTCTCCCCAGGAGCCCAAACTGACACAAATGAAGGTCACTGATGTGGTTCACCCTACCTATTTTTTTGTTTGTTTGTTTTTGGAGCATGCCCATAGTAACTCTCCTGGACGTCATGACAAGAGGGGCTGAATTTTGCCTCCTTTTAATGTCTCCATCTTAAAGTGAACATGGAATATGTTACATGCTTGTTCAATTCGCATGCTCAACTTTTTCTCAAAAATAGTCATGAATTTTCCTACCCTTTTCAATAGGCATACAACACAACTCCTAGGATTATAAAAACTTGCTCTAATCTCAGCTGGGTGAGGAAGAATGAAGACTTTCCTTCCTATCTCCTTGTATGGCAACTTCTCAAACCCTTGCCTTACTGTATGCTCAAGGTCTCAGTGATTGGCTTTGAGCATACAAACTTAGGTTCAGTTACATGTGCATGATGTGCCTATATAGTTTTGGAAATAAAATCAGAGATATCTCTATTTTCCTCAACTAGGGACTCAAATTCAGCTTCTCAAATTGGCGACTAAGGCAGTAGCCAACTTAACATTGAATTTGGGTTGGGAGTGAAGGAATCCAGATATTAAATATTTAATCACTACCCGGACAAAAAGGAAAGGGATAGGGCAGCTTAATGGAAACATTACTGCCTCTACTTTAAAACATGTGATATATTTGAGACAGGTATGGGCCATGGGTTCAATGTTTCTCATGATTTAGAAATAGAAGCTCAAAAGGAAAGAATTGAGAAACTTTTCTTTCTGGGTAATTCCAAATGCTATTTATGATGCAGAGTAAAATTTATAAGAGCTCAGCAAGGAAACAGGAAAAAAGAGAAAATTATACCTTAATCATGATTCATAACGGACCTGAGTAAATCCTCCTGATGAAGGTTAGGAGTGGGGTTAAACTTGTTTTTGGATAGAATCTCATAAAGTTTTAATTTAGTTTTACAATTTATGGTTTTATTTCTTAAATCTAATAAAACTGCGTAGCAAGATAGGTATTTACATTTCTTCAGGAAAATGTCAGTGTTCATCTCTTATTTGTAACTTAATGTGATCAAAGTGATACATTTTAAGGACATAATGAAGGACAGTGAAAGCTTAGTTAGTGTAGCATAACTGTGGGATTTGTATGATTTGTGTTTAAACCAGAAGGTATAATTGCTGGGAGCTGCACTGGCCTTGCTGGATGACAGTCACAGCGTAGAAATGGCAGCGTTTGCACAGCTCCTGCCATGAGAAACGAAAACTCCTATCGCCTTCTGCTACTAGCTCATGTTGGAAATGAACATGCTGGTATTGACTAGGCCTCACAATATTCCAAATCAGACCAATATCCCCCACACAGATTCCTCATAAAGAAAAGCATACTCCTGCCTTTTCAAAAGAGACTTCAGATGAAAGCATTGTAGATGATTGTCAAAGGCTTTTCCTACGGGCCTTGCAGATCCAAGACTTAGATAATAAAGGGGGCAAAGAACACATACAACTGAGTCTGGTTCTGAGACAAAGAGACTAATTTAAAGTTAAGGACAGATATCCACCTCCACCCAATTGTTTCTGCTTGGAGCACCAGCCCCCCCAAGGTATTTGTGATAAGTATTTGGAGTGACTTATTCTGGCCTTGAATGTGCTGATTGCACCCTGTGAAGGAACCTATTGAGGAACTTTTTCTTTTGTGATTATGGGAGCAAACACTGTGTTTCCTGAAAGACCTGTTTTTCTTGATACTTCTCCTTAAACAAACAAGCTATTAACCTGTGCCCACAAAGAAATAACTTTACCCTTTTTTATGCTAAAAACATCGTCTTGTATGATAAAGATACCTCCCTTCCCCATAGGATAAGCATCTAAATGCCTTACCTCAATCACTATTGATGAAGGTTATGCATGAGTCTTCTACAAATCTATGTTCTTGGAAATTCTTACATATCAAAGAAGTTTATTATCAGAAATCATTGTCTAAGGCAAATGTCACTTCTGTGCCATCCCCCAAACACTTAATTATAAAATAAAGGTGAGCCCGAGTCAGAGCAGAGATGCCTGCCTGATGACCAGAAAGATTCTCATGGCCTCTCTCATCCCTTCCTCGCCGACACCGTCCCTCCTTCAGAGGCCCCTAGACCCTGCTGGAGCAGGACTCCGAGATATAATGAAAAGGTATATTCCAAGATCTGAGTTAACTAAACCTATTTTTCACTTGAAACATGAGTAGGTAAATAATAAACTTTATTTTTGTTTTCTCCTCTTTTATTTTGTTATTTAAGTAAAACTATGTTAATGTACAAGTCCAACATTTACAAAAATCCATAACCTTATTTTGGTTTTGGATCCTCTAAGTCAGTAATGGACTTAATGACTTACTTCAACATTACAAAATTTAGAAGAATTTTGTGATTTGCAAAAGATCTTCAAATAAGCGCACATGTGTATATGCTCACACACAATGAGAGGCCTAGATAAACTAAACCAAAAACTTAACCAGCTTTTCCGCTTCTGAACAAGTGCTTGCGCTATGGAAAGCTATTACCTAACCAGCTCTTTTTGCTTCTGTAACAATGCTCAAGGCTTGCTTTCCCGCTTCCCTGGATCTACCGGGCGGCTACACAGGGTCCTAGGCCACCGGATTGCCCAAGCGACTAGCCTCATGTTCCCTCCATCACCCCACCTTGGCGGCAGCCAATCTGAAAAGGCCAGCGGCTACCCCCCACCTTGCTGAGGGAAGGGCCTGGAGAGAGAGATGTTAACCTGTTAGTCGCCAAACAAGACTTTAAACTCGCTCTATGATAGGCTGAATTCAAAGGTATCCCAAATGTTGTAATTGGATCCCGCCAAAAACCTGATGGCGGGAACTAATCAGATATGGTATATGTTCACATTTAAATGTTAACCAATGGCAAACTTGTAACCATGGAAATCTCCTGTCCCTCCCCATGACTTGTTTACTTCTGTCTATTAAAAGGCTGCAAAGGCTTTGTTCAGGGCCTCTCAGCGTCACCGGCAACGAGTGCGCGGAGGTCTGGGTTCGAAACTGCAAATAAACAACCCTTGCCGATTGGCTTTGACTCTGGTCTCTGGTGGTCTGTTTTTGGGGGTCTCTCGAACTCTGGGCGTTTCAACAACACACTGATGGAATTAGCAACTTCTTTCAGATCTGGATTGACCCTGGGACACTTCTGTCCTTAAAAATAGAAACAATTTTTTCTGTAAATATGAGAGCCAAACAATTAAGAATAAAAATTCTGTGAAATCTCAGTTGAAGGATAAGAGGAAGCAACTCTATTTTAAGATGGTTAGATCAGGTAGCTTTTAAGAAGGGGAATAGAGGGGTAAAGGGGTAGCTCAGTCAGTTTCTCTCGCAGTTCACGGGTTCAAGCCCTGCATTGGGTTCTGTGCTGACAGCTCAGAGCCTGGAGCCTGCTTCGGATTCTGTTTCTCCCTCTCTCTGCCCCTCCCTTACTCAGTCTGTTTCTCTCTCAAAAATAAATAAACATTTTAAAAGTTTAAGGAAGGGGCCAATAGGACATTTTTCTAAGAAGAAATAATATTTACATTGGACACGACATGAGCTTAGACGAAGAAACAGTTAAGGGAGGAAAGAAATAAAATAGGTAGTCTTAGATTAGCAGAAAAGACAGCAGCTCACTGTAAGTTTAGAATGTGTCAGAAACAGGAAATGTTAGGGGATGCAATCAAATAGGACATGAACCAGTTAGAAAGGACCTCATATGCTATGCTAAGGAGATTCAGAAACCCTTAAGGATTCTACTGGCATAGAGAGAGGCAACATTATACCATTCCATTGTCTGCCTTACTTATCCTTTGACCTAACACTGATTTCCTATGGTGGAGTTAGGATAAGGCCAGTATCTGAAAAAAGGTCTACTTTGGTTGCAGGCTTCTTTGGTCAGTATTAATTGATTCTGAGTATGACAGAGGAAGGGAAAAGATTCACACACACACACACACCCATAAATACTTTAGAAAGAGTTCAGAAGCAGAAAGGATAATAGGTGATTGTAACCTTTAACAGAAATAGCTAACTTATACCTCATTTACACAGTACGAAGTATTGAGCAAAGCACTTGTGTATGCTGCCTCAATAAATACTTATAAATGTTACCCTCATTTTAAAGATTATAAAGAGTTCTAGAGAAGCTTAGAGACTCAAGACCAAAGATAGGAGGTAGCATTATCTGGGTTTGACCCACACATCATGACTCCAAAGGCAGGGGGCTTCTCTGTATGGTACTGTGTGGAGAGTGTAGTCTGGAGAGCCAGGGCAGTTTAATGTTTGAATCAGTTTCCATAAGCAGACTGCCTGGGCCCATAGATTATCTGGATACTCTTGAACAAATGTCTCAACCACCCTTTGCCTTGGTCTTATCATTTGTAGGTTGTAGATATTAACAGTGCCTGAGTTTTCACAACTGCATTAACTACACAAAATGTTAGCTGCTGTCATCATTATCATCAGTATTATAGCATTAAGGTGATAATTTGATACAGTTTAAGACCCCTAGCCATTAGAACAGAAGCCAGGTTTAAGTCATTCAGAGGAAGAAAAAGCAGGGTATTCTCTAGATCTGTAAACCTCTTCCTGCCCTGTTTTAAAATCTTTGGTATGCCCACTAAACATCAACAACCACTCTACTAAGATATTAGGAAAGTGCAGGGGCAGGGTGCCGGGGTGGCTCAGTTGGTTAGGCATCCAACTTCAGCTCAGGTCATGATCTGCAGTACGTGAGTTCAAGCCCCGTGTTGGGCTCTGTGCTGACAGCTCAGAGCCTGGAGCCTGCTTTGGATTCTGTGTCTCCCTCTCTGTCTGGCCCTCACCCACTCAAGCTGTGTCTCTCTCAAAAGTAAATAAACGTTAAAAAAAAAAAAAGATAGGGATGGGCAGAGGTTGAGAGAGGGAGAACAATTATGTATTAGAAGGTATGCCTGGTAATTCTACATGTTACATCATTGAATCCACAGTGCTCATAAAAGGCGATTTATTATTCAGATGAGGAAATTAAGATTCACAGAGTTCAAGAGATTTTCCTAACATCACACAGATTAAAAGTTATATCAGGATTGGAACAAGCCATGAAGAGTCTAACTCTCTTAATGGTGTTGGTAGCTTTGGTTTACAATGTGCTTTCATTTCTGTTATCTCAAAATCACTAAGAAGGATAATTAAAAGAATGCAATACGTTGAAATGTAATTCAGCATTTTTTGGTGAGAATTATTTTAAACACACCATGCCAGAGAAATTCAAGAGATGAAAATTATGCTCTAAATACACTGTTTAGATATATAAGTATATAGGATATATATCCTTATACATTAAATAATAGTATATTAAGAAAAAATTTCTCAAAATTTTAGAATTCTATATTCGTATTAGAGAAGCTTTTGTGAAACATTATTATTAGAAGAAATGTTGAGAAAAACATTCTCTAATGCTTATGGTAATGAATATATATGCATACAGGTCTAATGTTTTTAATACTTTTCATTAGGAAGAAGGATTCTGTTTCAGAATATAAAAAAGATTTAAAAGGACACCTGCTATCGGTCCATTAAACCATGAAGCCGCAATATTGAGTATTTACTACACGCACATGTGTCACACTAGGACATTTGAAGGCCATGCTTTTGTTAACTGCCAGTGAAGCCAGATTGTGGGGCAGTTAATCTGATTAGTATTAATGAATTTCTAGTAGTCTTATTCAGATGCACTAGCCCTAAAACATCATTTTGCACTATCTTATTAAGTAATAAACACTGTACAGGAAATTTTGAGTAAATAATAGTAAGAGATTAAAAAATACATTGGATGAAGAAAGAAAAAATTGCACATGTAATTATAAACTATCCAGATTGCCACTAGAGACATAAAGGCAAAAAACAAACAACAACTAGTTAAAGATCTTGAAGAAATGGGCCAGAAAATACTATAGTCCCCAGAGAAGCAGAGACCTCAGAAAGGATGATTTATTTTGGTTTTGTGTTTTGAGAATGGAAAGGAGGGACAGTCTTTCTGAGTAGATTATCAGACCTTTTCTTTTAAATGGTAAGCATTCACAGGGGAACTTAGGCACATATCTTCTTCTCCTGCATGAAAGCTAGGTTACCGAAATAAAATGTAAGCACAGGGTCCATGATCTCCGCCTTGAATCAGTGTGGATTTACAGAGAAAGAAGGAAGGAAAGAAAACCTTGTCTTTCAACTCAGCAGTTTTACTGCTTGAACAAAGCTGTAGTGGAGTAGGAGGAACAGATACAATTTCCCTCACACTACCTACCCTTTCTACACTTAAGAAACTAGTAAATTTTAGGGGCGCCTGGGTGGCTTAGTTGGTTAAGCGTCCGACTTTCACTTAGGTCATGATCTCGCCTTTCTACACTTAAGAAACTAGTAAATTTTATAGTATTATAATATATATATATATATACACACACACAATAAATAAATACACACAATATTTATTTATTTATTTATTTATTTATTTTGAGAGAGAGGAAGAGAGAGAGAAAGGGAGGGGCAGAAAAAGGGAGAGAAAGGATCCTGAGTAAGCTCCTTGCTGACAGAGCAATGCCCCACATGGGTCTTGATCTTGCAAACTGTGAGATCTTGACCTAAGCCAAAATCAAGTTGGACATTTAACAACAAGGCCACCCAGGCGACCCTATTCTGTATTTTAATTTTAAATTCATCAATCTTGTTATTAGTTATTCTAATGAAATCAGTCATTTCTAATGAAATCTTTTTCCATAGAGGTTAATTCAAGAATCTCAGCAGTTTATTTTTATTTTATTTTTATTTTTTATTTGTAATAGTTTATTGTCAAGTTGGTTTCCATATAACACCCAGTGCTCATCCCTACAAGTGCCCTCCTCCATGTCCATCACCAACCTGCCCCTCCCCCCACCCCATCTGCCCTCAGTTTGTACTCAGCATTCCAGAGTCTCTCCTGGTTTGCCTCCTTCCCTCTCCCCCATTATTTATCCCCTTCTTCTCTCCATGGTCCTCTGTTAAGTTCTTCCTAATCCTCCTATAGTGCAAATATATGGTATCTGTCCTTCTCTGCCTGACTAATTTCGCTCAGCATAACACCCTCAAGGTCCATCCATGTTGCTACACATGGCCAGATTTCATTCTTTCTCATTGCCATGTAGTATTCCATTGCATAGATAAACCACATCTTCTTGATCCATTTGTCAGTTGATGGACACTTAGGCTCTTTCCATGTTTTGGCTATTGTGGAGAGTGCTGCTATGAACATTGGGGTACATGTGCCCCTATGCATCAGCATTCCTGAATCCCTTGGGTAAATGCTGGCAAGGATGTGGAGAAATGGGCATCCTCCTACACTGTTGATAGGAATGTAAACTGGTGCAGCCCCTCTGGAAAACAGTGTGGAGGTTCCTCAAAAATTTAACAATAGAACTCCCCTATGACCCAGTAATAGCACTACTAGGAATTTACTCAGCAGTTATTTACTAGAGGAGCTAACACTCCAAAAGTACCAACCTACAAAGAGAAGAAATTTCTAATTGGTTCTATTTGTCATCCTGCCTGAAAGATTTTTACAGACTTAATATTCAAAATTAAACAATACACTTAAAAATTGTGTGGTTAACAAAATGATTGAAAAATAAAAATATCCTCACTCAAATGTGGAAGTTGAGAAACTTAACAGAAGACTATGGAGGAAAGGAAAGAAAATATACATATATGTAGTTACACAGTAGGCAAATTATAACAGACTTTTAAATACAGAGAACAAACTGAGTGGAAGGAAGTGGTGGACAGTGGGGAAAATGGGTGGTGGGCATTAAGGAGGGCACTTGGAATGAGCACTGGGTGTTTTATGTAAGTAATGAGTCATGGGAATTTACTCCCAAAATGAAGAGTGCACCATATACACTATATGTTAGCTAAACTTGACAATAAATTGTATAAAAATAAATAAAAGGAAAGGTACTAAAACAAATAAACCAAAAAAGATAAAGAGAGAGAGAGAGAGAGAAAATAAGTATAAAGAGAAAATTTTAAAGTTTCTTTAAGAATTCTGAAAACTTGGGTGTCTGGTTGGCTCAGTCAGTGAAGCATGAAACTCGATCTCGAGTTCAAACTCCACCTTGGGTGTGGAGTCTACATTAAAAAAGAAGAAAGAAAGAGACAGAGACAGAGAGAGAGAGAAGAAAGAAAGAAAGAAAGAAAGAAAGAAAGAAAGAAAGAAAGATGAGGAAGGAAGGAAGGAAGGAAGAAAGGAAGGAAGGAAGAAGAAAAAGAAAGAAAGAAAGAAAGAAAGAAAGAAAGAAAGAAAGAAAGAAAGAAAGGAAGGAAGGAAGGAAGGAAGGAAGAAAAGAAAGAAAGAGAGAGAGAGAAAGAAAGAAAGAAAGAAAGGAAGGAAGGAAGGAAGGAAGGAAGGAAGGAAGAAAAAAGTCATGTTTTTTTTGCTTCTTGAAATAGGCCTATATTGCTATAAACTTTTCTGTTAGAATAGCTTTAGTTGAATCCAAAAGATTTTGGACCAGGGTGTTTTCATTTTTATTAGTCTCATTTATTTTTTTTTTAAATTTCTTCTTTGATTTTCTTGGCTGACTCATTCATTGTTTAATAGCATGTTATTTAACCTCCAAGATTTGTCCTCTTTCCAGATTTTTTTCTTGTGATTGACTTCTAGCATTATGGTCAAAAAAAATGCATGGTGGGGAGCCTGGGTGGCTCAGTTGGTTAAACGTCTGACTTTGGCTCAGGTCATGATCTCATGGTTCGTGGGTTCGAACCCCACGTCGGGCTCTGTGCTGACTGCCACCTCAGAGCTTGGAGCCTGTTTCAGTTTGTGACTCCCTCTCTCTCTGACCCTCCCCTGCTCACGCTCTCTCTCTCTCTCTCTCTCATAAATAAATAAAAACATTAAAAAAAAAGATGCATGGTATGACTTCAATATTTTTTAATTTGTTAAGACTTGCTTTGTGGCCTAATTGTGATCTTTCCTGGAGAATTTTCCATGTTTACTTGAAAAGGTTATGCAATCTATTTTAGGATGGAATGTTTTGTATATATCTATTAAATCTATCTGGTCTAATGTATCATTTGAAGCCACTATTTTGTGTTGATTTTCTATTTGAATGATACATTCATTGATGTAAGTGGGATGCTAAAGTCCCCTATTATTATTGTATTACTATCTATTATTTTTTATTATTTCTCCTTATGATTATTTTTTCTCTCTCCTGTGCAGTTTGATTACTTTCCATTACTCTGTCCTCCAGGTCACTGATCTGTTCTTCTCCCTCCTCTGGTCTGTTATTTATTTCATCTCCTGTATTTTTAATTTTATTTATTGAGATCTTCATTTCTGACCAGTTCTTTTTTATGTTTTCTGTTTCTTTGTTGAGGGCCTCATTGAAGTAGTCCACCCTTTTGTGAAGTCCAGTGAGTATCTTTATGGCCATTACTTTAAATTCTCTATGAGACATATTATTTCTGTTTCATTTAGCTCTCTTTCTGTGATTTGCCCTGTTATTTGAGACATATTCTTCTATCATTTTGTCTAACTCTTTGTGTCTTTTTCTGTGTGTTAGCAAAGTCATCTATGTTTCTTGCTCTTGAAAGTAGTGGCCTATATGAAGGGATCCTGCAGTGCCCAGCAATGCAATGCCTTCTGTTCATTAGAACCTGGCATTTAAGGAGTGTCTCCTATGTGTGTTGTATGCATCCAACTGTTGTGACTAAGTCATGTTTGCCTTCAGTCTAGTCATCTCTAATGGTTCTCTTTTCTTGTTGTGGGGAGTGTTTGGTTTCTGTGCTGTTAGTGGGCCAGTCGGGGGCTGCCCTGATCTTGGGTTGAGCCAGATCAGGGTTTGCCAGAGATACAGTAGCACTGAATTGCAGGTGCTCTCCCTATGTTGTCCCCTGAGAATCTTTCTTTGGTGGGCCAGCTGCCTGTCCCCAGCCCATTGCCAAGGCCGCAGTCAGACTGGTGTGTGTGGTTATCTCCAATTTCCCTGGAGCAGGAGTCATCTTGGAGTGGTGCTGGCCCCTGTCAGGGCTGCTTGCACACTGCTAGACTTGTAGCACCACTTTGGATGGGCTCCTGCAAAGGGCAAAGACATATTGGGAAGGGCAGGTCCATAGGAGAATGTGGGGGTAGGGCACACTATTAGTAAGCTAGCTGGAGTTTTGGCACCAAGATAATTTCCATGAGTGTCCATGTGTGTAAGATGAAGGGGGAGAGAAATGGCACCCAACCGTTCTTTTGTTCTTGGAAAAATCTCCCAAGGATCCCTGCCCCTCCAGCACATGTTCTGAGATTAGTAAACAAATCTTCCTCCTTAATATCCCAGGCATTTTTCACACTACTGCTGCCATGCTGTATCTCCATGGTGCTGTTTGTTGTGCTGTCTCTTTAGGACAGATATTTGGTTTCTTCTTGCCCTCCTGGTAATACCAGAGCCTAGCCTACTGATTTTTAAAGTTCCAGGTATTAAGTTCTGCAAATTGTGAAAAATTTCTGAAATTAGGTCCCTCTGTTTTTCAAAGCCAAATGTTATGGGGATTCATCTTATCCATGCAGGTTCCCTGTACCTGGGCTGCCTGGCATGAGTGTCTGTTTCTTTCCCATCTGTGCTACCATGCTATCTGTCCCTCCTGCAGACTCTGCTGTAAGTTCATTTAGCTCCTGACTATGACTTTGCCCTTCCTAACTTCTTTGATGTGGCCTCTTCTCTATACTTGTCTATGAAGAATCTGTCTGCCAGTCTTTAGGTCATTTTCTGGGTTATTTACAGTGATATGGGACTTATCTAGCTGTATCTGTGGGGAGAGGTAACCTTAGATCTTTCTACTCCAAACTTCTACTTTCCCTAGAAGTCTTCTTCCTTGTGTGCATATATTTTAAACAGCATAAGCACTTATGGTTTTGAGAACAAATTTGGGACCAGTCACAAGTTCACAACCACTGATCTTTGTTAACAACAAAAACAGAATTTCACAAGTAAAATAATCTTTAGTAATGTTGCTAAAAACTTATAGTGGGCTTTTAACTTTAGTAACAAAGTTTATTCTAAATGGAATTTTTTAAAATATTGAATTCCTCAGATTAAAAGTTTGTTTCATTTGAATGGGCTGTATTTCTTCGAGTAATACAAATCAAATTTGCAGCATTTGACAGTATGCAGATTCAAGCTATACGCTATTTGATTAAGAAGAATTTATCAGTCACAAATATGACTTTAAGTTCTGACCTGTTCCACAGAGAAAATGAACAAACAAACATACGAGGCTATTTCTAGCAGTTTTCCCAATTTCTTTGTGTCACAGTAAGCATTAAAGATTTAACATTTGGCATTTAGTGTGCACATTTGTTCCTCACCTCTCTTGCAAAATATGAAAGCTTGACACCTGTTTTACTCCCCTCAGAGGAATCAACTAAGAAGTTAATGAGAGATTTGGTGAGTCCCTTGGGCCCTTTCTGTTTTCTGTTCCTGCAGTCTTCCTAACAGTTACAGTTAGGATACTGTGAAACTTCCTGCTATTCCCATACTACTCTTTCTCACATTACTGCTATTCTCTGCTTCTTCCCGGACATCTCCAAGTAATTCTGACCCTCCGCCTACCTCTTATACGGATCCTAGTGATTACATTAGGCCCACCTGGATAAACAAGGGTATCTGCCTCATCATTAGATTATTTTTTTCCTTTTTCTGAGAAAGAGGGAGAGAGCGTGAGAAGGGGAGGGTAAGAGAGAGAGGGAGACACAGAATCTGTAACAGGCTCCAGGCTCTGAGCTGGCTGTCAGCACAGAGCCCAACACGGGGCTCAAACCCACGCACGGTGAGATCATGACCTGAGCCAAAGTCAGATGCTTAACCAACTGAGCCACCCAGGTGCCCCTAGATCCTTAATTAATCACATCTGCAAGGTTCTTTTTGTGATGTAACATATCCATAGCTTCCAGAATTAAGGCATGGACATTTTGTTGGGGGCATAATGCAACCTTGCTCAAAGGGCTAAAAAGGATCATCCTCAAAACTGATTTAGGAAAGTAACTTAGAAAATTCCGAAGTATATAATTACGTTTACCAGAAGGGAAGAAGACACACACTAACATGGTTGAATTTTTGCAACAGTTTTGAAGTTTGCCAGACATTCTGATGACAACTAGGAAGAGACTTACTTGATCTGAATTGCTCAGAAAATTTCCATAAGTCCTAACTCACTGTTACCATTCTAAAATCAATTTTCCTGGCTCAGAAAGGAAGAAACTGTATTCTTTATACTGCATTCCTTTTTTAAAAAGGTTTGTTTGTTTATTTATTTATTTATTTATTTACTTACTTACTTATTTTTTTATTTAGAGAGGAAAGGGGATAAGAGTGAGGGAGAGGGGGGATCCCAAACAAGCCGCATGCCCAGCACAGAGCCCCATGCCCAATGCAGAGCCCCACGCGAGGCTCATTCCCAGACTGTGAGATCATGAACTGAATCAAAATCAAGAGTGAGACACTTGGGGCGCCTGGATGGCTCAGTTGGTTGAGCATCCAACTCTTAATTTCAGCTCAGGTTATGATCCCAGTGTCATAGGACTGAGCCTCACATCAGGCTCCACCCCTAGTGTGGAACCTATTTAGGATTCTCTCTCTCTCTCTCTCTCTCTCTCTGTGTGTGTGTGTGTGCCCCTTTCCCCCACTTGTGCATGCTCTCTCTCTCTAAAATAAAAAAATAATAAAATAAATAAAATAAAATAAAATAAAATAAAAGAGACGCTTAACCGACTGAGCTACCCAAGCACCCCTAACTGCATTCTTTATATGCCTTATAGAGACCAAGTGCGTGGGGGACTCAAAGATGAAAAGATTAGCTCAGGTGCAAGATTTTCACCTTGATTTAGGAAAATATGTTGATGTGAAAATACATAGCTTATGGGGCGCCTGGGTGGCTTAGTCGGTTGAGCATCCGACCTTCGCTTAGGTCATGATCTCGTGGTTCGTGGGTTCGGGCCCCGCGTCGGGCTCTGTGCTGACAGCTAGTTCAGAGCCTGGAGCCTGTTTCAGTCTGTGACTCCCTGTCTCTCTGACCCTCCCCTGCTGACGTTGTCTCTCTCTCTCTCTCCTAGAAATAAATAAAAAACATTAAAAAAAAATAAAAAAAGAAAATACATAGCTTAGTACAAATTCAGAGGCTTTTATTTTTACTTTTATGGTCTTTTGTTGTTTTCTAGTTAACTAATCAGTGCAAATGTGCTCTAATATAGTTAATAGTTAAGGGAGGCCACCAAATATTGAAAGGTAATCACAGACTCTCCATACATCTGAAATTGCTTTGATATTTTTAAAAATGGAGAGTGCATATTCAGCTTGCTCTATAAATAGATTTGTCCACATCATAGGAATTTAGAAATTGTGACCCCTGGGATTTTCATCCAGTTATTTTATGATGTAGTTTACACTGAGGCAGCTAGAAAAAGTAGGCTTGCCCAACATCTTCAACTTGATGAAAACATGGAGATAGTCTCCTCATTATCTCTGATCTACATATTAGAGATTTCTGGTCTTGTTTTATTTTGTATGATCTACAACAGAAAAGGTACTGACTATGTAGCCTCAGTGTATTAGTTTTGAATCTAGTGTAGGTTTCCAGAAGTGTTTAAATATGAAAACCACTAGTTAAAAACATTTTATTTTCCCACAGAAGTATGCACAGATGGCATATATTAAATTATGCCAAAATGTTTACCAAAAAATATTTCTCTTTTGCTATTAAATAAGCCACCTACAGTTTCATGTGGACAATAAACAAAATTCACTTAACAAGTAGTGTTTAATTGTATATTCCTTTCCATAAAACTGTTTTGACACTTCTTGGGCCAAGGTCACTGGGCTTAGAGAATTTTTTTTAATAGTTTCTTCAAGTAGATCTGTTTTAATGAATGTACACTTGGTCTCCTTACTTGCACCTGCTTAATCCATTAATTTCAGGATAAATTCCCTGGGCTGGGGTGTTTTTCTCAAGGGTCTCTGACATCCTTCCAAAAGGTTTTCTAAATACTTCCATATATACCTCCTTCTGTGTCTTAACTAGACTGTGAGCTCTTTGAGGATAAGAACTGGGTCTAACACCTTTAATTTTCTATCCTATTGTTTGATATATGAAACATTTGTTGGTACATTTGTTGAATACATGAATTCATAAATATAGCACACAATGAATGAGACCTTGTTCACTTCCTTCATTTGTAGGAAGATGAGAGATTTCACAAGTCTTATTATTGAGATATTTATAGTTTATTTAGGGGTAGAAAGAAGCAAAACTGGGGAAAAATCTCAAAACACTGCATTCAATTGAAATGTAATCATAATACATGCTCTAAATCAGTGATTCTTTAGGCATAGGGAAGACGATATCAGAATCACATGGACAAATTTCTTCAAACTGCACATGTTCTCTTCTTTACCCACTCTTGCATTAACACCATCTTTTTACTTTACCCCTTCCCAATACATACTCCCAGTGGCAGAGTGCACCATTCTATGTCTATAGCTGATAGATTTGCACCCCATGTAACAGTCATAATGTGGTAATTTGGGATTTAGCCTCACCATCTCTACCAACTCTCCTCCATTCTGTCCAGCTCCCTAGATATTTTAAGACAAAACTTCTAGCTTCCCCCTTCTGAATACGGCTGACACAGCCTTTAGGGATAAAATTTTAAAATAAAATAAAATTAAATTAAATTAAATTAAAATAAAATAAAATAAAATAAAATAAATAACATGTTAAAGAAAAGTAGATTCAGACAAAAATTTAACTGTGATTCCTCCTCTGGCTATTATTCAGAATAACCTGTGTGAGAGTTTTACAAAATGCAATTGTCTATGCTCCTGCCCCAAGTTTCAGAAGCGGACAAAACATCAGGTAATTCTGCTGCATTCAGGACTGAGAAATACTGAGCTACTCAGAATGGGGACCTCAGATGAGCAGCACTGCATCAGCTGGACTTGTCGGATATGCAGAATCTCTGACTTTGCTGAAAACCCCCGAAAGCGGAATCTGCATTTTAACAAATTTTCTTATGTGATTGAAACATGCAGTAAAGTTTGAGATGCATTGCTCTACGTTATGTCAACCTACTTAAATATGAAGCAAGGGAGAAAACTCTCTCGAGCTGATCAGGAAAGTTCTTGAGGAAGTCAATCTGTGGGCATCTGGGTTCTGGAATCAAACTATGTGGATTCCAACAGGAATTAACCCATATAGATCAGGTTACATGTAACACCTAACCTTCAATTTAGTATAAGAAAATGGACATAATGCTAACAGCAAACTTATAAGGTTGATATGAATCCTATAATATTGTTTGGCATAGAGTAATCACTCAGTAGAGTTTGTTATCACCACTAGTATTAAGTAAACTTGGATTTGAACACAGGTTGTGAAGATATTTTCTTCAAGTATTATGAGCCTTACAATAAACTAAAACAGAAATCTGCAACTGGGGTACAAAAACTCTAAAAGGTTATAATAGACATGACAGATAGAACAGAGGTACCATTAGGTTTAAGTGGAACATTTGCAAGTTCATTAACATCTATATGCAACTACTTAAAATTATATAAAATTAAAATTTGTCATGTCTGCTATAGAGTATGAGCTTTGGGTCTGAACTTTGCCTTTCTTTTCCCAAGTTGCCTGGTCACAAATGCTCTCCTCACAATTTGCAAAATCAAAGTGTAATCTGCCATTTAAGGTTTACTCTGGTACATTTTCCTGGGTGTAAATGGGTGCACAAATATCCACACACATATACATGCACAGCAGCAGCAAAGTAACTTTTCATGTATCATCTAGTGACAAACTATTTTTTCCTTAATTGAAAAATAATTGAAACATCTGTTACATTAATTTCAGGTGTACTGCACAGTGAGATGATAAACTATTAATAGCAAAATTGTGTCCTATATTCTCTAGCTAGCCATCCAGCTACCTATTTTAGAAGAGTTCAGATTCTGCACATATGATGAGTATTAACAAGTTTACTTAAATTAAAACATGAGGGGCAACTGGGTGGCTCAGCTAGTTAAGCGTCCAACTTCGGCTGAGGTTATGATCTCACGGTTCATGGGTTCGAGCCCCGCTTAGGGCTCTGTGCTGACGGCTAGCTCAGAGTCTGGGAGCCTGTTTCAGATTCTGTGCCTTCCTCTCTCTCTGACCCTCCCCTGCTCACACTGCCTCTCTCTCTATCTCTCAGAAATAAATAAAACATTAAAAAGTTAAATTAAAACATGAAACCAATCTTTTCTGACAGCAAACTTGTTTTGATGTTTGGTTTGGCCATGAGGATTAACTTTGCCATTTAATTAGAACAGACATTCTTCCATAAATTGAATGCTTTATAGCTGAGTAAAATGTCTCAATAAATATATTTTGAGCACATAGAAAATATATGGTACTCTTAAAATCAAATATTTTATGATTATTTTAAAATGGTGACTATGATTCAGATGTCAACTTAAGCATGTACAGTCATTACTTAATTTTTCAAAGTCTGTGAAATTTGCAAATTACTCTTTTAAGTGATGTCAGTTCAGGACCTTGATAGATAGACTTATCTCCCAACCTTGTGATATTTACACATTTCTGTAAGGTAGTAGGAGCTCCAGAGTAGAAATCATCAAATAGAAATCCCAAATGCATAACTGGGTTTAATAAAAGTAGAACATAAAAAAGCAAGTAATGTATGATCTTATCTCAAGGCTCTGTTACCTCAATATATTTAAAAAAATCAAATTCCAGCATTAAAATTGCATCTCAAGAAAAGGAGCTTAGATGCATCCATAACTATAGATTTTAATATTCATAGATCTATGTTTAAGCTTTTAATGTTGAAAAGTCAAATCCACAAATACAATGATACAAATAGCATGTAATCACAGATCTGAACATAAAATAGAAGGACTAGTTGGGGGGGGAGGGGCTGTGTTTTTAAGCCTTTGTGCAGAAATATTAAAGTGTAATAACATGGTTCAAGAATGGCAAAAGAGAGAGTGGATGCAATGAAAACTGCCATGACTATATCTGAAGGGAATTTATCAATTCGCTTTTGGTAATTCCCTTTGAATTTAATAAATCTCTCAGAATTTTTATAACTCATTGTCATTTACCTTTGAGCTATTTAAAGATAAAACTAAGAAAGAAGAGAATTTAAGTTTATTTATGATTCAACATAAGCTGGTTTGAAGAGATAATTTAAAACAAGACATTAGGGGTGCCGGGGTTGCTCAGTTGGTTAATCATCCAACTCTATCGGTTTGCTCAGATCATGATCTCACAGTTTCATGAGTTCGAGCCCCACATTGGGCTGTGCACTGATGGTGTGGAGCCTGCTTGGGATTCTCTCTCTTTCTCTCTCTCTCTCTCTCTCTCACTCTCTGCCCTTCCCCTATTCACACTATCTCTGTCTCTCTCAAAATAAACTTAAAGAATTTTTTAAGACATTAGGAGGTTTATTTAAATATGGAACTAATATTTCTTCTTACAGAATCAGGTATTTTGAAAGAGTATTTATAAAATTTCAGGAAAATATGTTATGAATTTTCTGCTTTTATCTAGGATGTAGAAAGTAATACTGCTCTTAACACCCCCCCAAAAAAGGAAAAAGTATAATTTTTCAATTCCATCAGATCAGTGATGTTATAGGGAACCAATTATCCAGGATTCCAAAAAAGACAATCATGGAGGGAAGATACTACTGACATATATAGGAGTAAGAAAAATAATTTAAAATAATTGTTGAAGGTCAAGTATGGATGGCATGTTAGCCTTACGTCTGACTACCTTTTCTCAACTCTTTTACAATGGCCTGTCAAAATAACAGGTATGCCATTATTAGGCATAAATGCTATTTGCCTTAATCACTGTTCTTCTATAAACTCATGTCTGGCATTCAATAAAAGATTAACAAACAAACACCTCATTTTCAAGAGACAAGAAAATCAATAGAACAAAACTCATACATGAATCAGACATTGGATTTATTGGGCTGGGACTTTAAATAATTGGGAAACTTGTTAGAAATCTAGTAGAAAGGGTGGAGAACATGTTTTCATGGATAGTGGGTTTTAGCAGAGATATGAAAACTGTAAGAAAATGCTAAAACTAAATACATATAAAAGAATTGAAGATTTCCTTAATGGACACATAAGAGTACTTGATATAATTGAGGTAAGTAACAGAGATACATTGGTTGAAGGTATGCAAACTGAAACACAGAGATAAAACTAAAGTGAAGAAGATAAAATTAAACAACCAAAAAAATGCAAAGAACAGAGCATTAAGAGTTATGGGACAATATCAACTGGTTTCTCAGGAGTGTTTTTCAGTCTCACAAAGTGAATTAATAGAGAATAAAAGAAAATATATTTAATACATAAATGAGGTAATGGATGAAAAGTTTCCAAAATTGATGAGAGTGTACCACAGAACAAAGAAGTTCAAAGGACCCTAAACAGAATAAATAACAAAACAAAGCAGAGAAACACATGTATACACCAAGATACATCTCAGTCACAATAATGTAAGGAAAAAAAAAAGTTTTAAGGGATCAGAAAAGAAAGATGTATTATACACACAGGTTCAAAAACAAAAATGAAATAAAATAAACAAAAAAAATTACAGCAAAACTCTTACAAACTATGCAAACTAGAGCAACAAGAACACACGATGACATCGTTAGATTTCTGTAAGAAAACAAAATTTTCAGCCCATAATTCTATCTTTAGTAAATATAATTATACATACATATATACATATATATATGTTTTTAATTTTTTTAATGTTTGTTCATTTTGGAAGGGAATGAGAGAGTGCAAGCAGGGAGGAGCAGAGAAAGAGGGAGAAAAAGAGAATCCTAAGCAGGTTCTGTGCTGGTAGTGCAGAGCCTGTTGCAGGCCTCAGTCTCATGAACTTGAGATCACGACCTGAGCCAAAATCAAGAGTTGGAGGCTTAACCGAATGCACTACCCAGGTACCACTTGGTGGTACTTTGGTACCACCAAACCATTTAAAATATGTTTTAAAAATAAAGATGAGAAGAACTTCTCAGAAAAGCTAAACACCTCCATTGTCAGCACACCTGTGCTATAAGAGATAGATGGGGCAGAAGGGATATGATAAGAGACATAAACTTAGATTTACACAAAGATATGCACAGTGGCAAAAGCAGTAAAAAAAATGAAGATAAATATAAAACTATTTTGACTATTTTTAATCATCCTACAGATTATGACAATCTTCTTACATAAAAAGATTTGTTGCTTTTCTAAATTAATGCTTTTCAAAATATATTCTATAAAGCTCTTATGGTTTCATATAAGTAATCGGTAGCCCCTCACTTAATGGTAGGATATCAGGACTCTCAGATTCATGCACCGTTCCTTCAAAACAACTCAGCTGGCTCTGCAAATTTTAAAACGTTAAATAAACATTTATGGGGTAAGTATTCTGTCAGGTGGTGAGAATGCAATAATAATGTAGACATGGTATCTATTGTTATGAAGCTTACATTTTACTAAAGGATACAACAGGCAAGTATAAAATTATGTAAGTATAATAGGAATAGTGAGCAACCATAGAGGGGAAAAAGTAAACACAAAAGAATAATCTGACTGACATATAGAGTGGTCAGAGAATATATAGTGTGTTTGGAAAGACTGTAGGGGTGCCTGGGTGGCTTAGTCAGCTAAGCCACCTAATCTTCATTTGAGCTCAGGCCACGATTTCGAAATAGTGAAATCCAGTCCCAATTCAGCTCTGTGCCATGTGTGGAGCCTGCTTAATAATCTCTCTCTCCCTGTCTCTTTGCCCTGTTTCTCTCTCTCTCAAAACGAAACAATACAAAAAAGAAAAAAAGAAAAAAAAAAGAAAAGAAAAGACAGTAGACATTCATAAGCCATGCATTGGATATATGATTGGGTTTGAATGGGTTTGAAGCTCAGAGAAATGGTCTTTACTAATACATGGTCTTTACTAATACACACCATGTGGGAATCAAAGCCAGAGATGAAAATTTAAAGACATGAGAATGGAGGGATGCCTGGGTGGCTCAGTCAGTTAAGTAGTAATTCAAATATATTTTACTATGTAGGTGATATGTTATATGACTATGATTTATAGTTTAAATTCCACACAAGCATATACATACATGGTTACATAATGAAAATAAATATGCATAATCAAAAATAAAATTTTACTTCTTTTTTGAATGTATCATATATCATATAATTGTATTTCTCCAGTAAAATACTTCACAATTTTTATTTTCTTGAGATTATCTCTAAAATTGTTATTTTTAGAGAACATAGCTAGTTTGTGGTAATGCTTTAGGAATGAGAAAGACAATACGGTATACAAAACTATAAAAGACTCACTTTTTCCACTAATATTTTCAAGACATTTACCCCCAACTATTTTACCCCATCTCTCTTGCTAAAACAAAATTAAAACAACAGCTTCAGGCTTATGATCCCAAACTTGCTACCCTTACATACCACACCTGTACAATTTTTAAGTCCCTTGCTCTCACAGAATACCCATGAGAGCTGTTCTTATATTAAGTATTTGAATAAAAACACAAACTGGTAGCTTTGATTGGCTTTTCTCTTCTATATGGGGGCAATAAATAAAAATCATGGCAGAAGTTATCTGTTAGTTTGTAATGTATATAATTATCTCTAGAGTTGACGTTATATAATAGAGGTGCTTTATAACTTTTTTCCATTATACCACATTTCAAATAGTACTAAGTATTTTTATAAAGATATTTATTGGGACTGCTGGGTGGCTCAGTCAGTTAGGTGTCTCACTTGACTGGTTCAGGATATGATTGAGCCCTTTGTTGGGCTCTGTGCTGACAGCTCAGAGCCTGGAGCCTGATTCAGATTCTCTCTCTCTCTCTCTGCCCCTGCCCTGCTCATGCTCTGTCTCTCTCACAAAAATAAACATTAAAAAATAAAAAAAAAGATATTTATAAGTGAGCACACGGTTTTTATATTATTATATATGTCTTCCAGACTTTTCTCCTGTAATGGGAAATATGTACAGAGTTGTTCAGAGACATCAGTGTCAGTAAAGCTTGGGCTTTTAAAAATAATTTTGTCTTGGAGAGCCTGGGTTGTTCAGTTGATTAAGTGTCTGACTCCTGATTTCAACTCAGGTCATGATTTCATGGTTGGATCATGAGATTGATCCCCATGTTGGGGTCTGGACTGAAGTGCAGAGCCTGCTTAGGATTCTCTTTCTCCCTTTCTTTCTGCCCCTCTGTTTGTGCATGTGTTCTCTCTCCCTCTCTCTCTCTCTCTCTCTCTCTCTTTGTCTCTTTCTCCCAAAAATAAATAAATTTAAAAAGTATTAATAATTTTGTCTTTGAGGTGCTCTGGAAATCATTCCTAAACATTAAAATAAACACGTATACAAATAATAATACTTTCAATACTATGCTGACTATCACTTCCACTATTTAATAGAAAATCCAAAGCTCTGGATACCTAACTGAGCAAACAGTTAGAAAAGAACAGATAAAGTTCTATTAAAGTTTTTAAATATGCCTGCAAATTCTTTGATGTTCCTCAGTTTGGAAATCTGATTTCTTTCTCTCGAATGTTAGCCAAAGTTAGTAACTCCTCTGTAATGAATAGACTATAGTAGAAAAGATGTTATTTGGCTTGCGACACTAAGTTATTAAAAATTAAACTGAGTTTTCTCTTATATTACCCAGTTTGGAGGAATCCAGATGCTATATTCTGACTCCAGACATCCTGTAATGAGGTCCATGTGGGAAAGAAATTATCCTTCTTCCAACAGTCTTCAACAACCTGCCAGCCATGAGAATGAGCTACCTTGAAAGTACATCCTCCAGCCAGTCAATAGTTGTTTGTTTTGTTTTGATTTTATATTAGTTTTCTGAAGTGAGCAGTGAGGTTATTTACTGGTTATATCTTTATCTTTCTGGAGCAAAGATTTCTTGGGTATAAGCAACTGAGTCATTTTAACTATAGGTAGTCTCATTTTGTAGTCTCTTTAAAAAAATATATTTATTTGGAAAGAGAGAATGTGTGTATATGAACAGAGGGGTGGAGAAAGAAGGAGAGAAAATCTCAAGCCAGTTCCATAATGTCAGAGCAGAGCTTGACATGGGGCTCAATCTCAGAAATTACATGATCATGATCTGAGCTGAAATCAAGAGTTGGACTCAACTGATGGAGCCACGCAGGTGCCTCTCATTTCTTAATCCTAATAGCTATGTTTGATGCAGTTGGTTTCAATCCTCATCCCAAAATACTGAAAAGTTAAAGAATTATTATTGTTAAAATATCATGCTCACCTGGTATAATTTAATAAATAATCTGAGAAAAAATAGCAATATATAATTTACTACAAAAATTTTTGGTATGAAAAACACATACATAAATATTTTGTATATTAGCTAATTATATACTCTATTTGGAAAAATATAACAATATTGTACAAGTCATACTTTATTTTTTCTATCTCCAATGTCCTGGAGTGGAAGTAGAGCAAGTTGTTTATAGTAGTGAAAATGATGTATTGGTAGAATTTAAAACCAAATATTGAAAACTCTAAAATAACTATAGAAATTTCAACTTACTTCTTAGAAGACTAATTTGTCTTGGGTATGGGGGAGAACCATATAGGAATGTGAATTTTGTAATTCAAAACAATGATTGCAAAATTTTTACTAATTAAAATTTTATTAATTAGTTAGAGATTACAAAGATGAAGTTGGCCTGGTTTTAGAAAAACAGCCTCTATCTTATATTGCTGAGAAATACAAATTGGTACCAAATTTTGTAGAGTAATTTTATAATGTTAAAATATTTAAAATTAAATATATCTTCTGAACTACAGATTTCACATCTAGAAAATAACTGAACAGTTGTGAGAAGATGTAAACATCACCTTTTACTTTACAGTATTACTGCAATAATGGTAAATGAATATAGGCTAAATATAAAAGTTCAAGACATTGCAAGGCAATAATATAAGTGTATACTACTATATATTTATTAAACTGATTTTGTAGAACAATGCTTTTGGTGTGAATAGCTGCTCTTAATAGCACATAAAAATAAAAACTAGAATTATAATGCAATCTTACTGCTTTAAACACAATTTATGAATGTATAAACACAAAAGTCTCAAAGTATAATCTCAAAACAACTCACAATAGTTATCTCCTACTTGGTGGGGAGGGCACTCTGAAAGTCTTCTATTGTTTTCTTTTTTTTCTTAATGTCTATTTGTTTATTTATGGGGGAGGGGTCTGGAGAGAGAGGAACAAAGACTCCCAAGAAGGTTTTGTGCTGTCAGTGCAAAGCCCAACACGGGTCTTGAACTCACCAACCATGAGATTATGACCTGAGACATAATCAAGAGTCAGACACTTAACCAACCGAGCCACCTAAGGGCCTCTCTTTTATTGTTTTCTTTTTTTTTAATGTTTATTTTATTTTTGAGAGAGAGAGAGAGAGCACACTAGTGTGGGAGGGGCAGAGAGAAAGGACGACACAGAATCTGAAGCAGGCTCCAAGCTCTGAATTGGCAGCACAGAGCCTGATGCAGGACTCGAACCCACCAACTATGAGATCATGACCTGAGCTGAACTCAGACGCTTAACCAACTGACACACCCAGGAATCCCATCTTTTGTTGTTTTCTTAATGTGTGTTCATATTACCTACATTTTTGGATTGAGCATTGCTATAATAAACAAAAGACAACATTTTCATAATAAGCTTTTATATTACATAATTTTTATTTTATAATTTAAATTATTTAAGTGTTTATATTATATAATAAGCTTATATAATAAACTGTTATAAAAGACAAATTTTATGTTAAGAAAGAAAACATTCAATGGTTTAACACATTTACTTTTCAAATGTTATCAGTTTGAAAGACAGCATTTCTGTTTTGTGATGAAAATACTCCCTAGCTTTTTCAAGATGAAAATAAAAGATGAAAATGTCTTAGATATCTCCTATACACCAATACACATATACTTAACAACACTGTGCACTTAAAATGTTGTTAATGAGATAGACTTCATATATGTGTCTTTTATCATAATAAAAATTGCTCTGTAGGATTCTGAAACGGTTAAATTTGCCCCTATTACTTTAACAGAAATGACATCTAACTGAAATTAGTTTTAGATAATTTAATCCAGGAGAGTAGCTGGGGAAGGCAGGGGGAGGAAAAATATATAGGGTATATATGGTGTGACTGGGGAGGAGGTTATGTAGCTATAATCAAGCAGAGATTAGACTGTAACTCAAGAGGTTTTTGTACTCTTAACTCAAACAACTGGGTAGGCTAAATATTAATCAAAATCATAAGCACAGATAGTAAACATTTAGTACATGGGTATTAACACCAAATGAGTGATTTCATAGATTAGATTTTATAATGTTAAACTAATTACACTTATGATTTCTTAACAAAGATTCATTCCCAAAAGTAACTACCACAATTTCTTTAAGGTTTGGTATGCCATATATTTCATGAAAGAGTATTTACTTTTTCATACTTAGCTTGCCTACAGTACAGTAATATATGGGATAAATCTTCCCACTCATATAGTATTTTTTTCAGCATACCTATTTCACACTGGAAAAGGATAACTGGTATACTGAAACTCATTTTTCACATTTTCACAAGAGAAATGTTATTTACTGTAATTGGTAATGAAATCCTACAAGGCAGCTCTAGAGTCACATTAAACTGAGAGATTTACAGTGACAGCAGTTTTATTATAATCATGTCAACACTTATTTCTTCTAAAGGATGTCAACAAGGCACTAGACAATCATCTGCTTTTACAACAGGTGTCTGAATATAAAAGAATATTTATTTGGGGATGCTTTATAGCTAAATATATCATTAATCTTATTTCGAAAGTAAATTGCCTTTATTGATTGTGCGAACATGATGATTAAAATCTGTCAGCAAATGGAAAATCATCTACTGAGCATCAATGAAAAACTAAAATTGCTTTAAACTATATTGTACATTTTCATATATTATTTCCCAAAAAATCGTATTTTATGAAATTATTCTAGCTTGTTGTTAAATTTCTCCTTGTCTGTTACTTCATCTTTTATTTTCTCTCTCAGAAGTTAAAAGCTGCTTGAATGTATTATGAATTCCAACTTTCCAGTTTTTATCTAATTGATTAGTTGAGATCTCTGACCTTCAAGCTTGCAGATTAAGCTGATTTCTTTAAGATAATAATCAAACATTTTTTCAATTATATTAGATATAGAATCTGTATATTTTGGATTCAATTTTAAGGACACACAGAATGTAAGCCTTAAAGGTAAAATGCCAGGTCTGAGTCTATCACAAATACACTGTTACATTTATGTCTATTTCTTAAAACATTTATTCTTTTTTTCCTCTGTCTAGTAATGTTGTTTCCCTAGTGTCTAGCCTTAATGTTGTCATTTTATCTTTTTTATTAAAAAATATCAAGGTGATTATTTCACATATCTAGAAGTAGTAGACCTCAGTCTATCAATACTCTAAAAAGTATGTTTAAAATACTTTTAAGATACAAAGATTTGTTTTCCTGGATCTAAAGGAAGGCTTTTATTTTCTTTGTTATGGCCAGGAATTATATAAAGGGTATATTTCATACATCAAAAGAAGAGAAAATCTTAAGTTACTTTCAATAAGAAGAAAAGGAACAACTGATCTAGGGAAACACAGAAAAAAAACAAAGTAAAACCAATTACTTTCTGCACTAATGCCTATACATAAAGGTATTATCTGTGTACTTCCTCTCATACATCAAGACATTCCATTTTAAGTAAATCTCACACTAAATCTACTCACAGGGTTCTAGTTGTTGCTCATTTGGTTTTACTGGCAATACGTAACTCCATGCAGCTATGCCTAAAGAGTTGTTCTAGCTGGTAGCTATGCTTTTTGCCAAAATTAAGAAGTTTAATATGCAGATTCTACATTTTTACTCACATGTCTTCCACATTTCAATGTATGGAAATGTAACCAATATAGAATTAATTAAAGGGAAGATACTCCTGAATGGTGTTATAGACCAAGGTCATGTTTATTTATATAAACGAAGCATTTTTTTCCTTCAGTGAGAGACAATATTATTTTAAACTGTATTACCAAGGATAGATATAACATAGATGATAGATGCTTAGATAGATGATAGATAGATAGATTATAGAAAACATAGAGCAGAGCACAATTGATGGTGCATTGGAAAGACCATTACCCCTGGAGTCCGTTAAATCAGAGATTGAGTCCAAACTGGATGACTTTGGATTACTTACATAACCTCACAAAGGTTTCTCTATCTGGAAAAATGGGGAAAGAATTGCACAGGTTGCAGCAATATCTGGGCTAATGACCAAGACAGTTAGATAATATATGAAAGCTGGTCACAAAGTTTAATGCATTTCATTTCATTCTAGGATGACAAAGAGGAAGGAAAAAGAAGAAGGAGAAGGAGAAGGAGAAGGAGAAGGAGAAGGAGAAGGAGAAGAAGAAGAAGAAGAAGAAGAAGAAGAAGAAGAAGAAGAAGAAGAAGAAGAAGAAGAAGAAGAAGAAGAAGAAGAAGAAGAAATTGACATGATTCAAGTAGTGGAAAATGTTGGAATATATATATATGTATATATATATGGATATATATACATATCTTGCATTGAAAAATAGCAGACTAGCAAACAGATTCACAGAGTGAGCCCATGTTTTATAAGCAGTCCTCTCTAAAGTTCTCAGTCATTAATTTGGTTTTGGTTATTTATGTATTTTTTTAAATTGTCCAATTAAAACATCTTTGAAATTATATTTTGCAAATCCATACATCTCAGTTTGTGAAGTATGAAGTTTGATGAGGATTGGATTCATAAGTGAAATTTTTCTTGGGGCATTTATTTTCTGCTTTCTCTTTTGCAACCAAGATATATAACAGAACAAGTTTATCTGTATTAGTAATTATATCTACTCACGTCATCATTTTCAATTTATTTCTTATAAGAAGGACAAGGAAGTTTCCCACCATTAAATATCAGAGAATTTCTCCTACAATGTAAGATGAGCTAGTCAAGTTGTTTCTGTCCTTTATTGGCTTGCATGCATTACAGAGAGAATTAGAACACAGAGCTTAATCCACATATCATGATTAAGACTTGAATAAAGCTGTTACATGGATCAAACATGAATTAGATAAAATCATAATGACAAAATAAATTGGTATTTTTTTGTTTACTTTACAAGTTAATGTTTGAATAATCTTATGTGTGTAAAGAAGTAAAATTTACATGTTTTAGAATTCTTTTAGAATAATCTTGCCACAAAGCCATCTCAATTGCAAAGCCCATTATAATAATTTTCAACATAACATTGTGTACTTGCAAAATGATTAATGTGGTTATATATACCATATTTATTTGATATTGTGATAATTCGAAGTCAATATAACTGTAGCTTTGTACTAGGAATATTGTTTAGCTCAGGGCTGGGATGGATGTCTAGTGTAAGCTGCTCACCAACCCATCCATGAAGACTTGTTTTACTTCACGTGCACTTTAGGAAGTTGGCATCTGCTTACACGGAGTGTTATTATAAATATCTCATTAAACTTATTACCATGTTATTTCAGAGGAGATATATATCTATCTCATGAGGATCCTCAGGAGAAATGCATTGTCTCCATGTCAAAATAACTTTGGAAATACAAAAAGGAAAATCTTCTAGGGAAGATAAACAATAAGATATCTTCATGAATTTGGACTTAAGAAAGATTTTTTAAGCAGGACACCAAAAACACTAACCAAAACAAAGAAGATTAATGAAACAAACATTAAAATTAAGAAATCCTCTACAACAAAATATAGTAAAACAGTGCAAGGGAAAGTCATAAAGAGAGAAAAGATATGTGCAATGTATATAACAAGCAAGGGTCACAGAGTCAGAATGTATAAAGAACTTGCATAAATCACTGCCAGATATCTGACAACTCAAGAGAAAAATGTTTAAGGGACATCAACGACATTTCACACACACAAATTCGAAATGGGCACTGACATAAATAAAATGTGGTATATTCATACAATAATAATCAGCAATAAAAATGAGTGTAGTATTGACATATTCTATAATATGATAAATCTCAAAAACAATGCTAAGTGGAAGAAGCCAGTCACAAAAGACCATACACTGTATATTCTTATTAATATGAAACGTCCAGTACAGATAGATCTGTAATGTCAGAAAGTAAATTAGTGATTTTCTAGCATAGGAAGTTTGGGAAGAATGATAGTTTTGAATGCTAATGGGGAAAAATTTTATTTTAGGCATCATGAAATATTTGGAATTAGAATGTTTGCATCACTTAAAAATATATTGAAATCCATTGAGTCATATGTTTTAAATGGGTGCACTTTACATGATGTAAATAAATTCCAATAAAGCTACTAAAAATTAGATGAAATGAAAATAAAAAGTTATAATAAAATAAATCAAATGGAAAAGTAATGGGGTCCCACACATCAGACATCATAAACTAAAACAATTAGATACCAGTGTGAAATTTTACATACAGATGATGGTTAGGAAAATTTGAAAATATCAACTAAAGTAGAACAAACATATTCTGACTTAAGTTTTCTACTCAGGTATATAATAATTCATAAGAGTTGGCAAAGGTATAAACTTACTGGAATTGAAAAATTGGTCAGTCCTTGTTTGTTAGCTTGGAATTTTTAAGGGTATACTTTAATTATTAATTAACTCAACATGTAAGTCAACTGTAATGCTAAATTGCCACACTTCATAGCGTTGAAAAACTACTTTTCTCAGCTTAATCATATTCCTTTGCAAAGAATACAAAACATAAAGAGGTATAAAATAGGGAAAATATTCCTTATAGAATTATCCTTTTTACTTTTTATATTCAACCCAGATAAAGGTCATTTTATAACTCTTGTGCAATTGTACCTTTTATTGTCCTTGGGCAGCAAATAACTAACACTGGCATTTCCAAAGGACCTAACTACCAGCTTTTAAAGGTAAATGAGAAAAAAAAATTTAAAAAGTAAATGAGACACTAGAATTTTTATTATTTGATATATATGATGCTAGACTTTACACCTGTATTACAATGGCAATTCAGTTTTAGAAGACTGGTAAGAATAAGATCCTCTTCAGAAAAAAGTTATAGATGCTACTTGTGCTCACCTTTTAGGGACTGCTGTCTAGTTAAGTCTCACCTCCTTTCTTCTATGTTGGCAGGAAGTTTGGCCAAACATCAAAAGGTTGTCAACATTTTTTTTTCTTTTTCATTGTTCTCCAGATAACTTTAAAATGCATTATCGGCTGTTGAGAATTTTAAATTGTGTCCCATCTCCTACTTTTCTATTTTTTACTTAGAAATTAAGAGTGGGGCACCTCAGTCGCTCAGTCGGTTAAGCATCCACCTCTTGATTTCAGCTCAGGTCACAATCTCACTAGGAGATAGAGCCTTTCCTGGGGTCTGCAATGACAGCACGTAGCCTGCTTGGGATTCTCTCCCCCTGTTTCTCTGCCCCTCCCCTGTTTGTATTCTCTCTCAAAAATGAAATACATAACTATTTTTTTTTTAAAGTAGCAGGGAGTTGTCCGGGGGTAGAAACACATAAGCAGATGTGTATGTGCCTTTCATTCCTCAACGGCAGTTTCTCCCTCTCATGTAATCTCTCTGGCATGACACAATAAAACTTTGTGGAAAGCTACCTGGTAATACATACCAACAAAATTAAAATATCCATGTAGTCTTTGACCTAGTTATTATCCTTAGAGATATCTTATTTCCCTCTAACAATCTGAAATGCACACAAATACACAAAAGGAGATTCACCATAAGTATTATTTATAAAAGGACAAAATTGTATTATCATCCAAATAATTATGGTAAGTGCATAATTAAATATCAAAGGAGAAACTGTTGTAGGATCAATCAACATTAAGATTCTAAGAATTTTTAATGATATCAAAAATTATTATGATGTAACAAAGAAAAACTACAAGGCATTAAGTTATAAATATTTGTATATAAGTATATAGATGTATATACATGTATATATACAAATATATTATAGAATAATATTTGTAAAATTTTTGGAACAATATCATTATATTAAAAATGAAGTAAGAACATGATAAACATTGTACTTAATGATATACTGGTGTGTCATGGTTCTTAAATTTCCAATTTTAAAGTGTTTTATTTATTTTGAGAGACAGAGCATACAAGCAGGGAGAGAGAAAGAGAGACAAGGAAAGGAGAATTCCAGGCATGCTCTGTGCTATCAGTGGAGAGCCCAATGAGGGGCTTGTCTCATGACCATATCATGACCTGAGCTGAAATCAAGAGTCAAATGCTTAACTGACAGAGCTACCCCAGGCATTACTAGATTTCAAATTTTTAGGTTAATTAATCAAAAAGTGTGACAGCAAAATTTGAGAAAATTAATAATGAGAATTTTAGTCCTTTCATAATTTTCATTGGTTCTTCACTAGAATGGGATAAAAATTCAACTATCATTCACATTGTGACTATTCCACTTTGCTGTAGTCTCACTATTACCACTTTTCCGCTAATTTTACTCATGCTGTAGTTAATCTTAACATTAGCTAAATGCTGATCCTTCTTCCTTAAAACTTACTTTCCTTCATAGCTCTCCTTACTCATTCTTTATGGTCCAGTCCCTACAACTTTCCAGTGTTAAAGTGAAATGTATTTGGATCATGTTTCTGTTTTATTGAATCCATTTACTGTTGTATTGAATCATAGAATTCTCCAATTTTGTGCTGTGTATGAATATAATTAGAATATAATTAATAGATCTATTCAAATAATGTAAAAGTATAGGTCCCTATGTCAGCCATCATTTATTTCTCCTCTCATCAAACCAATAATCAGAGTCAAAACTCTTTACTATATTGAGAAATCCCTCTATCTTTGCAATCACTCCTTCAGTATAGTTCCATCCTATCCACAAAATACTAAAGCAGACTTCTGAAGGCTTGCTATAATACAGATATACTATTTTGACAATAAACCCTCATTCTACTTATGTCTAATAACCTTTTAACATAAATGGAATGAAGTTATTTATTCTGACAGTTCTCATTGTCAAAGATGTATTTTAGTTCATTTAGTAGTCATTATTTCTGTTTTTCCAAAATAAGGATACTATTGCTGTGATATTAGTTGTGATAGCAATGGTTTTAATATAACAAACAACCACACTATACTAGCCATTTTTTAAATGTTTTTTATTTATTTCTAGGAGACAGAGAGAGAGACAGCGTGAGCAGGGGAGGGTCAGAGAGAGAGGGAGTCACAGACTGAAATAGGCTCCAGGCTCTGAGCTGGCAGAGCACAGAGCCTGACGTAGGGCTCGAACCCACGAACAGCGAGATCATGACCTAAGCGAAAGTCAGACGCTCAACCGACTAAGCCATCCAGGCGCCCTAACTAGCCATTTTAATAGTTACATTACCTGGTCATTAAACTCTCAAAAGTATTCTAAGGTAGAAGTAGTTGTTTCTGTTTATCAAAAGAAAACATTTGAACTTCAAATAGTTTGCTTTATTTAGGGATATACAATCAGACATTCCTGACCCAGGAATGAAATGCAAGTTTCTCTGGCTCCAAAATCCCCATCTCTGCACCAGACTACATAAACTTTTAGTGCACTGACATCACACACATCAGTTTACTCTATTTGTATGATTATTATTTTTGCTCAGTATCTTGGAAAATGGATTAGAGAAAAAACAGAAGACAGATGTAGATTAAGTATTTAAAATATAGAAAATTTGCAGATTGATTTTTCCTCCATTTTTATGGAAGATAGTCTAATAAACAAAAGAGTACTTAGAACAAACACAGCATTGAAGAAGAATAAAAAATTTTCTGGTTATAATAGTGGAGAACAGGCTATTAAGAGATGTTCTGAATTATTTGTATGAATCACTGGAGCTGAGGACCAGTTATATAGGGCAGAAAGCCATTGTTTGGATATTTGGGCACTAACTGGCATTGCATTCAAGTCAAACCATATGATCTCATGAATTGCTTCTGGTAATATGGTTCCATTCCACTGATGTTCATCTCTTATATGTCTAAATTGCTTTGTCAGGAGAAATATGACACAGCCAAAGATTTTCTTAGTAAGCCATCTACTGCCATGCATATGAGGGAGGCTTTGACTAAAATAATAAATAAATGCATGGATATTTTTGTGTATTTTTGGATATTTAATATCTTAGCTCTTTAACTCTCTGCCCAGAGTCAAAACTGGTTAGAAATAAATTTTTGTACAATCTGTACAATACCACCAAACTTTATTTATCAGACCCATATTAATTTCACCAAAATTTGATTGGTTTTCAAGGTTAATGCCATGTCAAGGATAAATACATTTATAATGGTTCCATACTTTTAGTTCAACCTAGGATTCACAAATTCTAGTTAGGTATATAGAGAAAGTAGTAAACTAGCTACATTACGAAAAACATCCTTAGTGTAATACTACAAATCCAGCGATGGTTAGCATTTCCAATTTGATTCAAGATTAATTTCTAGTTGACCAGTAATTCTGTATGACAAATCCAAAAAAAGACCAAAATAAAGGAATGGCTCATGCCCCTAGTAAAAACCTCATGGTTGAAAACAAGTGTGTGAATGAACTGACTACCCTTAATATAAGTAACAATACTTACAATGGATAGTTTGTTATTTTTCTGCTTCTTTTTCTCCATTTACTGATTGCTAAGTCAAACCTACTCTCTAAGAATAAAGAATAAATAAGGGCTTTAAATTTATTTAAATTTATTTAGTGAAATTTGCTTTTAAAAGACCAATTATCTAATACCATAGAAAGTTAAATTAATACAGTTTAATTAGCACCGAGAAACTTTAGAGGCTTAAGTGTTTTGCCTGGTCCTAATTATGGTTTCATATTATTAAAATGTTCATTTTAATCTGAGAAATCAAATTTGGTAAATAAATTTACTTGCCCACATTCACCCAACTAGAAAATGGAAAAGACAGCATTTGAACTGTGATACATGTCTCCAAGTATCATATAAAAGGAAAAATAAAAACCTATCTAATCATCTATTCAGCTTTTCTCTGAATATGAATTTTGAATTATTTTAAAATGCATCATATTTACATAGTAAGTTTCTCAAATATATAGAAAAATATTTCTACAAATACTCTATAATATCCATATAATGTCCCCTTACCCTCTCAAATGTTCAATAATCGTTGCTTGTAGCTTGTATGAATGTTCTGGGAGTTGTTTGGTTGATCGGTTTATTTTTTCATTTTGTTTTGTTTTGTTGTTTTGTTATGTTATGGAGACTGGAGAAGGGGATGAGTTTCACAGATGGCTCAGTGCAGTGTACCATCACTGGGGCATGCACAGGACTCTGGCAATTCATATGCTGGACTCAGTGGTGACTGGTTTTCTAAGCCAGAGGTGACCATTAAGTCCCAGCTGCTGCCCTCTGAGTCTCATGCAAAGACACATAAATGCAGAAATTTTGTGACATGAATGAAACAAAAATTTGAGATTTTAGACAGTCTCATCTAGATCCTTTTGGTTATGGAAAGACCACAGACAACTTTATGAAGCCTCTGCATTAAAATTCATAGAACACAAAAAATGTTTTCCACATTTGACAACTATTGCTTTTTAAATTTTTTTAAACATTTATTTATTTTTGAGAGAAAACATTGAGAGAGTGACAGAGTGAGAGCAGGGGAGAGGCAGAGAGAGACACATAGAATTTGAAGCAGACTCCAGGCTCTGAGTTGTTAGCACAGAGCCCAACACGGGGTTCAAACTCACATACCAGAGATCATGACCTGAGCCGAAGTCAGACACTCAACCTACTGAGCCACTTGGGTGCCCATGAGAATTACTACTTTTGTCATTGTATTCAAACCAGTGCAATAACTTCTAATGGAGAGAAAATGCTATCTAATCAGGTAAGATTCTAAATACTCTAGATTTATCAGAGAAATTAAAGTAATTATAGGTAAAAAATAGCAAAGTATTTAATCTCATTAGCACATAGAATACACTGCAAATTCTACAAAGTTGTTTATTTAAAACATAAACTAATGATTATATAGACCCTTGTTATTAAAAAAAAATCATTCCCCATAACCCATCCACCAAGCCTTTATCACTATAAAAGGCATTTATTTTTAGAATAAAGAAATCACACAAGATTGTGGAAAAGATTTAACAGACCCTTGTCAATGTTCCAAGCAGTTAACTTTGATTTCACATGCTAAAAGCTGAAGAGCCTATCATTAGAAAAGCATTTAATTGTAATATATTGGTTGGTTAGATTGAATTTAGTTAACTTCCATTCAGTTTTCTTTTCCTTGGTAGTAAAGTCAGTAATATGTTGTCTGAAGTAGTGCCAAAGAGCTGGCATTTCTTGACATGTTGCAACTTGGAATTTAACAAAACAAATAAACAAAGAGCTTACTCTAATTCATTTTTCACTGATAGGTTACTAATGCATTGATTTCTTAAATAAGTTTTCATTGATTTCTCCACTTCATTTGGTTAGTCAAAGCACAGTAATGAATAGACTAGCATCAAAGCATAATGCTTAACTGTTGACAAATACCCAGTTGGTTTAGATAATATTTGCATTTTGTTTTTTGAGGAGGGTGACTATGCTTATCTCTCCAAGAGATGTATAACATTGCAGCATGTTGAACTCTAGGGATTCACGTGTTTACAATAGTGATTTGTGATTATAATATGAAAAGACTTTCAGAGGTTTTCATTGCTCTTTACTCACTAGGTTTCTATTAAAAGACTAAATTGGATTTGTAGATGCATTTCTTGCATCTTAAAATCACCTCCTAAAATCTAACTTTATTTAATCAGTGATCAATATTCCAAATTGTAGGTGAGGACAAAGACTCAGTAGGGACAAGCACACTGGGGTACTTTCTATTAAATTAGGCCCATGGCAAGTCTTTTGGTCTACGTATATGCCCAAAGTTTTAAGCCAATTAGCTTTTTATTCGATTAAATCTTTCTTTTAAATGATAAATTTGATATTGACAGGTAACCTGTAGATAATAACTAAAGGAAGTAAATACATGTCTAATCATTCCTTTAATTAAATCAGAATATTTACTTACCTAATCAGAATTTTTAAATATTATAAAAGGTATAAACACAGAACTTTATGTAACATTTTTAAGGAATTATAAAAAATATAAAAAATAATTTAAAAATTATAAAAAATACTTTATATTTTTAGAAAGGAGAAACTAAAATGAACCTGTTATCACAGTATAAATGAGAGATGAAAAAGGAGGGAAAATTCAGACAAGAACAAAAATACTACAGGAAAATCAGATGTGAAAAATTATTATTTTTTCCACTGTTCCTCTGAGCATTATCACAGTTGATACTTTATGTAAGATTTAATTTTTAAAATTATTATTATCTATCTTCCCTACCATATTGTAAGTTTCATTAATGCAGGAACAATAATCAGCTTTTACTCACTATTTCATCTGCCAAGGTTAACATTATTATCTGCAGTAGATGATTCCTCAAATGTAAGGTTTATAGACTAATCATAAAAGCACTGCAATGCTCAATATTTGAGGCAATTGTTTAATACAAGTAAAAAACACTAAGATTTCCAAGGACCAAATTGCCTATATAAGAATTGTTATTATATATATTAGGACAGCTGTTTACAGGCTAAACTCCTGTTTTCTGCTACAAGAAACAATAGAGAACATACAACCCATCAAAACCATTCAAATCAACGAGCTGTAAGATTACATTATTACCTGGACATAGTCCATATAACAATCAAGATAATGACTAAATAAACGAAGTATATTGATATTCTATTAAAACTTCTCTAATATACTAGAGAAGTGTGCCCACTCCAGATTAGATTTGTTTAATTTTCAACAAGCTTGTGTGACTATTATTATGATCATGTTATCAGTGATAATGAAAGTTCACTGACTTACAGTTCTGTATCCAAATATAGGAAATAATGTCACAAAAAGCATGATTTGAACTTCAGTTTAATGAATTCAAAGTCAATATTATTTCTACCATATCACATTGTCATATATCTTTTAAAAAAGGCTTTATTACTCCCATTTTATAAAAGAATAAAGACATATGGTTGTTTTTCATTGATTTCTTCGAAGCTGTTATGGAACCTGGAAGAGGTATCACTCCCCAAGCTCTCATTAAGAGCACCTTACTGTGCTGTTAGTGGCAAAAAGACAATTTTCACAGAAACCAATAAACAAAATTAAATTCATATTAAAAATGTAAACAACAATCATGGATACCTCACTGATAAACATGATAATCAGTTCTGATTCATGTTACTTATTTTTGTTTTTCAATTGCTTAGGATCATACAGATAAACCCCTTTTCCTCTGTGACATACAATACACAAGAGGCAGAAAAAGAGAACTCAACCTTAGAAATTTCTAGGCAATTAGCCTCAAAAATAAAGTTTTTATCGATGGCAGAAAATTCTTCACTTTTTACAGAAACAGAATAGTTGAAAAAAAATTCACCACAGAGGAAAATATTTGATGGCAATTACTACCAGAGTGTAACAAATTCTACAAAAACTTTACTGCATAGGGATGAAATATTTCATTGAGTTCTTAATAAAAGAAAGATGTAGTAAGTGTTGATGGCTTAATTTCAGAATTTTTCAATGTTTTATACCTATAAAAGATATACGCAATTTTTTATATTTAAATTTCTTACAGCCATTTTATTTTATTTTATTTTTTTTAAATGTTTTTTATTTATTTCTAGGAGAGTGAGAGAGAGACAGCATGAGCAGCGAAGGGTCAGAGAGAGAGGGAGTCACAGACTCTGAAACAAGCTCCAGGCTCTGAGCTGGCAGTCAGCACAGAGCCTGATGCGGGGCTCGAAACCACGAACCGCGAGATCATGACCTAAGCGAAAGTCGGAGGCTTAACCAACTAAGCCACCCAGGCGCCCCATCTTACAGCCATTTTATATTTCAATTCATATTGTGATGCTTTAAAATTTGATACTTTTAAACACTATATGTTAACTAACTAGTTAAATAAAATATGAAGAAAAAAATATAGTTTTGGCCAACTTGCTGTGATCCTTAGTTTGTTTGTATGTTTTTTCCATTGAGAACAACTCTTAACCAACTGAGCCACACAGATACCCTGCGTACAGCTCTCAAAAGTAAGATTTTGTATCATTCTTCTAAATAGCATGGAGAGAAAGAAAGGAGAAATATATACTTCTACCATGTATTATTTATTTTAGTTTAAAATTATCTACAAGGTAGTCAGAGTGTCTGAACAAATAAATCTTCACATAAATCACCTCTTCTATCATCCATTTTAATCTGCCAACTCAAAAAATGATGAATAAAAGATAAGACTCAAAGGAGCATAGCGATTCAGGCACAAATACAAGAATGCAAGCCGATTCACTGACACAAATCAACAACACACAATTATTGAATGGGGACCATTCAGTGAGACACTTGCCTATGCTATTGGAGGTATGAAGCCAATGATACATAACATAAAACTTTTACTCATCTATCTGATTTCATTTTTTAACACTTTCTGCACATAGTCTAATGTTCTACAATACTTTGATACTGAAGCATGAACTCTTTTTTTGAGGAAATATGCATTTCTTTAGCATGTTATTTCACTTATAGTACTCAAATAATTGCATTTCTTTTGGTCACTTGACCACTAGAGTTTGAACTCTCATAGGGTAAGTCCTGGGTTTTTACATGTTAGTATCCCATCATTTAGAATATAGCAGATATTCAACTTTTTATTAATATACATAAACATATATTAAACTATATAAACTATATAAACATATAGTTCATTGACTGTATTAAAGACTTCGAAGAGATGCTTAATAAATTGTATGAACACTAAGTGTTAAAGAAGTTTTAGATGTAAACAGAGGACCAGAAAACTGCAGACCTACGTTCCCAAATATCTGTTGTACAATATTCATTTACTTTGGTTTTGTCAATTAGAGGGATACATAAAGAAAAACATGCCACTGCTTTTATTTATTTTTATCAAAGTATAGTTGACATACAATATTATTTTAGTTTCAGGTATACAAAATTGTCATTCAACATTTATGTACATTTGGAAGTGATTACCATGATGAGTACACAAAGTTATTACAATACATATTCCTCATGCTATAATTTACATCCCCATGACTTGTTTCATAGTTGTTAGTGTGGTTTTATCTATATTATGACTCTATCAGAAGGAAGACAGTAAGATTGCAGAATTATATAGGCTTGCATATTAAACTTTATTTCTCTATTATTTTATAATCCTATCAATAGAGACCACATATTAAGGTTTTGCTAACTTTTCAAGGCATCTTTCCATTGGCTTTATATCAGTTTGCTTCCTACAAGATAATAGTAAAAGTGGATCATCAGAGAGCATCTCTGTCTGACATTTCAAAAATTCAATTATGTTTCTCAATTTGACTAAAATTAAGCAGTCAAATGAAACATCACATAACTGTTACTTTGATCTTACCATATAAAATCATAATATTACAGTAAAGACAGTGTGAGGTCCAGATTGTGGACTTAGCAAAAATTCTCTCTTTTAAACATATCTCTGATTTGTTTGTTAAACATTGTCTATGATTTTCATTACTTCAGTAATAAAAGAGACAGTAAAATTTTCAAGAAGACTAAATTTTGCTTACTAGTGTTGTTGGGAATTTTAAAATATTACATTTTAACTTGTTTAGTAATGTAGCTTCTTGACTATACATACTAAACTTACAAATACACAGCGATTTCTGTGCATTTCTGAACAAATACTTGTTCAGAAAACAAAGATGCTTATGTAGAATTTATGATACAATTTGTGGTAAGGTAAAATACATACTTCACTTGAAAAGATCTATCTTTGATGTAGAGAAAAAATAAGTGAGTGTAAAAGAGAAGACTCACTTATGTATAATTTACTGTTGATTACTATGTGCCAGCATGATGCTAGAGATGTTAAATACAACATCTCATTACAACTTTCTCAACTATCCTACTAAGGACACTAACTGTAATCATTCATATTTTATAGTTGGTGAGAAAAGAGCTTCCATCAATTAAGTAAATTCATCCACACAATTACATATATTCAAGGATCCATTCCCAAATAGTATTATTTTTGTTTTATTTTATTAAAGTTTATTTATGTATTTTGATAGAGAATGAGTGAGTACAAGTGGGGGAGGGGCAAAGAGAGGAGGAGAGAGAATCCCAAGTAGGCTCCACACTTTCAATGCAATGAAGGGCTTGATATTACCAACTGTGAGATTATGTCCCAAACTGAAATCAAGAGTCAGACACTTAACCAACTGAGCCACCCACATGCCCCCCCACTAAAACTAGGATTTACCAAAAACTATCAAGAACATGAAATATATGTAAAACTGTACATAAAATTTTTCGTTCTGCAACACTTGAAAGAAAAGGAAGGAAAATTAGTTCAGACAGGTTCAATGATTATTTCCTCTAATTGTAATCTCAAATATTAATATATTATAATCTCCTATATTAAAAATAATAATTTTACTCTGAAAGTTATGCACATTTCTAGCTGAATGTGACCTCATTGGCTGTGAATTCCAATCTCATACTCTTATACAATTATGCATGAGGATATTAGCTCTTAAGAAAAAGAGATGTAAGGAATCATTCAAGATCATACAGCCAACTAGCACCAGCAGAGCCCAGGCCACGAATCAGGTCTCCTGTTTGCCAATTCTGTGTTGTTTTCATTTGTACTTACCAAATTCATTTCATTGCCATCCAAATACTATTCTGTTTCTGATGATTGCTTTGCCATCAGCTACTCTATTCTTGAAACGATGAACAAATTTCTTTGTTAAGTGTACTTTTTATCTATTCTCTTTTCTTCCTTAAGGTCAGGAAGGTCTTAATCTTGGTATCCTCATAACATCTATCACATTTCTTTATACAAAATGGATATCAATTAATATTTTTGGAATTAATGACTTGTTACATGGAAAACTTATGGATATGTGAGAGGAACAAAGTCCATGTTGACATATTCTTAACCCATCAGAACATGCATTATTCTCTTAACTTTTTGCCTTTATTTAAAGTCTTGCTCTATTGTGTTTTTAATATGAATTTGAATTTTAAACTCCTCATTATGCCTTGGAAAATATATGGAATATTTTTAACCACTTAAAAATAAAAAATGAAACAATCTATTATGAAAATGTGAAAATAACTTACATATCAAATATTAAACAATGAATGGAATAGTGAAGGGATACTATAGAGTCATGAAAAATTTACTATAGAAATATATTTAATGACAGAGAAATTGTCGACCATGTGTTTCAAGAATGAAGTGATTTTTGAACTGTATGTATAATAGAATATAAATTTCTTAAAGAAAACAACATGATTAAATTTTCTAGGTAAGTATGCATTTAAAAGCACATCAATATGAGGAGGGCACTTGATGGGATGAACACTGGGTGATGTATGGAAACCAATTTGACAATAAATTATATTTAAAAAAACACATCAGTAGATTCTATACTTTAGCACTTTTGGTAATTAAAAATTACCAATTGTTATTTAAAATCTAATTTGTTTCCATTTTATTTTGAAAAATCCTTCTTACACATGGGAAACCACCCAATACTGGGAGACTGATTTTTGCTATTTAAGTAATTCACTCTATACACAGGATATATCATCAGTCTCTCTCCTGCCTTTATTAAATGTACTTTCTATAAATAATTGCTAGCCCAGTTGGATTGTTATTTGAGTCTTTTGTATCCTTGTCAATTTTCTTCCTAGTTGTTTTATTAGTCATAGTTATTAAAATTGTGGTATTGGCATCTTTATTAATACTTAATGGCTTATTTTCCCTTCTATGTTGTCATTTTTACTTTATGTATTTTACTTATATATATTTAATTCATGTATATATTTCTGTTGTTAGATGCATATATTTTAGAGTTGCTGTATTTTTTTAAGCTCATTTTGACAATCAACTTCCTTAGGTTGATTTTTTAAATGTTTATTTATTTATTTATTTTGAGAGAGAGAGTGAGACAGAAAGAGAGAGAGAGAGAGAGAGAGAGAGAGAGAGACTATGAGTGGGGGAGGGGCAGAGAGTGAGGCAGAGAGAATTCCAAGCAGGTTCCACACTGTCAGCACAGAGCCTGAAGCTGGGGCTCAGTCTCACTAATTGTGAGATCATACCCAAGACAAAATCAAGAATCAGACACTCAACTGACCAAGCCACCCAGGAGCCCTAGTGGCTAGCTATATTTTCTTAATGAGTCAATAACTTCACCATTACGAAAACTAAGATCAGAGAAAGTAAGTAATTTTCCAAAGCTGCAATTCCAATTCAGGTGTTAAGTTTGCAATAATCCATGCTCTTTCCACTTTTCCATTGACTTCCAAGAAGAAATTCTACATTTATTTTTTTTCACATTTTATTATGCAAACTGCTAATTGTATATACCAAATCCAATGGCCATAAATTATTCTATGTGAATTTTGACTGGGAGAATTACTGATGTATTCAGACCTTTCTTATGCATGTATAGGAGAATTAGGAGGAACTTAACGGAGGACCATGGGGGAGAAGAAGGAGAAAAATAGTGAGGGAGAGGGAGGGAGGCAAACCATGAGAGACTCTTGAATGTAGAGAACAAACTGAGGGCTGATGGGGATGGGAGAAAGAAGAAGGTGGGTGATGGGCATGGAGGACTTGTGGGGATGAGCCCTGGGTGTTATATGGAAACCAATTTGACAATAAACTATTTAAAAAATAAATAAAGACTTGGGAGCATAATAAGAAAATATTATTTATTCTAGAAACAGTATGCTAAATTACAACATTAAATTTTGTTTCCATTCATACTATTTCACTATATTTCACTTCAAAAAAGGGAGAACAGCCTCAATGAGTCTTAAATGACAAAAGAAATTTACTTTACAGATGAGAAATGAGAAATGGAATAAATTAGTGAGGAATGAAACAAAGAAGAGACATATTTTCATTTGGAGACATATATAAATATATATATAAAACACATATATAATCATATATTGTACATATCACCAGTGGATGCTGAATATATATATATATAATTATAATTATTATTATATATAAAGATCTTATTTTAAGTAATCTCTATACCAAATGTGGGGCGTGAACTCACAACCCAGAGATCAAGAGTGGCATGCTCTAATGTCTACCAACTGAACCAGCCAGGTACCTCTGGAATAAATATATATTTTAATTCATTAAAAATTATATGATATGGACTTCTTTTCTAATAGTTTTTGCATGAATCTCTATTTTAACAAAAGGCATCTAATGTGAGTAATGGCATAGTTCCTTATTTTTTAAATTTTTAATGTTTTTTATTTCCGAGAGAGAGAGAGAGTGTGTGAGCTGGGGAGGGGCAGAGAGAGGGAGACACAGAATCCAGGAGACACACACAATCTGAAGCAGGCCCCAGGCTCTGAACTGTAAGCACAGAGACCAATGCTGGGCTCAAACTCCTGAATCGCAGGATCATGACCAGAGCAGATGTGGAACACAACTGACTGAGCCACCCAGGCACCCCAAGCATAGTCTGCATTTAACTATGCTTTAGCCCCCCCCTCCTTTTTTTCTCTAATTCAAGAGGCCTGTTATTTCATTTTATGAGTATATTTTAAAACTGCTTCAGTTAGCATTTCCCCTCCTTCATTGGATTGTTTGGGGTTGATTAATTAAAATGTCTTGAGAGATGGGGTCTGTAAATGGTAATGATCACATAAAGTTACTAGAGCAGTCCTATTGTGGATAATACAGTCTAAGTAATTTCCGTAGACAAATGTCTTGCTCACATGTATGGAACTCTCACTACCTACTGAAGCAGCTTTTCTATAATTTACTTTTATGGCTTTCAGTTTCAATTGGATTTTATGGACTTAATGGCTTGGGAAATGATTATGGGTAACAATAATTCAGAATTGACCTTTCCATAGTTACCTGCTTTTTTATTGGTTTAGCTAGAAATGCCCCTAATTGAATTTGTTGCTAACAAAAACATGTGCCCTAACAACTGCTGACTTACATTTTATAATTATTGTTATTATGTTAGATAAATATTTAAATAGTTAAGATAATCATGACAGTAGAGGAAAGTAGCCCATAGGAACACAAAGTCAGTGTGTATGTGAAAATATTTCACACTCAGATTAATCACGCTTCTTTATGAAAGAAACCCTTTGGGAGCTGTTAAAAATAAAATTTAAATGAACTGATAGTTGAATGCTGGGATTGCATAGGCCATAGTAGAAGTATAAAGGTAATTCAATTTTTATATGCATATTAAGAAGTAAAAGTCAATCGCAGTCACAACTCTAAAGTGAGAATTACTGTGAGATTTAATTTTGTGCATGCAAAGCAGTTAATACAATGCCAGTTATTTTACATATAATAAGTCTTTTAAAACACTAAATTCTATGAGTTCTGCACTACTATTAGATAGAATAGGCCATTTTGTTGATGCAAAAGTGACACAGAGAAGTTAAGTTTTTGCTCAATTTCATACTGCCAGTAAGGAATAAACATAGAGAAAAAAGTTTGTTTTTTCCTCAGGAACCTGATTCTGGAGCCAGATATCTTAATTATAATCACAAACAAACACAACTGATACCCATAATTGTAAGCTTTTTGTCTGTCTTCTACTTCCTACTAATAATAAGTAACTTAAGTTTTCAGAAGAAGGAACTTTCTGAAAGGAAAAAGAAGATTCCACAGAAGAAGTGGTAAAAAGCTTGATCTCAAGGCAAGATATGATTTGGATAGGCGGATGAGAAAATGAAGAGCACTCTAGATAAGAGAGTACATGGTGATGGAAAGTTTGGAGAGAGAACTAAGCTTATCATGCTTAGGAAAGATTAAGGAGACTGAAATTAGAAAAAAAAATTATAGGGAGATGTCAGAGATAAAGCTGAAGAGAAGAGGCAAGCCTAGTGGATAAAATGTCTTAAAAAAGCTAGGCAGAATATATCAGCTTTGACTTGAGAGAAGACAGATGTCTGAGAACACTGACATGTAGTTAGTATTAATGGGATAAATTAATAAAAGGTTAATGTTGTAATCAGCTTTCAATAAAGTTACTTAAATGTTTTTTAAATTTCAATGTCCTCATTTGTAAAATGAAATAATAGGTTTCTCAAAGACCTATTGTAAGCATTAGTGAAATAATATATATAAACCACATAGTGGAGTGTTTCAAGCACTAAGCAATTTATTTGAGACATTTACTAAAATTATTATTTTAATAATAGAACTTACAGAACAGAACAAGGAGGAAGAGGAAGAGGACGAGGTGGAGAAAAGGAAGGGGGAAGCACAACAGAGGCCAGCAGTGGCTTCCATGATAGGAGAATCTTATAAAATGTATCTTCTCCAGTGGGATTTAGTAACTGAGCAGATTTTATAATGTATCACAAAGTTCTTTTGAAACATTTCATCTTTGAGTTAGTACTAGGCAAAATTTAGAAGTCCTATCATGTTGCTCTCTAGGTACCATACTAAGTATGTCTCATATACATCTCTCTAGTTGTCTATTCACTGACATTGTCCCTGATCTGCAATCTCCTGTGTGGGGCACTAGGCCACAGTCACCTCTATGGACCTGTGTCTTCCTTCTTCCTCAGAACTTGGTTACATACTATCAGTTTGAAATAAGGCATATGTAGTTGATAAGGCTTAATGTAATCTGCCAACATACGATGCAATATTGAATGGTTTGTAAGTAAATGCTTTATAATAAATATTTTCTTCATTTTAACAAGTATTAACAATGTTTCCTTTTCATTCGTGATATAAATTTATTTTAAAACACATTGATTTATAGTAATACATTTAGGTAAAATGGATTTTAATAAAACAGAAATATATTATCTAAATATATGTAAATAAATGATAGATAGATGATAGATAGATAGATGATAGATAGATAGATAGATAGATAGATTCTTCCTTAGTAGAATGCCAAGTAATAAATACAGAGGGAATAATGGAGTTTAAATATCATCAGTAGAGACTGCAAGTAGTGGATGGAAGTTTGAGAAAGAACAGAAGTTTTTTTTAAAATCATTTCTCAATTTTATTTTATTTATTAATAAGCTTTATGATCATTGTGAGGCCTGAGATCAAGAGTCACTTACTCCACCAACTGAACCAACCAGGTGCCTCAAGAAGGAAGAGAATATTTACATGATTTCAAAGAATATCTTCATAAGGCACTTATTAATTATGAAAGAAAAGTTGTAATTAAAAAGTGTAATTCAAAACCTGTAGACTGTTTCTAGGATTGTTGGTTTATTGGTTTATTTCTCGTGCAAATAACATTACTAGGGATGTTATGAAAATGCCTCCCCCTGCACATTTATAACATTTCTTTAAGATATATTCCCAGGAAAGGAAATTGCATGTTATGAATTACACACACCTTTAGCCCAATGAGAAAATACCACATTTCTTCCTACACTGATTGCTCCAATCTAAATTCCATCAGCAATGCGTAAACCATTCCCATTGTTACACACCTTCACTAACAATTAGTAATGAAGACACATTTTTTATTTTTGTCAATCTCGTTATAAAAGACACTTCTCATTATGTTTTGATATGTATTTATCTTATTGCTAGCATTTTTTTTATATAGATATGAGGCATCCATTTGTGAAATTCCTGCTCATGACTTTGTCTATTTTTTTGTTGGCTCGTACTTTTCCCTATCAATTTTCAGAAGTTATTATTATTATTATTATTATTATTATTATTATTATACAATTACTATTATACAGAACTCAGCCTCAGGTGTTGAAGATTGAAATCATAATCATTTTAATTTTCTCCTTTGAAGAAGTTAAAGATATATTGCTAACAATAAAAAATACTTCCTACACTATAAACGGAAGCATTTCATAATCAAATATTTCAAGGACTGCTTCTACTTTATTTGGGCCTTTTTTTCTCTGCTTAAGGCAAACCACCAGCCTTGACACAACACAACAGCATTCCCTAGTTTAGAAACACATCCATATTATTTGTTTTCACATTTATCATGCCATAAGAATATTTTCAGAAATAGTGGTGCCGACGTGGCTCAGGCAGTGAAGTGTCCGATCTTCACAGCTTAGGACATGATCTGGTTCACAAGATTGAGCCCCCATGTTGGGCTCTGCACTGACAGCACAGGGCCTACTTGGGATTCTATCTCTCCTCTTTCTCACCCTTCCCTGCTTATGCTCTCTGCCTCTCTCTGTCAAAATAAATTAAAAAAAAAAATTTAAATGATATTCCCAGAAATAGATGTTAGTCACTTAATACAAATTGAAAATCCTGTTTTTTGTTACCTCTATCCACTTATCAACCCCTTGTTTTAAATAAACAATCTTAATCATCCTGTGTATCACAAGTTTTATCCCCTCTGTGAGGTTTTTGTAGACTTACACACACCAAGGTGGATTTTCTACACTCTGGAAACCATAGCGATATGATATCCTTCTTCTATCAAGTGTGCTGATTTCTCATTGAACAGAAAACTAGCCTTCCACACACAACCATGTATCCTGATAGATCCATCTCCAATTACATATTATGAAAATGTGAGATATTTAATCTTGTAATGCTGCTTTCCAAATGTGGTCTTTGGCTTGAGAAAGTCTGCCCGGAGGTTCTAAAGGAAGTATCAGGCACTAGAAAATCAGAGACTCACAGGTCATTCATCTTATGACCTTGAGGGAAATAAACTTGAAGCCCATGGACTGAGGAAGGCAAAAGGACAAGAAGGAGTTTTCCTGAATCACAGAATTAACCAAATCACAAAATTAACCAAACTTGAACATTTGTACCTCCTTACTTGTTGGTGTGTCTTTAGGTAAGCCCCTACTGTTTAAGAATTTTGTTCCCATATCTCTTACTTGTTTCTGCTATGCCGCTTTTATAAATAATATTCTAATTTACTAACATGTAGAACTGACATGAATAAATGTTTGTTGAATAAAAAATCATTGCTTCTCACACTTGAATGCTACTAATTTTTGTTAATATGACAAAAGTATTGCTACCTGATTCGAAAGATAACTGGAGGAGAAATAAAGCCAAAGGCACTTGCATTGCATAGACCAAAACCACCCTACAAAAGTTTTATACACTGGGTATTTAATTTTAAACTATAGTTAGAATCATTAAACTAATTTATTAGTTTATGTAGATAGGGCAGCAGTTAAGATTTATATTGACTAAGTCTTATTTTAGCCACTAGAATGAATAAAATGCAATAAACTAGAGCCAGAAGCTGAATTCCATTTTATAAATGATTTTTTTCCATTAATTGTTTTCCAGTTCTCAATAATTCACTATTATAGGGGCGCCTGGGTGGCTTAGTTGGTTGAGCATCCGACTTTAGCTTAGGTCATGATCTCGCGGTTCATGGGTTCGAGCCCCGCGTCAGGCTCTGTGCTGGCTGCCAGCTCAGAGCCTGGAGCCTGTTTCAGAGTCTGTGTCTCTCTCTCTCTCTGACCCTCCCCTGTTCATGCTGTCTCTCTATCACTCCTAGAAATAAATAAAAATATTTAAAAAAAATAATTCACTATTATAGAGCAGAAAGCCCATTGAACTGTATGGTTATGAGTTGTTCTTGTAACATGTTTTATGTCTCAGTATTAAATGCCTCAAAAAATCCTGATATTGGCTTCATATAAAGCTGTCCTTGAATGAAATTGTGTTTTGTCTCAAAAAATAATGTTGTACTAAAAGTACTCTTTATCCAAATTAAAAATTAAATTAACATGAAAATAATATATTTTATATATTTCTCTACATAGTGAATGTTTTCATATATTATTTTATAAAGATTAATCAACAACAAATAGACCCCAATCAGATTTTCATAAATCACTAAATGTATATAAATTTATCATTGTTATGCCTAATCTAATTATGACTACTCAGTTTAAATATACAGCCAATAATATATATATATATATAGTTCTGAGGTTTTCTTCAGAGATCAGAAACCACACTATTTCAAAAGCTCTTCATCACTTCAAGAGTTTTGAATATCATTACAGAAGTCAATAATTATATGCTGGTCCTGTTAAAAGAAGTATTCCCAAAAATCTTATCTCATCATTTCTGTATAGAACCAAAGCCATATCTTTACATTTCAGTCTTCCTATAAACTTGATCAGTAAAGGAGACACTAAGGCTCCATTGGGAAAAGAGCCTGGACCCTTTCCGCCATGCCACAGATGCACAAGCCTGTGTAATGGGGTATCATACCTTGTAGAGCAAAGACTCTTGTTCTTCCTCAGGGGAAGCAAAAACAATTCTTATCATTTCTACAAAGAAATGAAAGCCCTACCTCCTTTATTCTAAATAAATTTCTTTTTACCTTCAACTATTTCATACTCCCTCATACTTATGCTGTTCTTTTTTAATTCTGCCTTGTGTTCCTTCTCATATTTTATTGTCAGAATTCATGCTGCACACATTTTTTTCTGATAAAGTATGAGAGTTGCTACAGAATTGTACAAAATCTATATTCTTCATCTTATTATGTTCTAAGTTTGTTTTTTTTATTAGCTACTAGCACTCATATACTATTTTGCATTGCAAGTAAGAGCCTAAGTAAAAATGCTTGAGTACTTATATCCTCAAAGCAAAACAAAACAAAAACTGGCTTAAGAAAAAAAGAATAGTCTACTTAATATATAGGTAAGACATTCTTCACCTCTATGGTGGGTATGCCAATGCTTATTCTTCATTGAAATATTGCATTAGTTTCATGCTTCAAATAATATTTTACAATAATGATTGGCAATTATTTCAAATAATTTTTTTTTTACAAAATGAGAACCTTAATTTGTAAACTTTAAGTATTTTGATTTTAACTGAAAAGCATATTATGTATTTTTCAGACAAATGCACTTCCTATAATTTTGGATTGTAAACACTTGATGTATGTTCAATCATTTCAAAACTGTATTTTCAGGGACATCTGGCTGGTTCAGTCAGTAGACCATGTGACTCTTGATCTCAGGGTTATGCATTGGAGCACCATGTTGAGTGTAAAGATTACTTAAAAATAAAATCTTTAAAAATGTATTTTAAGGGGCGCCTGGGTGGCTTAGTCGGTTAAGCGTCCGACTTTCACTCAGGTCATGATCTCGCGCTCGTGGGTTCGAGCCCCGCATCGGGCTCTGTGCTGACTGCCAGCTCAGAGCCTGGAACCTGTTTCAGAGTCTGTGACTCCCTCTCTCTCTGACCCTCCCCTGCTCACGTTGTCTCTCTCTCTCTCTCTCATAGAAATAAATAAAACATTAAAAAAAAATTTAAAAAAATGTATTTTAAAATACTTTATGTAAATAACATTTGTATTATCACTGTCATGAAATGTGTTTGATAAAAGATAACAAATATTTTAATAATATATAATTAAATTGTGATAAGCATTTGTCATGATTATTTAAAGTATTGTTAAAGTCCTTCATTGGACATGGAGCTCAGTAAAACAAACAAACAAACAAAAATAAAAAAGAAAGGAAAGCTTTTAGGGGCACCTGGCTGGCTTGTCAGTGGAGATCGTGAATCTCAATCTTGGAGTCATGAGTTCAAGCCCCACATTGGCTGTAGAGATTACTAAATAATTAATAAGTTTTAAAAATAAAGCATTAATATATATATATTATATATTTATACATAATATTTATATTTACATAGTAGCTTTAAAATCCATTCCAGGTTAAGTATGCAGAAGATTATAAATAGAATTTTGTATATTTTGGTGGCTTCTGAACTAGGAAGGCAGGTTTTTTCCTCAAAAGGAGTTCTGTTTCTCATTTATTACATTCAATTGCTCCCTGTGATTGCCTGGTGCCATGAGAAAACAACATACCTTAGAATATAAACCTTTTATGACTACAAATTCGTAATTCCTTTATAGTAATTACGTGATTAACTCTCATGCAGTCATACTTTAAAACATGATATAATGCTGTATTATATTCAGTATTACAACCAGATGTCTCAATTCAATACTTCCAAGAGCTTCATTTCTGATCCACTCACTCATTTCTCCAAGTCCTTATAGAAATTCTGACATTTTATGATTATTAAACAATTTCACCTGAGAAGGGTAAATATCAAGATATGTATATTTGAACATAGTTATAATACAATCCATTTGACAGCCAGATTTGAACTGGCTTACTAAATTTTCTCAAGAGTCAACACTAATCATTGGAGAATTCATATTTCTTTCAGGATTTCTTTATGCATCTAAGAAAGACAGAATAAATGTTTGGCTGCACACATTTCAAATGGATGCAATCTTTAGACAAATTTGGATGACTTAAAATTTAAGTAACTCAGGACACCTGGGTGGCTCAATCAGTTAAACTTCTGACTTTGGTTCAGGTTGTGATCTCACCATTCATGGATTCAAACCGCATATCAGGTTCTGTGTTGACAGCTCAGAGCTTGGATCCTGCTTCGGATTATGTGTCTTGCTCTCTCTGCTGCTTCCCTGCTTGTGCTCTCTCTTTTTCAAAAATAAACATTTAAAAATAAAAATAAAATAAAATAAAACTTAGGTAACTTTTAAATACCTCACCCATATTGAGAAAATAAGAAGCTGAATGATATTTGAAAAAGATCTCCTGGGAAAAAGCTGCACTATGAGCTTCCCCCACTGATTTTTCAGGAATTTGGGGTACAATGTACTAATACCATAGCAACAGAGCAACAGAGACTGACCCTAAGGTAACTGTTAGGAGGTTAAATAGCTACTAGGGGGTTGAATACTTGAATTACTGTTTGAGGGACATCTTAACATTCCCGCTTGAGAAATATAAAGGGTGAGATAAAGATTCTGACAGACAGGAGAACAGAAGGGCATGGACAGATCTCATGCCCAAGTGCTGAGGAAGGTTTTAACAATGAATGTCAGAAAAGTTTGCTACTTGACTGATAGATACTGCTTTACAATATCTGTAAAGATTGGTGGGGTGTTTGAAGAAACCACAAATATACTGACAATAAAAAATAAGCTTTATTATTTTTTAATGATCATCTATTTGTTTTAATAGAAAGAGGTGGGGGAAGAGACAGAGAGAGAAGGAGACAGAGAAAATCTCAAGAAGGCCTCTCATAGTCAGAGCAGAGCCTGACGCAGAGCTCAATCTCAGGAACTGTGAGACCATGATCTGAACCAAAATCAGAGTCAGATGCTTAATTGACTGAGCCATCCTGGGGTCCTGAAAAAATCAGCTTTAAATACCTGCCAGTTCAGCCCAGTATCATTTATCCGAGAACCTTACTGATCCCCTACCTCTTCTCTCTCATCATGTCCCCAAATTAAGGATTTTGAAACTGAGTTTGGCAAGCTGGAGTAAAAGGAATCAATTGTACAATATTTGAACAGAAGGGGAAAGAAGTCGATCACCCAATCTGGTCTGCAAATTGCTCAAAGTGGCAAAGAAGAAAGGTCTTCACATTAATCTGGGAGACTGAACATGAATTGACACTATGTTTTAAAGTTCTAAAGTGATTGTGAGCATTTTTTACATCATAAAGTTACCAGAAAACACAAAGAGCCTGTCTGAATTTCTCAAAGGGCAGAGAAATAAATATCCTCACAGTGATTAACATAGACAACAGAACAAAAGTAAAGTTGATTTTATTTTATCTCCCAATACGTGCTTAAGCTTTGGAACAGTACTCATAAGAATAAGGCTGCCTTCACAAGGGGGCACTGTTTCTTCAATATAGCAGCACTGTTAGTTGCAAACACACAAGGTCTTAGCTCCTCACATTTTCAATTTACTCCTGCCATGTGTAATATCATCTGTCATGGCTTTGACACAATCACTGTGGTGGGCCTGCCTAGATTCCAGGTATATTACACATTTACAAGAACTGTTTCCTTAGAAAAAGGAAGTTGTGGTCTCATAAGCAAGAGACACTTGGTTTAATGATATAAAAATTTTTTGAAGACATGAGAAGGATATGTAATTGCACCACACCGCAAAACCTACAGTGCTTCTCAGGTGACAGAGAAATTACTCCAATCGATTTTAACGTCCCATTAAGGCCAGCCAGCAAACCAGGCATGCATTGTCTGCAACAATGAAGCATTCCTCTGGAGACTCAGCTTGGTAGAATAAATAAAAGGGGGTAATTCCTTCTATTAATTCAGTTCACTCTGACCATTGATGGGAATAGAGTCTGATTCCTGAAAACTGACCCGGGGTGAGTGGCGTCAATAAATAGAAGTTGGACCATGATATGAATGATCAGTTTCATTGTATGATTTCATCATACAGTAATTCCCTTATCCATGGTGGATATGTTTCAAGACCCCCAATGGATGCCTTGAAACAATGGATAGTACCAAATTCTATATATACTATTTTCTTCCAATACACAGATATGTATGCTGAAGTTTAATTTATAAATTAGGATGGTGAGAGATTAACAACAGTAAATAATAATACAATAGAATAAATATAACAAAAGTTTATAATAAAAGTTACGTGAATGTGGTCTCTCTCTCATATTGTACTGCACTCAAACTTCTTCTTTGTCAAGTGAGATGGTAAAATACCTATGTGATGAGATAAAATGAGATTAATGATGCAGGCACTGTGATATAATGTTAGGCAACTAGTGACCTCCTGACAGTACTCAGAAGTAGGATAATCTACTTCTGGATGACAGTTGACTGCACAACTAAAACCATGGGTAATGGGAAATGTAGAAAGCAAAACCACAGACTTTTATATATCCTAAGGGCAGCCAAAATTTCCTCTTCCAGTAATAATTAAAAAATAAATATTGAGCAAATGCATAAAACTTCCATTGTGATACTCAAAACCATTGGGATAAAAACATAAGCATTAAATAATAAGAAAGAGATGGATGGGATATGACAATCTCCAACTCATCAGGACTATTGCCTAATTCACAAATATGTTCCAGTAAATGGAGAAATGTGCTTATGCATCTTTCAAACAGTATTTTTTTGGCCGTGCTAAGTCTGTGTCCATAAGTACTATAACAAAGATCAAAGATGGTGTGGAGTAGGAAGACCCTAGACTCTTCTCAACAATGTTTCCCCAAACCATTGGCTTGGAAAATGAGAGATATTGAATGTCATGCTTGAAGCCTGGAGTTTTAAAAGTCAGCAGGTTTGGCTGGGATAGAGCCCAGAGGGCACTGCCACTGTTGCTGGAGAGAAGGCAGGCAAACAACTTTGGGACAGATGGAATGGAAACAGGGATCTGAAGAATGCCTGGGGCATGAAGTGGGGAGATTATTCACTTGTAGGAGAGCATTCTTGGAAGCAATGTTCACAGAGCCATCTCTCTGGGAACAAGGGAGCTGGCCAGCACCATTTCCCTTCCCTGCCTTTCAACATAAACACAGAGTCACTGGCTGAAGGCATTGCAGCTGACTAACTTGCTTATACCAAACCCCACTTCCCTGCCCTCAGACAAGACTGTCTTTTTCAGCCAAGGCTGCCTCAGTTCCAGCATGGCAGAGCACAAAACCCTATCCACACCATGTCTCCCAACTAGAGGACTGCAGGGCTTCAGTTGTGATGGTCTGAAGCCTGTGAGCCAGGTCTCATTTCACAAGCTGACCAAAGCATACCTAGTTAAAACTTGCTACATTCAGTTGAGCCACCCAACCCTGCCCACAGCAAGCAAGGAGGGCTTCTGCAGATACTGGTCTGAAGTATAGAGGGGCCAAAAAACAACAGAAGAGTGCATGCAGCACATGCTAGAGATCCTCCCTGAAACACCAGGCCCTGAACGCTACATGGCCTCTTCTTCATAAGGCCATTACTTTCAGGACCAGGAGATATACTGGCTTTTCTAACTCAGAGAAGAACGCAGAGGCTTAGACAACATGCCAAGGTGAAGGAATATATTCTAACTGAAAGAACAAGATAAGGCCATGGCCAAAAATGTAAATGAAACAGACAAGTAACATGCCTGATGGAGAATGTAAAGCAACAATCATAAGGATGCTCACTGGATCCTTTTTAAGAAAAGAACCATTTAAGAAAAGAACGGAAGACATCAGAAAGACCCTTATGATGGAGATAACAAAATTTAAAAAGTATCAGTCAGAAGAAGAATGCAATAAAGGAGATTGGAAGCAGGCTCGAGGCAATGAAGAACAGGCTAGAGGCGCCACAGGAACAAATTAGTGAACTATAAGACAAAACAATGGAAAATAATGAAACTGAATAGAAGAGAGAAAGAAGAATTACGCAACACAAGAATAGATTTAGAGAACTCAGTGACTACGTCAAAAGTAATAACATTTGTGTTATAGGAATTCCATAAGAAGAAGAAGAGAGAAAAGGGGACAGAAAGTATTTTAAGAATTAATAGCAGAAAACTTCCCTAATATGGGAAAGGAAATAGTCATCCAGATCTGGGAGGCACAGAGAACTCCCATCAAAATCAACAAAAGTAGCCAATACCAAGACATACTGTAATTAAATTTGCAAAATATCATGATAAAGAAAAATCTTAAAAGCAGCAAGACAAAGAAGTCAGTAACTTACAAGAAAAAACTCATAAGGCTAGCAGGGGATTTTTCAACAGAAACTCTGCAAACCAGAAAGAAGTGGCATGATATATTCTACATGCTGAATGGGAAAAATCTGCAGCCAGGAATATTCAATCCATCATGGCTATCATTCAAAATAGAAGGAGAGATAAAGTGTCTTCCAGATAAAAACTAAAGGAGTTCATAACCACTAACCCAATCCTGCAAGAAATATTAAAGAAGACACTTTGAATGTAGAAACTGGCAAAGATATGAAAGGATAAGAGAAAATCTCCAGAAAGAAAGACAAAACAAGTAATAAAATAGCAATAAACACATTTCTATTGATAATTACTTTGAATGTAAATGGACTAATAAGCACTCTACTCAGAAGACATAGGACATCAGGATGTTAAAAACAAACAAACAAGACCCATCTATGTACTATCTAGAAGAAACTCATTTTATAGCTAAAGACAACTGCAGATTGAAAGATGGAGAAACATTTACCACACAAATGGATGTCAAAAGAAAGTCAGGGAAGCTATTCATATAGAACTATTCATATAGGACAAACTAGACATTTTTATTCTTGTATTTTTTTTTTAATCCTGCTTTGATATTAGGGTAGTGTTGACCTCATGGAATGATTTTGAATGTGTTCCTTCTATTTCATTATTTTAAAATTTTGATAAATATTGTCATTAAATATATATATATATATATTTTAAATTTTTTTTAATGTTTTATTTATTTCTAGGAGAGAGAGAGAGAGAGAGAGAGAGAGAGAGACAGCTGGAGCAGGGGAGGGTCAGAGAGAGAGGGAGTCACAGACTCTGAAACAGGCTCCAGGCTCTGAGCTGGCAGTCAGCACAGAGCCCGACGCGGGGCTCGAACCCACGAACCGCGAGATCATGACCTAAGCGAAAGTCGGCCGCTTAACCGACTAAGCCACCCAGGCGCCCCTAAATATATATATTTTTTAATGTTTGGAAGAATTCACCAATGAAACCATGTGGCCTTGGACTTTTCTGTGATGGGAAATTTTGCTTCCTAACTTTCAGTATCGCTATTCATCTAAGAATATTTACTATTTCTTGGATTTAAGATTCATGATTGAAATATGATAACATGCATTTTTAGAAATTATCTTTTTTCCTAAGTTATCTGATTTTTTAGTATATCATTGTTTATAGTAATCTGTTGTCACACTATGTATTTCTGTGGTTATCTGTTGTATTGTTTTCACTCCCATTTCTCATTTTGGTTTTTGAGTCTTCCCTCTTTCTCTCTCTCCCTCTCCCATCTTTTCTTGGTTACAAATGTAGATAAAGCATTGCCAGTTTTGTTTACTTTTTTAGAAAAAGGGGTCATTACTTTCAACTTTACATCATTGTTTATTTTGGTCTCTACTTTATTTATTTCTGATTTTTCTTTATTATTTCCTTCCTCTACTGAATTTCAAGCAAGTTTCTTCTTTTTCTAGTTCCTTTGGTAGTAATGTTGTTTATTTAAACCATTTTTTATTAATACAAGCATTTAAAAAATAAAATTTACTCTAACATCAGCATATCAACATCAACAATCCCATAGTTTTTGGAATATTGTGTTTTCTTTTGCTTTTGTTTTGAGACATGTTTTGATTTACCATTTTGTTTCTTATTTGGCCCACTGCTTGTACAGTAGTGTAAATATTTAATCCTTACATTGTAAGTTTTCTAGCTTTTTTTTATTGTTGATATTTCGTTCTGTACTATTGTGTTTGGAAAATCCACCTGGTTTGATTTCGATTGTCTTAAATTTGTAATGTTTGTCATGTCTCTATGTGATTTAACAGGGGATTCTTCTCATATACTTAAAGAAAACATGCATTCTATTCTATTTTTCATGGTTTTAGAATGATGTATTCTGAAGTATGCTTCAAGTAAAAATGTGTTCTTGTTTAAACAAAAACAGTAACTTTAACTGACAGTACTCATTTGAAGAAAACATTTCAGAGGGGGGATGGGTGGGGGAATGGGTGAAATAGGTGAAGGGGATTAAGAATACACTTTTCATGAAAAGCGCTGAATGATGATGTATAAAATTGTTCAATCACTATATTGTACACCTGAAACTAGTATAACGCTGTATGTTAACTATACTGGAATTAAAAACTTAATTAAATAAAAGTGTTTCTAAGAAAAAAAGTACTAAAACATTGTTAATACAAATGTGTATCATATGTTCTATTCTTATTAAACGGATTAGAGAGGGGTGCCTGGATGGTTCAGTCAGTTAAGCATCCCACTTCAGCTGAGGACATGATCTCACAATTCATGAGTCTGAGCCCTGGATTGGGCTCTGTGCTGACAGCTCAGAGCCTACAGCCTGCTTCAGATTCTGTGGGTGTGTGTCTCTCCCTGTCTCTCCCCTGCTCATTCTCTGCCTCTCTATGTTTCTCAAAAAATGAACAAACATTGAGAAAGTTTTTTAAAATAAAAGGATTAGAAAAAGTACATATGTTAAATCACAATAGGTAAAAAAATGTTATGGTAAATAACTCTTTTCTCACTGATGTTATCACATAATGGAAAATCTTGAACTTTAGAATTGATATGGTTATTGGGAAATGATATAATGGGTCTGCAATGATATATGCATATATATTACAGACAAGAAATACTAAGGTATTAATGAAATAAAATTAAAGAGATTTGAGTTTATAGTAAAAACAATGAACTTAATGATAAAAAAAACTATGATATTAGCTCTTAGGGATGAATGATCTTATTGTACTTGTTTTAGACTACAATGATCATTTTATTTCACTTTAATGTTTACTTACTTATTTTGAGAGAGAAAGAAGGAAGGAGAGAGAAAAAGGGAGGGGGAGAGAGAGAGACTGAAAGCAGTGGAGGGGCAGGGAGAGAGGAAAGGAGAGAATCTCAAGTAGGCTCCATGTTCAGCCCAGAGACTGACTGGCACATGACCTGAGCCAAAATCAAGAGTTAGACACTTAACCAACTGAGCCACATAGGCTCAATTTCTCATAATGAATTCAGTTTCCACTGAAGTGTTTCAAACTGGTTTAAAAATACATATTATGCTTTTTCTTATTTCCTGTGACATTCCTCATTCGTCCAGAGGTAGAATTAATAAAACTTCATGGATGATATAATAAGAGAGATGAAAGAGGAATTCAAGATATACCAGGTTTCTTTTTGGGAAACTGGGTAGATGATACTTCAGAGAAACAGGAAAGAAAAAAATAGGTTTGTGAGAAAATACTGTGAGTTCAATTTTAATATATTGAAAGCTGAGAAGCTTAATGTGCTATCAGATAGATATGTTGATATGATTCTCAGGAATGAGATCTTTAGAGAACATATTGATTTGAGTGTCACTAGATATAAATAATCTCTGAAGCCTCAAGAGTAGATGAGGTCAAGCATGAAAGGTAGAGACTAAAAGGAGAGGAAACATAAGTTATTGAGATAATATTAACTCTTGAATGGAATATCTGGGAAAAGGGAAGACTTACAGCCAAGAAAACGGTTAATAAGGGCCTAGGTACCATGGTAAGTCTACCTAATTAGAAAAATGCCAACTGGGGAAATCTTGACAGCTTAAGCAGTGTGTCCCTATGTCTTAAACGATGCACACAGTTTATTCAATAAAGAGCCAAACTAACCACCTTGTTAGAACCACACCCCACTTCATTTTCACAGTTGGATTCTGTGGCTTGTGATTTTTCATTAGCGATTTTTAGTACAAAGCTGCTTAAAACTTCACCTGTGTTCTGGGAATGTAGCAAATTAACTTTCTTTGCTTCCCCATTTTTTTTTTCTTAACATCTAACAACTCAGATACCTTTTTAAAGTGGTTCACTGCTCAGAATACAGAACAGGAAGAATTCAATCCAAAGCTAAACAGCAAACTGATTGTTGTGCTTTCTTTCTCTCTAGATCAAGTCATAAATAAATACTAGAGTCCAAGTATAGTGAATGTAATGTTAGGTAATAATGAGTTGCTTTTTTGGGGGGAGTTGTTTTGTTTGTTTGTTTGTTTTAGATAAGCTAGATTACATGTACTATGACAAGGTGAGGTATGACTTGATCCCCAAAATATCCTTAAATTTAAAGGAATCTTCTAAATTCTCTATCACCTGAGACTCCTGTGAAGAAAGCCATAATTGGTAAGAGTCATTAAGGATTTACTGAGTTTTGTCAGACAAGCCTCATTTTGTTTCTTATTGCTTTTTTAAAAATGTTTTATTTATTTCTGAGGAGAGAGACAGCGTGAGCAAGGGAGGGTCAGAGAGAGACGGAAACACAGAATCAGAAACAGGCTCCAGGCTCTGAGCCAGCTGTCAGCACAGAGCCGATGCAGGGCTCAAACCCATGAACGGCGAGATTATGACTGGATCCAAAGCAGGATGCTTAACCAACTGAGCCACCCAGGAGCCCCCTTATTGCATTTTTTTTAATGAGCATATTTTTAAAGCAATAGAATAATGAAACGAAGTTGATATAATAGATCTGTATTTCAGCAAGGCATTTTACATGAGATTTTCAAAGATAAGAGGTAGATAGATGATTCCTGGATAACAGAGCATCTAAATGGATTCTTTAACTGGTTCTGCAGCGTTAGGCTCTTAAATTAGAAGAGGACTCAAATAAATTGAATTAGCAATTATAAAGTCTTTGCTCTTAAAGATTTAATGATTTAATACTTTTCTGGTAAATCTTGAATTTGTCATTGACTATCACACCATTTCCCTGCCTGGCTTCAGATTTGATGTGAGATTTGACTCCATTTAAATGTGAGCTTCTTTTGTGAGGATAGAAGTGGGAAGCTCTTGATTTATATTCAACAATCCAAGGAAATAAACTTGATGTACTGTGAAAAACAACTCTTATGGGGTTGTTGGTTCACATATACAGAAACAATAAAGATTAAGTGATTTTCACTCTAACCATTTAATTTTCCTCTCATCTTTTTATAGTATATCTGGTGGCTCACCACTGAGGATCTTACTGAGAAAAAGAAAATAGGCAAACCTATGTGTAACTATCATACAGGAATTCTATCAAACAGTGATGATAAATGGTTTGAATCTATTTTTGCCAAGATATCAGCTTGACAAGATATCTTTGGAAGTACTCCATATGACACGAGGTATCCCTCCTAACTATTTATTCTCTCTTTAATTCTCTAGAACAGCTCCTCTGAGTTATTTTACTCCCTAAGCTATCCAGAAGAAGAATATTCAGATATGATCATTAGCTGTGACTGTAAGCCACCCCAAACTCTTGATCCAGCCAATCTAAATCATCCATATGCACAAACACACATTTATGCATACAAATGTATAAACATATTCACTGACTTGCTGTATACCATATATCTACATAATCTAATGCTTTAAGTTAGGTTTTTTAGAATCTTTGAGTACCCATTACAACTTCTGGGAATATACAGCAATTGGAAAGAGTGAAGGATTTCTAGAGAGACAATATATAATATATAGAGAGAGAATATGTACACTGTCATTGTATCTTTTAAAATTTCTTTTGGAGCACTTCATATTTTTACTTTTATTTGTCTATCTAAAGATAGTGATAAATTAATGTAATTTATAAATAATGTGTATATATTGAAGTGTATACTTAACATTTTTATCTGATGGATTGTTTCATCAAAAACATTTGAAAATCATAGCTACAAAACATGTGAGGGCATGAGAAAAGCTCAAAAACTGTAGTTTAGAGAAATTAGATAAGTTCAAATTAATTAATTGTAACCTAAACATAACACATAAGTTTAAGCCTAACTATAATATATAAAATAAAATATGATATTTTAAGGAATTAATGAGTGTGAGTGAGTGAGTGTGAGTGTGTGTGTGTGTGTGTGTGTGTGTGTGTGTAATACAGAGAAAGGAAAAAACTTCATTGGATAATTGAAGTGAGGGTTGTCAGAAACATGATATTAGGATACATTAATGCCATTTATAAATAGAAAATAATAATAAATCAAAGCAAATAAGCATGTATTTGGTTTTATGGCATAAAAACACATGAGAATTATTTAACTTTAAAATTGAATTTCAACATGCAAAATAATTAGTATATATATATTATATATATATATTATATATATATATAATATATATATATATCTCAACCAAAGTTGATAGAATTTATTAGCTTTTATTTGGCTGCAGGTTCAGACTTCTTCCTTGATATTCACTCAGCTATTGCTTGTGGGTACATATAAGTAATACCACCACAATTTTAGACTTTAAAAAACTAGTAGTTTCCATTCTCTATATAATTTTAATTTTACAACGACAGGTTTCAATAGTACTCCTAATAGTAGATTAATAAAAAAACACAATCCTGATGTTACAAATTTTGTTTGAAAAGAAGTCTTTGCCCACACAATGATAGTAGCATGTCTTTAGTCTGCTTTGTTCTGTATTACAATCAAGTCACACAGGTTTAAAAAGAGCTATTAGAATGAATGGAACTTACCAATATATACCCTTTCCCTACAGGATGATTAATGGCTGGAGGATGAAAAGTGTCGAACCCCTCAGGATTTCCCTAAAACGAAAAAAATGGAAGAAGGAGGAACACATTGTGAATTCACATTTTTTTGGTAGCTATTAGATGCTATATCTAAGTCAGCTGATGAGATGAGAAAGGAGAGATTTAATAGACAATTTATAGATTAATGAAATTGACTAATTATGCTAAGAAATAATGCCATCAAAAGGCTGTTTTAATATAAAGTATTATAACCATCATATTTAAAGAATGAATGCAATTTTTAATATTTCTCTGATATAAAAATTCATGCTAAAAGATATCAATTTAACTATAAACCCATTTTCTTTTCTTAAAAGACAATTGAACTTATTAAAACATAATATGATCTTCATATATATGATCCTTAAATCTTTTTTCTCTTTTATGTTGCATAAAAAATGAACCACTCACAATGTTTTTCTATTATATTATTCATTTTTCAGATATGTTTTCTCATAGATTCAAAAATCAGCATATATCAAATTATGCTTGTTGTCTATAGAACTGTTATCCCACATCCAAGTGACTGCTATATTCTAGAGCAGTTCACAATTTTCAAATTAATAGCACACCAGTAAACATAAAATATTTGAGGTCATAATTAATGTACCTCAAAAACCTTTAATATATCAGGATAGAAACTATGCAACTCAATAGCTGAATATTTACCAGATAAGCACAGCTCATAGAAAAAATCATATATAATTAAACAGTTCAGTTAAAATAACACATTTAACAACATAACGTTGAATTGGGTAACAAAGATCACACTATTCTATGAATTATTTAATGATATCTGGTCATTTGCTCTTGAGATCTAAAGAGAAATCTGCAAAATGTCTGCCATTTACTGACCACAAAAAAGTGAGCACTTGGGGGCACCTTGATGGCTCAGTCTGTTAAGTGTCCAGTTCTTGATTTTGTCTCAGGTCATGATCCAAAGCAATATTTAACAATGGTGGTATCCAAAATTATGCATGAGGATACTCAGTCATGAGATTGAGTACCACATTGGGCTCCACACTTGGCTTGGAACCTGTTAAGGATTCTCTTTTCCTCTGTCCCTCCTTTACTTATCTCTCTCTCTCTCAAAACATAAATAAATAAATAAATAAATAAATAAATAAGATGAAAAAAGAACTGAGCACTTGGGGTTCATCATGGTTTCTTACTTTGATCCAAATGCTCCTTTCTTCACACAACCAAGCTTTTTACATTTCCCTTTCATTGGAGGTAGGCCCTTGTTACTAATTCAAAAATTATTAATTACTTCTAAATCTTTTTTTAAAGTTTTTTTTTTAAGACAGAGAAAAAGAGTTGTGGGGAGAAAGAGAGGTAGAGAGAGAGAGAGAGAGAATCCCAAGCAGGTTCTACACTGTCAGTGTGGAGCCTTACTCCGGGCTTGATCTCACAGACCTTGAGATCATTATCTGAGCTGAAAGCAAGAGTCAGGTGCTTAACCAACTGACCCACCTGGGTGCCTCTATTACTCATGCCTTCTAAACCAAACTCTCAACGCCTATTCTATGTAGGCATAATTTATTTTGCATTCATAGTCTTGTTCCAATATTAATATTGGAATAATGTTCATCATACATTTTTACATATATGCCTTCTTCCCTCAACTACATTTTTAGATCATTAGAACAGAAATCATGCTCTATATGTCTGTATATATTTAGAAAGTCAGAATATAGTTGAATTCTAGCTACTTAGATGGGAAAACATACATATGTTTTGATTACTTATTTAATTGGTGGGTATTTTAAAAAATTTTTAATGTTTTATTTCTGAGAGAGAGAGACAGTGTGAACAGGGGAGGGTCAGTGAGAGAGACACAGAATCTGAAACAGGCTCCAGAGCCTCAGCTGGCTGTCACCACAGAGCCCAATGCGGGGCTCGAACCCACGAACCGCGAGATCATGACCTGAGCCAAAGTTGGATGCTTAACCGACTGAGCCACCCAGGCGCCCCAATTCCCCTTATTTTTATTTTATTTATTTATTTATTTATTTTTCAGATCTCCCAGATCTTCTTATTTATTTATTTATTTATTATTTTTTTTTACAAATAGTTTATTGTCAAATTAGTTTCCACATAAAACCCAGTGCTCATCCCCACAAGTGCCCTCCTCCATGCCCATCCCCCTCCCCCCCAATTCCCCTTATTTTTAGATAAGGAATGTAAAGCAAGTAAATTTCCCCAAGGCCTGCCAGTCAGTAAGTGGTCAAGATGGGATTTAAATGTAGGAAGCCTGATTCAGCGCCTCCCTTTCTAACTTCAATAATATACTACCTGCTCCTACAATTCACATATTCTAGACAAAGGGGAAGAGAATATCAGGAGGAAGGAATGATAAAGATAGTTTACATATCATCAAAGTGTAAAAGTGACATTTTTAAAAAAGGCAGTAGCAATTCCTAAAGGATTCTACTCTTCACACCCCTTCCCCAATATACTCCAGGTAGTCTTAGAATCAATGAGTTCATGGAAATAAGACAAAAAGTTATAAAAGTTTTATCTAGATGTAGAAATATATTTAGGAGTTTAGAAAAAAGTGAAATTTCTTAGATAGTTACATAGGCACTCAACATTTCAAACACCTCTTTGTAATATATTAGAATTCAAATTGTGCCATTTAATTTTAAGATTTAAAATGTCTTTTAAATTTGATTAGTACCTTTACTTCTCTGTTCTTGAACATTTTAAGCATTTTTATATTTCCATTAACAGATACAGCATGTGTGAGACTTGTGTATAATTTTGAACTTTTAGTGCCACAAACTTCACATTTTCCTAAAGGAGAAACTTTTTGCTAAAGTATGCACATTTCATAGAATAAAGCAATATTTGATAATGGTGGGGTTCAAAATTATGCATGAGGATACTCTCACTTTTTCTTTCTAGAAGCAAATTCACACATTATTATAAGTCTTATAAAAAACATTTTTCTGAAAATTATAGTATGCATTTAACTCTGAAATAGATATCTTTGACAGAATCCTCCCTGTTTAAAAGTTAGGAAAAATGTGTCTCAAGCATGTTGAATCACTACCCAATGTTACTCAGGTTGTTCTTAGAAAAGCTTGGTTTTTCCTCTGCTCTTTGATATTGGGTTTACTATTTTTTTTTGTTTATTTGTTATATTTCTTTTGTGTTGTATTGTTATCATTTTCTGACACTTCATATTTTGCTTTTAATTTTCACAGAAAAAGTCAGTAATAGACAGATACACACACACACAAAATCAAGTATGTTGTGTAAAAAATATGTTGTTTGTGTTTAGACCCATGATTTACATGGCTTATTACATAATTTACATACGATCTGACATTATAAATTTAAAAGCTAATTTACCATTGCATTATGCACTAATCATTTTCAAAAAAATCCCTGAACAACGATGTTGAAAATTAAATCCTAATCCATGGTCACTGATTTTAAATCTTAGAACACTAAAGCTGATTTCAAAATATGTTATAAATACCAGTAGTTATGGAGACCCATAATATTGTGAAAGGGGAAAATTTATAAAGTATGATTTCTGTTCTATAATGAAATAAATTATAGAAAGGTGGTGATTTTTGAGGGTTATAAAGGTATACAATACCAGGAAAAAAGTGAAAATTTTAAAGAGTATGTGCACTTCTTTCAAAAATTCCTTACTCTGGTATAATTCTGTGAACAGATAGGAAAGATACATTTTCTAATAAAATAAATATTTAATGAAAAATGAATATAAGATAATGCCTTCATAAAAGATTGTAAAATACAATCATGTAAACAATTGGCCTCAATCCACAGGTAAAGCTGAAACCAACTCTATATCTTACTGAAATTCTTTCTTACAATTACTCCATAGTATTCAACCTCTACTTCTTCCTCTAAATCATTTTTTCAGCATAATTATAAAGTTCCTGCCTCTGATTCTTCCCCCAGTCTATCTCAGTCTCCTCTCCTCTTCCTGCTTCCATTTCTGGGTTGGCCTCAGGTCAACATCTCCATACACCCTGTAACTAAAACCCTTATTAACTTAGTCTTCCTGCATTCTCACTATCTTGCTTATTGAAAACTCTAGACCAGCCCAATAGTCCTTTTCCTTCATTCTATATCTTCTTTTTAGCCACCCTGAAAATCTGAGTTACTTATTAATAAAACTCATAATTAATGGCTTCTTTATTTTTTAACTTTTAATGTTTGTTTGTTTGTTTGACAGAGAGAGAGAGATGAAAGAGGGAGAGGGGCAGAGATTGATACACAAAGTCTGAAGCAATTCCCAGGCTCCAACATGTCGGCACAGAGCCCCATGCTAGACTTGAACTCACAAACAATGAGATGATGACTGGAGCCAAAGTCAGACACTCAACTGACTAAGTCACTCAGGTGGCTCCGTGGCTTCTTTATTAATAATAGGAATCCATTTTGTCAAAAAAAAATGGGTTGGAAAATGATTAGTGAGTATATAGAAGCAAGACCGCAAACTTCTGAAGATTAGGTGTAGAACATAGTCCAAGAATCAGAAAGCCTAGATCTTCATTTGTATTTTAAAAGTAGGAGAAGGTATGTGCCCATCTAAATTGTGGGATGGAATATGCTTTATCATTGATCATTTCAGATTTTTCCTAGCAGGGAGGTCTAAGATAAGCTACAATGTTAGGTATTCATATCTGGTAGCTAGCAGCATGCTCACTGCTACTCACATTGCATTTCTTCCAAGTAACAATCCAGAAATAGATATTCAAAACCATATACTAACATTAATTCTTTTGATAAGAACCTGGGCAGATTAGGGGTGACAGTGTGCACACATTAGTGACATCTTTGCTTTCTAAGGTAGATTTGCATACCTTTCCTTGACATGTGGGATTCACAAATGGTAGCTTGGTGACAGCTACATAATGACAGCCGTGCTACCACCATGCTTAACTCACTGATATTTCTGGCCGGTCGGTGTGGCTCATTTCCATGCTGATCATCAATTTTATCACAATTTAAGCATCACATCAAATGGCACCCACCCCATAAAGTGCAAGTCAACCATATAGATATTGCATATCAGCAGAGGATATTATATATGTTTAAGAAATTTGACCAGGATTCCATGAACTGCACAGATATTTGTTTGGAATAGGAAATCGGTATTCACTTTACACTTAGGGGATGATGTAATGGAGACAAGCTTCCCATGGGAACAGAATAGGGATATTTGAAAGAGCAACAATCTTTGTTGTGTTGGAAGGTGTGTCAATTATCTTACATACAGAAAAATATTTTGTTTTATTAAACGGCAACTGTAGTATCTACAAAATAATTACACTGAAGAGAAATTGAAAGACAGCTCCAATATCTCAAATAAAAAGCAAGCAAAGAAAGGAAATCCTTGTAAGTTTCCTATTTTATAAAGCTATTACTTTTCTCCATTCTCCTCTTCTCAGTCACACCCTTTCCAAAAAAAGTGGTTAACCTTTACTAACTCTAATTCCAAACATTCCCTTCATAACTTAAACACTTCGTTAGAGATTCTTGGCACTGACTGCTATATCCGGAGTTACCAGTGATCTCCACATTCACAATTGCAATGCTGATTAAATTTTTGGTTATTTTACCTGTGTTATTTAACATTTGGTTCTGCTAACTACTGTTACCATCTTAAAACTTTTCTCCTGACTTCTATGACATTGTTTTCCTCTAACTTTCTTCCTAGTACTCTGATTATTACTCCCTAATTAATTACATTATCTCATATATTTCCTCAGCACTTCATTTTTCATACGTTGACTTTCACATTCTTTTTTTTTTTAATTTAATGTTTATTTATATTTGAGAGAGAGAGAAAGAGACAGTGTGTGAGCAGGGGAGGGGCAGAGTGAGAAGGAGACACAGAATCTGAACCAGGCTCCAGGCTCTGAGCTGTCAGCACAGAGCCTGAACCGGAGCTCAAACTCAGAAACTGCAAGATCATGACCTGAGCCAAAGTTGGATGCTTAACCAACTGAGCCACCCAGGTGCCTTTCATTCTTTTTTTTTTTTTTTTTTTTAATGTTTATGTTGAGAGAGACAGACAGACAGACAGATACCACAAGAGGGGAAAGGAAGAGACAGAGGGAGAGAGGGAATCACAAGCAGGGTCTGCACTGTCAGTGCAGATCCCAGCACAGGGCTTGATCTCACAAAATGTGAGATCATGACTGAGCTGAAACCAACTCATATTCTTAAATGACTGAGCCACCTAGGTGCCCCACTTTTCTCATTTTATACTATATCTTAATACAGCTTCATACACAGTCATGTTTCACAAAATAGCCTATTACTGATAAATCCCAAATGTACAGCCCCCAAGCATATGTACCAAACTTACTATTAGACATGTATACACAGATGTGTCAAACACATTCACAATTCAGTTTGTGAAATTTTTAGTCACCTTGTTTCCATTCATCTGCTCCTGCATTCATCTCGGTGAACAATAAAAATAGATAACATTTATTCAGCATTTTCTCTATGCCTGACACTTGCAATATCTGATTTAAGTACTCTACAGAGACCTATGAAAGATATTAATAGTATCACCATTTTAAAAATGAAACTGATCCACAAAGAATTAAAGTTAATCAGTTTGGGCAACTGATAAATACTGGAGCTGGAATCGGAATAGACTGTCTTCACTCTTAACCATTATACCTTAAAAGATGTATGTCCAGTTGTAGATGAAAACAATTGAGATAATACTTTTATTCACCACAGTTAGCTATCGTTATTCAGTTTATTGATTATGGGTAAAAATATTAATCACATATATTTCCTCCTCTCCATTGCTTTGGCTCTGATTTTAGTTTAGGTCTTCTGGATTATTTTAATAATTATGGTTCTTGCTGATTCCCAACATTTTATTCTGCTGTTGTTTAAGATCAGTCTAGGTAACTAGAAAAAAAAGTTAACCTAGATATCACCATGATTTTCAATCAGCTGTATAAAAAAGACATATGTGTAGATTTCATGGGCACATAATTCTTCCCATCTTTATAGCTCGATTTCCTAAGATAAGGCATATAATTTCTAATCATCAAAAATGGGATTAATTGTAAAAAAATTGAAAATCTATAAAAAATATGAATAAAACTCACCCCTCTATTTGTACTTTGACAGGTTAGAGCAAAATAAACTTCTGAGAAAGAAGGTTTCATGAGTTTGGGCTACCAAAATGTAAAATTTACAAGTCACTAGCATCTGTGCATGTTTATACAGAAATGAAATAGAAAAATTGGGAAGTGGGGTTCCTGGGTGTCTCAGTTGGTTGAGTCCAACTTTGGCTCAGGTCATGATTTTATGGGTTTGTGAGTTCAAGCCCCTCATCAGGTTCCCTGCTATCAGTGCAGAGTCTACTTCTGTTCTTGTCTCCCACTCTGCCTCTCCCCTGCTCATGCTTTCCCTCTCAAAAATAAGTAAACATGAATAAAAAATAAAAAATTAAAAAGTTGCACAAAGAAGCTAAATTACTCTCGGTAATTCAGAAACTATTTTTTTCAATTCCCACTTAAAAGAACTATGCCTTACATTAAAATAAAAATACAGGGGCACCTGGGCGGCTCAGTCGGTTGAGCATCTGACTTCGGCGCAGGTCATGATCTTGCGGTTTGTGGGTTCGAGCCCCGCGTCGGACTCTGTGCTGACAGCCAGCTCCAGAGCCTGGAGCCTGCTTCAAATTCTGTATCTCCCTCTCTCTCTGACCCTACCCTGCTCTCTCTCTCTCAGAAATAAATAAAACATTAAAAAATTATGTTAAAAAACCCTAAAACTCCTGGGTTAAAATATCATTTCTATTTGTGTCTAAAGAAAGTTGCTAAGTTTCTACGGCTCTCAGTTTTCCTACCTGGGGGAAAATCAAGTGTGCGGTGGGGAGCATTTTACTACATTTTACTACTAAGATTTTTTTTAATTTTTTTTTTTTTATTTACTTCTAGGAGAGAGAGAGACAGACAGCGTGAGCAGGGGAGGGTCAGAGAGAGAGGGAGTCACAGACTGAAACAGCCTTCAGGCTCTGAGCTGGCAGTCAGCACAGAGCCCGATGCGAACCCACTAACCGTGAGATCATGACCTAAGCGAAAGTCGGACGCTTAACCGACTAGGCCACCCAGGCGCCCCTACTAAGATTTTTTTTTCTGCTCAGCATTTCAATTTGGGGAGATTTCTCAAATTGGATAAAATTGCTTTGCTATCATCAAGTGAATTAAGGCAGAGGACAACATTTAAACAATCAACAAAACAGTATTATGTCTATTTGGAGAACAAAAAAAAGAAAATGAGATGTCTGTTATTTAAAATGTGAACTTCACAATTTGAATTTTGAAGGAAACATCAGAAGCTTTAATGGTATTCTCCTAAATTATCTTTAATTAAAGTGTACAAATTCATAATCACAAAGGTGTATACATTGTTTTCAGTAATAAATGACTTTGTTCCAAAGTGAAAATATATTTGGAATAGAAAAAGTGAAAGACAGCAGTAACCTCAGTGTTTGGCACAACTCTGTGCAGAAAAGTAAGCTGAAACTAGAGAAGTGAGATGAACAAGCATTTTGGGTCAAAGGATCAATAAAAATGAATGTACTGATAGAAAATTTCTGACAAGAAAGCTCGAAGTATTCCCATTTTGTTGCATGTCTGATGCCATTGAATTAAGAGCACTCATTCACACAGTTTTTATGCACGCTGAATGCAGCTTTGAACAAATAGCCATCCAGCACTTTCAACAATTGGTCAAAATACATTAGAGCCGTCTAACAGGGAGTCCTAAGAGCTGATGTGTTTTTGCCCAGACCACATACTGAGAATTCCAATCAAACAAGCATCCAAATCACTACAACCTAATTGCCACCACTCTGAATGTGGGATGCAATCACTGCTGTCCTGCCCTTGTTTTTCTCAAATAAAAATTAGTGATCCTCTCAATTTAGCAGAACTGCCCAGGCTATTGGGAAATCCAGCAGCAGGATCCTAAGCAACTACAGACTATAAATTGGTTTCTGTGGGTTTATTTATGTGGCTGATAACAGGTAACTTCTTTCTGAGTAAGTGGCAAAGAGTAACACAAAGAAAAATTAAGACAAAGATGACTTAAACATTTTCTTCCCTAACAAAGGATGGTTCTTTCAAAAATCAGATTAAAAATATCATGAAAAAAATGAAAGAAAGATTTAGCAATATGTTATTAAATGCAAAATTAAATTGAGCACTGATAAACCTTACTGTTATAGGTCTGTAAACAAACTGAAATGTATTCTTCCATCTTGGTTTCACACAAAGTGCAATATGCACTATGTTAAAATTAGATAATCTACTTAAAAGCTATTACTACAAAAATTCACCTTCTTGCTAATCAAATTTACTGTAAAGTGAGTGAGATTGCTTTTCTTTCAAAATTTCTATTTGTTGTTTTGAAGAGAGTGATAAATTTTTAAATGTTTTCCATTTCCTTAAATAAATGCATTTTGATATTTTGAAAAACAAGAATGTAAAATATATAATATTTCCATAAAATGTGCATGCTTTCTTTAAAAATTATATATAAATTTATTTATTTATTTATTTATTGATATGACTCACAAAAATCCATTATGCCACTAGTGAAAGAAAGTAGTTTTTAAAGTTACTATTGTGAATAATATTTTATTTTTTCATGTCCCCACACATACCAAAAATTGTGAAACATATAGTTATATCTTGAGACAGTTTGAAATGTGAAATACTTAAACTACTTTTGAAGAGTTTTTGATTTTAACTTTGTACTAGAAATAAAAAGCAAATGCGGAAATCAATGGAACTGAATTCTAGGGAAATCAATTTTATTTTTTTGTTATTATTTTATTTCCAGTTAGTTATCATACAGTGTTATATTAGTTGCAGGTGTATGATATAGTGATTCAACACTTCCATACAACACCCAGTACTCATCACAAGTACACTCCTCAATACCCATCACCTGTTTTAACCATGCCCCTGCCCACCTCCTTTCTGTAACCATCAGTCTGTTTTCTATAGTTAAGAGTGTGTTTCTTAGTTTGTCTCTCTCTCTCTACCTTCCCCTTTGTTTGTTTGCTTCGTTTTTTAAATTCCACATATAAGTGAGACCATATGGTATTTGTCTCTCTCTTATTTTGCTTATTAATATTTTATTCTATAGCTCCATCCATGTTGGTGCAAATGGCAATATTTCATTCTTTTTTATGGCTGAATAATATCCCATTCATATAAATACACCATGGCTTCTCTATCCATTCATCAACCAAAGGACACTTTGGCTGATTCCATATCTTGACTATTGTATATAATGCTGCTTATGAACATAAGGGTACATATATCCCTTTAATTAGTGTTTTTGTATTCTTTGGGAAAATACCCAGTAGTGTGCTTGTTGGATCATAAAGTTCTATTTTTAACTTTTTGAGGAAACTCCATACTGTTTTCCACAGTGGCTGTACCAGTTTTCATTCTTACCAACAGTGCAAGAGGTTTCCCCTTTCTCCACATTCTCACCAACACCTGTCGTTTCCTGTGTTGACTATGTTGGACATTCTGACAGGTGTGAAATGATATTTCATTGTAGGTTTGATTTGTAGTTTCCTGATGGTAAGTAATGATGAATATCCTTTCATGGGTCTACTTGCCATCTAGATGTCTTCTTTGGAGAAATGTCTATTTGTACCTTCTATCCAGGTTTAACTGAATTATTTTATTATTACTATTTTTTTCATTTACATCCAAGTTAGTTAGCATATAATGCAATAATGATTTCAGGAGTAGATTCCAGTGATTCATCCCTGATGTGTAACACCCAGTACTCATCCTAACAAATGTCTTTTTTGAGGGTCGGGTGTTGAGCTGTATCACTACTTTATGTTTTTTGGATACTAAGCCTTAATTGGGTATGTCATTGACAAATATCTTATTCCATTCAGTAAGTTTCATTTGAGTTTTGTTGGTTATTTCTTTTGCTGTGCAGAAGCTTTTTATTTTGATGTAGTCACTATAGTGTATTTTTGCTTTTGTTTTCTTTGCCCAGGAGACATATCTAGAAGTTGCTACAGCCAATGTCAAGGAGGTTACTGCCTGTGTTCTGTGCTAGTATTTTTATGGTTCAAGTCTCACAAGACTTTTTTTTCCCTCCTTAACACTAATTTTATTTTTTCATTTAATTTAATTTAATTATTTATTTATTTATTTTTTTACAAACAGTTTATTGTCAAGTTGGTTTCCAAGTAACACCCAGTGCTCATCCCACAAGTGCCCTCTTCCATGCCCATCTCCCTCCCTCCCCTGCACACCCATCAGTCCTCAATTTGATCTCATCATTCAAGAGTCTCTCATGGTTTGCCTCCCTCCCTCTCCCCCACCATTTTCTCCCTTCTTCTCCCCTATGGTCCTCCGTTAAGCTCCTCCTAAATGTGCAAACATATGATATTTGTCCTTCTCTGCCTGACTTATAAGACTTTAATCCATTTTTAATTTATTTTTGTGTACAGTGTAGGAAAGTGGTCTAGTTTCATTCTTTTCCATGTTGCTGTCCAGTTTTTCCAAAACCATTTGTTGAAGAGACAGTCCTTTACCAATTGGATATTCTTTCCTGCTTGGTTGAAGATTAGCTGGCCATATAGTTGTGGGTTTATTTCTGGGTTTTCCATTGCATTCTATTGATCTATGTGTCTATATTTGTGCCAGTACAATACTGTTTTGATTACTCCAGCTTTGTACTATAACTTGAAATCCTGAATTGTGATGTTTACAGCTTTTCTTTTTTTATTGAAAAATCTTTTTTTAACATTTATTCATTTTCGAGAGACAGAGACAAACCACAGGAGGCAGGAGCAGAGAAAGAGGGAGACAAAGATTCTGAAGCAGATATCAGGCTCTGAGCTGTCTGTCATCACAGAGCCTAACGCGGGACTTGAACCCACAAATTGTGAGATCATGACCTGAGCCGAAGTCAGGCACTTTACTGACTGAGCCACCCAGGTTCCCTGCTTTGCTTTTCTTTTTAAAGATTGCTTTGGTTATCCAGAGTCTGTTGTGGTTCCATAAAATTTTGGAATTGTTTGTTATAGCTCTGTGAAAAATGCTGTTGATGTTTTGATGAAGATTGCATTAAACGTATACATTGTTTTGGGTAGTTTAAACACTTTAACTGTATTTGTTTTTCCAATCCAGGAGCATAGAATGTTTTTCCAGTTCTTTATGTCATCCTCAATTTTTGTTCATCATATTTTTCAGAGTACAGGTCTTTCACCTTTAGTTAGGTTTATTCCTAGGTTTTTACTAACTCTGGTGCAATGGTAAATAGGATTTTCTTAATTTCTCCTTCTGCTGCTTCATTATTGGTGGATAGAAACACAACAGATTTGTGTACATTGATTTTGTGTCTTGTGAATTAACTCATTCATGAGTTTTAGCAGTTTTTTCACAGTGTCTTTCTGGGTTTTCTATATATAGAACTGTATAATCTGAAAAATAGTGAAAGTTTTACTTCTTCCTTACAGATTTGGATGCCTTTTATTTCTTTTTGTTGTACTGTGGCTAAGACTTCCAGTACTATGTTGAATAAAAGAGATGAGAGTGGACATCTTTCTCTTGTTCCTGATTTTAAAGGAAAACCTCTTAGTTTTTCTCCACTGAATACGTTAGGTGTGGGTATTTAGTATATAGCATTTATTATGTTGAGGTATGTTCCCTCTAAGCCTACTTTGTTAACTTTTTTTAAAATCCTGAATGGATGCTGTACTTTGTCAAATGATTTTTCTGCTTCTATTAAAATTATCATATGAGAAACACCTGAGTGGCTCAGCCAGCTAAATGTCCAACTCCTGATTTTGGCTTAGATGATGTTCTAAGTGATCATCAGTGATCACTCAGTGATGTGACACTGAGCCCCACATCAGGCTTTGCACTCACAGACTACTTAAGCTTCTCTCTCTCTGCCTCTCTGCTCCTCCCTTACTCTCTCTCTTTCTCAAAATAAACAAACATTGTTAAAAAAAGACACCCCCACACACACAAACATTGTTTAAAAAGAAACGATCACATGATTCTTATCCTCTATCTTACTGATGTGAAGTATGAAGTTATTGATCTGCAGATATAGAACCACCCTTGCAACCCAGGAGTAAACCCCAACTGATCATGGTGAATGTCTTTTTTTTTTTTTTTTTAATATATTGTTGAATTCAGTTTGCTAATATTGTGGACTTTTGCGTTCACCAGGGATATTGGCCTCTGGTTCTCTTTTTTTAATGGTGTCTTTACCCAGTTTTGGCATCAGGATAATGTTATCCTCATAGAATGAACTTCAACATTCTCCTTCCTTTCTTATTTTTTTGAAATAGTTTGAGAAGAATAGGTATTATTAACTCTTCTTTAAGTGTTTGGTTGAATTTGCCGGTGAAGCCACCTTGTCCTAGAGTTTTGTTTGTTGGGAGTTTTTGATTACGGATTCAATTCCTTTGCTGGTTCAGTCTGTTCAGATGTTCTATTTCTTCCTATTTGAGTTTTGGTAGGATATATTTTTCTAGGAATTTATCCATTTCTTCTAGGTTGTCCAATTTGTGGGTATGGAGATTTTAATAATCTTCTCTTAAAACTGTTTGTATTTCTTTGGTGTTGGTTTATATTTTTCCTCTCTGATGTGTTATTTTATTTACTTGAGCCCTCTCTCTCTCTCTCTCTCTCGATAACTCTAGCTAGAGGTTGATGAATTTTATTGATTTTTTTTTCAAAGAACCAACTCCTGATTTCATGGTGTGTTCTACTGTTTTGTTTTGTAGTTTCTATAACCCTTTTTCTCCTACTCTAATCTTTATTATTTTATTACTTCTGGTTTTAGGTTTTAGGTTTTGTTTGTTCTACGTGTAAGCTTAGATTGATTACATGCATTTTTTCTTGCTTCTTGAGATAGGCCTCTATTGCATACAGTTCCGTCTTAGAACCACTTTTGCTATATCCAAAAAGTTTTGGACCATTGTATTTTCATTTTCATTTTTTTTATGTACTTTTTAATTTCTTGTTTTAAATCCTGGCTGACTCATTCATTATTTAGTAGTATGTTATTTAATCTCTATGTATTTGTGATCTTTCTAGGTTGTTTTGTTGTGGTTAGCTTCTAGTTTCATAATGCTCTGGTCAAAAAAAGGTGCATAATATGGCTTCAATCTTCTTGAATTTGTTGATACTTGCTTTATTGGCTAATATGTGATTTCTCCTGGAGAATATTCCATGTCCACTTGAAAAGAGTACGTATTCTGCTGTTTTAGAATGGAATGTTCTGAATATATCTATTAAATCCATCTGTTCAAGTGTGCCAATTAAAGGCTTGTTTCTTTGTTGATGTTCTGTTTAGATAATCTGTTCATTGATACAGGTGGGATGTTAAAGTCCTCTACTGTTATTAAATTATTACCAATTAATAACTTTATGTTTGTTATTAACCGTTTTATATATTTGGTTGCTCTTATTTGGGATGCATGAATATTTACGTTTGTTGTAGGATTGTTGTCTTTATTATTATTTGATGTCTTCCCTTGTCTTTTGATATAGTTTTTGTTTAAAGTCTATTTTGCCCAATATAAGTATTGCTACTCTGGCTATTTTTGATATCCGTTCGTGTGAAAAATGTTCCTCCATCCCCTCACGTTCAATCTGCAGGTGTCTTTAGGTCTACAGTGAGTCTCTTGTAGGCAGCATATAGATAGGTTTTCTTCTTTTAATCCATTCTGTTACAGTGCTTAGTCCATTTACATTCAAAGTAATTATTGAAAGACATGTATTTATTGATATTTAATTATTTGTTTTAATTGTTTCTAAAGATTTTCTCTGATAGTTTCCATCTTTCTTTGTTTCATGTTCTGCTGATTCTCTTTAGTGATATATTTAGATTTCTTTTACTTTATTCATTGCATATTTATTTTTTTTTTGATTTTTAATGTTTATTTATTCTTGAGAGAGTGGAGAAGGGACAGAGGGAGAGGGAGACACAGAATCTGAAGCAGGCTCCAGACTGAGCTGTCAGCACAGAGCCAGACACAGGGCTCGAACTCATGAGCTGTGAGATCATGACCTGAGCTGAAGTTGGACGCTTAACTAACTTACTGAGCCACCCATATGCCCCTATTGTGGTTTTTGATATATTGTTACCATTAACAGTATATAACCTCTTCTGGACATAGCAATGTATATTAAATTGATGGTCATTTAGGTTTGAACCCATTTTTTTCTCCTCTCATCCCCATGTTTTAGTTATATGTTGTTATATTTTATATCCTTTTTTGTGAGTTTCTTGAGTTATTTTTATGGAAATATTAATTTTTACTATTTTTGTAATCCTTATCTTTATACTATCATTCTGGTCTCTCCTTCACACTCAAAGAGTCCCGTTTGATATTTCTTGCGGGGCTGGGTTAGTGGTCATGAACTTCTTTAGTGTTTGTTTGTCTGGAAAAGTCTTTATCTCTCCTTCTTTCTGAATGATAGTCTTGATGGGTAGAGTATTCCTGGCTTCACATTTTTCCCATTCAAAACTTTGAATATATCATGCTTCTCCCTTCTGGCTTACAGAGTTTCTGTTGAAAATTCTTCTGTTAGCCTTGTGAATTTTCTCTAATAAGTCACTGATTTCATGTGTCTTGCTGCTTTTAAGATTTTCTCTTTATCACTATATTTTGCAAATTTAATTACAATATGTCTTGGTATAAGTTTGCTTTTGTTGATTTTGATGGGAGTTCTCTGTGCCTCCAGCATCTGGATATCTGTTTCTGTTCCTAGATTAGGGATGTTTTCAGTTAATCTTTCTTTACATAAATATTCTGCCCCTTTTTCTCTTCTTCTGGGACTCCTATAACACAAAGGTTATTATGTTTGATGTTTATACTATTATGTCTGTGTTCTCTAAGTCTATTTTCATTTTGCACAATTCTTTTTTCACTCTTTTGTTAAGCTTGAATACTTTCCATTACTCTACTTTCTAGGCCACTAATTCATTCCTCTGCTTCTTTCAGTCTGTTGTTCATTCCCTCAAACACATTTGTCAGTGATTTTATTGAGCCTTTTATCTCTGCTATTTATTCCTTATTTCTGCGTTAAGGGTCTCACTCGTGTCTTCCACTCTTTTCTCAAGTCCAATGAGTATCCTTATAAGCAGTGTTTTAAATTCTCTATCAGATATGTTACTTATATCTGTTTGGTTAGATCTCTGTTTGTGGACTTGCCTTGTTCTATCATGTGAGATAAATTTCTCTGTCTCTTCATTCTGTCTGCCACTCTGTGTCTGTTTTTCTGTGTTAAGAAAGTCAGGAATGTCTTCTGCTCTTGAAAGTAGTGATTTTATGAGGAAGAGATCCTGCAGTGCAGTGTTCCCTATTCACCAGGGACTGGCGCTTCAGGAGAGTCTCCTAGGTGGGTAGATTATGCCCTGCTGTTGTGTCTGAGTCACTTTTCCTTTCAGCTCAGTTGTCTGCACTGACTCTCTGCCTGTTGCGGGCTGTGTTTACTCTCTGTGGGCACTCTGTGGGACCCAAAGAGACCATCTCTGAGGAGACATGTCCACCAGCAATTTGGGAGTGGGGTGGTGGTGTTAGCAAAATGTGCACTGAGCCACTAGCCCTATGTTGGATTCCCTGAAGTGTTGCAGTGGCTGGAGATGGGGGGGTGGGGCAGGGCAGCTGAGGGTTTGGCATGCCTGGGTCCAGCACATGATGGTGGCTGGGGGTGTACAGCTGGGTGAAGCATGACAGCAGGGTGCCACATGGGGCAGTGGTTGGGTACAACACAGTAGCCGGGCATGATGTGTGCACTAATAAAATCTACCCTGAGTCAAGGGCTGAGGCTAGTCAGCTTAGAGTGGGGAGTCCTCAGGAGAACTTGTGGGAATTATGCATGGCTAACAGGTTAGATAATGTCTGTCTAGTGCTCCACAGGTGGTCCTCTGTGTTTATGCTGGTAGGGTGGGGTAAGGGGAGAAAAATGGTGCCTGCCAGCTCCCTTGTTTTCAAAGTCCTCAACATGCTTCAAAATCAGTATGAACAGATCTGTCTTTTGTTTGCCCGCAGTGTTGTGTAAGCTGCTGTTTTTACCTTGCCTCTCTGAATAGACTGATGTCTCTTTAAGGGCAGAGACCCAGCTATTACTTGCCCTCCATGGCTCCCAGTGCTGAGTTAGCAGACTTTTATTTATTTTATTTTATTTAAATGTTTTATTTATTTCTAGGAGAGAGAGAGAGACAGCGTGAGCAGGGAAGGGTCAGAGAGAGGGAGTGACAGACTCTGAAACAGGCTCCAGGTTCTGAGCTGGCAGTCAGCACAGAGCCTGACGCGGGGCTCGAACCCACGAACCGTGAGATCATGACTGAAGTGAAAGTCTGACGCTCAACCGACTAAGCCACCCAGGCGCCCCAAGTCAGCAGCCTTTTAAAGCTACAGGTTCCAAGTCTCACTGGTTTTAAAAACTCGTGGACTTCAGCCCTTCTGGATTTATTTTATTTTTTTTTTTCACCTTATCCCCTCATTTTAGCTTTTTGTTTATTTTTCTCTTACAACACAAATAAACTAGGACATATTTGGATATATATTGTTAGTTCTACAAGCATTCTGTTTTCTAATTCATTAACTTCAATTTTGGCCTTTTCTTGTGATTTTCACAAAGATCCTCTTTGTTTTGTTTTCTTTTGTTTTTCTTGACTTTTTGAGTTATTATTTATTTACTTTCCTTTATCTAATGAAAGTATTTAATGTAAGAGTACCTTTTTGAGTACAGTTTTGATCATGTTCCATAATATTAATTTACATCCAAGTTAGTTAGCAACAAGGATTTCAGTAGATTCCAGTGATGCATTCCTTATGTTTAACACCCAGAGCTCATCCCAACAAGTGTCTTCCTTAATGCCCTTTACCCATTTAGTCCATCTGTCCACACACAACCCCTCCAGCAAACTTCAGTTTGTTCTCTGTATGAGTCTCTTAAGTTTTCTCTCCCTCCTTGTTTTTATATCATATTTGCTTCCTTTTCCTTATGTTAATCTGTTTTTTTTATCTTAAATTCCTCATATGAGTGAAGTTATATGATATTTGTCTTTCTCTGTCTGATGGATTTTACTTAGCCTAATACACTCTAGTTCCATCCATATATATATAGCACATATTTTTATCCATTCATCCATCGATGAACATTTGGGCTCTTTCCATACTTGGCTATTGTCAATAGCACTGGTATAAACATTGGGGCACATGTGCCCCTTTGAAACAGCACACCTTGGATAAATGCCTTGTAGTACAATTGCTGGGTCATACAGTAGTTCTGTTTTAACTTTTTGAGAAACCTCCATACTATTTTTCAGAATGGCTGCAGCAGTTTGCATTCCCACCAGCAATGTAAAAGAGTTCCTCTTTCTCTTCATCCTCACCAACATGTGTCATTGCCTGAGTTGTTAATTTTAGCTGTTGTGACTGGTATGAGTTGGTATCTCATTGTGGTTTTACTTTGTGTTTCTGTGATGAAGAGTGATGTTGAACATTTTTCCTGTGTCTATTAGCCCTCTGGATGTCTTCTTTGGGGAATTGTGTATTCATGTCTTTTGTCCATTTCTTCACTGGATTATGTTTTTAGCCTCTCTGGTTTTTAAAGCCAAATGTTATGGGAATCCACTTTCCCTGAGTGAACTGTGGTGTCATGCTCTATTTCTGTGTCTTCTTCCTCTTGCGGGCAGCCTCCCTCTGCCCTAAGCTTTCAGATGAGGCTTCTCTAGATTTGGTTGTGGTGTTTGTTCTGCCAGTTTTCAGATTGCTCTCTGGTTTATTGACTTGGATGTAGATGAAATCTAGTTGTAAACATGGGACAGGGAGAGCTCAAAGTCCTCATTACTCCACCATCTTTCCAAACTCCCTAGGAAAGTCAGAATTTTCTTTAAATCTTTTAATGTTTATTTATTTTTTTGGAGAGAGAGAGAGCCAGAGTGCCAGTGGAGGAGGGGCAGAGAGAGAGAGAGAAAGAGAGTAGACACAGAATCTGAAGCAGGTTCCAGGCTCCAAGCTGCCAGCACAGAGCCTGATGCAGGGCTTGATCCCACAAACCATGAGATCATGACCTGTGACTAAATTGGGCACTTAACTGACTGAGCCACTCAGTTGCTCTAAGTCAGTTTTAAAAGAACCAGATTTCTAGGGGCATATGGGAAGCTCAGTTGGTAGAGCATGTGACTCTTGATCTCAGGGTAAGGAGTTCAAGCCCCATATTGAAGAGCTTATTTACAATAAAAATAAAACTAAAAAAATAATAAATAATTTTGGAAAACATTATACTTTCTTTACATGATCAACTGCATGAAATGATTAAGCACTTTAAAAGGAAACTATCTTGCAAATGACATATCAGATAAAGGGTTAATATCCAGAATCTATAAGGAACTCACCAAACTTCACACCCGAAAAACAAACAACCCAGTGAAGAAATGGGCAGAAGATATGAACAGACACTTCTCCAAAGAGGACATCCAGATGGCCAACAGACACATGAAACGATGCTCAGCATCCCTCCTCATCAGGCACATACAAATCAAAACCACACTGAGATACCACCTCACGCCAGTCAGAGTGACTAAAATGAGCAAATCAGAGAACTCTAGATGCTGGCGAGGATGTGGAGAGACGGGCACCCTCCTACACTGTTGGTGGGAATGTAAAATGGTACAGGCCCTCTGGAAAACAGTGTGGAGGTTCCTAAGGAACCTAACAATAGAACTCCCCTATGACCCAGCAATAGCACTGCTAGGAATTTACCCAAGGGATACAGAAATGCTGATGCATAGGAGCACATGTACCCCAATGTTCATAGCAGCACTCTCCACAATAGCTAAAACATGGAAAGAGCCTAAGTGTCCATCAACAGATGAATGGATCAAGAAGATGTGGTTTATCTATACCATGGAATACTACATGGCAATGAGAAACAATGAAATCTGGCCATGTGTAGCAACATGGATGGACCTTGAGGGTGTTATGCTGAGGGAAATAAGTCAGGCAGAGAAGGACAAATATCATATGTTTGCACGTATAGGAGGATTAGGAGGAACTTGATGGAGGAACAAGGGGGAGAAGAAGGGGGGAAATGGTGGGGGAAAGGGAGAGAGGCAAACCATGAGAGACTCTTGAATGCTGACAAAAACTGAGGACTGATGGATGTGGGGGGCAGGGGGGATGGGCATGGAGGAGGGCACTTGTGGGGATGAGCACTGAGTGTTATGTGGAAACTAATTTGACAATAAATTATTTGTAAAAAAAAAAAAAAGGAAACCATCATCTAGGAAAAAGAAGTTGTTGTTTCTTAAAGCTTATGCAACTTAAATAAGTTGTTGTTAAAGCTTATGCAACTTAAATAAAATACAAAGTTTAGATCCAGACTGTAACCCATTAGCAGTTTCCTTCCCTATGAATCCTAAATATAATGTATGATCTCATCGGCTCATGGCAAAATAACATCCTTATTAGAAGCACATCTTCAGTGACAGCATTTCTGGAATGTCATCCTAGCTCAAGTAAAGCAGCATCTGCAGTACTACACAATCATCCTCAGAAGTATTGCTATTTAGAAGCAGAACGACAATGAATAATGGTAAGAAATAGGGCACTGCCCCCATGGGAACACAGTAGCAGAGGTAGCAAAATACTTAAACCTCCAACTACTTTTTCCCAGAGAGTTAAACACCAGCAAATAAGGCCCTGTAGGCATATAAAAGATAAGAGCAAATTTAAGCCCCCTGCCTTTTTTTACCTTTTCAGCTGTGACCAGGGTTATTTCTCTATGTGTAATTTAAAGTGTATTCCATTTGTGTTCTCCTATTATGTATCCTGATGAGTCAGCATAAAGAGGATGGGGTATTAAAGATTCAGAGATTAATCCTGTAAGTAGATAAATCTATTAAATATAATATATTAAAATACCACATATTGCCAACTTAGTTAAAAGTAGCCTAGTAGAGCTGTAGAGGAAGAAACTTTCTAAACCATTTCCTGAGAATCCAAATGCTACTCTTCTTGCTCTGGGGTAGAATTCCACCCTCAGCACTTTTATCTGCTGCTTTATGCTGGCATCCTTATTAGGATGCAGTTATCCTTAGGAAATATAACAGGTTATACATTAGTAATATATCTTTAAATTCACTATCTGTGATAGCAGTTATGTGCATATATTTTCACCTATCATGTTCAGAACAATTTCTAGGCAATTTGGATTAATGCAAAATAGAATGAATAAGGTAGACTTGGGTAAAATACTCTTAAGCTCCACAAAATTATGGAGTATTATAATGATTACTATTTTAATATATAATTTGTTTAATACGATTTCAAAACATATACATATGACTACCTCAGATAACATGTCCCAGAATAAGGCAAACATTTGCTTTAAAGGTATAGCCACTAGTCTGTGCTGTTGCATAAGAAATATTCATTTTCATCAAATTATTTCTAAAAGGACTTAGTTCCATTTATTATCTGCTAAGAATCATAACTCTATGGTATCTCAGGTTTCTAGTTGCAATTTTCTGTAACATTATATTATAAGTCAATATTGGGGAAAGTACTGAATTAAAATAATAGAAATCTCTTAATGATTCCCTTGTTTTTTTTCTAAATTAAAGAAAATGATATGGTAGTAGTAATATGATATTGATAATTTAAGGAATATGTAATATATTATGCTACAGAAAATACCTTCTTCAACTTGATTTACAGAAGTGTTTTAACAGCTGGATTTAGCTACTGACCTAATAATTTGCATGAACATTATAAATCATCATAAACTGATTTTCCAGACGGACTCATTAATGATTTTAAATAAATACACTAAAGCACATACATTACCGATAATTTTTATATTATATTCTGTTTTGTACAAATATTTTCCCATTTATCCATGAATGTTTTTAGGTTGTCAGTTGGAACATAACTGAACCTTTAGATTTTTAACCTTTCATCTTCAACAAGTTTCTTACAATTCACTAAAAGCTTGAAGAACAATTAAATCATAGCCACAACATTCAAAATTGTTCAGGATTTAGAAAAATGGATATTTCAAACTAAAGCAATATTGTAAACTCCTTTCACCTTTACAGAATACTGTTTCAGAATGGCTTGAATTGATTTTTCTAAGTACAGGCTAAAAACCAGCATGAGGATCTCAGGAATGGTCTCAGGGTGCTTCAGTGTTTCTCAGAAAATAAGGTGTATCTAAATATAAATATTACTCACTTGCAACTGAGCAATGGTTTATTTTAGAGAAAAGTACATTCACTCAAACATGCACCATTTATCTGAAAAGATATGATAGATGATTCCATTCATAGAACAATTAATATTCCCCACTCAATTAATGAAACTGAACAAGTACATGCTGTTCTTGATAATATTTTTATAGTGGAAGCAAGATAGTTTAACCAGACGCACACCTTGTTTAAAAATGGAAATACCACAAAAACTGTGATGGTCTCAAAACGTCACTACACCTGTCATAGAAAAATCTGTTTTCCGCACTCAAAACACACACACACACACACACACACACACACACACACACACACACACACAACTACAGACATCCAAACTACAATATTTTATAGATAATAAGCAGATCAAATATAACTGAAAATTGGTTATTCAATTTTAAATGCCATGGATATTTTGTTTTACTACTGTCGATGTTTTACTACTCCAAATCTCTCATTATACTGTATATCAAAGAATATTTAATCTTTAGGAGGAATAATGTCATGGCAGTCCACCTATAGTTTGAATATTGCCACCTATAACATATGTAAGTTAAGTACATTTTTTGTGAACATGAAATTAAAATGTCTGGAAGCTGTAATTATGAAGGGGTGACACCCATCTATGGATCCTTGCACCAAACCTTTAATAAGTATGTGGCCCTGGGCTAGTGTGCTAAATTTTCTGTATCTCAGTCTTCTCATCTATAAAATGAGGATAATAGAAATTATTTGGAGACTTATGATTATGTCTCCAAGGACATTAGCATACCTGGCATTTACTACACATGCAATGATTGTTGAATATGTATTACTATAATTCATTTTATTTTGTTCATTTGAGGAAATAAAACTCTTCACAATAAATGAATTTACAAAAATTCAGTAAAAATTTTTTTCTCCTTATACTTTCAATTTAGCATCTCTGGAATTTTGTTGTAACACTGCCCACATAAATTTTTGTTTCCACTGTTGCGTCTCCCACACTTTGTTTCCACTATTGCGGCTCTCCACATCCCTGACAGAATTTTGTTTTACTCCATAAGGATGAAAACATTGAAATTTCATTTTTGATATGGGATAGCATTACAAGTAAAATAGGATATAATTGGAAAATTGGATTTTATTCCTACACTGTCAGCTTGTGAATTTGGGTCTGATATCTTAATCAATCAATTGGTTGGCCATAGGCAATTTATTTGGTTTTACTCAAACACATTTATTTCATTTATCAATTACTATCAATTTCTCAAAACTATAGCTGAGATGGTTAAAGGGATTGAGGCAAGCAAAAAGTCTAGCACAAATATGAGCTCCTTCTCACAATTTACCTTATTCTATTTATTTTTGTGTTCTCCCAGCAGAATTTCCAATGAATTCTCATCTTTGATAGTTACCATCCACCAAGTGAACTTCCTATTTTCCTAATGTAAGCATAAGCTGCCTCCAGGTTGTATGTTAGTTCTCCTCTTGAATCTAGCTGTCTATTTCTTGCTGGAAATAGAAAACATATAAAAATCTCCTAAGTGATACAGATATTTGCCATGTTTTCATTGCCAGGTATTCTAACAGTTAGTGTCTACTACTTTCTTGACCTTCTGGTTTGTTTCACTGTTTTCCTTAACCTCAGCCCCCCTTCCTTTGTGCTCCTTGTCTTGACTTGCTGCCTTTGGCTCCTAAATTATTACAATCTGATTCACCTTCTGGTCAACAAGTGCTCAAGATTCTCTAGTCTTCAGTATCCCAGGTCTGCTTACAGATTCCATCCATGGCCTGATGGTGGCTTTTGATTTTGCAAAACTCTGGTTTTTAGATTCTTTTTAGATTCTTTTATCACCTTTGACCTGTACTTCTGATCTGACGCATGCCATTTGCATTTATTCCACCTATCTTCTTGACTTTATATCCACTCTTTTATTTTGGCTTCCAGTTTAATTGAATATATTGAATTCTGACTCTACCATTGATTAATTTTCATCTTTCATGCTCCCAATTTCATCAAGACTCTTAGTACTTATAACCACTCTAGAAACTGGTGGGGGAAAAAAATCTATAGGAAAGTAGGAATTAAGACCATTAGCTTTCATAAAGGCAGGTAAAGGAGTTCCCCATTAGCTTATACTCTTATATTTAATCATCTTGCCTCAATAGTTTCTTGGTATCGAGGGAACAAACAGTGACTATCAATTCCTAACCATTCTCCCCAACAATCTTTTTTCCAGATGTTTTACTAATGATTTATATTAACTTCAATGGTAAGTCTCCAAAATATAACTCATTTTTATTCTTTTATTGTTTGTTTGTTTGTTTGTTTAGAGAATGGCAGAGAGGAAGACCAGACAGAGAGAGAATCCAAGCAGACTCCACACTGCCAGCGCAGATCCCAGTGTGGGGCTCAAATTCACAAACCATGAGATCATGACCTGAGCCAAGATCAATAGTCCAATGCTTAACCGACTAAGCCACCCAGGTACCCCTCTACTTTTTAAAAGTCAAGTTCAGTAAGTGGAAAGAGCAAAAAGGCAGTTATGGGATGGTTACTTAGGATAAGGATGTCTTGAATTATATTAGGACTGGATGCCATTTGTTATGAGAAAGGTATAACACTAGGTTAGTCTGAGAGCAGGAGAGAGCTGCAGACCTTGAATGAGACATCAGTGAAATTTGAGACGAAATTTCAAATTTGTAAACCTAAGTGTCAAAAGAGAAAAGAAAAAAAAAACAAAGCATTTAGAGAAAAAAGCAGTGATGTCACCTGAGAACTGTCATCAGTTCTGGTACCAGTTCCATGTGGCTTTGGAGAGGACAGACAGGCATAGGGTATTGGAACTGGAAGGGATCTTTGCAATCATCTATGGCAGCCTCCTCATTTTTCCAGGACATTTAACATTCATCATTTCCTTCCTGCCTCTTGTGGGTCCATACTTAGAAACTTTGGCCCTGCATGTTCAATGCTTTCAGAAATAGTAGCTGCCTTAGAACATACTGAACTGGATTAAAAGAAGCAGCAGCTTCCCCGGCAAGAAACCTTTATGTGTGTGTAGAACACACTTTACCATCTGTTTCTTTTTCCTCTTTAAAGCAGGTTTGCTATTTTGTACCCAGTGATGCAATCCTGCCAAAGCTTTTGGGTCAATGTTAATAGTCAGAATTATGAGAGAAAAATTTTGAAGGCAAGTCAAGTTACTATATACTCTGTAAGTGATTCTCAAGAGTCTTCAAACAATAATTTTCTGCTATATAAATAATATAATATAATATAATATAATATAATATAATATATAATATGTATATACTCTTATAATTAAGGTATATATATATATCCCCAAGTACTCTTAATTGGGTGTATAACAAGTAAGGTAGGTTTTCTGTAAAATATTTTTTCTAAAGTATTTCCAGCAGTGGTACTTGTAAATATCATGCTGCCAAGTTCCTTATAGAAGAGTAGAATGGCTTGCAGGCCAAGTACATATATTTACCTACAATAGCATAATATTTACACCTGACAAGGACTTTTAAGTGAACCAGTTAGTCAAGATTCACCTTATGGTAGCATGATCTGTCTCAGAATCCAGTACATTATTTTGGCATTCATTCGAATCTGATTATAACACTTAATATAGATTTTGTTATACATATTTATTTACGTTTCCATCAGGATGTAGGTTCTGTGAAGATTGAAATCTTATATGTTAAGTCCATTTCTTACGCCAAGTATCTGGAGTAATTGGTTACAAATAAATATCTACTGAATTAGAGGATTGATGACAGTTTGAGAAGATTGTGATGTGTGGGCCAAGCTGGGACCCCAAGGATGAGGGAGAACTGTAAAAAGAGAAAGAAACGAGCCAGGTTATGCTGCAGAGGTGGTGAGGGTAAAGATGTCCTTGGCTACGTTTGTGGGTTGTTGCAATGACATTAAAGAAATTTTGACTTTTTGTCAATATAAAAATTAATTTGGCTTGGTACAGTAAACCTGGCAAAACCTTGCAGAAATCTTCTGAATATGTAAAATTATGGTTTCAGTGAATAGCTATTTAATAAACCAACAATTAAAAAATCTCCATGGAACCCTCTCAAATGTACACCTTTGCCTTATTTTTATTTTATTGTGTGTTTCAGTTTAATCCTGAACTTCCTATCCAACCAGCTGTGGTTCCTCATCCATACCAGACTCTGAAAAAACAGTCTATGTAACCATTCATTAGAAAATTATATGAAGTTAAAAATTGACTCACTTTGCTGGTTCAACTTTATGAAAAGGGTAAGCATATGTAATGCCTAGTATTCATCAATATTAAAACTTCCTAAGTCAATATAAACCACATATTTCACCATGCTATGCTAACTGTACCTTAAGCAAAATCAAAGTTGTTATATTCTCACAGCAGATTTGACACCCACATAAAAAAGAAAAAAATGCCAAAGCCACTGAATACTTTGTACCTCGTATATTATTCTCTAACAAGCATAGAATGAAGTCATTTTTATTTCTAAGTGAAAAGAAGAATATTCTTAAGTTTGAAGAAAAGAGTTATGTTTTAGGAAAACATGGTTTACTTATAAGTTGGTAATTATTGTTCTGTACTATTCCCCTTAAGGTATTAGAAATATTAACCAATACTCGCTGATCCTCTATTGTGAGCCCTCTCCCAGCTAATACATTTTAATTCATCTTCTCCTGTTTTCAGTCATAGTGTGATTTTTTTTTCCTTCCATAATGTCAGTGACATTACAATCTTTCTTTTCCTATGTCAAGGGATATTGCTTTGCCTCTTGTGTGATCCTATACTCCTTTTTTTCTAGTCAAAGGAGGGTAATCTTTTCTCCTTTAATAATTAGACACATGGAATTTTTGCTCCCTTTCAAACGTGATTATCTTTTAATTAAGTTTTTTTTAGACAAGGAATGCTAAAGTATGTTAGTGTTCAAATTCACATGAAACTTCGAGATAAATCTCTATAACCATGTATTTTACTTGGTTAATTATTTAGGCTCCTCTCTCTGATTATTTACATTGCAGTGCAATCTTCAGAAAGCATGGTCATATGCCTCAAGGGCTGCTCCACCTGGCCTTACAAATCAATAGTTTCTATTGATGGAATAAAGTGGAGTACAAGAAGGAAACTTTCTCCAAAGATGAGCTCACTCAAACAGAGGGAGGTTAAAAAAGGCGCATGATTAGTGGCCAACTCCCAAAAGAAGCAGCACAGGAGGGAGAAGTGAGAAGAGTTGGAACCGTGTCATTCCCCACCTTCGAATCATCTGTTCAACTGTAACTTGGAAATACTGAAAAACCTGCCTTTAAGGTAAAATCAGGCCAAGCTATGCAAAAAGAGGAGAAACTGACATTTATGGAGCACCTATTATATTTCTGGTATTATGAAAGTGGGCATTTCTCCCAGGCTACCTGATTTGATTCTCAGAAGACATGAAGTAATTATTATCATCTGCCTCATTTTTTTTTAAACAGGTGTGAAAAGTAAAGCTAAAGTTACATAACTAAAAAGAGTCCAGGTTAAATGCAAACATTTCTCACTCTATGTTTTTCCCACTCAATTATCACAAACTTCCTCTTCCCTTCAATTCCATTCTTCTTCATCCATCCGTCCAACCATCCATCTACTCATCCTTTCTTGCTCCCTCCTTCTTTCTCTTCATGCAACAAACATTCAGCATTTACAATGCACCAATCACTATGCGGGATATCAAAACTAGCGAATCATGTTACTAACCATGGAGAGTACAATATACTTTGTTTTTTTCATTTTATATGTTCATGCTTTACAGAAAATTTCTATATAACTCAATTTTACACTAATGTAAAATGTATGTAAAGTGCTTAATGAATGAAAGTAGATGATATATTCACAAATTTTATCAGGAGGAAGAAATAAAGCAAACATTGTTTGACTCTTAAAATGATTATGTAACCAAAACATAAACTACACCAAAGTCAAAAATAATAGACTTACTATGTTTGTGTCCTTACAATGAATCATTAATTGTTAACAAACAGAGCTGAGATGACTTTCAAATATACAATAAGGCTAAAGCTGCTTGGCATTTAATATTGTAGCTGCATGAGTGAGGAAGCACAGCAGCCCAATATCTTCCTTCTGCCATCCTCTTTCCTTTAGCCCTTAGTAGTTATATTCTTCCTGCTCATGGTCTATCAATGGCTTTCAGAAGTGAAAGAAAGAACTGACACTTTGGGTCAGGTGTTTGAATATTTCATGGTGTGTGACCATGGATATTCTCAGTGGGTGAATATAGGAAAAATACGCTTGTGACCCTGTAGAGATTATGTATTCCATCCAGAAATAATGACCCTTTAAGTGAACAACAATTGAGCTTCTTGTTAATAGCTCATTGAGGTTTTTAGGTAATATTTCATATGTTTCAGTCATCATAGAATTCTTTACACATTTTGCCATTATAATTTATGAACTTAGTAGAGGACTCAGAACATATAATGAAATGCTGTTGTTATTTCAGCCTTCATAATAAACAGGACGAATTTCACACAGCTAAAAATAATTTAGATGTGAATAGTTCCTTGGTTTATTAAACTCAAAAATATAAGCCTTTCCTCAGCCCACTCCATTTCAAACTAGTCAAGAGAACCATAACAGAAAACTCCCAATAGTCATCAATGAAAGGAAATGATTTGGTGGATAAGTATAGCAATTGTCAGGGGGCAAGAATTTCTGTTCCTCAAAGGTCCTTCTAGCAGGAAAGAATTAAATCAACATGAGAAATATTAACAATGGAAAATCAAATTTAATAGGTATACAAATGGGGGAATCCACATCGACATGGAAATCCCAAAGACAGGCAAAATGAAGTATATACATCATTCTGAACTCAGGAGTCGCAGGAGAGGTGGGGACCTAGGATTTCAGAGGAAAAGAATGCATTTCACAAGGCAATAAGAAGAGCAGATGTTTGGTAATTAGATGTTTGCTCTAGCATACAGATGGGTCACTCAGATAAAATTTATCTCTGCTAATAACTCTTATTCTTGGAAAGACCTCCAGTTTAGATTATTTTATGTCCCAAAGGAAGGGGCAAAAGTTTCTCTTGAACCCATGGAGTCTCAGGGGCCTTCAGTTCAAGCCTTACATTTGGGCATAAAACCTACTTAAAATAATAAGTAAATAGATAAATAAATAAAGTACTTTCAAAAATGGGGTTATAATAATATCCATCAACTATACTAATGAAGTTCTTGTGTATTTAAAAATAATGGAGATGCTTACAAATATCCATGTGTAATGATAGCTAAAATGTACATATAATACAATGTACACAATAATACTGATTGTATATTACATAATCATACCTTTTACATATATGTGTGAAAGGTATACTTTTTCATATATATACTCTTTCACTTAATTTAGCCCTTTCATCTAGTTCTAATGAGGAAGATAATGTTTTTACCCCAGTATTAAGAATATAAAAAACATATCTTGAGACTTGAGGTAACTTGGATGAAGCCCCAAATCTAGTTAAGTGGTAAAGCCAGAATTTAAATCCAGGGAACTGATTCTGAGATCCTTACTCTTAATCCCTTCATGATGTTATATAGGGGAATCATCATAAATTCTGAGATTTCATCCAATTGTCCGATAATGTGTAGACACCATTTTATTCTGTCATCATATGAATTAGGTGTTGTAGTATATATATGACTAGGGTAAAGAATCACCTAATAAAACAAGTTTGCTCTTAATGCTTACTTCTGACCTCTGAGAAATACCTCTCACAAGTACCAAGTACATTGTGAAGTACAATGTTTCTATTAAAGAATCTGACTAGCTGAAGTTTGTAGGCACAAAGAGTGTCAACCAAATATAATACTTAACAGAAGGGTAACCTCTTTTATTAGCTGCTAGAAAGGGGGGAAACAGCAACTAGTGAGTAAAATATTACCTAATTCTTCATTGTTATTTTTAAAATAGTCGGTTTGCTTTTTAAACAGCATTATGAGTAACTATAGGTATAACACCATCTTTGAAAAAAGTTCCACACCCAGAAGGAAAAGCTAACCTCCTCCCAAGAGTAATTGTGATTCCGTTAAGTCCACAGGAACATAATATTGATCCAAAAACATACTTCTCTATTGGGAGTCTTTGAAAGGGATTTAATGAGCCATATTCTCCCTGTGTATGGGCTATGTCTTGGGAATAAATTAAGCTCTTTTGCAAGCTGAATTAACTCTTTCAAGCCACTTGAGTATTATTTAGTGCACTGAAGCAGTGCCTTACAGACAATCTGTCTTAAAATTTAAAAGTTGTTGAACCTCCAAAATTTTGTGTAGGTATTCACTGTGGGATTATTATTTCAGGTTATAAAAAAATAAGTGAATTTGTATTAGATGGAGAATCATAAGCAGAAGCAGAAATATAATATTTATAAAATATAAGGTAATTCAGTGATAAAAAGACACTCAACTGGAAGTCAGGAGACCTGATTCCTAGCTCCATCCCTGTACCCAGTTATATTACTTTGGTGAACTTCTTAAAGTTTCTTAAATTTCTGAAGTGCTGTGGTTTTAGTCAGAAAGACCTGGAAGGCTTTATAATAATTATAAGGAATCTGCACATTTACACTAACATCAAACATTAGCCACAAATGTGATAAATAACTGGGTGTGCTGCTAGATCAGTTAGAGTTCAGTCAGGAACATGTAGAGGGTGTTCTAAGACTTGAGCAATGGAATGTAGAGCAAGGTAAAGGGGCCCACAGTGTTGCCAGAGCTGTATACAAACAGGCCCATTAGGTGAACTGCCTCAAAATCTCCATTAGCCCTAGCTGACCAATGGGTTACTTACACCTGGACACAGTTACCAAAAAAGGGAAAATTCCACATGTTCCCTTATTCTCTCACAATACCATTCAACTCACACTGCCTCTTTACAGACAGTGTCTCTTGCTGCCCTGGCTACTGCTCCCTTTTGGTGTATTCAATACTTTTATCTCCTTTGTTCTGCCTTGGGTGAATTTGTTGTTCCCCACCATATCACCAGCTTACACTCAATTGGGTCAACACACATTTGTGGGTCCCCATCTGATCAGAAATGACACCACAGAACATAGCAGACATAACACCATTTAGCAGAGGGCATTTAATGCAGGAAATAGTTCCAAAGAGGTTGAAGAAAAGCCAGTCAAGGAATGGAAGGCAAGCAAGACTTAGCAGCAACATAGGTGCTGTATACCAGCATCAGCTGAAGTGAGTTTCCATGTAATTGCACTCCTTCTTATGTCATCCCAAGAACGTGAAAGAAGAAAACAGTCCTTAGCATTTACAGCAATATCCCTTATTTTCCAGTATGCTTGGAAAGAGATACAGTCTAGGTTAGGCTGTACATTGACTACTAGGGAATGACAGAGATTAGAACACATGGCCAGGGACTTCTAGAGGATAAGACTGCAGGACTGAAGGAAAGAAAGAAAGAAAAATAAAAAAGATTTATAGCAGTCTATTGACAGAACTTTTTAAAAGAGATTCCAGAATGCTCAATATGTATATCTAATTGAATGGCCACCAGAAGGCCTCCACCATAGAAGAAGCCTTTGATCATAATTTCCAGCTATTCCAGTGCTTGCCATGGATAGGACAAGGGATACAATGAGTACCATGGAATCTTCTATGTTCCTTCCTAAAAGAACACTGGACTTCTCAGGTAGATCCTAGTCCCTATTAAAACCCATGTAATTCAGGATGTTAATTCCAGCTACAAAGATAAACTTGATTAGCTGAAGATAAGGATAACAATCTCTCCTTGTCCTCCCTATTTGTCAGTTTAGGAATTGAGGCTCGATTCAATCAAAACTTGGCATCTCAAAGCCATTGTTATCAGTCCAAAGTAAGAGAGGATCAATGAAATCAACCATCTTCCTTCCTCCCTCCCTCCCTCCCTTCCTTCCTTCCTTCCTTCCTTCCTTCCTTCCTTCCTTCCTTAAAATTGAGACTTTTTCCTCATCTTTCTGAGGTTAAAAGAAAAAAGGAAAAAAAAAAAAAAGTATAGGGGCACCTGGGTGGCTCTATTGCTTAAGCTTCCTAATCTTAGTTTTGGTTCAGGTCATGCTCTCAAGGTTAGTGAGTTTGAGCCCCACATTGGGCTCTCAGCTGACAGTGCAGAGCTTTGGGATTCTCTCTCTCCCCTCCTCTAATCATGCTGTCTATTCCTCTGTCTCAAAATAAATAAACTTAAAACAATCATTAAAAAAAACTAAATCTTGCTGGAATTGACTTGTAAACACGATGTAACTAACCTAAAATCAAAGCTGATATACTAAATGGGACAGAATAAAGAGTATTGTAGGGATGGCACCAGAGTCCTTATTATAATGCATGCACATTCTACTAGTATTAATTCTTTTTTAAAAACTATTTTAAATGTTTTATTTATTTCTGAGCGAGAGAGACAGGCAGCATGAGCAGGGGAGGGTCAGAGAGAGAGGGAGATACAGAATCTGAAGCAGGCTCCAGGCTCTGAGCTAGCTGTCAGCACAGAGCCAGACTCGGGGCTAGAACCCACGAACTGTGAGGTCATGACCTGAGCTGAAGTTGGACGCTTATCTGACTGAGCCACCCAAGTGCCCCTCTACTAGTATTAATTCTATAGGGTGACCATAACAATGTATCACCAATGGATGGCTTAAAATGATAATAACTGCTGTGTCACAGTTCTGGAAGTCAGAGCCCAAAATCAAGGCATAGGAATGGCCATGCTCCCTCTGAAGGCACTAGAGAATAATCTGTGTCTGACCTCTCTCTTAGTTTCTGGTAGCCTAGTGGTTTTTTGGCCTGTAGATGTTTGTTTTCTCCTTATTTTATTTACATCTATGCATATCTGTCTGTCTCTATGTAAAAAATTCCCCTTTTTATAAGGACACCAATCATACTGGATTTGATCCCACACTAATAATTGCATTTTAATTTGGTTACCTTCATGAACACCCTAATTCAAATTCAGAAAGTAACATTCTGAGGTACCAGGGGTAAGAACTTAAACAGTTCTTTTTAGAGGACACAATTCAATCTATAAAAAAAATCTTAACTGTTGGATTTCTTGTTATTCAAAGAGCACATATTATTATATTTTATTCAAGTCTGGGTTTTCAGTTACTTACAACCCATAGTCCCACAATTAGTGCAAGGGTTATGTAAGCAGTTAACAAAGTAGACTCTTGCCATGTATGGTTGAGTGGTAAATTTTTCGTACATAGTGACTCAAAACTAAAGGTATACAATCTTATTTGGAAGCTGGGCATTTTTGCAGGTAAAGGGGAGAATAATTTGTCATCAGAAATATGCATAAGGATTATTTTAACATAAGTATTGTTTTGACTTTGTTATTATCTTTTTAAGACACAGCACACAGGAAAACTCTGAAAACCAAGTAGAAGTTACCTTTTTATCAGAGATATTTGTATTTATAAGAGAAATTTCCATTTGTAAGAGTGTCTCTCTCTGTAACTGAAAGAGGAAGATGATTAAATCTTCAGAAGCTCTTGTCAGTGGAGAAGGCTATGACCTACCTCTTCACAACAACCTAATCCTTAACACCCTCTTGATAGTCTCCCCTACTTGGCCCCTTTGCCACACCCCCAATATCCTGATGGTATTTAAGGTGGTGCTTTGAGGCATTTTGGAGAGTTACTGTTTTATGGCTATCTCCCATGTAAATTGAAGGGCTATTTTAAAGCCCAAATAAAATGAATTCATTTATTATGAATAGATATGTATATGCTCAGTTGAATTTAGCAAAATTATTATAAGTGAATCAGAGAGAATGAGTAGAAGGAACTCTTATCATCTGATTTATTTTGCTAATGGCATTATGTTTGTCCTGAAGCAGTAAGTTTAAATCTAAGATTATGTCAGGGCCAGTTGAGTCTCATGAGTGAGGCTGAACTGTATGTAATAAAGGGTTAGATAGAAATGTTCTTTACACACTCATGTTCAGTAGCTTGCCAATATTCATAAGCTCCATGTTGAGGAATGCTCTTGGGCCTTCTCTTCAACAATTTGCATACCAAACATGGGGTAAGTTTATGAGAATCATGGCTATTGATGCAGGAAACAAAGGCAAATGAAAAATAAAATTTCCTTACTGTCTACAGCCCACTGACAAGTTCTTGAAACAGGTAGAGTGACCTTCCTTTGGGACACAGCTGCCTCGATGTTGATACTTGCTAAGGGCAAAAGGTAGTCTTAGCCCGACTCCCCAGGATCCTGTAAATCTACTTTAATGTATAAAAATTCCTTTGGAAATTTCCTTTACCACGACCCTTCCAGGATATAGGTTGGCATTCATACTCCAAGCTTATGGCCTCCTGATATACATCTGAAGGGTCTCACGACTGAGGTTTTACTAGACAGTAACAAATGACCTTTTCCTAACAGCAGCTAGCCCCCTCAGGGTCCTGGAAACATTGCTTCCAAAATCCCTTAGATCCTTGTGCTGTCCCTACCCTCCTCCCAACTTGAAAATATAAAATCAGTCAGCTGTTGCAAACCCAGTGCAGCTCTTTCTGCCACAGGGTCCTGCCCCCATTCTTTAATAAAACCACCTTTTTGCATGGAAGACATCTCAAAAATTCTTTCTTGGCCATCTGACCCGAACCCCAAGATTTCCACATCAACTATGACACATTTACTTCTGGGAGGCAGAGTTAGAATTGCAGGCAGCTCTTGGGCCATTCCATTATAACAAGGCAGTTGCTTGTACTAACCATTTCCTTAATAATATGCAGAGTCACTCATGGTATAGTTTATTTCTTAAATAATTTCTTAATTGGTAACAGCTTATTTCATAGTTCATTTAACTGATTAATATTCAGGAGAAAAGGGTTTTAATCGTAAAAGTATGGTCTTTGAATTAAAATTTTTGGGTGTTTAGTATTTGAACAGAATATACCCTTTTCTTTATAGTGTACTTTTTCCTAATATTTTAGTCATGGATACATTAGATATGAGGATAAGCTGATTACTGTTTTTCCATTTATGTATAATTTTTAAGTATCATAAACATAAAAACACCTTATCTGTTAAAGACTCTAAGACAATACTTTAGAAATATAAAAAACTAAACTAAACTAAACTAAACTAAACTAAACTAAACTTAAAAAAGCCCCAATACCTAAACTTTACTTGTGGATATTTATAAAGAGTACAGGTAATATGAAAACTACTTTACAAGATGATAACTTATAATAACAGGCAAATATCTTAGTCTCAAAATATCAGTACATTCAGAAAAAAAAAACAAGATTAAGATACTGCTCAGATATTTTTACTTTCTTTTTTTTTTTAATGTTTTATTTATTTCTAGGAGAGAGAGAGAGAGAGAGTGAGCAGGGGAGGGTCAGAGTGAGAGGGAGTCACAGACTGAAACAGGCTCCAGGCTCCGAGCTGGCAGTCAGCACAGAGCCCGACGCGGGGCTCGAACCCACGAACCGCGAGATCATGACCTAAGCGAAAGTAGGACCCTTAACCGACTAAGCCACCCAGGCGCCCCGAGATATTTTTACTTTCTAATGTTAGTGTTGAGTATCAACCAATTAAAAAGTCTTCATAAATTTCTATGTTAGATGCTTCTAATATTCTATTTGTTTGACAACACCATATGCAAGGAATATGAAGAGGTACCACTGAATAATGGTTCTGCTAAATAGCTTTCTCCACTAAAGTGAAAATCTCTTAAAATGGCCCTAAAATTTATGATAATAACACATTTCATTTATGTCCTCAGCTTTCAAGTCCAGACTTTATATTTGCTTTATAATGTTGAATTGAGAGTTTATTGGTCAAAGGAAAATGAAAATGGAAAGAATAGAAAAAGAGCGGAGAAAAAGAAAACAACTTTCTAAATCCAGATTTTCACAGACATTTTCCCAACCACAAATTCTCTCCTCCTAAAATAATGCACTGCCTTCTATTTACTCAAAGTGTCATTACTGAGTTTCTATTTGAATTAAATACAGGTCAGCTCATGTATATTGAATTGCAGAAATTTAGTGTTTAATTTCAAGTACTCAATTTGTCCACTAGAGTGCACCATCGTAATCTCATGAATAGAAGAGAGATGTTTGACAATTTTTTAATGTACATAACAGAGAAATACAGTATTAAAAATGCATTTCTTAATTGCCACCATCTTCTAAATACATGACAAATTTCATGCAAATTCGATTTAATTTACCTTATGTTGTATAGATTCACAAAAGGCTTTTTAAAAAGCCACCAAGTATTTGAAAGTTTTGTCTATATTTTTCCCATTATCAGCACAGCAATGATAGGACTTGCTTTTACTTTTTTCCCCCCTTTGGAAATGTGAAAATACAAAAGGAAAACAATAATTACATCTTTACCTGGGGTATATGCTGTTCATCTAAGGATATCAGGATTTCATTTGGATTTAAATAAGAAAAGTATGTTTGTTCATTTAAATTACTCTCCAATGCTGCTTTCTTGTCTGACAATAAAAATGCATATTGAATTCTATAGTCACAATAGGGAAGGATAATGTATATCTTGCAATAGGAAAGGGGAAAGAAGAAAAATATAGAACATGTCCCAGGGAGCAAATGAATCATAGAAATTAGAATGGAAAGGACCTATTATGCAATGAAGACTACAGCTCAGGGAAAACACAGTTCCATTTATGTTTATTTCAGATTACACCGCTCAGCATTTATACTGTTCTTCCAACAATAGCTCTGTCTTCCCCTTTCTAACACCACACACATCCCATAATTGTCTGTAGTAGCTTTTTCCTCAGCTGGATTGAGATTGCTTTGAAGGCTAAATTCACACACTAGAGTAATTAACTACATAATTGGTCTAGAGTGAATCTTATATTGTCTTCTATGATACCTTCCTATTTCCCATCACTTTACTTAATAGAAGCTGCCACTATTTCTAATGCCCAAATCAGGAGATTTAAGAGGCTGATTTATCCAGATATAGGGGAAAAATGAAAGGACTAGAAACATTCTTTTCACAGAGGGACGTGAAAATAGTTTAGAGCTGCAGATTAGGTTTTAGAATGAATATCTTTCTGCTTAGGTAAAGTGGAGGTTTCTTGGGATTGTAATCATCAGCCTGGGGCACTATGATTTATACCAGTGGTTGTGACATGATAGTCCCTGGGCCAGCAGCATCAGTATCACCTGGCACTTGCTTCTTTCCCCTTTTTGGGCCCCACCCAGGAATACTGAATCAGAAACGTTGGAAACGGGGCCCAGTGATGTGTGTCTTAACAAGCCCTCCAGGGGATTGTAATGCACACCAGAGTTTGGAACCACCAATTTATACTGCTAAAAGTGTTTTCGACAAAGCGGCAAAATCATGATTCTCATATAATTTTAAATAATCATATGCTAATTTATTTAACTCACTAATGAGTGAGATTGTGAGATATCATAACCAGTTCAAAAGTGAATTCAAATAACTTTATATCTAGGCAATAACAAATAATTAAATGAATGTATAAAAGATGTAAGACTACTCTATCCACTGGGCAGTAGTCAACTTTACTTATCAAGCACAATCCAATTGCTTTTCTATGAATCATCTGTATTATAATTAGTTTTCCACTACCAGTTTTTTATATCAGTGTTATAAAGTAGCCATAGTCACTTTGGGAATGGTACCTAGGTAAGACACTTAGTATTTTTTTTTCTCACTTCAAAGTCCTATATATATATATATATATATGAATAGTCTTATATATATGAATATATATATGAAAATATATATGAATATAATATATATATGAATATAATATATATATTCCTGGCAGTTGAGAACAATTAAGCTCAAATAAAGCTTAGTATGGTTAAACATCATGCATCTTGGAATTCTTGAGTCATCCCAACTCAAGATTCCCATTTTTAAGCCTATCTTTGCCTGTGATCTACTCCCAGTTGACATCAGTTAGTCAGTTAATACTGAGCGAACATGAGAATTAGGGATATAAAATAATGTCTTTTGTTTGTTTGTTTGTTTGTAGGCATGATCTGAGCATTGGACTATCCTAAGAATGAATGTGAGAAACACTTCTGGAAATAGAACCCTATGGAATATCCTGAAATTTTAGTGTAGCAAATAAATCAGTATTTGCAGAAAAAGTCTGCTAAATGGGCAATAGAAATCTATACTGTAAAGGCAGTAAGTTGTAGCAAATAAAACAAGTATCCTAATATGTTATTATATGCAATAAGGTCAAAGTCTGAAAAAAAGAATTTATAAATTCAGCAAAATTCAAGTGTTCTTCTGTCATAGTTTTAACCACTTCATGCTGACATAAGTACTCGTTATAAAACTGAGCCTGTCAAAAGCAGACAGAGAGAGATTTCTCCTCCTTTCTCTTAAGAAATGTACTCCACTTAATAATAGTTTCCAATACTGAGCTAGTTTTAATTATGTCTTCAAAGCATCTATTAAAGAGAAGGGACCAGTACAGTATAGTAGTGAAAGGAAACAAAATGTGCCACAGTAACATATGACTCTTTGGCACAAGGGTTATTTTAAACTACTTATGAGTAAGAAAGAGCAGTCAGGAAAGAAACTCTGAAAACCATGGAGAAGTTAACATTTTGTAAGGGACATTTATATTTATAAGAGAAATTTCTATTTGTGAGAACTTATCAAACTCTGTAATAGGAAGAGAAGGCTGATTGCATTCCTAGAAACTCTATCACCGGAAAGGCAAGGATCTGTTAACATGCCCTTCTTTACTATGCTATGCCTGCAAACCTCCTGTAACTGGCTCCCACCTTACCCCAACCCCGTCCGCTAAGGCCCAACATCTTTAGTCTTTAGCTAGTGGTGGCTTGGGCCATATCTGGGAATTATTCCATTTTCCTGGCTATCTCCCATATATATAGGAGGTATATATGTTATTAAGTTTCTGTTTGTTTTTCTCATGTTAATCTGTTAATTTTATAACAGAGAGAGTCTTAGTCAAGAACCTAAAAGGGTAAAGAAAAAAATATTATGTTTTTCCCCTACAATGGAAAAAAAGAATTATGAAAAACCAAACAGGAATATGGGGCAGGGGGTGAGATACAGATCTATTACTAACGAGTCTACTAGTTAATCTAGTAATTAGTAGTTATGAACAGATCATTTAGTAAGATCTTTTAGTCTTAGTTTTTATATCTTTGAGTTGAGGAGACCTATACTATATGGCAGAAAATTGCATACGTCATAAAGCAATAATTAAGTTCCAACACCTGACAGGTGGATGTCATATGCACATGTAGGGAAGAAAAAAAAATTTTTCCTACCACCCTCTTATTTTTTCTAGCTAAGACTCTGCAAATTATACTTAAGAAAGACGGATTAACAAAAGAAAAGCATAAAAATAATTTAATATAATTTTTGATGACAAGGAAATTAAGAGTCAGAAAACAGTTAAACCTGAATTTTTAATTTTTTTAAAATATAGGCTTAATGAATTACAGGAAGTTGTAGAAAAACATGATAGGATAAAGGATGAAGGCCTGTTCATTTGGATTCCAACTGGTGTCTCACTGTCTATGGAGAAAAGGATGTCTCTTTCCTCCAGGTATGGAGAGGGCACCTCTCACGAGATGGTGAGAGGACCTGCTTCAAGAAAGAAGGGAAAGTTCAGAGTCCTTTCTTCATCTGCATTTCTCAAATTCCTTCAGTTTAACATATCTAGTATAGGGAGGCCTGGGTGGCTCAGTTGGTTGAGCACTCAACTTTTAATTTTGGCTCAAGTCATGATCCCAGTCATGAAATTCAGCCCCGTATTGGTCTCTGTGCTGGGTGTGGAGGCTACTTAAGATTCTCTTTCTATTTATTATTACTCCTTTCCTCCACTCATGCTCTTTCTCTCTCTAAAATAAAAAAAAAAATAAATGATAATAAAATAAAATATCTAATATGCCAAATATCATATTTTGGGGTAGCATGTTTTGAACTCCACCACACTTGATTACAAATATATGAAATTTGGAAAGTTATGGTGGGAAATAAATAACTTTAAGACTTTGAACCTGAGGTTTGAAGGTGGCTGGAAAGCAGTCCATATTTCTTACAATCTAGCAATACCATCTAGTTAAGAGAAAGTGTGAGTAGTACTACAATACCCACACCCTCCCACACACACAAAATCTTCAGTGTGTGACACAATCTTTACAGTGGATAGTTCTCAACTTAAAAAAGTCAACGACAGGGGTGCCTGGGTGGCTCAGTCTGTTGAGCGTTGGACTTCAGCTCAGGTCATGATCTCATGGTTCGTGGGTTCAAGCCCTGCATCGGGCTCTGTGCTGACAGCTAGCTCAGAGCCTGAAGCCTGCTTCAGATTCTGTGTCTCCCTCTTTCTGTCCCTCCCCTGCTCATGCTGTCTCTATCTCTCTCTTAAAAATAAATAAAACATTAAAAATTTTTTAAAAAGTCAACAACATCTACTACTACCCAATTTTAGGATTAAAACATCCCTTCATGGCTGTTGATAGAAATAATATAAAAACATCAAATTTGTTCTCTCAACCTTCATAAATTTTCCATGTTTCCCAGGATATTTTTCTTAGCTTGTAGTGAATGTCCCTCCCTTATTTTCACTTAGTGAATTCTTTTTCCTTCTTCAATGTATAATTTAAAAGATTTTTTTTTTGGAAGTTCCTTTGTCTAATGCTCATCCTTATAAGACGGTCCTCTCTCTTTGTTTCTGTTAAAAATTCTTTTTTTTTTTTATAAATTTTTTTTAATGGTTTTATTTATTTCTAGGAGAGAGAGAGAGACAGCGTGAGTAGGGGAGGGACAGAGAGAGAGGGAGTCACAGACGGAAACAGGCTCCAGGCTCCGAGCTGGCAGTCAGCACAGAGCCCGACGCGGGGCTCGAACCCACGAACTGCGAGATCATGACCCAAGTGAAAGTCGGACGCTTAACCGACTAAGCCACCCAGGCGCCCCTAAAAATTCTTTATAGTTGAAATGGTTTTCATTTAATTCTGACTTTTAGGAACAGTGAGCTATCTAAATATTTATCGCTGACACACTAGCGAGGAAGGACTATGGTGTATTAACTTATCATCTTTCTGCCCAATAGAGTACTTTATGTTTGCTGAATTTGAATGATAGATATTCTAAAACCTAGTTGACCTCAAAAACGACAAAAACTATAATAAGACTAGCCTTCCTGTTCTCCCACGTCTCTCAAGAGGGGAAATATATATTTATCTTTGATACTTGTTTTGTTGTGTTTTGTCTTTTCACTGAATTCAAACTCATTTCCTTCAGAGTATTGAAGTTAATTATAGTTTCTTTCCTTCCTCTATTCCTTCCTTCTTTCCCTCCCATCATCCTTCCTTCCTTCCTTCTTTCCTTGATTTCCTTCTTCCTTCCTTCCTTCCTTCCTTCCTTCCTTCCTTCCTTCCTTCCTTCCTTCCTTCCTTCCTTCCTTTCTATTTTTACTAACAGCATCATCAGGAATTCTACAAAATTGGCTCTCTCCAAAAAACTCAGAGTAGGGTTTGATCTTATTATTCCCAGATCATCCTCTCTCATGGAAAAGAGGAAATGAGTTTAAAGACAGTAAGCATTTAGTCCTCAAAACCATGAGATAGAAGGTTTCATCTCTTCATCTGCTATTTCATGGTCCAGGTTAGTGTCCTACATATTAAAGCAGAATGCTAAACTGAAATTCTAGCTCCACAATTACTTCTTCCTAACTTAGAGTTCATGCAGCCAATAGCTGACTTGAATTGTAACATTTAATTAAGAACCATAGAAATCCAATTACATATAAAACATGTTTCCAAATATACACAATAATGTGCCTTCCTTAAAGTGCTGCATTGTCTCTCTAAATTTTCACATGAATTCTTCTGCCTATTATTCTGCTGTGATTTGAATTTAAAACAATGAGGGGGGAGGTGCTTTGCAGGGATCCAGAAACTCATCATTTCCAGTTTACACATATTTATTGCCTGAGAACACAGTGCTAATCCAAGGTAACTGGTGCAGAGTTGCATAGTCAATGGATCCATGGTTGTTTTTTGTCATTGGCCACTAGTCCTATAAAAGTTAGAATTTCGACAAAAAAAAAAAAATACCATAAAGCTTTGTCACAGTCAGATGGCTTTACTTTTCATGCTTGAAGCAAGAACTCCATTAGGCTTTTTTCCTGGGAGAAGGCCCATTTTATTTGCTTGCACCACTAGACCATTTGATTTTTGTTATAGTGCTCTACCATTTTTATTACAAATAAAATCAAATTTTTGGTCTGATACATTCGAATCCCCAGGGCCTGAAAGGAAATATCCACTTAAAGAATTTACAGATTGCTATAGTCACGAAGGCAGACCTCAAATATCTAGAAAGATATGGAAGGCAAGAAAGATTGTGAAATCCATCAAAGATAAAAAAATGAAGTGGGCCTGTGATTTTTTCCTTAAATGGTTTCCCCCCAAAATTGAGAAAGAATGCATTTGCCAATTATTAAGAGAGCAAGGGAATTTTATCATGACCAATTCCATTTGGGGGACTGGAAGAATGGTCCCTATTTCAGATCAATTTCATACTTATTAGCAGTCTTTTCATGTTTCTGGTATCATAAAGCAAATGAAGCCAATGCAAATTTCCAGAAGGCATTACTTTAGAGATTGCATATAAGTAACTATATTTTTTTCTCATCCAAAAATATTCAAGTTTCTGGATGTTAATATCTCCTAGCCAAGTGTCATTTCACTTGGAACATAAAGTGAAATATTTGTTTCCAGTAATGTAAGAAGTCTATTCACTGACCTCTTGGTCCTTTTGCCAACTTTGGAAGATAGTCTCCCTTCTCAACATCAGCCAATGATTTTAAAAGGAGACAACAAATCTTGGCTACCAATATAACCTCCCATTTTAGAACCCACACTTCTGTCCAGTAGATGTTTATCTATTTGCATACGAAGAAGCAAAAGCAAACTTAACACCTATTTCAATGGTTTCCTGATCCATAGCCAAGGTTCTATTGTTCATTTTCTTTGGAAGAGAGACCCCTTAACCACTTCATTAATCTAAACCATGAATTCTACTTTTATTACAAGGCTTCAAAGAATAAATACATAATACTCTATATGACTCACTTTGACCTACTTCATATTTTTCATAGAATAAGCAGAAAATGGGGTACCTCAAAAGCTGGGTTTTTTTGACATGAAATCATGCCCTCGTGGGAGGACTTCTTCCTGAGTGTCCTCTATATGGCATTAGAAGGCATTATTGCAGTGTCCTTTAAATTTCTTTAATGCAATGTACCTGAAGAACCAAAAAGGCTCTTTCCCTGAGTGTGAGGTACCCAGGAGAGTTCAGCTCCTCAGCATTTCTACTAAACAAAAGTTAGTTTTCCATCTTTTGTCATTATGTGCTTATTTTGCTTCTGTATTATTGCTGGTTTCACTATTACAATGTTTACTGCCTTGTATATTTTTGAAAATTTCACAATACTTGTACTGTCTTAGGTTCTTCAAGTCCCCAAATGTTGGAATAAGATGCTTCTTATGGAAATGTCACTCCTAATCTAAACTCTCACTTTGATAGAAGAGTTGGGTTGTCATCCTGAAAAAAAAAAAAGTAGCTTGAGCTTCCGAGATGCTCTTTAGAGTGTATTCCTCTCCAAACAGGAAAAAGAAATTTGGATATTTGGCATTGCTTACAAGGACACGGCTGGTGGCACTATTCTCTCCAAGCAAGTATTGAATGGATGCCCCAGGATAAAATTAGGACTGCAGTGCTTGGCGCTGTGAATCATATGAAACAAAATAACCAAAACCCTATGCATCCAACCAATTTATAAATCTACAGATCCTTTGGAGGAGAGCAGTACCATTTACCTCCTGTTATTTCAATTTGGCAAAAGTAGCTCTCTCTTAGCTGCATTTTATATTCTGTTGTATTGTGTAGTAACAAAAAATAGCTAGAATTATAATGGTACCTGTTTCTATAGAGCCTAAAGGATTTTATCATTTTTCCCATTTGAAAAAATCTTTTCTCCAGTGGAACACATCTTCCACAGAGCACCAACTTGATTTTAACTCTACTCATGTGGAAATTTGTCACAAAGGGAAGAAAACAGGCAAATTTCTGATAATCCTAATAATAACACCTAAAATTGACTGCTTTTTTATATGTCAGCACTTACATACATGATCATTAATGCTAAAGCTCTACAAGGAGGTTATTAGCTGTTTAGGCTTAATAGGGAACGACACTCAAAGAGAATAATTTGGCCACTCTGCTCTCTAATGGTAGAGTCAGAACTCAAATCAAATTCTTTTTTGTTCCAAAGATCATATTTTCTATTACTAATTACTCATATCCCCACCTCCCACCCCAATGTGCAAGTAAAATCACTTAGCTATCTTTCTATATTAAAAAAAAAAAAAAACCCATGACTGCATAGTATTTGCTTGTTTCTCTGATGTAAATATGCCCATCTTGGCCAATTTCAAACTACAATTACCAATTACACACTACTGAACATAGAGTTGAAAATAGATGTTAATCAAGTGGTTCTTGGGGTCTCTGGTGCTAAGTGCCTCTAGCACAAACTGGATCAAATTCAAACTTTTCCTCCCATATTTATGATGTAATCTTGTGTTTCCCTGCTCTAGATCTTCCAGCTCTGGTAACCAAGAATGGATTCAAATGATCCACTGAAATTAACCACAGTTTCCAGAAACACTATTGGTTTATAGAGTTGTTTCTGCTTTATGAGAAAGGCAATCAGATATAAGAGAAAGCACAGTAGGCAAGGAATGAGAAGAAACAATATTCAGTTTAAGTTCCAAATCCCCCATTTGCTGGTTGATTAGAAGTAGGAAAGGTGAAAAACATTCACCTTTCTGAACCTTGGCTTTCTCATCATGCAGAGGAAAATGTTAACTGTCTTCAAGGTGAATAACATAAAAGATTATCCACCCTGAAATATTTCATAAGTAATAACATGATAAACAAAACTATAGAATATAACTGATAACTATGATATTCTCTATTCCTTTGCATCGGTCTGTCACACACTCTATATCCTTTCACATAACAACTAATTTCATCTATACAATACTGAGAATATATCTCACACAATACAGACTCTACAGACTGAAAGAATAAAATAGAACTGACTATAATTTTACCCAGCTCTACCATGTTCCTTTACATTTTTGTGCTCTGGTAGGCCAACACTTGGAAATTAATGTAACTACAAGCGCTGTTAGTGCACCTTCTTACACTGTGCCGATTAATTACACCAGGATTGAACAAGCATTTTTATTACCAAGTTGGAGCAGAAGGGAAGGGCATTAAAAGTGGAAACAGCATGAAATGCCAAGAAAAATGAGCACAAAAACATACTCTCCCCTTTTTGCACTTTTGTTTAGCATACATGCAGGTTTTGTATTTTTGGCCCCTTAAAATACACACAGCATATTCATAAAGAAGAAGTGGTCATTGAAATCAAAAGCATCCTTTGTGTCTGTGGTCTGCTTTCACTCTCTCAGGTTCAGATTATTTCCACTATATTAACCAGTTTCTTTTTTCGTATAATCTTTACTCATCAACATTGTGTTGTGTGTGTTGTATTGTGTGTGTGTGTGCGCACGCACACATGCGGGCATGGACACACACACGGTTTTGGCTGCCAGATCCCTTTTAGCCATTTGGATTTGTCAGCTTTGTTTGTTCTATCATGCCCAGTTTAGAATACCTTCATCTCTTCACAATAAAAGGCTTTCATTGTTCGCTTAACCCTCTGAACACTGAGATAGCTTCCAACTGTCTCACAGAGAAGAGAGATAGGACATATGTCCTGAGTTTCTGACTCTAGTCAGGCTGGAGGTGGTAACCCAATGGAAAGAACATCAGATTATAAGAAGACAACAAGATTGGCGAGACTTGTCTCCAACAGAGTGCAAACAAAAAGACACTCCCTTTATGATACTCAATTACAATTCTAAGAGTATGAGCACCTGCAAAAAGTCATGCTGTGAACATTAGCCCCTTCCTGGTTTGTGACACTGTATTATGCCAGCTTCCCTATTGGAATTGGATTTTCTCCTCCACACACAAGTTCCAAACTACCTGACCATTTGTCAGTTATGAATAGTTGTAGTTGAGTTGCTCCCAGGATTTTTCTTGAGGGAATGATGTGTTCCCTTCTTTCACAAAACCACATGCAGTTATTCAGATTTACAGTGTGCAAGTCTGCCAAATGAGTAGGTGAGGAGATGGTTGAATTAGCACTCAATCTAATCATCACTAGGACTCTGCCTTTGACTTAAATAAAAGAAGAAATTGATTTCCTAATTAATTTTATTGTAAAATAATGCTATTTACAATAGATAACGACTCTTGTTCTTTGTTTCAGAAAGAGAGAGAAGAAAACAAATTGTTCATGATTAGTGATCATCATGAATCAGAAGCCATCCTCCTTGATATTATGACATCTCTTGAAAAATGAAAAAGCTGACATATTTCGGTATCTTGTTGGTTCCAATTTTCCCCATTTTGAAATAATTAATGCCAACAAAATTATGTGTTGTATAAAGGAAGAAATCCTATGTACTTAGGTGCTCATCATACTGATATTAAAAATATCTAGCATTGGGGAGCCTGGGTGGCTCAGTCGGTTAAGCATCCAACTTCGGCTCAGGTCATGATCTCACGGTTCGTGGGTTCGAGCCCTGCATCGGGCTCTGTGCTGACAGTTAGCTCAGAGCCTGGAACCTCCTTCATATTCTGTGTCTCCCCCTCTCTCTGACCTTTCCTTGCTCATGCTGTCTCTCTCTTAGAAATAAATAAAACATTAAAAAATTTAAATCTAGCATATAATAGACATGTAATATAAATGGTTCAGGAGAATACTGTATTAGTTTGCAAAAGGCTGCCATAACAAAATACAATGGACGTGGTGACTTAAATAGCAGACATTTATTTTCTCACAGGTCTGGAGTTCCAATGTTCAAGATCAAGTTGTTGGCAGGGTTGGTTTCTCCTAAGGCCTTTCTCTTTCGCTTAAAGATGGCCACTTTTTTGCTATGACCTCACATGGTCTTTTCTCTTTGCACATGCACCGTAGTGTCTCTTCCTCTTCTAATAAGACATGTATCTTATCAAATTATGTCTCCACCCTTTTGACCTCATTTAACCTTAATTACTTTTTTAAAGGCCCTCTCTTCTATGACACCACATTGGGTTTTAGGATTTCCCAGTTAATTTGAGGGGAAACACAATTCAGTCCTTAACAGGTACTTTCTCAAAATATGTCCACCGAACATCCTAGCTATTGTTCAAATTCAGATTCCCTGACTGAAATCAAGACATATTGAATCAAAACATTTGGTGTGAGGCTTGTAAATAAGAAATATGAATAGTGATAGAATGTGATTCTTTTCCTCAAACAAAAGTGGAAATTGATGGTAGAGGACTAATAGATGGGCCAGTTTGGTCCAGAGAGCAGTTGGTGCCTTGGCTCTTCTGACTCATGAACCATACCATATCTACTTTAAACATTTCTCACTACTGTATAAATTTTGCCTCATACAGTTCTTCTATCCCCTCATTACTGACTACTTTACTTGTTTAAATTGAAATTAAAAGAAATAAAAAAGGTCAAAGAAGGTATTATAAGATTTTTTCTAACCTCTATTTGTACTTACTGCTTAATAAAATTAATTAAAGATAACTGTAATTCCTTTGAGTTGGATTCAGCATCTTTGTAGTATTTTAGGTAAAATCTAGTGAAATAACAGATATTAATATAAAATATTTTTAGTTTTTTACATAAGAAATTCCATGACAGAACATAATACCAAGAAAAATGCATTGTACATGCATTGACAATATTATCTTTGTCTCAAATTAAAGAAAAAAGAAGAAAAATCAGGTATAGAAAACTTAAAAATCACCTTACTAAATATTTCTTTAATGACTTTTTGTTAACAACAGAAGTAATTAGGAAAATACTGTATTTGCTTAGTAGTTTTCAAATTATGAAAACAATCTTTACATCAAAGTTTCTTGTTGAATTAAAATTATTGTTACTATTTGGTAAACTGTTACTATATATGAGATTCTGTGTTAGCCATTGCCTTGTATAATATTGTATTTTTGTTGTTGTTAGGTTAAACTGTGAGGCAGGAGCTCTTATTAGTCTTATTTTGTAGGGTAAGAAAAAACGTAATAATGAATCTACAGTAAACAAAAACAATAACAGCGAAAATCCTCCTGGAAGCAGCACAAAGATAAATCAAGGAATCAATCCTATTTACAAATGCATCAAAAACCATAAGATACCTAGGAATAAACCTAACCAAAGTTGTAAAAGATCTATATGCTGAAAATAGTAAATCATGATAAAAGAAACTGAAGATGACACAAAGAAATGGAAAGATATTCCATGCTCATGGGTTGCAAGAAGAAATATTGTTAAAATGTCTAAATAACCCTAAGCAATCTACACATTTAATGCATTCCCTACCAAAATATCAACAGCATATTTCACAGAGCTAGAATAAACAATCCTAATATTTGTATGGAAGTGCAAGAGACCTCAAATAGCCAAAGCAAGCTTCAAAAAGAGAAGCAAAGCTGGAAGCATCACAATTCTGGACTTCAAGTTATGTTACAAAGCTGTAGTCATCAAGAAAATATGGTACTGGCACAAAAACAGACACATAGGTAAATGGGACAGAATAGAAAACCCTGAAATGAACCCACAACCATATGGTTAACTAATCTTTTACTAAACAGGAAAAAATATCCAGTAGAAAAATGAAAGTCTCTTTAATAAATGGTGTTGGGAAAACTAGACAGCAACATGCAAAAGAATGAAATTGGACTGCTTTCTTACATCATACACAAAAATAAATTCAATATGGATTAAAGACTTAAATTTAAAACAGAACACCATCAAAATCCTAGAGGAGAACACAGGCAGTAAAGTCTATGTCAATGGCTGCAGCCACTTCTTACTATTTATATCTCCTGAGGCAAGGGAAACAGTACCAAAAATAAACTTTTGGGACTTAATCAAAATAAAAATCTCTACATGGCAAAGGAAACAATCAACAAAACTAAAAGGCAACCTAAGGGATAAGAAAAGATGTTTGTTTAGTATCCGGAATTATAAAAAAATAAGTCAACACCCAAAAAACAATAATCTAGTTAAAAATGGGCAGAAGACATGAATAGACATTTTTTCAAAGAAGACATACAGATGGCCAACAGGCACATGAAAAGATGATCAAGATCACTCATTATCAAGGAAACATAAATCAAAACTTTAATGAGATATCATGTCACACCAGTAAAAATGGCTAAAATTAGAGGTGCCTGAGTGGCTTAGTCAATTAAGCATTGACTCTTGATTTCAGCTCAGGTCATGATCTCACTGTTCATGAGATCTGACTGCAAAGAGCCTGCTTGGGATTCTTTCTTTCCCTCTCTCTGTTTCTCCCCTGCACATGAATAGGTACATGGATATACACAAGCTCGCTCTCTCTCTCTCTCTCAAAAATAAATAAACATTAAAAAAGATAGAAAATATGCTTGGAACTTTTCATTAGGGAAAAACAAATTAAAACAACTAAGTATTCCTACATGCCTATTAAAATAACAAAAATCCAAAAACTGACAATCATCAATTACTAGCAAGGATGCAGAACAAAAAGAACTCTCATTCACTACTGTTGGGAATTTAAAATAATCCTTCCACTTTGGAACCACTTGGCAATTTTTCATAAAGCTAAACTAAGTCCTGCCATACAATATAGTTATCACATTCTTAGAGCTAATTTGAAAACATATTACCATATATAAACTTCAAAAAATGTTTATAGCAGTTTTGTTTATAACTTCTAAAAATGGAAGCAACCAAGATATCCTTCAATAGGTGAACGGATAAGTAAACTGCGGTTCCATACAATGGAATACTTCTGCCATAAAAAGGAATGAGATATCAAGCCAGATAAAAGCAGGCACCAATGCATATTGCTAAGTCAAAGAAGCCAGTATGAAAAAGGACAGGCAAGCAACAGAGATGGTAAACAGATTAGTAGTTATCAGGAGTTCCAATGATGTGGAGGGGTTTTGAGTAGGTGAATCATATGGGATTTTAGGACAGTGAAACTTTTCCTTATCATACTGAAATGGTAGATATATGGCAATAGGTAATTGTCAATATCCATGTAACTTCACAGCACAGAGAGAGAAGCTTAACTTAAAATTTTAAAAAATCTCTAAAATTTAGGAAGTCATGGGAATCTGGGATAGAGTGTAGACTGTGACAAAAGAAGCTAGTTGCATACAAATGTATGAAACATCCTTGATGGAGGGAGTGGGAGGTAAAGGTGTGACCTATGTAACCTGGAAATGAGTGTAGTCTCTAAAATTAAAGGCAAAAGAAACTGCAACAAACACTGTACTATAGTTGATAATTAATTAATTGGATGGAGAAGAGTGGCAAGTAGATCCCTCACTGTTGGGGTGGAACTTTATAGATAAGAAAGGGCAATTGTCCAGAATAATCCATGTGGTAGTGTATTCGAAATGGAGACATCAGTATAAACTTATGTGTGGCTTAATGAAGGTATGATGAATACATATACAAATATTTAACAATAAGTTCAGCACCAAATACTATTCTCCAGTAAAGGAACCAAAGCTCATTGGAGAATTTGCTGACTGCAATAGTGAGCCTGGAAATCTAAAAGGTAAGCCAAGAATATCTATTAGTGTCAAAAAGGAAAGCAAGTATCCAAAAAAGCAAACATCCACAATAATGGGGATATGACAAAGGGACACAAGAGCCAAATGAAAGAATTCCAATGGCAAAGCTCACATAGATTGAGCCACAGACTAAATATACATAAGCCTATATTGATATTAATAAATCATTATTTTAAGCAATAGATAAATAAATAAGGGAAATGAAAAATTTCTCATCTAGAAGAATTTGAAATAATATATTTAGATATTCCATTTTCAAGATGATAGAGCATAACTTCCCTCTCCTGACGTGTAGATGATATGATACATCTCTGCAAAGCCAACAGTATGGAAATAGGGGAAAATGAATAACTTTACAGTAGAAGTTGAAACACTATATTGGGCTCAAATCCTTTTCTAAAGATTTTTAAAGATTAAAGGTACTTTTGAATATTTTAAAAAAGATTTTTCAAGTGACTGATTTAAAATGTACATTAATGCCTTTGTAATTTTAATGGACTAGCAACATTTTTTTCAAAAAATGTCTTTTGAATGTTTTATTTATTTTTGAGAGAGAGACAGAGAGTGAGCGGGGTAGGGGCAGATAGAGAGGGAGACACAGAATCCGAAGTAGGCTCCATGCTCTGAGCTATTAGCACAGAGCCCGATGCAGGGCTCAGGCTTGTGAACTGCAAAATCATGACCTGAACTGAAGTGGGATGTTTAATTGACTGAGTCACCCAGGGACTCCTGGACTAACAGCTTTTAAAACTGCATAGCTAGAACATGGAATAAAAGAATTCCTCAATTATTCTTTTCTAATAAATATTTTATTTTCTTAATTTTTAATAAAGATTGTATTTTTAATTAATATTTACATCCAGTGAGGGGATTGGACTTACAACCCCAAGATCAAGAGTCAAATGCTCTGTCAACTGAGCCTACTAGGTGCCCCCTCAATTACTCTTAATACAAGATAAAGTATACATAAAATATTGTGATACCTATAACCCTTTACAATAATCAAATGAGTTTCTTACAGAGTTAAACTTTACCTTGTGTAGGTTGTCTCAGAATTTGTGAGCTCTCCTGTTAGGATCTCAGGGTAGGTATTTCAAATGTCCACCACAGTTGCAGACATTCTGATGGTCTATTTAATTCTGCCCTATGTTTGCTTGCTGGACCGAACTGTCCCATCAGAGAGTATCTGGCTTCCCTCACTTCCCTGCTTGTACGCCATTTGATGCCATGGACCACCTAGTTTCTTGTTCATTTCTGCAGGTTCCTACAGTGGCCTGATAATGTTTAAATTATGATACCCACAGCAGTGCAAAACAGCTTACAGTTTTTCAGTCCAAACCTGAAGCCAACATCACATCCATAAACAAATAAACATCAAAGAATGTGATTCAATTCTTGATCCTCTTTATGTATCTATCTACTCAGGATGCTTTTGGTTCAGTTTGGATCTCTAGAACTTCTGAAACTGACAGAGGAATGGTATTTTTAACCTTTTTAAAGCCACTGGAACCTTCTGAGAATCTGATGAGTGCTTTGGATGCTCTTTTCAAGAAAAAAAAAAGGAGTCACTGAAACACTATGTTTTCATTTAATTTCATGTTGTTTTCTCTGATCCTACTAAAGCCATGGATGCCAAGTTAAGGTTGCCAGTTTTTGAAGTTATTCAGAGACTTTTTTAAAAATTTTTTAACCATATCTGGTTACAAAAACGAGTGAGCTCCTGTGAGTTTTCTGTATACCATGTGCATTCAGCTCATGCTTCTGAACCAGAGTAATGGAAAGGATTTGATAAGCCATGCTAAAGCACAAGTAGTATATAAAGTACCAATCTGCAACCATCTGAATTGTTAAATGGTTGTCTACCATTTAAGACTTTCAATAATGACGGGAACACAGTTTCTTTAAACCACTTTATGGAATACTTTTATTTTCCCCAGAGTTTCTTTGGGAAGTTTCACATAGACAAATAATTTGTTTCATTTCCATGTCTTTCCATAAATAAGATGTATGGAGAAAGAGAGAGACATAAATCTGAATAAATTCCAAATCTGTAAATTCATTTTCTGTATGTGTACTAAATGGATTTAATGAAGTAAAAAGCCATTGGCACAAATATTGATACGGGAATAATATTGAGATTTTCATTGGATTCTAGTACATATTAATTTTTACCAAAGGGGAAAAATACAGCAAAATGAGATTTGCCTTTTTTTTTTTTTTTAAATATTTTTATTTATTTCTAGGAGAGAGAGAGAGAGACAGCGTGAGCAGGGGAGGGTCAGAGAGAGAGGGAGTCACAGACTGAAACAGGCTCCAGGCTCTGAGCTGGCAGTCAGCACAGAGCCCGACGCGGGGCTCGAACCCACGAACCGCGAGATCATGACCCAAGCGAAAGTCGGACGCTTAACCGACTAAGCCACCCAGGCGCCCCGAGATTTGCCTTTTTTTAATGTTTGCAATAACTTAACATTTATTTTTACTACTGAAAATGTATCTATCGAAGAAGTGGATCTCTGAAGTTACATAATTATTAACTATAAACCAAAAAATTTGGTAAATTATATGAAATATGCTTTTTCATTATTTTTAGATATCTAGAACAATATTTTTTTAAGATTGTATTATTAAACAGTCTCTACACCCAATGTAGGGCTCAAACTCACAACCCTGAGACCAAGAGTCACATGCTTCACTGACTGAGCCAGCCTTGTGCCCCAAGAATATTTTAAAAAATATTTAAAACAAATCTAAATCCAAGACAAAATAACTTACTAAGATTTTGCATTTTATTACATACTCATTCATTTACTTTCCATAACATTTACTGCCTTAGATTATACACATTTTCTATTAATTATTAAGATATGGAAGATTTTCATCAGTTTTGTTTCCTGATATTCACAAGTGCCTAGACAGTGTTTGGTACATAGGAGGCATTCAGTAAATATTTGCTGAGTAAATAAATTATATCTTATATCTCTGCTTCACATTTTGGAGGTGGGGGTTGTGTTGTGGTCTTATTAAGATAAAATTGCAATAGTAGACATGTTGATTCCAGGATTATTGTAAAATGTAAATTTTTGAAGTCTATACTACACTCTAATTGTATCTATTTAACAAAATGGAAGATGACCAAAAATTCAGAGTCCTGTCATTTCTGATACCTATCATATCATCTTTCATAAACTATATGTTTCTATTTTCTTCTGCATAAGTGCTTTAAAATCTTCACATTCATGGCATACCTGGGTAGCTCAGTCAGTTGAGCATCCGACTTTGGCTCAGGTCATGATTTGAGCTCTGCTTCCGGCTGTCTGCTGTCAGCATGGAGCCTGCTTCAATTCCTCTGTTTCCCTCTCTCTGCACCTCCCCTGCTCATACTCTCTTCTCATAAACAAAAACAAAACATGTAAAATCCTCACATTCATGTTTTTCTTTCTGTGGAATGGGAAACATTGCTGGAATCAGATTAGCTGATACTTTAACAGATTCCTAACAAAGGTTTCAATTCTGGCCTCAGTACTTCCATCATAGTTCTCTGATCTGTTCCCTCTTCCCATTTTCACTGCCAACAACTTCATGAATCCTCATTATTTTTCATTTAAGCTACTGTTAAGTGGCTCTCTAGCTTCTTGAGTGTTTATTGTATGTCATGCACTGCTTGCCGCCTCTGTCTCCCCCACCTCCAGTTTCACTGCCAATATTTTCTCATACATCTGCTACGAGCTAATCTTCTTGAACTACAGTACTCATCATAACCCTCTTCTGCTCACAGACCATCTGGGGAGAAAGGATTAACAGCAGGGTATACCTTTTCTCCGTGGGAAGTTGTTCTCAGATTTCAGCTTTGTTTCTTTGAAAATGCATAAACAGAGAACTGTGTTATGAGACATCATTGTTTATTAACGCCCATTGGTGAATTACATCGGTACTGGGAAGACTTTGAATGAACATATATAGGTCTTGAAGGTCTACATGACAAAAGAAAACATACAAAATCCTAATAGAAAATACAAGCCTGGCCTCTTTGTGTGATGTCTCTTGTGAAAAGCATGGCTCTTGAGTAGGTTGTCAGCCACTCTCATGGGCTGTTATGTATGAGGCTTGCCTATGCTGAGGTTACTTACACACACCCCTAGGGTCTCAACATTTAAAAGTGAGCTGCCCTCCTTATGGTATTTGGAAAGCAGTGCCCAGACTCTTGTAAGAACTTTCAAGAAAAAAATTGCTTGATGAGGTCATGCTGACATGCTCTTTCCCATTTCCTCCTCAAAGTTAAATAAACGTGGCACAGGTATAGTCAGCGGTGCCCTATAAGTAAGAAAGTCAATTTGAAATCATGATTGCTGCTGGATTTGTGGGAAAGATATTGTGACAATGTTTTTATCATTGCCTAGCCATATACCCTGGTACATACCATATTCAACTGTGCTTTGACTTTATTTCCATTTTCCCTACAAAACCAATTTTGATGCCCATAGCTGAAAGTAAAATGCATCACAATCTGAGATAAGCTGCACATTCTAAGCAACTTGTGAACAGAATCAAAATCTAATTCATTTTGTATCTTCTTGATCTTACACACAGTACTTGAGATATTGTTAGTTCCCAATTTTTATGGGAATGAATTATCCACAGAGAAATATCTGGGAATGGAGTATAATTCAAAGGATCAGAGAGATGTTAGAAAATTCCTTAGAAACAACTCCAAGAGAATACTAAAGAAAAAAAAACAACTAAAAATAGAGAATAAATCAAAATATAAACAAATATTTTGGGGCACCTGTGTGCTTCAGTCGGTTCAGCGTCCGACTTCAGCTCAAGTCATGATCTCAAGGTTTGTGAGTTCCAGACCTATGTCGGGTTCTGTGCTGACATCTCAGAACCTGGAGCCTACTTCAGATTCAGTGTCTCCCCCCCTCTCTCTACCCCTCCCTCTCTCATTATGTCTCTCTCTGTCTCTCTCAAAAATCAATACCCATTAACAAAATTTAAAAAAATAAGCAAGTATTTTATATTGATAATTATATAAATTCATAGAACCTTAGAGTTATAACTGTTTCACATAATCTAAACTATTCTTCTACTTATTGTTGGTTGTCATTAAAAATCTCTACAAGGTAATTGGCCATCTTCTAGTCACTACTTCTCAGAAGATGAGTTAATCATTATGTAACGATTTCATGAAATAGCCTTTGTAACAGCTCTAATTTCTCTAATTCTCCTCCAGTTACCTTAACAACATGTCTCAGGAGTTTATATCCATTCTTTTGTCTTATTTTTTAAATTTTTTTATTTTTTTTGGTAAAATAACTGCTCCCTCTTTCAGTTGATAATTCTTGAAATATTTTGGAGATGGTTTTAGTATTTTTCCCTATTCCTCTCCTTCTAAAAACATTAAATGAGACATTATTTCTGGACTCCTCACCATCTGGCTTTTTTTTTTTTTTTTTCTTTTCTGGGTTTCTTCTGATCAATCATTATCTTATCTAGTTTATAGCTACTTCCAATCACAGTATAAGTGGGAACTGTTGTTGTTGAAATGTAAATATATGCAGACAACATTTAGGTCTTTGTCTTTTGCACCGGCTTTACCTGTGTTTTAATCTAAAAATACTTTCCTAAGAGATTAATCTATTTTATTGCTACCCTTCCCTCCAAGCAATTTGAGATGCTAGTCTTGGTAGAAAAACGGCACTAGAAAGCTTCTGAACTCTAGTTTCCAGCTTAAGGTTGTGTCTGACTATCTGATATGGATTGATCTGATTTAGGTAGACATACCATCCAGCTATTCTGGTGACTTTATTCTTGCAGATGGCAAATTCACTCTTGGCCAGGGACATGAGGATCACACTAAACGAAATGGTAATGCATGGCAATACCTCTCTCACATCCAAATGTTCATTGGCAGGAATGAAATCCTGAGGCTACCCTGGAGTTATTATTATTATTATTTTAATTTCAGCACATCCAAGGCAAGAAGCACTCCAGAATTAAGACCCTTTGTTTTTGACACCCGTCTTTTCTACTAGGCCAATGCACTGCCACATTTCATTGCGTACATCCAGGCTGGAGATATGGATTGTAATTCTGGCCTTGATGCTAATTTTGTGATCTTGGATTAAATACAACTCCCTGACACCAACCTCATTCTTGTTTGCTTGAATTACTTCCTCTGTAAAACTAAAAAATCCTGTCCAGCTGTAAATCTTCATGCCTGTCTTAATCATCTTGTGAACAGGCATTGATTAAGTTAAGGTTGGTCTCCGTCACTCTGAGGAATGGGTACTCAGCAAATTCAGAGTCACTCTGAAGCCAAATACCAAATGGGTATATTTGTACTGACTCTCAAAGGACAAGGAATGCACACAGTGCATTTACTGGAAATAACTCAGGGAACACTGGAATAGATTTCAGAGCATGCAAGGTAATTCTATTCTTAATTTTTTCTGCTGCTTGGTGTGCACAATCCCATTCTGATCCATAACACCACCCAATGCATGGGCAGAACAAACAAGGAATTGTGTGACAGAAGAGAGCAGTACTTAGTAGACAACAAACACAAATAAGGAGGAGAAAATGAAGCTAATGGTCTAAGAAAACCCAAATGCAAAGGGAAAGGCATACATTTAAGTGATAAGTTAAGGAAGCTTTCTGTAACAGCCTGACAATATATCCTCTAAAGGACTAGTTACAAATCATCATCATTAGAGCTGGTAACACAGAGTAGCAAAAACAGTTCACAGTAAAAGAAAATCTGGCAGAAGCAGGAAAACTGAAAATAGAAATAATGACAATTTTACCAGAGGACAAAATGCTGTATCTCCTTTGTGAGACTAAACCTGAATGTTAACAGTGTGCATGTAGAGTAGATGCAGTAGGAAGACATTGGCATTCAAAACACTTGTCATAGTCACATTTTAATCCAATCATGACACAAGGGAGAGAAGTAGAGAAATTAGGAATGTATTAGAAGAAAGGAAGAATGGGGCATGTAAAAGGTGACAAGCTTAAACTGCGTAAATTCCTAGCCCTTCCCTCATAAAAGCCTCACATTTATCTGTCTGAAACTACTGAGAAAACATGCTTTACATACAAATAACACCAGCCAGGATGACTGGCTTTGACCTATCTCAATATATAATGATAGCTGAGATCTACTATCATAAACATTATAGATAGTTATAAAAAGTGATAATAATACCATTTCTTTTCCTTATTGGAATTCTTATTCCTTAACTAGGGAGGGAAAGAGAAAAGATAAAATTACCATTTTATGCTCTAGAGAATTATATAACTATCATCATGAAAATTAATTTCCTGGTGAGTTAGACATGCCATTATTAGTGTGAATATTCTAAAAACATTACAAAAATAGTGGAACAAATGGATATACTAATAATTGAAAGAAATGCTGACAATATATCAAGCTGTTTTTTTTTTAAACAATCATTATCTATTATTTTAAGACATGATAGTTAGATCATTCAAGAAAATTACAATGTTTCTTAAATTGGAACCTGTATATGACATGAAGTATCCACTAAAAGTATTTTTTTACCTTTTAAAAATATCTTCTGTTCCCATTATCCAGTTAAGATACAAGTATGAAGAAAAATAAGCATGCTTCTCAGTATTCCTTTCAAAGAAATATTAATTCTTAAATTTCTAGAAAAAGTTTTAAATATTACAAGATTCTAATACACATCAACCAATAAATTCATCTCTAGATATTGATGATTTTCTTTAAAGATTTAAATCAATTATAAAACAAAGGGAAATGGGAGTTATAGTATTCTTACTATAAGAAAATAATATTAGCTATGATTTTCAGTTTTTTGTTTTGTTTTTAATGTTTTTTTATTTTTGAAAGACAGAGAGAAACAGAGCATGAACAGGAGAGGAGTAAAGAGAGAGAGAGACACACAGAATTTGAAGCTGGCTGTCTGAGCTGTCCACACAGAGCCCAACATGGGGTTCGAACTCACGAACCTTGAGATCATGAACTAAGCCAAATTCAGACGCTCAACCAAATGAGTCACCCAGGTGCCTTATGACTTTTAGTTTTAATTGCTAAATATTTTCCTGTAATCCTATGTGGATTACTAGGTTTGATTTTATAAAGTTTTATATGGAGTTTCCAAGTCAGCTACTTTACAAAGGTAACTGAATACTTCTTAATTAATCCAACCACTCATCATAACCAGTGTTTTGTAATAACTTGAAAAGTTTAGACTTAGGTGACACAGGATTTAGAGAAAGGCTAAGTGTAACATTTAACCTTCACTGGGCAAATAGGATTCTATCTCTCTGAAATGCCAACAATAAATCCATGTGGCTGATTTGCTTCAGCAGCTGCAAATGTGTTGGCTTTCTACAAATGTCTTCATTGTTACCTATTATTTCATGATAGCATTGATCTAAAATTTTTCACAAATCTATTTTCCTGGAATTAATTATTTAATTAAGTCAGAATTATATCTGTTAAGGCTGCAAACACTGCTTTTAACTGATCAACTCGTAAGGTTGATCAACTGGTAACTGATCAACAGGTAAGTGTCATCATTTCACACTTATCAAATGGATTGGCATGTTTGACCTGCGACTGGAGAACAGCACCAAGAAGTCAGGATGCAAACCTTATAAGATGAACAATGACCCCATGCAGGAGTTGCTGCTTTCAGGTTGACAAGATGCAGGCACCAATTACGCTGCTAAATATGGGTGTGATTTTTGTGGCTACGAGGACTTGGTTGCAAGTAACTCTATCAAACAGAAATTTACTGTCAGGTTTTATAGTAAGTACTATGGATTGCAAATGAGGGAGAGAGGGGGAGAGAGAAGAAAGAAAGGGAGAGTGAGTTATATAGAAACTTTATGTGCATTTTGAATTTGACCATTTGAGAGTACGTAGGGCGAAAAATTTCTCCAAAGATGATCCCTGAGCCCTGAAACTCCTAAGTGTTTAAAAGTATAGTTAGCACAACTGATAAGCTAATTGGTAGAATATGTTTATTTAAGCATGACAAACAAGGTTTGTTAAATGACACTCTATGCTAGACAGCACTGCATCTCTTCATACCCCAAATACATATACACACCACATTCTTTTGATTGTCAGTGGCAAAATTTTAATATTTGGTCATATTAGTGATTATTCAAAATGAAACTAAATAATGACAGTCCTTCTTTAAAAAAAATTAATCCTTATTTATTTTTTTGAGAGATAAAGTGAGAGTGGGTGAGGAACAGAGGGAGACACAGAATCCGAAGCAGGCTCCAGGCTCTGAGCTGTCAGCACAGAGGCCAATGAAGGGCTGGAACTCACGAACCAGTAGCTCATGACTTAAGCTGAAGTCGGACACTCAACCAACTGAGCCACTCAGACACCCTGACAGTCTTTTTTTAGGAAAAAATAACATACAGTCAATCTTGGATTTAGACGGTAGAAATTATTTTCACCTTCCAAATCTGTGTTTTTTAATGAAATTCTGAAGCTAATAAATTCCATCTGCAGTATATTTCCACTCTTCTTTCTACTTCTTTTATGTATGATAATATTCTGCATCTTATAAAATCTATACTACCTTTAAAGTCTTCCCTGACCTTCTTAGTCCCTGGATATGGCTGTCTTCTGATTTCTTATAATATCCTTCTATCTAACCTGCTCACATATGTCACTTTTTAATAATAATTTGACTTTTTATGTCAGATTAAATTTGATTTCCAGCTGGATTAGAAGTCCCTTATGGGAAGCTTGCCTGTATTTCTTAGCTACTCTTAATACATGTGTAGTTAGTCATATACATATATTATATTACATTTCAACTTGTGGCTCTTTGAAAAGGATATCATATGGTATACAATGCCTGTGTAAGGAGGGATAAATGATATTTCTAAACCATTTGCTTTTCAAAGCCTGACCAAATTGCTTAGGGAGCTAATTCTTGTCAGTAAATTGATGTTTATACAGCACACTCTAATAAAAGCATAGAATTTTAATGAAAAGTTAAAATACAAATACAAATGGAAATTGGTTAACACTGGCAGATGATGCTATTAAAGAGGTCACAAATGTGTCAACACTAGGTTATAGTTATCTCAAGAACTGGACTCAAGATCATGTGCCTTAATGGTCATGTGACTTTGGATGAAACAAATTTCCTAAATCTGTATGCTTCAGTCTGAGAAAAAAAAAAAAAAAGAGAGAGAGAGAGAATAAGAGGTGCATTACCTACTTCCTAGGATTCTAGGTACACAGGGATATATATGTAAAAATACATGTAAATCATACTATACTATAGTTCTGTTAGGTATCATTTTATTATACTTAGGAAAAAAACTGCTGTGATTAGACCATCAATGTTTGTTTTTAAATTTTTTAATGTTAATTTATTTCTGAAAGAGAGAGAGACAGAGTACAAGCAGGAGAGGACAGAGCCTGATATGGGACTCGAACTCACAAACTGTTAAGATCATGACCTGAGATGAAGTTGGACACTTAACTGACTAAGCCACCCAGGAGCCCCATCAATGCTTTTTCTATGTCTAGCTATCCTTTCTGAAGAATAGAAAATGTATATTTTTCTCCTTTGTTTTTCCAGTGCCTAGTAAAATGCCAGATGTTCTACTGAAAACTCTATAATTAAATATTCAATAAAATAATAAGCTAAACCAACTTGTATTTCTATTATTTTTGTTACCTTGTGACAGGACCTAAAATAAAAAAGGAAAACATAATCTAAATAGAACTATGTCAGGGTGAAATTTAAATTCATGACTAAACTTATTTTTGTTTATATGTTCATCTATCATTAAATAAAGGTTATAATTCACTCACTCATTAATTTACATTAATAGGCATGGCAATATTTGCTCGTATTACTAAATATTAAAACTAATCTCTTTGTAAGTATCACTAGCTAAATTCAATGTTTGATTGATTAGTTTGGGAGTCAGCAAACATTTTCTATAAAGGGCTAGATAATAAATATTTCATGTTTTCCAGGCCACATAGTCTCTCACAACTACTCAATCCTGTCCTATAGTGTGAAATTAGACACAGACACTATGTAACAAATGAGTGTGCTCTGTTAGAATAAAACTTTATTTACAAAATTCAGAGTAAACCCAATTTGCTCCATGGGATTTGCTGGCCCTTGTTCATTTCAACACAACATACTTAGAACATAGTAGATAAAACTCAGAAATTTTAGCATATATAGAAAATATGAATAAGATCTTCAGCTCTTCTGGATAAAAATACTTAGGAAAATAGCATGAAGGTACGTAGATTTAAACCATGATTTGGAATAATCTGGAAAAGTTAATTTCAGTCCCTTTCAAAGCAAGGGGTGACTTCTCTGCATGTGAGTTAGGGTAGGTTGGTACATGACATTCATTAAGGTTAGTCATAAAATATTAGAATTTCTTTTTCATTCATTTGTGTATGTAATATAATGCATAAAATATATTACTATAGTCATATTTGCAATTATATTTATGTAATTTATAAATAAATATATACCAATATTGAGGCATAGAGCCAACATTTTTTAACTAATATAACAAGAGATTAAACAAAATTTGGAGTCAATGGACCTAAGACAACCAATTAGTTTCAAGTTTCTGATTAACATGAGTGAGTAATAGAAAAATTACAATGAAATTGATCTCAGACTGAACCTGACCAACATATATTTAAATGGTGAAACACCATTCATGTGAGTGGTAATGCAATTTATTTATAAGTGCTGGTGATATTTTTAAGCACTCTAAAATAGGAATAGCATTCAGGTGACTAAGCCTGAGACTATAAGATCAAGTTCTGCATTGAAAGCCAGTGCTTCTGTTGGTCACGGAAGTTTTTCTTGGTGAGAAATGAAAGACTCCATACAGTGTAATATGTCATGAGAAACACAGGCAGGAATGGGTTAAAGATGCTGATCATTTTTAAAGCCCAGGAAGCACCTTACAGGGTGGACAGTGGGAAAGACCGATAATGAATAATGGTACATGCATGCACACACCTCTTTCACCATCAACACACACACACACACACACACACACACGCCTGCTGTTTGCTCAGCAACAGCAACTCCCAAGGTGGGAAAGGATTGGGGGAAGCCTTCTAATCTTAGCCTCTTAATTTTAAGAGGTTAATCATAACCATCTTAACCTCTAATTTGTAGGTAAAAAAGTTGTTTTATCAGTTTCTTTAGAGGTCATCAGTAATGTTTTTGAAAGTTCTCCAAGTATATTTCAGAACCTGATGAACTGCCAACTTCTACTCTATGAAAGACTCTGCTTCATGAAATCTGTGATGTGGCTAAATAGTATCTAGTTCTCCTTCATATCATTCACCCATCTGGTTACAACCAACAGTGTTTCTAGGCTACAGGATTAAAAAGAATGAAATTCTAGCAGAACATTTAACAACCAATCGTAGTCTTATTCAATGTCTATATGATCAACTCAGTGTAGTGAAATCAGTTGCCAGGGTCTCAGAAAAACAATTTAAAGAAATTATCTGATTCCAAATATATAAGAACTGATAAAGGCGGGGCGCCTGGGTGGCTTAGTTGGTTAAGCGTCCGACTTTCATTTAGGTCATGATCTCACGGTTTGTGGGTTCGAGCCCCGCGTCGGGCTCTGTGCTGACTGCCAGCTCAGAGCCTGGAGCCTGTTTCAGTCTGTGACTCCCTCTCTTTCTGACCCTCCCCTGCTCACGCTGTCTCTCTCTCTCTCCTAGAAATAAATAAAACATTAAAAAAAAAAAAAAAGCATGCAACTCCTATGTCTACCTACTGAAGGGGTGCGGATGAGATGCCCCAAAATATGTCACTTTGGCATAAATATTATTTTGAGTTAAAAGTAATAAAAGCGCAGCAGATGCATGAGAAACTTTCTGCCTCCTCCAAAACTGCCTAAATTTACATTGGAAAGGAGAGCCTGCAAAAGTAACAGAGGCTCCCTTTTAAGAAAAGACATTATCTGCATAACAGAGCAAACTTGGCTTTCCCCCAACATCCCTTTTCACCTTCTTGAGTTTTCTCTCCCTTGTATACTCAGACCCCTACCCTTCTCTTTAACTCAGATAAACTTCAAGTTGCCTCATTGCCTTTGGAATTTCATTTCTATGTAGATTTCCCCTACAAACACCTATTAAATCTGTTAATCTGTCTAATGTCAATTTGATTCCAAGTCTCTCTAGCAGGACTATAGGGCAGGGCAAGGTCCTCCTCCCCAACATTAGAGCCACTAATGTTGGAAGAATCTATGTAGCCCTTCTAACATCTCTTTAGCTTATTATTTATTGTATATTGTTTAGGATAAATAAAACAATATAAACACATTATGTTGTAACTGTTCCTTTGAAAATGTGGTTTCAAGTCTAGAACCTACTCTTCATAATTTAAGTGCTTTTTCTAAGTTTACAATATTTTTAATTTTTAGGGGAAAATAAATGGTGGTCTTTGACGTCTAAAATGATTCTAAATGAGGCCTCAACAGTATCCTTTGCTGACCTTTGAACTATTCTGCTGTAAGCCTTTTTAAAGTTGCTAGGGCTCAGTCGGTTAGTCCGACTTTGACTCAGGTTTGTGGGTTCAAGCCCTGCATCGGGCTCCATGCTGACAGCCAGCTGAGAGTCTGGAGCCTGTTTCAGATTCTGGGTCTCCCTCTCTCTCTCTAACGCTGTCCTGCTCTCTCTCTCTCTCTCTCAGAAATAAATAAAACATTAAAAAAATAAGCCAAAAAAAAATAAAGTTGCTGGGGGGGGTATTTTTAAGTAAAAAGCAAATCAAACAGCAAAATATAAACAAAGCTTTTATTCCCTCAAAAATTTTTGGATTTACTTCCTTTTTTTTGTATTTAAAACTTTTTTTAATGTTTAATTTATTTCTGAGAGAGAGAGACAGCGTGAACAGGGGAAGGTCAGAGAAAGACAGAGACAGGATCCGAAACAAGCTCCAGGCTCTGAGCTAGCTGTCAGCACAGAGGCCATCGTGGGGCTCGAATCCACGAACCGTGAGATCCGAAGATGCACACTTAATCGACTGAGCCACCCAGGTGCCCCTGGATTTACTTCTTTTATAGATATTAAGAAAAATAATGTAATATATATAATAAAGGGGTAGCAAAAAGTTTATGCTTTTTTAAAACTGAACTTTGTAGACACAAATGTGTTTGTATTATACTCATCTTATGTTTAAATTCTTCTCCCAAATGGAAATGTTCATCTTCACTGTGGCTTAAAGGTAGTATGAGTATTAAATTTTCGTCTTTAAAATTCCGAATTTACATAAAAGTAATACCTGCTAGTATTATTACTAGATCCTCCAATTATGCTAAGAATTTTTTTCTTTTTTTATAGCATATATTGAAGATGTGGGCAAATTTTGTTCTCAATGTTGATCCTTTAGAGTGTAGTTTATTCATTATATCACTATAAATATAGCCTCCCATCAAACCCAGGCAGAGAATTGTTAGGGAAGGAAGGGACTGAAAAGAGATCTAGTAACACTAAGAGACTAATATTATAATAACTGATCATCTGGAGTGCCATGAGAACTTTCCAAAATATCTCTTCACAGAACACCCAGAGGAAATTAAGTTCTCATCTTGCTTTGTAGGTAGAAACAAGTGATTCAATGTTTTATAACTGAATGTACTCATAGAAAATGACTGCTTAGCATTGCAGCAATTATTATGAGATAAGCACTTGGAACAAGTGGAAAAACAAACAAGCATTTACTGTAAAGGAAAATAGTAAGTATCATTGTAGCTCTATATAAAGTGTGTAACTACATGGAAAAGTTTATAAATTTGAGCTTTCAATATAATAAATTCTCAAGTAAATATATAGCTTTCAGATAACAAATGTATTCTACCTCTTTTGGAAAGTTTAAGTTCTTCCCAAAGCACAATCAAATATTCTCCAATATGTTATAATATGTATGCAATACTTTAGGATGAATTTCTTTAAGGCAGTACTGGGAATTTGAAAATAATGACTCACATATTAATCCACTTATTACTTTACTTATTCAAACAATATTTTTTAAGTAGTTGGTAAGTAGTAACAAAAAGACTACTTAAACCTTGTTGTTTGGAATACTCATCTTTTTTCCATAGAAACAGTGCTATGAAAAGTTACATCCCAATGATAATTCACAAAATGAACTTCTAACTGCTGAGGTGCATTGTACCAATAGGACAATGTTATCTCTACCTAAACACCATAGGTTTCCACAGGTAAGTGTAATTGGAATTTTCAACTGTAACGCAAGAAATGAATATGTTTCCAACATAAGTAAATCTAAAATATGTTAAGATTTTCATATACATATAGACTTCAAGCACACAACTTCTGATTTATAATCACAAGACAAGGGGGGGAAAGATTAAAAGTCAGGACTCTTAGAAAATTCGAGCTATTCACTCTTGAAATACACAGATGAAGAAAAGAAGATAGGATTCCTATATCTTCTTTGTCTCCTTTATTTCTATCTGAAAGGAGGTAACTTCTTAGGTCAATTTCATCTTCAGGGAGAGAAAAGAACTGGAGTGTTACTACTGAACAAAAGAGGCCTTCACAGTATGGATGGTAGTCAAGAATTTCTGTCATATACTAAATCTACTCAGCTTCTCTTAATTTCAGTTTTCCTACAAAATAGATATGAAAATAGAAATTTTATGTACCAGCTTTGAACTATAGTCAGTATTCAACATACAATATACATAAAGTGCTCAGCATAATGGTTAATCATGGAATATATTCATTAAAGTTTAACTATGAATGTATACTGTATTACTTTTTTTTTAATAAGGTAGTTCTGGAATTGCATGATGGTTATACACAACCTTGTGAATAAACTAAAAAACACTGAATTATATACTTTAAAATGGCACATTTTATTTTATGTAAGATATTATCATGGATTATATGTCAAAAAAAGGACAAAATAAGGTTTGCCATGATTATGACCATTATAATACACATTAATATATACAAAATATTTTGTACATTGAATAGAGATTTTATTTTCTGTCTTGAAATACTATGGCACAAAAGTAGATAAAAAAAAAAATGACTGGACATAGCTAATAGCTAGCATAAGCTTGAAGTCTTTTAGTTACACCATGACATATAATAATGGTAGGTAGAGAAAGCAACAAGAAGGGTAAATAAAACAGAGTGATAAAAGATGATGAAACTGAGTGGCACTTGGTTGGCTGAGCCTGTTATGCATCTGACTCTTGATTTAGGCCCAGGTCATGATCTCATGGTTCATGCACCATGTCAGGCTCTGTGCTGACAGCATGGAGCCTGCTCTGGATTCTCTGTCCCCTTCTCTTTGCCCCTCTCCCTGTCTCTCTCAAAAATGAATGAATAAACTTAAAAAAAAAACAGCTTGAAAGATGTTTAAGTTGATAAGTTTCATAAAAAATTACTGAAATTTTATGACTTAATTGAATAAATATACATACCTTTGGCTAAAAAAGTAGGCAATATTGAAGAGTGTAATATAGGATGTAGCATAACATCCAATCCAATTGAGCCATTTACTAGAAGAGGATGCACTGGAAAGTTAGTAATTCAATCATCCTCAATTTTTGGGAATTCAAATTTTGCCAGAGCCAAATTCTAACTTCTCCAAATATAGTAAATGAATGACCTTGAATAAGGTAAACCAGTTCAGTATACTTATTTTTTTCTGATTAGTCAAATTGACATTATAACGGACAAGCTTCTTGAGATGCAGTCAGTAAACTTTAATTATTTTCCCTTCCCTCTTCTGCAAAGTCTTCAGTGATTACTGCATCCATACTTCCAATGGATGTAACACGAGGATAACATGAAGACAGAGCTCAGGATACTTGTTTCTATACAAGTTATTAATTAATCTGTGTATTATGTGGATGTTTATTGAGTACTCTTCATGTGCCAGGCATCAGTAATACATAGAATATCCCATAGTAGAATCAAGTTTTCTGAATTCTGGCCAGGGTACATTCTGCTTCCCCATAGTCCCCCTTGAGAGATACAGAGGTAGCTCTTTATTTAAATAACTTTAATTGAGCCAAAGCATTTCAAGAAAAGAAAATTCATGAAAGTGCTTTAGTCTGTGTCTCTTACACATAGTATTATACCTGGGTTATTACATAAAGGAGGCTAAATTCTTTAATACCTTTCAAACTTTGAAGGAAAATAAAAAGCTCTCTTATTCAGTCTACATATAAAGTGTGAACTAAGCTGGGGGAAACATAACTCAGTAAAGTATAATACTTCAAGAGTAGAACCATCATACTTTTGACAGTGTGAGCTATTGACCTTCTACTTCAAAACTAACATGAAATCTAAAGATATTGAAAAAATATTTCAAATTAATCATGATTGATGAAATAGTGCATTATTTAAGTCTATCTCTCCCTTTCTCTCTCTCGTATTTTTACATGACAGTGTAAGCTAGCATATGGAAAGAGTGAAGGAAAATAGTTAAAAAATTTGTTAAGTTAAAAAAATTGTTCAGTTCTCTTAGTTGTAAATTCAAGAACAGGTCAAAACCATGCTTCTGACAAAAACTAAGTAAATGAACCTAATATAGTAGAGTTGCCATCCTCAGTATCTTTCATTGCAGTCTTTAAAAACTGCTTATCATTTCCTAGGTTTGGAAAAATTTAAGTTTGGTCTATAAAACTGTGTTATAATCTAACTCAATTGGCATATAATTTAGTCCTTATTTATTCTAGTAAAAAAAAACTCATGAACATTTGGAGCACACCAGAATAGAATATTTACCAAGTACCTTAGTCAGTTAGGGCAAAATCTGCAATAGTAAATCTCTTAAATATCTGGGGAAATGAAGCCATGAAATAAGATATTAAAACTTAATTTTGATTGTTTTTACTCAGCTCTTTGCATCTGCTATTAGAGGGGAAAATAAAAACAGTTTCAGAATATAAGAAGTACGAAACTATTCACACGCAACTGATAGATTAAAGTATACATGTGAATCAAACCCTATCCACCAAGAACTAAATTATCCCCCAAAAAGTGACACAAATTATAGAAAATAGGTTCTGTAATAATGCATTTAATTGATTCTAAGATGCAAAGTTTTTCACATGTTAACAACCCTGAAATAAAGCGTCATTTTTACAATCAATGGTATCTTTTGATAGTATTTTTCTTTCTTAGAATGATATAAAATACTGATGCATCATACAATCACCATGTTATATCCTATACAATAATGTGTGTCTTACACAAACATAAACAAAAGTAAAATGAAAGAAATATACATTGCCTCTAAATCTACTTGTCCAGACAAAAATGTTACCCATTTTTATTTCTGACATTAGTCATATATGACTCCTATAATCATATTTGGTTTATACAAAACAAGAGACAGCAGAGCTTGATTTCATAAAGGAAAAAACTAAATGAACAATAATAAAAATGCATAGACCATAAAAATTATGGTCTATTATACAAACTGAGCTGGAATTGAGGATTTATAGGACATCTTTAGATACTTTTATTAATTACTGCATAGGTCAAAAGAATCTTTTAACTTCTCTCTTTCATAAAATGCAGGTAATTATTTTTGTATCTCTGGCAAGGTTGGGATGTCCCAATAGTAAAAGGAAAATTATTTGAAAGTGTATCATTGAGAAGAGTTAATTATTGTAGGTACTATATTTAAAATGTGTCCCTCTATTGACCAATTCAGTACTGAAGTGTTCAGTACCAGAAATTGATTTTGAAATTGAAGGTAGTTGTAAATAGGATTGTAAGTAGAGATCGAAAATAGACGTTCCAAATTCAAAGGTGAACATTTCTTCCTTAAATAGAAACTTAAAATATTTGTGCATTTTGATAGGTATCATAAGATCTTACAGCCCAAATGTTTTTCAGTTCATTTAAAATGGTTATGGTTTGGAATTATCAAGTATGTATATGTCTAAAAATAGATGTTTATCAAAATAATTATTTTTAGACCAATTGATTTGTAGACTTTCTAGGAATAATCAGAAAGAGGACCATTTATTATTAAGACTGCTACAGATTATGATCGTATATCCATATTTTCTTCGTAAAAGAGAATATTTGTCTCTCATTTCCTCAGAGAAGCAGGGAAGGCACTCAACTTACTCTAAAGTAGTGTCACCATTAAAGAACAAGTTCAAAAGAAGTTGGTTAGCAGACTCTACCTTTTTTATCCCCACTGGAAATTATTAACTGATCCTTTAAAAACCACTCTTAATAACCTTGGCTTCAGAGTAATATTATAATATAAGGTTTCTCTGGGTCTACATCTCCTAGGGTATATAATAAAATGATAAATTTTGGTTTATACTTGATTCCTGAACACAGAGTCAAAGACCAAGGAAATGCTATTAAAGGTACAAACACCTAATCCATATTGTGCCCAAGTTCCCTACAAAGTGGTAAAGATAGGAGAGAGCTTAAAGGTATATCCATGTCGGTCACCCACCTATGCCTCATGTAAGACTTGTTGTGTGTCAAGCAAAAACTCTGGATATATGTCTGAATAAAATGTCTATTTGGATACAAAATTGCTTTTCTGTTTTTATTATCATCGGGTGAATTTTAGGCATTATACATGCAAGCTGTTGGATCCTGAAAAGGTGAGGACTTCCACTTGACAGGGAACTGTAGGCCAATCTACCACATCATAATAGGTCTCATGGGGGTTGAAATTTACTAAGAGTATTGACACATAAGAAAAGAAGGAAAACTTTTTAAAAATAGGATAAACACAGGGTCGCCTGGGTAGTTCAGTTAGTTAAATGTCTGAATTCAGACATCCAAATTTTTAATTACAGAACCATCCTAAACACTGCCCAGAAAGCATTTCTGAAATATTTTTCTGCTAGGAAATATTGCAATTGACTTAAGTCACACAATATTATTATCAATATATTTATAATTAGAGATTTAGAAAGCATTGCTATTTATCAAAATATGTCCTATAAAAGCTGTAAATTTTAAAGATTATTTAAAATGTTTTACTCTAAAGCTTCCAGACTTATAAGATTGGCTGATTTGGTTTTAACATTTTACTTCTTCCGTCTTTATATTTATCCTATTTTTATTTATTTTATTTTATTATTTTTAATGTTTATTTATTTTTGAGAGGAAGAGAGAGTATGTGCACATGAGTGCAGAAGGAGGGCGGGGGGGTGAGGGGGGAAGTGGCAGGGGATCCGAAGAGGGCTCTGTTAGTGACAGCAGAGAGCCTGATGCAAGGCTTGAAATCACAAACTTTGAGACCATGATCTGAGCCTAATTTGGACTTTTAACTATCTGAACTACCCAGGGGCCCTTGTGTTTATCCTATTTTTAAAAAGTTTTCCTTTATTTCTTATATATTAATACTCTTAGTAAATTTCAACCCCTATGAAACCTATTATGATGGTTATAATATAAAAATACTCACAAAACAGAGAGACACTGGATGTTGAGTGAGAACAGCAGAAGGTCCTTAACATAAATTTGACATGATCTTCCCAATTCTTAGAACTGCTTTAAGACAAGGCATTGAAAATCAATCTCAGGCCTTTTCTCTTAAACAATCACCTGTGACTTAACGCTAAACCATATCAGAGACCATAGATAGCAAAAATAAAATCACTAAAAGAAATGATAGTTCATTTTTTTCTGAAACATGGCAGGATAATTGTCCAGAGAAACATATTATCTCATTTCCCATTTCTGACATTAGTCACCGCTGTCACATGGAGACACATCATATCTATAATCATGTTTGGTTTATGTAAAACATGAGGCTACAGAGCTTGACTTCTCAACAGGAATTGCAGTAAGAAATTAAAATAATAGCTTGCATGGCAAAAGACTGCTGTGATGACAGTAAGCTAATTTTCCAGGCCTGAGACTTTCAAAAAATGTTTTGACAACCAACAGTGAAAAGCTTTCATCCTTATTTCACTCTTACACTAAGTGCCAGGTTTTTATGCATTTGTAATCATGGACTTCTTCAAATGCAAGGATATTAGCATTACTGATTTGTTTTCCATTATCACATAAAGGCTCCTTACATTTTAGAGTGTCCTATAGACTGGTTTAAGAGTCATTGCAATAGCAATAAACTTCAGAGCAGAGTATTGTAAGCCTTAATGTGTTAGCATAGAAATTTGAAGAAAGCAGAAAACTATGCACAATCTACAAAGAGGAAAGAGGTGTAGCTGAAATATTCTGTCATTTTGCTGGTTCTAAACGAAATCGTGTATGAAGTCTCATACTGACATTTCAAATAGTAGAGGAATGCTTTCACTTTAATGGATTTAACTTGATATATTCTCTTTCTTTTTGCAGTACTAAATCTGTGAAACACAGTAAAACATAAGGTAAAAGTGTGCAATGCCCCACAGATAGAACACAATAGAGTATTTCAATATTTTATCCTAGAGTCAGGAAATGTCTGTCAGGAATCTATAATTGTCCCATATTTTACTTTAGAAGCCATGAATGAATAATCCACATCCTACCTGGATGTCACCTCTGGTGATACTTGCAATGCAACATTAGGAAAAAATAGATCAGCCATACTGACATGAATACAGTCTTACCCTTCTCATTACTCATGATCACCCACTGCAATTCAATACAGAAAACTAGCCAGTGATTTCTTCTCTACATACAAGACTGATAGAACAGCATGACATTCGGATAAGACAGAAAACTGAGTTTATATGCATAGACTTTATTAATCTAATGCATAAAACATAAAAGTGTTAATCTGGAACATTTTAAAACCAAATTGACAGCAATTCTGTGTTGCGTGGTAATTAGGCATAATTAGCTAGGCAGTTCACATGAGTTACGGTAAAGGCATTATTTTTATACAGCCAAAATGTGTTCTCCCACATTAATTAATAAATGTATAAATGTATGTATTGTGAAGTAGATAGGATTTTTAATAGCCATTATCCTCATCTATACACACCTCTGACATTTGAACATTCTAAAGCACAAAAGCCATGCGTGCTTCTTCTCCAGCACTCAGTGATTCTCTTCCCAAAGGGCCTGGTCTCTCACGCTTCTGTTGCCATGCCTGAATTTTTTCTGTCCCACCTTGTGTGCCTTCTGTACCTCCATCACCCTTATATGTACACCATGGGAACCTTGAACTGATATGGAAAATAAGGGCAAAGAAGAAATTAAATTCCCTAACTACTCACAGCCCGTTGATAAGTTCTTGAAATAGGCACAGTGAGCTTCCTCTAGGAATTCCGCTGCCTTGATGTCGACACTTTGCTAAGGGCAAAAGGCAGTCTTAGCTTGACATTATCCTGACCTCCAGGACCCTATAAGTCTTCTTTAACATATAAAAATTCCTTTGAACATTTCCTTTATCTCTACCCCTCAAGATATATGTTAGCTATCATCCTCCAAGCATATGACCCACTGATACACATCTGCAGGGTCTCATGATTCAGGTTTTACTGGACAGTAATAAATGACCTTTTCCTCACAATAGTTAGCCCCGTCAAGGTCCTAGAAACCTTGTTTCCAAAATTGTTTAAAGACTTACACTATCCCTAACCTTCTCCCAACTTGAAAGAATTTCAATTGCTTCTCACAATCCTAGTGCAGCTGTTTCTGTCCATGGGTCCTGTCCCCATGCATAAATAAAACCACCCTTTGCACTGAAGATATCTCGAGACTTCTTTCTTGACTGTTTACTATGAACCTCAACATTTCCGCATCAGAACTGCAATGGATGTTCAGTAAGCTTATAGCATGAGAGTTGCAGATTGATCATTCTGATCACTTAACAACACAAACATATGGAACGATGGAGGAATATCATACAGGCAATAATGTCATCTCTTCTAGGCTACACTACTGGATTTGGGTACTGGTCTAACATAGGACCAGTTATTAAGACATAGAAAAAATTATTAAGATATAGATTGCTATATATGGGGTTATCTGACACATCTCTTATATCTCTATTACTGAACTCAGAAAGCAACTCATGCGCTGAAAACCGTTCCCCATACACCACCCCTTTTCTCTGACTGAAAACAGCTGTTCATGAAAAGTGCTTCTTGTTTTGTTTGGGTACATGCTGCCACCTCTCAGTAGCAACAGTGGCAGTGTCTTCCTGTGTCACACCTTTCTCAGCCTTGCAGAGGGAAAGGGGAGAACAGTTTTGTTCTAGGAGAAAGACTGATCACTTTTAAGAAGCTTTTCTCCTTTGGTCAGTTTATATGTTCTACATTTAAATCCTTTGACTATCCAAGAACTAAGTTATTATCCCAGCTTTACGGTTGGAAAAACTGCACATTAAAAAAGTAAATAACTTATGCAAAGACACACAGGCAGTAAGTTGCAGTTCTGGGATTTAAAACCTCAACTATGGTTATATAGTTAAAGATCAGTGATTTTCCACTCCACTATTTCAACATTTACTACAGTATTTTACTCATTCTTTTTCAGATTAAAAAAAAAATGGAATAAAGAAGTCAAATTTCATTCACTCTCTTTCAATATTATCATCTACTAGAACATTTAAAGTTGTGTTAAGGTGTGTAAACAAATAGTATCAATGTTATAGGGGCACCTGGGTGGCTCAGTTGGTTAAGCGTCCGACTTCGGCTCAGGTCATGATCACAAGGTTCATGGGTTCAAGCCCCAAGTTGGGCTCTGTGCTGACAGCTAGCTCAGAGCCTGGAGCCTACTTCAGATTCTGTGTCTCCCTCTCTCTCTGAACTTCCCCTGCTCATGCTGTCTCTCTGTCATTCTCAGAAATAAATAAAACATTAAAATTTAAAAAAAGTAGTATCAATGTCATAATTTCTTTAATAAATGCTTTAATCTTGATTTCCATAGATAGTTCATTGAGACTCATAGTTTCATTATGATTTTAATGTTAGGATTATATTTTGAAAGACAGTATAATTATACTTGTTAAGAACATGGGATTCAATGTCAGAGTTATTTCCTGGGTTCAAATTCCAGAGCAGCTACATAAAAGTAGTGTGAACTTCAGCAAATTTCTCTGTGCCTCAGTTTTCTCATCTGAAATAAAGAAATAGAAATAGTATCCACCAATACAATTGGTAGAATTAAATAACTTAATATATGTTAATCCTCTGATCCATAGTAAATACTATTTCAGTGTTTGCTGTTATTATTTTTAATAAAATTTGCAATTAAATGGTGAAATTGTTTGAGGTTTCCAGTCATACTCCCTAGAAACAAATAAAACTTTGTTGGATTTATTTATTTATTAAAAATATTTTAAGGGGCTCTTGGGTGGCTTAGTCAGTTAAGTGTCTGACTTCAGATCAGGTCATGATCTCATGGTTCATGAGTTCGAACCCCAAGTCAGACTCAGTGCTGACAGCTCAGAGTCTGGAGCCTGCTTCAGAGTCTGTGTCTCCCATGCTCTGCACCCCTCCCCACTCACACTCTGTCTCTCTTTCTCAAAAATAATTTAAAAAATTTTTTGTAATGTTTATTTGTTTTGAGAGAGAGGGAGAGAGTGAGCAGTGGGGGTGGGATGAGAGAGAGAGGGAGAGATAGAAAATCCCAAGTAGGCTCCACGGTCCTCCATGGAGCCAAATGAGGGGCTTGAACCCATGAACCATGAGATCATGACCTAAGCCAAAATTAAGAGTCTGACTCCCAGGCACCCCTTTTTTGTTGTTGTTGTTGGAGGCTTTATTTCACCAGACAAGTGTAACTTCTTAAAGTCAGCTTTTGCCAAATGTATGTCTGTGTTGTGTGTGGGTTTTTGTGTGTGTAAATGTTAACCAGCAGTATTTATTAACTTCTCTTCAGAAGGACACACACTGGGAAATGTTCTTCAGTTTAGATTTAATTCTACAATCAGACAGATGGATTTTCCTGAGGAATGAAGTAGAATCTGATAAACAACAACAAATGAAGAATTTGTTTATTAGTCCATAGCATTTCTCTAAGCACCTTTCATCTAGTCCTCTCAGTAACTATTCATAACAACCCAAAGTTTAGGTACCATCATTGTTCTGAATTCATAGATGAAGCAATTGAGAACAGAATACTTAAATATCCATAAGTAGAAAATTTGAACTTATGCAGTCTAGGTGTAAAGCCTATACTCTCAGACTCTGAGCTCTATTACTTCCTGAGGTAGGGAAGACAAGAGGTATAAGAAGTGGTTTGCGGCACTGGACATTCAGGTATACATGCAAGAGAAGGAGGATCTCAGAGCTGACTATCTGCAAGGAACTCAGGAAATATTGGGTATGGGGTCATAAAGAGGATAGATGTCATAGATTTTTAAAGCTCTGAGACTCCATTTGTTATTATTTGTAGTTTTAATACTAGCAAGAAACAAATTTAAAAAAAAAACTCAAAATATGTACACCTTTAAGTAGTAGCACATAAGGAAGGAAAAAAGGAATGGATATATATTGAGTGCCTAAGTGCATCCTAATGCCATGCATTTACTCATCACTGGCATGAATTACCTTTAACTCTACCCCAAGATCCTACAGAGTAGGAATAGTCTTGTTTATTTTGTAGAAGAGGAAATCGAGGCTGGAAATTATTAGGCCACTTGCCCATAAGCCAAACAATAAGAAAAAAAACAACAACAGAGGTGGATTTGATATTCAGAGGGACTGATTGAAAAATTTCTCCTAAAACAGTCTGCAAAAGTGGAGCATGTAGGAGACCATGCTTGACTCATGAGTTAGAGCAATGCCAAGTAGCAGAGTGTTAGCAGCCTACAAAGGAAATAATAGTGGATTTCCTACTAGACTGACTGAAAGTGAAGAACAAGGATGTGAAAAACACATATGTGAAGAAGAAGAAAAGACTCCCTTTCAGCAGGTAAAATGCAAAAAAGCACCCAGTCTGTAAAGAAAGATTGCAATATGACAGTCCTTTCCAATAGCCGAAGCAGCAGCATCCTAGGATGCACTGCCTGGCACCCTGAGCATAGCTGGTATATCACCGTTCCTCCTCTTCTAGATGCCTTTGAACAATGTACAACCTGAACAACCATAAGAAGTATCCCTGGGCGAAATACAAATCAAAACCACACTGAGATACCACCTCACGCCAGTCAGAGTGGCTAAAATGAGCCAATCAGAGAACTCTAGATGCTGGCGAGGATGTGGAGAAACGGGCACCCTCCTACACTGTTGGTGGGAATGTAAACTGGTACAGCCCCTCTGGAAAACAGTGTGGAGGTTCCTAAGGAAACTAACAATAGAACTCCCCTATGACCCAGCAATAGCACTGCTAGGAATTTACCCAAGGGATACAGAAATGCTGATGCATAGGAGCACATGTACCCCTATGTTCATAGAAGCACTCTCAACAATAGCTAAAACATGGAAAGAGCCTAAGTGTCCATCAACAGATGAATGGATCAAGAAGATGTGGTTTATCTATACCATGGAATACTGCATGGCAATGAGAAACAATGAAATCTGGCCATGTGTAGCAACATGGATGGACCTTGAGGGTGTTATGCTGAGCGAAATAAGTCAGGCAGAGAAGGACAAATATCATATGTGTGCACGTATAGGAGGATTAGGAGGAACTTAACAGAGGACCAAGGGGGAGAAGAAGGGCGGAAATGGTGGGGGAAAGGGGAGAGGCAAACCATGAGAGACTCTTGAATGCTGACAAAAACTGAGGACTGGTGGATGTGGGGGGAGGAGGGGTGGGCATGGAGGAGGCACTTGTGGGGATGAGCACTGGGTGTTATGTGGAAACTAATTTGACAATAAACTATTTGTAAAAAAAAAAAAAAAAAAGTATCCCTGGGCATGGGGACCCAACTTAATATTGACATGTGAACACCAGGCTTTAACCATAGAAAAACCAGTTTCCATGACATACCCCTTCTTGCCCTTATTTTATATCATATAGCTAGCGTCTTACTATAGGTGCTTTGCACAGCTGCTACTACTTTCTCTTATATAGCATATTTTAAGGTTGAGAGCAATCACATGAAAATAAAAACTAATCTTATATTGGAGAACTTATTGTGCAATGGAAATATGACCTCAAGTGCACTTCATAAAAGTTCTTTAAAATCATAAATCCTAGCCACAGCTGCAGTGTATTAGAGACTAGACATTACATCTGTAAATAATTGCAAATCCGTTCTGGGTATCATTTTAGGTGCTATGAGAGATAGCTTTGGAAACACATATTTGAAGAAGCACTTCCAGTGCCCTGGCTGCAAGGAAAGCAGGTCACATGTCACCTAACCGGCCATACACCTGCTACATTAAATAGATGTGATGAAAAGAAGCACCTTTGAAATTTACATCTCAGTCTTAATAATACATTTATTGAATTTCAAACATTCTGCTTAATACATGCATGTGTACATAACAACTTATTTTATAGTCATTTTAAATCAGTTGCTTCCTCTAGTTTAATTACATGACAAGTTTGCTTTTTATGTCTTATAAGATCTTCACTCAGTCTTTCTCTTTTTCTCATTTTTACAATACTCCTCATTTTCTGAAACTCACACTGGATCCAAGCATTTCATCTGAAATTTGCCAGAGATCCTTCAGTGTATTCTGCTGCTTGGGGTATTAAATTTGATGAAACATTTCTCATGAGTAGAAAACAAAAACAATTGTAAATAAATATCAGATACAGAAAGTTTCAGATTATTGATAGAAGGGCATCAATATAAAAAGAGTACTAAGTTTATTATTAATAAAGAATTTCTGGAACTAATCTCAATATGATTGTAATGCTTATTAAATCAGATACACAAAACAAATTACAATACTTAACTATCTTTTTCTGATGGTTCATTATAATAATTATTTATACTAATAAAATCCATATATTATGTATGGTTTTATCCTCAAAATTTCAGCTGTTCTCATAGATTTTTTCTGTAAGATATATATCTTATATATAATGTTACAGATGTTTTCTGTAAGATATATATATATATATCTATATATATATAAGATATATATATCTTATGTGTGTAGGTGGTATTGGTAGTAGTAGTATCCATCAGTAGCTACTACTTCACTTTGACATATGTCCCATTTATTCCATAAGTGTTTTAAAATGAGTATAAAGGAAAACATTTTTACTTTGTTAAAAATATTTCAAAACATCAGAAAGAGAATGTAATAATACACATATTCTAGTCAAATTCTTGAAAAGGACAAACAACTCATAATGTAAATGGATTTTTCCTGATAATTTACTCCAAACATTCCCTATCCTTTATAATAATAATTACACATTCGTTCTTCATGATTTCTTTCAATACTCTTTCTTAAAATACTCGCTTTGTTCCAGATGTCAGGAAGAATAAGTACAGGACCTGATCTCTAGAACCCAATTAAATAAAAAATTATAATGTAGTAACGTAAATAACATGAAAAAGGGATTGAAAATTGTTGGAGGAATATGGAAGCCTATTACAGCTGAAGGAGAAAAGAAAGGCTGAAGAAGAAGCACACATATTAGACTAGTTTTCAAAGAATTTTCACTTACCCAGCACTAATATCTGCACATGCTTTTAGTTCCTATTTATAGCTGTCCTTTTTATTTTATGTAAAGCTACAACATGTTTTGAGCTCCTTTTTATAGCTGTCCTTTTTATTTTATGTAAAGCTAGAACTGTTTCTTATAAATATCCATACACTTCCTGATTGCTACAGTTTTCTTCCCTAAAACCCGGACATATGATACACATTGTCAGGATTATTGCCATTGGATTATAATGCTTATTTTAAGCTAAATTATAATATGTATAAATACATTAACAGCATTGTAGTGAGATGATCTTAAAAGTAAATAAATGAACAAAACATCATGGCACCATAGTTTAATTAGCAAAAAATAGTACCAAAAGCTCACCACAAATATCTGGATCAAAATGGAAACTGCCCAAGTGCATCATCACACACTTAATGCCCTTAAAGGCCTTATTGTTACCTAGATGTGTTTTTGTTATATACATTACTCTGAGACCTTCAAGGAATGTTTAAGCATTCGCTGTTCCTCCCTCTTTCTTCCCCAACACTGATTCTAATGAATCTTTGCTGCCTCCTCCTAAATGGAACTCTGGAGTCCTAGGGAAGCTAATCCTTACTTTGAAGTAGAATCAGGATTGATTCATCCCTCTTCCACATGGCAATTCATCACATTGTTCTTCGTTTTCTTAAGAATTTAGATAAATTAAAAGTGGAATTATAGAAGCTCATATAACAGTGTATGTTAACTAACTGGAATTAAAGTAAAAACTTAATGTAGAATTCTAGAATTTCATGGCTAGATAAATAATTTAAAAATATCTACTGTAGTTGCCTACACCGATGTGTACACACACACACACACACACACACACACACACTGGAGACTGATTATTTTAAAAAGTCATGAATTTTATCTATTATATAACAACTACAAATCCCATGCAATGTCATTTAAGCAACTCATTATAGCCAAAAATTAAAATAACTGCAAAATTATTAAAATAAAATTATTAAATAGCTAATATTAAAATAATTATAGTTTGTGTTATATACACATCATTTTATAAATACAATTTTATTATAATTAATAAATTTTACATTTAAGAGAGTGAGAGAGAGAGTGTGTGAACACAGAGAGGAGCAGAGGAAGAGGTAAAATCTTAAGCAAGCTGAGCACTCAGCTCAGATCTCCCATGTGGTGCTCCATCCTATGACCCTGGGATCTTAGCTGAAATCAAGAGTCGGATGCTCAACCAACTGAGCCACTCAGGCACCCCATATGCAATTTTAATCACTATTTTCTTTTTTCTCAGGTATGTCACTTATTTATCTGTTTTATATATTCATTTTTTTAATTTATTTATTTTTGAAAGACACGGAGCACAAGCAAAGTAGGAGCAGAGAAAGGGGGACAGAGAACCCAAGGTGGGCTCCGTGCTGACAGCAGCAAGCCCAATGTGGGGTTTCAACTCACAAACTATGCGATGATGAGCTGAGCTCAAGTGGAATACTCAACCAACTGAGACATCCAGGGTGCCCCATCTGTTTTATATATATATATATTTTAATAAACAGTTTTTATTGTCAAGTTGATTTCCATATAACACCCAGTGCTCATTCCCACAATTGCCCTCCTCCATGCCCATCTCCTTCCTCCCCCCCACACCCATCAGTCCTCAGCTTGTTCTCAGCATTCAAGAGTCTCTCATGGTTTGACTCTCTCCCTCTCCCCCACTATTTCCCTCCTTCTTCTCCTCCACGGTCTGTTATATATTTTTAAGTAACATTTATGTTATACAACAATATTTTTAAGTACAGTGTGATGATTTAATATACATAAACATCATGAAATGATTACCACAATCAAGTTAATTAACATCCGTCACTTTCCACTCTTTGTGTGTGGTAAGAATACTTAAGGTCTACTGCCTTTCATAGGCCATTGAAAAGTTATTTAGTAATAAAATTGTTTATCCTTGTCTTCCAGTTTGTCTGCTTATCTAAACATCATTACTTTTTTTAATGTTTAATTTCGACAGAGAGAGAGCATGTGACCAGAGTAGAGGGAGACTGAGGATCTGTGCTGACAGCAGAGAGTCCAATGCAGGGTTCAACCCACAAACCACGAGATAATGATCTGAGCCAAAGTCAGATGTTTAGTCAACTGGGTCACCCAGGTGCTCCCAAAAATCATTATTTTTAACTCAAAGTCAATACAGTAAAATGTTGAAAATTATTTGTTCAAAAAAATTTTTTAATATTTTTTATTTATTTCTAGGAGAGAGAGAGAGAGAGAGAGACAGCGTGAGCAGGGGAGGGTCAGAGAGAGAGGGAGTCACAGACTCTGAAATAGGCTCCAGGCTCTGAGCTGGCAGTCAGCACAGAGCTCGACGCGGAGCTCGAACCCACGAACCCAGGAACCGCGAGATCATGACCTAAGCGAAAGTCAGACGTTTAACCCACTAAGCCACCCAGGCGCCGCTGTTCAAAAAATTTTTAATACAATATGTACATGGAGTCATTCAAAGTCTTTTTTTTTAACTCAAAATCTTTAAGAAATAAAAGAATTATATTTGGCATAGACTATGATTCCTGCTTTAATATTTTGTCTCATTTCTTGAAACATGTTCCAGCCATACTAGGCACCTGCATCATGTATTCTAACTTTTTAATGTCTCCATACTCGCGGCCTTCAGAATACATCTTCCTTCCATTCTGTATCTGGAAAAACTTGTCTTCATCATGTTTCAAACAGCAGTTCAAGTAGTCGTCCTTTGAAATATCTTTCCTAAACCAGCCTCCCTTCTGTGCTCTTTAGTGCCTGAAGTATACCTCTGAAATAGCAACTACACACATCACTTTAGGATGAAGGTTTCTTCTACTCTCCATTGGGCTAAGGAGTCATTGATGATGGCATTTGTTTTTGTTTGTTTGTTGGTTTGATTTTTTCCCCTACTGCCTAGCAAAGTACTCTATACATTAGGCACTCAGATAACTTTGACAGAGGAATATTAGTCAATGGCCTGTATTTTGAAAACTACATTACAATTAACCATAAAATGAACATTGATATGTATTATTGAAGCATGCTGTTAACTACCTAGTTCATTTTGCTCTAGAGTTCCGATGATGACTGCAACATATTTTCAAATTAGATTAATGAGGGGCGCCTGGGTGGCTCAGTCGGTTAGGCGTCCAACTTTGGCTCAGGTCATGATCTCACGGTTCGTGAGTTTGAGCCCTGCGTCGGGCTCTGTGCTGACTGCCAGCTCAGAGCCTGGAGCCTGCTTCAGATTCTGTGTCTCCCTCTCTCTCTGATACTACTCTGTTCATGCTGTCTTTCTCTCTCTCTCTCTCTCTCTCGGAAATAAATAAAACATAAAAAATTAAAAAAAAAACAAATTAGATTAACGAGACAGCTAGACAAAAGTTAAATGGAAGGAAGAATGTCATTTCTTCAGGGAAGTGTATATGGCAAGAAATACATGGGATTAAAAGGCAAGAAAATGAGAGTCTTGCTTCTCCCCTTTTATCGACACTTTACATGCCTTTCTGTTTCTTCATCTGTAAGTTAAGTAGTTAACCTACAGGATTCCTCAACATTTTTGCAGCTCTATTATCCTGATAATTAGAAATCCGCTCATGGTTTTACTCTCTTTGCCAACCTGCCTTTGACCAGTTTGCTACTTTCTAAACCATAAGTTTTTTTTTTTTATTTTTAAAAATGTATTTATTTATTTATTTAAGTAATCTCTTACACCCAATGTGAGACTTGAACTCATGACCCCAAGATCAGGAGTCACATACTCTTCTGACTCAGCCACCCAGATATCCCTAGACCTTAAGGTTGTTAATATCAAAGATATATAAACATATTAGCTATTAACATGTTTGTCGTAGAGTAATTATTTCACATGAGATGCTCCTAAAATATTTGCCAATATTTTCATAAGAAAAATGGTACAGTAGAAAGCAAAGTGTGGTTACTCGGGGCCATAATCTGACGGATGCACCACTATTTTACAATGCTACCACATAAGCACAAGTCTTCAGGACTCCTGACAGCAGGAGAAGGGAGAGAGAAACTCTTATTCTCCACCTTAAATGCTACTCCCTGGAAATGGAACATAGCACCTCCATTCACATCTTATTGGCCAAAATAAGTCTCATAGCCACAAATGCTTACTAGAAGATGAGTGCTCAGATGAAAAAGGAATCTTGGTTTATCACATATTCTTAAAAAAATACAGTTTTTGTAAACTGCTCACTCCTCCTCTAACCTTATTTGTGCACATGATTCCATGATATTAAATATGTTTCTAGTGTTTCCAATATATTTTTGAATTTGAATTTATGAGACCACAAATGTTTTAACAAGAGTTCTCCTCTACCAGTAATTCATGCAGGAAATCAGGTTGGTTCTCATTTTCTAATAACATAATACAGTGCTGTAAGTTCTCCCTGAAGTGATAGTTTGATGTCAAAGCTAATCCACATTTCTTTTAATTTTTAAAAAGATTTTATTTTTTAAAGTAATCTCTACATCTAATGTGGAGCTCAAACTCACAACCCTGAGATCAAGAGTCACATGCTTAGGACACCTGGGTGGCTCAGCAGGTTGAGCTTCTGACTCTTGATTTTGGTTCTGGTCATGATCCCAAGGTTGTGGGCTCAAGTCTCACATGAGGCTTTGCACTGAGCATGGAGCCTGGTTGGAATTCTCTCTTTCTGTCTGTCTCTCTCCCTCTGTCCCTCTCTCAGCATTGGGTGTCTGCTCTCTCTCCCTCTCTCTTTTTCTCTGCCTGTCTGTCTCTCTCTCTCAAAAAAACACCATCACCAAAACTTAAAAAAAAAAAAAAAGTTACATACTCTACTGACTGAGCCAGCCAGGGACCCCAAAGATAATCCACATTAATTTTTAAATTAATATTGTTTAGTTGGCTTCCAGAAGGTTATCAATTTAAAAACTTATTGGTCACAATGGTACTTGTAGTCTACCTACCATATATGAGAAGCCAATCTATTAGGTCAGAAGTTGTGGATCCTAGGCAGAATATGTTATTCTTGCTGATTAGTGCATAGAGTGAGAACTTTAGTAACACAAAGGATAATTTACCAAGTTATGAATGTATACAGTATGTTAAAAAAAACAATGAATTTTATCTCTGCTTAACATAATAGGTGAAGTCTCAATAGGTAAAGTATGAGAGGACAATCCAAATGATAAAAATAACATAATCAAGGGTCAGTGGTAAGAATGTTTAAGGTGTATTTAGAAAAGAGTAGTGGGCCGGTTGGAATAAAAGAAATTTTTTGTTTTATTTTGTTTATTTTTCTTTTTTTAAAAGAGTTTTATTGTTTTTTAATTTTTAAAAAAATGTTTATTTTTGAGAGAGAGGGAGACCGTGTGCAAGTGGAGGAGGGACAGAGATAGAAGGAGACAGAGGGTCTGAAACAGGCTCTGCATGACAGCAAAGAACTCAACACAGGGCTTGAACTCATGAACCACGAGATGGTGACCTGAGCCAAAGTGGAATATTTAACCGACTGAGCCACCCAGCCACCCCTTTATGATTTTATTTTTAAGTAATCCCTACACTCAACGTGGGGCTTGGCTTACAATCCTGAGATCAAGAGTCACAGGCTCTACCAACTGAGCCAGTGAGGTGCCTCTGTTTTGTTTTGTGTTATACATGCTGGAAAATAAGCAGGAAGAGGAGCATTAGGTCAGAATATAGAGGATTTTGAATGTCAGCTATTAGATATAAAAGGTCGGTATATTCAACAGAAAGTTTAGGCAATGATATGCAGAAAAGGAACGTAGAATGGAAAGTACAGCAAAAGTTTGGAATTGATGTCACAAGGGCCAGAATTTCAGTAGTGAGTTTGACAGAGAAGGAAAAAAAAATGCTAGGGCCATTGTGATGGAAAAGCTCTTTTTTTTTTTTTTTTTTTTTTTTAATTTGAGAGAGACAGAGAGAGCAAAGGAAAGAGAGGGAAAGAGATTCCTAAGCAGGCTCCATGCCCAGGGTAGAGCTCGACATGAGGCTCAATCCCATAACTCCAGGGTCATGACCCAAGCTGAAATAAAGAGGCAGATGTTTAACCAACTGAGCCACCCAGGTACCATAGCAATAAGCTCTAAAGCGATTGGTGGTGGGTGTGAGGAATAAATCAAAGACGATATTAACAGGTGGAGCCTGAGGAAATAGAAAATGTTCTGAAGGTTCACTAAAATACATATTAGAGAAATGTGGCCTTTTAGAGAAGAGTTTATAAATTTTTTTAAACTTCAAAATTAATGGGATAATGAAACTAAAATAGGGTGGCACACGGGAATGGAAAAGGAAATACTGGTATTTATCTGGATGTGAGACCTCATGTGTACAAAGGGATGACACTTTGTAAGGAAAAAAAGGAAAGAAAGTATAGTACTATAACAAAACAAGGCTGATAAAAGCCCACAGTGGAGGGATGTGCAAAACAGAGGACAACAAAAGTGGGAAACTGTCACGGCAGAGTGTGAAATGTATTAGTCATAAAGATTCTTCTGCATAAGTAGAACACTGGTTTTGGTTTCTATTTTCACATGGACTATTTCTGTTGTGACATATGTGTTAGAAGGAGCACACTTGCCATTATAATGACCAAGGTGTTTAGATTAACTCTGTCATTAATTCTGGACAAGTTTATGCTCCTTTTTTAACCAATGTCCCCATCTGTCCAACAAGAATAACATCAACTTAATTTTATTTGTTGTGAAGATTCATAAAATAAAATATACACTAGTACCTGACTTCATTCCTAATAAAATAAATCTTCAATAAACATAAGTAGAATGCAGATTCATGGATTTTTAACCTATTCAACTACACAGTACCTGGTAAATCACCTATATGTAGTATGGGCTCAATAAACATTTGCTGCATTTATGACTGGAAAAAGATACACCTTGGAACCGAAAGGTAAATTGCAATCCATCCTGGATTACCCCAAAAGATATTTCCTCAATTGGCTAAACGTATTTTCAATTTACCTAGTTCAATCTCCTCACAAATGTTACTCTTTATATCTAGCACTATTAATGATTTCTTTAGCACCAATAGTCATTGGTCTGATCATTCTGCTACATAGATGGTTATCCCTCCTGTGTGGTAAATGATACAGGAGGGAAAGTGTATGTGACTAGTTCACGACAGCACATTGTAAGACAAAAATGATGTGTGGATATTTATAGTCATTTTAGTTCTCAGGGTGAAACCAACCTGACATGGGCATGTACCATAAGCAAGAAATAAACCTTACTGTATAAACCAATAAGAACTTTGGAAATGTAGCATAACTTAGTCAATCCTGACTAGTATATTCAACTTAATGGTGGGAAAGTCCCTTCCAGATTTATTAACTTAAAAATCTCAGCACCTCCAGTACCACTAGGATTAGCATATATTTTCATTTTCATGATTTAAAAATGAGTTAGGACACTATAGTAGACTGATATAACAGAAAATAACTACTATAAAATACATAAATAAAGAGAGAATGTAAATATGCTGCAGTGTTCTTTAAAGAATCAGCAAAGCCAATCCCTTAGGAGATTAAAGGAGGCTAAGCAGATTTTCTACAAGCAACATCTTTCTGTTATTGCATTCTGATTTCTTGCCTTTTGAAAGTTCTATTACTAAGAGCAAACTGTTGTACTTTCATTGGGATGAAGAAAGAGGGCTACTGAGAAAACCAATGCTCTGATTTTTATAATTAAGGGTATATTTGATGTTAAATTGGCTAGTTTCTAGATATTTTGGGGGACAGAATTAAGTTTCCTAATAAAACTTGTCAAATCTCTTGATGTAACAGGTAAGCTAAAATCACCTGTGTTACTCTCAGTATGCAATTCCATTGTACTCCATAAATATCCTATCAGGTATCTACTATTCTAAATGAATGCCTTCTGAAGAATTCTTGACCAAGTTCGAAAAATATAACCCAGGGCAAAACACATAATCTGCCTTTACTCAAGCAACTTCAGTTCAGGTTTTCTACTGACTACCTATTATTATGATTATCAGCTTTGATCCAAGTCATATTTAAGTGGCAGTGTCCACTGCTGTTATTGGTACCTGATAAAGAGTTGAGTGATAGGATATCTGGTAGTATTTCCATGGCAAATGTTGCTAGTGGTTGATAAAGCCACGCCAACTTTCCAAAGCTCATAGGAAGAATAGGAGCTAGAAAATGAACTACCTGGTTATACACACACACACACACACACACACACACACACACACACACACACACACACATAATCATTGTTATAAGGAGACTATTTTCGAGAAAGATTGTGACAGGAATAAAAAGACAAGGACAAGCAGCCCCAGACTGTCAAAATTCCAGCATTCTTGCAGCTGCTTTCCTGATACACACCAATGACTTATGCCAAAGTGAGGGAGAATAAACAAGAAGAAAAGTTTCTTTTCCCAAAGATGATGTTGACATATCTGATACACTGGTTATAAGGAATAGTGTAGGTAGTATTGTTTCATCTTTGTCTTTAAAGGCAGATTAAATTTCCCCATAAAAGGGTGAGAACCCCCTGTCCCAAGCCTTCTACTAAGTAGTTACCAACCCAGTGTTGGAAGTAGCATATACAACTCTCACCTACAGCATTAAGTCCAATTATTAAGTTCCTCTTGTATTCTAGTTTTTGTGTGCTAGTTGCACCAAATTTGGAATTTTACTTCTCACAATCACCCTGTGAAGTTATTGTTGTTGCCATTCTGTAAGATGATAAAAGTATCTTAGAGAAGTTCAGTCAGTCCTTGGTTCAACACTGCATGACTATGAAGTGGTATTACAGTTCTGTTATGATGTAGCTGTCCCTTTCTATCCCCACAAACAAAAACAAACAAGACTAACAAATTGACGAGTAAGTCCAACAGAAACAAAATAACAACGTTAAAGGCAAGCAATTGGAGAAAGTAAGAAAAAAGAAAGATTGTTTGCTTAAGATTGCTTCTTTTAAGGGTGTAGGGGAGATGAGCAATTTTATCTCAATTTGCCATGTAAATTAGAGACTATATTTTGCAAAACAGAAAGCTATTGAATGTGTTATTAGCCAGTTCAATCAAGAAAAGATTGGCATTAATTCAGGTGGGAGAAAACTTAATTTGGAAATAATTCTTGGCTAATTTCAAGAAAAATGCCATTTGAAAGTATCAATTCCCTTTACTCTTTAAATATTAAGCAGATTTTTATTATGAAACATAATAATTTAATGTCCCATATAGTGGACTTTCAAGCCAGCCAAATCTTTATCAGAATCTTAGTGAAATCTTTCATAAATTTTATTTAAAAAATTTTTAATGCTTTTACTTATTTCTGAGAGAGAGACAGCGTGAGCAGGGGAGGGTCAGAGAGAGAGGGAGGTACAGAATCTGAAACAGGCTCCAGGCTCTGAGCTAGCGGTCAGCAAATAGCCCGAGGCGGGGCTCGAACCCACTAACTGTGAGATCATGACCTGAGCTGAAGTCAGACGCTTAACGACTGAGCCACCCAGGCGCCCCTATAATTTTTTTAATGTTTTATTTATTTTTGAGTGATAGAGAGTCAGAGCATCAGCAGGGGAGGGGCAGAGAGAGAGGGAAACATGGAATCTGAAGCAGGCTCCAGGCTCTGAGCTGTCAGCACAGAGCCTGCCGAGGGGCTCAAATTCGCAAACCTGATCATGACCTGAGCCAAAGTTGATGCTTAACCCACTGAGTCACCCAGAGGCCCATTTGAAAAAATATTAATGTTTTATTTTTGAGTTAGTGAAGTCTTTTAAACAGAACTTCATGAATGATACTATTGATTCTGTTTTTGACTTCTGAGGATTTTCAATTTGGGCATAAAGTGTCATTCTGCTCTCAACACATGGGAAAGTCCTGGACTGTAGTGATACTCAATTCCCATATGGCTTTACACACACTCCTTCAGTTCCTGTATCTCTTTTGCCTCCTATGCAAAATGGAGAGAACCAATGTTTTAAGGTTTTTGTAGATAAATGCCACAGCATTTTGTGAACAATTCTATGCAAATGAAAAGGGTGATTATAATCTGTGCACTTCCATTTGGTTTCTCATACCAGAAGAAGGGCCAACTTTATTACTGTAGCAATTATTATACACTTCAGTGAATCTTTTGAGTTTCTGTCCTCCTTAATTACTCCTTTCTCAGGTATAATTTGACTAATGAATGAGTAGCAGTTTGATGGTTTCTACTTTTCATTCTAAATTTGTTGCAATAGATCAATTAAAAAAAGAACAATTCATCCTGCTGATGAATTGACTCTAGGTTTTATTTATTTTTAAATTTTAAATATTTATTTATTTTTTTAGAGAGAGAGAGAGCAAGAACACGCAAGTTGGAGAGAAGGACAGAGGAAGAAAGAGAGAGAATCTTAAATAGGCTCCATGCTGAGTGGGGCACGATTCCACAACCCTGAGATCATGACCTGAGTGGAAATCAAGAATTGGATGCCTAATTGACTGAGCCACCCAGGTGCCCCTGATTTTTGTCATGGTCAAGTCACTTAGCCTCTTTTGAGTTCATTTCTTCATTTATGAAACAGAAGGATGAGAATTCAGAAAGATCATGTATGTACAGGCAATGGCATACTTTGATTAGATGAAATGAATTTATTTTATCTCTGTGAGTTTTGCATTTCAGCTCTAAATCCAGCAGACATGTTCTCTCCTATGTGATTTTGATATATAGGTTTGATTGACTGTACTGGTTTAAGGCAATTATGAGTAAATAAGACGGCAGATAGCATGATGAATATGCAGGTAACCTTGAAAGAGAAGACTATCCCACTTTTGTCACAGTGCTGTTGGTGTTCATGAAACTGACAAGCCACCTCCCTTTTCAGAAAGACCAGCTGTGAGGGTTTTGCTTGTTTCAGGCAGCCAGAAGCCGAATAGCCAGGAAAACAAATCACAGCTGAGCTCTCAGGTTGATCTGGAGCATGTACTTGGCAAAGCCGCCTAATTTCTTATTATCTTATGCATGGAGTTAATATTAGCCTCATTAGTAACAGATATTTGTGATTACCTTGCCAAAACAACAGACATATCATTTTTATAGATTTACTCAGTGATATATCTGTTCAACCAACACTTCTCTAACACTTTTTTGTTAAGCCCTATACTTGACACTGAGGACTTAAAAGTAAATCAAGATCACTGCTTTCCAGGAAATTTAGAAAGAAAGAGGAATAGATACACAATTGACTATTTTACAACCATGATAAATCCTAGATGCATAACAGGCTATGATTAACCCTACCCACATTGTGGAGGAGGCAGACTTCTCAGATAAAGTTAATTTTCTTGAATCCAAATTCTAAAAGTCACAGTAAAGGAACAGGAAAGCTAAAATTAAACAAAATGCAAACAGGCTGGGTTTCAAAATTCTCATGAGCTGGAAGGAAATTCAGTTACTAGGAAGAACCAGAAAAATAATTCTCAAGTATTCCCCTCCTTGCCTCTTTCTGGATTCCCAAGGATGGTCTAATGTGCATACCTTCTCTTTAAATAAAGAAATTCCCCACCATTGTGGGGATACGGCAGGATAGACAAATTCTCTGGTATCTCAGAGCCAGTCACCTTCAAAGTCACATGGTTTATTTTATAAGCTGGGAAGATGGTGTAAGGGATGTTTGCCAAAATTGGCAATTCATCCTGCCCAAACTCTGGGAGAGTTGACCCTGCTCTTGCCAATAGTCATTCGGAGTTGTAAAGACACTCTTTTTGTGACACTCCCAAAGTTCCTGTATCTCAAGTCCCACTCTCTTCAAACTAAACCTTCATAAATTAAACCTTCTACAATGCCTCAGTACTGTAAATCTACTTTTCTAAAAGTTGTTTGCCCATGAGTGTCAATATAATAGCTGGACACAGATTCTCCTTTCTAGGACCTTAGAGGTTGAATTGAGATGAATGCAAGTGGTACAGGAAGGGGAATGAAATCAGGTGGAAATGGGTCATAACACATAAAAAGTCCTTACTTTAATTGAACACTGAATTGGCAAAATATCAAAAGGTAAATCTCTAATAGACTTGTTTTGTCCCCCGTTGCCTGGATGGTTGGAGATAAAGAGGCACTTGAGAGCTCAGCTTTGGGGATGCGGTACATCCAGTGGTTAAGGGTTCAGACTTGGAATTGGGCTTCCCACATTCCAGTGCCATTTCCAGCCCTTCTAGTGCCCTTGGGCTACTTACTTAATATCTCTGGTCCTGACTTTATTCATCTCTAGAAAGAAGACTACAATAATAATGAATATTAATTCAGAGATTGGATGAGTTAATATATGTTTAATATATGTTAAACTCCTAAAGCCTACTCCTAAAGTTAATATATGTTAAACTCCTAAAGCTTACTCCTAAAGTAAGCACTCAGAACTGTGAACTATTATTATTAACTTCTTCATCGCCAGCCTCCTTTTCCCTAAAATGTTCTATCTCGAACTGTACTGCACTCCCTGCATTTCCCCCATTCCTTTCTGAAATATGGAGAATATATAACTCTAATGGAAAGATTTCTAGCTACAGGGACCAACTGACCTGCGACTGGAATCAGGATCCCCTTACTCTGTGTGGCCTGAGTGAAAATACATAATTTTTCTGTCAGTTAATCTATCTCTAAAATGTCTTTGCAGGGTTTTGATGCAAAAAAATCATTTATATCAAGTGATGCTCAATATTTGGCAATTCCTTCCATTGCCTCTTTGCATATCTCATTTTTTTAAGGCTTCTTTTAGTCACAAGGTGGAGATGGTAACACCCACCTGGCCTGAAATAGAGTTGGAGCAGCTGCAGTTAAAATTGGGGTACAGGCTAGCAGGTGGCTCTAAGTAGCTCTTTCGTATCCAAAATTTTACCCACAGGCTTTTTGCCTACATAGGAGGGGAGGGAGAAGAGAGGAAAATGAATTCAGAGGATAGGAATCTAAATTCCCAAATCTAATTTTACTCTTAAGAAGGAGAGCTGGCAAAGAGACACGGCACTGTTTAGAGAAGAAAAAACAAAAAATCAAGGGCTCAGTTTTAAAGCGGATTTGTTGGGAGGCTACATATTCGTAATATCAGAAAAACAGGAACTACTATTGGTGGTTGTCATAAAAATTCATTTATTTTTCACAACTCTACAAAGTATATATGACTATTGTCCTTATTTTGCAAGTGAGGAAACTGGGGCCAGAGAAATTAAGTATGTTTGGCACACCTAAGCCACTTGTATTGATGTGCTCATCATTCCCACACCATACTGCCTCTGCACAGATACAGATAATTTGCTACATCTGCCTGTTGATCAATAAGTCAAATACCAACCCCAAACTTCAGCAACCAACAGATGTACACACCAGAGACTTGGTATTAAAGATAACATATGATGTTTTACAAAACTTATCATTAACCAATGATAATGATCATCTGAGATGCTTTCTGAAGACACAGATTCCAGACACCTCTTCAGACCTAGAGAAACAATATCCAGGGAGAGATCTGGGGACAGTCATGGTTGACAAGCCCCCTAGATGATTTTATATTAAAAAAATTTTGGGAAATACCAAATAAGGTGAATAATGAGCAAGTCTTAAGGCAGTACTTCTCACACTTTAATATGCAGACAGATCACTGGAGATCATGTGGCAGACCTGTTTCTGCATTTCTCAGAAGCACCTGGCAATGCCAGTCTGTAGTGCACAGACTACATTTTGTGAAACATTCTCCAGGCAATGACTCAGCAGTCTGGGATCTAGCACTCATTTACTGTTAGTCATAACCTTGGCCTTTCCATAAACAAAATAATTACTTTGGTTGTTAGTAAAAAATTCCAATATCTGCTTTTTTAGATTCTGATTTGACAGGGTGCAGACAGTTATCAAAAATGTACTTTTTTAAACAAGAATCTCATGGGATTTCATTCTGATGCAGATAGTCCTAAATCCCGCTCTCCACTGATAAACACTTGAAAAGGTGGTGGAAATCAAAGCACTCTAAAGGTGGAAAGAACAGCAGTGTGCCATTATAGATGTCATTCAATCCCTTGGTTTCATCACCCATAACCTGGAAATAATAATATGTGCCTTTATAGAGTTGTTAGGATAAAATGAGATAAGACGTGAAAGCAAAGAACAGCTGAGCCACCCTATTCAAGGGGTCAACGGAAATAGGATATGGATCCAGAAAAGAACCACTTTCAGCCAAAGCAGCAGAAAAGCTTTCCTGTATTTTCTTGATTCTTAGGCTGTACAGGCAATTCATAAAATCACTACATTCACTCTACTTACTAGCTAGTCAGGACTGATCCCTTTCTGTTATTCTAAAATGATAGTTTTCTATCTCTCTGTACATATTCATTTCATGCTCACAAGCAAATATCATGTTTACTCTATCAAGATAAATTGATAAATTGTATGCACATGTACATGTATATGCTTGACTATGTAAAATATATATGCTTGCAGATATGAAATATACACATAGGCATATATAGTTATATTTTATAGATTCCTTGAGATTCTAAAGACACATGTAATACAGCTAACCTTTAAAACAATGCTAATGTAGCTCCTACAATATGACATTTTAACAACACCTTTTTAATAATGCATGCTCTTAAATGTTAAGCTGATTCATATGTTATATTCCCAACTTTTAAATCTCAAGTTCTACTTAGAATATGAATAGAAAAATGGAAAGATACACATTTTTATTATAAAATTTTCTACAGTGGTCTGCTATTATTACTGTGTCTTAACCCTATTTGATAGTTTGTTTATTACTTTTTTAAAGGGCGAGGATCTTCAGCTTCTTTCCCAGAACATGCCTTATTGGATTACTCCCCTCCCCCCAAAACAACAACAACAACAACAACAACAACAACAAAGAAAACACCCTTCAAAGTACTGTCTTTCAATAGCCTGTGGCAAGGATAAAGCTTACGTTGACATCTATTACAGAAGCGGCAAAAATATGACAATTTAAAAAAGTCACACATTATATTTCAGTTGGTATATATCCAGATGATTTTTAAAATTCTTTTTAATGTTTTATTTATTTCTGAGAGAGAGACAGCGTGAGCAGGGGAGGGTCACAGACTGAGGGAGATACAGAATCTGAGACAGTCTCCAGGCTCTGAGCTAGTTGTTAGCACAGAGCCCGACGCCAGGCTCGAACCCACAAACCCTGAGATCATGACCTGAGCCGAAGTCTGACACTTAACTGACTGAGCCACCCAGGCACCCCTATATCCAGATGTTTTAAAATGTGGATTAGGCACAAAGAACGTGAGTATGAAAATCACAATTAATCAAATATGCTTTCAATATGTTTAATGTCATGCATTTAACACAGACGGGTTTTGTGTACATGCTAGTGCTTGGTGTATATTTACCGAATTGTTCTAATGTGAAGTAAAAGAGATAGTGCATTCTAGCACATTCTGAAAGACTGAAACATTTTAATGAGATATATAAAATTATGTTGCTTAGGGTCTTCTGGGTGGCCCAGTCAGTTAAACATCCGACCCTGAGCCAAAAGGGCTGGGTTTAAGCCCTGCACTGGGTTCACTGTGGGCTGACAGCCCACAACCGGGAGCCTGCTTTGCATTCTGTGTCTCCCTTTCTCTCTGACCCTCCCCTGCTCACGCTCTCTCTCTCTCTCTCAGAAAGAAATAAAACATTAAAATAATTTTTTAAATGATATTTGTTAAAATTTTATGAGAATTTTTTTTCTTTTCGATGTAAGGGAGAACGATTCAGTGTAAATTTGTGTAGGTGTATTTCCCTTTGAAACCTAAACTATTTTAGGTTTAGATTATAACTGGAATAATGTAACACAAGTAGGTTTATTGGCAATATTTAAGTTGAGTTACTTTTTCTATCTAGGTTCCATTTGAATCTAGGAGAAAAAATGCATATCATAAATTGGAAAGTAAAGTGTGTGTGTGTGTGTTTTATGTATGTGTGTATCTCTGAAACATAGATTTATATCTATATCATCTATATTATCTTTATAATCTATCAAATAAATATGCTCCTTGGTAACAATGCAGTCATCTTTAGGGGAGTGAACTCTCACTTTCTCCATATTTGTACCTATAATTGTATTAGACTTAACATGATAAACTAAATATAAACTAAATTTTTTTTTCCTTTCCTACATTTGAACATTAAGGCCACATGTTGAAATAGCCACATCATCATAAAAATCTCTTTATTCCTAAGTGGAAAAGTGTAAGCCAAAATTAAGTCATATGATACATACATTATTAATGTTTCTGTCTCTATTTTTTTTAATTTTTAATGTTTTTTTTTTAATTTCTAGGAGAGAGAGAGAGAGAGAGAGCATGAGCAGGGGAGGGTCAGAGAGAGAAGGAGTCACAGACTGAAACAGGCTCCAGGCTCTGAGTTGGCAGTCAGCACAGAGCCCAAAGCGGGGCTCCAACCCATGAACCGCGAGATCATGACCTAAGCAAAAGTCAGATGCTTAACCGACTAAGCCACCCTGGCGCCCCTCTGTTTCTATTCTTGATTGTGTTACAACATACATACAAACCAGTGGCTCTTAATTTGGATAGAATTCAGGAAATCATTTTACTGGTTATGAATACAGACAACAAGCCATAGTGTTAGCAGTATTCATACTTGGGTCACCAAAATTTTTTACAAGTGGTTTCATATCACATTTTAGTTGCCATAGATATCTTGAATTATCAATTACATCTGTCACTATTTCAAAATTACAGTATTTAGTATACACACTGCTAGGTTTTAATGAATCCCATATTTTGCTCTATCACAAATTTGTGATATGGTCTACTTTGTATTATGTAGACAATTAATGTTATTAACACTAAGACATTCTTCCAAAAGTACAGTATAGATTATGAATTTATGACACAAAAATGATTAAAACATTTGTTTTGAGGGGCGCCTGGGTGGCTCAGTTGGTTATGTGGCCAACTCTTGATTTCAGCTCAGGTCATGATCTCACAGTTCCATGAGTTTGAGCCCTCCTTTGGGCTCTGCACTAACAGCATGGATCCTGCTTGGGTTTCTTCCTCTCTCTCTCTCTCTGACCCTCCCCTGCTTGTGTTCTCTCTGTCTTTCAAAATGAAAAAGACACATTTGCTTTGAGCATGAGTCAGGTCATGTCACTTCTCTCTTAAAACTCTCCAATGGCTAAGCATGTCACTAAGTGAAGTGTCATAGTCCCTTGATTTCTGTTGTCATTAGCTGTGGCCTCATCATTCTGTTTCTCAAATATATCAAACATATACCTCAGAGCCTCTGCATTGGCTGTTCGCTCCAACTAGAATTATTTCCCCTTGGATAATTTTGTACTCACTTATCTCCTTCTGAACTTTTTTGAAAATGTCACCTCATTCAAGTCTATGCTTTTTCTTTTTAATTTACAATCATAGCTCTCCATACAATTCTATTTTCTTTACTCTGCTAATGACATTACAATTTACTATTAGTTTCTATCAACCCTCTTTAGAATATAATATAAGCCTCATCAGAGCAGGAGTTTGTGTGTGTGTGTGTGTGTGTGTGTGTGTGTGTGTGTGTGTGAGAGAGAGAGAGAGAGAGAGAGTATATATGCGTGTTTTCTGTTTTGTTCACCACAGTATCATAATGTATTTGAAGGTGCTCAATAAAGACTTGTGAAATGAGGGGTGTCTGAATGGTTGTGTGGCCAACTCTAGATTTTGGTTCAGCTCATGATCTTGCAGTTTGAGGGACTGAGCCCCACATTGGGCTCTGCACTAATGGTGTGGAGCCTCCTTGGGATTCTCTCTCTCCCCCTTTCTCTGCCCTTTCCCTTCTCATGCAGTAAATAAATAAACACACACACACACACACACACACATATTTAAATCTTATAAAATGAGAATAATGTATAAAAGTAAATGACACTTTAAGTAAGTCTGGAAAACAGAGTAAATTTCCTCTGTCACAGATTAGCCCATCTGTACAATTGCTAAATGTAGAACCAGAAAAGTTAGATAGAAAGTTGATGCTATTTCTTTATCATTATAGTTAACTAAAAGTGTCTATTGAAAATATACCCATTTCCCAGAGCTACTGCAACAAATTACCACAAATCTGGTAGCTTAAAACAAAAATTTATTCTTTCACAGTTCTAGAGGCAAGAAGTCCCAGAGTAAAGTGTTGGTAGGGCTCCAGTCTCTGAAGGCTCTAGGGCAGAATTCTTCCTTGCCTCTTCTAGCATCTGGAAACCCATGGAGTTCCTTGGTTGATAACAGTAGAACTTCAGTCTACCACCATATTCACTTGGCTTTCTCTCCTGTGTGATCATATCCCCCTTTCCTTTCTCTTGTAAAGACACCAGTCATATGGTATTTGTCTTTCTCTGACCTACTTATTTCACTTAGCACATGATTTCATGCATATATGGAATTAAAAAAATAATAACATGGGGGAAAAGAGAGGAAAACCAAGACACAAACTTTTAATTCTAGAGAGCAGACAGATGGCTACCAGAGGGGTGGTGAGGGGCAGATGGGTTAAATAGTTGATGAGGATTAGAGAGTGCATTTGTTGTGACGCACTGGGCGTTGTAAGGAAATGATGAATCACTAAATTCTACACCTGAAACTGCAATTACACTGTATGTTAAGTAACTAGAATTTAAATAAAATCTTAATAAAATATAAAGACACCAGGGATTTGATTTAGTGACCCCTCGGAATCCAGGATGAGTTCATTTGAGAATTTTAACTTAATTTACCTGGAAATACCATATTTCCAAATGAGGTCACATTTACAGGTACTGTATAGTGGGACAAGGACAAATCTTTTTGAAAGATATAATTCACTATAGAAGATAACAACTGATCCAGAAATTTCTGACTAAACAAACTAGATTTTTTCCATTTATCTTGTTTTCAAAAAGGACACTTAGACCTTCTTAATATTTTTTCTAGAATTACATGCCTTATTATTCTGGAAGACCTACTAATTGATTTTGAAGAATAGAAAAGTTGTTTGATATTACTAAAAGTCCTTTTAAAAATTTAAATGGGAGTAAAGTAGCACCATGAAGTAGGATTCTAAAACTCTGCATAGTTAAGGTAACTAATATAAATTGATCTTTAGCATCAAGCTAGAAGTAAACTAAGTACAGACTGAGAACTATGACTTGATACTTTTTCCCACTGGGAAAAAAGTGATAAAGAAACCCCAAATCAATGATACCACTTTCTTTCCAGAGGTGCAAAAGATCAACTGTGGCTGGCCTGATGGAGATTAGACTGCAACTCAGGTCACCTACCTGTGAGATTCCCATGGCAATGATTAGGGACGCATTAAATTAGAGGTTAAGTGCTCAATAACTAAAAGAAACTTGTAACATTTATTGAGTACCTCTTATTTGCCCAGAAAGAATAATATGTGCTTCATATATTTGATCTAAATCCATAAGAGTAACTATTTCCAAAAGTTGTCTTGTGTATTAAATGTTAAGTTATGTAATATCATTGACTATCTCTATTATCATAAGTGATACATATAAATTTCTAACTTTTGATTCAAAATGCCAAATGTGTAAGTAAAAGAGAGAGAGAAGAAGAAAGAGAGGGAGAGAAGGTGGGAAAAAAGACTTGAAGATATTAGTTGGCTATAATAAGCTCAAAATTAGCCTAAAATATATCCAAATTAATAAATGTAAAATATTGGGACTCCTGGGTGAAACGGTTGGTTAATCATCCGACTTTGACTCAAGTCATGATCTCACAGTTTTTGAGTTCAGGTCCCACAATGGGCTCTGTACTGACAGTTCAGCCCTAGAGCCTGCTTCAGATTCTGTGTTTCCCTCTTTCTCTGCCTCTTCCTTACTCTGTCTCTCTCTCAAAAATAAGTAAACATTAAAAAAAATAATCCCTAGTTCTAAGGTCAGTACTTTGAGGATAACTTTTACAAACTACAGGATAACCAGAAAGATAAAACATCTGGGAAATATACAATATTAAAAACAGATAATGGAAGAAGGGATATTTAACTTGAAAGAGCTATTGAGAATAGAAAGAGCATTTGTGTTAAAAGCTTTGAACCATGGAAAGGAGTAAAATTACATAAAACCAAACCAAGCTAATAAGTAAACTAGAAAATGAAAGTTACAGCAGACAAGGTTAGAGCTCCTTGTAAGAAACACCCGCTAAACATGAGAACAATTAGGCAGTGACATGGGCTGTCCGGTCACACACTAAATTTCCATAACAGTGATAACTAGTGTTCATTGAAGTGCTTGGTACCAAGCTAACTGCAAGTCTCTACTATTGCAATCAATCTCACCAATAATCCTATGAGGCAGAGACTATTATCTCCATTTCTGGGAAGAGGAAATATAAGTGATTTGCCCATGGCTGAACAACTGGAGATTCTAAAATTAGTATTTCAACCATATACACAGTCTTGACCTTCTATGGTACACTGGACTGAGCACATCAGTTATAAGGCTTTTAAAAGGAAGTCACACATCCAGAGTGTAGTATTTCTGACTTCTAAGGTTAATACATGAAAAAAATTGCTTAGAATAGTTCTGGTAGTAAGAGTAGTTAAAATATATTGAGTATGTAAGATAAGTTTTAGAAGAGAGTACAATCATGTAATCGTAACTCTCATACAGATAGAAAATGAATATGGGCCAATGATTTTATTTTATTCATCAATTAATGAGGGAGCCAATAAGATATTACAACTGGTTCTAAGGATAATTAAATCATAGATACATACACATACATACACACACACATTTAAACACAGTAAGTAATATAAAGTTTATTTATAAATAATGCAAAACTTATGTATTCCATAAGAGGGAGGAAAGTCAAATGTATTTTATCAGAGAAAAATTTATTTTCTTGTGTAGGAAAAATAATAATGGCCATTTCTATCAGTTGCCTACAATGTACAGAGTTGTAAAATAGCTTCAAGGTAATGAGAGGTATAGAGAGATTGGTATTAGACAATATAAGAGGACATGCTTAGAAAACATCCAACTTTAAATTGAAGGCACCCACCTAGGCCCATTTCAAAGTCTTTCACAATGTTACCTTCAAGTGTTCATTATTATAATTGTACAAGTTACATAGATGGGAAGTAGCAGAGGAATGACGGAAATGTAGGTCTGTTTAGCTTGAAAGAAAATGACACTCTGCACTAAACCACATGGCCTCCCCAGGGATGTGTGTATGTTGCATAGGAAAGCAGGAGCAAACTGAGAGTTCATGATATCTACTGCATTCAGTACCAAACATTTTACACTATGTGATGACAATAACAACTAATAATTATTGAGTGCTTTCAGTATGGCAGGCTTTGTGCTAATTGATTTATGTGCATTATTATATATATTTTTTCTACTAGTCATAATAATATAATAGCATCAGAAAAAAAATAATAATGGTATCTCAGTTTACTTGAATGGGTATGAAAGTCAAGTACTTGTCCTAAGTATTAACCTTTATTAATCTTAACAACCACAGCTGTGATTTATTATTCCCTTAATTGCGGAAGAAATTGAGCATTAGGGAGGTCAAAAAATTAGCCAGTATCACACAACTAATAATATTCCAATCTAGATCTCTGAAAACAGTCTGTGGTTATAATTATTGTGCTACTAAAATAAACTGTCATGGATCATGTGTCAATGCACTCTGAAGTGTACCTATTAGAATACAAAACTGTTGGGGCACCTGGGTGGCTCAGTCGGTTGAACCTCCAACTTGGGCTCAGGTCATGATCTCATGTTCGTGGATTCAAGCTCTGCGTTGGGCTCTGTGCTGACAGCTCAGAGTCTGGAGCCTGCTTCAGATTCTGTGTCTCCCTGTCTCTCTGCCCCTTCCCTTCTCATCCTCTGCTTCTCTCTGTCTCAAAAATAAATAAAACATTAAAAAAAAGAATACAAAACTGTTTCCTTATGATATTCCCAGACATCCTAAAGACAAATATTAAACATGTTAAGGTTTCAGAAGAGTTCCTATAGTTTTAAATAACCATCAATGATTATATGTATTTCACAAATAGATTGCCTAAAAACATATTTGAGAAAATCCATAGCCAAATTTGAGATTCTTTTTTCAGTATTTTTATGTTTGAAAGAGAGAGTTCAAGTGGGAGAGAGGTAGAGAGAATCCAAAGTGGGCTCTGTGCTGACAGCAGTAGCCAGATGCAGGGCTTGAACTCAAGCACCAGGAGATCACGACCTGACCCGAAGTTGGAGGCACAATCAACTGAGCCACCAAGATGCCCCTGAAATTTCTTCTTTAAGAAATCTATTCAAAGAGCCAATGATTGAAACCATAAGCAGACAGTTTTCTTAGGATAACTTATCTTACAAAATATTTCCAGACCAAATACAAAACCCTACCCTTGCTCCTGACACTTCCCACATGTCCCCTTCCAAAGTAATGGTTCATATAGGTTCTAAGGTAAAGGAACAAATGAATAGACCTCAGAGAGAGAGAGATTGAAGACAGAGGCAAACTATGTTACCAGCAGTATAGACTGATTTGCATTTGATAAAATATATTGGTTATTTTTAATTGATATGTAAGGTTATAGAATTTTCCTATGGTTTGTAGCATAATAAATCATTTTAATAGGTTAAATATGTTTTAAAAGATGCCTTTAACATTTGTAATATTCTTGATTAATCTTATTAAATTGTTAGCTTGCCCAGTAATATAGATATACAAGGGTTTTCATTATCAATGGTAATTCAACCCAGCTCCCACCTTAATGATTAAATATGCCAAATTCATAGAGATTGTGTTTTAAATTACCTTTGTTGAGCCATGTAATTGGAAGGAAGTAGTGATGGGGATAATCCCAAATACTGAAAGATTCCAAAATCATTTAGAGTTGGCTTTGGGATGTATTTCAATTTGGAAGCAGATTTATTTCCTAATTGCACTTTGCTTAGGCTAAAATTAAAATAGGCAAATATTATTCAATAAGAAGGTGGGATAGCCTAAAGTGGTGTGCATGATCAGGGCACTCCAAACTGGACTGCTGACTCTAGTGCCAACAACCACAACACATAACAACAATAACAACATAACATCAACAACAACACAGACTTAAGGAAGAAACTCAGAGACTATTCACATATATCTAGTTTGTGATACCAGTTAGATTAACTTTAGTTTTCTCATTAATTCTTGCCCTATTGCTGTTATTTTTGCCTGTAATCTTCTATTTTCACATATCCATATTCATATAAAGGTTTGTAGTGTACCTTAAGTCCCACATCCCTCATTAAACAAGAATATTATGACATGAGTATTGAGTCTTCCCAATACTTAAGTAAACCCAGCCGGGATGTCCTATTTACTTCACAGGGAACAAGATATATATTCTTGCCAACCACAAAGACTGAGGGTGAAATGTGACATTTTCTACTACCTTCTCCCCAAACAAGCCCCATTCTGATTTCAACCCTTGTGCTATGACCTTTCTGAAACACTAACTCATGTAACAAACTTTCAAGATGAATCTCAGACTGGACTTATTTCTAAATTTACTGTGTTTGTTCCTTCAGTGGTTGGTGTGCCTGAAAGCACAGGCTTTGTACAAATTAGGGTTAAAATAATGAAAAAGATATGGAGTTTACGAAAATTTATAATTTCCTGTTTCCCATTACTGTCAAAAATAAAAACTTCAAAAGAGTAGATATAACTATGTCCTGGAAAAGAGGTATAGGGAAAGAATAAAATACGTTCTGTTTTGCAAATGTAATGCTACTTACCACTGTTGATATTAAATAACTATTAGTGCTGCTGCTACAACTACTAACAACGTGATCACCATAATCATTTATTGTTTATCATGTACGTACTATATGCCAGCCACTGCTAATTAGTTCACATTAATTTTTTAATGTCATTTAATAAACAAATGAGTGCATTTATATTTTATGACTTAACTATGAGAATGGGGATAGGGAAGTACCTTAGAAGTAAATGGTACTTTGTTTTTGGAAAATACTTTATCTGATGAAAAGGAAGAGCTGATTTCATTGGGGGAATTTGAGATAAGTATGTCAAAAGGAAATCTTAATTATTCATTCACAGTTAGTTCTAAGAGAGGATAAGGACTCCTAGAATTCAAAGGTAAGGGTGAAGATGAGTAGAGAGCATAGAGAGAAGTTAATGAAACAAACATAAGGGGTTCCCATCTGCAAAAGTTTCTCCAACACATTGGGGTCAAATTTGCATTCATAATTGCATATGCTTTTTCTTATAGAAGTACACAACTCATATAAGCTTCAGGCCCAGAAAACCTGGGCTTGTCTCCGGCAGAGGAATGTTTCCATTCCCAAGAAAAACATACTAAATTTTCTAATACTCTATTTTAATTTGATTCTAGATTCTGCTCATTGTAGTCTTCCTCCATTAGTCTTTAACCTTCAGAAATATCAAATCTTCACAGTAGCCCTAGGCTGTTATGTGTTTAGGCTTAAGATCTTACAATTACTCAATTACAGTATTTTCAGACCACATTATATGCTCAATCAAAATAATATATCCAGGGGGCACTTGGCTGGCTAAGTTGGAATAGCATGAGACATTTGGTCTCAGGATCATGAGTTTGAGTCTCACATTGGGTGTAGAGATTACTTAAATAAATGTTTTTTATTTTATTTTTTTTTAATGTTTTATTTATTTCTAGGAGAGAGAGAGAGAGAGACAGAGCGAGCAGGGGAGGGTCAGAGAGAGAGGGAGTCACGGACCGAAACAGGCTCCAGGTTCTGAGCTTAATGAGCATTAGAAGATCAATTAAGACCTGGTTAACAAAGTGGACTGTTTGAGTGCAATTAGACATTGGTAAGGATCTTCAGTTCTCTAGATCATCCTTACCACTTCTGTATCCAAACCATAGCTCCAATTTTCAGCTAGAGAGTAAGACTGGACTGTAGCCTGGTGTATTCCCTATAAAAAGGAGTCAGAGAAATACCCTAAGGCTTCACTAATGACACTCAAGAGCTAAATCACACTGACACTCCCTCATCACACCCTTACCCATCACACTGGCAGTTGGCTAACCTTGGGGACTGTAAAGCAGTTGTAAAGTGGAACTTGGTCGAGAGGGCTTTTCCTTGCCTGAAGCAGCCTGAAAACAGCAGTTTATGGAAAACTGTGGCAGGTATTAGGCTGGCGCCTTTAAGCATCTCTCTAATTAACAAATATGCTTGCTTAAGTTAGATACTTGCTGAAGTGGTGGTCTATGTGTTGCCTGAGTCCTAGCAGCAGGAACCAGTTCACATACCTGGTCTAGGGAAAACATAGAAGCTGGACATTTAAGGCAACAGCAGAGGCATAACTCTTAGGGCATACTGTTAAAAGGAGAAATTCCCCAGAGCAAAGGTATGTTGAGAAAGGGTACACAGTGAATTGAAGTTACGCAAATGCTCCTTCCTGTACTTTAAATTTGCCTTGGGGACATGGCCACCTTTAGATTAAACAGACCCTATTTATAAAATTTACCTAGTGATAAATGACTAGTGTGTTAACATGTGTTTGTGAAGTGAAGAATTATTTCAAGTTTTCTTTTCCTTTTTTTTTTAAATTAATGTTTTATTTGTTTCTGAAAGACAGCATGAGAAGGTGAGGGTCAGAGAGAGAGGGAGACACAGAATCTGAAACAGTCTCCGGCTCTGAGCTAGCTGTCAGCACAGAGCCCGACATGGGACTCATACCCACGGACTATGAGATCATGACCTGAGCTGAAGTTGGGCACTCAACCGACTGAACTACCCAGGCACCTCAGAATTATTTCAAATTTTCTAGAGTGTCAGATTTGTTCTTTTGTATTTTGCCCTGCAATCATCTCTATCAAGTCTCAAATTGCCAAAGACAGCATTTGATTTTATTTGCCTTTCCTTTTGATACAGGGAAACCAGTGAAGGGTTGTCATAGAAATTGACCCTAGATGGAGTTTCCAAAACTTCATCCCAATTATTCTCTGTAACTTCCATCCCTGTCAATCATGCACTATCTTGTTATATGACCATTGTCAAAAGTGACTTTTGAAAAAAAATCCACCACCAATGCATCTTTAAGAAGATGAAGGAAAATGAAGGCAGATCAAGAAAACCACATCATTATTTTGGAGAACAGAGATGGAGAAAAATGATTGCATGTCACTCTAAGTTGGAATAGTTAATGGATCTTTCTTCAAAAACTGATATTCATGGTGTTAGATTCTGCATTATTGCATGCATTGTGTTATAGTTACAGCATGGTTTAAACAATTGAGTGGACTGGCTGGAAAATAATCTAGTGTGAATACTAGGTTACATCTATAATGCATTTATAATGCCAAGGCCATAGCAGGTACTTGGTGAATGTTTGTGAACTTAACTGTTATCTAAGTTACTAGAAAACATGTGTTCTTTTTTTTTTTTTTTTAATGTTTTATTTAGTCCTAGGAGGGAGAGAGAGAGAGAGAGACAGACAGACAGACAGCGTGAGCAGGGGAGGGTCAGAGAGAGAGGGAGTCACAGACTGAAACAGGCTCCAGGCTCCGAGCTGGCAGTCAACACAGAGCCCGACGCGGGGCTCGAACCCACGAACCGTGAGATCATGACCTAAGCGAAAGTCGGATGCTTAACCGACTAAGCCACCCAGGCGCCCCGAAAACATGTGTTCTTAATCACTTGCCAAACAACATTGGTGTGGAGTTATCTAATTTTGATTATGGGGTGCAAATCCTAGAATGAAGATCTGTGTTATGTAACTACCATAAATTCAGATACACCCAGGATGTATTTAGAGGGCTGATAAAACATGCTTGAAACTACTTAGTTGTTTGAGGAAACTTTTTGATGAGAGGGTTGAGTTGTAAAATTTGGTGAAGGAACAAGAATTGCTTGTGAAAAGGAAGAGTTTATTTCTAAGACAGTCCTCGGGTAGGTTTTTTTCTAAACCTTGGTAACTTGTTCTTTAGTCTTAAAGTAGAAGGACTCTAAAGAAAAAAATAAAAACTGTCATAGTACAAAGAGCCCGAGCACAGAATTCAGCCATGATTTGTATATCATCTATTGTACTTGAACACGATTTTTAATATAATGTAATCTACCAGTTAGGAGAAGCTACTGTTTTAATGAATATGTCAATTAGTGCATATATTTTCAGTAAATAGAAGATTTATTTCATTATATAATTTTTCCCAATGCAATTATATTGTGTGTCACCAAATATTGCTTCTGAAAGTAAAGTACACCAATGCAGCAAGTTGTGGAAGAATGCAGTATAGTACACCATGTTCATTCATCCTCTATTTTTTCTTTTGACACAGACTGGCCACATACTCTGAACTGGTCATTCTTGTGTAGTTTTCTGAAATTCTGGATGTTTGTTCTTTGATTCCACAGTTTAGACATCTTAGACACCTTAGAATTCTTTCATATCAAGTTATTAACATCTTTACCTTGTTTTTTGGAAAAAATATTTTTATATACTAAAATTTTAGTTTACTAGGAAGTTTATATGCCTTTTAAAGTAGGGTACTATTTTTGCTAGAATTGTTATTGTTTTTGTGAATATTGTAATAATAAAGTTGCATAGCTTTTGAATGCTCTATTCATCATATTTTTCCAATAAATCTTGTTATTTGAACACTATTTTTTTCAGAGCACAAAGTTTTCTGTTTTGTGTTATTGCACAAATAAATATATTTGTGGGAGTATTAAGCAAAGGAAGAACAATCTGAAATCTATGAACAGAGCACACTGTTCAGACTATATTCAGAAATAGTAGAGGAATCTAACAAGAGGCTATCAACCCACATAGCTCAGAACAGAAAAGAAAGGACATCAAGGCAGCAACTGAGTTGTCATTTTTGAGTAAGTGTGGTGTGTGTTAACCGATCTCTAATACCGTATTTAGGGTTCCATTTTGATACATAAGCTGAAGATTTTCTAAGGCAGAAATGATTAGAAGGATAGTTGGGCTCCTGAGATTCTATATGTGGAATCTGTCAAGGGCAATATAATCAATTACCTTTGTTAGGACACTATTATACTATTATCATATTCTTTAGATATTCTCTTAATGAACATTGTATATATATATATAGTATATATTGTGTATATACATATTGTGTATATATATATTGTGTATATATGTATACATTGTATACATATACATTGTATACATTGTATACATATACATTGTATATATATAGTATATATATGGTATATATATACGTATACATTGTATATATATACATATTATATACATATATACATATGTATATATACATATAATATATACATATTATATATGTTGTACATATATAATGAATATATATCTATGTTGTACCATTAAAATGCTATAAGGCTATAAAAATGTTATAAAAATAGATTCTAGCATGCAAGTTCTTGAAACACAAAATACCATGACCAAAATCAACAAAAATGTACAAATAATGTCACTATAATAGTAAATTGATACATTATGCTATTACTTTTGTACCTATAAAGCAGAATTTGTGAAGATAATATAAAGTGAAGTTTTTTTTTTTCAATTTTTTTTTTTATGTTTTTTATTTATTTCTAGGAGAGAGAGAGAGACAGCGTGAGCAGGGGAGGGTCAGAGAGAGAGGGAGTCACAGACCGAAAGAGGCTCCAGGCTCTGAGCTGGCAGTCAGCACAGAGCCCGACGCGGGGCTCGAACCCACAACCGCGAGATCATGACCTAAGCGAAAGTCGGAAGCTTAACCGACTAAGCCACCCAAGCGCCCCTAAAGTGAAGTTTTAAATTTAGTTTTTAGCACAGTATAGAGAAGTCATAATTTTCTTTAGCCTTTTGTATGCATTCAAAAAAAGTATTCATATATCAGTCTAACAATTCAAGAATTAAACTGGGAAGCAAAAGGCAAGCGTACATTCATAGTGCTATAAAAGTTGGGAAAAATTGAATGCAATTTCCTGACGTCTTTCTCTACCTACTTTACTGAGATGTGCTATTAACATATTTTTCTTGTTACAATTTCCCCCTTAGTATTTGATATCCCCTAATATCTTCAGACTCATACTTAAATTTTTGTATCTTACATTTTTTTATTTCATTTTCAGAGGTTTATCATTGACAAATTTGATTCCTTAAATAATATAGCTTTATATAGCTCAACTCTCCTCATCACCTCAAATTTTAGAATCAATTTATCATCAATTTTTATAGATCGTTGAGCTGATAGATATGGTAACAAACCAAGAATTTATTAATTCCTGCTCTTCTGCTTTTCTCATTTTTTATCTTACATGTCACTTAGCTTTCATGAGTAAAAACAGATTCCATGCTTTTCTTCGAAATTTTGTAAACTCTAAGTCTCCAGTGGACTTGCTTGGGAGGAAGCACTATATGTGTGTTGTATTTCATGTTTAGTGGAAAGCATAATTGGTGTGACATCCTTAGGGAGAGCATAGGAAGAGTGCATGTGGGTCTTTCCAGAAGCAATCTGATCTATCTTGTTCCCTCACTCACCCAACTCTGTATCCTTGCTTCAATAATTATTTGTCATGAACTCAACATATGCTGAGTACTGTGAATCCTTCCATGCAAGCATCGAGCCTCAGGTGTAGTGGAACAGCTGACAAAAATTGGGGTCGCACAGGGCATCTGTCTTGAGCACAGTTCTGCCTGTAATGCCCTCCAAGGCATTTCTTATTAGTGGTTTTACCATTATATCAAATTAAGGTGGTAAAAGAGAATTTACCTTTTCTTTAAACACAAACATGCCACAATTCTGCAACAGTTTTAAAAAGCTCTTTAGTCACCTACATTGAAAATACTAGTGTGATTTTTTAAAGCAAATAAGACCTGTAATGAAGAAAAGAGGTTTTGAAATCAAGAAGATTCCCATACCAGCTTTATTTTCAAATCCCAGTATATTAGCTTAATGAACTTGAGCAAGTGGGACACAGCTTGACATGGAGTGGAAATTAATATATTGTAATCATTTATTAATTAAAAATATTAATCATGTTATTCTTATTCCCTCCTACAGCCACTATCACATTATCATCCAAACTTGTACAAACTGTACCACTTGCATTAGTAGAGTCATTAACTTTCACTTTCTCACTGGCACCACTGAATCTGGCCTCCTTTTCTCATTTCTGCACCAGTGCAGTAATCTATTTAGGTCTCCTCTTCTGCTGTATCTAACTTGTTTTTTTCTAGATTAATCCTCTGAAGTGGAAGTTTTCAAGTTCTGCTCCAGGGAGCCTTAAAATTCCCTGTAACTGTCACAGAGATGAGGGGGACAGGATTGTGGAGAGCCAATAGATCTCACATCAGACTACAACTAGAGAGACTCCACTTTTTACCCAGTTTATATACTGTACTTTTATTTGACATTGTGTTTGAAGAAAGACCTTGGGAGTTACAATAAGTTTTTAAAAGCAGTAGTATTAGCTGTCTTCAAATAAAGTCTGATTATTTAGTTTTCTAGATTCTCCCTTTCCTGGCCCCAGCTGATACCAGGTCTCCTTTTCATGAACCCGCTGCCTTGGTCAAAATGATTTGTTCACTTAGGTTGAATTGCATCCCTCAAAATTCATATGTTGAAGTTCTAACCCCCAATACATCAGAAAGTGACCTTATTTTGAATTAAGGTGGCTGCAGATATAACTAGTTACTATTAGGTCTTACTAGAGTGAGAGGTGGGGTGAGTGGGACTATAATCCAGTAAGATTGGTATCCATATTAAAAGGAGAAATTTGGACACAGGCATGCACACACAGAGAGAACACTATGTGAAGATAAAGGCAGAAATCAGAATGACACAGTAGAAGCCAAAAAATGCCAAAAATCCAGCCAACCACCAGAAACCAGGAGAGAGGTAAGAGACAAATTGCTTCCCTGAAGCCCTTAGCAGGAACCCATTTTGCCAACACCTTGATCTCAGTCTTGTAAATACCTGAACATGAAACAGTAAATTTCTGTTGTTTAAGCTACCTGGTCTGTGGTACTTTGTTATGGCAGTCCTAGCAAATTAATATGGTCTCTGAACATCCTAAGCACATTTTCCTCTCTGTGCCTTAGTTCTTCTACCAGCAATGCCTCCATTATATTCATTCTTCCTTTAAGAACAACCCCCTGGAGCTGGAAAAGGCAAAAGAAGCCTGTTCAGGACCTCCCTGAGGAATTCAGTCAGGATGACACCTTGATTTTAAGATTTCTGACCTCCCGAAATTAAGATAATAAACTTGTGTTGTTTAGGAAAAAAAAAAAAAAAAAAGAACTACCCCAAGTCTTGCAGTCTTTTGAAACTGTTTTTCAGCTGGCGTAGCTCTTGGCAAACTTCGGTTTTTTGAAACAGTTAATAATATTTAATTCACTTGGAAAATATCATATGCTCTTTATTGATTACTTGAAAATAAAAGCCAGACTCCTATTTAACATTCATATGTAAACATAAAGCTAAATTGTGGTCACTCTAATTGACATAGGACATCTATAGCAGTTTAAAGTGTATAAATTGGCTCCAGAGACACACAAGAATAAGGAATACATGAAGATAAAATAATAGCTAATAACAAGAATAGTAGCAAAAACACTTCTAATATAGTAAGCAATCTATTTCAATTCTCTTGATATGAATTCAGATAAGAAGTGATTGAACTTTCCTGTTTTTTATTTGTGCATGAATTTGAAAGCACACTACACTTTGGTGATATTTATCTTGATCAGTTAAGGGATTATATTTGTTGCACTAACACCTAATTAAGACAGACAGACTTCACAAAGTCCATGCATACTAATGGAATGTACACATTATTCAGGACCACTTCAAGAATCCTTTCTTTAATCCTTAAAATGTGTTCAGTGCCCTTCTTAAGGTCCAAAGACCTTTTATTTTCCAAATCTAATTCTACTTTCACTGCTGTTCCTACTGATATTTATAAAACAATCACCATAGTTGCTACTCTACACTTCCAATTATTGTCTGTTTGACATTTGTTCTCTCTTTTCTTTCTTTTTTATCATCCTACTTATCTAATCCTTTTACTTGTCTTTTGTGGGTTTCTCCTCCATTGTCTACTCTCACCCATTCTCAAGAATTTCAATTACCAAAAGATTACTGGGGCACCTGGGTGGCTTAGTCGGTTAAGCGGCCGTCTTTCGCTTAGGTCATGATCTCGCAGTTCGTGGGTTCGAGCCCCGCATCGGGCTCTGTGCTGACTGCCAGCTCGGAGCCTGGAGCCTGTTTCAGCCTGTGACTCCCTCTCTCTCTGACCATCCCCTGCTCACGCTGTCTCTCTCTCTCTCTCTCCTAAAAATAAATAAAAAACATTTAAAAAAAATTACCAAAAGATTACTAAGGATGCCCATGCTTGCATCTCTGATTCTAAAGTGGCCCCAGAAACATATTTCCAATAATTTATTGGGATCTGCAGGAAATTAAGCAAACCCTTCCAACACCAGTATCCTGTTTTGAATCATCAAAATTGACAGGGTTGTTGGTACTATTCATTATAATGATCAATGGTTATTTCTTTCTTGAGAAAAGGCCATCATCATAGAAAAAACATAACTGAATGGAAACATTATTTGATAATAAAAATCATGATTGTGACCATGTTTAGGGAAAATGACTTTTGGAAAAATATATACCTTTACAGTATGTTTTTCTGCTGTATTTACTTACAAATAATAATGCTGTAAATGAATTTAAACTCATCACATTTAAGCATATTTTGGTTTAGTTTTGGATTTTGATAAGGACTTCTTGATGTGGACTTCTAAAATTTTCAATGGCCCTCTACTCCTCTTGAATAAACCCTAATCTTATATTAGCATTTATACCCTTATATGAAATGTTCCAAATATACTTTTCATTTTTTTCTTTTCTACTGCCCTTTACAATTTACATTGCAATTGAGTCAGCTTTAAAAAAACAGTCAAATATTTGAGATTCCTATCTTAGTATTAGAATTATTATTAAAGATGTTTCTTACATATAAAATAACATCCATCCTTTCTGTTTGTATCTTCACTACTCATGCTCATTCTTAGCACAAAGCCCACTTCTTCATAGACTTTTACCTGTAGCACAGGTCAGATTTACCTTCCCTTTACAGTAATGATAACAACATATTATGTCTGTAGTTCATTTGAAATATATGTTTCCTACTTAACTGTGGACTTCTTAAGGTCAGGTATCAATGTCTACCTGGCGTTTCTAAAACATGATTCACAACACATAAGCATCACTCACACATTTACAGAAATGTACTATGTGGACTGCAAAGATCTGTCTACTGTGTGGATATAGTTATGAAATGCAAAATAAGAGAATATAGGAAGTGATTATAAATAAAAAACCCATCCAGTAAATCTGTTCTGAATTGACAGAAATAGTACAAGTAACCATATATCTAAACAATAAAAGGTATTATTGAAGACGTAAGTGTAAGAAAAAATAAAAATAAACTGGAACTATAGAGAGAAGATAGATCATCTCTTTGGAGCCAAATCAGACTTTAACGCAGAGTCGCTGGAAATGGAAATTGAAGCAGTCTGGGAAACAAGACTCCCAGACCTTTCTTTATAAAGAATTGTACAAAGTAGGTCAGCACTTCTTAGAAAAGTGGAGACTGAGAGCACAGAACATTTAGAAAATAAAGGAAAGAATAGATCCCTTAAAGCTCTATAAGTTAGAATCAAATTCAAGAAAAAGGAAGTCAGAGTGATAGTAATGTCAAACAGCACAAAACAAGAAGAAATGCATTTGGTGGAGGCTGGGCTGCAGGGGAGGTCGTGGAAGACTTGCTGCAGGGACTGAGAGGGAAAGAGAGAGGGGATGTAAGGCAAAACTCAAGAAAAACAATTATTGTGTTTTCATTTTGGTCATCTGGTGTTAGTATATAATAGGATTTAAAGCTTCAAAGCTCTGAGATAAAAGATGACTGGCTTGCCTCTGAGTTCTGTCCCTTAGGAGCCTGATGGCCTAACCTGAGTTGATTAAGCATCAGATTCCTTTTATGGGGAAGAGAACAATAGTAGTAATTCAAAGAATTTGTGAAGGAGAAAATAAGAACGTTTAAGCATTTAGCATAAAGCCTATACTGGTAAGGGCTCAATAAATATTAACTTTATTTTAAATCTTTAATATATTCTATATTTTAGAGACTTGTGGAAGGTTTCCTTCTCCCAAACTCAGGCACCATTATATATTAAACACTCCCATTCTTGTATAACTTTACAGAGAAGGCTGTGGTTTATTCCATATTTTCTTCATTACCTAAATATCTTTCATTATATACATATATCTGAATAGAAATGTTTATGTAGGGGTGTGTCAGGTGGGGAATGTTCAAGAAGAGCACAAAAAGAGTCAGAGTGTGGAAGATCAACTACTGTACAATTTTGCTAAAGCTGGTATAAGTACACAATAGGGTATATCTGATCACCAACCTTCTCATTCACACCCTAGGGAGGATATTTGCATTGTTCATGTACTGCGGAAATACAGGTACTTATAATCTGAAAATCAAAAATACACTGGAATAATAAAGACCATATTTAATGATTTTAATGTTTATTTATTTTTGAGAGAGATAGAGAGACAGGGCTCAAGTGGGGGAAAGGTAGAAGGAGAATCCGAAACAGGCTCTAGGATCTGACCTGTCAGTACAGAACCCAATGCAGGGTTTGAATCCATGAACTGTGAGATCATGACCTGAGCTGAAGTCAGATGTTTAGCCGATTGAGCAACCCAGGAGGCCATATTTAAAAGTTAAGAGATGGCTAGGATTCCACTGTACATTGGCTTTATATCTCATCAAGTCTTATGTGTTATCTGTTTAAAATAACTACAATGATAAAAGACTGTACAAAATAGAGTAGAAAAATACTGAGCACCCTTTCATCACTGGAAACATTTATATTAATGGTCATTAGTTAAAACTGGGAATGCTTATTCTTTAATTTTTTTATGTCTTTATTTTGAGAGACAGAGAGCAAGTGGGGGAGGGGCAGAGAGAGAAGGAGACACAGAATTTGAAGCAGGCTCCGGGCTCTGAGTTGTCAGCACAGAGCCCAACACGAGGCTCGAACCCACGGACTGTGAGATCATGACCTGGGTGGAAGTCGGACACTTAACCAACTGAGCCACCCAGGCACCCTGGCAATGCTTATTTATTTGACATGCTTTACGTTTGGTAATTTAGTGCCTTTTATATATATGATCGAAAGTAATTTATTATTTATTTATAAAGTATGAAAAATAAAGAAAAATTCTGTAAATGGAAGAATGGACATTGTATGAGATTTTTCAGAAATTATTGGATTCCTGCTACAAAATGTTTACAGCCACCCCATTCTAATGTATCATTAACCATTATTACAGTTAAGAGTTTTTTTAACTTCTCATCATTTTTTATACTGACTTGGTTTACCTTGATTGTTGACCAGGAAGTAATAAAAATTTTTACAAAGTATACATACTTAATTATATATTACTTTGTTTGAAATAATCATTTATTTTAATTTAGCAAGTCCTTACCTGCTATATGTGAGCACTATATTAAACATGGGAATGAAAAGCGTCAAATACAGAGGGCAACAAACTCCTTTTATAGCTAGATGTAGAGAATCTCTTGAGAAGAAGAACTGGATAGAAATGAGGACCACAGCTAATCCATAGCACAGACAGTTCTGTCAGTTAAGCATCTGACTCCTGATATTGGCTCAGGTCATGACCTCATGAATTTGTGAGATCAAGCCCCGTACTGGGCTCTGCACAGACAGCACAGAGCCTGCTGGGGATTCTTTCTGTCCCTCTTTCTCTGCCCCTCTCCTGTTCCTGCTCTCCCTCTCAAAATAAATAAATAAACATTTAAAATTTTATTAAAAAATACACATAATGACTAACACACAAGAATGAAATATAAAAGAATATACATATGTACTTAATATAAGAAATTGATATGTAAGTACATAACTAACATAGATCACTTAAAAATAACTCATTTAAGAAATGAGTGTGATTAATACTAAATTAATATTCAGTTGAAAAATAGGTTATTTATTAAGCTTAGCATTTGCATTATCACTCTACTCAATTCTTATAACATGATTATTTTTGTTGGTAAATTATGTCAAATTTTATTATACTTTCCTATACATTCCAAAAGGTATAAAAGTATAAAAAAATATATATACATATATGCACAAAAAGTATAAAAGTGAAATGATGATATATAAACATATATATATATATACACATACACATGCACACATACACACACACGCACACACACACACATACACAGGATCTCTTTTGGAACACTTACTCTGGGGGAAGCCAACAGCCATGTCATTAAGCAAATTAAAAAAAAGGAGGTGTGAGGAGGAACTGAAGCCTCCCCTCAACAACTACTATCAACTTCTCAGCCTTGTAAACAGAACTCCTTGGAATTGAACCTTACACCTTCCGAAAAACCTGCAGATGTCATCTGACTGCAAACTCATAAGAAACTCTAAGACATAAGCCCCTACATAAACCATGCCTGGATCTTGGCCCAAAGAAACTGTGAGGATACTGTTTATTGTTGTTTTAAGCCACTACAGTTTAAGGCTTTTTTATACAGCAATTAATATCTAATAAAATTACCTCATTATTTTATATTCCACCTTCAGTAAAGAAGCATTGGAAAAGATAAATCACCTTTTTGGAGGATGAAAACTATAATTTAAAATGCCTATAATCAATTGCTACCTTAGTCTTGTTTTTAATGATGTGTATGTTAAATTTTGAACCTCTGTTTAGATATGATATTTTTATGAGTATCTTTTACTGATCATTATACGTATGTGTTTAAACTTTATTTCAGATTAAGAAAGCATATTGGAAATCTAGTTCTCTCTTGAAATCTCACAATAGAATATGTGTACCTGGAATGTAACATTTGATTTTTGCTCAAAATATTTATTTATAAACTTGGAATAAAATCATGATTATAAAATTATGTCCTTTTTTGTGGTATATTTTTCTGGTTATCATAGTAATAAAAACAGTGAACTACTGCTAGCTTATTGGAAATAGGAAAATAAATTTACATGAGAATTGCTTTATTAAATTCATAATGCAAATTAATTAATTTATATACTTGGTGGTGCAATAAAATTTATTTATGAGTTTAAAAAGGTAGCATTTATTGTTTATGATGAGGTAAGCACTGCTTTAAGCATCATTTCATACATCTTTCATTAATTTATTACTGCTGCCATTTTGCCTATTAAGAAAACAAGGCAGAGAGGTGAAATTACTTGCAAAAGATCACACATGTATTAAATGGTAAATTGGTGTTAAACCAAGGCAGTTGTAAGCATCCTGATTTCCTAATCTAGAATCCAGTTTTCTCACTTACATATAATGAAGCATCTGCAATGAAAGCTCATAAAAATGACACATAGATCCACAGATTCCAAAATTAACATATACTGCATTAAAGGCAAGGGTATCACTACTGATTGTGCATATTCTAAGTTGTTCACGCCTTTAAATACAATTAGTACATGAGTTAATTGCAGCATAATTTTTCATAATTCAAAAGTCTTCTCAAGACAACCTACCCAATTCTATCAGCATTGATATATTAAAAATGTCAAACCAACAGCATTTCCTACAAGCTACTTGGAACTCTAGGATATAAAACAGCAAAGTCACAAAATACATCATTTTAATGGGGTACAACTCTGGGGTTGCTGTTACATTAAACAAAGGGTAATGGCAGTCTCCAAACTGTAAAGAAGAAAAGAAAGAAAGAATGAAAGAAAAGAAAGAAATGTCTTCATGACACTGAGGTGGACTTAAGTGCTGATCAAAATTGAGCTGCTTTCGTTCCTGCTTTTTCTATTTCAGTACTCAGGAGCTTGCTGCATTCCCCCTGCTATTAGGCAGGATGAATATAAAAGGCAACCCACATTGTCTAAAAATAGACCTTAGTCTGCTGTGACAAAGCACTCCATCCAGCAGCCCTCTGCTGCAACACTCTCATTAAACCAATGGAGATGTCAGCATCATCTATTTTGTTTGTACTGGAGAGCACAGGGCTTCTTCAATATTTTGGCCTGTCTTCACTGGAAAGGAAGAATTTGATTTGAAAAAGACATGGCTCTAGCTTCGTTAGGTCTTAATGAATCAATTAAAGAAGCATCTATATGGCATAGAGGCAGTTTGTTAGTATTCCCATTATCAATCTCTTTCTCTAATAAATTATAATATGCTTACAAAAATACTCACTTCAAGATGAAATTGTCAAGTGTTTATTCATTTCTCTGATAATCATTATTTTTTTCCTCTTTCATTTGCAAAATAAATAAATAAATAAAGAATCAGTGTCTTAATCTATAGCACTATGCTAACTTTACTAACAAGACAAAAACCATAATAAGACTAGCTATTTCTTCTCTTGGAATATACAAAATTAGAAATAATCTCTTTTATGAAAGAAAAAATAAAAATAAGCACAACAACTTTAACAATATTTATTTTTGTTTCCTGTATATGTTCCATCTTTCTACAGAGTTTGCCCTATGACAAGTAATGCTTTCTGACTACTATTATTTTAGGAGATGGTCAGTGATTAACATTTTATCTCCCAGAGGAATTCATTAAGGACCATTTCAATTTCTTTGTGCAACCTCATAGAATTTCAGATAAATTAAATGTACACATATATATTTATAAAGTAATATGCATTGCTTTTTTCTGCTATTTATAAAATAAAATAGGATCATGTTAGAATAGTCCGTGAAATAGATATAATGGCAAAATAAAAATTATTCAAAGTCTTATCCAGATATAATTATTATATTTTGATTATAATCCCCACCGACATAATTATATAAGCATGTGTTTATAAATATAAGTATAAATCCAATTGGTATCCCAAACATTAAATATTAAATCTATTGTTTTTATTTTAATATGTTAGCAAACAAAGTATCAAGAGATGGTATTTTAGCTATTTAAAATTTATGCCATTTCACTTTCTCTTTATACTATGTTTTCTTAGTTTCTTCTCAGTCTAAGGCTGAAATGTTAATGAATTCATTCATATATCCACCTATTCAGCCATCTACACACATATACAGATATATAGTCAGCTACCCATCAGTACATCGTTTATCCATCCATCCCTCCATCCATCTATTCATCCATCCATCCATCCATCCATATTTACCTGATCTCAGTGAAAGATTAATGATACTGTCTAACTGAAAAAAAAATCACTGTCTTATGTGGTGGGGATACAGTGGTTAATAAGACTAATAAAACGTATGTCCTCATTTCACTTAATGTTTGTGGAGGAGACAACTAATTAATAAATGAAGAAATATATAAAATAATTTCAGATAATGATACTCTGAAGGTGTATCTTTCTGGATAAGTTTGACATTGTGAACTCACAGAAATTAAGCCTTTCCAAGAAGTTAACTGTCCTAGATGAATTTTGTGCTCTCAGAAAATAGTGTTGAAAGCTAGGTTTTTGAGTGGTAAAAAGGATGGGGTTTCCTCAAGCTTCTTATCCTAGGATATCTAGAGCTAGACCTATTGGACGATGGTCAATGAAGTAAAGGAAAGTCAAGATAAGATGTCAAGCATTAAAAATGCTTCTTCTAAGTAGCGCCTGGGTGGCTCAGTCGGTTAAGCATCTGACTTTGGCTTAGGTCATAATCTCACTACTTGTGGCTTTGAGCCCCACATCGTGCTTTGTGCTGACAGCTCAGAGCCTGGAGCCTGCTTCAAATTCTGTGTTTCCCTCTCTCTCTGCTCCACCCCCACTCGCACTCTATCTCTCTCAAAAACGAATAAATGCTAAAAAAAAAAAAGTTTAAAAAAAGCTTCTTCTACCAGCTTTATTGCATTGTGAGCAGAGAAGAGACTTGGGAGGAGTGAAGATTTGAAATAAAGTCCTAGTTGCTCCCCATTCCCATCTTGATGAGTACAGGAAGTCTCTTCAAGTAAAAAGTACATTTAGGAAAGTCTGAGAGTATCAGGAGCATGAAGGTGCTGCTGCTGGCAGAGCCAGATGATAAGCAGAAACCCGGGTCCAAAGGTGCAGGTGGTGACTTTGAGTCTGAAAACAAATGAATGCAACCAGAGCCAAGTGAATATTCCACCCAGTGTCAAAACGGGACCATAAATGTCAGCACAGTAACAAATACAGATGCAAACTAGACCTACTTCCAGCAGACACCTGGAAGGACCCTAAGGATTCCAGGTGGAGCTCAACACTTTTCTGTCCCTTTGCCATGTTGTCCAAGCAGTGGGCAGTGCCTATGTACTCAGAAGCCACTTCAAAGAGAAGATGGGTGGAGGAGAATATCTAACCAAATAAACATTTAATTCTAAGAGACTGAACTACATAATGAAATGAATCAATTTATAGAATAAGAAAAGTTTATTTCATTAGCCTAACTTTAATTTTTCTCAGCTGTAAGAAAGGTTTAGGAAGAAGATGAGATAGAGATTTGAACCCTACATTTACTTTGCATATTTGAATATAGCTAAGTCCCGGGTCCATTATAAATACGAAAGTGTATGTTCAAAGATTTTGACCCAAATTTTGTTTTTCAGAGATACCTGAAATCAAGAGACAGACAGTAGTTTCTAGAACTACACTTCACCCTCTCCACTCTACATTTTCAACTCTGAAGAGAAAGGAATGTGCCTGAATATGAGACAAGTATACACTGTGGGAAACAAGTCAAAGACACCCACGGTGTCGCTTGTATTCCTCCTCCTGGTCTCCTGGTTTCCAGTAACTTTCAGGGAAAAAATGTGATATTCATGGGCTGTTTCTGTCTGTTCTGAATCTAATTTATCTTTCTCACTTATGAGAAATGAATGGATCACTTGTAGCTTTTAAAGCACATAATGTGTGTCTGGCATGATGCTAAGTATTGGGGACACTGAGGCACAGTTCCTTCTTTCAAGAAGTATATTTCAAGATATATTTCTAGAAAATTAGTGAGATGATGGAAATTAAAAGAACTTTACTTCTTCAGTCTGATCAGAAAGCTCTCTGAGTTTATAAAACATTGCATCACAGTATGCTATGTACCACTTCTTGAGAAGGTTGAAGAAAAAAGAATTACTCATGGCATTGATTTTAAATGGAGAAATGAAAATGCTGTTGGTAATAATAATTACAAATTATTTATTAAACTGTTACTATTGATCAAACACTGTGTTGTGAAACATACATTGGGTAAGTGATCTTACCCATGGCTGAACACTAGAATCACCTGGAGAGCTTTTAACAACTCAGATGTGTAGGGCCACCCAGGTCAATTCAATAACAACCTCTGGGATAGAAACCAACCTCAGTATATTTTAAATTCTCCCAGGTACTTCAAACATGCAGCCAAGTTTGAGCACTAATACATCAGATATATGTTAAAATATGTATTCTCTATTAATATGCGCTTGTGAAGATCAGGACTATGTTTAGCTCTTCTATAGAATATTAAAGCTGAACAGAGACTGTGGTATGTGAGGACAGAAATGTGGTTTCACAATAAATTAATAGAATTTTAGTGTGCTTCCTGCAGCTGGCTCAGAAAAGCCTTTCATTCATAGTAGAAGGAAATAAGAATATGTGATTCACACTCAAATGAATCAGTAATGTCCGTATATCATGGCCACATAGCAAGTACAATTACTGAGCAATAATCATATTATTATTTAGAAACACCAAAATGAAATTAAAAGACATTTGATATTAATATATTAACCATGAAGCTATAGATTCTAGGGCAGTAACTTTGTAATACAAGTTTCACTGGTCACATGTTTTAAAAATATCTTATATTAAAATATAGCATCGAGAATTCAAGATGGCAAACTTTGCCAGTGAGGGCATAAATTGTCCATTGGAAATGACGAGATTCACCCAACAAAAGTACCCCAATACAGATATTTATTGTTTGGTTTTAAAAAGTTGTAAAAAGTTACCAACCTTTTAAATAATAGCAAACTCTAGTTCCCAGCTTTTTCTAGGCTGATTTGTGTTCTTACATGACAATAATTAGGTGTAGATGAATAGCAATCAGCACGTTTAGGCAAGGCATTGTCCTCCAGCTCACTTGTCCTTTACCTGGTGTGCACTCATATGACGTTTCTGGTCTCAATGGTTATTTGAATTCAAGACTTTTGATATATTGACATAGATGCAGGTTTTAGGACTAAAATGAATTGATTATTATTCCAGCTTACTATTTACTATCTGCATAACTGTGGACAATTTAAATGAGATCATATGTGTAAATGTTCCAGCACAATACCTTGTCTATTGTTTCTATAGTTAGAACATCTTGAAAAAAATCTACCTTATAAACTACGAAATTTACATTAAATTTTACAAATATAGCATTTAGAATTAGGGATTCAGAATATTTATGTTCAAATATATTCTCAAATAATTACTTATAATATTGAGGAACTTTAAAAAATAACATAAATGTTTACCAATAAGACATGGTTAAATAAACCTTGGTAAATCAACATAATGGAATACAAGGTATTCAAACATGATTTGAATTTCCTCAGTGGGATAATTTGTTTAAAGGAGAAGCCAGTAAACACATTCAGAAAGTCCAATAAATTCTCTTACAAGTTTTAATTCCCTTTTGAACACAAGAATTATCGATTTAGAAGCTTAATCTGGCCATCATTCATCCATTCATACTACATTGTCTGTATGATGAACTGTGGGTTTAAAATTAATCAAACTCGGCTGCAAAATGTGATTTTGTGTGTATGTGTATAATTTTTACTCTTTTTGGTTAACTTTTTAACATTTCCTTTTTTAAATTAAGTTTAATTTACATAAATTTAACAACTGTTAGTGTAAAGTTCCCTGAGTTCTGAAAATTCATAGATCCTGTGTAATGACCACCATAGTCAAAATATAAACTGTACCAATACCCTTAAATTTGCCTCTTAAGCCATTTGTAGTTAACCCCTCACCTACCTTTAGGTGCAGGGAACCATTGATCTATTACCTGGGACTACAGCCTTATGTTAGAGAAGCTTACAATATATAGCCTATGTTCACTTATCATAATGGATTTGAAATCCATCTCTGCTATTGTGTGTATCAGTACTTTGTAGTATTCCATTCAACAGATATACCACAGTTTATTTATCCAGTCACCAGCTGAAGGGCCTTTGAGTTGTTTCCAATTCATGGCAATTCTGACTAAAGCTGTTTATCAACGTTTGCATACATGTTTTTGTGAATATATTTTTATTTCACTCAGAAAAACACTTAGAACTGAGATTCCTAGATTGCATGGTAAGTTATGTTTAACTTTGTGATAAGTTGTCAAACTATTTTCCAAGGTTGTTATAAAATGTTCGCATTGCTACCAGCACAATATGAGGATGCCTATTAGCAGCATTTAGGTGATATCAGTTAAAGAAACTCTTTAGTTTTTCTAAATAATATTTCTTAATAATACTAGTTTTTCTAAAAAATGTGTACCTATCTCATTTTGGTTTCAATATTCATTTGCCTAATGAAAGATGATTTTGAGTTTTTATGTGTTTTTATGTCATTTGTATAATTTTAGTATCTGTTCAAATATTTTGTGATGATTTAACTGAATTGTTTGTTTTTATTAATTTTGGAGAGGTTTTCATATAGTTTACTTATTAATTATTTATCAGATTTTGAAATATTTTCCTCTAGTTTTATCCTATCATTCTCTTAACAGTATCTTTCAAATATCAAGTGTTCTTTATTTTGATGAAGTCCAATTTGTCTTTTTTTTTTTCTTTTATGGGTCATGTTTTTGGTATTAGACCTAAAAAATATTAGTTTAATCCAAAGACATTAAGATTTTCTCATACCTCTTCTCCCAGCAGTTTTATAATTTAAAGCATTACACTTAAGTCTATGATTAATTTTGGATTGGTTTTCTCCATGGTGTGAGGTTGAATTGTGTGTGTATGTGTGTGTTTTATATTTTTATATGCACATATTTAATTGTTTGGTACTATTTGTTGAAAAAAAAAACTTTATAGAATCAATTTCTCACTTTTGTCAAAATTAATTGACCATATGCCTGTGGGTCTATTTTTGTATGGACAATTGTTTTCAATTGTTCTCACACATGTCCTTTTGATAATACTACACTGCCTTGATTTATTTTGCTTTATCATAAGTCTAGATAACAGTTACTATAATTTACTTTTTGTTCCCAAATTGTTAAGCCTATTTTAAGATATTTGCACTTCCATATAAATTTCAGAACTCATTTGCTGATTAAAAAAACTGCTAAAATAATCATTGGGATTGTATTGAGTTCATAAAACAATTTGGAGAGAATGACGTCTCAACTATATTGGTTATTTCAACCCATGAACATAGCATTTATTTCTCCATTTATTTAGGTGTATTTTGATTTCAAGGTAAAATTTTATCATCTTGATCTTGGGCATATTTTATTAGGTTTATACCTAAGGATTTCATGTATTTTTAATGTGTTTCAATCACTAATGTAAATGGTATTATTTAAGATTTTTAATTTCCCCCAGTTTATTGCTAATATATAGAAATAAGATTAATTTTAGTATACTGACATTGTATCTTGTGACATTCTAAACTCATATGTTAGATATGGTAGCCATTTTTGGTATATTTTTGGATAATCTTCTAAAATCATGTCATCTTTTAAAAAAATTTTTAAAAATGTTTATTTTTTGAGAGAGACAGAGCATGAGCAAGGGAGGGAGGGCAGAGAGAGGAAGACATAGAATTCAAACCAGGCTCCAGGCTCTGAACTATCAGCACAAAACTCACTCAGGGCTTGAACTCACAAATCGAGAGATCATGACCTGAGCTGATCGGTTCGTAACTGACTGGTCCACCCAGTCACCCCGAAAATCATGTCATCTTAGGGGCATCTGTGTGGCTCAGTCAGTTAAGCATCTGACTTCGGCTCAGGTCATGATCTCACAGTTCGTGGGTTAGGGCCCGGTGTTGGGCTCTGTGCTGACAGCTAGCTCTAAGCCTGCTTCAGATTCTGTGTCTCCCTCTCTGACATTTCCCAGGTCATGCTGTCTCTCTCTCAGAAATAAATGAAACATGAAAAAAAATTTTAGAAAGAAAATCATGTCATCTTAAAATAGAAACAATCTTATTTCTTCTTTTTCCAATTAGCTTTTTATTTATTTATTTATTTATTTATTTATTTATTTATTGTCTTACTTTATTGTACTGTCTAGTAGTTCAATTATAAGTGTTGAAAAATAGTTGTAAAATAAAATCTTTAAAAAATATATTACTTAAGTATAGTTTGCATACACTGTTAGTTTCATTTGTACAACATAGAGATTTCAGGATTTTATAAAGTATTCAATGCTCACCATAATGACATTTTGGCTTTGATTCCAATGTTAGGCTGAAAGTACATAGTCTTTCACTATTAAGTGTGATGATGATAGTTAGAGGTTGTTGTAGATGACTTTTGTCAGTTTTAAGAAGTTCTCTCTTTTTAATCTGCTAAGAATTTTTTTTTATCAAGACGGGATATTGAATTTTGTCAAACATTTTTCCTGTGCCTATTGAGATGATTATATGGATTTAAAATATTTAACCAGCCTTGCATTTTTGAGATAAACTCCACGTGGGCATAAAGTATTGCGTGGTTTATACACTTTTGTGTTTGCTTTGCTAAACATCTGCTCTATCATTATTATTATTTTGCATTTATGTTGATTAGACATATTGGGCAATAGTTTTCTTGAATTCCATTCCTTGGTTTTGCTTTAAGGCTAAAGTTCATATCATAGAATGATTGGAAGAGTTTGTTAAAAATCAGTACCATTTCATCCTTTAAATGTTTGGTTGAATGGCTCAGTGAAGCCATTTGTGCCAAAAGTTTTTTTTAATAGCTCTTGGCTGTTCAGGTTATCAATTTATTCTTATATGAGCTTTGGGTAGCTTTTACCTTTCAAGAAACATGTCAAAAAACCCACACATGTCAAAAAAGTCATGGGATTTATTAGCTTAAAGTACTCATGATATTCCTTAATATCCATTTAATGTCTCTAGGGTCTGTAGTGATCCTTTTATTTCTGATATTGATAATTGAATTTTATCTTTTATTAATTTATTTTTTAATTTATTTTTTGATTAATTTTTCCTGATCATTTGGACTAAAATTATGCATATCATTGATATCTTCTTTGTTTTGATTTTTACTCATCCATTCTTCATCCATCAAATCATTCAAAAAACATTTATTCAGTACTTCTTATATGTCAAACACTTTGACATTCTTTTTTGTTTATTTATTTTGAGAGAGAAAGCATCTCTGGAAAAGGAGCAGAAAGATGGAGACGGAGAGTCCGAGCAGGCTCCATGCTTAGCACAGAGCTAAAGCATGTGGGACTCTGTTCCACAACTGTGAAATCATGACTTGAACTGAAGTCAAGGGTTGGACGTTTAACTGACTGAACCACCCAGGCACTCCATAGATACTTTTGATACAAAACAAAAAAGTCATAATATATGGGCTAGGAGTAGAAAAATTAAGTGAGGGAAAAAGACAAGTGTGCATATCAGTTACTAACAAAGTGTTATCATTTTTTATCCAAGATTCAGTTTAAATAAGAATTTGGATTTGCCCAGAATGGGAATTAGATGAGATCCGTCATTAAACACATCATGGAAAAAGAGAAAAGAGGAAGAAGGCAAGAATTATCAATTGCATAGCTTTTCCTAAAAAGTTGGGGAATGATACTGAACTCTTGGAATTGCTACTCCTTAATTGCTATACACATTTCATTTCCTATTAGAAGCATGGAGTTATTTAGTAAAGGCATATATTCACTAAAGGAAATGCTAAATTCTTGGGCATTGTCCACAAATAAAATGTGAAATGGAAGTCAATTTTTATATGGTGTATTTTCTCTGTTTTTATGAGATTATTAATTAGTATAATCAATATAAATATAACGTGTCCTATTCTAAAAGTAATTCATTTTTTTTAAAAATCACAATTCAATATATCATAATTCAAGTCCTAAACTTTGGCAAGTGAAATGATTTTGATATTACTGAATAAGTTTATTAAACAAAACTTCATAGGGGTGCCTGGGTGACTCAGCTGGTTGAGCGTCCGACTTTGGCTCAGGTCATGATCTCACCATTCGTGGGTTCGAGCCCCGCATCAGGTTCTGTGCAGCCAACACAGAACTTGGAGCCTGTTTCAGATTCTGTGTCTCCCTCTCGCTCTGCCCCTTCCCAGCTCATGCTCTGTCTCAAAAATAAATAAAAATTAAAAAAACCGAAAAACCCCAAAACTTTATAGTAATCCAAATACTATAAACACTTAATATACAATCCTTATTTATAAGTACCTTGATTTTTAAAAATTTGCATAAATTGTATAATAAACATTCACTATTACCTATCTACTCATACAAATAAACAAGAATCAAATTGCTAATTCTCTTGGTTTACCAATCAAGGTGTAACTCATTATGAAAAAATATTCTATTTCACTGCTTATTAATTTGCTTTCCTGCTGCTCAAAAATTTTGAATACTAAGGTAGTCCTTGTGTGAGCTTCATAAATCTCCAATTTTTATGCTGATTGATATGACTAAGGAGACCATTCAACTGCTAGGTTATTAGGTCCATTACTGCTTATATTCTAAGAACTAGCATTACCACTTCAAATTCCAGTGTTAGCTCTCTTGATCTCATTTTCTCTATATGCTGAAAACCCTATTTTGATTTCTTCCCCCATATATGTCACTCTTACATGCATTGTCCTTTGAACTTTTCTCCATCTATTTTTAAGGAGATATCATTCCACACACACACCTTTTCACCTCCTATTCAGTCTTGCTCCTTTATTTTCAATTTTCAGAAATAGCTCTTTCCCTGCTGAACCACTTTCAGCAATATTCTGTGGGCAGAAAGAGCAATATTCTCTTTTATATTTATAAAAATGATGAGAAAAAACAAAACAAAAAATTGATAGTGATGAAGAAGGAGGGGAAACAAGAAGACAAATCATTTAAATATACAATGTATACCAGCTAATTAAGTATCATTTAAAAATTTTAGTAATAAGTATTTGCTTCAATGTAAAATAAAGGTATTGAGGTTCAGATGATCAACTTAGTTTCTCAAAATTACTATATATATATATATGTATATATATTCATGTATATACATAGGTAATATATATATAGGTTCCATTTATGGAACAATCCTGTATATCAGGCCAAATATATACATTATCTCATTTACTATCACAAACAACTTCTGAAGAAAGCAATTTAAGAATAATAATCATATAATTATCTCCCTAGTGAAGCTTCATAGATAGACAAAATGTGCTCAAAGTCACATATTCAGTGAGTGAGACTGCTGTTATTCAAACCAAGTAGTTGGCCTCTGAAACATGCGGCCTTAATTTTCCTTCAATATTACATATTTTTACTCTATTAAGCTATGCCATATCTATAAATATATAAAATTGCCTGTTTAATTTTATTATTTTTGTAGATTTCTTTTATTTGCCATTGTTTTAGGTGGAAAATGTAAGCAAGATGCATTACTAAAGGTTTTTGACTAGGTGACACCAAAGTGATTATACAAAGCAAATATATATCAATATTTATTAATCTAGATGGGGGAGATAATACAAAGGAATGAAGAACTAAAATTAATTTTGATTTTCATGTTTTGAAAAATTCATCTATATTATATTGAATGTTAAATTCTGTCTTTCTAAATTAAAAATGATTTAAATGTCATTTTTCTCTAACTTCCCTACCAATTATGTAAATTTCTCATGCAGGGCGATTTTTAATGTTGCTATCTTCTTCTGAGACCTTAAATCCACCTTTCATTTAAACTTGACTTTATTTAAAAAAAAATTTTTTTAATGTTTTATTTATTTCTAGGAGAGAGAGAGAGAGAGACAGCGAGAGCAGGGGAGGGTCAGAGAGAGAGGGAGTCACAGACTGAAACAGGCTCCAGGCTCTAAGCTGGCAGTCAGCACAGAGCCTGACGCGGGGCTCGAACCCACGAACCGCGAGATCATGACCTGAACGAAAGTCGGACGCTTAACCGACTAAGCCACCCAGGCGCCCCTAAACTTGACTTTAAATACAATATCCCAACATGTATGACATGTTACTTAGAAAATATTGTGCCATTTTTTGCAATAAGCGTAAGCCAGAGACATCCTTTAACCATGATAGAATTTAAATGTATTTGCATTTTAATTCATTCCTATGTTAAAATATTCATTTTTATAAAATTAATTTCTAAGCTGACTAGAATAAATATGTCTCAATCAACCACAATTCCATTAAAGCTGCTGTTATTTTTATACACTGAAGCATATTTTTCATTTCATATTCCATTTCCAAATTCAAGGTATATAGATTATTCTTCATCTGTAGTGCTAAAGACAGATTGAAAATCCACTCAGTGTATGATGGGCAAATTAGAACAATTTTTACTTGATCTGACCAAGGTCAATATTTCAAAAGAACATATTCTTAAAAAATATTCTTCAAGATAATCCTCTTCAAAAATATATCTAAAACCAGATATGTCTGGAGATTGCTATTTGGATATGAGCCATGCCAAAATATCCAAGTCATCAGCATGTTCAATTATAAGACAGAGAAAGTCTATTGATATTTTTACTTAAAGGGTTATTGAGAGTCTTACCCATTCTTATAACTGGAAAAGGCCTTTCAGAATTATTATTATTGTTTTATTTTAGAGAGAGAGAGCACAAGCAAGGGAGAAGGTGGAGAGAGAGAGAGAGAATCTCAAAGCAGGCTGCACGTCCAGTGCAAAGCCTGACTGGGGCTCAATCTCCTAATCCCAGGGTCACAACCTGGGCTGAAATCAAGAGCTAGAAGCTTATCCGACTGAGCCACCCAAGGGCCCTAGAGTAGGCTTTTTAAATATCATATTTTCTGTAGATTCTTTGAATAATATTAATCCAAAGTAAATATATATTGAAACTTTCATATATAACAATGAACTATTTTTAACACATACACATTGAGGTAGAATGCAAAATGTTGACTTGGACTAAAGCAGAATATGGAACAATGTTATCATCTTCCTTTTAGGCGTGAAATACAACTTAAAAACAATGATCAACAAATATCTGAATTTCAGCATTTAAAAATGACTGGATTAAATAAAGGAAACCAAATTACCAATCAAAAAGCTCTCAACAAACAAAAGTCCAGGACGAGGTGGCTTCATTGGTGAATTGTACCAAACATTTAAAGACTTAATAGCTATTGTCAAACTATTCAAAAAGACACAAGAGAAATGAAAGCTTCCACATACATTCTACAAGGCCAACATTACCTTAATACCTAAACCAGAAAAAGGCAGTACAAAAAACAATAATGAAACCACAGGCCAATATGTATCTCTGATGAATACAGCAAACTGAATCCAAAATTACATTAAAAAAATCATTCACCACACTATTACATATTAGGAAGGGGGGTTCAATATTCACAAATCAATGTGATGTATCACATTAACAAGAGTAAGGATAAAAAGCGTACAATCATCTTAATAAATGCAGAAAAAGCATTTGAAAATGTACAACATTATTTATGATAAAAACCCTCAATAAAGTAGGTTTACAGGGAGCATACATCAACATAAGAATGTTTTATTTATTTCTAGGAGATAGAGAGAGACAGCGTGAGCAGGGGAGGGTCAGAGAGAGAGGGAGTCGCAGACTGAAACAGGCTCCAGGCTCTGAGCTGGCAGTCAGCACAGAGCCCGACGTGGGGCTCGAACCCACGAACCGCGAGACCATGACCTAAGCAAAAGTCGGACGCTTAACTGACTAAGCCACCCAGGCGCCCCAAGTAAAATAGATACTTTGATGACCACTGAGAAATATATAGAATTGTTGAATCATTATAATGTACACCAGAACCAAATATAAATTGTATGTTAATCATACTTTAAAATTTTTAAATGACTGTATTATTATTTATGATGCTTGAGGGATTATAAAATACAGATCAGAAAATAGTTATATTCACATCTTTTCATTTTTATTTCTACAAAATCTACAAATCTATGTTAGCACTTAAATAGCTACGTCAAGCTCACAAGATTGAATACTTATAAATGCAGATGACTACCAATTTGTTGAATCAATTTGCTTGACCATATACTATACAGTTCCTCAAACAAACTTAGTTATTGCTCCTAGTTTTATAAGATGGTTGTCTCCCATTGTGCTACATTTGCCATCAATTAATTATATTCACCGTGTTTCCATTGAATCCATTTGATTAGGCTAGACAAGAAACAATACTTAATAACACATATCTGAATTATGAATTTGTACTATTGAATCTACTGTTTAACTTAAACTGGCCCAAAGTGATTAGGGATAAGAAAATAAGGAACAAAACCCCCTCATCTTTGAAGGTCTGAGTGAATACTTGTGCTAGAGGCCATACCAAAGACAACAGAGCTAAAAGGAATTCTTAGGGTCTGGGTATCTACAGAAATAGGAACTCAGGAATCTCAGTGGAAGAGCCCAGAGTCCTGCACTATGGAGCCTTTATTTACATTGCTCAAAAGATTATCATCCTGTGAGTAGGCTATTATGTCCATCATTTGTTTGAAAGCACTGGTTAATCCCTTCACACTTGATTCTATTTTATTTGCCAAGAGTGATTTTCAAGACTTTTGAATCAATTATTGTCCTCAGTGAGGGTTTGATGTCATGCATTTTAGTAATCATGAAACCACAACTAAAAATCACTAAAATGTAGTATCTTGTAAGATGTCTATGTTAAAACAGAATCAAATACAGGAAAAACAATTAGCAATCTGTCAAATATAGAAAAATGTTTTGCTTTGTGTTGAAAGTAAGTGGGTTTCTTTCATATCTACTTCCTATCCTTAATATAAAAGTGTGTCTAGTAAAAGGTTTTGGTTATTTGCCAAGTAGTAAAAAATTAATTTTTGAAAATAGTACTTTCAACTTAACAATATATCATGGTCAAATTTAGTGTCACAGTACTAAAGGCTTAGAATAGTTACATGTATTAAATGAATAGAAGAGAAATTCAAATGCTGGTTTCAGATGAGAATTTTCTGTGAGGTTTTGAAACACTTATAAAATATTATCTCTAAACTAAGGTTAAAACATCCTGAATAATTACATTTATCTAAATATAATACCATGCTTATAAATTTGTAGAAACCTGAAAGTTTTAAAAGGGTGAGCACTATAAAATGTACAGGGTGTTTAAACACGTTTACATACATACACACATATACATACATACACACATATATATGTATATATACATACACATGTATGTATATATATATATATGTGGAGAGAGAGAATATCTGAGTTTCTTAATTTTAATTATTAAAGATATTTGGTAGTTAAGCTACTTAAAAGGTATAAAGCAAACAAATAAATAAGTAACACTGAGGGGAAAAATGTGTTTGTGAAGCTTGCATGTGTTACTAACATCATATCAGTCTGCATATTAACTGAACAAAACACTTGCTCTTTTTTTGATGCCAGTGCTTCGCTTTTGTCTGTTTGTTTACTTAAAACAGTCATTTTTGTAGATGTTCTAAAAAGGAGCTTTGGTGTCTAGTTCATTAATAGTTTTATTAATTCAGCTAGTCATCAGGTGCAATTCATCAATTGCACAGCCCTTTGTGTTCTATTTTTGCTAAATGCTTCTTCCCTGGAATTTAAATTATGAAGAAAAAGTGGCTGACTAATCTGTATTTCTCAATTTATTCATGTTCAGTGGAAAGCTATTCATCAGCGTAAACTCTGCTGTGAGTTCAAATCAAATTTAAGCCACCTGGGAATAAACAAAATTGCTCTTCTTCCGTAGCACTTGGAAAAATATAAAAATAACACATTTTCAAGAAACTCAAGATACTAATATGTTTCACTGAAATAAAATGAGAGACTGTAAGACATCAGACATTTCCACTCTATCAGATGCTTTGTCCATGCAGAACCTGTTTCCAAGATAGTTTTTCTGTAGTTTTCTTTTTCACCATGTAATACTGATTTCTTTTATACCTTGCAGGTATATAACAATCAGTTATGTTTACTACCCCCAAACATGCATAAAATTTACAAGACTATTGCATCCCTTTTGTGTGAAAACATTTGATATACAAATGAGAGTAGTGGTTAAAACAAAATTACTCACTCTCAGAATTGAGTAATTAAAGTCCATATAAATCTGAAGTGCAGTATTTACCTACTTGGATTTTGCAGGTGCTTAGTCTTATAAAATTAGACATCCTTTCATGTTAAACACATATCTAGCAATGGAGTAGGATGGAGGTTGATGTGAATTTGAATCAGGATCTAAGAGACAGTCCTTTAGAAATTATTCTCCACTAATATTGGAACTAAACTTCATCTATTTTTGAGTTCCAAGGCAATATAAAGTTAAATTTGGAGCTGAAGACTTTTGGCCCCTGCATACTTGCATAAATAATCAGTTGGTTAAAAAAACAAAGAAACATTGCAATGATAAAGTGCACATTCTCTTTCATTGATTCTTCCTGAGGACACAGTGATATTTTGATTTAGTTAAAAATCCATATATCTATTACTTATCACGGGTAATCCTCAATTGTTAAACAGCCTGAATCTACATACATTTCCTTTACAGGGGAAATAACCAATGAATACCTCAGCTGCTGCATTACAGTGCTGCCCATAGACAACAGTAAAGCTTTGGCAGTTTTATCATCTTTGTTTGAAAAGTAGAATCTGAAAGTTTGGAATATTTTATGGCAATTACTTTTTATTTCTTCCCACAGTAGGTCAAAATATTAATTGAAAAATATTACTAGTTATCAACAGAAAAGAAACCATAAAAATAGGAGACTTGAAGTAAGGATGAAATCTTCTGACATGCTGAAAGCAGCAAATCTTTTACCCCAACTGGACTCGCAAGTTGACTGTGTTTTCATTTATGAAGGAAATGAATATTAAAGGATATATATAAATGTATTCAAGTATATATAATAATGATAGAAACATATGTATGGAGATTCTATCTATAAGGTAGGATCTACTAAATATTTTTTGTTATTCATTTATCCATTAGGGAATGAATATCCTTTGTGAATTGTAATTTTAGCAAAGTACTATGCATATAGTATGAGATATCTGATAGTTAAAGTTGATGTAGTGAGTTTTTAAAAGATTGCTTTATTAATGTTCTATTTAGTCTGTTTCCTCAGCTTCTCTCCAGAAACTCCAAGGCTAGTATTTTTATTTCAGGGAGAGACAGATGAAGTCCAAATTCACTTCCTCCCAATGTAGCTGTAACCGTTGCTGCTGTGTCAGTGATAGGGGAATGAAAATGTGCCAGGCACACAAGCTTTCAGGGAACCTGCGAAGGTGCACTGTAACTTGAACATAAGAGTGAACTTGATGAGCAGACTTCATGGTACCTCACTGGCCATTATCCCTAGAAGTGATGGTGGGTAGCTGATGCAGAAAATTTATTTTTTTCCTTGAAACTCTATTTTTAAGAAATTTTTAGAATACCTTGAAGTTTGAGAAATACTTGTGTTTACAGAAGATGATTCTATTCTAAAATATTTTTACAAAATATATGAAAATAAGCATTGTATTTTTAAAATAAATTTAAAGTATTACAGAATGATGTAAGAAAATCTGTATTTTACGGTTATATTTTTATTCAATCATTTACTCCACATTGAGATATTTATTGAATCATGAAGTTGACTTATTGGATCATGAAAATTAAAAGATCTTTTATTAGTAATTTGTTGTTTTGAACATCCAATGTTCATTATAATAGGTAGTACTGTTTAAAATATCTGTGTAATGAGCTACACTATTATCTGCAGCAAAAATGATGTTTTCACAGCTGCTCTATGCCTGGAGTCTGCCATGTCCTTTATGATACTTTGCCTCTGCATGGGCTTTTATTCCTAACATTTGCCTTTTAAAATCTCTATAGAGATCTAACAGAAAAATCACAAGAACAGCATCTTTTGTGTTTCTCTTTCTCTGGAAATACCAAAGCAGCAGTGTATCTTCCCATATTTAAAAAGGAAAGAAAGAAAAATGTTTTAATCTTTCATTTTCCAATATAAAGTTTTTAGCCAAAAGGATATTTATTAAAAGAAAATAGATCTATCACTCACTAATTCAATGACTAACTACATAAGTTTAAAACTTACTTTTTCTATGAGTATCAGACAAAAGTAAAACAAACTGGAATTTTCAGTTCTCTTTCAGAAAAAGAGAAATATATATATATATATATTTCTTTAGAAGGGAAACTTTAGAAGGGAAAAAAAAAGCTAAGAATTAAACTGTAGTTACTCAACTCTACTTTCATATCTGCTTTCCCTTCAGTCTAGATAAGCTTTTTTAGATTTAATTGCTATGCCCATAGGATATATATATACAGTTTAATTCTTAGGGTTTTTTTTCCCTTCTAAAGTTTGACTGGAAGAAACCAACTTGTCAGGAGTTTATTACAGAAGAACAATGGTGACCTGTGGGAACCGATTTATCAAAAAGATGTGGAGAACAGGCCTGACTCAAATATACAGATGAGGTGCCTGGGCGGCTCAATCAGTTAAGCATCCAACTTTGGTTCAGGTCATGGTCAAATAGTTTGTGGGTTCAAGAGCCCCATGCATCAGGCTCTGTGCTGACAGCTCAAAGCCTGGAGCCTGCTTCAGATTCTGTGTCTCCCTCTCTCTCTGACCACACCCCCCCGTGCTGTCTCTCTCTCTCTCTCTGTCTCTCTCTCTCTCTCTCCCTCTCTCAGAAATAAATAAAACATTTAAAAAATTCAATATACAGATAGCTTTCCAAACGAGGGGAGATTTTGAAAATAGCTGTTGCTAGTAGTTGACCTCCATATTCCCACTACAATCAATGCACTCATGTTTGAATCCTAATAGAGGAAAACCTATGAATACAAATAAAATAACTAGAACATTTATCATAATGGCAGATGAGTAAGATGGCTGTGCTTCCCACACATTACATTTATGAACCAGATAAAAAAATTTAAATCAACTCAACTATTTAAATATACTTTAGAATGTCCTAAGCAGAGAGAATCCAGAAGAAATTCTGATCTCTATTGTGACTTTCTGGCCTGGGGCACTGTCCAACCTCCAAGGCAATAGCTACAGGATATATCAGAACAAAACTCCATGGCTTCCCATGAAAAGGTGCCACAGGGGTTTTGGGCTAGAAATCCAAAATGTGTTTTTTGTAATGCCTAACTTTCAGTCCAAATTTAGTAGACCTGCAAAGAAAATAGGAAGGTATGATCCATACTGTAGATACATAGTAGAAAGTAGTTCCAATTACATCCAGAGAGTGAATTTAGCTGACAAAAAATTCAAAGAAGCTATATTAAATGTATTCAAATAAATAAAGAAAAATATGTCAAAAGATTAGAAAAAAATATCATCAATTCTGTATCACAAAATTCAAGCAAGATCTTTTTCAAACTTGGCATTCAAATGTGACATAGACCTTAGATGAAACTTTCATGTATTGAGAATTCCAAAGAATGATAGGGAATCCTTAGAACATCAAATGTGCTAGTGTATTTATCTTAGAAGGCAGAAGTGGTCACAAGTCCTCTCCAGAGTGACAGTGATGGATCCCAGGATCTGATCTTTAGCTGCTATTGCAAAGATCACCTGAAATATGTGTAATTAGTTTAGGCATTCCCTTTTTTTGGCAAAGTAATCACTGAAAGCAAGTGTGATATGCCTTTAAGTGGGCTTATTTTATTGTGAAAACTATTTAAATACTTTGGAGGACTTTCACCTACAACTAAATTATTTTCTGAGATAATTAAAATCAGGTTTTAGAAATCATGGAAATCATGTTTTTCAACAACATAGCTACAGTCACACATTTATTATCCCAAATATAAACACTACTACTTTAAGCCCCCTTTTCATATGTTCACTTTCCTTTATCAATAGTATATCATCACACTAATAGAAATTGTGAATGTGAAAATATTCATAACAGTAACTTTAAAAATACTAAGTTTGGGGGTGCCTGGGTGGCTCAGTTGGTGGAGCATCTGATTCTTGATCTCACGTTTGATCTCAGAGTTGTGAGTCCAAAAACAAAAACAAAAGAAAAACAGGAAACCAAGACTGGACACTAATTCAAGAACATCTCCACACATACAATGCAGTTACCTTCAAAGTCACTCCTTAGATTTCACTTTAGTACCATTACATAGTAGGCATTTCATAAATATTTGTTGAATAAATACAAGTCAAATGTCAGAAAGAGCAGCAACATGTAAAGTCTTTCAGTACAGAAGTAAACAACTTCTTAGGGAGTTTTAACTTATACCCAAGAAATGCACTGCCCTGCTTCTTAAACATGCACTTGAAACATCAAGATATTTTTTCAATGTAGGAACACCCGATGGTAGAAAGGGCAGGATGAGTCTTTTATTTCGGTGTGACAACACACGGTGTTATATTCTTCTTGGGCAATATATCAAATGACAAACACTCTAGCCATACATTACCACCTAGTTCACAGAGACACTTTAAGAATAAGATGGTGTTTCAATCTTTTTAAAGACTATTAAAATTAAAACATCATTCTTATTAACAATGTAAATCTATAGATATACAAATAAGCAGTTGAAATCTTACCTATTGGGTTACTTGAAAGTGACCTTGTTATCTGAATGATTTGTAACACAATCCATAATTCTGAGTCAACAAATCATGCCTTGTAAGACTTGCCAAGCTAATTCTAGTTACATTTGATGGGGGTGGGTACCCTATTCATGGCTGACTCTTTCCTCCAGTCTCATTTAATGCTAAACTGAGCTAGCTGGGAGACAGGAAGAAAAAATGGATATGGCAGATGCTGGAGCCTTTTCTAAGAGTATATATTATAAAGATGTAAGAGCATACTACTTCCTCATGATTAATGCCAGTTAATCATGCTGGTGAAATCTGGGCCAATCAACATTTAATGTTGAGTTCTGGTGAGTATGTGAAAAGAAGTAAACTAAAATTTATACAGGATCAATAACAAACCTTATCAGCACGCAAGGACCATCTGTATCTTAGCAAAAAGGTATTGGTGCATACTTATAAATAAAAATGTTAACTTAAATGAAACAAATGAGAGAAGGGCCAAGTTTCCACAGTCACATAAATAACACTAGAGTGCCCCTTTCCCCTTGTAAATATGAAGCCATTCATTGAAAAGTATATTATCTGACAAATAATCCACATTACAGAATGTAGTATGGCCATTTTTTAATCTATATTTGGAATACAACATCAGAATATGATTCCAGATGGCAGTTTTATATTAACATTTTATTATAATTAGATCTATTTGTGTTGGGGGAATTTAATGTGAAGTGTGGGATCTTGCTTTTTAGAATATTCTGGTATTTTTTTAAATCTTGTTAGGAATGGGACCTTTGAGATTCTTAGAAAAGAAACTAGGAAAAAAATTAAAATATTACAAAAATCAAAGTTATAAAACACTACTAAAACAGGCAACATATTTCTTTAACTAAAAAGCAAGGACCTGTGTTAAAGAAAGTGTAAATGACTTGGTTAGTCTAGCCCATAGGTAGTAAGATGTAGGGTCAGACATCCCACACATCATATACTGTTATGATTTTATCAAAATCAATCATTCCTATTCCAAAAGAATAATTCCTCCAACTTTACACATTCTTACATTTACAAACATTCTCATTTATGTAGGAATGTTTTCCTTTACCTTAACATTCACAAATAAAAACTGGCCTTAATTTCCCCCCCATGGCATTTTTCACCATAGAAAAGATCTGATTTCAAAGGAGGATATCTGACACAGAAGGATACACAGAAAACAGTAAAGACTCACAGAGATACCTGCACTTGTGCCACGTAGCCTTCTTTCCTCATCCTTTCAGTAAATGCCTCTCACAGATCTCTAGACTGAAAGGTGAGTCTTAGGATAATTACACATAATAACATGTCCTGAGCCTTGTGGTCTCACATGAGCAGTTAAACTGTGACTGTTAAATTTAAGATTGTCAGTGTTCAACTTGGTACTTATAATAGTGTTGATAGCACTTACTATACTCAATTTGGGGGAAAATTCTTTCCAAACAGTAACAAAAATAACTGTCAGCCATATGTGTATGCATACAAAATGAAGTCCTCTATTTAGAACTATATGCCTTAGCAGTAATTTGCTTTTGTTTGGCATTATTTACAAAAGAAAGACAATTTTCTTAATGTGTCAGAGGTGAGGTAAAAAATTTCACTCAGAAAACGTTTTGAACTTTTGACTCTAATACATCAATAAATGATAGGCTTTTTTCCTTTTAGTTTTCTTTTCAAAGCTAAAGAATTTAAAGAATCAGGTGAATTGTCTGACAGTTTTTAATTCTCCTTATTTCCAAAAAAGAAGTGCAAACAACTAATTGTAAGTGCACAAACAGATAACACCAATGATTATTTTATTTTACCTGACTTGACTTTATTTTATTTCATTTTAATGTTTTAAGTGTATTTTGAGAGAGAGAGAGAGAGAGAGAGAGAGAGAGAGAGAGAAAGCGACTGTGTGTGAGCTGGGGAGGGGAGAGAAAAAATCCCAAGCAGGTTCTGCTCTGAGAGTGCTAACATGGGGTCGCCAGGGCAGGTGTGGATGAGTGTGGGAAGAGAGGCTGGGACTCAGGAACTGTGAGACCATGACCTGAACTGATATCAAGAGCCAGCACTGAACCTACTGAGCCACCCAAGCAACACACCCATGATAATTTTAAATAATGTTGACAGGAAGATCACAAATGAGACATAAATTATCAAAAGCCAGAAATAAAATAAGTAATGCAACACTAGATTTACCTCTAAACTTAAAAAAAAAATTAATGCTATATTTAATTCTGACAGAGAGTGAGAGAGACAGCGTGAGCAGAGGAGGGTCAGAGAGAGAGAGAGAGAATCTGAAACAGGCTCCAGGCTCTGAGCTAGCTGTCAGCACAGAGCCAACACCAGGCTCAAACCCACGAACCATGAGATCATGACCTGAGCCGAAGTCAGACACTTAACCGACTGAGCAATCCAGGCGCCCCAACCTCTAAACTTTTATATTAAACTTCTTTTACTCTTTCTTTTGATTCAGGAATTAAACAGTATAATAATTTTTCTAAAATGTAGGCTAGCTTGGTGATCATCAGTAAAATTATTTAGGTCAGCAAAAATGAATGTTTGTAATTGTTTAGATCAGCAAACATGAATATTTGTAACCAATTACTTGGGGGAAATATCTACCTCGGGATTATTTATCTTTAATATTATTGAATATGTGCCTCAAAATGGTAGACAGTAGTGAGGAGCAGAATCCTTTAAGCTAGTGAAAAGGGTAATAAAACTTTTTTTGATAATAAATTGTTGATTTCTGTCTCTCAGTTTAGGAGAGTTAACGATCACTTAATGGAAAGAGCTAGATCATTCCAACAACTATCAAAGTGTCCATGCCTCGCCACTACTACTTATTAACGATATTAAGCTGACATGATCACCTAATCTCACCAAAACTTCAGTCTGTTTCTCTGTAGAACTATATGCAACTATTATCGAAAGAAAATGTAAAATTTTGAAATCACATTGAAAAAAGCACGTGGCTTACTCATAACTCTCAGTGAATGGCATATATATATATATGATAGAGGGAGGGAGACACAGAATCCTAAGTAGGCTCCAGAGGCTCTGAGCTGTCAGCCCAGAACCGGATGCAGGACTTGAACCCACGGACCTCGATATTGTGACGGGAGACGAAGTCAGAAGCTCAACTGACTGAGTCACCCAGGCACCCAGAGAGGTTATTTTTAATAGCATCTTTCAACATCTTTCTTATTCTTTTTTTCTGCAAAAGGAGTAATAGTTCCCATTGAACTAAATTACAAACAGCTTTTTATTGTTCCAAATATCCCTTCAAATGCAGTGCACTGCAAACAATATTTGCTAAAGGACATTTCTTTATTTCTCTGAGGAGCATGAATAATTGTATTACTTTAAATACTTCTTGTTCAAGATAGGAAAATACTTTGTATTAATTTTTAAATATTATAATGTAAATGCAATGTTTTATTTAAACACTACTTGTTTATGCAGTTATTTTTATATAAGTTTTTCTCAGTAGAAGGTTAAGAGATTTTATTTTATTTTTTATTTTTTTAATGATTTATTTATTTCCTGGAGAGAGAGAGAGAGACAGCGTGAGCAGGGGAGGGTCAGAGAGAGAGGGAGTCACAGACTGAAACAGGCTCCAGGCTGAGCTGGCAGTCAGCACAGAGCCCGACGTGGGGCTCGAACCCACGAACCGTGAGATCGTGACCTAAGCGAAAGTCGGACGCTTAACCGACTAAGCCACCCAGGCACCCCAGAAGGTTAAGAGATTTTAATGAGCTTTTATTTTTCTATTGATAATTTGGTGACAATCTAAATCGTAGTTTAAGAATGTAACAGTGTAGGTATTTAAAAATCTAAAAAGTTTAGGCAGTTAAACCTTAAAAACCCAAATCAGTTAGATTGCCCATAGAAATTGTTCAAAACCAAGTGAAGAAAAAAGGCAGAAGTTTGACCTATATATGAAAAATAAAGTCAACTCTCAGTCCTGTAAATAAACCAAAGGAGGATCCATGAAGGTAGAGAAAGATCCCAAATCTCAAGATATTGTGACAGTTACATAATAAAAGTAATTGGAAAAGGTTATCTTGAGCAAAGGTTCTCTGCAGGCACATAAATCATACAAATAATTATCTCTGTGCAGTGACAGGGGCTTAGAAATCAGCTACATTTAAGAGTAGCCTCCAGAGATCCTCAACCATTTATGAGCAGCACCGTCATCTGTAGAAAAGACAAACTCTAGTTGAGAAAACCATGTAAGTTTTGTATTCAAAAAAAGAAATAAGCTGTAAATAGAAAAGCTAATCTAATACACTCGATATAAAATAAATATTTAATGTCTAGTTGTTACCAAAAATTGCTTGGGATCACTTTTTTCTTATTTATTCACTGAAGCACATTCTTATAAAGACAAATAGGTGAGCACAGCATGTTTGCTGGGTGGGAGCCTTTTATACACAGTTTGTCTGTCTGCTTCTTTTTTCTATTCATTCATGTAACTTAGCCATGTTGTGGCTACTGTGCTAGGTGTTCAGAATATAATAAGATTGAGACCCTATCTTCACAAATCTCTAAAAAGAGACAGAAAAAAATCAATGGAAATAGAAAGCCGCTTCACATTGTGATGAATAATATACAGGGGACAAGATACTTGGTTTCATCATGGAGTGGTTTTTGCATTCAAACTAGGATTTGAAGGATGAGCAAGAAATCATTAGTGGAGGTAAGTGAAGAGTGAAATGTTCAAGGAAGAGAATATAAATATGAAAGTCTAGGGAAGAAAGAGAGAGAATGACAAATTAAGGAAGACTAGTAAATCTGGACTGGCTAAGGTGAAGAGGGCAAAGAGGAAGGAAAGGCAGAAAACTAAGGGGCTATATAACAAGTGACATTGTATGCTGGGATAATAAGTTTGTGCTTCAGTACAAAGAAAGGCTGTTAAGTGGTTTTATAAAAGAAAGTGATATCATGAAACTTGCAAATTAGAAAACTCTTACTGGTGGCTGTGTGGAAAACAAATGGAAAAGTAGACAGGACAGAAAGATCAAAGGGGAAAAATGAGTTAGAAGGCTATCCCACGTTTCATGTAAAATATTATAGTGGCCTAAATTAGTCTAATGCCAATGGGAATTGAAATGTGTAAATGACTAGACATGTTTTAAAGGTCAGATTTAACAGGATTTAGTCACCGTTAACGTTTTAAAAATTATGGTGTGAATTTGTTTTGTTTTGTTTAGTTTTATCCCTTCCATTAGCTCTGCCTATTATACTGAGGGTTAAATTGAAACACAGTCTCAACTATAAATTTCAAGCCAGGAGATCCCTTTGTTGGACATTTTGAAAGGAGTTGTCATCTATTATCCAGTTCCTTTCATGCTTAAGATTATTGTTCTCTCTCTTATATCTAAGGTACCAGGGATGGCAAACTACAAATCAAAATGGGAAAGGGCCAGTGTTAGGTGAAGAGTATGACCTGAATCGATGGAGAGATTTCTAATTTCTGTTTTCTAGTGATCTTTTTCTTCTCTCTCCTAATGGATCGTTTCTCATCCTGTGGTCATGATGCGGATATCCAGTCCCTAATGTTCCCTCCTTGTATTACCCCTATTTCTTCCCTTGACTCTATTAGTGAGCAACTATAGCAAAGACTGGCTGGATAACAGATGGATGCCTAGGATGGAGAGATTATGTGTCTAAAGAGGACAAAACACTTGTCTTGGAGTGGGAGTGGGCCATGAGGAAGGATTATGTCCACAAAAGACTAGAGTAACCCCAGACCCCACACTCACTTGGAAGAATGAAAACTAGGGGTCTAGAATTTTGTCCCTCTCCACCCTTTCCCACCCATATACTAGTGGTCCAGGCAGCTGGTAATCTTCATGGAATAAATGACAGAAACAGGAAAAAAAATATGAAATATCGGAGGGGATGAGCACTTTGGTCAAATAAAAAAAAATTGAGAAGCGCCTGGATGGCTCAGTCAGTTGAGCGTCTGACTGCAGCTTAGGTCATGATCTTACGGTTCGTGGGTTCGAGCCCCGCAGCCAGCTCAGAGCCTGGAGCCTGCTTCAGATTTTGTGTCTTCCTTTCTCTCTGACCCTCCCCTGCTCATGCTGTCTCTATCTCTCTCTCAAATATAAATAAATATACTTTTAAAAAATTGAAAAGACAGAAAAATGGACACTAGACAAGCTGAAATTAGTAGGACAAAATAAAAAGTTTTTAAAGGCACAGTAAATGCCTTCAGGGAGATAAAAGAGAAAACTAGATATGGAAAATGCAAGTGGTAAAATACAGATTTCAATAGATGGACAGGATAGTAGAATGTACTTAGTATAAAAAGAAATTATTAACATTGGAAGATGAAATTGTGGACCTCAGAGTGAGATCAAAAGACAGGAATATAAATGAAGAGGTAAGATATATCGGGATTTCTCAACATTGATGCTACACTTGGAATGGATTACTCTCGTGATGGTAGTGAAGGGCGTTCTCTTGCATTACAGGACACTTAGCAACATTCCTGATATCTACCCACTAAAATGTCAGCTGTACTCAATTTGCAACAACCAAAAATCTTCATATGTTTCCAAATGTCCCCTGGAGGGCAAAATGACCCAGTAGAATGCCAGTAAGATACATGGATAAGAGAAGTACAAATGTAAATAACTTTATCTTATGAGTCCCCGAAAGAGAAAGAAATAAGGTGAGAAAACACAGAATTAAGGAATAAGAATTTTATATAATTAAAAAAATGTATAAACATGGGGCGCCTGGGTGGCTTAGTCGGTTAAGCGTCGGACTTTCGCTCAGGTCATGATCTCGCGGTTCGTGGGGTCGAGCCCCGCGTCGGGCTCTGTGCTGACTGCCAGCTCAGAGCCTGGAGCCTGTTTCAGTCTGTGACTCCCTCTCTCTCTGACCCTCCCCTGCTCACTCTGTCTCTCTCTCTCTCTCCTAAAAATAAATAAAACATTAAAAAAATTAAAAAAATGTATAAACATGATGGAAACCACTCGTGGACTATCAGATAATAAAAGATATTTTTTATAAACTCCATACGTTGTTAATTGTGGTTAAATTTTGAAATATCTAACTAAATTTTAAATTATAAATGATATTGACAAGTAAAAGATCATTTTTAAAAATAGCAACAATTAGCCATCATCTGTATCAACAACAGCAATGGATGCGAGAGGACAGTAAAATATTTTCAGCATTGATGGAAAAGGACTTTGAATTAAAAATGTTATTTTAGCCAAAAAAAAATTAAATTTGAGGCCAAACACATAGATGTGCTGTGTTATAAAATTCTTAGAAGTACACAAAAGAGATCCTTTAACATAATTCTTACAAGATATTGCCAGTTTCAAGAGCAATACATCTAAGAGATAGCAATGAGATACAGGAAATAAGGGAGTAAAAGTGTTACTGAGTTTGCTATTGTCTAAATGAGCAAGACTAACAATAAAGTATATCCCTAAAATCCAGAATGAAGATCTCAAGTTATACCAACCTGGTACATGTATATGCCATGGAAAAAGAAGAATTTTGAGGAAAAGGATTTAAACAGAGAGGTAAGAACATGAAAATTCTTACTTTGTTTGGGATATGATAATAACACATTTATTGAGAGTTTACTACATGTGAGGCACTTCAAAATGCTTTACATATATTAATTTATTTAATCCTCACTAAATTGCAATGAAATAGTTTCTCTTAATATTCTTCATTTAAAAATGAGAATTATGAAGAAGCCAAAGAGGTTGATTAACATGCCCAAAGTCCCAGGGTTAGGATTCAACCCAGGCGGTCCTAGGAGCCAACACTCCTCAGCAGTGAACAGTAGGATGACTAGAAGATATTGCTACTAATCAGGTTGAGACAGTGGTTGAAAAAATAAGCATACATTTTAGTTCAAGTTGGCAAAATTAAATTAAAAGTAAGAGTGGTAAAAAGAAAATAAAAAGTATGGTAAATACAGTAAATACAGTGTATCAGAAATAACATGATAGTAATGCAATTATTATTATTGCAAATATTAATAGACTAAATTCACTATTTAAAAGATAAAGACTTCCCAATTAACTTTTTTTTAATGTTTTATTTATTTCTAGGAGAGAGAGAGAGACAGCGTGAGCAGGGGAGTGTCAGAGAGAGAGGGAGTCACAGACTGAAACAGGCTCCAGGCTCTGAGCTGGCAGTCAGCACAGAGCCCGACGCGGGGCTCGAACCCACGAACCGCGAGATCATGACCTAAGCGAAAGTCGGACGCTTAACTGACTAAGCCACCCAGGCGCCCCCCAATTAACCTTTAAAACCAGATTATGATTTATCAGTACATTGTCTATAACATATGCATTTAGGTTAGAGAAAGGATATAGAATATTTGAAAATAAAAAAAATTAATCCAAATGGAATCTATTTGGTATACATTTTATTTCAGGTAATCAGAAGATTACGGCAAAATACAGACCTAAGACACAAGGATGGATGTATACACTGGTAAAAGAAATAATAAGTCAGGAAGAAAAAAGTATATACTTTAAGATAAAAAGCAACTATCATTTTTAAAAAGTCCACATGATCTGCAACATTATGTTCCTTTCCTCTCTGACTTCCTTGCTACTGCCCTTTCCCCTTATTCAGTCTGCTTGAACCACACTAGCTCAAATAAATATAAAAATCTAGATAAAATAATACATTTCTAGCTGGGTGGTTTTACTGGTAAATACAAACAAACGTTTTTAAAAAATACTTTAAATTGTTCCAGAAGATTAAAAGAGAAAAAATAAAAAACCACTCATATTTAAAATGAAGGTATTATAAAACTGACACCAAAACTAGATAGAGATATAAATCACCTACCAACTTTATTTATGAACTGAGATATTGAAATTCTAAATAAAAGAATGGCTCACTGGAATACAATGTATTTTAAGAATTACATTATAGTATCTTATATTTTAATACCAGAAATGTAAGAATGGCCCAAACTTAGGTTCCCTATAAATGTAAATATTTGCATTTCTGAGTCAATGGATACAAATCACACAATCATTTCATTTGTGTAGAAAAGAAAGGATTCTATTAAATTGAAGTATATTCAGGATTAAAAAGAAAATTAAAAAACTAGGTCAGCATCAAACTTCCATAACTTGGTAAAGGTTATTGCTGAAAAGCTAAGTAAATATCATATTCAATGGATAAGTTTTAGACATAGTCTTTTTAAGATCAATAACAACCAAAGGATTGTCTTCCATCATCACTATTGTTTAGCACAGAACACAAGGTCCTAGATAATGCAGTGTAAGTCAAGGGGGAAAAAAATCAAATAATTTGGGAACTAAGAGACAAAACAGTAACATGTATTAATTTATATTAATACAAGTAATACAAGTAATTCAAGATATCCACCTAACAGTTATAGAAGGTATTATAAAGGCACATCCACATAAACAAAGGAGGTTGCTTAATGCATTGTCATTCTTTACATGAGCAATTAACAACCAGAAAATAAAAAGTACCCTTTATAATACCAAGTGAAACAACAGGAAATCTTTTTTTTTTAGGAAATTAGCCAAATAGATAATATGAACTACATAAATGGAAGTTGAAAACTCCATTATATGACATAAAAATAATTCACCAAATATAGAGAAACTTTGCGTTCATATATGAGACAATTTAACATCGTAAAGACCTCAATTCTTCTTAAATTTATTTATAAATTTAGTACATTCTAATCTAAAACTTTAGGAAGATTCACAAATATTATTCAATTAAAATTGAAAGTTGATCTTGTTTAAAAGTTATGAAATAAAAAAGCATAAAGAGGGAAAACTAGTGTTGCCAGATACTAAAGCATATCAATAGCCATAGTAATTAATATAGCATTATACTCTCTTAGTTACTGTCAAATAAAATAGAATAACATAATTGATGGCCTATAAGCATATAGTTTATATATGCAAAAAATGAGCTGTTTAATAAATAGTCTATTACACAGTAAAAAATACAGTGTCAGGCTATATACATAAATTAACTTCAAAAGGTTAAAACATTAAAATGTGAAAGGAAACTTAAAATAACAACAGAAAATAAGATGATATTATTGAAACCCAGATGTAGGAAATCTTTCTTAAATACTACAAAAGAAAAAATGTATTTACGGCATCAAAATTATATATTTCTTAATCAAAAGGTATCCTAGAAAAATTTAAATGGAGAGGAACCTGGGTGGCTTAATCAGTTAAGCATCTAACTCTTGATTTCAGTGAGTTTAAGACCCATATTGGGGTCTGTGTTAACAGTGTGGAGTCTGTTTGTGACTCTTTCTCTCTCTCTGAAAATAAATAAATAAAACTCTTTTTAAAAATTAAAAACTTATAATAAAAGAAAACATTTAATGGACTAGTTAAAGATATGGGAGAATATACCTGGAATGTCTAAAATTTAAGGAGATTGGTGACTCAAATACTTTGGAAAATCTAGAAAATCAAAAAGAAACTATAATAAATTGGCAATGACAATATGACAACAGTTATCCTCTAAATGTTTTATGTGTATTTATATACCTAATAATGTTAATAGAAAATTCACAGAATGGGAAAATAAAGTGACAAATACATAGTTTGATGAGATATCCCAACATACCAGAAAGTAGATAAATGCACACTTAAACTATCAATTTCTACTTTATACACATAAATCTGGCTAAAAATGCAAAGTAGAAAAATACTAAATTCTGGGTATGGTATGGATGTAGTGGGGACTCATGCAGTGCAAATAGGACCATAAATTGGTATAGCCATCCTAGAAGCAATTTGGCAATACTTTAGGAAAGTCCATTCCCGGTGCTAATATACCATGAAATATGAAGAAAGCACCTAGATAATACAATATAATTGGTTAAAAACATGGGCTCTAAATCAAACTCCTTGCATTCATATTCTATATTTTTCATAGACTGGATTTTGAGCTTGGGCAAGCTTTCAGAATATATTGGTGTCTTAATCTCTTTGTATCCACTTAAATGGAAAATGGAAATAATAATGGTGGGAATAATAAATAATTGACTGTTAGGGTTGTTATGGGTTTTAACTATGAAAACTCAGGTCAGGTTCTAGCATACAGTACATTCTAAGTTTGTGAGCATCACTTTGTACATTAGCATATGTACCTATCAGGATTGGGGTTGAGAATAAGGGGAAAATAAAGGAATGAGGAAAGGGGGTGAGAAACAAACCATAAGACTGACGAGAATTATCTTCCATGGACAGAATGATGATAATAGTCCATGAACTAGGATTATGATCAATTCATATTTATGATCCTTTGTGCACCTGAATCATTTGAGTGAAAAATAAAAAGGAAAAGAGAATTGGAAACTTCCAACTATTCAAACTAGTGATTGACTGAGGAAACTCTTAATGTTTTAAAAATATATCTTTTTATGTAGTGCTTAAGATAAAATTACTAAATCAGCAGTAGGAATTATTTAAAAAATAGAACTAATATGGGCAAAAAAAATGCTGTTGCAGCTTTTTAGTTTATTCATTTGTTTCTATGCCTTTCCTCAAGGACTTGGAGCCAGCCACAACTAGGGCCAGTATGAAAAGACAAAAGGAAAAGGGGAGAGATGAAAAATGAAAGAGTAAGTAGACAAAGAGATGACACATGAAACCTTTGTGAGGTTATTTTTTTAAAGAAAAAAGATGTCAGAGAAAAAAATTGAGGTCTCATTTTACTATAAATAAACTAGTAAGGAAACAATGAAATGCATGATCATATTAACAGGTCAATAAATTGTAAACAGCAAAGTGGAGATAACTATTATAATTGTGCCCCCCACTAAGGGTTTCATAAAGAAATGTAATTATTTTTCACTCATATGAAATAATTCTGAGTATCTTCAAATACGTTTTATTCACACTTTAAACAATTTAACACATCTGGTCACATTCATGTGCATGCTACTTTCTCTTAAAACTAAAGATATTATTCTACTATTTAAGGAATACTCATCAGGTAGGATAAGAATGATCCCAAACCCTTTTAATAAGAAGAGGATTCACTGGTTTCAATGAATAAGAAACCTTAGAATCCACTCACTTAGACCCTAAAACTCCAAGATGAGAATTAGGATGCACCTAGTGTGAATCCCTAGTCCCTAGTCAGTGCATGGAGCACAGTGTACGTTTTTGGGAAAGGTTTCATGAACATTGATAGTAACTGTATGCAAATAAAAAACACTAGATTATGTGGGAGAATTATGCCCATCATTTTCCTCAGTTTCTCCCTCATTTACCTTGCTGTTTTACATTTCTTCTTCTGGTTTTTAAAAGGACTAATGTATAAGGTCAAGGCCAGGAATTTCTCTTCAGTCAAAGTGATATATGGGAGGTTTTCTAAGGATCACATAAAAGAATGCACGGGAGACCCTTAGCATCCTACCTAACATAGAGTATATACTTTGCAATTTGAAATAGCTCTTTTCGTTTCTCTTTATGTATCACTCTATACATAAAGGGCAGAAAAACTTAAAGTGCATATAATCAAAGTCTATAACCACAGTGTTATTGTGAAATTGGTGGACTTCTTCAAGATTGTATGTAAAAGGGATGCGTGGGTGGCTTAGTTGGTTAAGTGTCCCACTTGTGCTAAGGTCATGATCTTATGTTTTGTGGGCTCAAGCCCCACATCTGACTCTGTGTTGAGAGCTCAGAGCTTGGAGCCTGCTTCAGATTCTATGTCTCTGTCTCTGCCCCTCCCCTGCTTGCACGCTCTCTCTCTAAAAAATAAACATTAAAACAAAATTTAAAAAATAAAATATTATATATAAAAGCAGAGACCATGTTTCCTAAGATAAGGAGATAGATGTATAGAAACAGATTGAAAGTAGTAAAAACATGTATTTTTAAATTTCTGCTAGGTCTTTATCAGAACAACATTAAAGAATTTTTTATTGTTAATCTTTACATAATTTGAAAATGTTTTCTATATGAGATCCTACTTGTTTCTGAACTCTGATTTACCACAATTTACTATGTTAAATAAAAGAACACACAAGATGGTTTTCAACTGTCAACATACAATTCAGACTAAAATTAAAAGGAGAAACCAATGAATGTGTGAAGCAAGAATTTGATATTTTCCAGTATGGAAAAATGCATAAACTTCCCTTACAATGAGTAATTTACTTTATATTTTGAGGAGTCATTTGATTTCTAAAGGAAAAGGGAGAGAGAAAGAGAAGTAGCATTTCACATTTTTCCTCTTTGTGGTAAGCCATCTGTTAGGCATTTCATATATATTAATTAATTATCTCAGTTAATTCTCATAGAATCTTTATGGAGTGTTTGCTATTTGAGCTTTACAAACACCTCAGGGCGATCTAATAACTTGCCTAAGATTAGATGGCTAATGTGCTCAAGGCAACAGTTAGAACACAGGCTAATTTGACTAAAACTTGGGCTTTTAAAATGTCAGTTGTCATCTTTTTATATCTTCATTGCGGATTGCAATGAATGTTTTCACAGGAATTCACTGTATAACTGGGAGTTTCCTTTCCTTGTTTTCCTCCTGGAATCTACATATATGGGTTATGACCTAACTCACTGCTTGTGAAGCATCCTGACATTTTATCAGAATATGATGCAAGAGTAGATAATAAATCCTGCTACCTTTGTTCCCTGTGGGGAGGCAAGTGTTTAATAAAATGGTGTCTGTATAAAAGGGTGAGAATTTCAGGAGGAATTCCTACCAGATCCTTTTATTGTCAGCAGTTGAACACTACTTCTGCAAACTAATGGCTCAGGATTTTGAAGTAGTGATAACCATTTCATGAAGTAAAGAACACCCTTTTAGTGATAGGGATATGGGAGTGAGAGATCCAAACTTAAACCAACTTTTCAAAACAATTTTGATGATCAGAAAAGTTCTGCATAACTAGTATCAGCCCAAGAGTCAATTTTTCTTCTGCAATTGACCCACATACAAGGTAGCATTAGGATTCTCTGCATAATTTGAGACCTCAAAGATATATGATTAATCTTTTTGCTTTTAATTTATTGGTCTATAGATTAAACATTTTGCAATCTTGTTTACTCAGGGCCAATATTCTCATTGGATCTCAGTTCTTAACTGACTAAAAGAAAAAGTAAGCAGAAAGCATTTTATCACATTAATGCAACACTTGCAATTTGATTTAACAATATGATAGATGAAAGGATGAGGTTATTATATCATGTTGCATTTATCATCTTTTACAAATCCTTGCCTGAACAAAATTTACACTGAGCCATTTCCAGTGAGGTTTCTAAAATGACTAGCCTTGCCAAGATAGGTTTCTGGTTCATAAATAACATTGGTAGAAAAAATAAAATCACTAACTGCTATAAAAACGCAGTATCGGGATTCACTGAAGTGTGGAACATTAAATACACTACTCAAAATGGTATCCTCAAGTGTGCAAATCATTTGTCTGTATGACAGTACCTGGCTTATTGTCATAGGATACAGACAATTGACTTTTCAGATTATTTTAATATCTAAGGAAGAACATTACTCAAGAAAATTCTAAGCTACTGGCATCTACATTAAATAACTCTATAATTAGAAAACCCCATTGACTTCTTACTGTATTCAAGCATCTCCATTACTGAAGTTCCTAAATGCAATGATAGACCTAATATCCCCATCCCATACAGGAAATAAAACATATTCTGATTTTTTAAGTGACCAATACAAGTAACATTCTAATATGTTTGATTCAATTTATATAACTTTCTTCTTGTTAGTGATCCATAAATGTTCATTTTTAAATTGTTCTTAATTTGATTGTCTTATTTTTAAATCTCTCTTTCATGGCAAAAAAATCCTGTGTATTTTTCTACATTTTGGTCTCTCTCATAGCATGCAGCACAGTACCTTGGGTGAAATACATATATGCATTCCATTATTGAATGGTTGAGTCAGTTCTTTCAATCTGGAATATAACAGAGCTTTTGGTTTCTATGCCATTTATCAAGGATTTAAATTTCACTGATATCACTTAATTTTTAATCACTGCTTAGACTTCTTTAGGATCTTGATTTTGTATTCTAATGGGAGCTTCTAATACACCATCAAATGGACATTTACACAAAGACTTCATGACAAAAAGTAAATTAAGAGTCTAAGGCTTGATCCCACAAATCCCCTCCAGTTTTAACCTGTAATAGGTATCAAATTCTTCGTGGTCACTAAAATCAGTTTTCCAGAAGACACAGCAAAGAAAGCTGTTACACTTCCCTCCAATACTGTAGTTCCTCTCCTTCCCCTGCCTTGTGGGTAATGGGGTAGGACCAGGAACAGAAAAAGTCCACTGCTTTAGAAAGATGTTGCTCCATTTTCATGGGCCCTTCTTCCAAATCTCCATGAATTGGTTTTGTAGGTGACCTGGGATTTCATCTTTCACCTGTATTATGGCATAAGTCTTCCAACTGATCTTTCCTGGCTCTCCTGTTTATGCTTTACAATATGGCAAGAATTATCTTCCTAAAATGTGGTTGCATAATTTTGGTCTTCTTTTAAAAAAAATAAGCAAAGGCTTTCCTTTTTCAGAGAATCAATATTAAACTCCTTAGTCTGACTTTGAGAAATCTCTATAGTAGAGGTCCAATTTATTTTCTTAGCAACATTTCACTACTCTATTTCTTCTTTCCTATATCCATGTTTTCCAGTATTATTTACCATTATTTGGGAATCCCATGGAATTTTCAACTAAAATTCATTTATGTAGTTTGTCCCAACAGGAAAGCTATTAAACCTTCTTTTCTTGATTCTGCATATATCCATTCGTATTATGAATATGTATTAAGTCAAATATCTTAGATGGCAGATTGGGGTTATAGTAAGTTGGTTACTTTGAAATATTTATTAAAATAGAACTCATAAAAGCTTGATACTGGCATAACTTGAACATTTCATTTAATTTCAGAGTCCATACATCTACATTAACTTCAAAATCTTTTGATGTAAGGCCAAGACTAATTTTTGAATGAGGTGTTTGAATTGTCTCATTATGTGTGGCAGAAACAGCACCTTTGAAATAGTATCTTTCTAAGAGTTCCAGTTTAATGAGGAGTGATGAATTACTTGTAATGTAACGTGAATGTAGAATCCTTCAAATTTTGGTGATCTTCTCACAATCCTTTATAGTTGTCATGCCTACACCTAACTTACAGCATCTTTAAAATATTAACCTTTTTTGTTTTTACTTTCCAAATCCATTCACCTAGTTCTTTCACACATTTTTTTCCCATTTTATATAACACTTAGAAAAAATCACGTATTCTCACAAGCAAAACTGCCACTTAGAAGTTTGAGAATAATACAGCTAATTTTGGAAAGCATGTATCTCTCTAGGTGCAAGGTTTTTGGTACTGAAGCATACGCTTACTCAAAGAATAAAGACTGAGAGTTCATCATAAGTAAGTGGCAGTTGGGTTCATTTTTATACTACGATGTGTCAGGAAATGTTAACAGGAACTGTAAATGCAACAACTCTATTGGTTATCTGCTGCTGCCAAACAAACAACCTAACAACTTAGACTCTTCTAACAGACTGTTTACTCAGTTGTTCGCAATTTAAAATGGTCTTGCCTGGGGCCACTCAGGCTGCTGCAATAATGTGTTGCTAGAAGATAGTTGGATGGTCTTAGGTGATCTCATACACACATGTGTGGAGTTTGTACTGATGTGTTCACTCTTCATGAATATTTAATTCTCAAGGAAGCTAACCCAGGCTTTTTCACATGGGGATCTCAGTATAGAATCAGATTGGATGCTGTAATACTTTTAAAGGCTTATGGCTATAATCTCTGTAGAATTTTATAAAAGTTAAACTAAATCATAAATACATCCCAGATACAATGGGTTAGAGAAATAGAAATATCATTATATTATATATTAGAATATATTATATATGGCATTATTAGCTTATATATAATATAAAGGAAATTATATATAATAGGAAATTGCTATTAATATATAATATATATTATATGTTATATATTATTATATAAATTTTACATATAATTGAGGTATATATAAAATATGTAAAAGGCATAACCATTAATATATTATATATTGTACTATATAATTATAATTATATGTATATATTTTTTAAGAAGAGGAGAAGTTACAGGGCACTATAAGAATAAATAGTAGGAATATCTCCCTAGACCAGTGAGGAATGAGAAAATTTCTTCTAGAAAAGGAAAATATAAACTGAGACTCCAGGAATGAGGAAATAAAGAAATGTGAGAGGGAGGCTTCTGGCTTCAAGGAAAAACAGAGCACAAACAAAGGTCTGGAAGCAAAAGAGAGCATGGAAGAGAGAGGAAGAAAATGTTTACTGTGAAAACGAGATATTTCTACTAGAAATAAGTATCAAAATGTCAGTCAACCAAAATGCACTAAGCTGAGTGCCCACAGTGCTTATAGGTGTGGTTAGCTAATCAGTTTTTGTTATTATGAATTATTTAGTGGGTAACAAAATATTTGAATAAGATTCACAAAACACTTAAACTATTACCTACCTAGGTGAGGTCTGTAATACAATTTTCATTAAAACTGAAGGAATTTTTGTGGATTTGAGAAGAAAGGCAATTTCTTGTTAAACATAGGCTTTAGAAAAAAATATCAAGTAATGATCACCCTTAGGTTGATAAGTCAGTTTTTGTTTCTTTTTTGGAACAGCACAGATATGTACCCTAAAAAGAATTGGGTATTTCTGGAATGTCTCATTGGGAAAATACACCTCATGTAATTGCCTGTGAGGTTATTGTGTCAACACCCTGTATTAGTTTCTTATGGTTGCTATAACAAATTACCACAACCTGGTGACTTAATGCAACAAAAATTTACTTTTTATTCTGTATGGTATCAAATTACTGTGATAAAACCAAGCTGTTGGCAAGGTCACAATTTAGAAAAATATAAAATTTTAAAAAAGTTTGTCATATAAACAATACTCTCCATAAAATGATATAAAGCCTTATAGGCACAGATCAACAACTTAATGGTTTCAATAGGAAGAAAATAACGCTGCTTAGGGGAAAATGTTTTCTGTACTATTCAAATGATATGTGCTCTCAAACTGGGTAAGATTTACATAAGACAACTTGAGATATTGAGCCTGGCATTCTTTATTCATCACCAACTTCCAAATCCTAACCTTGCTGTCAGATCAAGACAACACATGTTTGAGAAAGAATAGCTCAGTTACAGGGAGATATCCCTTTCTAGGAATCCCAGTAGACAAATAAGCTTAGCCTGAAAGCAATGTTAATGAGGATTTCAGAATTACAAGAGCAAAATGGTACACTAGGGATCTGTAAGTCTACGCTTACGAGTTCAGGAAGGATAAGAGCCTAAACCTTCCTAAGCAGCGAGACATCTAGCTTATTTCTCAAGAGGTTCAAGGAATTGGACCCCCAAAGCATCATAAAAACCCTTTTCTAGTATTCAAGTAATTCCCCCTTTTCCTGCTATAAACTCCAAAATCATCTTATTATAGTATAGGTCAGTTTTTGTTTCTTCGTTAAGAGGTATGTTTAACCAAGAATAGCTTTGACTATTTTCAGAGATACTCTTCAGTCCCCTACTCTCTCCTCCTTGGACTTTCACTGTTAAATAGTTTCGATTCTTCAGAGACTCTAGTTTTTGTGGTTTGCTTGCTTTTCTTGTTTTTTAACATTTGAATTAATTTACATAGTGCTTTTTTGAAAATTTTTGCTTCAGTTTATGACTTTGAAAGTTTGATCTGGGGGAAAAGTCTGCTTAGACATGTCACCCATGTTACATTTAAAATCTAAGGGCTTGGGGCACCTGGTTAGCTCAGTCAGTCAGCATCAGATCTGCTCAGGTCATTTTCTCCCCGTTTGTGGGTTCAAGCCCACATGTCTGGCTCTGTGCTGACAGCTCAGAGCCTGTATAGCTTGTTTCAGATTCTGTGTCTCCCTCTCTGTCTGCCCCTCCCTTGCTTGTGAGCGTGCTCTCTCTCTCCTCCAAAAAAATTAACATTAATTTTTTTTTTTGAATCTAAGGGCTTATATCTATATATTCAGCTAGGAAGATGAGTATTAGCATTTGAATACTTGGAGGTTAGCTGGATGGGCAGAAAATGAAATAAAGTACTATCATATGAACATATTAATTATCATAGGGCAAACAAATGTAAAGCCAGGAAAAAATACTGACAGGTTGTACTATTAGCAGTATTTCATATAAGTATATAGGAATGGGGATTATTATAAGTTTTAAATGTCAAGAAATTATTTTATGAATACGTTTGAAAAGAGTCCTCTCAGGATGCCAGTAATCTCACAGAATTTCACTTTAAAAAAAATTTTTTTAATGTTTTATTTATTTCTAGGAGAGGGAGAGAGAGACAGCGTGAGCAGGGGAGGGTCAGAGAGAGAGGGAGTCACATACTGAAACAGGCTCCAGGCTCCGAGCTGGCAGACAGCACAGAGCCCGACGCGGGGCTCGAACCCACGAACCGTGAGATCATGATCTAAGCGAAAGTCGGACGCTTAACCGACTAAGCCACCCAGGCGCCCCTCGCAGAGTTTCATTTTGTTTTGTTTCGTTTCATTTCATTTTATTTTTCAGAATTTCTTTTTAAAATTCTTTTTGTATTTCTTCTTGTAGCAGAGTCTTATTTTGGAAAATATGCAGAATGTATGTAGGAAATTTTAGGAAGATAATTTATGTAATTATTTTTGGATTTAAAAAAAACGTATGTTTCTACTACTTTAAATGTTTATTTATTGAGAGAGAGAGAGAGAGAGAGAGAGAACCATGGGGGAGGACCAGAGAGAGTAGACAAAGGTTCCGAAGTGGGCTCTGTGTTGACAGCAGAGAGCTCGAGGCAAGCTTGAACTTTCAAACCATGAGATAACGACCTAAGCCAAAGTTAGACTCAACTGACTGAACCACCCAGGTGCCCCTCTTTCTAGTACTTCAAAATAATCAGTGCAGTGTATGGACGGCTTAGTCAGTTAAGTGTTGAACTCTTGAGGGTCGCTTGGGTGGCTCAGTCGGTTAAGCGTCCGACTTTCGTTTTGGTCATGATCTCGCGGTTCTTGGGTTCGAGCTCCATGTCAGGCTCTGTGCTGACTGCCAGCTCAGAGCCTGGAGCCTGTTTCAGTCTGTGACTCCCTCTCTCTCTGACCTTTCCCTGCTCACACACTCTCTCTCTCTCTCTCCTAGAAGTAAATAAAACATAAAAAAAAAAAAAGTGTTGAACTCTTGATTCCAGCTCAGGCCATGATCTCCCCGTTGTGAGACTGAGGCCTTCCATCGGGCTCTATACTCGGTGTGAAGATTCTATTTCTCTCTCTCTTTGCTCCTCTTCTCCACTCATGCTATCTCTCTTTGAAAATAAATAAACATTAAAAAAAATAATCGGGGCGGCTGGGTGGCTCAGTCGGTTAAGCGCCCGACTTCGGCTTAGGTCATGATCTAGCGGTTCGTGGGTCCGAGCCCCCCGTGGGGCTCAGTGCTGACATCTAGCTCAGAACCTGGAGCCTGTTTCAGATTCTGTATCTCCCTCTCTCTCTGACCCTCCCCTGCTCACGTTGTGTGCCTCTCTCTCTCAGAAATAAATAAACCATATTAAAAAGTAAAAAAAAAATCAATCGTTTGACACTGTTATGGGCATTAAAGAAGAAAAGAAAGCCAAGTTAAAAAAAATTAAGAAGCCATGGTATTACAGGCTTAATCAGCTGTTTCAGAACATGTTCCATTTTAGTTAAAATAATTATTGCTATGCTCAAATTTAGAACAAAAGCCCATAGCTGAAAATTCTATTTAGCGATAGTTATTTTTGCTTATTTCTCCAAAATATTTCTAAAACAAAATGACCACATACAATCAGTATTTAAAGTAAGGATTTTGCCAAAATATAATTTTGAAAGGATAAAAGTTGTCCCCAATATAATGTCCTTAGACTTTTATTGTCATTTGTGTTTCTGCTCCCAGTGCTTCTCCTAGCGGCCTCTTTATTCTGGGCGGTCTTTTCTGGATTATCTGTTATCAAAACTTATCCTAGTTAACTAATTATTTTAAATATAAAATAAAACTCATCTCAGAAATGAAATGGGGCAAACTCTACTTGTGCATGCAATTACATGGATGAATCTCAAAAGCACCATCTTAAATGAAAGTAGCCAGACATAAAAGGATACCTGTTGTATGCTTCCATTTTTATGACATTATTGAAAATCAAACCAGTGATAGAAATCAAATCAGTGATTGCTAAAAGTTGGGAGTAGAGTGGGGGGGGGGTTAACTATAGATGCAAGAATAACTTCTATGGGAAGATAAAAATATTTTCTATCTCGATTGTAGTGCTTTATACATGACTTTATACAGTCATCAAAGATAACTAAAATATATAGCTAAAATTGATAAACTTTATTGCATGTAAATAATACTTCAATAATATGCATGACTTATACTAAAATATAAGCTATACAATTATTGTGCAGCCTCAGTTAGCTGAGGATCACAATTTGCATCTGAGTTTTAAAAACCCAATGTAGGGATTAAAATATTACCAGTTAGAAGGTCTTCAATATCTTTGAAAATACTATGAAGAGAAATAATCAGAGCAAGGGAAAATTACATAAAGCACTATCGGTTTTTTGTTTGTTTTTTTGTTTTTTTTTGTAGCACTATCTTTGTTTTTGAGGGGGAAAGGGGCAGTGAAAGAGAGAGAGAATCCCAAACAGGCTTTGCACTATTGGCACAGAGCCTCATGTAGGGCTCCATCCCATGAACCATGAAATCATGACCTGATCCAAAATCAAGAGTCAGAGACTTAAATGACTGAGCCACCCAGGTGCCCTTATATGTGCGTTATATATAAGCTCGAAGTACAACACTTAAACAAGAGTATCCGGTGTCTGGGTAGTCTGCTGACTGATAGTGAGAATCCGAAATTATATACTTCGAAATACTCAGAACTCTAGAGAGCTATATATACCCTTTGTTTTAGTACACAAGAAAATGCATATAAACTAAGTTATTCAAAGGTCATTTAGAATTTTTATTTCCAACATGGTCTTGTCAATGTGAATTTTGTCAGATAACCACTTTGTAAGTTCATTCTAGTTTCTATAGCCCTTTTTTTGTCAATTGCTTTCACACAAGACCACCCCTTTTTTAGTTGCTCTGTAGAGTAATTTAGTACACTAAGTAAAGAATAAATGAAGCATCCACAAGATTCTAGAGAACTTTCATTTGTAGAAATATTCCTTCACCTTGGCTCCCTCATGTCCTACTTGGAACCTTGGAAAATCACTTAAACTCCTTTGTGCCTAAATTTCATCACATGAAAATGGAGTTCATAAGAGACGTGTTTGATAAAGTTGAGGGTTAAATTAGTTAGTATATGTAAAGTGTTTAGAGGATGGTGGCAGAAAGTAAGCACTGTGTTAGCTGCTGCTATTATTGCTTATAAATCCATTCATAGATAACCTGAACAATCCTCAAAAGACAAAATTTCTAGTACCTGTCTATGTAGCAATTAGATTTCACATACCACATTTTTAAATTTAAAATATTAATGTTTATTTTGAGGGAGACAGAGACAGAGTGCAAATGGGGAAGGGACAGAAAAAGAGGGACACATAGAATTTGATGCAGGCTCGAGTCTCAAGCTATCAACACAGAGCCTGATGCGGGGCTCAAACTCATGAGCCATGAGATCATGACCTGAACCAACATCAGATGTTTAACCAACTGAGCCACCCAGGCGCCCCTCAGATAAGCCTTTTTATTTTTAAAAAAAAATTTTTAATGTTTTATTTATTTCTAGGAGAGAGAGAGAGAGACAGTGTGAGCAGGGGAGGGTCAGAGAGAGAGGGAGTCACAGACTGAAACAGGCTCCAGGCTCTGAGCTGGCAGTCAGCACAGAGCCCCACGCGGGGCTCGAACCCACGAACCGCGAGATCATGACCTAAGTGAAAGTCGGACGCTTAACCAACTAAGCCACCCAGGCGCCCCATCAGATAAGCCTTTTTAAAATTAATTTTTCCTAAAATTTTTCTTTTTTAGGTTTATCTATTTATTTATTTGTCGAGAGAGATTGAGAGAGAGAGAGAGAGAGAGAGAGAGATTGAGAGAGAGAAATGTGGGAGAGCGGAAAAGAGAGGGGGAGAGACAGAGAATTCCAAGCAGGCTCCACTCTGTGAGTGCAAGCCTGATGCAGGGCTCAAACTCATGAAACATGAGCCTTTAACCTGAGCTGAAATCAGGAGTCAGATGGTTAACCAATGGAACCACTCATGTGCCCCTCCAGGTACCCTTTTAATGTCTTATCACTTCCTTTTTAAAAAGGCATAAATGTTAACCCATGGCAATAAGTGGTTTTAAATCTGTACTGCATTCAAAGCGAACACCTTAAAGGAAAAGAAAAATATATGAAAATAAAACATAAACAGAGAAAAATCAACCCATTAATCAATCTGAATACATTATGGTAGAGATGTTTATGTGGTAACAAAATGTCAGAAAAAAATGCACATACAGGAATAGAAATAAAACTTGTGGTGTGCTGCCAAAGAGCCAAGAGTCTGAAGTTGAATGGTTGCCAATCTCTCCCTATCTCACTACTGCCACTAGGCTCTAGGCTTTAGCCTGATCTTTTTCTTTCTTTCTTTCTTTCAATGAATTCCATCTAAGATGACTTATTTTTACTTTTGATAAAACACAGGACCTAATTACAAAACTAGGCATCAAGAAAACGGGGTGGAAATTAGTGTCAATCCAAGGAGCCCATTTAAGATATGATAGCAGCCATATAAATTGGAGATGGGAATGGATTCTCACAGGAGAAACTTTGATAGAACTTCATCCCTTTCTCTCATAGGACATTAAAACTTTGATTGAGCAATGCCATAGGAAGCATTACACTTTCCAAAATTTCATCATAGTTTTATTTTAGACAAATTCGTGCTCCACTTCTTATTGGGAAATTCATATTTGTAAGAAATAAGGGATATATTATGGCTTTGTTGTTACTCTCAGGAAATCAGCACACTGAAAGTGTTGATGATGAACTTCCTGTAAGACATAATTAGATACAGAGAGATACAGGGATATAAGAATGCATTTCACCAGTAGATGGTCTTTGTTTTGAGAGAAGCTTCTGGAAGAGTAGATGCCTGAATGCTTACAAGGGAGAGTGAGTGGTAAACTGAAACCTATAGTTAAGAACTTTTCATTCATTAGAAGTCTAGTGGACCATGGTAGGAATGGGTCCAAAGAAGGGACAAAGGGACAAAGTAGTCAGGGAAGCAATAACTGGAGAGAAGATCAAGATAAGCAAAGACTAAAAAATAACACCCAGAGAAGTTTGAGACATTTCAGAATGTCAAATATCACCTAAAATTTCTGTAAAATATAAGACCCATTTCCTAACTTCAAAAATTGGAATTATTTATTCCCCACTTACAGATAATTCATTCTTTTAAAATTGTTTCTTCTAGGGGTATCTGTGTGGCTCAGTTGGTTATGTGGCCAACTTCAGTTCAGGTCATAATCTCACAGTTTGTGAGTTCCAGCCCCAAATCTGACTCAATACTATTTGTGAAGAGCCTGCTTTGGATCCTTAGTCTTCCTCTATCTCTCCCTCTCTCTGTCTCTCTCTCTCTCTCAAAAATATAAAAATAATAAAATATAAAATTGTTTCTTCTATCTATACTTTTTGAAATTACTTAACTGAATAGAAGAAATCATCTTGCTTTTTTAAAATTTATTTTTATTTATTTTTATTATTTATTTAAAATTTTTTACTTATCATTTATATATTTATATATATTTATATATTACTTATATATTTATCATTATGTTTTTAAAAATCAAAGTTTATTTAATTATTTTAGAGAGACAGACACAGCATGAGCAGAAGAGGGATAGAGATAGAGGGAGAGAGAGAGAATCCCAAGCAGGCTCCACACCTACAGAATAGAGCCCGACCATGGACTCCAACTCACAAAGCTGTGAAATCATGATCTGAGCCTAAACTGAGAGTCAGATACTTAACCAACTGAACAACTAGAGTGCTCCTATCTTACTTCTAATGAATATTTTATGTTAAAATTATCACTTAATCTTTTATTGTACATGTCATTTTCTCAAAAATATTTGGAAGAATTAACTTCACACAGATAAAATCAATTAGAAGGACTAATGATAGCAGAGACAATCCCAAGAATATATTACTGTAGAGTTGAGAGAAACAGGTATAGTATCATGATCTTGAGCACTTCACTGCCAGTTGTGCTGTGTACAAAGGGAATAGTGGTCAGGCATGAATGCTGGTGCCTGAAAGGCAGATAGAATCAGGTGGCACCTTACAACTGATGGCCAAGTATGATCAGCTCTAACAAATGGAGTACAGTAATAGAAGCTGAAAGTTGTAATGATTGCCTGAAGAGGTGGGTCAGAAAAGATTCACAAGACATTTGATGCTTAAAGGCATTAGCATTATGGACATAATTGAAAAAAAAAAACAAAAAACCTGAGAGGCAGGACCCATTACAGGACTGTTAGAGGCAAGGACAAAGGAAACACTGAAAGGATAAAATGAAATTTCATTTTCACTGATGGTGCTAATCAAAACTTTGAGAGCAGATAAACAACTGGAAAGGTTTACTTAACAATACATCTATTTTCCAGGAGATTAATATGCCTATTTGGTTCTCAAAAGTAGAAAAATGAATGTTGAAATGGCGAAAGTAAATTATATGAATTCATTATGTCTAATGCCAATTTCTTTTATCCTATGACAATATGTCTTTATTCCCAAATCAATTTGGATGTTATAATTACAAATGCAATATGCAGTGTGACGTATATGTTCCACTGATTATCATTTATAAGTTTGAAATAAAAGGATGCATGTTAAAGAAGCGTAAGGTTCATTACTCACAATTGCCTTTTTATTTATTTTATTTTTTAAAATATTTATTTATTTTTGTGAGAGAAAGAGAGAACATGAGCAGGGGAAGGGCAGAGAGAGTGAGACAGAGAATCTCAATCAGGCTCCATGCTGTTAGTGCAGAGCCAAATGTGGGCTTAAACTCACGAACCGTGAGATCATGACCTGAACCAAAATCAAGAGTCGGGCAATCAACCAACTGAATCACCAAGCTACCCCCACAATTGTTTTTTTTTTTTAATTGATTATCTCAAATTTAGCTAAATAAAATTTACAGTTGTTAGCTAAATAAAGTTCACAGAGTTAAGAGAAGATAATACATGTTGAAATACAAACACAGACTTTTCCTTTTTCTCATTTTTTCCCTCCTTTCCCTCCTCTCTTCCCCTCCTCTTCCTCTTTTTCTTCCCTTTTCAGCCTTTCAAATCGTCTTTCATTTTAAGGCAGAGTTCAGGTTCTGGACCTTCTTAAGATCAGTGCACACTCACAGTATGCTCTATTTAAACTCGTTCTTATTTTTCTTTGTTACATAATTCCTTGTGTATTTGTTAAAAAAATATATGGCCTCAAGGACCCTTTTTCTTATGATACATTACTCAGTGTATAACTAGTTGTTTCTAACATATGCTATTTGTCACCTGTAAATAAAAATTTTCTTATTCCCACCCTCAAAACCAATCCACATATAATGTTGGCAGAACATTATAAACAATTGATATTGATATATGGATGTTTATGGAAGGTCTGAGATTACTCACATGATACTGCCCACCCCTGTTCTCTATTCTATTGGGAAAGTTCTAGTCATGAGCCACTATTATTTTATTTCTAATCAAGGACAGGCTGCAGGGAATAGAAACAGTGAGAGCCCATTAAGTATGAGGCAATATGTAGGGGCTTTTAAACAAGAAATCATGGGAATTCTCACAACCACTTCAGAAGTTAAAAATGTAGTATTCTCCTCATTTTTTGGATGTGGATACTATAATATATAATACTTATATACGGAGATTAAGTAGTTTTCCTTTAGTCTTGAGGCTTTAAGGGACAATACTGAAATTCAATTTCTGGGCAGTATGTTTCTTGACAGATTTTCTTTTAGTTTATTTATTTTGAGAGAGATAGAAACAGCACGAGTGGGATAGGGGTAAAGGCAGATAGAGAATCCCAAGCAGTCTCTACCCTGTCAGTGTGGAACGCAACACAGGGCTCAAACTCATCAAGCCGTGACGTCATGACCTGAGCCAAACAAGAGTCGGACACTTAACCAACTGGGCAACTCAGGTGCTCCTCCTGACAGATTTTGACCAAAAGATAAGGACCCAGATGAAAGAAATCAAGACAGTGAGAAAAACAGATGTGTTTTCAAATAAGAAAAGGATTTTTAGATTGGGAAACAGAAGGTACATGAGGAAAATGACAACTTTTCTCAAATTTCTTCAGTGCTTTTATATGCAAATTAGTTTAGGGAAATATATGATTCTTCTGAGGATAAGACCACAGTCTCCACAGGTAGAATTTACAAAAAGGGAACATTGGCTTATCATAAAAAGAAAGTTCCTATAACTGAGTCACAGCATCCTCAACTTCCTTAGAAAGTAGAAACTTCCTTCCCCCTAGAAGTTTCTAACACAGGCTTTTGACCATATGCCAGTCATGTTATTGAATAGATTCCAGCTTTTGGTAGGAGTTGAATCTGGGAAGCTCTAAGGTCTCCTTCCACCTCCAGGTGCTACAATTTAAATACAGGGCTGGCTTTAGAAATGATGCTAAATAAAAATGAAGAGACAATTTAGCATCTTGAAAATTTAGCTTCCGTGATGACTTATATTTCTTTATACAACATGTATCCTTCTTCAAATTATCTGATTGCCTGATTGTCAGATTGTCATTCTGAGATTTAAGTGGGCTACACTGAGGGGTGCTTCAAATTCTATAGCACCTGACTGCCTATTTAGAAGAATTCATAATATGTGTACACACATACCAGTGAAGATTTAATATGTGTTAATTCCATGTCACATCTTAATCTTTTATAGGCAAAGCAACTTAAAAGAGAAATAGTTTTTAACCTCTATGAAATCTATCCATTTATCTCTATGTGGGTTATCTATGTCTACATCTATATCTATAGCTCTGTGTGTAATATATATATTACATATATATGTGTGTGTATTATGTATATTATTTCGTATTTGGGATGATGACATTTAAAAACATTTATTAATTTATTTTTTAGAGAGAGAGAGAGAGAGTATGCAGGGAAAGAGCAGAGAGAGAGGGAGACAGAGAATCCCATGCAGGCTCTGTGCTATCAATATAGAGCCCAAAGCAGTGCTCAAACTCATGAACTGTGAGATTATTACCTGAGCCGAAATCAAGAATCAGACCCTTAACTGACTGAGCCACCAATCATGACTTTTAATTTGCTTAATACATCAAAGTGGAGAGAGGCTGTTGATTCAAATCCAAATGAGTTCCTAAGAAATGTAGTTCCTATTTGCTATCTTTCATTTTCTATATTCAGATTTTGAGATTTTGGAGCGAAGAGTCTATGTGTTGTTAGATTCTGCCTTAAGGCTTGGTGGCTTTCACATAAGATAAATAAAGTGAAAGATGCTTACTATTAACTAATTTTCCTGGAGTACAGAAGGAAATAAATAAAACCTAACATCAGCTAATGCCAGCTTTATAGGTATTTTACACTATGTTTGTCAGCTCTGGGTAAACAGCAGGACACTTGATGGAGGTTTTGGTAACTCATCAGTGATGTAAAGACCATATCCACATTCTGAAATAGAATGTTTATTGTTTTCAACCAATACAGAGGTTGTGAAATCTATCTATCTATCTATCTATCTATCTATCTATCTATCTATCTATCTATCTATCTACCTACCTACCTACCTATCATCTGTCTATCATCATCTATCTATCTATCATCTTTAATGTTAATTTATTTATTTTGAGAGAGTGAGTATGAGTGGGCAAAGGACAGAAAGAGAATCCTAAGCAGGCTCCATGCTGTCAGCAGAGCATTACATGAGTCTTGAACTCATGAACCACTAGACCACGATGTGAGCCAAAATCAAGAGTCTGACACTTTTTAATTTTTTTAATGTTTTATTTATTTCTGAAAGAGAGAGAGAGAGAGAGCATAAGCAGGGGAGGGTCAGAGAGAGAGGGAGACACAGAATCTGAAGCAGGCTCCAGGCTCTGACTAGCTGTCAGCATAGAGCCCGATGCAGGGCTCGAACCAATGAACTGTGAGATCATGACCTGAGCAAAGTCGGGCGCATAACCAACTGAGCCACCCAGGCGTCCCTCAAGAGTCTGACATGTAACCAACTGAGTCACTTAGGCACCCCAACGAATCTATATTTTAAAATGCTTCATCAGTTATTCTTACAATCTAGAAATCTGAGAACCATTTTTTGGTATTTTAATTCAGGTGTGTGTGTGTTGTTGTTGTTGTTTTTTTTTATTTTAATTCCAGTATAGGTAACATACATTGTTATATTAGTTTCAGGTGTACAATATAATGATTCAACAATTTCATACATTACTCAGTGCTCATCATGATAAGTGTGCTCTTTAGTCCCTATCGCCTATTTCAGATTTGAGAATCACTTTTATTGGCAGCCATTTCATCACAGACAAGGGGTAGATATGCTATATGGATGCAGGATTCTATCATTTATCTAGTATGTTAAGAACTACATTATCCCTTCTCTTTTGCACTGCTGGTGGAAATGCAAACTGGTATAGCCACTCTGGAAAACAGTATGGAGATTCCTCAAAAAATTAAAAATAGAACTACCATATGATCCAGCAATTGTACTAGTAGGTATTTATCCAAGGGATACAGGTGTGCTGTTTCAAAGGGACACATGCATCTCAATGTTTATGGCAGTACTATCAACAATAGCCAAAGTATGGAAAGAGCCCAAATGTCCATTGATGGATGAATGTATAAAGAAGATGTGGTTTATATATACATACAATAAAAGATGCGGTATATATATCTATACATACAATACAATATTACTGAAGAATCAAGAAGAATCAAATCTTACCATTTTCAACTATGTGGATGGAACTAGAGGGTATCATGCTAAGTGAAATTAGCTAGTCAGAGAAAGACAAATATATGACTTCACTCATATGAAGCCTTTAAGATAGAAAACAGATGAACATAAGGGAAGGGAAGCAAAACTAATATAAAAACAGGAATGGGGAAAAAACATAAAAGACTCTTAAATATGGAGAACAAACAGAGGGTTATTGGAGGATTGTGGGAGGGGGGATGGGCTAAATGGGTAAGGGCATTAAAGAATCTACTCCTGAAAACACTGTTGCACTCATGCTAGCTAACTTGGATATAAATTAAAAATAATAATAATTAAAATTTTTTACAGGGGGAAAAAAGAACTACATATCCCTAATTGGGAACAGATTCTGCATCTCAATATCAACAATGATCTTTGGCATATGCACATAACTAAAATGGGAAAAAATCACTTTTATGTGTCTGTGACAGAACGGAAACTTCCATATTATAAAATGTCTCTGTCTAATATGCTAATAACATAATTAAAATAGATGAGTTCAACTTAAGTTATTAGATCACACTGCTATTTTGATAACTCATAAAATCATAAAGAGTAGAAACAGATTTCCAGGAGCTAAATTGAAGATAATCCCAGCATCTCTATCCTTTCCTCAGTTGTATGTAGAATGTGATTGCAAGCTCAAATGTATGTTCTTTCTCTCCCAGCCTCCAATAAATAGTGGAGGATTACGGTTAGCATATTTGCAATTTGCCAGCTTGTGCTATTGCTGCTGAATCTCTGGGTTTCCAGGTCTTCTTCTTTTTCAGTATGTACAGCAAGCTACATAGAGATTTCTCCCTCATTGTGAATAACTTTTCGGATTTGCTGCTTGTCCCATTGCATATGTCCTATTAAACCAACTCAGTCTTGGTCAACTTAGTTTCAGAGTATTCCTGTCACACCACCCCACTGTAAAATACTAGAAAAAAGTCAGATACCTTATAACTAAGTTATATGACTCCTATACAAGAAAAGATCTTACTCCTTGTTGTGATTTTAGTGCCTCAACTGGATTGCATCTAGTTGGCTAGCATTAAATATTTGTTGCATAAGCAGATAAATTGAGATGATAGTTTTGCCGTAATAAATATGGGGAAGATAGTCTGATTCAAAAGTTTAGACTCATTTTTTTTTTCTAGCCAAGCAATGCTGTGCATGACTATGACAAAAGCAAGATTGATGATAACCTAAAAAAGATGTCTGTTCAAGACTATCTTACTGGAGCAAAACTTGGTTGGAAAAATTTTCTGCAACTTAAGAACAAAGTGTATATACAGAAAAATTAACGTTGAGTACATTTAATTTCATCAGAAAATCTATTGTTGAACTTTAAGTCTATAAGTGTCAAACTACTTTCTCTCCTCCAAGTAGGGAATGCATACAGTTATGTGACAAGCTCAGGATTTGTCTCCAAAATTATGTTGCTAAAGCTGAATCCTATGAACAGCCTTCTCTAATATAGTCTCTTTACTGGGTGATGTTTTTAATAATGCAGTTAGGTACAAATTATTACTTTGAAGGCCACAGTTATATTTTTTTCTTTCAACAACTCTGCTAAGCTTTGCATTATTTTCATGTCCATTACCCATGTGCCATATTTATTTGTTTGTTTTAATTTTTTATTTATACTTTCTCTGTACCTGTAACTACAAACTTTATCAAGTAAATAACATTTTTAATATTGAATTGTGCTTGTCTGTGACCTAGGGATTATCTTTAATATTTTCTTTTTTTCTTTCAAAAAAGTGTCCTTCTAACACTCCAAAATATATGATAAGAATTAAGTTTAAGTAGTGTAATGAACATTGAGAATTTATAGAAGTAAGATATTTTAAAATAACAGAGTTATTATAACATTACATTTTGTGGCCACATTTTTACTTTATTTTAAAAATTCCACCAAAACTCATGCTTTAGTACAAATTACGATTATATAGTCATTAGTATTTAATTTGAGACAGTGCATACCTAGAGTTTTTAAACAATTTTATAATTATGTGAAGTGACATGTAATTCTATAATTTATAAAATAGAGTTAATTGTATTATTCCTGTTGGTTCCATCTTTCATTTACTCAGTGGATGCCAGTTGAATTACATGTGCCTTTCCTGTCCTAGGCCCTGACTGGGAATACATAGATGAATCAGATGCTGGCATGCTCACAATGAACTTCTAATCTAGTCGAGAAATCATGTGTATATAAATCAATACTTCCATTAATAGGTCTATGAAAAAAAAAAGTGTTGGTGACTCAGAAACACCAGGGCATCACAGAACTTAAGGAGCTTTAATTGTGCCTTAAAGACAAAGTAGGAGTTTCCAAGCAGACAGGTGAGCGAGCAGCACTCCTGGGAGAAGAAACAGCATATGTGAAATCAGAGGGAAATGAAATATAACTGCATATTTGGGAAACTAGAAGGAAGCTGGTTTTCTGAGGTTCAATTTTCATGGAAAACAACTAGTAGAAAAGAATAAACACAGGTAGTATTAGTAAATGTCAAACTATAAGAAGTTGGTCTCCCATCCCATGTTAAGGAATATATGCCTTTTTTCTGAAGAGTGATCACTTGGAATTCTCAAGCAAAGTCACATCAGAGTGGACTTAACTTTTAGAAAACCACACTATTAGTAATACATACAGCAGATTAGAGAGAAGCCAGACCAGAGCTAGGTTTGAGGCTATTAAAACAGTCCTTGTGAAGGTGAACAAAATATGAAGAAAACAATGAAGGTGACATATTTTAAAGCTAAAATTAATAGAAATGTAAAATCAGTGGATCTATCCAGTGCAGGAACGGTTGTAAATTTTCTTTTTCCAAGCCATGGAGAATTACAAATCAATTAACTGAGGCAGAAAAAAAGAACAATTTTTTAAGACAAAGATAATCTGGGTTTTAAGCACATAGGTTGAAATAAATGTGTATGTCCAGATAGCATATCTAGTAGGTAGATTGGTATGTTTAGGTCCTGATCACAGCAGAGAGTTCCACTTGGATACACAGACTTAGTGGTCTGTGTTTACAAACTGTGAACAAGGTAACAGAGATGGAAAAAAGTAAGTGGGATTGATGGTAACTCAGATTAGAAATTCAGGAAACACACAGAAGTATAGGTTGGGACATGCCATTACATGTTAAGAATGTAAAATGTGATCAGATTTCCATATTGTTCAGTTATAAACAGTATCATAAAAGTTCATTTATAATTAAACAGTGATGGTGTTCTAATCACAATATTAGCTCAATTTAAAGCACTACTGGACACAGAATTCAGAGTGTTTTGAAATACCATTTTACAAATTTAGTTCTTGACAGAGAGCAGCAAATTTGTCGTTTATACCTTGTTCTCTTTTGCTTTGAAATAACAACAATCTATACTTAAGTCTGGCATCACTTGATTTCACTGTAGAAGAGTAGGTACAAATTAAAAAATATTCCAAGAAAAGGAAACAGTAACAATAAGGAGGTTGCAACTTCTTGTATGGAGGCAAAAAACTAAACTAAACTAAACTAAACTAAAAAGATTGCATTAAAAAAAAGAAGAAGAAAATAACAATTTACCTATGCTGCTGCAATCAACAGTATATCAATCTCCACAATTTGGAATTGTTTCCTTGGTGAAGATTTGTATTATTAACATTTTACCCACTGATCCTGCATATACACAACATTAATAGAGAATCAGAGGCTGTCAATCATTACCTTAAAAATAGCTCTAGGCTGTAAAGTCCTTTACTCCCAGGAGTAACAACACAAAAACCTATTTAATGGGGGCTTTTGTTGTTAACATCTTCTTTGGGAAACAATTGTGTTATCCTGTAATTTATGACAAGTTATTTTTTGATATACTGCATCTGATAGTGTAATAAAAAAACTAAAACCACTTGAGCAGCAAAAGAAATTGTGAAGAGCTAAAATACAACCCAAATCACTGTTGTTTTATCCACAGGTTCTTTCATCTTTTAATTTCTAGAACTAAAATCTCTTCGGCATTGTCTGTTTCCCCATATTAGTTTAATAAACATGCCCCGAATTTTTGTCAACATAATCTGTTTGGGAAGGAATAAACAAGAGAAAATGTTCCTTTATTACCAGAAATAAGTAACGAATTAAGAAGGCAAAATCAAGCCACTATTGTAAATGTAAAAATGAAACAGATGTTTATTAATTAAATGTGGGTAGGTGATGACAAGGAACCATGTCACGTTGCACCAGCTGCAAAAAATGCAGACAGCTTTTCTCCTCTCAGACCATTTATTTATTATGCAACAGACACCCTGTGCACTAGAAAAGGTGTCAAAACAAAATGATATGAAGAGCTAAGATTTCAGTTTTTCAAATGTTAAACACTACTTGGTTTTACCTGCTTTTCTAAGACATAATCTGACTTTCACGTTTCGAAGTTTTATGGATGCTGTAGTTCATGATATTTTTCTTCTACTAGAAGCTGTATGACTAAAATATTGTTTATAAAGTTCTATTGCATACAATATGCCAAGAAGATACACAACACTGCTTTAAGTATGGAGTCTGCTTTTACAGAGCCCACAATAACAGCAGTATTCAGAAGAAAGTAAAAGATCTAGACAGAAAACCCTATGAAAACATGGATCCAGTATCAGTTGTTTATACCCAATTTATATTAAACTCAATTTTTAGAAATGAAAAATAAAATGTACAAAGCTTCTTGTGAGACACTGTGATGACCAATCCATTCCATTCTCAATTTCTACTTCTCAAATTAGTAGCAATCAAATTTTTTCATTTAGGCAACTTGATAATGGGCCATTAGTGTAGTCAAATCAATTGAATCTTTTCTTCCTCCTCATGCCCCTGCCCTCTCACATAAAACTGGATTCAATAACATTGATTGACAATTGATCTTTAGTTTCTTAGTTATTTTTTAAAGTTGATATAATTTTTCTATCCGACTTTCTTTTTGTACTATGTGACTTTTTTGGACTTAATTTTACGTTAGTACACAGAGCCTTTGATCTCATATCTTTCATAATTTTACTTAAAGGAGATGATGAAACAGAATAAAAGTCCTTAGAGACAATAAACAATAACAGAAAAGTGCAGAAATGCAAGTAGGAACTAAATAAATGAGGAAAATGTTTTCTACTTTTCAAAATGTGATCTACAAGTTTTTCCATTCCAAATTAGAGAATATTAAAGGTCAGAAATGTTGAGATAAACCAGGCTCTTTTATTGTGATGAAGACAAACAAGTACATTTTCCTTAGAAAGCAATGTAACAATCAGTATCAAGAACAAACCTACCATCTAAATTCTTGGTCTAGTAAATGTGTATTAAAAGAAAGAACTACAAAAAGTGAAAAAGGTTATCTATGCAAAAATTGTAGTAAAAAAGAAGGAAAATATAAATTTTAAAATTTCAAATAAATATTAAATGGATTACTGATTCAAATAACCTTTATGTCAGCCATTAAAATATAACTGTGGAAACTGTTGTGTATCCTTTACAACTTATATTTATCAATTGTTATTTAAGAGAGTAATATCCACTGGTGAATTCTATTTATATGGGTTGCCTCCCAAAGCCACAGAGAGGAGAGAAAAAAAAATTGGATAGTTGGCGTAAAAATGAGAAGAGACAGAGATTATATAAAAATATGGTTGAGGCACTTTATTAGATATCCAAAATAGATAGAAACAAGTTACTGATTATCCATAAATTCATAATTAAGGTAGTATCTTTTAGATACTATATTAACCAGTTAGTTACAAGACAATATCAATATCTTCCAGCTCTTGTGGAATGGGAAAATGTCAATGGTGTTTTCATCCATTTCCACTATCTATGAGACATCAATAGGATATTCATATAATGATAAGCAATAGATACTCTCAATCTTAACATATTGTATGCATTTACATATATCACTCTGAGCTAAGGAACTGAACTGTTGTTGTGATATATTCTCCAGATTTACAAGTTCAGAGCCAATGCTATATAACATAGATGATTCTATAAAACTGACCTATATCGCCATAATAAACAAGGTACACATAATAAAATGTAATAGAATAATTTAGTTGAAAGACAAAGAATACAGTTGTGTAATTACTATATGAATACAATTATCTCTCTATTTAATATATCTAAGGAAAAAGGAAGTAGAGTGAAAATGAAAAATGGAAACAGCTGAATGCCCTGGGGTGAGCAATTTCTTTATTTCCTTTATTTTTATTATTATAATACCATCTGTGGAAAAAATAGAAGTTCATAGTAACAGAAATAACAGCCTTTGATTAAATGCCTGAAGAGTGTCTCAAAGGCAGAAACCTAAAGTTCCTAAACAAAGAAAAATAATACATCTTCAAGGGCAAATGCAGTTGAGGACAAATCTATAATGATGAAAAATTTCATGTATGACTTAGACTAAACTCTTATTTCCGAGATGATTTTCTAAATTCAAAACATACAGCTTGTCATGTACAGCAAACCTAGGACCTGCAGTTCTTGAACAGAAGATGTTGGATGAAGCATTGTCACATCACATAGGCAAGTGTCAATCAATAAATATGCTGAAAGGGAAAACTCCATCATATCTTCTTCTGTCACAGAGAGTGACATCCTCTCTGCCTTAGTGATGATATAGAACACCTGAGATCAACTCATAAAAGATGAAGCAGGCCACCTTGGCATGTACTATTACACTTTAGGATGGAATTTAAGGAATAGATGCTGGTGAACAAGACTAAATATGATTTAGAGGACAGTGACCAGTGGAGTGAACTTTTCTATTCTATCTAGTAGCCAGTATGCAATCTGTATCTGATACTGTCCCTCTCAGTGATAACTGCCCCTCTCAGTGATAACTGCAGAGGTTTTGACCACTCAGATGCTTAGTTAATATGGCCACTAGCCATTGATAAAGAAGATTTCAGAGATTACTATAATAGTAACTTGTTAGGGTAAGCAAAGGCAAAAGCAAGCAGGAGGAAGGAGGGCTTCAAAGAATGGAACATATTGGAATTGATAATGAATGGGGTATCTCAGTTTACCAGTTAGTAGTAGCTGAGGATAAATGTATGGGCAAAGATCTTATACCAGAGATAAAGGATGAAGTAGCTAGATTGTTAGACCAATAAAGACAAAATATGTATGTTCTATATAATCAGGTCACTATGAAGACAATATTAAAGGTAAAATTGAAACTACTTCTGCTATTTATAATTTGTAGAGAGTGCTTGATTTCACCAAGAGAGTTTTACTACTCATTATAATAAAAAGATCTTCCTTTAGTTTAAACATTTCAACTATTTAAGCAAAAACAATAATTAGATACACTATTATTCACCATTGCATGGAAAATAAGTACTTGTAATCCCTTAAGCATTCTCTGGATATGTACTGTAATCCTTTCCTTATAATCCAGGTCACTATTGATATCCTCTGCTCAAAGAATTTTATAATCTTGTCCTTGTTATTAGGCAGACAGTGTTTTCATGGCTGAACTTGCCAGCGTCCTGGAAGGCTTCACCCACAGGATCAACGAGCCTACTTTTGTAACCTACTCTTCCTTTCCCACATGGCTTGAGTGATTGCACGTCTGTGAATATTAAGGAATGCCAGAAGCTATGTATGACAGAGCTATTTATCTCAGAAAGCTCTCTGAGGAATGCAATGAAATCATTGCTAAAATGTTGCACAGTGTAAGTTCAACCACCATTTTATAATAGTTATCCTTTATATTGTTGTCTGGATTTTAAAAATCAATTAAGTATATATCAAAGAAATTTCCACAAGTTTTCCAATGATAATACAACTTTGAACCTTAGAAAGGAAAAATATTTATATCATGACAAATGCTATGTACACTTTTTTGTAACAAAGCAGAATTATTTTTACATGGATTTCTGTATTGTATTCACTAGATGGCACTATCAAAGTATTTCTAAGGCCATAAGCTTCTCAACAAGATGTTCTGGTATTAAAAAATAGCATTTAGGTTTTTATGTACTTCAAAAAATACATAACACTAAATTTGTCTCTTGAAAGTAGACCTTAAAAATGTCATTGAAGTAACCAAGATGTCCCAAATTAGCTTCTGGGACTGCAAATCCCAAAACTGAGTATACTATTTTCTAAAGACACACTCTTTTCCCCTTCAGTTTCTATTCATTTTTTAATCCATTTTAGCTTTTAAATACAACATATTAAGGAATTTGAGATATACCTTCCATGGGTAAAGTTCTATATGTGCATATTCTTATTTGATTAACAACACCATCAGAAAAGGTATATTCAAAATGCATTGCTGATGCAGACAGTTCCTTTTCTAACAGCTTAAAATGGTTCTCTGAGAGATAGGTGGGAATATAGAGACTTATGGAGTTGAACATGATGTCTCAGACAATATTTAATACATTTCTTAGGCTTCAGTCAATTATTTTGTGATAAAACAGAATTTATTGCGTGCTGATTTCAAATTAGTCTCCACTACTACAAAACAATCTCTGAACTTCATTTTCATTGTTAAAATGTGAATAATAGATACCTAAGGGGTTGGTACAATGGTCAGTTGATATTTTTATATAGCAAAACACATGTTATGTAAATGACCCAAATCAATATTATAAAAACAAATTGAAATTGTGTGAATTTGTTCTAAGAGAATTGACTGAAGATGATTTGATGGGTGTTGAAACTATACATGTCAAGATGAGGATCAAGAAGGTAGGTGAATTAAAACAGCATCACAAAGTAAAAAAAGTTATAAACAAAATACTTTGGGAATCCTGAGAACATAAGGATTTTCATGGCCCAGAAGAATCAGGGAAAGCTTCAGAGAGGAAGTAAGCTTTGAATACAAATAATGTGTACTCCTTCAGGGCCTGGCTTTTAAGAAGCCTCTGTACTTCCTCCATGTTCTGTTTCCTCGTCTGCAGGGTGGATCGAGCAACTTGAAGTCCTACAGGTGGGTAGACAGACCCAAGAGCAGGAGATTTGGGGTCATGCACCTGAGGAAAGCCATCTGCTAAAAAGACTTGAAGAGAACAAGATACGATCTTCCATTATGGTAAGCCACTAAAGCATTGACAATTATTTGCTAAATAAGCTTGCATCTAACAAATCTTGTTTGATGCTAATTTTATTTATTTCATTTGAGAATACTGTATGTTTCTTTTCTCCATATTTAGACTTTATATTATTTACCCAACTAAGTTTTCCTCTTAGTTCATGAGTCCAGGAGCACAGAAAATATCATAATATTTTGTTAGCCAAATACAGGTAAATCTCTGATACCTATGTATAATTTCTCCTTCTAAATACCTAAGGATTCTTTAAATTGTCCTGTTTATTTTAATTTTTTATCATATTTGGAATACGTATTGAAATTGTTCAGGCTTCAAAGCATGTCTTCACTCCCTCTCTTGGTGTTTACATTTGCAACGTATGTAAAAAAAATTGTCTACCTGTCATCCTCATTCCCTGTTTTTCTTTTTTTCTTTTTTTTTTTCAAATATTTTTATTTATTTCTAGAGAGAGAGAGAGAGACAGCTGAGCAGGGGAGGGTCAGAGAGAGAGGAGTCACAGACTGAAACAGGCTCCAGGCTCTGAGCTGGCAGTCAGCACAGAGCCCGACGCGGGGCTCAAACCCACGAACCGCGAGATCATGACCTAAGCGAAAGTCGGATGCTCAACTGACTAAGCCACTCAGGCGCCCCTCATTCCCTGTTTTTCTATATCAACCCCACAATTACCCACCACCAGCTATACAAGAAGTACATCTTCATCAAATCCATCCATAGGAGTTGTATATGCATATACAGAGTACACTTTATAAGTGTATTCTTATGTTTCAATTTCAATGATTTTTATTAGTGTATGTTGTTTTGATATCTATTTTAACTTATGTAATTTTTATAATTAAGTGTGCAAATTATATTTCTAAGGCTAGAAAAATATGGAAAGTCTTGTCTACAAATATCAATGAACCCCACTACTGCCTTCATTTACTATTAATTCTTATTGGAAAGTTGCTTCCACTTAGGGATTTTGGCTGCAAGCATGGCTTTCATATTGATTACCTAACAAAAGGACTGCCTATATAAAATCCTTCAGTCCTGCTGTACCAAAGCAGCTTTCATGAAGAATAACAAATTGGAGAGAGCTGCTGAAATGCAACATTTCTGTACCAAAACTTGTTTCATTATTCTCTTCTCTTTGACAACATATAGCTAATACATTAAACAGTCTTTTAGTGCTGAGACAAGTCTAGTGTGGATGTTGTTACATTGTACATGCAAGATCACTGACCAGATACTTTTCTCTAGGAAGACTTCCATCTCAGGCATTTAATACCAGAATAGTCTCTAAGAGTTTAAGATTTGGGCAACTCCAAGGAAACGGCCAAGTGCTGGATGAGATATTTTAGACAGACAATTGGAATCTTAATGTTGCATCATGTGGGTAGAAGCTGATTCCAGACTCTAATTTTAAAATATGCCCTACCTTTACCCTAAATATTTTCTTTTTCTTTTTTTCTTTTCTTTTTTTTTAATGTTTTATTTATTTCTAGGAGAGAGAGAGACAGCATGAGCAGGAGAGGGTCAGAGAGAGAGGGAGTCACAAACTGAAACAGGCTCCAGGCTCTAAGCTGGCAATCAGCACAGATCCCGATGCGGGGCCCGAACCCACGAACTGCGAGATCATGACCTAAGCGAAAGTCGGACGCTTAACCGACTAAGCCACCCAGGCACACCTCTAAATGTTTTCTTGATGCCAAGCACAATTTTTTCATCCTCACGATTCCTATGTAGACCTGCACCAAAAAATTTAGATATAGACACAGTGTATATCTATCATCAATTAAAATTATGTTGTAAAATATCCCCCTCATGCATGAAATGAAATTTTTATATTTTAACTTCACCTTTTTTTCTCAGAAACTTTAATCAGATATTTGTCAATGTCATACAAGTAAAAAAAATGTAACTTGTATTGATTAAAACAGAGGAAAGTCCTACAAAAAAATGAGCAAATGAGATTTCTAGAAATCTGTGCAATGTTCACATTAAAAACGTCTTAAGTCTATATATTTATATGTATGATTTTGCATATATATGCATCAGGAAACATGTAAGAACGTCCAAAGTACCTTTGTTTGTAGTAAATACTAGAAACAATCCAAATGTTCATTGATAGTAGAATGTCTAATTAAATTGAGGTACATGTGTTTAATACTACACATGTCAACATGCTTTAATCCTTTTTAAAAATTTTTTCAACATTTTTGAACTTAAAAATCATTTGAAGTAAAAAATGAGGAAAAATACATATATTATGGTCCTATTTATTTAAGATCCAAACCTTGATCGAAGTCAGGGGTGCTGTTAGACATCCTACAATGCACAGGGCAGTCCCACCACGAAGAATTATCCAACTCAATAGTATCGACAATAGTACTAACAATGAGAAACTTCTCTGAAGAAATGTGAATAAATAATGTAAATTCCAATTTTTAGTATATTTTTAATAAAAAGAATCAGAATTGCTGTTTTTTTTCCTTTTTAACTTTCTTTTTCACTGATACAGTATTTAAAAATTTGGTATTTTTCTCATCATGAATTTTTTCCTCAATGTTGATTATTTAAAATACTGCATTATAATATTACTTATCTCAGTTATTGAGTTTTTGATGCCTCTTTAAATTTTGGGCTTGAAGCAAAGGCTTCGCTTACTTCCTGTTGGTCCCAGCCATGGAAGGGCACAGGTAGAGAGAAGGACTTATAGAGTTTCAAAGACACCAATATTCTAATATCTTTAATTTAAACTTTTTAAATAATTTATTTTAATTCTAGTTAGCATATAATATTATACCAATTTCAGATGCACATTAGGTGATTCAGCAATTCCATATATCACCTTGTGCTTATCACAAGTGAACTCATTAGTTCCCATTACCTATTTATCCCAATCTCCAAATTCCAATTTCTTAAGCAAAGCCATAGTTACAGGGAGGAAAGTTGTTTAATTATTTTTCTTTGAACTATACATATTATATATAGTATATAGTATATATAGTACATATATACTAAAATGAAAGCAAAATTAAAAAGAAGTAGAAATTATGATTAACTCATATGCTATGAACATACATCTTTATTATTTATTTATAAATATTAGAAATTTGCTATTTATTAGGTATATGTTGGCTAGTCTAAACTATTATTTAAATATTAACAATAGGGGCACCTGGGTGGCTCAGTCAGTTAGGCCTCCGACTTCGGCTCAGGTCATGATCTCACAGTTCGTGGGTTCGAGTCCTGAGTTAGGCTCTGTGCTGACTGCCAACTCAGAGCCTGGAGACTGTTTCAGATTTTGTATCTCCCTCTCTTTCTAACCCTCCCTTGCTCATGTTGCCTCTCTCTCTCTCTCTCTCAGAAATAAATAAAACATTAAATTTTTTTAAAAATAAATGTCAACAGTACAGTTTTTTAATTTTTTTTTTTTTTTTTTTTGAGAGGCAGAAATAAAGAGCAAGCAAAGGAAGGGCAGAGAGAGAGGGAGATAGAGAGAAACCCATGTAGGCTCTGCACCATCAGCACAAAGCCCGATGAGGAAGAGCTTGAACCCAAGGACCATAAGATTGTTACATTAGCCAAAAATGAGAGTTGGACACTTAATAGACTGAGCCACCCAGGTACCCCAATGATACATTTTTTGGCATCAACATTTTAAAAAGACTAACAAAGACATACAATTATACTTTTCTTTTAAATCCACAATTCTCATGAATGCTTCTAAAATGTATTCAAATACTCAATCTGCATACCATAGAATTTCCTTTAATTTTCCTGAAGAAATTACAAATATAAGGGATACATTTACATCGAATGTGGTTTATCAATTCCTGACAATGCTAGAAAGCAGTGACTCGACATGCAAATGTAACATTTGTCTATCTCTTCCTCTATTTCACTATCAAAATACTCTAATCACTTTGTTCATTAGAAAGATGGAAGTCTCATTTGTTCAATTTCTGACTTCCATAGGGATGCTCACTCCAGCAATAGCTTTACATTCTTCTCCTAGCTAGGTAAAAAATGAAAATCAAGAACTCATTCATTATATGGTTATTTCTTCATTTTTATTAATGGTCATTCAGTTGTAATCTGAAGTTAGAAAAATAACTTCTACAACCTAATGTCTTTCTCTTTTTTATTTACTTAACTGTCTTGTTCCTTATTTCTAATATGTGCTCAAGTGGCATTTTTGAAAGAATTTTCATTACTGAAACTGGCTTTCCACCAGGTTTTTCTTTGCTTGATCCCTAAGGTCATTACAAATTATATTTGCTTTTGAAAACATTTAAATGAGCTGGATTTAAACTATACACTTATTTGCATGTCTATGTTGGCACTGTATTTTACCGTACTCTGCCAAGCCTACACATAAACAGGCTTACACGTGTGTATGCATGTATGAACACACACACACACACACACACACACACACACACACCACAAAGGCAAACTTCTGAAAGCTGAAAGCAAAATAAAAATTCAACCCAGTATACCTCCAAAATTCAAAGCATGTTAGTGAGTGTTGTGTGAGCTTCCCAAAGCTGAGGACCTGGAACACAGGTGCCCATAGGAGAGTATATTTCTGTTAAGCCTTTTTCAGCACAGTAGACACTGCAAACTGATTACAACACTGTTTTCACTTAGCCATGAAAATGCATTAAAATCCTTCTCAAAAAAAAAAGCACAAGAAGCCACAGCAATTTATCAGAGCTGGTACCTAATTGCCTTCCCTGACTAATAAAAAAAATGGCAATTTCATTGCATCAAGTATCCTATCAGGTCAAGTCAAGTTTTCATAGTTTTCTGAAGGTTAAAAAAAATGTATATATTAATTTATTATCTGTCCTGGCTAGCAACACCGATTTCCATTTAAGTAAAAAGAGAATGCCAGGGAAATGATGGTAGAAAAACTCTGTGACTAAGACAGTGAAGCAGCTTAAAGAGTTTCCAGGACACTTTTGGAATTTTTATTTTATCTTATTTATTTGTTTTTTTGTTTGCATAGACAGTTCATTAGCCTTTATTACAGGACACAGTCAACATGTACAAACTCTGTGAGTTTTTTGTTGGTTACTTGTATTTTTGTTAATGTTAACGTAATTTTAGTGTCTGCAGTGTTGCAGTTCCTAAGGAGCTTCTACTGTGGCCAAGAACTTTACTGTATATATACCTACACATTATTAAACACAATACAACACACACACACACACACACCCATAGATGTAATATATATATATATATATTTTTTTCCATTAGATAAAAATGAAATAAGAGAGTGATTGCTTCTCAAAGTAGACTTTGCATACATCTGGACACTCTTCCTACATATAGGGCCTTTGTAAAAGAAGACTCTTAAAAATACTAACAACGTAATAGACTTTTAAAACAAGCAAGCAAGCAAGCAACACCCAAATAAGCTATGTCTTCCTTCTACCTACCTATCTTACTTGTATTTACTATTTTCTCCATTTTCACTCCTTGTGAAGTTTGGAAGAACTAGTTTGGATACCTTTGTTTTTTAAATTTTGGTTTTATAGTAAAAGATTTTAAAATTTAGTATGTGTCTTGGGGAATCAGTTTAAATTTTCACTTTTAAACTTATAGCTTTATTTTTAATTAAGCAGTGAATATCACAAACCTTATTCAATATAAATTCTATATTCTAAGGATTTTAGTAAGCAAGATCAATTATTTACCTTTCATTTTTAGAGGCAGAGTATATACAAACTTAAAGTGAATCATTAGAAACACATTGACGTATTTAGTCTGAATCCATTCACAAAATACTTAGAGAACTTTATATATATGCATACAGAAATGTCAGTAATGATGTTTACCAAAAACACTGGTTATTTAATAGGGTTTCTGGATGATTTATAAATATCTATTATCTTTTCTGTATTGCTTGAATTGTTTATAATAGTCATAAACTCATTATGAAAGCAATGTTATTACTATGACACCAAATAAAACAAAATGTGTTAACAGAAAAGTCTTGAAGTTAAACAGCATAGTAAGAATTTGACACAGTGAACTATATACAGGAATAACCTTAAAAATAAAACAAAATAGTATTGCTGCATTTCATTTTTTTCACTAACCTTGTGCTGAATAACAAACTAGGGCACAACATAAAAGATTAGAACTCAAATTAAAAGTTGTACTAAGAGATGAACTACTTAATCAAATTATTTCCAAATAATAATATACTAGAAGTGGTGAAGGGAGGTCCATTAAGCATCTTCATTTCTCTCTCAGATGAAAAAACAATAGAGCAAAGGGTAAAAAAATCTTGATGTGTGACGTAGAAGTGAATTCTCTAGTAAATAAAACTCTCAATATAATGTGAAGATTTGAAGTTAAAGTAATATAAGAAGAAAAGTTATTTCAAACAGGTTATCCCCAATTTTGAAGCTTAATTTCTAAGCATTAGCATTATGAATGTTATGTGTTTTTCCATGCCTGATCATGCAGTAAGCTTCCTTAGACAAGAGTCTGTCTGAAGACTCTCCCAGCCTTAGGCTTGGGAGCTAATGTACACATACGATGAAATCACTGGCATTAATTGGTTTTACCACCATATGATTTCTGTAGCAGCGAAGGAATAGAATTCAAATGCTAAGAGGATGGAGAGGTCTATCTGTCTACAGTTAACGTCTTCAGGGTAAATAATTGGAAAAGAAGGTGTCAACTAATTGTATAGCAAGCTTTTGGTCGAGGTTTGCTTAAATTGATTCTGGATTTCTTGTTAATCAGATGAGTTTTTTCCCCTAGTTTTAAAAAACAAATCTTCTTTTTTTCATCTATAAAAATTGCAAGTCATTCTAAATCTCTACTTAATAACAGTTTAATATTTTATTACATGGTTTAGAGAACAACTTTCACTAAATTGAAATTTTAAAAATTGCAATTTACTTCTTTTATTTTACCCTTTTGTGACAAATACTTTTAACCACAGAGGAGAGACATAGTGGTGACCAAAAGCAGAATGTTCTTTTTCATTAGAAAGAAATTAAGTATTTGAACATAGCAAAAAGGCAATATCTTAACATACAATCTGGATAGAGGTATGTCCTAAGTGGTAAGTAGGCACTACCACTTAGTCAGTTACACAGAAAGACCACATTTTTAATTTATTTAACAATTGTTTGGATCTGCACAGAGAATGATTTGAAAATACATTACTATAAATATGATAACGCTGGATAGGATTACCAGTATCACAGAAGTTCTGCTTGCTAAAGTATTAGTAGCTCTATAAGAGATGCAAACTCCTTTAGAAACACTATTCTGCTCTCCTATTCCCTGCCTTTACAGCTCCACCTGTCCTCATAACTGAATTTCTCTTTCACTATGACCCACAGTACCAGGAAGAAAGCACTTAACATTCTGTAATCCTTTTCATATATATATGTCTTACAGCTGGTTTTAAACATCTTGAGGGGAAGCATTATGCTTATTATTTTGAGTCGTGAATTTTCATATAAAGTAGGTCACATGGTAAGCACCAACTCAGTGCTTCTGATATAAATGTATGAATAAATGAATTAATGAACAGAATAACCATTTAATCAATTATGAATATGTGATTCAGTTCTAGGACTCATAAGGCCAGAAACACCACCAATCACTTCTTGGTGGCCACGTGTAGCTCCATTACTCAAAGGCATCCTTTGTCAGTAGCAAGGTAAGCCATTGGTAGTGGCTTAATATTTCAGAATAGGATTGACCAATGGCAGAACATTATAGAACTTAAAGACTGTATTTAAATAGTCTGGAGATTCATTTTTCCATTCTCTCACCCATGTCACTATTCCAGATCAGATAAGATGTGTGCTGTTTACAAACCTCAGCATTTAAAATAAGATTCTGGGGCATCTGGGTGACTCAGTGAGTTAAGCATCTGACTTGGGCTCAGGTCATGATCTCACAGTTTGTGAGTTCAAGCCCGCTCTCACCACAGAGACTGATTCAGATCTTCTGTCTCCCTGTCTCTCTTTCTCTCAAAAACAAATAAAAATTAAATAAATAAATAAATAAATAAAATAAGATTCCAACAGCAAATGCAAACATTGTGACAGTTTTATTACTCTGGAATTTGAAACACAAATCAATCTATTTTCTAAAACCACAATGTTGGGGGGATGTCTTCCAAAAGATATCCAAAAAGATTTTTAAAAATTTCTTTATTTAAATTCAAAGTAGTTAGGGGCGCCTGGGTGGCTTAGTCGGTTAAGCGTCCGACTTTCACTTAGGTCATGATCTCGCGGTTCGCGGGTTCGAGCCCCGCGTCGGGCTCTGTGCTGACTGCCAGCTCAGAGCCTGGAGCCTGTTTCAGTCTGTGACTCCCTCTCTCTCTGACCCTCCCCTGCTTACGCTGTCTCTCTCTCTCTCCTAGAATAAATAAAAATATTAAAAAAAATAATAAATTCAAAGTAGTTAACATACGGTGTAGTATTGGCTTCAGGAGCAGAACCCAGTGATTCATCTCTTACATATAAAATCTGGTACCCATCCCAACAAGTGCTCTCTTTAATGCCCATCACCCATTTAGCCCAGCCCCCACTCACATCCCCTTTAGTAACTTCCAATTTGTTTTCTGTGTTGAAGAGAGCTTTATGGCCAAAAGGATTTCTTAAAAGAATAAAAAAGAAGTCTAAAAAAAGACAAAAATAAACAAAAGCAATACTTTTCAATTACAAATAAAGAGATAAAGATACACAGAACAAATATTAATGTCTAAAAATTTACTAAAATTAAGTTGGGAATTCGTTATAGAAGGAATGCCAACAGAGTCTCTGAATTATTCATTTTTTTTCCTGGACATACCACTTAGCATTACATGTCTTTATTCTAAATAGAATGGCTTGCTTTAATCCACTCAACTCTAGAGCATTCATGAACTAATTAATACTGTTTGATTTTCCATGTCTTGAGTTTCTTCTCCTGCTCCATTTAGATACCTCAGTTGAGACACGCTAAACTCGTTATAACTTCATTCCACATTGTATTGGTCACAATTAATTTTGCAATATTAGATTAGGGCCTTCTGGCAGAACTTTATTTTTCTTAAGATTTGATGGAACTATATGGTGAAATCATGCACTACAATGAGGAGGCTTTGGATAAGTAGCGATTACAACTACACACACATTCCCAGTATCCATCAGAAACTCATAGAAACAAAAATTGGGCTTTTTAAAATAAAATTATTAGATGATCACTACTGACAACATACTGAATATTGAAAACAAGGCAAAACTTTTTAAGAGTATGAACTCAATATGCTAGATATATAGAAAGAAACTTCAGGTTATTTATGAAGTATCATAGATGATCCCTATAATTGTAAAAACATATCATAACAGTTTCTTGATGTTTTTTAATGAATTATCAGTAAAAATGTGTAAAGATAACTTGTAGGTTATTTCATCTTTTTTGATCTACATTTCTTCTTTAACCTCTAGGTATAAAAGCTGTTTTTGTATACTAGAATGCTTACTTTTCATATCATGTTGAACAAAATATAAACAACTAATATTTTTGTTGGAGTTTGAACATATTATATTTCTTTAATATAGTCTCCATACTTAGAATTACAAATTCTAGGCTGCCAGTTTCTGGCATCTAAAACATCCCGTGAATGAATGTCCATGTCAGTAGGATGACATACACGGTCTGCATTCTCTAGTTATCCTTTTGCCACATCTCTATTTTCATACTCTCTGTATTATTTATTTTTCCTCTTACACTCAGAAGACACTTGCATTTGGCAATCTTGCTCTAGATCCTGAAGATTTTACTCTTCCTGTTCTTAGAAAGAAGGAACACAATTCTGAACCCGAGAGAGACTTTACAGATCTTGCAATCTAGGTAATTTAAAGTCACTGGCCAAATGGAATACTATCAACAATGCTTAGTGTTTTTACACTTAGAATTATATAATACATCTTTCACCATTTACTGTAAATACCCATTCTATTTGAGTTCTGTAATTTAAAAAAAATTGGAGAAGGTAGAAATAAATAAAAGTTGAAACAAAAGGTTTCCTACATATTTAACTTTTGATCGGAGTGTGATTTTACATAAGCTACATATATTCCTCTTGACTTGTATTCATTTAAAATGTTTTAAAATATTTATTTATTTTTTGAGAGACACTGAGAGACAATATGAGTAGGGGAGGGGCACAGAGAGAGGGAGACACAGAATCTGAAGCAGGCTCTAGGTTCTGAGCTGTCAGCACAGAGCCTGATATGGGGCTTGAGTTCTCGAGCTGTGAGATCATGACTTGAGCTGAAGTCTGATATTTAACGGACTGAACCACCCAGGTGCCTTAACTTGTATTCATTTTAAATAGTATCCCCACTTATGGGGCGCCTGGGTGGCTGACTCGATTAAGCGTCCGACTTTCGCTTAGGTCATGATCTCGTGGTTCGTGGATTCGAGCCCTGCGTCGGGCTCTGTGCTGAGTGCCAGCTCAGAGCCTGGAGCCTGTTTCAGTCTGTGACTCCCTCTCTCTCTGACCCTCCCCTGCTCACACTGTCTCTCTCTCTCTCTCTCTCTCCTAGAAATAAAACATTTAAAAAAACAGTATCCCCACTTAAATAAAAAAGACTACTTTAGTATTAACAATCATTCATTTAAATATCAACATTAGGATCTCTTCCATTTATAAATGTACTGAATAATAAATTGTAACATTACAGCATACTATCATATTCTAAGTAAAAAAATGGTAATAAATACTAGCACTTATTGAATGCTCACTAGATGCCAAACATGATTATTAATTTTACATATATTAATAACTGAACCCCTCACTGCAATCCTAGGAACAATTTACTGAAATTATGACAATTTTATAGATTTTGAAACTCAGAACTACTCACCTAAGTTAACATATGCAGTAACCGATGGAAACACAAAGAGCACAGTTTGGCTCCGGAGTCCAGTTCTTACTTACTCTGTTATATTGTCAGAGATTAAACACTGAGGACATTTTGAGTAAATGATTAATACATTACAAGCTGTCATTACAGAACAGAAATGTTAATGGACAACTGTTTTGCAATAATTTTAAGTGCATATTAAGCAAAACATTGTGCAGCTGCTTAAAATTATAAATTATTCTAGAACTTACAATAATGGTGCATTCTAAAATAATATGTATCTTTATCTCTCTCTCTCTCTCTCTCTCTATATATATATATATATATATATATATATATACATAAATGTATTACATATATGTATATGCTATAATTTTATATTGTTATAAAGTATATATTGTACATGCTATAAATAATTGTTTTTAGCATACTAAATATATACATATATAATTATATATGTGTTTTGTATATACTATTATTAATTTATTTTCTGATACTCTGAGTTTTCTTTTAAGTTTATTTGTTTGTAATGAGAGAGAAAGAGAATGAGAGAGAGAGGGCACAGTAGGGGCAGAGAGAGAGGGAGAGAGACAATACCAAGGAGGCTCCTTGTTGACAGCACAGAATCCAGTGCAGAGCTCCATCTCACAAAATGTGAGATCATGACCTGAGCCAAGATCAACAGTTGGACACTTAACTGACTGAGCCACCCAGAATCCTCTACCCTGAGTTTTCTTTATATTGAATGTAATTTTTAAAATTTAATTGTTTTAAATAATGTCTATATCCAAAATGGAGCTCGAACTCACAACACAGAGATCAGGCATTGTATGTTCTACTGAGACAGCCAGGTGCTCTTGAATGTAGAAGTTTTAAAGGGACATTTGGATTTACATAGTTTTAAAGCATGATAACCAGGTATTGGTGAGCACTCAGAAGACTTGGTAGAAGGTTCAAAAGCACAAAGAAACCATGAACAAAATAAATAAGTAAATAAATAAATAAATACATAGTACCTATGTACATAGTTACTTACATAAATACAGAGATATATAATTAATGTCCTGAAACACTAAACAAGGAAACAAACACTACACACAAGGGCAGCTAGCTGCTGCTATGAAGCTGTTTTCTTTTCCCCTACATTGATTCAGAAAGATGTGTGAGCCTATGTGATTGTAGAGTTCAAGCTCAGCAGGAAAAGAAGTTGGCAAGATATTTCCCTGTCAGTGCCTTCTTGTGTAGAACACAAAAGATTCAAGACTCTGAATATTATTTTTCTTTGTTATTTTCTGTCCTTCTTGGTGTGCAGAAATACATCACAGAATTTGGGGCCTAGAAGGGAGGTCAGACAGACACACACACACACATACACACATACACATACACACATTCACACAGCCATGTATATATATATGCATGCAATGAATCCCTTGGGAAATTCAGAGATTCAGTCTTATATTCTCTTACTATTGACTCCTAGCAGTTTGATTGTCCTATGTTTATGTTTGATACTGACTAGATCTTATTGAAATCAAATTAATAAATGAGGGAAACCACCAAAGATTGCCTGACACAAAAGTTATAATAAATAACTCACCTCATATTCTGCTTGCTTTTTATGTGACTAATTGTTCAAAAATATATGACATAATATCATATGCGTAACTAAGATTTACTGATATCTCATTGAAAGTCCAACATGTTTATTTAAATTTATTTTTTAAGCTGCTGTTTTTTTCAGTTTCAATAAAAGTGAAATTGTTGAACACAAAGTTTTTAAGGTTCCCTATATTTCTGAAGTAGTGATATAAAATTTATTATTCATTCACTATTCCTTAGACTCCCTGAGCCCATAGTCATATATTTATTTTTATGAATATATTGAGTAATACCACATAAAATTCTTTATATTTTAGCTAAGGAGTTGTTCCCTTTTAGCATGTATAATAGATCTATTTTTAAGAAGCATTATGTGCAACTATAATCCTTTTCAACTGATTTTTTCTAATCTTTATAAAGCAGTATATAGCAACCAAGTTATTAGACTAGTGTTCAAGACTACCATACAACTTTTTTTCCCATCTTATTTCCAACCTGGTCTATTAGTATAAGTAAATCTGAAAGCAAATATGGAGGCATAAGACCCTAGATGATTTGTATTATCTTGATCTATAAATATCTCTCATAATTATTAAACTTAGAGAATATTATAATAAACACAGAGAGGCTAACAATGTTCTCCAACAGACCAAACTTACAACTTATAGTAAAAACACAAAACTGTGACAAGAAAAGAATAAAAAAAAACAACACCTGCTAAACTTCCAGGTTACAGACATGTAAATTACCCAGTATTACAATGCATAAAACAGCAGCCTGGAAAATTGTCTACTTTCCACTTATTACTGTAATAGAATGCTTTCAGAGTTAAATAGATGAGAAAATATTTGTATAACGCTATTTCTAACTAGGACTTTTTCCTCTCATTTGTGACAACCTTGCTGCTATGAAAAGTTCATATATCACACAGGGATACACTTAGAGAAAGATATTTGCTACACTTGGTTTGTTATACCCTTTAGTATGAAAATATAGTAACCTTAAATGTGTGGCAAATAAAAAAATGAATAGAAATTTCACATTGTTTATAAAACAAAAGAAATAAACATCTGGAAAACATCTTACAATTTAGAATATATTTTCCAAATCATTATGACAGGTCATCCTTACCAAAACTGTATGAACATCCTTAATTTATTTCGTAGTAAATAACCCAAAGCACAGAAACCGTAAATGATTTGCCTAAAGGGCTCATCCAGGCAAAGGCAGATATGTCTAAAGAAAAAAAAAGTGAAATGCCTTTTCTAGTTCTTAATAGGTGCGCTTCTATGATATACAAAATAGTTGGTAATTTGGTGCTCTGAAATTAAAGTAGTATAGAAAATAAAACAAAACCAAAAAAATGACACTATATGGTGCCTGGGTGGTTCGTACACGTCTGACTTTGGCTTGAGTCAAGATCTCATGCCTTGTTAATTCGATCCCTGCTTCAGTCTTTGTACTGACAATTCAGAGCCTGGAGCCTGCTTAGGATTCTGTCTCCCTTCACTCTGCCTTTTCCCCATTTAGACTGTATCTCTTTCAGGGCCCCTGGGTGGCTCAGTCGGTTAAGCCTGTGACTCCAGCTTAAGTCATGATCACATGGTTTGTGGGTTCGAGCCCCGAGTCAGGCTCTGTGCTGACAGCCAGCTCAGATCCTGGAACCTTTTTCATGTCTCACTCTCTCGGGAAATAAATAAAACATTAAAAGAAGAAGAAGAAGAAGAAGAAGAAGAAGAAGAAGAAGAAGAAGAAGAAGAAGAAGACTGTGTCTCTTTCCCTTAAAAATAAATAAACGTTAACTTTATTTTTATTTTCTTTTTAGAAAAAGCACTTAGTTTCATCAGATTTCATTAGATTCACCAAAGCTTTGGAAAGTCTCAAGAAAACATGAAAATGTGTTGTTTGTACATGTTTGTGTTTGGTGCAGTGCTTGTGGTAGTAGGGCAGGGATGGGGAACAGAGCTATTCAAGTTGTATGCCAGGCCAGAGAGAAAGAAAGGAAACCTGAGAATGGGCAGTGAAAAAAAAATAACAAGAAAAAAAACCTCATTTTCTTTCAGATATTAATTTCAATTTTTCATTTCCCTTGCTCTATTCAATCACTTTTTGTTTTTATTTCTTTCTAGTCCTGATGCATTTTTCTAATGTGGCATCTCTCTTAGTCTATTTCATTTTCTTTTAAATTTCTTTTTCCTTATTTCTCATTCCCCTTGTTCTTTATAGATCCATTTCCTGGCACTAAGCTAACACTAGGCTGAAAATTGTAACCACCTGGTATTCTTAAATTGTAAGTCATGGTTATTACAGTAGTTTACCCACTTCATTCTATTAAAACAAACAATAAAAAAAAATCTAGGTAATATAAGTAAAAGTGAATTGTAATTTATTTGTAATAATAATGGACTTCTATACAGAAACATGTTCTTGAAAACCCCAAAAGAAGCTATAAGCAAAAAATAAACAACTTAATCTATCCACACTAGTCACAGTAAATACATACTAATTTAGACTTTCCAATGGCTTTCTGTAGACCCAAAACTTCTACTGCAGAAACTATTAGCATATGGTTAATATTATTGGGTTGATTTGAATCTTATTATAGGGTAAATCATGTCTTCTGAAGCAGAGCAACAATAAATGGCAAAACCCTCATATAATGGTAAGTCTATAAAGTTGCTCTCAGTAGTCTCTTGGGAATAATAACACAAATCAAATTATTAAGAAACATAGTCTCAGAGCTCATTCCATCCGTTCCATTTATTGAATCTTTATGTTATACCAAGCACTCTTTACATTATCCTGTTCCCAAGACTCCTGTAAGGTAGATATTATAGGTAAACAGACTTTCCAAATAAAGAGTTTTCACAACATGTATAGTTATATAGAATATGAGTTAAAGGACCGACGCATATCTATGTCTGATTAATGCCAGAACTTACCATTATCTATTTGTAAACAGAAGACTGTGAAATTTAAAAATTCTATATAGCAGCATTAGTTTAGAATATTATACGGTTTTCTTTACTTAAACACTTGTCACAATATCAGAATTTTGCTATCTTCCTCCATTTGTAATAATTTAAAGTCTAAAGCCATTTAATAATTTATTTAATATAATTTTGATGGTTTCTTTTTAGAAGAAATAATGTATTTCTTCTAAATTTAGAAGAAAGAGAAATGGTTTCTATTTAGAAGAAATAATGTATTTTATAACATGAATCTATGACACTAAAAAATTTACATCTTGAAGTTGTATTTTTATTTTCAGAACAGATGAGTTAAGTTATATAATTGAAATTTAATAACATATAGTGAATAAACATTTTAAATGCTTCCCGTGTAGAAAACAATATTTCAATTTTATACTTGTCATAATTATGAAAGTTAAGTACACTGATAAAATAAGCTATTTTATTCAAGTCTGAAGTGCTGATCACCATAATTTGTTTGTTAGGTGTTTTTTAAAACGTTATTTATTTATTTTGAGAGAGAGAACAGCATAAGTCGGGGGGGGGAGCAGAGAGCAAAGGAGAGAGAGAGAATCCCAAGGAAGCTCCTCACCGTTATCACAGAGCCCAACGTGGCTCAAATCTACAAACTATGAAATTGTGACCTGTGCTGAAATCAAGAGCTGGGCACTTACCCGACTGAGCTACCCACACATCCCAGTTTCCTAAGTTTAATGTATGTAACCTTCTTAATATTATTTTTTAAAAAAGGTGATATTAGGAATCTACTTTTAATGACTATCTTCAGAAATTGTAAACTAATAACTAGTGAGCTAGTGTTTCTGGTGTAAGGGCATGAGGGCACTACATGGGTGAAGAATAGGCACTGCCTTCATTGACTAGAGGATGAAGCATGAGAAAACTGGACATCTTTATGGACAGAGACTATTGTGGTATGCAACCTATTCTTGGTTGGCTGCAATGGGACCTGATTCAATTGCCTGCTTATCTTTTTCAAAAAGATATTGAATATGGGAATCCAGAAGCAGTAAAAAATCATGGTCCAAGAGTAACACCAACAGATCCATTAACGGTCACATTAGGATAAATGCCTCCACATCGAAAGAACATTTCTTAAGTATTAACTAAATCCAATAAATAATTTAATGAAACTTTTAAGAGCTAATACTCATGGTTTTCAATCTAGATAGCACATGGGAGTGGATTGGAATAATAGAGTTATACCCCTTTAATACAGATCTGGCTAATGTACTTAATGGAAATGAATAAGAAAAGGAATGGGACATTGGGAAGAACAATAATTTTACTGAGAGCCTCTTCTATGCCAGGCATTATTCTAGGTACTGTACATGGATCTTATTTAATTCCTACCACAGTTTAAGTTTTGAATATTTCCATTCAGGGCCTGCTACATAACCTCTGGGCTGCAAGATAAAATGAAAATGTATGGCCCCAGTTGGGGAGGGGAAATCAAGGTCTCCTTCCCATTGGCTTCCCACCTCAGTGCATGATAGATTGATGACTCCAAAGGGATTCAAGGTTGCAAGCTTTCAACCAGAGTACACTTAGTGCCCAGCTGAAGGTGGGTAAAAGGTCCCTGTTAAATTGCTTGCAGAATGGGCAGTACTGCTGCCAGCCTAATATGGGATGTCCACAGCCTTGCTCTGCTCTTAAACATGATGGGCCGTATGCTTTACACACACACACACACACACACACACACACACACACACACACACCCTGTCCTGTGCCCATGGCTAGATCTCTGATGAGAAAAGAGAGCAGCAGTGGAACATGGAACTTCTGCAGTTGCCACCCTCCCTCCCACCCCCCACCCCCCAGAAGATGGCAGGAGTCATACAGCTTGGGCCGCAGAAGGGGAGTTTGAGTAGATGGAGCCAGGTAAGGAGTTATCCCAGATCCCAGGGAACCAGAGAGGCTGCAGAAAGTGGAACAGTGCTATCAGTAGACTCCAAACACCTAGAGCGTGTTTCATTTTCCCCAAAGACTTTACTCACTAAACACAAATTTAAAGATAAAATTATGCATCCCAATATTATAAGTACAGAGGGGCGCCTCGGTGGCTCAGTCAGTTGTGTCTGGCTCTTGGTTTCTTTTCTCTTTTTTTATGTTTTTTATTTACTTTTTATGTTTTTTTTTAAATATTTTTATTTATTTCTAGGAGAGAGAGACAGCGTGAGCAAGGGAGGGTCAGAGAGAGAGGAAGTCACAGACTGAAACAGGCTCCAGGCTCTGAGACGGCAGTCAGCACAGAGCCCGACGCGGGGCTCGAACCCACGAACCGCGAGATCATGACCTGAGCGAAAGTCGGACGCTTAACCGACTAAGCCATCCAGGCGCCCCTACTTTTTATGTTATTTATTTATTTTTTTTTTTTTTGAGAGACAGAGAGAGACAATATGATCAGGGGAGGATCAGAGAGACAGGGAGGTACAGAATCTCAGAACAGGTGCCAGGCTCTGAGCTAGCTGTCAGCAGAGGCCGACGTGGGACTGGAACCCATGAAACGTGATATCATGACCTGAGCCAAAGTTGGACGTTTAACCGATTGAGCTATCCAGGTGCCCCCAGACTCTTGGTTTCAACTTAGATCATAATCTTTTATGTGTGTGTGTTTTTCTGAGTTGGAACCCTGCACCAGGCTCTGTACTACAGTGTAAAGCCTGCTTGGCATTCTCTCTCTGCCCCTCCCTATCTCACACTGTCTCTATTTAACAACAACAACAATAACAAAAAAACAAACAAACAAACAAAAACAGATTCATCCCAAATGGGACCTGTGTTTACATGCCCACAGAATCAGCCCTGTTTCCAATACACAGATTTTTTTTTAAATGTCCAAAGTCACATTCATCAGCATGAGATAAAGTGTGTGTGTGTGTGTGTGTGTGTGTGTGCGTGCGCGCGCACGCGCGCAAGATCAGAGGTGGAATTGGTAGCTAAAACTATAAAGTTTGTTTGTTTATTTTTTACTGTGTCTAATTTGCCATATATATTTACCAACTCCCAAATTAACTGAAGATGTTTTACAGTGTATTCATCATAGTCTATATATTTGTAGTAGCTGTGAAGGTGTTAGAATAAAAAAATAAATACAAAGAATATAGAATTTTTAAGGACTAATAAAATATATTTACCCTTGGCCAACCTCTCTGAACTCGGCCTCATCAACAAATAGGCAATGATATTACCAATATATACATATTTTATGTTATAAAACTCAATAATGCCATTCATGAGATTTAATTATACATTTATAAAATGGAAGATAGTATTTTGACTTTTCAAAGTAATTTTACATCATACTTGCAGAGATGTTTTCATGTGGAAATCATTTATCCATATTTAGTTCATTATCATCATCTCTGGTCTAGTGTGATTCGAAAAGAATTGAAATTTCATGTTTAGAAGCACTTCACAGAAAAATGGTATGGTAGTAGAGTTGTAGCTTCTACAAAGCCATCAAAATAATGAAAGATCAAGAATGATCTTGGATTAAAAACATGTTGTATAGCATTATACAAATACACAAATCAATGGTCAAATATTCTTCAGATGATTATAACAGGAATAATTTAAATCAGCTCTATTACCTGTTTTATATTTATATAAACTCATTTTAATTTTATAACTAAAAATTATTCTTCTTTTCCCAATAAGCTTTTAAATTTCACATACAATCCCACAGTGGGAAAGCTAGTCAAGATTTGGCTCAAAAATCAGTTTTCTTACTTTAAATTGCGTAACCATCTCTCTCTGCTTTCAGACTAAGGAGTGCCTCTTAAATCTGCTTGAGAAACTTGGCACATCTCTAATCCTGTATTACGGTGTTTCATTATCCTCTCTATTCCTCCCAGCTCTCAGCAACTTCAGGGAAGAGATGAATCTGTGTTTTTATTTACTTGTTTGTTTCCTTTTTTTAATGTTTATTTTAGTTTTGAGAGTGAGAAAGCAAGGGAGTGGCAGAGAGATAGGTGTACAGAGAATCTAAAGCTGTCTCTGAGTTGACAGCAGCAAGCCCAACGTGGGGCTCTAACTCAAAAGTAAGCCGTCCAGGCACCCCGTTAAGGTTTATTTATTTTCAAAGAAGGAGGGAGCACAAGCAGGGGAGAAACAGAGAGGAAGAATCCTAAGCAGACTCCGCCCAGTGTTGGACTCTGGAACTCCGGAAACTATGAGAACTCGACCTGAGCTGAAATCAAGAGCAGGATGTGGAATCACTAAACCACCAGGGCGCCCCTTTACTTGCTTGTTTCTATAATATCTGTGCATATTAGTATGTCTGGGAGATGGAAAACACTAATTCAAGGAAGGAAGGAAGGGAGGGAGGTAGAAAGGGAGGGAGGGAAGGATGGGGGCAAGGAGGGAGGAAGGGAGAGAGGGAGGGAGGGAAAGGAGAAGGAATGAAGAGCAAGCGGATGAGCATTTTTTTTCTGCCTAAAATCGGAGTTAATGCCTGCCTTACCTGGCCCTAAATGGGCATAGACTTGCAAGGTATTTCCTTACATATTATCAAATCTTTACAATTCAGAAATAATGTAAACCCTTCTTGGCCATTCAAAAGAATCTAGAAATTGCTCATGTTGCTATAACTCCTTAAACGCTAAAGGAGAATTCCAATTTGTAATACAGGTGGTCATTTGCTGTGCTTTTAAGCTCACTATGAATAAATAAGATTCCTCAAAATCTAACTACTAAATCTAAATCTAACTTAAAAAATATGCAATAGATAAAATACTCCAAATTCTAGGTAACTTGCTTTCAAATGAAATCTTAGATATGACTCATTCTCAAGGAATAGAAGAGATGTGTACATCTATGGAAATTACTCTTCAAGTAATGGGCTTGTGTCCAATATTAAGCCTCAAGGAAGGTTTCCTGTTAATGTTTGAATACCTGGTTTTCACATTTTGTTTTCTTAAGTCAGTTAAGGAAGACACATCCAGAATTGAGAAAGTGCGTTGCTTTATCCACAGGGTATTTTTATATATTAAACACTGAGCATTAGCCAGCCTTTCGGTTTAATATTGATTGTTATATGGACAACAATGAGCATTAGTCTATTGTATGTCATAGAACTATAACAACTATAATTAACTATAACCATGAAGCTAAATATGTTAAGTATTAAGTTATTTTTCACATATTAAAAAAGCCATTTAAGCTACTCCTAGGGCACAGTAAATATTTGTCATCAGCTACATACCCTTCACAATTTTTATAAAGGTAAAATTCTTCTCTAGCCCATAATCAATTCAACATTTCTTTTTGAGAAAGAAGGGGAATTTAAAAACAAAAACCTTAAAACAAAACTATCTATATCTATATCTATATATATACACACATATATGCATATATTTTCTCTATATACGTGATACAGTTGTACATATAATATAGTATACATTTATATTGTATTTTATATTATATAGAACTATAAATTCTATATATTGTATATGTTCACATATAATATATAAATATAATACATATATTCTCCATGTGTAGCATATACACACATATATGTATGTTTACATTGATTATAAATACATGTATACAAGTACATATATACACATATGTATATACATATAAAGATAATTATCTTTATACATATGATAATATGATACACATTATCATTTATACATATGAATAGGTACATGTTACATAAACATAGCTTTATTTTCAAATCTATGTTCTAAAATTAAAATGCTAAGTTAAAATTATATTTACATTAGAATATATTCAAACTGTAATTACAAAATAGTGACTAGGATAGAAATGGAAACACATTGACAGAGGCATTCCTTCTTACATAATTTTTCAGTAGTTGACATTTCACAAAGACTAAAAACTAAGTTTGATATTTTCAGATACATGAGATCAGTACCAACTGGTTTTAAGCAATGACTGTGATATCAGAAAAAGACAAAGATAATTATAATTGTATTTCACAAGCTTTGATATTCTCTAGTTCACTGCTGTATATTTTGATTTTCCCCATGGCCAGTAACCCATTTTGTACCTGAACGGTGTACTTTCAATCCCTGCTTTTGATACTAGTGTCTTTCATTTGTAGACTGAGGTATTACTCAAAGATTTGATAGATAGCACTTATGAGGTAAGAATAGTTTAGCGTGTTCAGTTACAGACACAAGCCCTTGGCTGCCGTCACTGTCTCCTAAGTGGTACGGTCTTCAGTGTTACCCAAGCTTACCATGCTATCCATTTTAATGGTTGGTTATATAAGGATTTATGTGTGTCATGGTTTGAATTGTGCCCTCTGAAATTCCTATGTTGGAGTCCTAACTCCCAGTATCATAGAATAAATTCTTTTTATAAATAGAGTTGTTGCAGATATCATTAGTTAAGATGACATCATGGAAGAGTTGATTGAGGCCCCAATCCAGTATGACTGGTATCTTAAAAGAAGAAATTTGGACACAGGCATATATACAGAACACTATGTAGAGATAAAAGCAGAGATCAGGGTGAGACATCAAAAGCCAAGCAATGTTAAAAAGTCCAGCAAACCACCAGAGATAGGAAGGCGGAACAGAGCAAATTATCTCCCTGGGCCCTCAGAAGGAAGTAACTCTATCAGCATTTTGATCTCTTTTTGGACTTCAAGCCTCCAGGACTATGTGACAATCAATATCTGTTATTTATGAAACTCAGTTTATAATGTTTTATTACAGCAGCCCTAGAAACCTAATATGATGTGAACCTTGAGAATACCCTTCTGACAATACCCTGTTTCAACTCATATAAACCTTCATGAAGCATTGGGATCTGAGAAATGTATTTGTAGTTCTCTGGGCCTTAAGGTTTAAATCTCTTTTCTATTTTTTCTTTTTTAATGTTTTATTTTTGAGAGAGAAAGATGGACAGAGAATGAGTGGGGGAGGGACAGAGGAAGACAGAAACACAGAATCCAAAGCAGGCTCCAGCACAGAGCCCAACGTGGGACTTGAACTCATCATGACCTGAGTTGAAGTCAGACGCTCAACCAACTGAGCCACCCAGGCTCTCCTAAATATCTTTTCCTTCTAACTAATATGACCTAACCACTGAGTGATGCCCAGTTATTTTCAGTTTTGAAATCCAAAATATTCTTGGTTGTTGTTCTTTAGCGGTTCATCCTAGTTATTTTTTTTAATTTGTTTTTCTTTTAAGGTTACACAATAGCATATAAAACCATTTTCAATAGTGTATCAAAATGTAACAGAAGCTTGCAATTTTCTATCCTTACTTATTTGGGTCAGTTGTAGAAGGGCACTGTTTAGCCCAGAGTGATTCTATTATTTAAAGCTTTTTTAAAAACATATTTATGCTAATAATTGTAAGTTGTCATACATCTTGATATGTAACCAGAGATCAAATCTGGTTGAGGTTCCCTCAGATTTCTAGGATGACTAGGAGGTTTGAGGGCTGCCGGTGATTTGCCTTTCAAAGTGCCCTGAAAGTTTTGGTAAATCCCAGAGTTACTAGTGATGGTAAATTATAATACAAAAGTAACAGTTGGTCCTAACCTGGCTTTTGGATTTCCTAAGAAAAGCATGATTTAGAAATGAATAGTTTCATGCAAGGTAAAAAAGGAAAAAAAATAATAAAGTTAAGATAAGAAGTGACAAATAAGAGAAAGAAAAAGAAGACTGGTAGCAAGCACAGTAAAAAGAGCCTGTGAAGGGACATTCAGAAAAGAAAAATTAAAAATAGATGGGTTCACTGGAAGGAATAACTAAAGACTGAGTAAGGTAGAAAAAGAAACAAAATTCAATTACCTAAAACAAACAAACAAACAAAAAACTAAGCAAAGTATAAGATGGCATCCTGTTATCACATTGGTTGTAAATTTCAGGTAATTATTATATGCTCTCTGATAAACTAGGTAATGAGTTCCTGGAGAGCTCCTTGGACTGGAGTGTCCAAGTACAGGTGTGCATGTGTGTATTTGTGTATGAAGGGGTGCACATGCAGGTATGTACATTTATGCATGCATGTGTGTGCCTATGTGTCTACCTCTTGTATCCTCAGCATGTAGGCAAATCGTCTGACAAACAGTAAAGGCTTAATAAATACTTGTTTAAGGAATGACCTTTGGTTACTCATTCATAGTTACTCAATTTGTTCTGATTTACAAATCATTAGAAGAAATGTCCTTAATGAGACAATTGGAACATCCACTAATCTGGACACAATATTCTGCTCAAGAGCATCAGAAGAAAGAGAATATAAAAGTGGGGGCTGGATGAAACCAAATCTCTCTCCTAGATGTGTTTCACTTCCCTTTTAGTTCCTTAGAAACAGAGCTCCTGGGACACCAAGGAAAAGTCTGGCACTTGAGTAAAGGAACAGTACAACAAAGCATCACTTTTACTAATAGGTTTTTCTCATATTCAGGCCCTGAAGGTTTGCAAAGTAAGTTTCCAGCAGATGGCGGCGTTTTGCATACATAATAAAGATGTTCACATCTCCAGAGTTTTGTAATTACCTTAAGAATTAGGAGAAGGAAAACAGAAAAAAAAAAAAAAGAAAAAGGAAAGAAAATAAAAAAAAGAGGAGTAAATTCCTTCTGCTTCCTCTCCTTTTTAGTTCCATTATCATAATCTGTATCCCATTTCAATTTTCATGATTCTCGGAAGAGTACAACAGGCCAATAGGCAATGAGTAGTCTGTTATTGGAGAGGTAATTTAATTGCTTTGCTGAAAAGAAATTCAACTCACACGAAACAGGGCCAACCTTTTCCATTTGATCTTACAGCTCAAATGTCAACTATGCCATACATTTTATGTAATTTGAAAGAGCATAAATGGAAACAAAGATTTTTAAGCATTCCATTTTGCCTCACTACTACTGTATCCATTAAAAAAAATTCCTCAGTGGCATTTAACAAACTTAAAACATAACAGTCCTCAGGAATATGTCAAGGTCTCAACAGACTATTCTAGTGTATGTGAAGCTGGTTGACGGTTTTTAGTTGAATGCATTGAAGGTGTTGTGTATTAAATTGCTGGAAGCCTTTTAGAATTCTGGCTTACAGAGCACATGGAAAATAAATAGTGTGGCTTCTGTCAGTGCATTCATTTGCATACCAATGCTGAGAATTCTGTCAGTTTCATAGAAATGATAGTGATTGAGGTCTAAGAATGAAAGTAAGTGGTTTGGATGTACACAGGGGTCACCAGAATTTTCTCTGCTTGCATGCCAATATTTCAAATGATTTCTCCTTTAGGATAAGCTGGGTCCCTCACTGTTTTGTGTCCTCTGAGGCAGTATTATGGATGTTTAAATAGGGCTAAAGAGGCGGATGTTTTGAATTCTCATCCAACAGTTTTTTTTTCAGAGAAAATAATTATCTGCCAAAATTTCAAAGCCCAACAGCTTGAGATCTCTCTCTTTTCCTTTTAGTTTCATTCCTTTAAAAAATAAAATAGATAAAATATGAACATTTTTGTTCAAGAAATCCAGGTTATGAGCAATAGTTAACCAAGAAACGGACAGATTTTTTTCTCATTATATTTTACTTGCCAAAAAGAATTTTGCTACCCATAAAATCTACAATTCAGTATACATATATTATTAGTTCTGTCATGAATGTGAAAGAACACTGGGAAACCTTAAGACAATTTTTCAGATGATGTCATACTCAGTCTAGGTATTAGTATGGTAGAAAATCTAATACATAGGCTATTTTATAATACTTGAACATTAGAACATAATTTGAATCAATATTTCACATACAAAAAATAGGTGGCTCTAGAAAGAAGTCTCAGAAAAATCAAATATTTCACCTTACCTGAAATAATGCATATATATATTCTTCTAATTTCTCTTTATTCTTAATAACCATCTAATGTTTCAGCACAATGAAGGCACTTTCTTCACTGCTGTTATCAGCAGTGCCTGGAATAGTGTCTGACCAATAGTGAGAGTTTAAGAAACTGTTGCTGGATAATGGAAAAGATTAATTACTAAAAACCTATCTGGAAAGAGATTCATTTTTGAACACATGATATTAATGGACACAAAAGAGACAGTTCCCCTATGCTTTTACCTACAATAGTTCTTCCTGAACCCCAGTCCCACTTTATTAACTACCCATAGATCTGCTAGTCCCTAACAAAGCCACATTAGCATGTCCTCAAATAAACTTACTATTTCTCCTACAGAAACATTACCCTTCTATAGTTAATACAGACGCACTTTCTTCATGATTTTTCAATACTGTGAATATTCTTTTTATCTTTTGGAGGTTACCCAATAATTCTGCTATACTGTCCCCTCTTCTTCTACCCCTAAGCCCCTTCCTTCTCTTGATCAGGGTCTAATTTCTTATTTCTTAGATCAGAATTAAATGCAATTTTTAATTATTCAACTTCTTTCAAACTTTTTTCTCTTCCAATACATTCTATATAAGAAAAATGGATGTGTATGTTATACATTCAATTGTCTCACTTACTTTCCTTCTTAAAATTCTCAGTAGTCTATAAATTTCTACTGGATTCCTTATTATTTCCCCAACTATTGTAGGCACATACTTTGATTTCTAATGAGCCTCATTTTTGATACTCTATGAACACAGAATACTAGGCTTTCTTCCTTCCCTTCCTTTGCTTATGTTCTTTCTTTTTCCTGAACATGCTTCTCTACTCTATTATTCCACTTATGATAAGGTTCATTTTTTAGGCTTAATGGAATATATATATTTCTTATAAATATAAATGCTTAATGGAATATATAATATATATTTATATTATATATTAATATATATTATTAAATTAATTATTAATTTAATAATTATTTATTAATCATAATATAATTATTAATTAATTATAATTATTAAATTAATGCATATTAAATATAAATATAAATATAAATATAGCATAAATATATATATTTATATTCTTATAAATATAAATGCTTAATGGAATATATATTCTTCCCTTATCAAGTTTCTCATGTACTGCCCCCCATCTGCTGCTAATATATAAGTTCTTGAGGATATAGATGATGCCATGCTATTCAACTTTACAGCCTCCTGCATACAGGTTTGCTTATAGTAGGAGCTTAATTATCAAATTACTAAATAAGTCTAACAATTTATCTTACAGAGAATGAAACTTAATGTTTATACCAGGCATTAAAACATTCAATTAAAACATAAACCATTTAGGGGCGCCTGGGTGGCTTAGTCGGTTAAACGTCCGACTTTCGCTTAGGTCATGATCTCGCGGTTCGTGGGTTCGAGCCCCGCGTCGGGCTCTGTGCTGACTGCCAGCTCAGAGCCTGGAGCCTGTTTCAGTCTGTGACTCCCTCTCTCTCTGACCCTCCCCTGCTCACGCTGTCTCTCTCTCTCTCTCTCTCTCTCTCTCCCCTAGAAATAATTAAAAAATATATATTAAAAAAAAAACCATGAACCATTTGTACATTGTCATCTTGTACTTAGAGGTTAATTATTAATACCAATGAATAGAGTCAGTGTCTTGCTGCTTAAAATTTTTATATAGCCAGAGGGGGTTTTTTATATAGCAAACTGGATAGGGGTAAAAGTGAATTTTACACTTTCCCTGTGACAAAGAATAGCTATTGGTTAATATCACACGATTTTGTTAATACAGTCATCATTAATCAACAAAAATAATGAAGATGGCAACAGCTTCATCAGAATGAAACTGTTCTAGAGCTTAAAATTTTAACTGATTAGGGAATGATGAAATAAGCACTTGTAATACTGACATCCATTATAGATTGTGATCAAGACAGCATTAACATTCACTGTAAACCAGTAATTCTCCAACTTTAGCACACACAAGAATGATTTATCTTGGAAGACTGTTAACATAGAGATTACTTGACCCCACCCCCAAGGTGATAAGAAAGGTCTAAAGTGGGGTTCCCAAATTTGTATTTTTGGCAAATCCCTTGATGTTGATGCTGCAAGGATTTCCCTTTGAGAAGCACTGGTATGGAGTGAGCAAAAATGATGGTACACATCATCATAATTCTGGGTATATACATGTGTGTTGAAGTGGATTGGCCCTTTGAGTTGAAACCAGCACCTAATGGGTAGATATAACTGAAGCGTTCCATCCAGCACCCCTTTATTGTGAGGTATATTTAAATTCCACCTATGCCAAATATTTAAAATCTAGAGATCAGTGTGTAACAAAATAGCAAAATTATTACAGCATAAGGGTCTTTTATATGTTGCTAATCTCTGTATCCTACTGTGGTCTGAGATACAGAAGGTTCTCAATATTTATTTTTTTAATGTTTTTTTTTATTTTTTATTTATTTCTAGGAGAGAGAGAGAGACAACGTGAGCAGGGGAGGGTTAGAGAGAGAGGGAGTCACAGACTGAAACAGGCTCCAGGCTCTGAGCTGGCAGTCAGCACAGAGCCCGACGCGGGGCTCGAACCCACGAACCGCGAGATCATGACCCAAGCGAAAGTCGGACGCTTAATCGACTAAGCCACCCAGGCGCCCCAGGTTCTCAATATTTAAAAATACAAGAGTGAATAAAATTTAAAGTGAATATAATGCTGAATTATTTTATCATAATTATAACAGATAGAAAATGAATGGAGGTATGCATCATTATTTTAAAAGGCCTGAGGAAGAGGAACTGCCTGGAAGAAAAATATTGCATATAATCAAGTTTTTTCCATGCTAGGAATCTTCCCTGAATCTCTGCCATGGGAAATGGCTTGCTAGTAAAGTACCAAATGCTAACTACTAAATGTGTTGGTAACATCTGGTTATGCCTGTCTTTGTTAGAGACAATACATGTTTCTATTGAGAAAACGTATTAACTCTAAAAAAATAAAGACCCCCCCCTTAATCCTGGATTATCACCTTACACAACCATTTTTTAAAAAGACATGTAAAGAACACATGTAGGGAACACATATTATGGGAATACTATGATAATTTTTGTTGGTCTCAAAACCAGTCATAATCTGAGCTTCGATTATTTTTTCTTGACATATATATTTCTCCCACCTTTCAACTTATATCTAACAAATTATTTTTAGCTCATTGATATGGAGAATTAAATCCCTAGAGGGCAGGAATTGTGCATATTTACACTTAGATTATGGAGTTATAAAACTAGTTAAATATTTAATAACAGAAAATTTAGACAATGAACAATTAACATTTTACACAATCATTCAAAAAATTTAAGTGAAGATATGCAAATTACTGGAAACGCACCAATGAATTGCAAACCTGTAATTGTTGTTAAGTAATAGTTTTTCTGAATATTTTTATAAATATTTTAAAATATACTTAACTTTGTTTAAATAAATAAATGATCAAAATAACTTATTTTACTTTCTGGATCAAGTTGTAATTCTGTGGAGAATAAAGTAAATACTAATTGTTTATCTCAGCAATAATGAGTCAAATGGAAATACATTTTAATTGTCACAAGAGCTTTCTTGTTTTCTTTTTATCACAACTGATTTCTAAATATAGTTTGGAAGGCAAAGAAATGCACTATTGAAAGTCTGAAATTTTCGAGGCACCTGGATGGCTCAGTCGGTTAAGCCTCTGACTTCGGCTCAGGTCACCATCTTATGGTTGTGAGAGTGTTGGGCTCTATGCTGACAGCTAGCTCAGAGCCTGGAACCTGTTTCAAATTCTGTATCTCCCTCTCTCTCTGACACTCCCCTGCTCATGTTGTCTCTCTCTCAGAAATAAATAAAACAGTAAACAACAAAAATTTTTTAAGAAAAGAAAGTCTGAAATTTTCACTATGTAGGACTTCTGATATGTTTTCCTAATTTATGAACACATGATTATAATAGTAAAAATGCCTTAAGGCAACATATGTTGTTATGCATGTGATATCTATCTATCTATCTATCTATCTATAAACATTTAGAATTCATCATTATACATTATTTAAAATGTCTTTGTATTGAGACTATCAGTCATTTTAATTTTCTATCCCTTGCTTTTTCTCTCTTACATTATCTACAATTAATTTTAAAATGAACATGTATCATTTTAATAAAAAGATATTTAAATATTGCAAATATTAATTTATTTAATTGGTGATGATTACTTTAGTAGATTGCATTCTTCTTCTACCAAGCCTCTGAACTTCCATGACCTTAGTTTAACAATGCAACTTAAAAGGCCATGTGAAACCCAGAGCGAAATAATTTAGGTGAGCCAAAATGTATTAGGATCACCTATAAACAATTGTCACTGTGCTCCATTTCCTAACAAAAATCACTTTTATACACCAGAAAGATTCAGTGCTTTAAGAAGTACAGCTTGCTACTCATGTAAAAGTGGGTGGAACCAAGAAGATTATAGCACTCTATCTGACCATTTACCAGCACATGAGAAAAATTCTAAAATTAGGAGACACTTGGTGATATCACTTAAGCCTATTTCTGTACTCCTGCAGGAAAACAAAAGCAGGCACAAAAAAGAACTGCCAAATGAGTCAAACACCAGCTGGTCTGGTAGTCAACACTCATGAGCTGTTAGAGTTTCATAACATGTCTTACATGTGAGAAAAATCAATTGTCATTAAACGCTCTCTTCAACAGGTGACTTCATGTTACAGATTAAATAATAGCAAATGTATCCCAGCAATATATGCATGCTTAAGTAATTAATGAGCTAAATTGCTCTTGCAATTTTAATCTAAAAATGTACCATGTTAAGGTTGCTTTAAAGATAAGTAGGTAAATCCTCATGTTGGTAGACTGACATATACTTTTGTTATTATTCTAGTGCATTCCAGACTCTGTGGGTCTGCATTTGTTCTCAACCATAGTGGGTCCAGAAACTAGAAAAGGAGAGTTGTGATTTAACACGAGTTTCCACCAAACATGAAAGCTTCCCTACCACTAATTCTAGCCTGAAATTCATTTTTTAAACATGTTTATTTAGTTTTGAGAGAGATAGAAAGAGAGAGGGAAAGAGAGAGAGAGAGAGGGAATGAGTGGGGAAAAGGCAGACAGAGAAGAGGACAGAGGATCTGAAGTAAGCTCCAATTGACAGTGGGGCTCAGACTCACAAACTGTGAAATGATGACCTGAGTTGAAGATAGACACTCAGCTGATTGAGCCATCCAGGCACCCCTTGAAAGTCATTTTTATAACAGCTCTAAGGTTTTGTGCCCTTGCCTCTGTCTGTGTGGAAGAGAGAGATATGTCTGCACTCCACAAAAAATTCCAGGAAGTAAAGTCATTGCCAAGGCCATTTGAAAGACTGAATTGGGCCAAGTATGATGCAGATTTAGTGGCAAAAATGGGTCTGACTTTATTCTAGTTTTTGGGTCTACCTTTTGGGCTTGCTAAGTTACTCAGACTAGGGGAAGATTATAGACTAATAAGAATGTTTAATAGTGGTTCCTATCTTCACAGTTAGGCTTAAAATGTATAACTTCTGACAGGAATACTTGGAAAATAATCATTCATTCTTCTTCACCAATCCATGTTATCCCAAGGGTTTGTTCAACAGATAGATGCAATTTGCATACTTGACTACCACAGTTTTCATAACTGCATTTTCCTAGCATACTCTATTGTATTTGCAGTCTATTAAGTTTCCCTTAGAACTTCACTTTGAAGGTGTACACAACATATATTAGTTACTTTATGTCCTACATGGTAGTCCTGCCTGCAAAATCTAGCACTTGGAAGCTTCCAGGATTAGGATACATTGAAAATCTATTACCACATGTTAATCTCAACTATACCATCTCTCAAACTTATTTGTTGCCTCTATTATATAAGCCTTCACATTTTAGCTAAAAAAATACTTCATAATAGATTTGCATTGTAGGATATGGCATAAATAAGTAAAAGGTGCATAATTCTTAAAAAGTGCATTTTTGAAGAGCTTATGAGAGTTCACTATATTAAAAAGATTTTACTTATTCATTATTTAATTAATTTATTTAAATTAAAGTTAGTTAACATACAGTGTAGTGTAAGTTTCAGGAGCAAAATCCAGTGATTCATCACTTAAATTCAATGCCCAGTGCTCATCACAAGAAGTGTCCTCCTTAATGCCCATGACTCATTTAGCCCAAGCCCACAGCCACCTCTCCTCTAACAACCCTCACTTTGTTCTCTGTATTTAAGAGTTTCTTATGGTTTGCCTCACTCTCTGTTTTTACCTTATTTTTCCTTCCCTTCCCCTATGGTGATCTGATTTGTTTCTTAAACACCACATATAAGTGATATCATATGATATTTGTCTTTCTCTGACTGGCTTATTTCATGTTGCATCATACACTCAGGTTCCATCAATGTTGTTGATTTTAAAAATATATTTTAAGTATATATACTTACAACATTGTTGCCTATTAATTATAGGAAAGGAACTGACTACTTTGGGCTATTTCTAAAATCTGGTGTCTAATTCTCAAATAGAAGGGTCTGGTACTGGATGTAATTTATTACTTTACATGAGACACAGTTGTTTTAATGTTAAGTATCAGAAGCATGTACTTTTTTAATTTATAAAAATGCATTAGGATCCACAAAGGGCTCATTCACTTATAATCTGGGACTAATATGTAGACATAAAATCTTATGTAAAAATAGTGAATACCAATATTCACCAAACTGTATCATGTCTAGATAAATACTCTTCTCAAAACTCAATTTGTTAGTTGTCAGCTGTGAAGAAATGATCAAAATGGGATAAATCAGTAATGTAGGTTCAACCGTCATTTTAATTTAAAATTTATCCCAGTGAATATCCACAGAAGCAGTGTCTCCTTCTAGAGAGAATTTTGAAAACTTGGATGGTCATGTGTTTGACAGAACGATCTAGGGCAAATGGGAATTTCAGTAGAAAGTTCCAGGGTAGTTATGCAATATGCAGGACATATCATTCATAGCTCCCCATTCTAGGTGTCTGTAGTTCCTAACATCAGAGGTTGCCTGAGCCTAACCTTTAACACTCTTTGGAACTTAAACACAGAACACTTTTGCACATTCAAAAAAATTTTTTACATTTGTTTAGTTTTTGAGAGACAGAGATAGACAGAGCATGAACAGGGAAGGGGCAGAGAGAGGGAGATACAGAATCTGAAGCAGGCTCCACGCTCTGAGTTGTCAGCAGAGAGCCCAATGCGGGGCTCGAACCGACCAACCGTGAGATCATGACCTGAGTGGCAGTCAGTTGCTTAACCTACTGAACCACCCAGGCGCCCCCACTTTTGCACATTTTAAGACTTCACTGAACTTCTAACAAAGTAATCTATGCCTAAATTAAGGAAAAATTAAATTTAGGAAAACGTCCTACATTTTATTTTACTATTCTATTCTATACTATTCTATTTTATTTATAGAAATATTTATAGAGCTTGAGTGAGGGAGATGGGCAGAAGGAGAGCCCAACACTGGGCTAGATCCCATGACCTTGGGATCATGAGCTGAGCTGAAATTGAGACTCAGACACAACTGACAGAGCCACCCAGGACTCTAAAAAAATTTTTGTTTTTCACCAAAATTTCTCTTCCATTAGGCATAATCATGTTACCTACATGGGGATACTACTCAAGATGTTTGAGTTACATAGTGATAAATCCAAATGTGTAGTTGTCCCACTAAAGATATTCTACATATAGATGCAAGAATGTACTTATTTCATTAGGTTTTTGTAGTAATATATCCACTTGTTAATAAAATAAAATAAACATAATTATTTCATTATCAATTGCTCCCTCTTTATGTCTCCTTTATATTATCATTGCATTATTCTATTCATGTAGTTTATTTATGTTTTATTTCAACTAGTGAAAGGCAATTACAAAATATATGTAAAATAAAATACATCAGGTACACTAGGGTTGAGTACAGCTGTTATAGCAGAGCAGTAATAATGTTTTGAATATCATATTATGTATTAGCATTGCTGAGAGTTTAGTGGTGTGAGTCCACAGAAAATAGGATGACTTTTGAATCCAGAGAATATAGAAGGCAACAGTTAAAACACTACATAAACAAAAGCATCAGGGCAGGAATATGAGAATAAATATGCAGAGTCCAGAAAAGGAGAGTACAAACTTTCCTTTTTGTATAATGCACTGTATAAAACAGTGCATTCAGTATAATGCACTGAAGAGTACATTATAAAATATTACCTATGGTGTTAAAAAGGTAAGAAAAAACTTCCTTACAAGACAAGAAAAGTAAACTACTGGACTATATCCTTAATGAACACAGACATAAAATTAGTAAAACAATTTTAGGAATTCTCTAGCAATCTGTAAAGCAAACAATAAAGATAACAGAAAGTCCTGGTAGGTTTATGTCAAGAACTTGAAGTAGGTTTAGCATGCAAAAATCCACTAACATAATTCACCATAATAAGAGACAGAAAAAGAGAAAAATAAAACATTTGATTGTCCCAAAATAAGCATTAGAAGTATAATTAATAGAAATCCCAAAGTTGTCCATGCTAAAAACAATCAGCAAAATATAACCAGAGAGAAACTTCCTCAACATTATAGAAAAGAATCTATGAAAAACTTTATTTGACAATATTGTTTAATGAACAAAGACTAAATGATTTCACTGTAAAATTAGGAACAAGGAGAAGATAACTGCTCTCAGTAGTTCTATTTAACATTGTATTGGGGTTCCCAGCCTAAGTAATAACGGAGGATAAAGTAAAAGGTGCACAGATGTAAGAGGAAGATATAAAACCAGGTTTGTGTGTCAACAATATGATCACTCATCTAAAAATCCTAAAGAATTTGCAAGAAAGTTAGATCTAATAAGCGAGTTTAGAAATATTTCAGGATATAAAACTATACAAAAATTAACTTTATTTATATATATTTGCAATGAAAAATAGGGTTGAAATCATAAAACAATAAGATTAAAGAATAAAAAAAAAAGAAATGCCCAGAAGTAACTTTGACAAAAGACATACAGACTGTAGTGTACCATAGAATGCACTGTTATTCAGTAATAAAAAGTATCAGATTTTTTATACATACAACACAGGTAAATCTCAAAATAATAATGATAAGTGAAATAAAATATTAAAAAAATACAGTGTATACTCCATGATCCTATTCAAACAAGATTCTAAAATATACAACTACTTTATAGTGAGAAAAGACAAATAAGTGTTTGCCTCAGGACTATGGTTTAGGAGGAAGGGAGTTTATAAAGGCAAACAACAAAACTTTTGGGGATGATGTATATCTTCATTATCTTAATGTCAGTATGGTTCATAGATCAATGTGTATGTTAAAAGTTATACAACTGTTTAGTTTAAATAAAGGCATTTTGCCATGTCATGTATACTATAATAACACTGTGAAATTGATTATTTATGAAGGAAAACTAATAAGAAATCAAATATTTATTATAACTAATGGTGAATGAAACCATGGCTATATTTCTCATTTGCAAATTGACCCACCTTATTAGAAGTTTATTTAAACAGGGGTGCCTGGGTGGCTTAGTCGGTTAAGTGTCCGACTTTCGCTTAGGTCATGATCTCGCAGTTCGTGGGTTTGAGCCCCGCGTCGGGCTCTGTGCTGACTGCCAGCTCAGAGCCTGGAGTCTGTTTCAGAGTCTGTGACTCCCTCTCTCTCTGACCCTCCCTGCTCACGCTGTCTCTCTCTCTCTCTCTCTCCTAGAAATAAATAAAACATTAAAAAAAAAGAAGTTTATTTAAACAGCAAGGCTGTTTTTATGTCTGCACTGAAGTATAAGGGTAAAGAAGCCAACGTAAGGTAATACGAGGCTTTGGATTTAGGACTATGATACTTGAAAGAGAAAATATGAAAGTATGAGGCAAAAAAAAATATGATCAAATTAGAATAAATGCTGTTCTACCATTAGCTTTATTTTTAATTTTTTTTTTAATTTGAGAGAAAGAAAGAGCATGCACTAGCAGCAGAGAGGGACAAAATGAGAGAGAGAGAGAGAACCTTAACAGGGTGTGATGCCTGACATGGGGCTCAATCCCACAACCCTGGTATCATGACCTGGGCCAAAATTAAGAGTCAGAAGCTCAACCAACTGAGACACCTAGGCACCACTACCATAAGCTTTCAAACCATATTTATTTATTTATTTATTGGAACCATTTGTCTGGTTGTGGTGAAATTGGTACAAGGAATAGACTCATGTCTTAATTTTTAATTTAAATTATTTTTTTTATTTTTAGAGAGAGCACAAATGGGGAGAGGAGCACAGGGAGAGAGAGAAAATCTTAAGCCAGCCTCCACACTCAACTCAGAGCCCCATGCGGAGCTTGATCTCACAACCCTAGGATCATGACACGAGCTGAAATCAAGAATCGGTCACTTATATGACTGAGCCACCCAGGTGTGCCAGAATAGACTCATTTTTAGTCCTCTAAACTCTTTACAAAAACAGAAGTGTTGTTGTTTTTCACTTGCCTAATTTCTTTAAACTCCCATATAGCATTTCATCTCAGCAAATCATGGTAGCCTAAAATATTGAAGTTATTTGACTATACTAGGACTATACTAGGCCTAACAAGGCATGGAATTAGAGCAGCATCAAGACTTGTTTTAGATACATTTATATATTATAATCAGTTCTCATAGCAGTTTAGGATACTGTGATTTAGATGGATCAAATAATTAGACCAATATTCATTTATTTAAGCAATATATGAGTCCCTACTATGTGCTAGTCAGTCAGCTAGATCTAGGGAGAGGGTAATGAATGTAGCTTTACTTCAATATTAGAGACAGGAATTGAATACAAATTTATCTTTGCATTGCTGATTATAGCATACTGCCTCTTTAGTATCATGTAGAATCAATCAGCTTGAAGATTTTCCTGATTTACAAGAATATCTAATTCTACAGCTTAGAGAGGATCAATGGACATTTTTTCTCTCTGGTGGTTGAGGAAACAGTACAATTTACCTCTAATTAAGTGAGCTGATGACTATAAATTTTATAACCTTGCTACTTCTCTCTGGATGTGATCAAGAGATTTGCCGTAACATAACAGTTCTCTAGTAGAAAATTGACAGAATATACAAAATGTCACCACATTTGTGCTGAAGAAAAGAGAGGAGGTGAAGGAGAGAGAGATGAGGTGGTGGGTGAGAAATGGTTATGCTTCAAAAATGGAAAGTTTAAAAGCTGATACAAATTTGTTCTTCTAAAATAGGGCTTCCATTTTCAGAGCCTGCGGCAATTTAGTCTCCACTGTCCCTTTATACTTTATAAATGGTTTTGCCTGATACCCAAAAAAAAAAAAAAAAAAATCCTAGGGTATTCGATCTTGGGGAGGGAGTTATTCAAAGAAAGCCTTCTTTAATGTCATGCTTATTTTTCTTGTGGTTACTGATTTGAGGATAATAGTTTCCTTTGATTATGAAAACTGAATGGTTTCTACATTTATATTCTGCCTTGTATCAGCATTTGGCCACAGCTGAAAAGGCTAGTGTTTTTGAGACAGGTTTAATTTTCTTCTCATATTAAATGCTAATATTTTAATGTTTATTGCTTTGTTTTCTTTATGTGTTACAAGAATTGCTCTTGGCTGTGGAGGTTTGAGCATAAGACATAATTTGTTGGTGATATCATCTATTCTATAATATCACAGACCTGCATTTACTGTTTTAATCTGAGTCCTCAACACTTTCCCACCTGTACAATTGTACAACAGTACAATTGTACAATTGTAACTCCACTTAACTGATTTTGAACCAACACTCTCGGCTTTCTTTTCCCCCTGTAAAGTCTATACTTCACACTTCTACCCAGTTTTATTCAGAAATCCCATAAGATACAAAAAAAAGTATACATCTTTTCACCATTAATGAATATATATACAGTAGTAGTAATAATGCCTACCATATAAAACTACAAATGCCTACTACAAATGTCTACCATATAAAGTCTTCATAATCTGGCCCCCATCTCTAACTTCAGCCTCCTATTTTAGCTGTCCTACATACCAGTCATCCAGTCTTTGAATTTATAATCCCAAACCTAAAGACATTGTGCTGTCCTCATGTCCACAATTAATAGATTTTCCCCTATTTGACATCAGGCCCTTGCGCCAAACTGCTAGATTTAAAGTTACAGAACTTTAGATTTGCACCAAGGTTCTATCACTTAATGTGTAACATCGGGTATGTTAAGCTTCCTACAGTTGGCTCATCTAAGTTGGAATAATAATGACGCTATCTCATAGCTTTGGGAGGAATAAATGAGGTAATATACGTAAATTGCATAGCATGAGACTGACACAGAGAGCCCTCAATAATCATTATTCTTTCTCACTGTTGTAATCTACTGGTATCTCACTCATACTTTAAGCCCCAGATCAGAAGCAACCTCTCTGTGAATCACTATGTGGCTCTCAGAGGGTTAGTCATTCTATTCTTGCATTCTAAAAGTACATCTAACCTACATCTTTACTCCTTTCCACATGTTTTAATATTTGTTTCAAGGCACCCTCAAACTGCAATCTCCCTCCAAGCAGAGATATTGATTAATGCAATTCTGCGTCCTTTGCGCCCATCACCATGTCCTGTACATGATAGATGGTTAATAAATGTCTGTTAGATACAGGATTCTGTGTGCAACTTTTCAAATATAGTGAAGTGCATGTCATAAGAGCACAGCTGAGCAAGTTTCTGTGGACGGTAAAGAGATATGGGTACAGAGATATGAATTTATGATCAATGTAGATTTATTTTTCATACCAAAACTACTTATTACACTGAACAGGAATAAAAGATCCTCTTGCATTCTGGCTATGAATAGGAAAACATCTCATCAAAAGATGAAATTAAAGATTTGTTTCCAACTAGTTCATATTATAGAGCCCCTGCTGAAAATGTAATGTTCCATGTGAATAATTTTGTCTGAGGAACTGTAACGCAAACAATGTTTAAAACAGGGAGAAAAACTATGATTGCTGTCTTTTTAAATTTATTTTTTTTAATTTACATTCAAGTTAGTTAGCATATAGTGCAACAATGATTTCAGGAGCAGATTCCTTAATGCCCCTTATCCATTTAGCACATCCCCCCTCCCACAACCCCTCCTGTAACCCTGTTTGTTCTCCATATTTAAGAGGATCACTGCCTTTTTAACTGAACAATGATTGGAGAATGGGTGCCCCTCTTATCACAGCTTTACTTATGTAATCACTCTTTTTCTGCTCATTCTATATTGACTTGTCTAAGCTCAAGCATGATCCTTTAGACTCAGACATGCTTTAAGTCTGTGTGACAATTCATCACACAATTTATTTTAATTAGCAGTATATTGGGAAAATATTCCCATTCTATTGTTTCTTAATAATTAAGAGTAAAAATGTAGCTATAAATGAAAGTATGTTAGAGCATTAACGCAATCTACCTGACTGCCCAAACAGGAACATTATTTATAATTATGATCTTATTTAAAGTTTGCCATTTTCCATTTCTTGGAAAAACATATTACCCTAAACATAGTGAAAAGTAAAATGCAATTCTACCATGCCCCAACTGAAAAAAACACAGGTTTCAGTATGCTTTGGGACAATTTTTCTCCTAGGACATAGTATTCATATGTTTTAGAATGCGTGTACAGTAAATATATCATTAAAGATAATGAATATATATTCCTTTAAGTACAAGATGACCCAGGTTATGATGTAAAGCTATATAATACATATTTAATATGATAGTAAAAATAATATTTTGAAATATTTAAGCATATCATGTTACTTATGATATCCTAAGTATAACTGTAATAGCATTTTCCATAAAATGATTACTTACAAAAAGCATAACTGAATATTCAATGAAAATTCATTGATGGACGCATATGTAGATGCATCCCCCGTCACTAGGTGACCCCCCACCAATACTACACTATAAATATTGGTGTACTAGCCTTTTCTCTCATCATAAGAGGTACACACTTAGACTGAAAAAGGAGTGGTTTGTTTTTAATGGTATGTGATTACCTGAAAGTTTGTTAGATGTATGAATGAATGCATATGTGCATGAATGAATGAATGAATGAATGAATGAACAAGCCATGGAATAAGAAAGAGTCTTTGTCCTGAAGGCACTAATCTGTCATCTGTGAGGGTTGGGAGTGTGTGATGGGGCAGGAAGATTGATCACTTAGGTGAGGCAGTATATAAAGAGTTCAAAGTTAAGTAAGTTCAAATAAGAAACAGGGAATATAAGGGGCGCCTGGGTGGCTTAGTCGGTTAAGCGTCCGTCTTTCACTTAGGTCATGATCTCGCGGTTCGTGGGTTCGAGCCCCACGTCGGGCTCTGTGCTGACTGCCAGCTCAGAGCCTGGAGCCTGTTTCAGTCTGTGACTCCCTCTCTCTCTGACCCTCCCCTACTCACGCTGTCTCTCTCTCTCTCTCTCCCTCCTAGAAATAAATAAAACATTAAAAAATTAAAAAAAAAAAAAGAAACAGGGAATATCAAATCAGAGAGTTAGAAAATGTCTTCAAAAATGGGAGATAGCATATGAGATATTTTGAAGAATTACATGTGTAAAAATATTACAAGCCAATTCAGTGATACAACACTTTATATCTAAAAGCAATCATTGAACATTGAAAAAATATAAACCACATTGAGAAATGAATTTTCCTTATTTTTAAAATTTCTACTGGTTTCCTGACCATCTTTGTCTCTGTTTTTGCCTTCCAAACCTTCTAACAACTGTATGGCCATAGCAGTGGTTAAAAGAGTAACCTAAGGTTGAGGCACATAGGTGGCTCAGTTTGTGAAGCATCTGACTTTGGCCAAGGTCATGATCTCATGGCTCCTGAGTTTGAACCCTGCATCAGGCTCTGCACTGACAGTGTGAAGCCTGCATGGGACTGTCTCTCTCTCCCTCTCTCTCTGCCCTTCCCCCACTTGCTCACTCTCTCTCTCTGTCTCTCTTTCTGTCTCTCTTTCAAAATAAACTATTTTTTTAAAAAAGAGTAACCTAAGGTTGAAACATAATTATGCAAATTATGAGGTAAATATGCTTTGGAAATTGACTTAATCTTTCTAAACATGAATCCCCCTTTCCAGAAAAAAGACAATGCTTAACTCCTTTAGTCATTTAAAGGATTATCTGCAAAATACACGAACCATACCAAACATAAAGTAAAACCTCAAGAAAGTATAGCTACTTTCTTCCTTTTCCTTCTCTTCCTAATCCTCTGCCTCTTCTTCTTCCCTTCTTCCTCCTACCTCTCCCCTTCACCACCTCTCCTCCCCACCTTCACCTCTGCCTCCCTCTCCTCCTCTTCTTCCTTTTCTCCTCTTCTGTCTCCTCCTTTTCTTCCCTTTCCCCTCCTCCTCCTATTCCTCCTTGTATCACCATCACTTCATAATCTTTCTACAACCAGTTAGTTGTTTATTTAAACTCTGCAGGGATTATAGCTATTTAAAATGTATGTCTTCAGGGGCATCTGGGTGGCTAAATCAGCTAAGTGTTTGACTCCTGATTTTGGCTCAGGTCATGATCCCACGGTTCGTGAGGTGGAGCCCCTCATTGGTCTCTGTGCTGACAGCACGCAGCCTGCCTGGGATTCTCTCTTTCCCTGTCTCTCAAAATAAATAAATTACTTTAAAAAATAAGAAAAATAAATATATAAAACATAGATCTTTATGCTGTTAATGCTAGTAGAGGTATATGAGCACAAAATAAATACTAACTGCATGGATATTCTGTAGAGACACAAAACTGTTCTAAGGGGAACAATTTTTCTTTACATTCATAAAATGTAACTTAAACCTTACTAGAAAATTAAACAGTTTTAGTCTTTGATTAAAAGGTGTTATAAACTAAAAGTGGTTTCATTATTCATTGTCCTTATTAATGAAAAATCTATATACTTAGAGGGACAATGACATCTCAAATTTCCATGCCTAAATGATATATTCTAAGTTAGACTTCATAAGTTGCAACTTGAAGTTAATCAGAAGTGATTAAGATGCATGTTTCAGAACATTGAAAGGCAAGCTATGCATATTTTCCTCCTAGATGAATTAAAATAATAAGATGCCTATTAAAACACTATTAATTCTTTGAAACATTAATCCCAAGACAATAAGTTAGGCATAAAGTCTATTTTTCCACAGAAACTTATGAACAATGTTTCTGTGGTACTTTTACTTTTATAATTTACACATACATTACCATATATTCAGGACATTTTATGAGACAGCATTTTATGGATTCCACATTATTCTCAGTTATGGTTTGTTGTCACATTTGTGTCATTTCCACAGATTAATTTCTCCTAAAAAACCTGACATTATTTGTGCATCTAATATTGGTTTATAGGGTTATAGAAAAATTCTAAAAATTCACACATCTCCCTATTTTTCATATTTATTTGCATTCTGTTTTGGTTGCTTCCCTAGAATCCAGAGGGGAGAGAGCAGAATGCACAAGAGAAGAGGGTTGTGTTCCATATGGTATAGGAAGGAATATAGCAAAGACATAAAATAAGCAATGGGAAGTAGTAGTACTGAGTAGAGGTAAGCAGGTAAGGGTTAAATGTTCTCAAAAGGAGGCAGAGAAGGGACTGAGGCTCTGAGTCAGTATTTTCTGGGGTGGTCCTAGGTAATTTATAATGTATGATTTCCATATTAAAAACATACATAAAGGTATACCTGGGTGGCTCAGTTGGTTGAACATCTGACTTGATTTTGGCTTTGATCACTATCATGGTTCATGGTTTGGGGCCCTGCTGTCAGTGTGGAGCCTGCTTGGGATTCTCTCTCTCTCTGTCCCTCCCCTGCACATGCTACTGGAGATGGTTTTGTGAAACTAAGGACATATTATCTTGTGTAGGGAGATAGTTTTAGAGAGACTGGGTTAGTTCAGAATTTTGTGTCACAGGCTGGGGATAAAAAGTTGACTAAAACATGAACTCCATCTATAAGAAATGTATGATCTTCTTTAGGAATACCGATGCTCAATTTCCTCTCAAATGCAGCTGTGTAGCCTACTACAGGGAATTTGAACTCCTATGGAGGTATTATTTCATGGTAGCCTAGAAACTTGGCCCCTTGAAACTTGCTAGGCATTCCTACTACTTTTGTGCTTCTTTTTCAAATCAAGGTATTACTTCTGCAAATCTTATTACTCTGAAGTCAGTAAATTCAAACTGCATTTAAAAATCTTCACCATTAGGTGAGTGATTAAAACTATTTCAAGACCTCTCTGCTTTTATCTCCTCTGCTATCCTTGCACTGAGAGTAGCAAAAGAAAACTCTATAGCTGTTAGTCACTGAAAAAAAAATTCAAGTGACCATGGCTCTTGTGAAAAGTAAACTTAATTCTGATGTCCACACAAAGACATTTTTGTGCTTGAATTTTTCTATGACTAACAGTTTTGGTAGCTCTCAGTTTCTCTTGTTTCAAGATTTACAGGAGCTAGGAATAAGAGTTTAAAATTTGGTAGTAAATTTTGGTAATAGCCAAGAGTAGACCTAAAAATATCCTTTCCATGTGGCAGGTTTGATCCCATTAGCAAGAGCAAGCTACTAGGTAATCACTCTGTCAAGAGAAAATAATGGACATTTGACCAATTTTATAAAGTAGGTAGAGGAACATTCCTGATATCTAATTCATCACTCAAATTTAAAAATCAATATTTTATTTTTATATCTCATCATATTTTTCCTAACAAATTTTCCCATGTGTTTATGATAAGTACTAATACTAAGGACTTTCTGTAATTAGACAACATTGAAATGGTTATACTATAAATGCAGTTGTCTTGCATCTTAGGGGTTGGTAATGAATATCATACTTAGATACCTACAAATTCAAGTCCATTTACATGTCAGCATCAGTTTATAGATAACAGTTTCTGCAATAAGCTATGGAAATTGACTGCTTTAAAAACAAAAATACATGTTTAGAGGTCCCCGGGTGGCTCAGTCAGTTAAGTGTCTGACTCTTAGTTTCTGCTCAGGTCATGATCTCCAGTTTGTGGGTTTGAGCAGCACTTCGGGCTCCACATCTGGCAGCATGGAGCCTGCTTGAGATTCTCTCTCTCTCCGTCTCTCTCTTTGCCCCTTCCCCACTCAAACTACCTCCACCTCTCTCAAAATAAATAAACTTAAAAAACGCTTAAATACTTTCATTTAAACACAACTGGAGACAAAGACTTATATTTGCCAAAAGAAATGATTATTTTTATTATTGATATACATTTTCTTAAAAAAATGATCACATCTAAATCTTTCATAGATTTGTCTACAAAGAAGAGTTGGGGGGAAATAACTCAGCTTTCATCTTAGTTGCTGCACTTGTCAAACTTTATTTGAATTAAAGTACTTAGTATATAATTTCAGGAATATAATAACTGTAGCACAGCATAAAGAGAACATTCATTGTTTTAAAGCATTTACATCAAGAGAAAAGAAATAAAGATTCTGATAAAAGAGAATATAAAAAAGTGAAAAAGTAAGTAATTTCCTTCAATATTCAAGTTTGAGATAATAAAATTGATGCCATGTATGTTCTCTGGCCTCTCATTCATTTATATAACCAAATTTTAAATTAAACTCAATAATTTTATGAGACATTTGAACAGTCACTTCATTTTTGGGTTCCTGCCAAGACAAGATGTACTGGAACAAAATTCTGTAATGTCAAAAGGCTGAGAAAGTCTTTATGAGGTTTAGTTTAGCATCAGATCAAAATTAGAGTCTTAAGTGGGGCTTGATTGTTTTCAAGATTTTTCAAAAATGATATTTAGCAAGAGACAATTAAGACACAATCTGTCTTCAAACTTAATCTCAGACCTAAAATCCTTTGATCAATCAACAAAAGCGTACTGAACATACAGCATTCTAATTACATAGGAGAAAAATAATCTAAGTCAAAGGGGGGAAGAAAAGAAAAAAATCATTTTAAGTCACTTAGTGTCAGAGAACTATAAACTATATGCTGGTTTATGTCCCTAACCATTTGCCCCAAGAATAAAAAGAGGGTCCAATAAGAAACCATTTATATGTGTGTGTCAATGTATGTATGTATGATATATATATATATGTATATATATATATATATATATATATATATCTGCACATGATTGTACATTATATATGTTACATATTAAATATTTAATATACCTATATATTAGAAAGGACAAAAATATCTGTACACTTAGTTCATATCCTTTCTGGAAAGCTATCAGATTACAAAAAATATGTTACAATTTAGTGCCTAAAACAAATAAATCTCATTTGTTAGACATTTAAATGTTTATATTATCATTTATAATATCTATCAATACTAATGTAATTCAATTAGCGGGCTAAATAGGAGGCCTTGAACAAGAGGAATTTAGCACTAGTGTGTACTTTTTCAAGATACACACTGAAAAACCCCCTAAATATATAAAACATAAAATCGATGGAATAACATCTTCAAACGTTATATGTCAGGCAACTATTATGTGATCAGTACTGTCCTGGGCACTTTTCTTGGTGCATATTAAAAATTCACCTTGATGATCACCATGAAGATCTGTTCTTTGTATTCACATTTTTAGACATGAATATCTACGGTTCACAGTTCTAAACATGTTTACATTCATTTATTTTGAAAAAGAGAGAGTGGGGGAGGGGCAGAGAGAGAGAGGGAGAGAGAGTCTCAAGCAGGCTCCTTGTGGTCAGGGCATGGACACAGGATTCAATCTCAGGAACCATGAGATCATGACCTGAGCTGAAACCAAGAGTCAGATGCTTAACTGACTAAGCCACCCAGGCACTCAACAAACATATGTGGTTAAACAGTAGGTTCTCTAAATTAAGATATTAAACTTTCCCCAGCCTATTCATTTCTATTGCCTAGTGAGAAGCAGAATAGAGCTTAAGAGCTTAGTATCTGCATGTTCAGTTCAAGCTGTATGACATTGAATAAATTGTTTAGCTTTGTTTTCTAATCTTTAAAATGGGGAGAAACAACAGTATTCATATTAAATAAATGAATGTGGTGATATTTGAATAATAATACACGTGAATCATGTAGAATATCACAGAGCAAATGGAAAGTATATAATAAAAGTTATCTAATATTACTTTTATTACTACAGATTCTGTGATCCTTAAGGCATTATTGTGGCAGATTTGGTCATAAGAATAATCACGTTGTCCTCTCACAACATAACCTCGCCTTTTTTCATCAAGGGGTACAGTGTCTTCTTCCCTGTGAACTGGGTGCAACTTTGTGACAGTCACAACCAACAGAATTTGGTGGAAATAAAGTTATATGACTTCCAAAGTTAGGTCATAAAAGGTAATAGAGTGCCTCTCTCTGTTTCTGCATCACTCTGTCTTTCTTTGACTGTCTCTTTGTTTCTCTGTCTTTCTTTATCTCTCTATGCTTTCTGTTGGAATCAATCATGAGCCCGAGAGTAAGTCGAGCCATAAATACAGTTTCTGTATAGGCATTCCAGCCAAAAACTCCAGCTAAATCCCTAGTCAACAGTCATCATTAACTCCCAGAGATGAGGGTGAAAAAGCCTTTGAAATAACACCAGTCTCTGCTATGATCTGACTCCATTTCTATGAGACAAGGGCAAAAACCACCAAGCCAGCTTAGCCCAATCACCTCCATGATGACGAGATACACACATGAGGAATACAAATAAGCAGATATCATCGGTTGGTGGGGTGAAATGCTCTACAGCAAGAAATGACCAGTCCGGTCATCAAGATTCCTTTTTAATTTTTTCTGCTAAAAATAGGCTGATTAAATATATTCCTGAATTTGTTTGAATTTTTAAAAACTCTAATTACAGAGCATTTTCCTTTCTCTAAATGAATAGATCTTATGGAGATACAGAGATTCACAATTAGACTTAATGAAAATTTTCATTTTTCTGCTACCCAAAAAGAAAGGGATGGCCCATCACTACTGTAACCATGGTTTGGCATAAGAAGATGAATAAAAGAGCACATGTATATCTTAAGGGGCTTCTTCCTAAGGTAGAAAAGAAGACCATTTCCATCATCAATGTAGGGATTCTACCTCTTATGGGGCTACCTGGAGAGAGTTCTGATTCTTAATAAAGAAGACAACACATGCAGCCTCCAAATTGCCCAGACACATTGAGAATAAGCATTTACTTAGGGTCTTGGCTGCTTGGGGAAATGTAATCAACTAACCCTTTTAACACAGAACTAAAAACCAATTACTCTCTCTCTTTTTTTTAAATATTTTTGTTTATTTTTGAGACATAGAGAGCACAAGTGGAGGAGAGGCAGTGAGAGAGAGAGAAAGACACAGAATCTGCGGCAGGCTCCAGGTTCTGAGCTGTCAGCACAGAGCCTGATGTGGGGCTCAAACTGGCAAACTAGAAGATCATGACCTGAACTGAAGCCAGTTAAGCACTCGACTTCCTCTCAGTTCATGATTTCACAGTTCATGAGTTTAGCCCTGCATGGGGCTCTGTGCTGACAGCTCACAGACCAGCTTACAGCCTGAAGACTACTTTGGATTCTGTGTCTTCCTCTCTCCCTGCCACTCTGCTGATCATGTTGTCTCTCTCTCAAAAATTAATAAAATTTATATATAAAATAAACATAGCACTAAAGTCTGAATTGAAATTGCTAATAATAACTCAGTTGCATTGCCCAGTTTTAAACATAAAGACTTTAACCATTTCAAGAAAATCTTTCAGACAAAGAAAAATCAGAGCGACATTTGCTTTGGTACGATCAGGCTCCATAACTGCACTGTAGAAAGAGAAAAGCTTACTGCATTAAGTGCATTGAAGAAGGGGAGATAATTCTTTAATATGGAGCTATACAGTATTTCTAAAGGCAAACTATAATTTTGCAGAGGATTAAATATGCTAATTTTTCTCTCACTTTGAGAAATTGATCTCTACTCAGAAAAGTAGTCCACAATAATTATATAAAGTAGAATATCATCCCTGTCAGCAATTTGACTTTTTGAAAAGAAAATATCAAAAGAAAGAAAATAAAACTTTAAATAAGATAAATTAACCCTAATTATATAGCTATAGAAATGCAATCATGTTGAAGATAATAAAATGGTTCCATTAGAGCTTAATGTTAAAGAAAGAATCTTGCCTCAGCAAATTAAAAAAAAAAAGGCTCTAACTAATCATAATACTGTCTACTTAGAACAAGCCCAATACAGTTATATATTCCCCACCCTGTTCTAAATTTTATTTATATTATATAGTTTATAAATGGATATTTGTTGTAAGCTGGAAAATCATTTGTGAGATCATATAATAGTAAAAGTAAGTAACTGAACAAAAAGTCAGTTATTTAAAATCCAAAAATAATAACTGTAATGCATTGATTTACTAAAATGTGCTTAATAGTGTTTTAAATCTTTCCCTTGGTGATATTCAATATGAATTACATAATGAAGTATATTTTTTTAATATTTTGGCCTTCCTACTCAGGGATACATGTTCTGGTTTGTCACATAGCCAAGACTTTATCTATTTTTTACTGTTGCCAGGCTGATGGCCATCTCTCTTCTCTCTCTCTGTCTCTCTCTGTGTGTATGTGTGTGCATGTGTGTGTGTTTTAACATCTTCACTGATGGCAAATGAATAAAGGATAAAAGCAATTTAGCCCCAACAGACTTCTCTTTCAAGAAAGTTTGTGCTCAGTAGCCATCAGGATGACTGAAGACTTTCAATTGTCTTTATGCTCCTTGATATAAAAATAGATCAAAATTTTCCCAGAAGAATGGGGGTTCTTTGGACTGTCAGATGTAGAAAGGAAAGAATGAAGCTAGATACTCCTCTGAACTAATACCCTGACACTATTTTCTCTCCTGCTCTGAGGTTACAAGGACGGATATGTAGACAGAATTTCTGTAAACTATGGTTCACATGTGTTTACTATGGCTGGTACCTGTCTCCTAGGAGACTCATGGCAAGCACCAAAAAAATGTAGTTTCTAGTGACGAAAAGGACCAAGTTTTTGTCCTCTGATGACTAAAAACATGTATTACAATATTTTTGCTTGCCCTCATATGCTCTATAAAATCTCTTATTTATTAAAATATTATAGCTATCATACGTCTTGGGGAAGCATGGCCTTGCAGGTACAATTCAAAGAAAAGGAAAGAGAAAATTATAATAACAATTAACAAGAATCTTTTATTTTGGCAGGCACAGTACAAAGTGTGTATATATAAGCCCTTGAGCCCCTCTAACTTCAAAGTGTTGCTGTTTTAAATGAAGTGATGCTTTTTACATTACACTGTCAAGTGTTATTATTTGGGCTGTCTTTGTCTCATTCTTTCTGTCAATGGAAAAAGAAATTCAACTCATAGTTAGGTAACTGACCAAGTTTCCTTCTTACTAAAAGCCTTTAGTGTCTATCATTGCTTCTATCATATAGGACAGAACCCTTAGCATGTTCTATCTAATTCTCTGACCTCATTATGGATCAGGTCCTCTTGAAAATGCCAGATTTTCTCCTGCCCTTGAAACTTTGCTTGTTGGTTCCTTCTCCAGTAATTCCCATCCCTATCCCATCTCCTACCCTGCAAATATTCCACTTCACTTATTTTACCCAAACTTGATCCTCATGTCTCAGTTCAATAAATTCCTCAATGATTCTTTACTTGTTATGAGCACATTATGATAAATAACTTCATGTACATCATTGTATACTCTCACATTAATAATTCCATATAGTAAGTCATCCATATTAAAGTGGATTTTGGTTAGTATCTGTCTCTTTAAGACAAAAAATTCCATCAAAACGGGAAATAGACTAATTTTTTCCAAATGGTGGGTAGTTCACAAAATACTCAAAAAGTTTATTAAAATTAAAAGATAAGGAGTGAGGCGCCGCCACCGCCGGCAACTTTGTGAGCGAGTTCAGTGCGTGCGTGAGCGAGTGAGCGAAAAAGTCATTGCGGCGCCGACTTCCCGGGAGGAGGGTTCCCGGGGAGGGCCAGGGAGAGCGCGCGGCGGGCGCGCCCCGGACGCGCGGCGGCACCGGGAGGCCGGGCCGAGCGGTTCAGTTTCAAATGTGAATGACAGTAAACTAATATCCAAGATTTCTGTATAAGAAGTAGGTCAAAAGGATTGTACTTTCAGGTGCTGTTTGAGAACCTGCAGATATGCTGGTTACCAAATCCTCTCTGCCTTCATGAAGCTTATACCTGATTATCCAAAGACTCATTATACAGTTTTGAGAGAATACTTCAAGTTGGACTCCAACGCAAGATTTACCACTGACTTTGAAGTGGAATAAGGCAAGATGGCGGAGAAGTAAGGAGCTCCGTACTTGCACTCGCGCCCATACATCACACAGAAAAGATCTGAAGCCATTGGAAACCACACAAAACCTGAGAGACTCGGAGAAAAAGGACGCAGAATCCACTGAGAAAGCCTTCTAATGGCTACCTCAAGAAACAAGCCAGAGTACACAAGGTGAAGAGTCCCAAATATCACTACGAATAGGAAAATAAAATAACTAAGGTCCCAACAAGAGTGACCGAGGGATACCATTCAAAAAACAATCTCTGAAAGGATAGGCCCTGGAAAGTCAAAGAGTTTCTTGGATATAGCAGTGCTCATAGAAACAGAGAGCATAACAGGTCTTTAAAACCAACAAGAGCCGGAAAGCTAACTAAAATGACGAAACGAAAGAGCTCTCCTCCAAAGAAACTCCAAGAAGAAATGACAGCTAATGAACTGCTCAAAACAGATATCAGCAGCATAAGTGAACAAGATTTTAGAATAATAATGGTGAAATTAATAGCAGGGCTTGAAAAAAACATAGGGGACATCAAAGAAACTATGGCTACAGAGAGAATGGAAAATAAAAATAGGCATGAAGAATTAAAAAATGCGATAAATGAGATCCATAATAAATTAGAGGCCTCCAATGCACGGCTTGAAGAGGCAGAAAGGAGAATAAGTGATTTAGAAGACACCATTATAGAAAAACAAGAAGCTGACAAAAAAAGAGACAAACTGATCCAGGAACAGGAAAGAAGAATTCGAGAGCTCAGCGACACAGTCAAACGCAACAATATCCGTATCATAGGAATCCCAGAAGAGGAAGAGAGAGGGAAAGGTGCTGAAGGAGTCCTGGAACAAATTATAGCAGAGAACTTCCCCGACTTGGGGAAGGAAGTCAATGTGGAAATACAAGAGGCTCAGAGGACTCCTCTCAGACGTAACTTGAATCGATCTTCTGCACGACATATCATCGTAAAAATGGCAAAATACAAGGACAAAGAAAGAATTTTGAAAGCAGCTAGGGAGAAAAGGGCCCTCACATACAAAGGGAAACCCATCAGAGTGGTGACAGACCTATCTACTGAAACGTGGCAGGCCAGAAAGGAATGGCAAGAGATCTTCAATGTGATGAACAGTAAAAATATGCAGCCAAGAATCCTCTATCCAGCAAGCCTGTCATTCAAAATAGAAGGAGAGATAAAAACCTTTCCAAACAAACAGAAATTGAAAGAATTTGTCACCACGAAGCCAGCCCTACAAGAAATCCTGAGGGGGATGCTCTGAAGGAAAGGTTGCAAGGAACAAAGATTCCAGAGACACCACCACAAACATGAACCCTACAAAAGATACAAGGACTCTAAACCCACATATTTCAATAATAACACTGAATGTAAATGGGCTGAATGCTCCAATCAAAAGACATAGGGTAGCAGAATGGATTAAAAAACAAAATCCATCTATATGCTGTCTACAAGAAACTCATTTTAGACGGGAAGATACCTTCAGATTAAAAGTAAGGGGATGGAGAAATATATATCATGCTACAGGAAATCAAAAGAAAGCCGGAGTAGCGATACTTATATCAGACAAACTGGACTTTAAATTAAAGACAATCACAAGAGATGAAGAAGGGCACTACATAATAATTACAGGGTCCATCCATCAGGAAGAACTAACAATCATAAATGTCTACGCACCGAATATGGGAGCACCTAAATATCTAAAACAATTAATCACAAACAGAAACAAGCTTCTAGATAAGAATGTGCTAATAGCAGGGGACTTTAATACTCCGCTTACAGCAATGGATAGGTCAACCAGACAGAAAATCACTAAAGAAATAATGGACTTGAAAGACACATTGGACCAGATGGACCTGACGGATATATTTAGAACTTTACATCCTGAGGCCAGGGAATTTACTTTCTTCTCAAGTGTGCATGGCACATTCTCCAAGATAGATCACATACTGGGACATAAAGCAGCCCTCAATAAATATAAAAGAATAGAGATCATACCATGCACACTGTCAGATCACAATGCTTTGAAACTTGAAATCAATTACAGGAAGAAGTCTGGAAAACTTCCAAAAACATGGAGGTTAAAGAACACCCTTCTAAAGAATGAATGGGCCAATCAGGCAATTAGAGATGAAATTAAAAAATATATGGAAACAAATGAAAATGAAAACACAACAATTCAAAATCTATGGGATGCGGCAAAGGCAGTCCTAAGAGGAAAGTACATTGCTCTCCAGGCCTATTTCAAGAGATTAGAAAAAGCGCAAGTCCAAAATCTAACAGCTCACCTAAAGGAACTAGAGGCAGAGCAACAAGAACGCCCTAAACCCAGTAGAAGAAGAGAAATAGTAAAAATTAGAGCAGAAATAAACAACATAGAGACCAAAGAAACAATTGAACAGATCAATGAAACCAAGAGTTGGTTTTTTGAAAAGGTAAACAAAATTGACAAACCTCTAGCCAGACTTATCCAAAAGAAAAGAGAGAGCACCCAAATAGACAAAATTATGAATGAAAATGGACTTATTACAACCAACCCCTCAGAAATACAAGCAATTATCAGGGAATACTATGAAAAATTATATGCCAACAAATTGGACAACTTAGAAGAAATGGACAAATTCCTAAACACACACTCACTACCAAAATTCACACGGGAAGAAATAGAAAACCTGAACAGACCCATAACGAGTGAAGAAATTGAATCAGTGATCAAAAATCTCCCAACAAATAAGAGCCCTGGACCTGATGGCTTCCCTGGGGAATTCTACCAGACATTTAAAACAGAATTAATCCCAATTCTTCTCAAGTTATTCCAAAAAATAGAAAGCGAAGGAAAACTCCCGGATTCATTTTATGAAGCCAGCATCACACTGATTCCCAAGCCAGACAGAGATCCAGCAAAAAAAGAGAACTACAGGCCAATATCCTTGATGAATACGGATGCAAAAATTCTCAACAAGATCCTTGCAAATCGAATCCAGCAGCATATAAAAAGAATCATCCACCATGATCAAGTGGGATTCATTCCTGGGTTACAGGGCTGGTTCAACATTCGCAAATCAATCAATGTGATACATCATATCAATAAAAGAAAAGATAAAATCCATATGATCCTGTCAATAGATGCAGAAAAAGCATTTGACAAAATACAGCATCCCTTCTTAATAAAGACTCTCGAGAACGTTGGGATAGAAGGAACCTACTTAAACATCATCAAAGCCATCTATGAGAAGCCTTCAGCTAACATCATCCTCAACGGGAAAAACTCAGAGCTTTCCCCCTGAGATCAGGAACACGACAGGGATGTCCACTCTCACCACTGCTGTTTAACATAGTGCTGGAAGTCCTAGCATCAGCCATCAGACACAAAAGGAAATCAAAGGCATCAGAATTGGCAAAGAGGAAGTCAAACTTTCCTCTTCGCAGATGACATGATACTCTACATCGAAAACCCGACAGACTCCACCAGAAGCCTACTAGAACTGATCCAAGAATTCAGCCAAGTTGCAGGGTACAAAATCAACGTACAGAAATCGGTTGCATTTTTATACACCAACAATGAAGCAACAGAAAGAGAAATCAAGAAACTGATCCCATTCACAATTGCACAAAAAACCATAAAATACCTCGGAATAAACCTAACCAAGGATACAAGAGATCTGTATGATGAAAACTATAGAAAACTTATGAAGGAAATTGAAGAAGACACAAAGAAATGGAAAAACATTCCATGCTCATGGATAGGAAGAATAAATATAGTTAAGATGTCATTACTACCTAAGGCACTCTACACATTCAATGCAATTCCAATCAAAATTGCACCAGCATACTTCTCAAAACTAGAACAAACTATCCAAAAATTTGTATGGAACCACAAAAGACCCCGAATAGCCAAAGTAATCCTGAAAAATAAAACCAAAACGGGAGGGATCACCATCCCAGACTTTAGCCTCTACTACAAAGCTGTCATCATCAAGACAGTATGGTATTGGCACAAAAACAGACACATAGACCAATGGAACAGAATTGAGAACTCAGAAGTGGACCCAAAAGTATACAGCCAACTAATCTTTGACAAAGCAGGAAAGAATATCCGATGGAAAAAAGACAGCCTTTTTAACAGATGGTGTTGGGAGAACTGGACAGCAACATGCAGAAGAATGAAACTAGATCATTTTCTCACACCATGCACAAAAATAAACTCAAAATGGATAAAGGACCTGAACGTGAGACAGGAAACTATCAACACCCTAGAGGGAGAAAGCAGGAAACAACCTCCTTGACCTCCACCGCAGCAACTTCTTACTTGACACATCCCCAAAAGCAAGGGAATCAAGAGCAAAAATAAATGATTGGGACCTCATCAAGATTAAAAGCTTCTGCACAGCCAAGGAAACAACCCAGAAAATTAATAGGCAACCAACGGAATGGGAAAAGATAGTTGCAAATGACATATCAGATAAAGGGTTGATATCCAGAATCTACAAGGAACTCACCAAACTCCACGCCCAAAAAACAAACAACCCAGTGAAGAAATGGGCAGAAGATATGAACAGACACTTCTCCAAAGAGGACATCCAGATGGCCAACAGACACATGAAACGATGCTCAGCATCGCTCCTCATCAGGGAAATACAAATCAAAACCACACTGAGATACCACCTCACGCCAGTCAGAGTGGCTAAAATGAGCCAATCAGAGAACTCTAGATGCTGGCGAGGATGTGGAGAAACGGGCACCCTCCTACACTGTTGGTGGGAATGTAAACTGGTACAGCCCCTCTGGAAAACAGTGTGGAGGTTCCTAAGGAAACTAACAACAGAACTACCCTATGACCCAGCAATAGCACTGCTAGGAATTTACCCAAGGGATACAGAAATGCTGATGCATAGGAGCACATGTACCCAATGTTCATAGCAGCACTCTCCACAATAGCTAAAACATGGAAAGAGCCTAAGTGTCCATCAACAGATGAATGGATCAAGAAGATGTGGTTTATCTATACCATGGAATACTACATGGCAATGAGAAACAATGAAATCTGGCCATGTGTAGCAAGATGGATGGACCTTGAGGGTGTTATGCTGAGCGAAATAAGTCAGGCAGAGAAGGACAAATATCATATGTGTGCACGTATAGGAGGATTAGGAGGAACTTAACAGAGGACCAAGGGGGAGAAGAAGGGGGAAATGGTGGGGGAAAGGGAGAGAGGCAAACCATGAGAGACTCTTGAATGCTGACAAAAACTGAGGACTGGTGGATGTGGGGGGGAGGAGGGGTGGGCATGGAGGAGGGCACTTGTGGGGATGAGCACTGGGTGTTATGTGGAAACTAATTTGACAATAAACTATTTGTAAAAAAAATAAAAAATAAAAATAAAATAAAATAAAATAAAATTACTAATTCAAAAAAAAATTAAATTAAATTAAAAGATAAATTATGACTAGGTCACCTGCATAGCTCAGTGCATCCAACTTCAGCTCAGGCCATGATCTCAGTTCATGGGTTTGAGACTTGCATCAGACTCTGCTTACAGCTTGCTCAGAGCCTGGAGCCTGCTTCGGATTGTGTCTCCTTCTCTCTCTGCCCCTCTCCTGCTCACATTCTGTCTCTCTTTGTCTCTCAAAAGTAAATAAATGTAAAAACAATTTTTGAAAAGATAAACCATGACTGAAGGAGTTAACATAATCTGGCTTTAGACAGGTTTTTGCTTTTCTATCAACTGTCTGATATACAAAGAAAAAGGCAGATTATATCTCACACCTTGTCTATACCACAAAGGCTCAAGGCACAATGTTACTTTGCTGGTTATGCCAAAATCTTTATGTAATTAAGTGCTAAGCCTCCAACTAGGATGAGGTACTGCTACAGGAAACCAGGAGCATCCTTCAGGGCAAAATTGCTAAAACAAAGAGTGAGAATTGCCATCCCAGAAATGAATTCATAGCCAGGAAGAAAAGGATATGCATTACATTCAGTTAGTTAGGCAAGCATGGAAGTATGAGAAAGAGCAAAGACAGCAATATCCCAGACTACTCTAAGCTTTCAATTTGCCTACTTTTAAAAGATTTCCATGGTGCCATAATATATTTCTTCATTCTCATGCTCCTCTCTGCTAGAATCATTGAAAGTTCTAAGAGGAGACCTCATCGGACCATTCCCAAACACCTTGAGTGGTCAATAGATAAACATGTGACTCAAGCCAGGCCAGCCTGAATTCTCTCCTGCCAATTTAAACACTTAGGATAAGAGTAACTGGCTAGCTGATTAGAGACAGATTAAAATGTTAGGATATTAACAGTCATATGCAACCATGGTATTAAAAAAGAAAAAAAAAAGAACACAGCATTTGTAGAGAGGGAAAGGTGTGAGTGTGGTGGGGTTGGATATGTGTGTAAGAAAGTGAAGGAATAGAGGGAAGGAAAGAATAAGGGAGGGAGGAGGAAAGGAAGATGGAGAAGGAGAGAGAGGAAGAGAATGAGAAAGAGAGAGGGAGAGAGAGTGAGGGGAGACAGAAAAGAAAGAACACAGATTTCAATTTCCCTTAATACCAGCCACACTTCAGCCAGTTCTGCTCTTGCCCTTTATAGAGATTGTAAAGGCAAACAAAATATGTGTGTCTTACTTAAACTAGCTTCAGTTGGGTTGAGAGGGAACAGAAGGACCATATGAAATACACATATTAATTGAGGGTCATGAACCAAAATTCAGGTTCTGATTAATTTCTGCTTAGGTGGCCCTCATACTTAGTTCCCCGCATGGTCACAATGGCTGAGGGGTCCTGGAGGACAAGAAATGTGATATTAATGTCGTTTCACTAGGCTGAATCATAATGAACTATGAAGGTAGGGTATCAAAATATAAAAGAGGAGATAAACATAAGGCACCTCACAATACTTCAAACCACACTGACCACCATTAATATGTTAAGATCATCATGAAATGATGCAATTTATGTAAACAATCTAGGTATTTTTATGTACACATTTTCACTTAGTAATGCTTATAAAATTAGCAATAAAGTAAGCAATAATTTTTATGTATGACATTGGAAAGCTAACAAACAATCATCTGGATACTTACTTCAAAATATTTACCTGCACCTAAATCTTTTTTATACCAAATTTGTATAAAGCATACAAATATATAAATAGTGTGATTTCAGTTTTGTAAGATATTGACTTCCTTCTTCCTCTCTCTCTCTTTCTTTCTCTCTCTCTCTCCCTCTTTCTCTCTTTCACACAGACACACACTTAGAAATAACAATTTGTGGTTAAAACTCCAGAGTAGGGAAAACAACTGAATATGCCACAGCTTTCATGTTTTATGCTTAATTTATAATTCATTAAAGGCATTTACTGTATGATGGAGAATGGATTCTTACAAATACAAAAAAAATGACAAACAACTTTAAAACAGTATTGTCTAGCTTATTCTTTGAGATTGTTGTTAAATATCTGTTTCTTATGGGCAGCTTTGTCACAGTGGGGCTGATATGCTTGGTCCTCCTCGTCAGTCACCAGTTTATTAATGACAAAAAATACCCTGGAATTCAGGGATGATGCTTTGTTCATACAAAGCCTCAAAGCCATCTATTCCACTCTTGACCCCCTACACTTAGCAAACCCTCCACGTGGAAATTTCCCCTGTTTTCCCCCTTTTGGATGGGCCTCATTCAGTTCTTGAGCCAGTCGGATTGAAAACTGTGTCAGAAGTTCACAATACCATCTGGTGATTATTTTTATTTCAATTAATTAATTTACAGCCTTTTTCTATGATTTTCCTTTGAACTGTCAAAATTTTGGTTGAATTAATAAAATGTGGGGATATACCTTAGTTTCCCTCATCAAACACTCTTGTTTAGTCAATTATAAAACCACCCAGAAACTCAGCTTTACAGCCTGGGTCTTGATCTTCTTTTTTATTATATTTATATATTTTTGAGAGAGAGGGAGAACATGAGCAGAGGAGAGGCAGAGAGAGAGGGAGACAAAGGATCCAAAGCAGGTTCCATGCTGACAGCACAGAGTCTGATATAGGGCTGGATTCACAAACCATGAAATCATGATCTGAGCTGAAGTCCAAAGTTGGATGCTTAAACTACTGAACCACCCAGGTGCTCCCTGATCTTCTGATTGGTTCCTATGAGTACCCTTTACAAGATGCTCAGGTCTAATATATCTCAAGGCTAGCTGTTGTAATATGACAAATATGGAAACATATTTTTACTAAAAGATCTGTTTATTTTAAATTCAAATTTAACAAGGTGCCTTACATTGTAATTCTCACAGTGGGTATAGGGTCCAGACTATGAATCAGTACCAAGTAGACAGAATCCCTTGGGTTGTATTGAAACCTTGTCCAGCTCAAGAAAACATTTTGGTGCAATATCAGACCTCCCATTCTGTACCTTAATTAAATGTTTCTTTTACTAGTAGCTACTTCTGATGTTTTATAGGATGCTCTCTACCTCAAGGTAACATTGTTTCAACAGACATAGAATCTCAGCAAGCTAATTTCAAAGGTGCCTTCCAAGCCTAAGTCCTGCCTCAAAAACTAGCATTCCTAAATAGGAACCCAGATTCTATCATTCACACCTAAAACTTTGGATTCCTTACTCCTGTTATCCAGAGTGAGCTCCTGAAGAATGCCTCATATGGGCATCTTGTATTAGTGTATCTGCAAATATCACTATAAGGTAACACTCTACACTTACCCTGTAGAATCCGAGAATATTCTAAACTCCTCTAGGTTTTCATAGCAGAAGAAAAGCAATTGAGCTTCTGTTAAGATAATTAACAAAATGGAGGTTGTACTTGCAGTTGGAGATTTCCTTTAAGAGCAGCATTATCTTGCACATGATTACAAGTGTATAGTAATAGCTTTGTTTGTCCCTTGCCAGCAGTTTAGGAAAGAAGCTAAAATTTTAAGTATGATCTACTTGTTGTTCTTTTTAATTCTTATATATTCAAGGGAGTTATTTTACTTAGGGCCATACATATGGTTATTTTTCTAAATAAGCCAAAAACTCTGTTATTAAAGTGGAACTAAGTTTAAAGACCAGTTCAAATCGATCCAAACAACTGTAGGGAAAAAACAAAAAAAACTAGAGGATGCTAGAAACAAGAGATGTGTTTACAAATTAATCTTCTAGCTCATATGATACAACATGACACAACAAAATGTCATTTGAAATAATATATATCAATTATCACAATGACAAGTATTGCCAAGTTCATAAACACTTGATACTGGAGTTTCTTTGGTAGAGCATTGAAGCAAAAGCACTGGAATCAGATATACACTCGAAGTTGGGGAAAGAATATTACAAAATAAAGCTGAAAAAATAAAATAATGTAAATCCTTAGTAAAATAATTAAGAACAAATTCAAAATGTTTTTGACAGTTGCCATTTATGTTGATCCAATCTGAACTAAGAAAAATATATCATAAAATCATATTTATTATGCAACTGAAATAGTAATTTCTGAGTTTAAAAAAACAAATCAGAGTATCTAAATGATTAGGCCAATGATACGGTTTAACACTGTAAGAAAGAAATGAAATTCACTCCTTGAACTCAAGTCTCTTTTATAAAAAGTGATGATGACAATAAAACAATCATAAATGTATAGAAGTAAGAAAACAGATCTGTTTCTATATTAGGTATCAAAATAGATGTGGGACTTTGAACTATTGTGGTCTGCTGGGCATAAATAAATAAGATGTACCTCCTAGACCTAGTAACTCAGTAGCTGCCTTGGAAGATGCTCATGTGAAAATGTGGCTTTATTTCAACAAATAATGTCTCCCCTGCAGATAATGTGCCTTGATCAAATAGAAGTGTAAAACAGACAAAAATCTACTTCATATGACAAGGCTACTTGTTATCTACATACTAAAGCATTTAATTGACAAAATAGGCTCTAAAGATCAAAACTTAGGTTACTTGAAAATCAGTGTTCAGAAAAGTGAAATGTAAGAGAAATAAATTTGTAGTTTGAAAGAAATAATGATAAAATTTAAAGAGCAAACAATGTATTTGATACCAAAAAAGTGACACAATGAAATATGAAATAAAATTGTAACACTAAAGAAGCTAACAGTTTTTGAGCACTTAACATTGATTTGGGACTTTGAGTTAATCTTTTATGCTTATCAAGCATGCTTATAATATAATCTGTCATCTTTACATGCATAGGAGAAGCATATTCACAAGATTTGAGTCACTTGTTCAAAGTAACCTAAAGTGGAGTGAAGCCAAGATTAAAACTGAGGTCTAAAATCCAAGATAAGCACCTGGGTGGCTCAGTCAGTTGAGAATCTGACTTCGGCTCAGGTCATGATCTACAGTCTCATGCGTACGAGCCCCACATCGGGTTCTGGGCTGACAGGTCAGAGTCTGAAGCCTGCTTCCTATTTTGTGTTTCCCTCTCTCTGCCCCTACCCTATTCTCTCCCATTCTATAAATAAATAAATAAATAAACATATAAAAGAAAATCCAAGATAATGCTGTTAGCTGTTATACTATCTATTCCTGTGTGTTACATAACTATTTACTTACATGAGCTACAGGGCATTTTAAGAAGAATAAAAGAAATAGATATAAGATTCTGTGTCAAATACAGGCTGAAATACTGACGAGCTATTTGAACTTTGGAAAGTCTTTTTAATTTTCTGGAACTCATTTTTCTTATCTGTAACATTAAGGAATGAATTGTGGTAGATCTTTGTGGTGATAATTTCCAGTTTATTCATGCCTTCCTATATCCTCACATTTGTATACATCCTTTGCACACTAATGCTAGGCCTGCCACTGTGACTTGCTTTGGTAGATTAGAGACTAGAAAACTCCTTGCTGCTTCTGAGATTCCTTCAAGAGCAGCAACATGAATCATCTCAGGTTAAGCAAACCTGTGACTCAGTCATCCTTGCCACTTCATATGACAGCCAGCACCAACCATCAGGCATGTAAATGAGTTCAAAAGGCTGAAGCCACAGGAATGACTCCAGAAAAAGCAATCAAAAGAACTGTTCAGCTGCGCTCAGCCCAAATTGCCGACAGATACAGCTGTAAGCTAACAGGGTAAACTTTTCAGCCATGGGTAAGCAATTTTTTTTTCAGTATAGGGCCATATAGTAAATATTGTAGATTGTGTGGGCCATACAATCTCTATCATAATTGTTCAATTCTGTTGTTGTAGCACAAACACCGTCATAGCTAATAAGCAAATAAATAGGCATGACTATGTTTCAATAAAACTTTTTTTTTACCAAAACAGGCATCAAAAACAAACACAAAAAACAGGGAGCACTTAGATATGGTTCAAGCAGTGGTTTGCTAACTCTTGTTTTAAGCCAAAAAACTTTAACATGGTTTGTTATACAGCAAAGGTTGATAGCTTGCTCAAGATGAGCTCATTAACATTGAGAAAATCAATTCTGAAATTAGAATTTAAATTACAAGTGAAATCAGAATTACATTATTCCAATTAAAATCTATTCCTAAATACCAAGTATTCATCATTGAATAGATTAGAAAATATATTTTTCCTCTAATTCAAATTTATTTTGGTGGAAGTGATTACTTAAAACATGCGATACAAATTATATTAACTAAAGCAATAAAAATATAACTGAAATTTCATACAATACTTCTTCCTTGGCTCTATGAAATCAACACTCTATTGCATGCATGTATATACACAGTTAACGTTTAAAAATCACTAGTTATATGTGCATTAAAAAGCACATTGCTAAGCAAGATTATAAGCCCACTGATCTAAGGAAATTTAAGGAGAATTAAAATAAGGAAACCAAAAAATTTCAAATATCTTATTATGCACATTATATGTATTATTTAATGTAAAATGTTAAATGTGATCCTTCATGTGATGTGCCAGTTGTAAAGGCTATCTCTAAAATATGAGAGTGAAGAGAATGGATGATGTTGAGGGATATGGTAGTTTTAAAAGATCTGTGTGTCCTTGAATGCTGAATGAGGATAATTTTGACCCAAATATGTCACTTTTAATTTACGCAGAATATATCTCAGAAGAAATTCCATTCCTGTTATTAACCGACAGTAGAATTTTAGTGTAAAAAAGAACTGATAACATCAAGAGTGTGTATGTATGTATGGAATAAAGAGTAGGGGCAGAATGTGAAAGCAGCGTAGAAAGATGGGAAAGTAGAAAGACCGGAGAGAACACTTAGCAAAGTTTAAAGTTTGAATTGAACTTCAGAGGAATTTAAACTTCAGTTTAAAGCAGAGTGAGAACAGTTCTGTGTTGAAGGTTGATTTTATTTTTATTTTTTTTATAAATATTTTTTATTTATCTCTAGGAGTGAGAGAGAGAGACAGCGTGAGCAGGAGAGGGTCAGAGAGAGAGGGAGTCACAGACCGAAACAGGCTCCAGGCTCCGAGCTGGCAGTCATCACAGAGCCCGACGTGGGACTCGAAACCACTAACCGCCGAGATCATGACCTAAGTGAAAGTCGGACGCTTAACCGACTAAGCCACCCAGGCGCCCCGAAGGTTGATTTTAGAAAGAAAAAAAAAAAAAAAACTAACTTAGATAAGTTACTGCTATAACTTTTGTGGGTTAAAAATTCAGAGTATTAGGACCATTAAGAACATTCTAGAAGCTGTCAAAATTCTATCATGAGAATTCATGATGAAACTAAAGAATAATTTCTGTCTTTACGAGTAGTCAGGCATCAGGCAGATAGACATAGGCCAAAATTTTTGCTAGTAGGTGGAGTATAAATAAAAATACATGTACAAATGAAAGGCCCCTAGCATATCAAAAACACTGATATCTTAACACTATATGTTAAGGTCAAAATATAAGCAACTGTGATTTAAGCAATAAAAAATTTGTAGATTAATATCTTGTTTGAATTGTGGTTTATGAATAAATGCATTGATCCACAAGTTATTTTTTGAATGGTTAAAATTTTCAGACATAGATAGCAAATGATTGGTACCTAACCTATTAGTACAATATAGGAAAAATAAAATTATTGCCCAGGGCAAGCCTTAGATAAGAATTATCTTAAATTTGAAGGCACCTGGGTGACTCAGCAGGTTGAGTGCCTGACTATTGGTTTAGGCTCAGATCATGATCTCCTGGTTTATTTGATCAAGCCCCATGTTGGGCTCTGGACTGAGAGTGTGGAGCTTGCTTGGGATTCTCTCTCTCCCTCTCTACCTCTTCCCCACACACACTCTCACTCTCAAAATAAATAAACTGGTTT